>OZ012741.1:716249241-717600449 GCA_963859935.3 Lathyrus sativus
AATATAATAAAGAACCAATCATACCTCGATACTTTGTACTATCAACCGATGTTCCCGATTCGTCTTTATCGATGTAGGTTTCGGATCCCATTGGTGTTGACATAGCTTTACACCCATCCATATCAAATCTCTTTAACAACTCTTTGCAATACTTTGATTGGTTGATAAATATTTCGTCTTTTAGTTTCTTGATTTGCAATACAAGGAAGTAATTCATCTTATCCATCATAGACATTTCAAACTCGCCTTGCATCATCGATGCAAATTCTTCACATAGTGCCTTGTTTGTTGAATCGAAGATGATGTTGTCCACATAGACTTGAACAAGTAAGGTATTATCCTTTATTTTTTTAATGAATAAAGTCTTGTCTACCTTGCCTTTTTCAAAATATTTTTTGCATAAGAAATTACTTAGACGATCATACCATGCCCTTAGTGCTTGTTTTAGTCCATATAGGGCTTTCTTCAATTTGTATACATGTGAAGGATGCTTGAAGTCCTCCAAACCCGGGGGTTGTTTGACATAGACTTCTTCGTTGATGTATCCGTTCAAGAAGGCGCTTTTGATGTCCATTTGAAATAGCTGAAAGTTCATTAAACAAGCATAAGCAAGTAATAAACGAATAACTTCTAACCTTGCAACCGGAGCGAATGTTTCTTCAAAGTCAATTCCTTTCTCTTGATTGTACCCTTGAGCCACCAATATTGCTTTGTTTCAAACAATTATTCCATTCTCATCAAGTTTGTTCTTAAACACCCATCTTGTTACGATGATATGTTTATCTCTTAGTCTAGAAACAAGTTCTCAAACTTGATTTCTCTCGAATTGGTTTAATTCTTCTTGCATAGCAATAATACATTAATCATCTTCAAGAGCTTCATCAACTTTACAAGGTTCTATTTGAGACACGAATGCCATGTTCAAGCATGCATCTTTGAGATTTAATCTTGTAGCAACACCTTGACTTATGTCTCCAATCACTTTGTCAATAGGATGATCTCTATGAATCCTCCATTCTTTTGGTAGATCGTTGACATTGGAATCTTGTTGAATTGGTCTATCTTGATGTTCTTTAATGATATCTTTAGAAGTATCTTCTTCGGTAATTTTTACAAAATCATCATCATCATAACAAACCACAATATCCTCCTTGGAGGGGTTAGATTCATCAAATTGACATGCATAGATTCTTCTATAGATAAAGTTCTTTTATTGTAAATTCTAAAAGCTTTACTAGTAAGGGAGTAACCAAGAAATATACCTTCATCGGATTTCTCGTCAAACTTACCAAGTTTGTCTTTGTCATTGTTTAGGACAAAGCACTTACATCCAAAAATATGAAAGAATGAAATATTTGGTTTTCTCCCTTTGAAAAGTTCATAAGGAGTTTTCTTGAGAATAGGCCTAATATTAACACGGTTACTTACAAAGCATGTCGTACTCACCGCATCCGCCCAAAAGTACTTAGGATGATTTGAATCACTTAGCATTGTCCTTGCAAGTTCCACCAATGTCCTATTCTTCCTTTTTACAACACCATTTTGTTGTGGAGTTCTTGGTGCGGAGAAGTTGTGTGAAATTCCATGTTCTTCACAAAATTCTTCAAATAAGGCGTTTTGGAATTCTCCATCGTGGTCGCTTCTAATGGAGGCAATTGTAAGAGACTTCTCATTTTGTATTTGTTTTGCATACTTCTTGAATGCTTTGAATGCTTCACTTTTCTGCATTAAGAAGAAAGTCCAAGTGTATCTAGAAAAATCATCTACAATTACTAATGCATAAACATTACCTCTGAAGCTTTTTGTTCTTGATGGTCCAAAGAGATTCATGTTCAACAATTGTAGTGGCCTAGTTGTGGACACCACATTCTTGAATGTGAAAGTTAATATAGTTTGCTTTCCTTTTTGACAAGCGTCACATAACCTATCTTTGATGAATTTGATCTTCGGCAATCCAATAATCAAGTCATGTTTGATCAATTTATTCAAGTGATCCATATGAATGTGAGCAAACCTCTTATGCCATAACCATGATTCATTGTTGCTTGCCAAGAGACACCTAACATTCAAAGAAAAGTTGTAGATGCTTTTGATTGGATGCATTTTGTGGCAAAACATTGGAGTATGTATGAATGTCATAACTGATGTTATGACATACATGAAGAGTGTTCTGCAGGGAGAGCTAAGAGTAAGTGAAGCTGAAGGTCATGCTGGATGTTATGACATCAAGCGTATGACATCAGGGTGTGCAAGGTTAGTTTTTTTGTTATTAGCTCAGGCTATACTTCAGGAAACAATTCAGGAAACCTAGTTATCTTAGGCGACATAACAGGCATTGCTGAGGATAACATAGAAGACTCCTGACCTAATGATAAGAGCGCAACTTCATGAAGAGAGGTTTATCTTGTGTAAACCTAATTTCTCCATCAAGGCCCAAAGCAAGTCTGCTGCTATAAATAACAGAAGGATCATTCAAAATAAGGCAAAGCTTTAAAGGAGAGCTTCTGGAGACAGATTGGAGAGTGTGATTTGTGAGTGAAGAACTTTGTTCTTCACGTGTGTTTAGGAGTCTTAGGATTCCTTGTGTGTCAAGCAATTGTCTGCTGTATAATTGCATTGGTTTAGTGTGTATGAACTGTTGTTTTCATTGTGCCACTCAAATCTTTTAAGCAAGAGTGTTGTATCTCTTAATCAAAGTTGTGAAGCAAGATCAAGGTGTGTTTGAAGTGTGTCTTCATTATCCAATTGTAATTGGTTTATATCACTGAGGTGATTGAGGGGGAGTGAGTGGGAAACTCTGGTCTAGTGGTTTCTAGGCTGAAGTGTCATTGGGTACGTCTTAAGTGAAGAGTGCAAACAGGTTGTTTGACTCTGAATTAATTCTACTAATAGTGAATTTCCTCCCTGGCTTGGTAGCCCCCGGATGTAGGTGTAGTTGACACTGAACTGGGTGAACAATTACTCGTGTTATTTACTGCTTTCCATTTACAACTTATTATTAAGTCCATTAGTCTGTGTTACAATGGATGCCATAACATCTGTGATAACATCCATTGTGTTGTGGTTGCTAGAATTTCAATTGGCATCAGAGCAGGCACCCTGCCTGTTATTTTCTGGGTGAGATCTAGGGAAGATAAATTCTGGTACTATGGATAAAGATATAGGATTCACAAATAAACCACCAATTCTGGATGGCTCTAATTATGACTACTGGAAACCTAGAATGATAGCCTTCTTAAAGTCTTTAGACAGTGTAACGCGCCCGATTTTGATTTCCCATTTTTGTTGAGTCTTTTATTTTATTTGGGTGATTATTATTTTATTTGTGGAATTGGTGTGTTAATATGTTATGTTTGCATATTATGTTATTTTATCGTTTTTGAGAGTTTTCGGGGAAATTAGGTTGAAGAGTATTTTAGATATTTCTTAATTAATGTTAAGTTAGATATTTTGTGAGAAATGAATTATTAGATATTTTGAGAGAAAAAGTAATAAAAAGAATTAGAATAGAAAGATATAATAGAGAAAAAGGAGATAAAAGAGAAATAAAAGAAGAAAAAGGAGAGAAAGAAAGAGTAAGAAGAGAAAAGAGAAGAAAAAGAGGAAAAGCTTGGAAATCTTCAAAACAACTTCTAGGAATCGATTTAATCGGGTAAGGGTGTGAAATCTTATTATCTCATCAATGTATATCATTATGTATGTGTTGTTTGGATTGTTTTGGTTGTTTTTCTACATATTTCCATTTTAGGTCGAATTGGTTAAATCGTTAGAAACCAATGTTTTCACGGTTAGAATTCGAAATAAATTGCATAGTTTAGTCGAGGAATGTTAGGCCGAGACTATTGGAACTTGTTTGATCGAAATCGGGTGATTTTGTGACTTTTTAACATTTTTGGATAATTGAGGGTTTGAGTAGCGAAGTATTCGCTAGGCGAATCACTGGCGAGTGAGATAACGAAGTGTTCGCTAGGCGAGCACACAACGAGCTGCCAGCGAACACTCCCAGACTTGGGCTGAATCAAAAAGACCCAAACTCGCTGGAGCGAGTGGAGTAGCGAAGGACTCGCTAGGCGAACCATTCTGCTCGCCTAGCGAGCATGTCAGCACAACATTTTTTTAATTCCCATCCAATATTGATTCTTCGACTCGGATGTGATCAACCTTCTCCCGAAACGTGTAGCTTGTGTGTTGGTATATGATATGTTGTGGGTAGCCGTATGGCGTGAATCCTAGATTGTGGAATCTATTGTGAATTGTGGCCTTTTGGCAAATAAATGCATTGTTTAAATTAAATGTAAATGCATGATAATTGTGATAGAGTTCGTTGTTATTTGGCGTAATTGATGTGAATGTATATATTTTGTATGTGATAGTATGAGATGAATGCATGAATATATTGTAAATATGTATGCATTTCAAGAGTGTCTTGAGTCATTTTGTGTGTGAAGCATAATGATGTACATTCTTGTGTTGTGTGATTCTAATGAGAATCTGTTGTAACGTCGTGTGCCTATGTGAGGTGTGGGTCATGATTACAAATGATTGTGTACCTATGTAAGGTGTGAGCAATCAGATTATGTGCCTATGTAAGGTGTGAGCAATCTATAAACATTGTGTGCCTATGTGAGGTGTGAGCAATGGGTGAACATCGTAGGTCCGGCGGAGAGTTACATTGGTAACGAGCGATGGTTCCAATAAGTTCCTGAGTGAACTTGAGGTGATTGAGTCGGTACCGCATTGCATTTGCATAGAGTCATGAGTTGGTCTCTATGATTTGCATTTATCATCTTTATAATTGTGCATTGGTGAATAAACATAAATGTGTATGTTTATGTGGAATGATAAGAATTGTGAAAGTATGCATGATGAATATGCTTGGTTATATATATATATGTGTGTGTGTGTGTGTGTGTGTGTGTGTGTGTATTGATCTGACCTGATCAGAAGGGGATCACGGGCCGGCCACACTCTGTTGGACTGCTGCTTGCTCACCGGTGCTGAGGAAGAAAAGGGGGGTGTACCTGCAAAACACTCCGATGCCAAAGTGAGAAGTTGGGCAGAGCGATGGCGAAGTACAGAAAGAGGGGTAAGAAGTGTGTTACCTGACCCTCTTGAGGAAGAGGGTATTTATAGAGAGACCTCAGCGCTGGGCCAACGGTCATTTGAGATGGGCTGGACGACCAGGCCCAACCCTAATGACTGCTAGGGCTTACGTGGCGTAGTGAAGACCAGGACGTGGTCTTCGCCCTAGTCCAACTGCTCATAGATCTCCGGAAAGTGGGTTTGACCTGCTCTTTCAGAGGTGGGCAGTTGGTTGATGACGTGTCCCCGCGGAGGGGAGCACGTGGAGAACGTGCGCCGGGCACGTTGTCCTCCCCGCGGAGGGGAGCTCGCGAGGTTCCCCGGAGGGCGTTGGTCTCCCCGCGGAGGGGAACGCGAGGATGGGGAGGAACCAAAGGCCTCGCTTCGATGCGTCGGGGTGTGTCCTGTTCGGCCGATAAGAGGGGACGTCGAGATGTTGTCGGACGCGTCGCCTGTGGCCGGTGGCGTGCTCTGCCCGTCCAGCGGGACGCGCGTGCCCGGCGTGGCCAGTTCACTTATTGGGCTGTGCGTGGTATTGGGCTGGACCGAGGTCGGGCCCAGACCAGAACAAGGAACATATATATATACACACACACACACACACACACACACACACACACACACACACACACACACACACACACACACATATATATATATATATATATATATATATATATATATATATATATATATATATATATATATATATATATATATATATATATATATATATATATATATATATATATATATGCATTGTTGTTATGATAATATTTCTCACCCTTCTGCTGTTTTATGGTGCTCTATGAGGCATTGCAGAGTAGGTATGCTGGAGGTCTTTTTGTGAAGCGTGTCTTCATTCTTTTGGTCGGTCGACTCTGATATGTAGCACCGGGTAGCTAGGATGTTAAAGATTCTTTTATGATACATTTGTATATGTATCTTTTTGATGAATGTTTATGAAAATATGACTTATGTTGTTGAATCATATTGGATGATATATATATATATATATATATATATATATATATATATATATATATATATATATATATATATATATATATATATATATATATATATATATATATATATATATATATATATATATATATATATATATATATATATATGTTTGATGTTATTCAATGTTTAGATTTTCCGCTTTTATTCTAAATATTGAGATGTGGGTGTAAGGACTAAGTTCCTCTGTTGCAAGTTACCCCACTGTTGCATATCTTTTGTTGAGCATGTGTTGTATGTTTTAATTTCTTGCGTAATGTGACGCGCCTCTTTTATACTATGTTTATAATTATACTCTGATGAAATTTTTAATATGTGACTAAATGATTATGTGTTTATTTGGGGGTATAGAAAGGGGATGTTACATTAAGTGGTATCAAAGACAGTGTTGAGTCAGTTGTGTCTGTCTTGTTGTTGTGTTGGTTGAACGGATGTTTAACCTTGTTGTTATTTTTGGGAATGGTCAGAATACGGCTGGTCGAAACGACAACGCGATGGCTGCTGCTTTGGAAGCAATGGCTAGGGCGGTGCAAGGTGCGTCGAACGTCAATAATTATCCGCATAATAACATCATAGGGGCATCACCATTCATCAAAATCATCATTATGTATCATGTCATCATAGAATCATGAAAACTCATCATCATTACATCATAAGAATCATCACATAATCATGTACTAATTACATAGAAATCACAGTCGTACTCATATTAATTCGTCAAAAAAATCACAACATCAAAACATCAAGGCATCACTGCACAAAATCAGAATTCGCGAAACTCTGCTACATTCGCTAACAAGTTCGCTGTGCGAGTCTGGGGCAAGTTTATACGATGTGCAAACGCGCGATTACAGCAAAACGCTATTACACACCAGAACCAAAACCAACCCAAAAGTCCACACGATTCACTTCCCCAATAACTAAAAAACATCCCTAAATTATCCTAAGGTATTACGACGATAAATGCACAAAATCTACTACTTATTAGGCCAATCTCGTACCATATTCACGCTCTACTTCCTATAATTTCCTTACAACTACACCACGGTCATTAGAGTTCTCACTATCTAATTTCCCTATACGGTTAAAACATCAACAACAGTTTTTGGCCACGAAGGTCTATTTTCTCTCAAGTCCAAATCGACCTCGAACCCATCAGACCATCAGTTCAAATCCCTTAAGGCTCTTACACCTTAAAAAGGCAACAACAATACAAATGCTCGCAAAACCTTCTACCCTTAAACCCTTAAATCGACTTTAAACACATTGAAATCACACATTGCAAATAATGAAGGCAATACTCCTCATACCTTAATTTCCGACTCTAAGCCTTCTCCTTGATTTGTGGGAACCTCGCGAACCTTTTGCCCCAATCCTCTTCCTCAGAGCTCTGACCTCTATTTCTTCTCTTTTCACGGTCTAACAAGAATGAATCTTAATTCCCTCAAACAAACCTAACTTTGGGCCTATAAATTGGGCTTTTTTAAATATTACCCTCACTAACTCCTTCTCAAATGTCCATTTTGCCCTTAATTCACTTATATTTATTTAAATTAATAATAATACTAATATATTTATATTATATACTATTATTTAAATTAATAACCTAAAATCCATAATTCTCAATATTTCACACCAACCACCGAAAATCACCAAAAATACGAATACTCATATTTAAATAAATCAAATAAATATTCTAATAAATTTGGGGTGTTACAACTCTCTCCCACTTAAAAGAATTTTCACCCTCGAAAATTACCTCAAGGAAACAGAGTTGGATACGACTCCCTCATCTGATCTTCACGTTCCCAAGTCCAACTTTCTCCAGCTGGTCCTCCTCACAATACCTTTACCAAGGAAATCTCTTTACCTCGCAGTTGCTTCACTTCTCGTCCATTAATTCGCACTGGAAATGCCTCAACAATCAAGTCATCTTTCACTTGTACATCATCCATTTGAATCACATGCGATGGATCTGGAATGTACTTCCTCAACTGAGACACATGAAAGACATCATGCAAATTCGCAAATGACGGCGGTAAAGCAATCCGATATGCTACTTCCCCCACCCTCTACAAAATCTGATACGGACCAACAAAATGCGATGTGGGCTTTCGAGACTTCAAAGCTCGACCAACACCAACTACTGGCGTAACTCTAAAAAACATGTGATCTCCCACTTGGAATTCAATTGCTTTCCTCCTCTTATCATGGTAACTTTTCTGACGACTCTACGCGCTTTCATCTTTTCTTGGATCATCTTGATCTTTTCAGTCGTCTCTTGCACCATCTCAGGTCCGAGTACAACACTCTCGCTTGACTCATACCAACACAAAGGAGTCATACACCTCCTACCATACAAATCCTCATACGGTGTTATTCCGATACTAGAATGGTAATTGTTATTGTAGGTAAACTCAATTAATGGCAAAAGACTATCCCATGATCCACCTAGATCCAACACACAAGCTCTCAGCAAATCCTCTAACGACTAGATAGTTCTCTTTGTCTGTCCATCCGTCTGCAGATGATAGGCAGAACTCAACCTCAACTTAATACCCAAAGATGTCTGCAAACTATCCCAAAACCTCGATGTAAATCTCGGATCTCTATCAGACACAATACTTGAAGGAATACCATGCAGTTTCACAATCTGATCAATATATAATTTGACAAGCTTCTGCAACGAATAATTGATTCTCGTTGGTATAAAATGAGCCGATTTGGTCAATCTATCAATAATAAACCAAATCGAATCATATCCCTTCAAATTCTTCGGTAAACTAGTCACAAAATCCATAGAAATGTTATCCCATTTCCATTCTAGAATATTCAACGGTTGCATCAGAACTGACGATCTCTGATGTTCAATATTTGACTTCTAACAAGTCAAATAACCATACACAAACTCTATAATTTCCTTCTTTATACCCGGCCACCAAAATAAATTCTTCAAATCTTGATACATATTTGTGGCACCGGGATTAATACTTAACCCGCTTCTGTGACCTTCCTAAAAAATGCTCTTCTTGATTTCTGGCACATTGGGAACACACACTCTATCTCTGAACCTCATCACACCATTCTCATCGATCTGAAAATCACCCCTGTTACCTTGATTGATTAACGTGAGACGATCCACTAAACTCAAATCAGATCTTTGACCTTCTCTGATTTGTTGGAGAATACCACTAGTCAACTTCAGCATACCCAACTTCACACTGTTAGGAGTCTGTTCACAAACCGAACTCATATCTCTGAATTTCTCAATCAGTCATAACTCTCGAACCATAAGCATTGACATATGTAAGGACTTCCTACTTAACGCATCAGCCACAACATTAGCCTTGCCAGGGTGGTAACTCAATTCAAAATCATAATCCTTCAGAAGTTTAAGCCATCTTCTCTGCCTCATGTTCAACTTTTCTGATCAAACAAATACTTTAGGCTCTTGTGATCACTGAACACTTCGAACCTAGACCCAAAAAGATAATGTCTCCAAACTTTCAACACAAACACCACAACGGCCAACTCTAAGTCATGCGCAGAATAATTTCTCTCATGAACCTTCAGTTTCTTGGAAGCATAAGCAAAGACCTGACCATTTTGCATTAGTACGCCACCAAAACCCATCTTTAATGCAACGCAATACACTATAAAAGACTCACTTGGATTTGGCAAAATCAACACTGGAGCAGTCGTTAACTTCTTCTTGAGTTCTACATAACTCTTTTCACAAGCAATATCCCACACATAAGCTTTACCCTTTCGAGTCAACTGAGTCAATGGAAGTGCCAACTTTAAAAATCCTTCTATAAACCTGCGATAATAACCAGCCAATCCAAGGAAACTTCGAATCTCAGTAGCAGACTTTGGAGTCTCCCACTGCAACACAACATCAACTTTTGACGGATCAACAACAATTCCTCCACTAGAAATCACATGGCCAAGGAAACTCACTTCCTTCAACCAAAACTCACACTTGGATAACTTGGCATAAAGTTTCTTGTCCCTCAAAACCTGCAATACCACTCTTGGATGTTGCGCATGCTCTTCCTCGGACTTAGAATATATCAAGATATCATCAATGAACACTACTATAAACTGATCCAAATAAGGATGAAAAATCCTATTCATATACTCCATGAATACACCAGGTGCATTAGATACACCAAACGAAATCACAATATATTCATAGTGTCCATACCTCGTCCTGAAAGTTATCTTCGAAATATCATCAGACTTGACGTGAATCTGATGATAACCAGACCTTAAATAAATCTTGCTAAACACACAAGCACCCACCAATTGATCCATCAAATCATCAACCCTTGGAAGTGGATACTTATTCTTGATTGTTACTTTATTCAACTGCCGATATCTATGCATAATCTCATGCAACCATCTTTCTTCTTCACCAACAATGCAGGACCATCCCACAGAGAAACACTCGGTCTAATAAACTTCTTCTCAAGCAACTCTTCCAACTATTTCTTCAATTCCCCTAACTCAGATGCATACATCTGATAAGGAGCCACCGACGCAAGACTAGTGCCCGATATCACATCAATAATATACTCTACCTCACGCTCAGGAGGTAAGTCACTCACGTCGTCTGGAAACATTTTTGGAAATTCCCAAACAACTGGTAACTCCATGCTCACTGCTTCATAATCAACTTGAAGTGATGCAACCAATGCAAACATCTGAGCCTCGTCTTCTAAGAGTTCTTCTACTTGCTTAGTATATACAAACATCAACTCTCCATAATCACCTAACTCTGGGAATCTCACAGTCTTACTGTAGCAATCGATATGAACATAGTTGTACTCCAACCAGTTCATTCCAAGAATAACATCGATTTGATGCAAAGGTAGACAGACCAAGACCATCGCAAAATTCTTATCATAAATGGTCAAAGGGCAGCTCAAACAAACTAACACAATAGTCACATACCCATTAGCCAGGTTATCGATAACCATACTCCCAACCATAGAAGATAATTTCAAATTCAACCTCTTAGCACATTCAAGCGAAATAAACGAATGAGTAGCACCAGTATCAATCATAGCAATCAATTCAACATCATTAATAAAAACATGTACCTCTAATCAAGTTATCTGTCTTGGGTCCTTCTGCACCGCTCAAAGCAAACACTCTACCAGTCGTCTAAGCAGTAGTAGCAGTCTTCTTCGATTGCTGGCACTGGGTACTAATATGACACTTCTATCCACAGTTGAAGCAAGTCGGAGCTTCATCCTTACAGTCAGTAGCTCTATGACCTCACTTGCCACAACGATAACATCTCAGCGCCCTACAAACCTCAGCACGACGACCTTGCTCGCCACACTTATAACACTTGCCTATAGCAGTAGTTGTTCCCCCACTTGACTTTTTCCCATCTGAAGCTTTCTGCTTTCCTTTATCACCAAAAGTCACATACGGTTTCCCTCTATAATGACCTTTATCTTTCTTCTCACTCAGTTTCTTGTAGTGAGTAGATCGAACTCTGCTATCCTCATCATAAATTCTGCTCTTATCCACCAGTTCTGTAAACCGACGAATCTGCTAGTACTCAATTCCTTGCTTAATCTCTGGTCTCAATCCATTCTTAAACTTGAGACACTTTGACATATTTGTATCAACACAATTGTAATACGGATAAAATTTTACTAAAGACTCAAATTTTGCCACATACTCAACCACAGTCATATTCCCTTGTTTCAGCTCAAGGAATTCCACCTCTTTCTTACCCCGAACATCTCTAGGAAAATAATTCCTCAAAAATTCTTCCTTAAACACAGTCCAAGTTATTGCAATGCCAACACCTCCCAATCTCTGACGAGTGTTATCCCACCAGTCGTCAGCTTCTTCTGCTAGCATATACTTACCAAACTGCACCTGCTGAGTATCAGTGCACGCCATAAATCATAAAATCTTCTCAATCACTTTTATCCACTTTTGTGCACCATCAGGATCACGAGTGCCCACGAAAGTCGGCGGATTGTTCCTCTGGAACTTCCCCAAAGCACAAAACTCATCTGGAGGTCCACCATTCTGGGCCATCACTTGGGCAAGTGATTCCAACGCATCAGCAATAACACGATTATTTCTTCCAGCCATCTGCAACCACCAACAGGGTTAGAAGAAACAACTCATCCAATAGTGTTCTCACACTATTGACTGACAGGGAATTAATAACATAGAATCTTGGTCGGACGGACCGACCTGCTCTGATACCACTAATGTAACACCCTTTTCTACCTCACAATTTTAATGGCAAAATATTCATATTTATCAGAGTAAAATATTAAACTCAAAAAAATCACCTCAAAGGGCGTACATTTCCCAATAAATCAAATATAGGTCAAGGCTCTGTAAACAACGGGTTTTCCCAAAAGTTATCAAAAATTGCTCAAAAGGCAGCGAAACTCAGAAAAGGCATAATCCAAAGTTTTCCTTGTACGAAAACAAAACCAAAATAACAAAAAATCAAATAAAACATGGTTTAACTCAAAGATCTTAACTCGATGTTACGATATCAAAGCAAGATCCTATAAGTTAACCAAAGTGGTCAACAACTCAAAACTCCAAAAAGATCATCGACGACATCCATGGCTAAACCTGATCATCTGCACGTTACCCACTTGGAGGCAACATTCGAACAGGCAGGGTGAGTAAAATGATTCATAATAATCAATATAGGAAATCAATATATAAAACAACATCATTTTCATATTATGCGTCATCATATTCATCAATGGGCATCAAGGGCCACAACATCATAAATTACTCGAGATTATCTCATAAATGCAAATACAACAAGACTTATGCATGTGATACCAATCATCACAGCTCGATGGACATTGGGCCATCAACCCTCCATAGATCCCCATCAATAGGATCAATTCTATACAAGAACCGGAGCATATTAAAATACCTCACATCCGTACAATGGGACTGAAGCCAAAGAAATCAAGGTCCTAAATCGAAGTCCAGATGCACATGAATGCATGATGCACACGTTAACAATCATCCTCATAATAACATCATAAGTGCATTATCATTCATCAGAATCATCATCATATATCATGTCATCATAGAATCATCAAAACTCATCATTATTACATCATAAGAATCATCATATAATCATGTACGAATTACATAGAAATCACAGTCATACTCATATTAATTCGTCAAAGAAATCACAACATCAAAACATCAAGGCATCACTGCACAAAATCAGAATTCGCGAAACTCTGCTACATTCACTAGCAAGTTCGTTGTGTGAGCCTGGGGCGAGTTTATTCGATGTGCGAACGCACGATTACAGCAAAACACTGTTACGCACCAGAACCAAAACCAACCCAAAAGTTCACACGATTCACTTACCCAATAACCCAAAAACATCCCTGAATCATCCTAAGGTATTACGATGATAAATACACAAAATTTACGACTTATTAGGCAAATCCTGTACCATATACACGCTCTACTTCCCATAATTTCCTTACAACTAAACCACGGTCATTTGAGTTCTCACTATCTAATTTCTCTTTACGGTTAAAACCTCAACAACAGATTTTCGCCACGAAGGCCTACTTTCCCTCAAACCTAAATCGACCTCGAAACCATCAGACCATCAGTTCAAATCCCTTAAGGCTCTTACACCTTAAAAAGGCAACAACAGTACAAATGCTCACAAAACCTTATACCTTTAAACCCTTAAATTGACTTTAAACACATTGAAAATAATGAAGGCAATACTCATCATACCTTAATTGTCGACTCTAAGCCTTCTCCTTGATTTGTGGGAACCTCGCGAACCTTTTGCCTCAATCCTCTTCCTCAGAGCTCTGGCCTCTATTTTTTCTCTTTTCACGGTCTAACAAGAATGAATCATAATTCCCTCAAAATACTTTTTTGTTAAATCTAACTTTGGGCCTATAAATTAGGCTTTTCCAATATTACTCTCACTAACTCCTTCTCAGATGTCCATTTTGCCCTTAATTCACTTATATTTATTTAAATTAATAATAATAATATATTCATATTATATACTATTATTTAAATAAATAACCTAAAATCCATAATTCTCAATATTTCACACCAACCACCGAAAATCACCAAAAATACGAATATTCATATTTAAATAAATTAAACAAATATTCTAATAAATTTGGGGTGTTACATAATGCACAAATTCAGGGGGACTTATTTAGTGTATCAAAGAAAAACACAATGTCTATATGCTTCAAGTTTTGCCATCATCCAAAAGGGGTTGTTATGAGTGTATTCTTCCATCTAGTCATGTTTTGAATGATGTCAAAACTAGGAGAGTGCTTTAGCATTTTGTATATTGGATGGTATCAACCAAATTTTAGATGTGTTTTGGTCATTGTAGCCGTAGGATGCATACAAATGGTTTTAAAAATGATTGAAAAGTCTTAGACATGCTACATACATCAAAATAAAGCTTTACGAGTGAACATTATGGCATAGGTCGACGCACACGACATTAGGTCGACTTATATAAGTTTTTCCTTCAGTATAGGTCGACACATAGCTGGATAAGTTAACCTCCACACATCAGTATTGAAGCTTGTTGGCTCTGCCCAGAGGTCGCCTCACTTAGGTCGACATGAGTACCTTGACAAACCGACCTATTGCTTTCACAGGCCAACCTGTAGCTTTCAAAAACTTATCATTTGTTTTGTATCTTATTTTTTCTTACATCCTTTTTACCTATTTCCACACGCGTACACACACGCGCGCGCGCCCGTGCGCACACACACACGCGTGCACACACACACACACACACACACACATATATAAACTCATATATACTCATACATACATCATATTAAGGTACTAGCAAATGTACTAGTGTAAAACCTAACCAAAACCAGAATTACAAAGTTTTTCCATCATCTTCAACTTTTCTTGTATGAATTACGCACAATTAAACTACACATAATTATTTTTTGATTGAGTGACCATCTAAATTAGAGTTGATAATATCCAATTAGGTTGGTGTAACCGAGAATATTGGGTTGGGATCTTTGTATGTTTCAAATAAGAAAACCAAGCTGAGCTTTTCCTTCAAGATCATTGGGATTTGAAGGTTTTGGATAAGATTACACAAACACAGATTTAATCGAGTGAAGGCCTTGAGACAAGGTGTGTCCTTACAAAGGATTAGTACGAGATGATGAATCTTGTTCGGGAATCCTGGGTTCAACAAGTGCGTACTAAAGATTAATCTGACCGAGCAAAAACCTTGAAAACGACAAGGTCTTACAAGCAAGTAGTCAAGAACTAATGTGTTATAGCAGTATTGTTGGTGACTTGATAACTTTGATCAAGGGTTTGGAGGTGGTATAATCAACAACAAACCATAGGGTTTGTGGCGTTAGAGTTTTTCATCTCTTCTATAAACACTTTTGCAAAGATAAGGTTAATTGCAAGTATCTCAATTCGATTTCAGATTGAGGATAGATATACACATAGCGAGGCCGACTTGGGAACTGCCTAAACAAATCTTTGTGTGTATCTCTCTCTATCTCTCTATTTATTTAATGGTATTCTTGCAAATTATCGAGTTCATACTTGTTTGATTAATTTGATCGGAAATTGTTTTTCAATTATATTTTAAAGTGTTGTTGTTGATATAATTATAATCACATTAATTGTGATTGGATTTTAACATAAAAAAAAAATTGAATTTCCAATGGTTATTGATCGCACACAAAGTGTTCGATAAGTTGCCTTTAAGTATTTTGATTATTTTGTGTTCATTGAAAATAAGCTTTATGAATAACTTTGCATTTAATTGATTTGTGAATTAATCGTTGTTGAACAATTTATGTTCATTATCATCCTAATTGGTTTAGGTTGCGCATATCCATACTTTTCGGTAGTAGGTTCAGTTAGACAATTCGATTTAGGTTGTTTCCGTTGTGCTATAAAACTTTTGAAAATAATTTTTGCCAAAAGTTTTTTGTTTTAAATTTGTAATCTATTCACCCCCTCTAGATGGAAATCTATCTTATAATAAGTGGTATCAAGAGCTCTGATAAAGTTCATGCTTAAGATTTACTTTTTAGTATAATGGCTACCGAACCTAAGGGAGTGTACAACAGAGCACCAATTTTCATCGATAAAATTTTTGGCTATTGGAAAGCTCTTATGTGTATTCATGTGAACTCCGTTGACAAAGGTATATGAAATGCCATAAAAAATGTCTAAATGAAATAACAATGACCAACGAAGGTGTTACTGTACCTAAACTGGAAGCACAATAGGATGCTAATGATTGGGAATTATGGTTGCATGATTGGAAGGCAAAAAATATTCTCACATCTGCTTTGGGTGTTGATGAGTTTTATTGTGTTTCTCATTGTGAGATCGCCAAGGCTATGTGGGACGCATTAGAGATTGCCTATGAGGGTACTAATGATGTAAAACAAGCTAGGATCATCATACTAAATCAAGAGTTTGAATTGTTTCATATTGAGCATGGTGAAACCATTACGGATATGCGAAAATGGATCACATATCTTATCAATCGATTAAATGAACTAGGTAATCCCATTTCTAATGAACTTGCTCTTAAAAAGTGTTGAGGTGCTTAAATATGGAATGACAACCCAAGGTCACAACCATAAAAAAGAGGCAAATGATCTTAAGTCACTTGATCTCGACTTTGTTTGGTAAGTTGGAAGAGCATGTACAAGAGATCACTTGCTTAGCTAAATATAAAAAAGGAGTAGTGTGAGATGATGAATCTTGTCCGGGAATCTTGGGTTCAACAAGTGCGTATTAAAGATTAATCTGACCGAACGAAAACCTTGAAAATGAAAAGGTCTTGCAAGCAAGTAGTCAAGAACTAATGTATTGTAGCAGTATTGTTGGTGACTTGATAACTTTGATCAAGGGTTTAGAGGTGGTATAATCAACAACAAACCGTAGGGTTTATGGGGTTAGAGTTTTTCGTCTCTTCTATAAACATTTTTGTAAAGATAAGGTTAATTGCAAGTATCTCAATTCGATTTCAGATTGAGGACAGATATACCCACAACGAGGCCGACTGGGGAACTGCCTAAACAAATCTTTGTGTGTCTTTCTTTCTATCTCTCTATTTATTTAATGGTATTCTTGCAAATTATCGAGTTCATACTCGTTTGATTAATTTGATCGGAAATTGTTTTTCAATTATCTTTTAAAGTGTTATTGTTGATATAATTATAATTACATTAATTGTGATTGGATTTTAACATCAACAAAAAAAATTGAATTTCCAATGGTTATCGATCGCACACGAAGTGTTTGATAAGTCGCCTTTGAGTATTTTAATTATTTTGTGTTAATTGAAAATAAGCTTTATGAATAACTTTACATTTAATTGATTTATGAATTAATCGTTGTTGAACAATTTGTGTTCATTATCATCCTAATTGGTTTACGTTGCGCATATCCAGGCTTTTCGGTAGTAGGTTCAGTTAGACAATTTGATTCGGGTTGTTTCCGCTGTGCCATAAAACTTTTGAAAATAATTTTTGCCAAAAGTTTTTTGTTTTAAATTTGTGATCTATTCACCCCCTATAGATGTAAATCTATATTATAACAAGTGATATCAAGAGCTCTGATAAAGTTCATGCTTAAGATTTACTTTTTAGTATAATGGATACCGAACCTAAGGGAGTGTATAACAGAGCACCAATTTTCATCGATAAAATTTTTGGCTATTGAAAAGCTCTTATGTGTATTCATGTGAACTCCGTTGACAAAGGTATATGAAATGCCATAAAAAATTGTCTAAAGGAAATAACAATGACCAACAAAGGTGTTACTGTACCTAAACTGGAAGCACAATGGGATGCTAATGATTAGGAATTATGGTTGCATGATGGAAGGCAAAAAATATTCTCACATCTGCTTTGGGTGTTGATGAGTTTTATTGTGTTTCTCATTGTGAGACCGCCAAGGCTATGTGGGACGCGTTAGAGATTGCCCATGAGGGTACTAATGATGTCAAACAAGCTAGGATCATCACACTAAATCAAAAGTTTGAATTGTTTCATATTGAGCATGGTGAACCCATTACGGATATGCGAAAACGGATCACACATCTTATCAATCGATTAAATGCACTAGGTAATCCCATTTCTAATGAACTTGCTACTAAAAAAGTTTTGAGGTGCTTAAATATGGAATGATAACCCAAGGTCACAGCTATAAAAAAGAGGCAAATGATCTTAAGTCACTTGATCTCGACTTTGTTTGGTAAGTTGGAAGAGCATGTACAAGAGATCACTTGCTTAGCTAAATACAAAAAAGAATGTGAAAAGAAAGTGAAGAATGAGAAAGGAAAAGAAAAAGAATAAGGGGAGAAGTTAATATCTCTAAAGACTTTTAGTTCAAGGCCTTCTCATAATAAGCTTAGGTATTGTGAATCTAAAGATGACAATGATTTCGATGAAGAAGATATGGGACTGTTTATAAAGAGGGTCAATAAATACATGTTGAAACATCGTGATGAATATCCCGACAAGAAACATGGAAAATCTAGAAGGTTATCAAGTTCCTAAAAAGAAGATGAGAATAGAAAAGGGAAGTCTATAAGTACTTGTTACAATTGTGGCAAATCGGGTCACTACAAGTCGGAGTGTCCTAAAATCAACAAAGACAAAGAAAGAGGCTGTCATAAGAAATCTAGTATGTCTAGAAGAGCTTATGCCGCTTGGGAAAGTGAAAGTGATTCGTCAATTGATGATAGCTCTACTTCAAGTGTTGAATCAACTAAGTTTTTCTACATGGCAAAGAAAGGAAAGAAAAAGGTTGTAAGTCACTATAAACTTCAAGCTTCTCATGACTTAACTTTTTCTCAATTTAAAGAATCCTTTAAAAATCTACAAATACAAGCCATAGATGCTTTCAAAAGATAAGCTTCAAACAAGAGGATTGTTTCTCACTTGGAAGCTAAAATTTTAGAAAATGAAAAGAATTTGGAAGCTCTAAGGAAGTTTGTATTAGAAATTTCAAAAGATTAAAATTAAGTCACTAAACCTTCATGGTTTGGTTGTAATACTTGTCACATTTGACAAAAGGAGTCAAGGAATCTTAAAGCTAAATTAGATAAGGCTTTGCAACTCAAGGTTACTTTTGCTACAGATACTTCAAAATATTCATAATCCTTATAGAAGTTATAGTTACATTTCCAATGAACAAAATAGCAAAAAAATTCCAAGGAGTCAAATAGCAAAAGATTAAGTCACTAAACCTTCATGGTTTGGTTGTAATACTTGACACATTTGGCAAAAAGAGTCAAGGACTCTTAAAGATAAATTAGACAAGGCTTTGCAACCCCATGTTACTTTTGTTATAGATACTTCAAAATATGAATTACCATCTCATAATCCTTATAGAAGGTATAATTACATTTACAAGGAGACAAATAGAAAAATATTATATTTTCTTAATTTGTATTGTCGCTATTGTTGCAAAAAGGGTCACACCATTATAAAGTGAAAATTTAGGAAACTTTTTGTTCCTAAAGGTTCCTTTCAATGATTTCCTAGATGCAACCAAAATTTTACTAATCCCCAAAGATCCAATAAAGATTGGGTATCTTACATTATTGTTAATCATGCAAGAAAAATGTCTTGACTCTATGAAGTGAGTATGTGATCTCGTGTATGGAGCATCAAAGCACAACACGGTGACACGTCCTTATTGTTTTTTATCTATGTGACTAACAATGCAAATTTTATAACCAATCAGGTTAACTCTTAGTGCTTTGTTAAGTGGTAAAAGTGTGTGAGTTACTACTAATGTTGAATCCGAAAAGTGTCAGAAAGGTATTATGTTCAATGATATAGGTTTATCTTCAACAAGACATACTCAAGTACATCAAATTAGGAGTGATCAACCAAAGACAATGAAAACATAAGGAGAAGAAATATAATCATCATGATTGAACAAGATTGAGAATCCAACATTAAGGATAATCATCAAGTCAATCACCTTTTGGATACATTATTAGTTACACTTTCAAATACTTGTAAAAGAAGAAAAATGGTAAGAATGTTTTAATCTCGATTGTGTTTTGTGGCATATGTTGCATTTATTTCAACTTTCGTTCAAAAGTTCTTTGTGGAATGCAAGTGCATCCT
The DNA here is from genome assembly GCA_963859935.3 of Lathyrus sativus. Classification (NCBI taxonomy): domain Eukaryota; kingdom Viridiplantae; phylum Streptophyta; class Magnoliopsida; order Fabales; family Fabaceae; genus Lathyrus; species Lathyrus sativus. The sequence continues at coordinate 716,269,524 of OZ012741.1, forward strand.
CCGTCATGTGTACAATTGGGTAATATCATTTCAATCCTTTTTCTTGTTTCCTAAGTAAGTATTTCTTTTACCTGTTTATTCTTCAAAGGTATATGAAAAATTATGTGTATAATGTTTATGATATGTGTTTACTTCCAAAAATCTTAAATGTGACTATTGTGTATTGCATTTTATATGCTTACAGTAACTATATTCAAATGTTGTCGCGTTTTGATATATATCTCGAACCAAGTCATGCTTGAATTTTTCATGATTGCAAGATTCCAGTAAACAAACTATAAAAATCTATTATGTGCATGTGCCTCTCATCAAGAACTGGTGGATTGTAGTAGCATTATTGGTGACCTGATCAAACTTTGATCAATGGTTTGAAGGTGGTAGAATCAACAAAAAACTATACGGTTTATGGGGTTAGAGTTTTTCATCTTTTGTATAAACATTTTTGCAAAGATACGATTTTATTGTAAGTATCTCAATTCGATTTTGGATTGAGGACAGACGTACCCGTAGCGAGACAGATATATATATATATATATATATATATATATATATATATCTTTAATTGTTGTTCTTGCAAATTATCGAGTTCAAATTTGTTTGATCAATTTGATCAAAAATTGTTTTTCAATCATTTTTTAAAGTGTTGTTATTGATATAATCATATCACTTTGATTGTGATTGGATTTTAACATCAACAAAACAAATTGAATTTCCAATCGTTATCGATCGCATACAAAGTTTTTGATAAATTGTATTTGAGTATTTTAATTGATTTGTATTCATTAGAAATAAGATTTATGAATAGTTTTGCACTTAATTGATTCATGAATTAATCATTGTTGAATAATTTGTGTTCATTATCATCCTAATTGATTTACGTTACACATATCCAAGCTTTTCAGTAGTAGGTTCGGTTAGACAATTCAATTCAGGTTGTTTCCGTTGTGCCATAAAACTTTTAAAAACAAATTTTACCAAAAGTTTTTGGTTTTTAATTTGTGATATATTCACCCCCATCTGTATCAAAATATATAATCTAACACTTGTCCAAAAGGAATGAGAAAAGACATTCCCTCGTAAGAGGCAATCATTTTTTTCATCATAAAGTTGAAGATGGTGAGGGGAAAGTTGACTTTGATCCTAGACATGACGAAGAAGATAAGGTACTTCTCATCATAAGTGAGTGTGTCCATATCTTCTTCTTGTGGTTAAATGTTTAACACCAATAGTTGATGCCCGATTTTGACCTTGGGAATGAGGGAGTAGACACTTGCGAGCTTATTTGATGTGGCAAGGATCTTCAGAGATATGTCTTTAAGAAATGGGCTTGTTCTGTTGTACATATCCATATAGACACCAATTTCCTTGCAATGGATTGTTTTAGAAATCATAGCAAGAGTGATGATGATGGGAATATTGAAGACATTATACTAGATGCTTGAAACATCCTATCTTAGCCATTTAAGGGACACATTTGTCCAAAATTCTCTCACAAGAATTAGAAAGATAGGTCCATTGAGCATGCCAAAGTATTTTTCCCATTTATGAGAATGGACAACACTGAGAAGATCAATACATTGACTTCTGAGCTCAGTGAAGTCAACTAATTTTTCAAAGGAGATGGAAAGAGGACATGCTACACCATATATAATATTGGAAGAAATTTGTTGTTTTTAGAGAGAGATAAAGGAAGATAAAACATTTAGAAAAGGTTTTTGAGCAAATGAAAAATGTGATGATGAGAGTAATCTGAGGAGAAGTTTAAATATGAGGGGAGTTAAAAGATTAGGAAAAATGCAAGTAAAAAGCTAGAGAAAAAGAGACTTGACAGTTACCAATGAAGGTTGTATTTAGTAATAGCGTTCGTTACAAGGCACTCGTCAGAAGACATTATTACAAATCATTGAAAAGGAACAAACAACATTTTAAACGATTTCTTGAAAATAATAAAATTAATCTTGCAAGAAAATAGTGATAGGTAGGCTTAAGTGACCAATAACATCTCTTCAGATCTCTAGATGGTCCAATATGGAGCAATCAAATATTGGGAAGATATGCCTTGAAGACCAACCATTGTCTTTCTTCTTTGTCCATTGAAGCATAATAAATACATAATGTTTTGCTTAATTTCAACAGTTCTCTATAAAAGAGACTTCGTTTAAAAGATGGAACACAAACTACTATTTTTTATTTTATCTTTTCTCCATTATTCTCAGGTCATGAGTAAATCATTAAAGAATGCTAATAATAGTTCCTCCAACAAGATCTATAAGACTATTTGTAAGCAGAATGATGATAAGAAAAATCCCAAAGATGATGTGTCCAAATCCTCTGAAAGTGCCAAAATACATGATAGTTCTTCTATTGGAGCTTCCAAGGTAGGAAGAACTTCAATTTCAAAGGTGAAGACCCTTAGGAGGAAGAGGAACCCAATTGAAATCAGTGGATTAGATACTGATGAGGATTGGATGGACTTTCTTAAAATGGGTGGTTAACACCCATATGTAATTTTATGATTTTTAGTTGTACTCTTGCTCGTCTTTGAAATGATCTTGAATCATGTAATGATTTCTCTTTAAAAAAATATATTTTCCTAAAATCTTTTGATAAGTCGTTTCTTGCCATGAACAAAATTGAATGAGTCATTAATGTTGAAGAGATGTTTTTAACCATTTCAGCCAGGTTTTGTGTGTGAAAAGTGAGTGCATCACGAGTTTAAAATAGAAACAGTAATAAATTAAAACATATTTTAAAACTACACTCAAGTTGACAGGGTACGTGAAATGAAATTATTTTCTATTTAATCAAGAAATAGTATCCCAATGAATCACCATTAATTTTATAAACTCATAGTCCAAAAGATAGAAAATCCCATATGGGTTCTAACTTTGGACCTTCTGACACAGAGATCCTTCAAACTTCAGACGGGTAAATGGTTCAGAACGGATTTATCTCAGAGTCATATTTTTACTCTCTAGAGTCTACACACATTAAAAAAGATTTTGTTTTATTTTGGGCAAAGTTCCATTTTCAAAATTTTCAGAATAAAAACAAATTTATCTTCAGCAAAAAGTTATGTGAAAATATCAACCCATTGATGATCTCTATCTATAAATCTTAAATTTATTACACCCTTCTGAATATAATCCCTTATAAAATGATGTTTGATCTCAATGTGTTCAACTCTGGAGTGCAAAATAGGACTCTTGGATAAACAAAGTGCATAAGTATTATCATAAAGAATAAGAATGTTACTCTCATGTAGTTGATAATCTTCTAGCTGAATTCTTATCTAGAGTGTCTGAGTGCTACATCCAAATGCTACGATGTATTCAACTTCTGTTGTTATTATTGAATACCTCTTGTTGGACCAAGAAATAAGATTATCACCTAAAAACTAACAACTTCAATTGGTGCTCTTCCTTTCTAGTCTATATTTAGCATAATCAGTGTCATAATATCCTACCAACTTTCAAATATCTAAAGATCCTCTTAACAATTGTTAAGTGGGATTCTCTAGGATCTGATTAGATCTAGCGCAAAGGCATACGATGAATAAAACATCAAGTCTAAAAATGGTCAAGTATAAGAGAGAGTCAATCATAACTCTATATACACCTTTTGTTCTACCTATTTGCTAACATCTTTCTATAGAATGCATGTTAGATGCATTAGAGTCTTGGTTGGTTTACATTCTGATAGGTCAAACTTCTTCATAAGTTCCCATTGTATATTTGCTTTGATGGATATACGTTCCTTCTGAACTTTGGTTGATTTGAATCCCCAGAAAGAACTTTAATTCTCCCATCATACTCATCTTAAATTCTACCTGCATAGACTTATAAAATTCTTTGTAAAGAGTAGCATTAGCAAAACCAAAAATAATATCATCTATATAAATTTTCACAATCAAAATATTACTTTTGAATGTCTTGCAGAACAATGTTATATCTACATTCCCTCTTGTAAAGTCATTTTTCAAAAGAAAGTCGCTTAGTCTTTCATACCATGCTCTATGAGCTTGTTTCAGACTATACAAAGATTTTTTGAGTTTGTAAACAAAATATGGGTTTTTGTGATTTTCAAAGCCAATAGGTTTATGTACATAATCTTCTTTAGTAATGTAGCCATTCAAAAATGCACTCTCAACATTCATATGATATAGGATGGTGTTATAATTTATAGCAAAGGAAATCAAGAAACGTATAGACTCCAACTTGCCCACTGGTGCAAAGGTTTCAATATAGTCAATTCTCTCATGTTGACTATAACCTTGTGCAACTAATCTAGCTTTGTTTCTTACCCTTGCTTATTCAACTTATTTATGAACACCCACTTAGTTCTAATAATATGGGTTCCTTTGGGTCTTGGCACAAGACCCCATACATCATTTTTGGAAAATTGGTTCAACTATTCTTGGATTGCCAAAATCCTGCCCGTGTCCAAAAGTGCTTCACCAGTGGAACTAGGTTACATCAAGGAAACTAATCTCAGAATCATTTCTTTAGATAGTTTAAATGAGGATTTGGTTCTGATGGGTTTTGTCTTGTCTCCCGGAATAATATCTCTAGGATGAGAGGATCTTTGCCTATGCTTTTTTAGAGGCGCTAGTGTGACAATTTCTGATTCAGGTTGGGCAACTTTATGTTGAGAGTCCTTAGAGTATTTCACTTGAGATTCCTAGCCTTTAGAATTCTAGTAGGAAATCTTTAGAACTGCAAACTTTTCAGATAACTTTGACTTGTCAAGGTCAAACTTATCATCAAACTTAACATGAATTGATTCCTCAACCAGTCTTGTTTTAGTGTTATACGTCATGTAACCTTTTGAACGTTCAGAGTATCCTAACATGATACTTTTTTGTGCTTTGGAATCAAACTTGTTTAAGTTCTCTTTAGTATTCAGAATAAAACATGAACATCAAAAAGAATGAAAATATGAAATGTTGGGTTTTTTATTCTTCCACAATTCATAAGGAGTCTTTCCCATGATAGGTCTTATAGAGATCATGTTTTGAATGTAACACAATGTGTTGACTGCTTTTACCCAGAAGTAATTTATAACATTAGTTTCATTGATCATGGTTTTGGACATTTCTTGCAATGTGCGGTTTTTCCTTTCTACAACTCCATTATGATGAGGAGTTTTAGGGCAAGATAAATCATTGGAAGTTCCATGTTCATCAAATAGTTTTTCAAAGTCTTTGTTTTCAAATTTTCCACCATGATCACTTATGACTTTAACAATCTTAAAGTCTTTCTCAGTTTGTACTTGGGAGTAGAAGGTAGCAAACACAACATGTGACTCATCCTTGTGTTTGAGAAATTTAACCCATGTCCACCTCTTGTAGTCATCAACAATGACTAAACCGTATTTTTTACCATTGACAAATGTTGTTTTCACTGGCCCAAATAATTGAATGTGTAAAAGCTTCAAAGGTCTAGAGGTTGAAACAACATTTTTCAGATTTGAAGGAGGTTTTTGAAAACATTCCTTTTTAGCATGCCTCACAAAGAGCGTCTAAAGCAAACTTCAGATTTGGAAGACCTTTGACTAAATTTAGCTTATTCAACATTGAGATTCTTCTCATGCTAACATGGCTAATCGTCTATGTTAAGTCCATTGATCTTTGTTCATATACGTGATGCACTTAACGTTTTAATTTTCTAAATCAGAAAGTTTAATCTTATAAATTTTGTCCTTCCTCTTACCATTAAAGAGTACATAGTCATCCTTCTGACTGACAACTTTGCAAGATTATTAATTAAAGATAATATCGTAACCATTGTCACTTAATTAATTTATGGATAATAAGTTATGCATTAATCTTTTAACTGATAAAAAATATTAATAGAAGGGAGAGAGTCATTACCAATAGTTCTAAAGTCAATAATCTTACCATTCTGATTGCCTCAAAAACCCACGGTTCCTCCAGGCTCAAGTTATATACTTTGGAACATATGCCTTCTTCCTGTTATATGATGCGAGCATCCAGAGTTTAGGTACCATGATTGGTGTTTCAACTCTGCTGCTAAGGATTTCGGTAACATAAATTATTTTATCTTAGGTCCCCATATCTTTTTGGGTCCTTTCTTGTTAGTTATCCTAAAGTTTTTCTTAACTTGGGTTTCTTCGGCTGCATAATCACGTGTGGGCCCATAAATGAAGTGAGAATATAGAGCATTTGGTTTTGTTGCCTTTTGTTTAAAATTAGGTTTGACCATAGAGTGTTTAGGTGGCATATAACTAATATCTCTTTTACCATTTCTGCTTACTCCATATATCATGAAAGCCATTTTGCTTTTGTCAATGTTTCATGCAAGAAACTTTTGAAAAGCCATGTTATATTTCTTTATGACAACTCTAGAGTCCATAAAAGCTTATAAGTCATCTTCTGAAGTTTATAAGTCATCCCAGGTTTCCATAAGAACTTTCTTCTTCTCTCTGAAGAATTTCTTTTTAGGCATGAGTTTGGAACACTCATTTTTATAATGTCCAAGCTGCTTGCACTCAAAATAGGTAACATATTTGCCAGCTCCATACTTCTTTTTCCTAAACTTTGACTTAGATTGTCCCCTTGTTCTTCTATAGCCTGTGAACTTCATCTGTCTTTTCTTCTAGAGTTGGTTAACCTTTCTAGAAAGTAGAGACAAATCATTTTCCTCTTCATAGCTTTCTTCATGCTCTTCTTCTTTATCTTTAAGAGTTTTGGCCTTCTCATGATTACCTTTGGACTTCAGAGCCACAAATTTGACTTTTTTATGAGGCTCATTCTCTTTAAGTTCAATCTAATAACTCCTTATAAAACTTATAAGTTCCTCTAGAGTCGTGTTGTTCAAATCTTTTAACACTTTAAGTGCTGCCACCATTGGTATCCATTTCCTAGGCAAATTTCTGATGATTTTCCTTACATGATATAAAGTGGTATAACCTATATTCAGTACTTTTAGGCCTGCAATAAGAGTTTGAAATCTTAAGAACATCTTTCAATCATTTCTTCCTCTTCAATTTGAAGGATTCATACTTCTGGATTAAAGCTAAAGCTTTAGTTTTTTTTTTAAATTGCTAATTTCCTTCATGAGTCATTTTCAAATAATCAAATATAGACTTAGTTGAGTCTCTATTTGTTATATTTTCATACTCAATGTAGGAAATAATGTTCAATAATATGGTTTTGGATCTATGATGATTCTTGTGACCCCTTTTTTGTTTCACTAATTTTGCTTATTTCAAGCTTAATTCCACCTGCATCTGTAGGATGCGTGTAACCATCTATTACTAAAATTATGGCAAGTAGATTACAAATGTCCTAAGAACATGTCACGACATTGTTTTCTGCATAACTTTAAAACAATGGCAGAATAAACAAGGTGATACTTTGAATATCAGCAACAAAATCACAACAGATGTTTCAACATCTGTTACAACATGTTAATCAAAAAGCAAATACTGAACTGTATATTTGCAGAATGATAAATAATAGAAGATATGTTAACTTAGTTCGGTGCAAATCACCTACATCTGGGGGCTACCAAACCAAGAAGAAGAATCCACTATCAGTAGTATAGTTTTATGTAAACAACCTCCAGTTTACCTATCACTGCCCAATGGAAACTTTATCATTATAAGTCACATCTAATTGATAAGAGAAATCCATCTCACTCCTTAATCATTGTAAGGGCAAACTACCATACACCACACGAGTTTGCATACAACACTTGATACAGGTTTCGATGATGACGAATTACAACCATGGATGAATCGACAACTATGGATTCCACCTCTACCAAACAAATGCAATCACCTACCGTATCCTTTTTACGTTTATCTAAAAACTGTTATAATTAATAAAACATGTGTGGATAAAATGTGGTCATGACACAATGCATGAAAAACCACAAGAATCTCATTTTTGCAGATTTACAGGGTATGAGTCGACCATAGGGTCAGCGCATACATCAGTATGTTTTCCCACGGGGTCAGCGCATATACTAGTATGATCTCTCACATGTCATCGCATGAAGGTTTGAGTCGACCGCAGGGTCGGCGCATGAAGATTTTTACTCTCCCACGGGTCAGCGCACGCCGACTGTATGGTCGACGCATACTGATGCATTTTTCAGATTTCTAAAGGTGCAGGCTATGCGTCGACGCATAGACCTGCTATAGTCGACCGTTCGCGCGGAAATGCTGTTTTTAAATGATTCCCACTATTGTTTGAAAAGATGTTATGTCTTTGGTTGGTCTGTTACTATATATACAAGTTCAATTACTTATTTCAAACAACATTTGATAAAATAGATTCAAGTGTACAAAGAAAGAGTGAAATAGGTGTCCAAGATTCATCATCTTCATCTTCATCTTCAACATCTCATAACACATCAATTACACACAATCACTTTTGAAGTGCCTTGTGAGTGATTAAAGGTGATAAGGTTCGAAGTCGAGATTGGGTAATCTGGTTTGGGTTGAAGCTTGTGACAGGTTCTTTCTTGAATAAAACCTTTAGGGTTTTATCCTCCAAGATTGGTTTGATTTTTGGACGAGATTCTTCATCAAGGGTCAGTTGAGCGAAGGTGATTGTGAAGAGGAAGTCTTCATCAATCTAGTAGCGGATTCAGTGATATTGAAGGGAAGTTCTCGGGTTCGATTCGTTGCAGTTGAGATCAGTCGGGCCGAAGGTTTGAAGAACTGAGGGTTATTCAATAAAGGGGATGGAATCGGAGGTCTATCAATAACGATCGAAGGACTTAATTCATCTTGAATCAAGGGACAAGGAGTGGAAGCAACATTCAACGTCTTAAGAATTCTATTGTATATTTGTTGTTCAATCCTTGTATAAACTGTTACATTCAACAAGTGATATCTATTAAATCAATCTCAGTTCTAGTTTTAGAATCGAGGGCAGACGTACCCCGAAGCGAGGACGATGGGGGAACTGCCTCACCAAATCTTTGTCTTCTCTATTTTTCAGCATTTTCGTTTTAGCTTAAAAATAAGTGATTTTCATATAAGCACTATTGTCAAACTGTGATATCAATTGAGTAAGAGGTTGAAACTTTATTTTTGAATCTAAAGTACAACAAGACATTGTACTAGGCTAGTTGGAATCACTTACTCAACATAAATATCACTTGGAGTGTTTTTGCACACCAAGTGTTCGACAATTTGCCTAAACCGAAATTATCTTATTTGTGTATCTAGTTTTGGTTTGCTCTTTAAATCATTGGAACTAGGAATCCTAACAAGTGAATTAGATCATTGATAAGTGTGACTAATGTTGTGATTCTTCTTCCATATTGTCATTAATCCATAGGCTTAACGCATATCCGGTTTTCCAATAATCGTTCGTTCTAGACTATATTTTCCTCGGCCGCTTCCGCACTTAAAACAAATGTTCAAAACCAAATTTTTTAATTGGTAACGCCGACTCAAATTTTAATTGGGATCTATTCAACCCCCCCCCCCCCTTCTAGATCTGTGCCATAGTCTAACAAGTGGTATCAGGAGCTCCGGTTACGCGGTGCTTCAAATACAACGTTGATAGAAAATGGCTAACGAACCTAAAGGGGCTTATAATAGAGCTCCCGTTTTCAATGGTGAAAATTATAGTTATTGGAAAGACGGTATGCGGGTGCACATAAACTCCATAGATAGAAAAATATGGAACGTTATCCTCAATGGTCCAATAGAAATTACTATAACCAATGCGGATAATGTGGTTGTGCCAAAGCCCGAAGCACAACGGACCGATGACGATGAGAGAAAATACAATTATGATTGGAAAGCCAAAAATATCCTAATTTCCTCATTAGGTGTAGATGAATATTATCGTGTATCCCATTGTCTTACTGCTAAGGCCATGTGGGATTCACTACAAATCGCCCATGAGGGGACGAACGATGTTAAGTTGGCTAGAACCAACACATTAACACAAGAGTTTGATCTCTTTTTCATGGAGCAATGGGAAACCATTGCTGACATGCAAAAGAGATTTACTCATCTCATCAATCGTTTACATTCATTAGGTAGGCCTGTTTCCAATGATGTTGCTACTAATAAGATCTTGAGAGGTCTTAACAGGGAATGGCAGCCGAAAGTGACCACCATCAAAGAAGCAAATGATCTTACCATATTAGACTTGACAACATTGTTTGGAAAACTACAAGAGCATGAACAGGTACTCTTGAGCCTAGACCAACGCGAAAAGAAAGAAAAGAAGGACAAAATGAAGGTGAGTGAAAATAAATCTATAGCTCTTAAGACTTCCTCCTCGAAGTCTCAAGCAAAAGAGCAAAGTGATTATTCCTCAAGCGACAAAGAAGAAGAGGACAAGAGCGAAGATATGGGGTTGTTTGTTAAACGTTACAACCGTACGTGAGAAAGAACGACATCCAACATTCCGAGAAGAACTTGGTAAACTTCCGGAAATAATCGAGGTACTCCAAAGATGATGACTCAAAAGGTAAAAAGACTAGAGGGTCGTGCTACAAGTGTGGGAAGCCCGGTCACTACAAACCGGACTGTCCAATGAACAAAAAGTCAAAGGAAAAGGAATCATCCAAGTCATACAAGAAATTATCAAAGTCAAGGAAAGCGTATATAGCTTGGGAAAGCAATGGCGACTCCTCCTCCTCTGATGAAAGCTCAAGTGATGAAGAAGAGTCCGTGAACCTATGCCTTTCCGCACATCAGAAAAATAAGAAAAAGCATGTACGTCACTCTAAATATGAGAAGTCCTCAAATATGTCACATTTAGAATTACAAACCGCATTTAATACTTTACACAATGAAGCAACCGAAGCCTTTAAGAGACTTGCCTCTAATAAAAGAATTTTTACTTACTTAGAGCATAAAATTAAAGAGTCCGAAAGGAAACTCGAGGAACTTAAGGCTTCCATTGTGGAAAGTAATAAATCAGATTGTGAGGACCATAGAAATCCTTTCGACTTTGGATGTGCTACTTGTCATATTTGGCAAGGTGAAGTTAGAAACCTCAAGGTCAAATTAAACAAGGCTTTTGAGCTTAAAATTACATTTGCTATTGATAGAAATGATTTTAGAAAAAGTATGGTGAACCCATATCAAAAATATGCATATGTAATTAGGGATCAAGAGAGTAAAAGTGATTCTAAAGTCGATTTTGCATGCTTATATTGTTGCAAGAAAGGCCATTCCATTGCTAAATGCCGATTTAGGAGATTTTTGGTTCCTAAAGGCATCTATCAATGGTTGCCCAAATGCAACCACTTTGTCGCTAACATATTAGGACCCAATATGCCATTGGGTACCTCCTCTTGCTAATTATGTTTTAATAGGTACAATGTGTCGAGACCACTGAGAGAAGATGGGTTCTCGACAGTGGATGTTCAAGACACATGTCTGGAGACATATCCCTATTCATAGACTTCGTGGCTATGGAGAAAGGGTATGTAACTTATGGTGATAACAATCGTGGAGCAATACTTGGTAAAGGTAGTGTAGGTAACCCCTCTTCCACTACGATTTTCGACGTGTTGCTTGTCGAGGGCCTTAAACATAATCTGCTTAGCATTAGCCAATTATGCGACAAAGGATACAATGTATCTTTTTCAAAAGAGTGTTGCAAAATTGTGCATGATAATGACAAGAAGAATATGTTTAATGGCTTTAGAGTAAACAATGTCTATATGCTTGACTTAAATGAAGTATCGTTAACAAGTGACAAATGCCTCGTAACAATGAGTGAAGACTCATGGCTATGGCATAGGCGTTTAGCGCATGTTAATTTTGACTTACTAAATAAATTAGTCTCAAAAGACTTAGTCTTAGGACTCCCAAAAATAAAGTTCACCAAGGATCACCTTTGTGATGCTTGTCAAAAAGGGAAGCAAACGAGGATCTCATTTAAATCCAAAAATTTCGTTTCAATTACGAGACCTCTCGAACTTCTTCATATGAACTTATTTGGGCCGTCTAGGATTAAAAGTCTAAGGGGAAACTATTTCGGTTTCGTAATAGTGGACGATTTTTCTATATTTTGTTGGACTATCTTTTTAGTAAGTAAGAGTGATACATTCGCCGCCTTTGAAAGGTTTGCTAAGCTTTCCCAAAATAAGTTAAATACAAACATTGTGTCAATTAGAAGCGACCACGAAGGTGAGTTTGAAAATCACTTATTTGAAGAATATTGCGGTAACCATGGTATAGATCATAACTTCTTCGCTCCATGCACTCCTCAACAAAATGGGGTTGTGGAGCGTAAAAACCGAATTTTAGAAGAATTGGGAAGAACAATGATTAACGAAAGTGGTTTACCGAAATATTTTTGGGCCGACGCCATTAGTATGGAGTGTTATGTTTTGAATAGGGTGCTCATTCGCCCCATTCTAAATAAAACACTGTATGAGCTTTTAAAAGGGAGAAAGCCAAATGTTTCTCACTTGCATGTTTTTGGTTACAAATGTTTTGTATTAAACAATGGAAAGGAAAACTTGGGCAAATTTGATTCCAAGGACGACGAATGTATCTTCCTTGGATACTCTCAATCGAGTAAAGCATATAGAATATATAATAAACGATTACTTGCTGTAGAAGAGTCTGTGCATGTTACCTTTGATGAGTCTTATCCGAGAAATGTCGGAAAGGATAATGTTGTTCATGGTGCAGGTACACCTATGGAAGATATACTCAAAGGGGGCGAGCCGGGGATTGATCAACCTGACAAAGCCAAAGTTGAGGAGGATAAAAATGTACACCATGAGGTAACCGAGGAAGCTCATCCGCCTGCAAACGATGATCTCCCTCAAGCTTGAAAGTCTCCCAAAGACCATCCAATTGACAACATTCTCGGAGACATCACAAATGGTGTAAAAACTCGATCGAAGCTAAGTAATTTATGTTATCACTTCGCGTTCGTTTCACAAATGGAACCTAAAAACCCTAAAGAGGTCTTACTCGATGAAAACTGGTTTTTGTCAATGCAAGATGAACTTAATCAGTTCACGAGAAATGAGGTATATGACCTTGTCCCTCCTCCACGAGGACATCGAGTAATTGGCACCCGATGGGTGTTTATAAATAAGTTGGACGAAAACGGAGTAATAACTCGTAACAAGGCGCGTTTAGTCGCGCAAAGGTATAACCAAGAGGAAGGCATCGACTATGAGGAAACTTATGCGCCAGTTGCCTGACTCGAGGCTATACGCCTTTTGCTTGCCTTCGCTTGTGCGAAAGATTTTAAACTATTTCAAATGGATAAAATGTGGATAAAATGTTATAAAAATTGTTATAATTAATACAACATGTGTGGATAAAATGTGGTCATGACACAATGCATGAAAACCACAAGAATCTCATTTTTGCAGATTTACAGGGTATGAGTCGACCATAGGGTCAACGTATACATCAGTATGTTTTCCCACGGGTCAGCGCATATACTAGTATGATCTCTCACATGTCAGCGCATGAAGGTTTGAGTCGACCGCAGGGTCGGCGCATGAAGATTTTTACTCTTCCACGGGTCAGTGCACGCCGACTGTATGGTCAACACATACTGATGCATTTTTCAGATTTCCAAAGGTGCAGGCTATGCGTCGACGCATAGACCTACTATGGTCGACCGTTCGCGCGGAAATGCTGTTTTTAAATGATTCCCACTATTGTTTGAAAAGCTGTTATGTCTTTGGTTGGTCTGTTACTATATATACAAGTTCAATTACTTATTTCAAACAACATTTGATAAAATAGATTCAAGTGTACAAAGAAAGAGTGAAATTGGTGTCCAAGATTCATCATCTTCATCTTCAACATCTCACAACACATCAATTACACACAATCATTTTTGAAGTGCCTTGTGAGTGATTAAAGGTGATAAGCTTCGAAGCCGAGATTGGGTAATCTGGTTCGGGTTGAAGCTTGTGACATGTTCTTTCTTCAATAAAACCTTTAGGGTTTTATCCTCCAAGATTGGTTTGATTTTTGGACGAGATTCTTCATCAAGGGTCAGTTGAGCGAAGGTGATTGTGAATAGGAAGTCTTCATCAATCTAGTAGCGGATTCAGTGATATTGAAGGGAAGTTCTCGGGTTCGATTCGTTGTAGTTGAGATCAGCCAGGCCGAAGGTTTGAAGAACTGAGGGTTATTCAATAAAGGGGCTGGAATTGGAGGTCTATCAACAACGATCGGAGGACTTGATTCATCTTGAATCAAGGGGCAAGGAGTGGAAGCAACATTCAACGTCTTAAGAATTCTGTTGTATATTTGCTGTTTAATCCTTGTATAAACTGTTACATTCAACAGGTGATATCTATTAAATCAATCTCAATTCTAGTTTTAGAATTGAGGGCAGACGTACCCCGAAGCGAGGACGACGGGGGAACTGCCTCACCAAATCTTTGTCTTCTCTATTTTTCAGCATTTTCGTTTTAGCTTAAAAATAAGTGATTTTCATATAAGCACTATTGTCAAACTGTGATATCAATTGAGTAAGAGGTTGAAACTCTGTTTTTGAATCCAAAGTACAATAAGACATTGTACTAGGCTAGTTGGAATCACTTACTCAACATAAATATCACTTGGAGTGTTTTTGCACACCAAGTGTTCGCCAATTTGCCTAAACCGAAATTATCTTATTTGTGTATCTAGTTTTGGTTTGCTCTTTAAATCATTGGAACTAGGAATCCTAACAAGTGAATTAGATCATTGATAAGTGTGACTAGTGTTGTGATTCTTCTTCCATATTGTCATTAATCCACAGGCTTAACACATATCCGGTTTTCCAATAACCGTTCGTTCTAGACTATATTTTCCTCGGCCGCTTCCGCACTTAAAACAAATTTTCAAAACCAATTTTTTAATTGGTAGCGCCGACTCAAATTTTAATTGGGATTTATTCAACCCCCCTTCTAGATCCGTGCCATAGTCTAACAATCATAATCTGTGATATCTAACAATTATAGTCATAATAATTATATCATCCTACTTGAAAGACACCTCTTTCAATCCAAAGTTCAGTCAAGCAACCTTGACTGACAATCTACTTGAATTTGCTTCAAAGCTTCATCCAAGAACAATACACAATTCATTACCTACAGGTTACTGAATCTGCATAAACATCCATGTCTACCACAATGTATCAAACCGATACAAAGGGAGACTTACAACACAAGAAAGCTTACGACTCTCAAAATCCTAAACCCTTATTTCCCTTTACAAAAGTGTTACAAGAGGTTCAGATTTTGCCCTAGGTCTTAGTCTTCTTTTATAACCTTCTGCTGTCCATGGGCTTCAAAATATATATTTAATTATTCCTTAATCCATGCCTTAAATCTTGGAACTATTATGCAAATATTCTGCTGAAACAAAATCATGTGCATCAGTAACAAACATGATGTCCTAACATCGTGTTGGGACATCTTATCCAACATGTCTTCTTTCAACAGAATTCTTCTTGTTGGAACATCTTATGCAACATTCAGTTTTACCAAAATTTGCTCAAATCGGCAGAGCCTTCAATTACCCTATCACATAGATCAACATCACAACCTATGAAGAAACTTTCAACTTTATATTTCCAATAATCGAACTTTTCTCTAGTAAGGATTGAAGGTTTTGCAAAATAATGATCTTTATCATTGTTTGTATGAGCCATAGGGTGTTTCAAAAAATATGGATCTTTATCTGACACACTTAAGTGCTTGACGCAAAGTAGTCAAAACCAGAACCGAAACTCTGATGCCAATTGAAAGTTCAAGAAACACAAGAAAGGGGGGAGGGGGGTTTCAATTGGGTTTCTAGATTTAAAACTTTTTTCCACCCAAGAACTCAAACAGAAAAGATGAGACAAAGATAAAGAACACAAGTATTTTTTATCTTAGTTCACTGTTAATTAAGCTACTTTTAGTCCACCACTTAAGTGATTTTTCATTCTCAATAAGGACTTAATCTAATAATCAAACTGATTATACTACTAAAAGAATAACTGTTTAAAACTTCTTGAGAATTCTAACTATAACATAGTCTTTCAAGGAAATACAACTCAAAAAGTAACCGCTAATAACTTCTTAATATTTTGACTAAACTTAGTCTCTCACGGAAATTAACCAAAGGTTAAGATAAAAAAGGTTGTGTTTACCAGACGCTTCTAAAAAAACACATACACAAGTTTAAAACAAATAATACACTTAAGAAATATTTTAAGAATGTTTTTGAACACGTACGAACGTTATAGTTTTCCTAGAGTGAAAACATTTTTCATTTTCTTTTCAGATAAGAGCATTTTGCAACCTTATGCAGTGTTGTATATTATCCTAATTTTTTTCTTCCAAGCTTCCAAGACCTCTTTATATAGGAAAAAATATATTTGTTGGAAGATGAAGTTGGAATATCCTCACTATAACAGTTGTATGAAGGTCACTTCATTTTACAATATTAGAGGGGCACTTGCAATATAGCGTTAGTGAGGATGATGGGACGTGAGCAACTTCGTACGATAAAGTACATTCCTTTTTCAGTAGAAAGTAGATTTAACTTTTGTACTTCTGTATCTTTAATCGCTCATTGAATTTTGGATATAAGCTTCTAGTCAGAGCTTTGTTTTAAAGTTGATGAAGCTTGAGCAGAGTTCTTAACCTCACTTCAGAACCTGGTGAGAATGAGACTTCAAAGTTCTAAGACTTCAGATGCTTGAATTAACACAGTCTTTATCAGAGTCTATCTATATATTTTATTTGCATAAGTGTTGACTCAAAAATCCAGATGCTTGACTTCCTTGTATACATGCTTTTGATAGATCCTTTGGGTTATAATGCGTCTTTAGTTCAAAGTCTGGACGTCTTTAGAGTTAGAATTTGTTTTCTATTATCTGTTCACTTAGCATAATAGTTAGAGTACAAAATTGTTCCCTACACTTTGTTATCTTCAAAACTCAAGTATAAATGTAGAACCAAACTTGTTCCAACATAGTGCTCATGTACCTGAGTATTTGTACCGCGAGATTACAAAACACCACAAACAAAACAACTAGGGGTGAGAATACGTTCAAAAATGTTAGTAGTGTATAAAGCAACAAAGGATAACATACTCAAACATCAAAATATGCATATTATTCACAACCATCACCAACCACTAACATATTTATATATCATTCACAACCATTACCAACCACTAACATATTTATATATCATTCACAACCATTATCATTCATGGGTGCAAATGTATACACAATGCACTCATCACCTCATCACCAAATGCACGCGGTGCCAATCTACTCACAAATTTGGATGTCAAAGTTATACTACTGATCAAACTCATCACCAATATTTAGACATCAAAGTTATGTTACTGATTTAGTCTCATCAATAATCATCATTAATTGTCTATCTCTAATATACATGATGCATAAAATACCACAACAATGTAATACAATAATCATCACCAACGATTCTTCTTCGAACCATATATCTCACCATAATTCAGCATACTATGTAATGATAACTCAACATAACATACACAATCATATGATTACTCACACCATACTCACTGACAAATGATATTTCTTAGCAACACTCAATAGAGTCAACTCACGATTCACCATAGCTCATACCGACTCTTTCACTTTTATTCAAGAATTTTATAGTCACAAGACGTACTCTAAATCTCAACTCGATTACCTTGTGACTCAGCTCTGAACATGTCAAATAACTCAATACATCACTCATTTTATTCACACAACACCAACATACCGACTAAACTCATCTTACTCATCCAAACAACAACAAACAATCACCACCATCATAAACTACTCGAAAAATCAAGTTAACCACTCAACACCGATCAAATTTAGGGGCTGAGGGTCAACTCGTCACCAGACTGATGGTCGTCACCCCACCCGTCGCCCTCTCTCTCACAATCCGTCACTTTGCTGACGCTCGGGTGAAAAACCTAACTAAAGGACCATGACGGTTGCCCCGTCACTATGTCGAGGCCCGTCAGCTCTCCTAGATGCATGACGATTGACCCGTCCGCGCTGTGCAGATTGCAGAATTTGCGTTTCCGCTGGTGGAGCACTTCCAAAGCTCCAACTTAAACCCCTAACCACCCAAATCGACCATAAAAACATCATACATAATATATTAGACACATAACACACCAAATCAGCACCAATTACACCTTAACATTAATTTATTATAAACTTTATCATTATGTTTATCACCACCAAAACACATCAACAAGAACAACACCCATCCAAATTTCACATATAATTTGCATACAAATTCAACACATAATCACAACACAAAAATAAATTCAAAACAAAGTAATCCAGAAAGTTATGCATAACCATCTCAAAGACTCAAAACCTCAACAATGAAGAATAAAGGAAAACAAAAAAAAGAGGGTTAGAATCCCTATCTAGTCTTTTATGAAAAACACCCTCATAGATGAATTATCTCTCCTTACATCAAATCTACAGAAAAGTTAAAACTTTTCCTTAAAAACTTAGGTTTTTCCGCTGCCTCTCAAACTCCTATTTACTCAAACTTCTTGCACAAATCTATTTTTTTCCCTATTAATCAAATAAATTATAGTGTCTCTTATAAAGTTGACTATGATTAGTATCATTTATTTTAAAATTTATATAATAATTAAATATAAAAAGAAGTTTTAATACATTTTACAAAATTATATAGAAATATTTTTCTTCAAAATTAAAAAAGTTAAAAATTTATACATATCGTGTTGAAAAAGAAAAATGAAGATGCTAATATACAAAGCTTAGAAAAGTAGCACACATACACTATTAAAACTCACAACAAACCCTTTCTCAGTTTCTTCTTCGTTCCATTTTCTCAGATCGCCAATTCCAATAATCCCAAACCCTAACCCTAACTATTCCAATTGTTCCCAATCATGGCGACGACGTTGGTGAGCTCTGCCGGTGGTATGTTGGCGATGCTCAACGAGTCTCATCTCTCGCTCAAGCTTCACGCTCTCTCTAACCTCAACAATTTGGTCGACAGCTTCTGGCCAGAGATCTCCACCAGTGTTCCCCTCATGTATTCCTTCTCCTTTTCTTTATCGATTTTTGTGTTTATGATTCTCAATTTGTTTTCTTTGAATGATTATGCCTTTTTTAGATGTAAAGTAGTTGGGTTTTTTCAATTGCTTCACTATTTTCAGTTTTTTAGGGTAATAATGAAGAAATATAACTTCAATTATAGCAATAGGTTTGATTTTTCAATTACGTTATAGTAGTTCAATTATATTTGTAGGAGTTTATACCATAATGTGGTTTTTTTTTTTGTTATTGTGTCCTTCTGTTCTTTTTTTTTTTTTGGGCGTGTTCATGCCATTGTGCTTCTTGGTTGAATTGGTTTTTTAAGTGTGAACTGTTGGAATGAAAATGTTGAAGATTAAACATGTGTGTGTTAAACAGAGAGAGTTTGTATGAAGATGAGGAGTTTGATCAGCACCAAAGGCAACTTGCTGCACTACTTGTATCTAAGGTATTATTATTCTGCTAATTATATGAACTATCATCTTCTATTTAAATTTGTGTGATGCAGATGTGTCTTTTCCATGATATTTGAGATATAAGAAATAAGTATTGGGTTACATCTTTTTTATTGTACCCGGCTTCTAAACCAACCACTAGAAGCCATAAGATTTTTCATATCCATAAGTTATTGTCCTTTGAAGCTGGAGTTGGTCTCATTGTTTGTGTTTTGGTATCTGATTTCGATCATCTCCTTAATCTTAGGTCTTTTATTACTTGGGGGAGCTGAATGACTCACTATCCTATGCCCTTGGAGCTGGTCCTCTGTTTGATGTTTCAGAGGATTCTGACTATGTCCACACTCTTCTAGGTGAGGATTGGTTTTATTCTATTTAATTTAAAGCCATGTACGGATCTTTCTAGGATATCATTTTGTATATGAAAACGGGCTGCATTGTTAATATTGGTTCACTTGGTGGTGTTGCTTTTTAGTGGTTTTATTCATTTCGATTTGATTTAATGAAATTATAAATAATGTCACTAATATAAACTAGTTTTGTGCTACATTTATAAAAATTAAAATCATGACACAATGCATTTGACATTGTATGAAATCTTATGTTTTCAGCTAAAGCTATAGATGAATATGCTAGTCTCAAGTGTAAGGCAGCGGAGTCAAGTGATGAATCTATCAAAGTGGACCCAAGGCTTGAAGCAATTGTGGAGAGATTGTTGGATAAGTATGTATAACTGTAACTATTCTTATTATTTTTTTTTTGTATCCAAGCGTGCCTTGGGAATTTGAGTTCCCTTAATTTTTGTTGCTTTTCCTTAACTCAGGTGTATAGTGGACGGAAAATACCAACAAGCTATGGGAACTGCCATTGAATGCAGGAGATTGGATAAACTTGAGGAAGCAATTACAAAGAGTGACAATGTTCAAGGAACTCTATCATACTGCATTCACGTCTCTCATTCCTTTGTGAGCCTTAGAGAATACAGACAAGAGGCAAGTGACATTTCTTATACAGGGGCGGAGCGTGCTACCATGGGCTAGCCCTGGCTACCCCATTTATTAACATTTTCAATTAGTTAGAATGATTTTATATTTACATAATCTAATAGTATATATTTAGCTACCCCAAACATGTTTATTTTCAAAAAGTAGTAGAAATAGGAAGGTTAAAAAATTATTATTTGATTGATAAATTTATTTGTCTTGTTTTGTCACTTCCAGCCTCTACAGTAACTACAATGAGAGCTTTGCCAACAATAAAAATATTAAGAAATGGCTCTAAAACAAAACAGAAGATAAATTTCTTGCAAATATTTTTTTTCACACTGAAATAGATATTACTAGTTCATTTATTTAATACAACATCAATTATGGATGAATTTGACTATGAAGTGTCGTTGAACTCATTCTTTTTAGGTAGCTACTGTCAGTTTTTATTTCCTTTGTGGTGCTTTAATTTACATTTTATATAGGTAAAAGTTGTTGTCATTTTTTTGCTTATTAATTAGTTAATTTTAATATATTAATTTTAAGAGTATATTTTATTTTTTCTTTTAGAGTTAACCCCTGGCAGATTTTGTGCAAACTTCCCCACTGATCTTTTAGTTATTAGATTATATTCAACAGAAACTGTTTTTGATAAACATCTCTATGGGCGTTGATACTAAATATGATTCTTAAATCTTTATCAACTGTTCTCAAATTAGATAACTGTTTGCACTGCCAGACAGATTTATCCGGATGAGAAGGTGGAAGATATGATGAATGCTATATAAAATTGGAATTAAACATATTGTATAAATGAATAAAGATTATTCTCTGGCTACTTGATATGTGGCATATCTAGAAACTTGCAAAATGTGAAGAGACTTTTTATCAATTGTGTCTTTGGCAAAAGTTGATATTATTCCATGTTCTTTTTATCTAGGTTCTCCGTCTCCTTGTTAAAGTATTTCAAAAGCTTCCTTCACCAGATTATCTGAGCATTTGTCAGTGTCTTATGTTCTTGAATGTGCCGGAGGGTGTTGCGAGCATTTTGGAAAAACTTCTACGTTCTGAAAATAAAGACGATTCTCTTTTGGCATTTCAAATAGCTTTTGATTTGGTTGAGAACGAGCATCAAGCTTTTCTTCTAAATGTTAGAGATCGCCTTGCATTGCCAAAGTCTCAACCTTCAGAACCTGTAGAGCCAAAACCCAGTGATGCAGATTCTACTCAGAATGCTGGTGTCAATGGAGCAGATGATGTTCCAATGGTCGATGGTGAATCGGCTTCTGCTGTCAGTGTGCCTGAGGATCCTAGTGAGAAGTTGTATGCTGAGAGATTAAGCAAAATAAAGGGAATTTTGTCTGGGGAAACTTCAATACAGCTGACTCTGCAGTTCCTTTACAGTCATAACAAGTGAGACCATTTTCTTTAATAATATTTTTTAGATTGCCATTTCTTTGTTGTTACTTGGTAGTATGTTAGTTCTTATACTGCTTGGATGTAATCTGCATTCAGATCTGACCTCCTTATTCTGAAGACCATAAAGCAGTCTGTTGAGATGAGAAATAGTGTCTGCCACAGTGCTACCATCTATGCCAATGCGATAATGCATGCTGGAACAACTGTGGATACTTTCCTGCGGGAAAATTTGGTCAGTTATTGCCGCTTAGTATTTGTTTCCCCCTCTTTCCCTGTAGTTTCCCATTCTTAAGATTTTTGTCCCTTGGAAAATTTTAGGATTGGTTGAGCAGAGCTACAAATTGGGCCAAATTTAGTGCAACTGCTGGACTTGGTGTTATCCATAGAGGTCATTTACAGCAGGGAAGATCACTGATGGCACCTTACTTGCCTCAGGGTGGGACAGGTGGTGGTGGTAGTCCATACTCAGAAGGTGGTGCTCTGTATGCCCTTGGTCTGATTCATGCCAATCATGGAGAGGGTATCAAACAATTTCTCCGCGATAGCTTGCGCAGTACTACTGTTGAGGTGCTCATAAATACTGATCATCCTCCCTTAAAAAAAGATTATTGCTATATGTAATGTGTTGTTTATGGCCAGGTCATTCAACATGGTGCATGTCTGGGTCTTGGATTAGCATCCCTAGGAACCGCTGACGAGGATATTTATGAAGAAATAAAAAATGTTCTCTATACTGATAGTGCTGTTGCTGGCGAAGCTGCTGGAATCAGTATGGGCTTACTCATGGTTGGAACAGGCAGTGATAAGGCAAATGAAATGCTCACTTATGCACACGAGACACAACATGAAAAGATTATAAGGTAAGGGCGTCTCACTCAGCAAGCTGTTAAACCATCGCATCTCTTGCTCTAATTATTTACGGTTTATAAATATTTCAGAGGGTTAGCGCTGGGAATTGCTCTTACGGTTTATGGAAGAGAAGAAGAAGCTGACACTTTAATTGAGCAGATGACTCGGGATCAGGATCCAATATTACGTTATGGTGGCATGTATGCACTGGCTTTGGCCTATAGTGGAACAGCAAACAATAAGGCCATTCGTCAATTACTGCACTTTGCCGTGTCTGATGTGAGTGATGATGTTAGGAGGACTGCGGTTCTAGCATTAGGATTTGTATTGTACTCTGATCCAGAGCAGGTTAGTTCTCTCTTTTTCTTTTTTATTCCCTTTGTCCTAAATTGCTTTTTTGTGGCTGTCGTCTGTTTTTCGTTGATTTTGTTGAGATTTGCAATGTTACTTTCCTACACTGCAGACTCCACGAATTGTTTCTCTCCTATCAGAATCCTACAACCCACATGTTCGTTATGGAGCAGCTCTTGCTGTGGGTATTTCCTGTGCTGGTACAGGTCTCAGTGAAGCCATATCTTTGCTGGAGCCTTTGACATCGGATGTCGTTGATTTTGTTCGTCAGGGTGCCCTCATAGCAATGGCTATGGTCATGGTTCAGATTAGTGAAGCTAGTGATTCACGAGTTGGAACGTTCAGGTAAGAAAAACTAATTATATTGATGTCGAAGCAATAAATTTGTTGATTTCTGACATGCCATGTATTCTAGGCGACAATTAGAGAAAATTATCCTGGACAAGCATGAGGATACCATGAGCAAGATGGGGGCAATTTTGGCCTCTGGAATACTTGATGCTGGTGGAAGAAATGTGACCATAAGACTACTTTCTAAGACAAAGCATGATAAAATTACTGCAGTGGTTGGTCTTGCAGTTTTCAGTCAATTTTGGTATTGGTACCCTCTTATCTATTTCATTAGCTTGGCTTTTTCACCAACGGCTCTTATCGGCCTCAACTATGATCTGAAATCTCCTAAGTTTGAGTTCTTGTCACATGCAAAGCCTTCGCTTTTTGAATACCCTAAGCCTACTACTGTTCCCACCACTACATCAACTGTTAAACTTCCAACAGCTGTTTTGTCGACATCAGCTAAAGCCAAAGCTAGGGCAAGTAAGAAAGCTGAAGAACAGAAGGCTAGTGCTGAAGTTGCATCTGGTCCTGACTCTACATCAGCTTCAAGTGCTGGAAAAGGGAAGTCTTCAAGTGAGAAGGATGGAGAAGCCATGCAGGTGATGCATATTTGGTTTATCAGTTTGTTCGATCCATCACTTGTATGTTTTCTGTTAAAAGTAATTGATTTCCATGTGCAACTTTTTTAACATATCTAAACTTTATTGTTTCAAAGGTTGATAGCCCAGCGGAAAAGAAATCTGAGCCCGAGCCTTCTTTCGAGATTCTAACAAATCCAGCGAGAGTGGTTCCTGCTCAGGAGAAGTTCGTTAAATTTTTGCAGGACAGCAGATATGTTCCAGTTAAGTTGGCACCTTCGGGATTTGTACTTCTAAAAGACTTGCGTCCTACTGAGCCTGAAATCCTCGCCATCACTGACACACCTGCATCTACCACATCAACTGCTGGTGCATCAGGAACAGGATTGCAGAGTTCTTCATCAGCAATGGCTGTGGATGAGGAACCTCAACCTCCTCAACCCTTTGAGTACACCTCATAAGTTTGGTTCAAATATTTGTCAATGTGCTTAGAAAATTGGTTCTCCTGAAAGGGTAGCTAGCTACATGAATGAACTATTTAAGTCACTACTACTTGATCTTTTGCCCACTTAAAGTCAAATTCATGGGCGCAAATTTCTTTTTCCTTAATCGACTTTAGTGTGGTATTTGCTCCACTACGTGGTTAATCTGGGAATTGATTCTAACTATATGTTATTCAAAGTGGGGCATAGAAGCAGCATGGGGCTGATCTGCAGTGTTTAATGTGTTTTTCTATCCAGCTAATGGTCATTAAATGTGATCAATGTTTCTGTAGTAGACTGTAGAGTAGTGGTTCTGTTGAGGATTTTCATTTAAAATGTCGCAAGTCTTTCATGTTTACAATTTACAGTTCACATTCACGAATTTCTCAAGTGAATTTAAAGCTTTCGTACCTCTGATTCGTTGAAATGTTCTATCACTGATGGATCTTGGTTAGATTTATATTTTTTTCTTATTCATTAAAATCTTCTTCCTTTCACTTTTAAAGTAGAAAACTGAACTAAATTGTAGCTTATTCCTTTATTAATAGGATCATTATAAAATAATCTTATGGTTAGACATTATTTGAAATTGAAAATGTATTTGTGTACCATCATCTTACCTTATCGTATATACTAGCTTTTGAGAGTGAAGTCTAAATCTATTTACCGTGATTTAAACCCAAACTTTATAGGGAGTATGAGAATTAGAATTAGTTCATATTAGGCGTGTGCTATATTGTCTTATTAACAAATTTTGAAAGTTGTTTTGGGTCGGACAGGAAGGTATAACAACAAAAGAGGTGTGACCATACCCTTGTCCTGTCCTCTAGCGTGACAACTTGCATGTGGCATCACATCCCACAAGGATAGTTTTATCATCCACACTATAAAAAGTTTAACACGTAACATTTTAAGTATTCTCGATATACATTTAAATTACGTTTTTATCTAATGATTGACTTGGGTGATGGTGTCCTAATCTTGCAGGTCTATTTTTGCCTCGTTGTATCGAAAATTCACTCCATCCCATTAGAACTCTGTTTCATTCAATTGCTACCAATTTCTAGTTCCAATTTGAAACAATGACATCATTTGAGGGAATGGACTTCTGATTCTCGTGAATCTTTATGAAGAACCCCCGTCTCTTCACCATGATTCTAGATTGTTGATATTTTCTCTTCCAAAATCATTGATATTTCCTTTTCAAAATCATGATATTTTCCTCGTAGAGATCACCGATCCAATCCATGCTACCATGGCAGCATCAAAAGTCACTTGCTCACCTATCACACACAATGCTAACATCACAACTACTTATGCAACCAACACTCTCGATCTAGTAAGGGAGGTTCTTCTTCTTCCTTCGATTGAAGATGTTTCTGTTATATTTACTTCTACAATTTCAACACTGCAAAATCTAGCACCTCCAATGATTGGACAGGGAACCTTCCAAAATATTTCAATCTCCCAACCTTTTCTACAACCAGTCCAAGGAAAAACGTCAAAGAAACTTTTGTCACAACCTATAATTCTTGGATATAAAATGATCTACGGCCTTCAACAATTGCAAGCCTGTTTAGGCACATAATGGACAAATGTTTTGTTGAACTCATTCATCTTCCATTATATGATGTGAAACTAAGAACTTACTTCCATAGTTGCGTTCAGCGTTATCTAATAGAAAATGAAGGAAACCATACAAGAGTACATCAACCAATTCACAAAAGTAGCAGTAGAAGTTAGAGGTACACATACAATTTAAAATGCTGGATATTCAAGAAGGGGTTAAGGTCGGACTGCATGTTTCACAAAAAAAGGGTATTATAGAGATCCCATAACCTAAATGACATGTTGGATAAGGCCCATACCTATATTAATTATAAGGAAGAACTCAGTTGAAGAAGGAGAGAGGAATCGGGGATGATGGAACCCCAAGCACAACTCGACGAATGAGAGATACTCCAACCGTTGTCGAGATGAAAAAGACTGAAGGCCTCATGTTAAGCTTTCATCACACACTCCCTTGAACACATAAAGGGGAAAATTTTGGCAAGAATGTTCAAACATTGACTTTAAAAAAGTCGGGATCAAGGACCTTTATCTGGTCAGAGAGTCATCCAGGACGGTCACCCAACAACATACTTGCTTAGTTAAGTTTCTTTTTACTATACACATAAAGCATGCTTTCCATCACAATGTAATGTCTTTTTCAATGAGAATAAGTAATTTTTCACAAATTTTCTTCCTTATGATCACAAAGCGCATGCACGACCCATGGATGATGTCGCAAACATCACAAGCATACTACTAGAGAAATCAAAATCCCAAAACGGAAGTCACATGGATAAAAACCATAGACCATAAAACAAAGTGGTGATCGAAACTCACCCTCATTTTGGAAGCTAGCCACTCCACAATGTAGAGGAGAGTCCCTAATACATTGGCCTTGAACCTAATTCAAACTTGAGGGACGAGGAATGGATACCAACCCTTGGATATACATTAACCCCAAATTGTTGATATGTAACTCCACGCATAAGAGGGGAGTGAATTATGAGTTTTATAAAAAAGATAGCTTGAAAAAGTTTCTTTGTCATTTTTAGAGTTTAAAATTATTTTGAAACATAGTTTAGAAATAACAGTGGAAAGTAAATATGCTGAAAGTAAGAGTTAAGGATAAGAGAAATAACATCAGGAATTATAAATATTGGGTTAAAAAGAAAAGACTTAATTCTCTTCCAAAGATTTGATCTTGTAAGTAGCCAGTAAAGCTTAAGAGCTTTTAATAGGTTGAACTCTCGAACCCCCTTATACAAGAAAAAATAAAATTTTAGACTAACTTCCAACCAAACAACGAACAACGGAGATAAGCGGTTAGTCTTCTTTCAAATAGTTGATTGAAGTGGTTAGTCTTCTTTCCAAACAACTTGAAGCAGTTAGTTCCCAATTTAAATTTAGATTTTCAGTAGGTTTATCTTAAACAAGGGTGAGTTTTAAAACCAGGGTGAACTCACGAACCGAATAGAGGTTTTGACCAGGCCGACCACGAACCATTGAGATTTTAAATCAGGTTTATCTTGAACAAAAACAAGCTTTTTACCGAATTGAGCTTACAAACCAAACCAAAGGTTTTTACCAGAATAACCACGAACCAAGTTAAGATTTTGAACAGGGTTGATCTCGAATCAAAGAAAGCTTTTAACCGGACTTAACTTACGAACCGAGACGATGACGTAGAACCTAAATTTCCAAACCAAAACTTACAAAGGGTTTATCTTCAAACCCAAACAAACATTTTCTTATGGACAAGTTATTCAACCAAGATAAAAATATTACTTGGTGAATTTACAATTATACCCTTTTCAAAAAACAAAATTGCTCACTAAACAAAAGACATTCTTGAAAACGCAACGACTAAAATATGTGAGAGAAAGTTGACAATATTATATATATATATATATATATATATATATATATATATATATATATATATATATATATATATATATATATATATATATATATATATATATATATATATATATATATATATATATATATATATATATGAGAGAGAGAGATATGTCAAAATAAAAAAGGCGAGTAAAAGATGTTGTAAGAATTTAAATATGCAAACATATGGGAACATAATTATTTAGGGAAGGAAAATATCATTTTACTCAACTCAAAGGAAATTGAAAAGAATAAACAAGCATTAATAAGCATACAAGGAACAACTAGTTCATCTCATCATCATCCTCGCTAGACACCACTAGAGATATAAGAGATATTTTCTCCAATTTCTTAATGAGTTTGTCAAGCTTTGAATGCATTTCCCTTTGATCATCATGGATGTCATTGAGAATGTTTGACGAGGATGGAGGGATTTCATTTTTTCTTCGTTGTCTTGCCCTTGATGGTGCTTTAGGAGGTAGTTCAATGAATTTTCTTCCTTGAATGTCATACCTCACTTGACTTAAGATGTTTTTACCTATTATTGAATGCACACTTTTCGATTCTTCTTCTTCTAAGTCAAAGTCAAAACATGTCAAGATTTAGTGATTAATTCACTATAGAGTGTTGTACCTCAAAATTTGACCAACCATCTTCTTGTACTTGGCTTATGTTTCATTTCATTTTAGCATTTTGCATTTACATAACATTGATCTTAATAGGGGATCAAGAGGTTTGTTGTGCCATTTAAGAGAAAAGTATCCTTGGTTTCAAGCTCAAGCAAGGGAATTTGTGCAAGCCATCAGGGTTTTATCACCATGAAAGTGTCAGAGTTCCTTGAAAGGAAGAGTTGGTGTGTGGATTTTATCTCCTATCTTGAGGATCATAAAGGGTCATCAGAGACCAATGAGGTCATTACCTTGGATAATACATGATGCAAAATCTCATTGAGTACCTTAAGGGTCATTGTGGAGCTTGTATAGTCATTCAATTCATCTGCAAAGGGCACAGACAAAGGATATAGAACTAGGGTTTCATCTGGTCAACCCAAGAGTCAACTGCGGACTTGAGAGGGTTTACAACTTGGTTCTAAGTCATTGAGGTCATGGTAAGTCATCTTAAAGCATCTAGGATAACATGATAGGATCAAATCAAGAAGAGTCAAGAGTTCAAGAGGTTGCTAAATTAGGGTTTCAGATGAATTCAGTGTAAAATCCCCTTCTTTAGTGCCTAACTTCAAGGACACTTTTCCCTATAATGCAAACTCAATCTCATTTTCATGAAAACATGAGACTTGTTAGGCATGTTTCAAGATTTATTTTGAGTACAAGAACTCATCCATTGAGTTTGTACATCTCAAGTTATGATGCCAACAAGTTAGGGTCCTCAGATGAAGAGAATTTTGGTCAACTTAAAGTCAACTCATTTCCAAGGCATTTTTGGCCTAGAATAAAATTTCTCTTCAACTTCAAGTGAACATGAAAGTTTTTCCTTTTGGTCTTTCAAAAAAGTCCTAGAAGTCCTTTTTATCATTTGTACATCTCAAGTTATGGACCTTACAAGGCAAGGGTATTTTGGGAAAGTTCATTATAGGTCATTTGTTTCAATGGTCAATTTCATGAACTTATGGACCTCAAATGCAATTCCAACCAACATGAAACTTATGCCTAAGGGTCTTAACTCCACTTTGAACTTAAGATTCATGAGGATTGGTGGATTAGCTGGTCATGTGGATCATTTTAAGGTGGAAAATGGGACTTTTGGTCATGATTTGATTTCTTTCTTTTACAAGGTACCAAATGATTTGATTTTGGAACCTTTCACACCACAATATTTTCAAATATGAGTCATACTATTCTTTGCCATAATTGGACCAACAAGGATACCATTTACATGCCATTTTTTTTCAACTTTCTTACTTAAGAAGTAATGAATTGAAACCTTGTACAAACCTTTCCTACACGAGCCAAAATGATCCATCTGATTTTGACACACCTCACTTATTTGATTGTTGACCCATTGGTGAGTGGAAGAGATTCAACCCGTGTGTATTCAAGGATTTAAGTTTTTGGTCTTTTTTTGAAATCACACAATATGACCAACATGGGCCTGCATGGCATGGAAAAAACCCTCATATTTAACCTCATAAACTTGCCGTAATAGGGAGAAGTGTTGGATGCGTGTGAAGAAAGCTCTAGCATTCCAAATTTCTCCAAATTTTCAACTCTTCGAATCAAGCAATTCCTGGCTAATTTCTTCAAGTTTTTGCTCATTCCTTTTTCACTAAAGCTCAAGGAGAAGATTGCAAAGTTTGAACAGAAGGTTGCTCATCATTTCAAGAGCCAACGGAGCTGCTTCGTTCAGTAAGATTCATCACTTTTTTTCTCTCATTCTAGGCATTTTTCTATGTTCATTTGGATTGTATATGAAGTCCTACTATACATAGGCAATGTTTGGTTGGTTTTTGTTGATGTTTGATAGCATTTTCAGTTGACGTGTTTGAAATTCGTGGCCTGATTTCTCTTGATTCAAGGAACTTTAAAAAAAATAAATGGTGGATTCATACTCCTTGTTGCAAGGGTTTTCAAATGGTACCATGTTTCTGGATTTTTATGGTGTTTTCAGGCCTGAGCTCCGACGAGGCAGCCAGAGAAGACGACCAAAGCCCTATCTTCGGCATCTGGTTATGTTTCAAGCCAGTATGATGTGGCTGTGCGTTGAACATTTGACCATGTAGCGTGTTGCAATCTGATTCGTTTGACCATGCGTATTTGGCATTTGACTCCACCTCAGATTAATGAAACTCTGAGTTTCATTGATATGAGCCTTTTGGTTCTTGGGCCTTGTACAATTGATATCTGCACCCTCCTTGTTCTGAGCCCATTTGCGCTTTACAAGTGATTCAATTCATTATGAACTTTGCTTATGCACCTCCCTTGTTGTTTCATTTATTTTATTTTTATTTCATTTTCTGTATTCATTTTGGTATTTTAAAAATAGATCCAATCATCTGAAAATTCCAAAAAATTATTTTCTTGTATTTCAAAGTGTTACTTAATTTTATAAAATTTTTATTTCTGTTTTTATTTTTATTTGCTATTTTATTTTAATTTTGTAATTAAGTGCCTTTTGTGGTTCATGCCTTGTTTGATCCAATACATTTGAACCTCTAATGCAAATCCCCTATGATCAAGGCTTCTTCACCATTTAGAGGATGAATTCAAGTGCCTTTGAGGGTTGACTTGGTTCATGTTTGATCATTTTTCATTTAGCTTTGAGTTGACTTTTGTTGTCCCTCGACTTATGCTCGATAAGGTAGAGTACCATCAATGATTAAATTATTTGGTGATGCCTTGAGATGAATTTGACCTTGAGACTTTGGGTTGTGTTTGTCACTTGACTTAGATTGGTTGTGTTTTTTATTTGGGATTTATTGAACATTTTTCCTATTTTTGGTGAAGCTTGCAAGACAAGTCATCTTAGGAAGTGTTCATACAAACTAGTTTGACCTAGTTCCTTTGGGAGATGACTTCTATGGATCCCATATGCACCTTATGAGTTTTGATGTTTTTTTATGACATGATTAAGGTGTTGGTTCTTTGATTTTAGGTCATACACATGTGTAACTTGTTTTACAAGTTACTTAAAAGTCATGCCTTTCCACTTGGCTTTGAGTGTTGAATTTGTGATAGAATCTTGATTCTTTCACTTACCATGACTTGGTTGATGAGTGTGCTTTGTTTCCAATCTTGTTTTGAGATTTCCTATATTGGGTTCACCTCTACCCCATGTGCTTTGATCCTCATTCAAGATGATTTGGTGTTCATGTTTATGCTTTGAGCTTGTCTTGGATGATGGATCACTTCTTGCACTTGCTTGCCCTTTTCTTCTTCATGATCAATATGAGATGTTGGTTGAGATAATTTACATTGTGCTTGCTGCCCAAGCTTCTTTCTCCCATCTTCTCTTTGATCATGGCCCTTTTCCCTTGCTTTGTGTTTAGCATTTGTTTAAGTGATGGATGTTTGAATGGTTGTAGGAGTTGTCACTTCTCCCATTTCATCTCACTATTCTTGACTTGTTTAAGTCGACTTGTTTGTGTTTGAGTCTTTGTTGCATCATTTGAATCTTACATCTCATCTTTCCATCTTTGCATATCATGTTTGCATTACTTTTGACTTGTTTCAGTCAACTTCTTCTCATTCTTCATTTCATCTGTGATTGATTCATTCAGTGTTTACTTGGTCTTTTGCCATGATCCCTTAGGATTCCTAGTCCCTCTGTTTAAGATGGGGGTAGGAGAGACATTAGGTGTTCAATCCTTTGCATGATAACATTTTTATAGCTTCTCCCTTTTCAATCTCAACTTTAGGAGCACATTGCATGATAACATTAGGGTTGATTAGTTTTCCCTTGGAGTTTGTGTCTTCTCTTATCATCTCATAACATTTTAAGACACTTAATAAAGGATAATAAATGTTGTACGCTATGACCCTTAAGTACTTGAGGAATGATAGTTGGGGGGCCTCCTCTCATACTGTCTAGAGTGTTTAGCGTATGCCCTTTTGGCGATATGCGACACATTCGCTCTCAAGTCATAGTCTTTAGTGCAACATGAGTTACAAACTTAACTCAATTCACTTCTTGTTTAAAAAACACAAAACAAAACATCAAACCTTTTTATCCTTTGGGATTGTTTGAAATTTATTTTCAGAAAGAGTGTGTTAAGTCTTGGTTCTACCGCAAACATGCACCGTCCCTAACTGCTAGAACGAAGGTTTAACCCTACTCAGTTAAAACACTTAACCAATTTGTGGTCGTGTTAGCCCGAACTACATTTGCTCTGATTTCTCGTACCAGACGAGGATACATAGGCACAAGACGACGATGTCTTGGCGAGCAACCTTTCCCCCTTTCACCCGTAGTTTTCCGAACTACGTTGACTCTGACTTTCCCATTGCACGGGGGAATACGTAGGCATAGGGTGACAATGTCCTATCGAGTATGTTCTTTTCGTTCACCCCTGTTTAGCAGTAGCTTTAGATAATTTTCACTCTTTTAGATAGACAACAAGCATGGATCCCGTTGAGTATAACGGACGTGAGGAGTGCTCATACCTTCCCCTTGTGTAACCGACTCCCGAACCCAAGATTTGGTTGCGATGACCTTGTCTTTTCCCTTTTCGTAGGTTTTCTCTGATCGTTTCCTTTCCCTCTCTTTGGGATAAATAACGAACGATGACGAATCTTCTGTCTTTGCCGGCCCCTTTTTCGCAGCGATGCAACATAGAGTAGAATCATGTTCTTCCTTTTGTTGTACAACAAATGATGGACCATAACGTCCACCCGATTTTTCTCAACTTCGTTTTCTAAAAACCAAACTGGAAGAATATCCATTTTTTGGATGATGCTTGAGTTGCTTCTTCTTGGAAAGAGAACATAATTCATTATAGTGAATCATTCGACTGCCAGGGTGTATAGCACCGGAGGTGAGAGGATAGTGAATGCTGGAAGATGGATCGATTACGAGAGATATACCACAGACATTAAAAATGAATTTGTTACCTTCATCATCGTATAAATTAGATTCTTGATTGATGAATGCTATTTTGCAGGCTTGTGAAAATTCTTCAAGAGATAAGGCTATGGGGTGCTTCTTTAGTTTGGAGCTTAAAATTCCATTTTGGTAGGTGAGGTTCGCACAAAACATCCTTACCGATTCAAGATACCTTTCTTGAGGAACCTCGAAGATAAGATTTCTTAAAAGGATCGGGTTTTGTCCAATCGATTGGGTATAGCTTCCAATTGATTGGAAGCTTTCATTTTTGGTAGATAGCCATTGAAAATAACCGTTGCATTTATTTCTTAACCACCTATCTATTGTTATGTGCGCCACTTTTCAACTATTGTTATGTGCGCCACTTTTCAAATATTTTAATTTTGACATCATCCAATTGATTGGGGCCTGATGCCAACCGATTGGATATGCCATTTTCAACATTTGTGGTTTTTGGGACTTTGTGGTGGATTTGCTCTTTCTTTTGCACCTTTGCCTAGCTTTATTTGCACCTCCTTATTATAAACAACCAGAAAGATCATTTACTAGCATATTAATTTTATTTGATGAGCAAAATTAAATTCACTATTTTAAAGGATTTAATAATATTTTTTTCGATCATTTGAACTTTAAACTATTGTTCTACCTCAAATATTAAGAAGACTTGAAAAAACTTTCCTCTTAAAGAGAATACTAACATATTCTGGTGTGTTCTCCTCTACAAATTGTTGGATAGGGGATTTGGTTTAAAACAAAGAGATAGATATGTGCGCTACAGACGTATCTACTTAACCTACTATAAGGTTAGTTGATTACGGATCAGAAAATT
Source organism: Lathyrus sativus (assembly GCA_963859935.3). Classification (NCBI taxonomy): domain Eukaryota; kingdom Viridiplantae; phylum Streptophyta; class Magnoliopsida; order Fabales; family Fabaceae; genus Lathyrus; species Lathyrus sativus. Next base: position 716,303,854 of record OZ012741.1, read on the forward strand.
TGAGATTACCCTCAACTAAAACCCTTGATTTTATTACCATAGTTAGTACACCATCATTGGTTACTATTGTATCAAAGATAAAAACTGTTGTATATTAGGCAGTATACTCTTTGCTTTGGATAACTTCATTTAATATTCTCTAAGCCTTTATAATAGCTACAAAGCAACCTTGCAAAACAGATTAAGGTTTCAACTTTTGTACCCAAATTTTTCTTAGGTCTAGGTGCGCTCTTCTAGAAGGTATAAGGTTATTACCTTTAGAACTTTTTAATTGATACAAAACAGAAAGGATTTGAATGAACAATTCTATTGCATTGTGAGCATTTATAAATAGGTTGATTTATTTTCTTCTAATTAATCCCTTACTAGGTGTTTTGTCTGACTTAAATTCTAATCCATATTTGCTTAAGGAAGCTCTTTGGCTTGATAATATCAAGTCAAAGTTTCCTTTCCCCTTAATAAATTTTCTTAAGGTTTCATGCATGTCTGTCACTTCCTTTTTCAACGAGACTCAAGTCTCACAAGTTTCTATTGAGTTTCTAATATTGGTCATTTCTAACTTAAGAGTTTTATTTATTTCTTCAAGAAAATGTAGATACACCTTAAGGTCTAAGTTTCATTTTTTAATCCTATCATTTTCTTCATTCAACTTAGCACTAATTTTAAACAATTGCTTGTAAGAAGACTTTGTTACCTCACATCATCTTCCTCGTAAGATGCTTTCAGGAAAACTTCATTTTCTTCATTTGAAGAGGATTCTTATATGGTTCTCATTGAGGTTGACTATTATTGATTTATGAAGGCTTTTTCTATTCTCTCGAATATACTACTAGATGACACTTCTTCTTCACATCCTCTCACTAGTGAAGTTCCTTGATTTGATATTGAATCCTCCAAAGATCGTTAAACTATTGAGTATGTTCTATTGAATGAGACTATGCAAGTTATTTGATAGAACTTTGGTGAGGTTGTTTAAGATTCTCCAGTCTTTAAACTTGTACCTTCATCTTTAAGTAATTGAATTAGTTCGTTCAACTTTTATATGATTTCGTCATTCTTTGATATTTCCTGAAATTTATGAATACTCCCATCTTTTGATTTAAATATTGAATTAAGTTTCCAATTCTTAGCTGTTAGATATTGATTAGTAACAAACGGTCCAATATACTTTTTAGCAGTTCTAAACTTTGAAAAACATTGATGACCGATGCTTTCATCTTCTTTGCCTCATTTGTTCATTTCCTCTTGTTCAATACTTGGACAAACTCCATATATTATTTCAAGATTATTTCACATTTCCTTGACAGTTTTGCAATTATAAATATAAAGGAGTTTACTATCATCTAACTACATTACTGGAAAATTCTTGGTTTTGAAATCAGATTTATTTACTACTTCTCCATCTATTAGGTGAGTAAAGATAAAAGGACAGTTGATTAGAGTCTTTCACAATTTAAAATCAAACTATAAATAAATATTTTAAATTTAGTTTTCCATATATCAAACCTAGCACCATTAAATGGTGGAGACATGCTTAGGAAAGATCTCTATTAAAATAGGTGTTGAAATTCATCTTCCTCCTGAGACGATTAGTCATTGAATAAGATTTAGACACTGATGCCACTTGTTGGACATCTGACTCCATACATAAGAGGGGATGAATTGTAGGTTTCAGAAAAATGATAGTTTGAAAATTTTTGTTGTCATTTTTAAAGTTTAATAACATATTTTAAGATAGTTTTTAGAAATAGCAGCGGAAAGTAAAAAATTAAGGGTAAGAGAAATAACACCAGGTGGTGTTCCTAGTGGGTTAGTCCTTTAAATTTTTTGCATTTAGCAAAACAACAACTTTGAAAAATGTCCAAGTATTCAATATTGCTCTATCTTACTAAAGTTGTATGGAACTGCAAAAGGGACACATGTCAGGCGCGATGCTCTAGCATGTTGGTACGACATATGTGTAAGTTTATGCACAGTGTCTAAGGGGCTGGTGAATTAGATTTATTGGACTTTTATCAATTTGAAGCATTAACGCCAGTTTTGTTATTTTTTAATATTGATATGAAAGTAAATATGCTAAATAATAAATGCAAAAAGTACAGGACACAACGATATATCCTGGTTCCCCTCACAATCCGTAACAGCACTTTGAAACCTCCTTTCCACTATGTCAGATCTTTGTACAAGTCTTCCACCAAGACCTATCCTACAATATTCTAACATAATCAACACAATAAATAAGGACAATCACGTTATGATCTTTACAAAGCGCAACAAGATGACAATCCCCCCTTATTCACTCTCTTGCTTCCGACAATCCTGGATAGCAAGGTATACCATAATAATCTGAATTTAAATAGAAGTTATAGCTCTGGAATCAATTATATGTTAATTTATTTCCTCTGTATATTGATCACAATCCAAACATATACACCTAAGTGCTAAAAATAATATGAATGAAACTTTAATGAATATGTATGAAAGTTCATGCAGGAAGTTTCATATTTGAAAGTTTAGAAACTTGTTTGGATAATGAGAAGTGAAAGTTGTAATTAAAGAAACTCTTTTGAAATATGAAAGTTTTGTGTCTAAGAGTTTCTTTTTGAAAAACTGAAACCACAGGTATTTATACATGCAACATACCCTTTTGAAAGAGTGTATATTTATTAAACATTGTCATGTTTGATGTATGAAAGTTGCAAAACGTTTGAATAAGATTTTTCATGAAAATTTAAAATTTTTGTGTGTGTAACCGTACCAGAAAAAGTGTAATCGGTTGCACCTGATACTTTTTCAAAAACTAAGGTATTTTTAATTGGTGCAAATTGTAGCGGTTTTAAAGTGCTGTTACAGAGGTTTCAATTGTCACAATTTATCAAAAACAGAATGTTTTCAACAATCTTCTAAAAAACCATTTTTACGTTTATGTAACCGGTTACCAGGAATGGTGTAACCGGTTACACCTGCCATGAAAGTGAAAAATACTTAAAAATTAAGTTCCAAACATGTTCCACATGATGTTAAAATGAATGCATGCACAAGATGAAATGTACATGATAATTCTAAGCAATTAAAAGATATATATACTTGAACTGTAAAATATACTAAACCATCTTAATTCTTCCATTGACTTTCTAAAGCTTATGATCATTTGAACTTGATTGCTCTAGTCTTTAAGCTTTGACTTCTCTTTTTTTGGATGTGTTTGTCTTCATCAAAACTATAGCCAAGGACAAGAAGAACTCTTCTTCACATTCTCCCATTTTTTATGATGACAAAATATCCTTTGAAATTTTAGTTATTCATCAATGAGTTGCTCCAGTATGTGAGTTTTTGAAATGTTGAGTAGCAACTAGAATATCCTCCTATTTTGTATATCTTCTCTTGCTATTACAATTCAAGACTTTCTCCCCTACAAAGATTATGAACAAGAAAAAATATAATACATATTATTTCTCCCCCTTTTTGACATAATCAAAAAGAAGATAAAGTAGAATAAAATACTAAGCATGGTGATAACATTGGAAGAATATATTTATAACTGAAAATTAATAGCAAAAAATTAGACACTTATCTCCTTCACAAGGATTTGATGTCAAAGTTGATATCATTATTGATGCTTCTTCATAAAATCTTTTTAATCAATGAAACTTTTAGAACTACCATATCATATGATCTTGTGTCTTGAATGATCAGTCATGATTTGACAATGCTAGCATATGACCATCAAGTACTTAGAAAATAATTAGTTACGTCTAGGTACCCATTTTTCTTTGGGTCCTTTTGGGTTAGATACCTTCCTCACCCATGTATACTCACTACAAGGAATACCATATTTTCTTATGTAGCACACATTAGTAGTATGGCCTTTTTCTTTACAATAGGAAACAAGTAGGTCTAAAAACATGATTCCTATGATAAGACCTTTTATGATGATTTACAACATGTTCTTTCTTTGACTCTACATTGTTGAATTCATTAGTAGCCTTTACAAATATGGTTTAGCTTGTACTAAATTTATCAAAGTTAGTAATGCCAAGACCACATTTATCATTTGAAATTTTTTGACTACTTAACACATTTTTTTTTACATAAATATGTCCTTTTTCAAAATTTATAATTACTTGTTTTAATTTAACAATTTTAGACTCAAGAAATGAACAATTATTGCATTCTGAATTTTTGATTAAGTCTAACTCCACTTGAATGATATTAGACTTTCTTTCTAGATTTAAAATCATTTTATTTTGACTTGAAAATTTTCTAGAAAGTTTCAAAAGTTCATCATGTAATTCATGAAAAGCACTTTGTAATTCATCATAAGATGAAATATCATTAGTTTTAGAATCACTAACCTCATGTTCTTCATCACTTGAATGATGTGATGCCATTAATGCCTTGTATGCAGGATCTTCATCTGAATATGAACTTATTTCATTTTCATCCCATTCTACATATGCTTTCTTGTTGTATAATACCTTCTTCTTATAATCTTCATTCCATAAAATTTGAATCTTAGTTGTCTCAACACTATCGATAACACTAGTAAGAACAAACAAACCATTTTGTACAACATCCCATGTATCTTCTCCTTGTGTTTCTAGATGAGTCTTCATGTGAATTTTCCAAAAATCAAAGTATTCACCATAGAACAATGGAGACTTATTATTGCTTCCACCATCTCTGAACACTAGGTTTGCAGAAGCCATTGTGGATCACAAGAGAAGATCACTTGAACCTGCTCTGATACCAATTGTAAGTTTATGCGCGGTCCCTAAGAGGGGGTGAATTAGATTTATTGGACTTTTCTCAATTTGAAGCGTTAGCATTGGTTTTGTTATTTTTCAGTATTGATATGAAAGTAAATATTCTGAAAAATAAATATAGAAAGTAAATGACACAATGATATATCCTGGTTTCCCTCACAATCTGAGAGTACTTCAGTCCCCGTGAGAGACTTTCCACTATGTCAAATCTTTATACAAGTCTTCCATCAAGACCTATCCTACAATCTTCTAACATAAGCAACACAATCAATAAGGACAATCCCCTTATGATCTTTACAAAGTAAAACAAGATAATAATCTTCCCTTATTCACTCTCTTACTTCCAGCAATCCTGGACAACAAGGTATACCATAATAATCTCAATTTGTAACAGAAACTATAGTTCTTGAATCAAAATTATATGTTGATTGATTTCCTCTTTATATTGATCACAATCCAAACATATACACTTAAGTTCTCAAAATAATATGAATGAAACTTTAATGAATATGTATAAAATTTTATGCAGAAAGTTTCATATTTAAAAGTATAGAAACTTGTTTGGATTATGAGAAGTGAAAGTTATAATCAAAGAAACTTTTTTGAAAAATGAATGTTTTGTGTCTAAGAGTTTCTTTTTGAAAAATTAAAACCACAAGTATATATGCATGCAATACACCCTTCTGAAAGATTGTATATTCATGAAATATTGCCATGTTTGATGTATGAAAGTTGCAAAACGTTGAAATCAATTTTTTCATGAAAAATTGAAACTTTTGAGTGTGTAACTGGTTACCATAAAAGATGTAACTGGTTACACCAACTACTTTTTCAAAAACTAAGGTATTTTTAACCGGTGCAAATTGTGGCGGTTTTAAGTGTTATTACGACGATTTTAAATGGCACAATTTACCAAAAGTAGAATCTTTTCAACAATCTTCTGAAAAACCATTTTTACGTTTATGTAACCGGTTACCAGGAATGGTGTAACCGATTACACCTGCTATGAAAGTGAAAATACTTAAAATTAAGCTCCAAATATGTTCTACACGGTGTTAAAATAAATGCATGCACAAGATGAAATGATCATAATAGTTCTGAAAAACAGGCAATTGGCAATTGGCAAATATTGATCATTAGGGTCTCTCCCAATAGCAGTGAGTAAAATACCACCATGCTTGTGTTTCAAATGGCACCTATCTAGTCCAATGAAAGGCATGCATGCCTTTTTCAAAGCTTTCTTGGTCCCATCAAAACACATATAACACCTCTCAAATCTAGGTTTCAAGCCAGGAATAGGAACACAGGTGTTGATCTTGAAAGTGTTCCCAGCTGAAGCCAATCTTAACTCAGCAACATAGGACCATAAAAGACTAAATTTGTCTTGTAATTTGTCTTGCCTTTAATGCTCTGCATCGTGGAGTTTTTGTTGCATACCTTTGTCTAACATCTGCTACTACCTCACTTAATCTCATCCTAGAGTTATTCTTTAATCCGTCAACAATTAACTTGGCCACCGACTTTGCTTTAACGCTTTTGTTGAAGAACTGTCTTCCATATTTATGCTTTGCAAACAAAGTCTTAATCTTAAATGTGGTGGATGTTAAAACTCTACTACACAAGACTGTATAGTCACATTTTTTCTTGTCCTTACATACTACCCTAAATCTGTTAGCATCATATTTTTCAAACTTAACATCCCTACCATTCAAAACATTATGCTCTAAGATAGCATCTTTGAACTACTTCAAAGAAGAAAGCTCCATTCCCGCCTTGAAAACAAAATCTTTGCTTAAAGATTCTTCTTGATTAAACCTGATTACATAGGGCCTTTCATCACAACTGTCATCATCACCACCACTCTCCAGTTTATCAGTCACGTAGGCATCCTCAATGACATTTTCCTTACCCATCTCTTATGTTATAAACATCTTCTTGTCTACATGAGAAGTGCCCTATTCATTTGCAACAGGTCCATATTTTTGTTTTCCTTTAACTCCATTATCAAACACTTCATCAATGCCTTCATCAAACCCTTTCATTCTCTCCTCTTCACTATCATCAAAGTGAACACCTCTAACAGATTCATCACTAGAATAATCACTTGCTTCAATTAACCTATCAACATCTTCATCACATTTGATTCCCTTTCCCCTTTCTCTAAACCTATCCATAAAGGTATCCTCTCCTACAACTTTAGGCTCACAAAGTATCTCAACATCAGACTTATTTCCTACAGCAAACATGGCTAACTCATCAGCATCTCCATCATCCTTAAATGGTTTTAATTCTTGTTCAAATGATCCTTCATCATATTTCCACCATATCTTAACACCACCTATATCAAACCCAGGTTCAATCAACTTAACTAGGTAACATGCTTCAAAGAAAGACCAATAATCAGGGTCTTGACCACTAAAGGCATTCACTTCCCCTCCCCCATATCTTATGTTAAGGTCTTATACAAAACAACCCTTTGAGTAAAATACAACCCTGAACTTATCCATTTCATGTACACAACATTTAACCTACGTTTAAACTTTACCATTACAATGTAAAATTGATTTACCCTAATTTTTTCTAAAAAAGCGAACAAACTTATTATACAAATGGTAATACCAACTAACAAATTGAATAAAACGGGACAACTGAGAAAGCAACGCATATGATATTCAAATGAGGGAACATAGAGGAGACACAATACAATACTTGGGACCACTTGCTCGCCTTCTCAGGAACTTGTTATTGGGACCACTCCAAAGAAGTAACTTTGGGACCACTGCAAACCACCTAATTTCTTCTTCAAATGACGCGAACCAATGTTCGTTGTTCCTTGGTCAATGATCACCTCTAACACATAAACAATGGAAACTTCTGCTAGGGCATACTTCAGAAGTTGAAATTTTTTGCCGTGTTTCATTTACATCATTTAAGAGGATTATCTTATCAGCATTTTCCACAGTGGCGAATTGGAATAAATTATATCACATGAATCAAAGATGTTATTACATGTGACATGTCACATAAGTCTCAGTTAGTGAAAACTGACGGGAAGGACCATATTTGGAGACGAAAAACTTTATGAGGACCAAAGTTTGAAGAAAAACTTTGCAGGGACTAAACTTGAAAACTTTTTTTAAATACTATTTATTAGTTTGATTTTATTTATTTATTTTTATTATTTTCATTTTGTAATATTAACTTTTGACATAGTATATTATATATTATATCAAACTTATTATTTATTACTTTTAGAATATTAATAAAAGCTATAATTTGTAATTTGGATATCCAAATTAAACCGCATGAAATTGGATCAGATTTTTTAATTAATCATCCAAAACCGAACCAAACCATAAGCAAATTTACCTTTAGATCGGATGATATTTTTCTTTAAAGCCGATCCAAACTGAACTGCAAACACCCGTAATACACACACACACACACACACTTGAACTGTAAAATATACTCAACCATCTTGATTATTCCACTGACTTTCCAAATCTTTTGATTATTTGAACTTGGTTGCTCTATTCTTCAAGTTTTGACTTCTTTTTGTTATGTGTTTGGCTTTATCAAAACTATAACCAGGGACAAGAAAAACTCTTCTTTTAACTGAATCTTTTGATAAGATTCATTTATCTTTTATTGTTATTAATTTAGCAATATGATTATATAATTTATTGGACAGTTGTGAAGATCAAATCAGATTTAAAAGAGATTTAAATTTGAATTTGTAACAAACCAAATCATATCTTATTGTTGGAGATAATCAAGGAGCAAATCTAATATCCAACATATTTTGTATTAATTCTAGATGAAACTAAAGATATTATCCAAGGAGAAAAAACCAGAGTTATTTTTCTATAGAAGGAGTTCAAATCTACATTGGAAAGTAATTATTCTCATTGAAAATTTTAGAGTGCTAGGGTTTATAAGAGTCATTATTATTTTTTATGTACACCTCTATGTTTCAGTAACTTGGCATTGAAGATTTGTTTAGTTGACTTGTAGGTTCAATATTGTTTTGTACACCTCTATATTTCAGTAACTTGACATAGAACGTTTGTCTAGTTGAGTTGTAATATTTAGCATTATTTCATCTTATTAAGATTTAAGTTGATCACTAGAATTTAATGGATGTTTGCCCATGTCACTGGTTTTGTGACAAAGAAGAAAGTGAGTATGTTCTCATGTTTAGGGGGATGCTCTAAATATAAAGTCATTGGGTAGTGTTAGGAAGAGACATTGAAAAACATATAGTTTATCTTTGCTTTTAAGTCTAATTGTACTAAGCTACTAATAGTGAATTTCCTTTCTTAGGTTGTGGCCTCAGCCCCTTAGACGTAGCTATAGTTTCACCGAACTGGTTAAACAATTAATTGTGTTCTTTATTCCTTTTCTGCTTCATCATATAATGTTTGTTATCATAGTGGTTTTGGTAGAACATCATGTTCGACATATGTCCCATGAGGAACAAAACTACACTAGGAATTATAGAGGTTTAGTCAAAAAGAAAAAGACCTATCCTTTCCCCACGATTTCATTATGCGAGTATCCTGTAAGTCTTAAAAGATTTTAGTCGGTTGAACTCTCGAACCACCTTATACAAGGAAAAATGAAGTTTTTGGCTAACTTTTAACAAAAATAAAATAAACAACAGAGAGAAGCGGTTAGTATTCCTTCCAAATAGTAGATTGAAGCGGTTACTTTACTTTCCAAAACATAACGTGAAGAAGTTAGTCCCCAAGATAAATTGATATTTTCAACGGGATTATCTCAAACCAAGGTTAACTTTTAAATCAGCGCGAACTCACGAACCAAAATGAAGTTTTGACTAGTCTGACCATGAACAACTGGGATTTTGAACTAGGCTTTTCTCGAACCAAAGCAAACTTTTTATCGAGTTGAGCTTACCAATCGAACCGAGGTTTTTACCAGGATAACCATGAACCAAGTTAGATTTTGAAATGGGCTAATCTAGAACTAAATAAAGCTTTTGATCAGGATTAGATTACGAACCAAAATTGCAACTTAGAACCTATATCCCCAAACCAAAGCTTTTTTAAGGGTTTAGCTTTAAACATAAACAAACGCTCCTTTATGGATAAATTATTCAATCAAGATAAAAAATATTGCTTGGTAAATTTACAATTATACCCCTTTAAGAATATAAAATTTCTCACTAAACAAAAAAACTCTCTCGAAAGTGCTACTCCTAAAATATATGAGAGAAAGTTCAATTCTCAGATAAGCAAATTCAAGAAACTAAAACAATGTTAAGTAAATGAAATGAGGAATGTGTTATAAAATAACAACCATGAAATTTATTCTACAACAAATATTACATAGAGGAAGAGCTCTCTGGATAGAAAAAAAAACCAAGAGGCTACAAATTTGACTCATCCCCACCGGCTTCCCATCCACCATTTCTTTATTAGAACGATTTTGATTTCGTGAAATATACATCGTGGGATGGAAAAAAATCCACCCATTGCAAAGAGTATTAGAAATAAACTTGTTGAATGGGGAAATTATTTTCCATCATTTTCACATACTCTTTGGTCAACTCTAGGTTTTTAAGATGCATCTTCCAAAGGCCATCCTCAGCCTTCCAAACTTCCAACACCTGACTTGCCTCAATGAAAGAGGCCTTAGTTATGGATAGTGTCATCCAAGCAAATGATAGGGTTTTATTCTTTTTCTTCATTTATTATACAAGTGATTGCACCCTCTCATCCAATAAGTGAGGGTACCTAAAAGTTTTTAAATCAATCCCTATCTCTCTTAGCATACCACTTGCCTTCATTAGCTCCTTAAAATACCTTCCTCGCTCAATAGTAAGACATTGAATTAATTCTAAAGCACTTATTTTCTTTTAGGAGATAGCCAGGCATAAAGATATCTCATCTTCCAACAACACTAAATGCCAAGATAGTCGATGCCCTACGCGCTTGGTATGCCATTTGTGTCATATTCGCTTAGAGAATAACCTCGACCTTGCTCTAGAAGTAAGTGTAATCTTCTCCAGAAATAAAATACTAGAACTCCCCGGTCTTTCAAGGACCATGACATACCATAAATGTAGAAGACGAGATACCTAGAGTCAATATTGAAACTCCTCAAAAATCGGGCATTCCATAGTCTCACCCATCTATCTGAGGTTTCTTTCAAATGATCCACAAATAAAATTAATTCCAATAGAATTACCCATGGAATGAATTCATTCAACCGCATGCGACAATAAGCGTGAAACACTTTCTGCCGTGAGCTGGCCAGAACCCCTGACCTGTGTTTGAACTGGGATAGAAAAGTTGATTTTAGATGAACCGGCGGAGGACCCCATAAATGGAACTCATCTAGTGGTCAACATATTAAGGATTCGTGCAAGCCAAAGGATAATCCTAGGTGTCCTCTTGATTTGTAGTATCGTTTGGTGGCATTTCATCTTATCTACAAACTAGAAAATGAGCAAGTTGAGGAAATAGTCCCAAAGAAAGCATTAAAGAAAGAATAAATTGTCTACGTCACTCACCATATATTACTTGTATCTGTTCTTTAGTAACGACTTGTACTATAAAACATGTTTCTATTAACCATTTCTTTTGTTTCTTTGACGTCGCCTCAGAAAAAGAAATGTCGTCAACGAAACTCTAACCCTCAAAGAAGAGTGCCAATATCCTCTTCATGTAGGTCTCTTCCTGGGAAAATTTGTTCATATTGTAATATTCGACCCAAGCATCGGAAAATCAACCCAAGCATCAGAAAAGTGGTCACATATGTTAGCATGAGCGATTTTGGTAAGGAGGTAGTCAAATAATAATGATCCTTAAAGTTCTTCACACTATCAGAATATACCTCAAACATATTTCTATTATGTCTGAGGGAAATCATACCTTAACCCCATATCGAGCCAACAAAAATGCATTAGGCTTAAAGAGATGAAAAAAGAGGTTAAGGTCACCATACTTCTCTTGTTCTCGCACTAGTACGAGAAGAATTTTGAGTAAGCGTATCACACTGTTCGCACGTGTTTTTCGCATGGAAAACCTCTGACCTCCTGACGCGAGTTTACTAGCCGAATCGGTTAAACTAGTCCCAGGACGCTCGTAGGCTTGGTAGTGTTTTTGGATGTGCGTATGATGAAGTTAAGTAAGTAAATGTAATGACGCTTCTACTCAAATAAAAACAAAGAAAAAGGGAAATGACAAGAACGTAAAGGCGTCGTTTTCATAACATAAAAAGACTTGATAAATTTAACTCAAACTGGTAAATACAAGTGGATGTGTTCGTACATTTTGTGAGGAATGGAAAACTCTTTTCTCTCAACGTGCGGTACTCAGAGTGTTTTTCTTACAATGTTGTCCCCAAAAAATGCCCTCCATTCTTTGGAGCCAGGCTTTGCTTTATATAGATAAGTGAAATAACTGCCAGGTTGCTTCTGGTGCCGCCACGTGTCGAGCACTACTTAGGTAACCTCCCCATGTTCTCCTTTTTTCAAACCTATTTCTCGCCAGCCTCGGTTTGGTACCTAGCGACATGTTCGACGGTGGATTCTTCCATCTCTCCCACAAATTTGGTGAATTTTGGCACCTTCCATCCCCTTGGAAACTCAATTTGCAAAACAAAATCTAGTAGTGGGGACGTGTAAGTGGGTCATCGAAGACTTTGGTTCGCTCCGTTGCGAACCATAATGCGTTCCATAATGGCCTCCAAATTAGTTTCTCCCCTTAGATTTTCGTTCCTAACTTGTCTGACCACATAGTCTAGGTCTTGGTTCCTGTGAACCATCACAATGGGGGGCCTTTGGGCCATCCTAGGTATGTGTTCATACTCAGGTGCATGTAGGTCATTTGTCTCTTCGACAGGGTCGTTCTGTCGGACAGGCGTATCAGGATGGTTGCGAGGTGTTTGTGTCCCTGGGGCCTAGGGGTCCCTAAGAAGTCTCCTATTCGCGTCATCTAAGTTGCCAATTATTGGTAACTCTGAGTCGAATCTTGTATCAATGGTCTCAGGATGGTGCCAATTTGCTGGGTCAGTAGATGTACCATCTCGTGATTGCTTTTTTCCATCTGATGTCGCATAATAGCGACAGAATTGGTGGTGAAAGTTGGTACTGCGGGGGAAAATGAACCGAACCCTGGTGGCCTCACCCATTGATTGGTCAAAGGCCCTAGGCTACGATATGGCGAGAATGCTAATGAAGAACTTTCTCCCGTGACTGCCCCACCGTAGTGTAGCATTGACATGAACTCTGTCGGTATTCTCAAGTGTTGGGGTGCCGGCATGGTGAAACTGGGCAAGTATTACCCTCCGACTCCTGTCGTTGCTGGATTTACCTCAGGTCGATGCAAAGTCGTGAATGGTCCTCTATGAGAAATCGAAGCTATTGTCGTGGACTCAGTGTTCACGACCGTCACCGATGATACAATCGGATTTTCCTACGAAGACGGTTCTTCATTTTGTCATGGTGTTACCATCTTACCACTGTGCAAATGCATATACCTAGACCTTCGGGTCCCACTGGGCGTGCCAATTTTTTTCACACGCGTTTTTCGCGCGGACAACCTCTGACCTCCCGACGCGGGTTTACTTGCGGGACCGGCCAGACTAGTCCCAGGAAGCTCGATTCTGGGTGTGTGAATTTGTGGTAGGCTTGGTAGTGTTTTTGGATGTGCGTATGATGAAGTTAAGTAAGTAAATGTAATGACGCTTCTACTCAAATAAAAACAAAGAAAAAGGGAAATGACAGGAAAGTAAAGGCTTTGTTTTCGTAACGTAAAAAGACTTGGTAAATTTAACTCAAACTGGTAAATGCAAGTGGACGTGTTCGTACATTTTGTAAGGAATGAAAAACTCTTTTCTCTCAATGTGCGGTACTCAAAGTGTTTTTCTTACAATGTTGTCCCAAAAAACGCCCTTCATTCTTGGAGCCAGGCTTTGCTTTATATAGATAAGTGAAATAACTGTCAGGTTGCTTCTGGTGCCGCCACGTGTCAGGCCACTACTTTGATAACCTCCCCAGGTTCTCCTTTTTTCAAATCTATTTTTTGCCAGACAAAAAACCCCTTCGTCAGCTGTCCCCTTCGTCTACCTAGTCGACCATCACATGTCCAAATCGACCCATGCATATTCTTCTGCGCTGTCGGCTTAGGATGCCTTTCCTTATTCCTCTACTTTCCTGTCGACTTCGACCCCTTCTCTGTCAATATTTTAAGTTGGCTTTTTTCAGCCAACACACATCGTGTAAGTGCTTTTGATTGGTTGCATTTTATGGCAAAACATTAATGTATGAGTAAATGTCATAACTGATGTTAGGACATATATGAAGAGTGTTATGCAAGGAAAGCTAAGAGTAAGTGAAGCTGAATGTCATGACTGAATGTTATAACATTGATCGTATAACATCAGGGTGCGCAGGTTCGTTTTCTGTTATTAGCTCAGGCTATACTTCAGGAAACAATCCAGGAAGCATAGTTATTTTAGGCAACATAACGGGCATTGCTAAGGATAACATAAAAGGCTTCTAACCTAATAATAAGTGTGCAGCTTCATGAAGAAAGGTTTAACTTGGGTAAACCTAAATTCTCTACCAAGGCCCAAAGCAGGTTTGCTATTATAAATAGCAGAAGGATCATTCCTAATGGGCAGACCTTGGAGAGAGAGTGAGCAGAGAGACTGCAAAAGGTATTTTGTGAGTGAAGAATCTTTCTCTTCACGTGTGTCTAGGAATCTGAGGATTCCTTGTGTACCAAGCAATTGTAGGTTGTATGATTGCTCTGGTTTATTTTATGAACAGGTGTGTTCATTGTGCCACTCAAAGCTGTTAAGCAAGAGTGTGTGTCACTTGATCAAAGTTGTGAAGCAAGATCAAGGTGGGTTTGAAGTGTATCTTCATATCTTTTTGTAATTGTGTTTTGATATCACTGAGGTGATTGAGGGGGAGTGAATGGGTATACTCAGGTCTAGAGTGTCTCTAGGAAGAAGTTTCATTGGGTAGGTTTTAAGTGAGGAGTGCAAACTGGGTTGTTTGTCTCTGAATTAATTCTACTAATAGTAAATTTCCTCCCTGGCTTGGTAGCCCCCAAATGTAAGTGTTGTTGACACTGAACTGGGTGAACAATTACTGTGTTATTTACTGCTTTCCTTTATAGCTTTTTAATTATTCCACTAGTCTGTGTTACAGTGGATGTTATAACATCCATCGCGTGCTTGCCAAAATTTCAATTGGCATCAGAGCAGGCACCCTGCCTGTTATTTTCTAGGTGAAATCTAGGGAAGATAAATTTTGGTACTATAGATAAAGACATAGGATTCATAAATAGACCACCAATTTTGGATGGCTCTAATTATGACTATTGGAAACCTAGGATGATTGCCTTCATAAAGTCTTTAGACAACAAGGCATGGAGAGCTGCAAATTCAGGATGGGAACATCCAGAGAAGACTGACAAGGATGGAGTATCTGTGTCAATTCCTGAAGAGGAATGGAACAAAGAACAATAGGCTTTGGCTCTTGGGAAATCTAAGGCATTGAATGCACTCTTCAATGATATAGACAAAAACATCTTCAGACTGGTACACCATTTTGAACTGGCTAAAGAGGTGTGGGATACTCTCAAAACAACTCATGAGGGAACCTCTAAAGTCAAGATGTCAAGATTACAAATGTTGACAACCAAGTTTGAAAGCCTGAGAATGAAGGAGGATGAGACTATTCATGAATACTACATGAACATCCTTGAAATTGCAAACACCTCAGGAGCCTTGGGAGAAAATATGTCTGATGAAAAGCTTGTGAGGAAGATTCTCAGGTCTTTACCTAAAAGGTTTGCCATGAAAGTCACTTCCATTGAAGAAACTCAAGACATATGCAATATGAAGGTGGATGAACTCATTGGTTCTCTCCAAACCTTTGAGTTGGGAATGAATGATCAAGCTGTGGAGAAAAAGAACAAAAGCATAACACTTGTCACAAACTCAGCAGAAGACTCTGATGAAGACAATGATGGAAGCAAAGAGAATCTCTCAAAAGCTGTAGCTATGCTTGGTAGACAAGTCAACAGACTCATGAAAAGGGTAGATAAGAAGGGTAGATCTAATGTCAATAACATCTCATCTGACATTGACAAAAGAGTCAAGGTTGAAGAAAAGTCAAACCAAAACAAAGGAGCTAAGTGCTATGAATGTAAAGGATATGGGCACATTAACATAGAATGTCCCACATATCTCAAGAGGCAAAAGAAGGGCCTAGTAGTTAATTGGTCTGATGGAGATTCTGAGAGTGGATCAGAAGAAGAATCAGCCAAGCATGTCACTGTTCTGAACAACGTATGCATATCTGAGGGTGACTCAAGTGAAGATGAGTTGACCTTTGATGAACTTGCAGCCTCATATAAACAATTATACAACAAGAGTGTTGAAATATGTCAACTAGGGGAGAAGCATAAGAAAATCATCAAGAAGTTGGAAGTTGAGAAGAAGGAGAATCTTGCAACCATTGACTCACTCAACAGTGAGGTCAAAATGTTAAACTCAAAACTTGATCAGTTGACTAAATCTGTCAGGATGCTAAACCCTGGGCCCGAAACTTTAGAAAAAATCCTACAGAGTGGTCAGAAAGCTGGAAACATGGCTGGACTGGGATTTGTTGGTGAACAGAAACCCATCTTGGAGCTCAAAAGGCCAAAGCCTGAAACTCAGAGGTCAAAATGGATGTCACGATCAATGTCTCAACATCAGAGAGACAGAAGCTGGAACCAAACCAAGAAAAAATTCCAAGGGTATAGGTGTTACCACTGTGGAAAACTTGGACATATTAAATCTGTTTGTTTCTGGCTACATGGATTTCCTAGTCGTCCTCATCAAAGAAAATCCAAACAGGGTGCTCATGTCATGAAACTGCATCAAGCTAAATCCAATAAGGAAGCTCCTATCAAGAAGAAACAATGGGTTGCTAAGAATGTGGCTCTAGTAGCTCACACTTCTCCAAGGATGCCTACCAAAAGGGATTGGTATTTTGATAGTGGTTGCTCTAGACACATGACTGGAATAGAGAATACTTTGGTGAAAATCAAACCTCATTCCTCAAGTCATGTAACATTTGGTGATGGAGCTAGAGGAAAAAATTAAAGGTGTTGGAAAACTAGATTGCCCTGGTGTTCCAAAACTGGATGATGTCATATTGGTTAAAGGACTGACTGTTAATCTTATCAACATCAGTCAGCTTTGTGACCAAGGTTTCAGTGTAAAATTCACTAAGGATGAATGTGTTGTCACTAATGAAAAAGGTAAGGAAGTTATGAGGGGATCTAGAGCCAAGAATAACTGCTATTATGGGAGCCTAGAAGTAACCTCAATGCCTTGGTCAATGAAGAAAAGAAGGATCAACTGTGGCTGGAGAAAGGTAGACATTCTCTAAAATTAGAAAAGACCATATCTAAGACAACAGTAAGAGGAACCTCAAAGTCAACTCCAGATGATAGGACAAGATATGGTAAATGTCAGGCTGGAAGGCAAGCCAATATAGCTTATCCAAAGAAAGGACAACACATAAATCTGGACTTGTTATATTGGAATTTGATGGAGTCCATGAAAAATGGCCAGCATCAAGAAAGCAATGTCACATAGGATGTCATGACTCGGTTCTGTGATATTAAGAGTAACTTCAATATGAACTCAGTTCAGTCTAGAAGAACCATACACAGTGATAACAGGCATCAATTTGGAAAGGTTCTTGTGAAGCCTGGAAACTCTGATCTAAATAGTGCTGACATGGTCGCTAGAGGTCTTAAGGATACTCAATTTGAAAATTCACAAAGAAAGGTGAGGACCTTCATTAATAATGACTTATAGCAATTAATAGGGAATTATATTTTGAATATTAATCATATCCTAATTAGTCAAAATATTAAGTTCCCTTCACCCTTGCAAGAGAATCCCTCTAGCCCCTTTACTCTATCAGATTGCCACTGTGGTTGCTCATACAAAATCGTCTCCTTACATCCATCATACAACCACCACCGAAAAATCCTTCTTCTACAGCCAAAGTCTCCAACAATGTCTCAACACAAGAGCATCTCCCTGGAGGATAGCCTAGATGTCATTCCTCTAAACATAGCCTTTGGAAGAGATAGTGAAGCCCAAACCTCAGCTCCTCACATGCATGCCAAGAAGGTCATAATGTAAAGAAATCACCTGGTAAGAAAACTCTTAAACCTATACCAGCTGCACCTCTGGACAACATCTCCTTTCACTCTATCCACAGTGTAACCAAATAGAGATATGTCTATCAAAGGAGAATAACCCTTGAGAGAGAATTGGGGAAGGATGCCTTGGAGATAAAGGAGGGAATGGATCTTATCAACAAGGCAGGACTGATCAAAATAGTCGCCGGTTTTTCAAAATGCTACGAAATACTAGTGAAGGAGTTTATTGTCAACATACCTGATTCAATCTCAAAATGGGATAGCAAGGAGGTCATGAAGGTATTTGTCAGAGGAAGGTGTGTGCAGTTTTCACCAGCTGTAATCAACAAGTACTTAGGGCGAGCAAATGGGGGTGAGAAGGAGTTGGTTGCCTCAGACAACCAGGTTTGCAAAGTGATCACTACAAATCAAGTCACTACCTGGCCATCCAAAGGTAAATTGTCTACAACACTGCTAAGTGCAAAGTATGCCACTCTTCATAGAATTGGTGCAACTAATTGGGTGCCTACCAACCATACTTCCACCATTGCAGTTGGCCTTGGCAAGGTCGTTCATGCCATAGGTACCAAAGTTATCTTTGACTTTGGTATATACATTTTTGATCAAGTTGTTAAGCACTCCACAACCAGTGCTATCAAGATGCCCATTGTTATCCCTTCCCTCATTTGTGAGATCATACTCAATCAATACCCTGGAATCCTGAATTCTAGTGATGTTGCCAGAAAAAGGGAACCTGCATTGTCTCTTCACTTTAAACTATTTGAAGGAAGACATGTGCCAGATATGGATTTCACTTCTAGTGAGAGGGCCAAGACCTCTAAAAGAATGGTAATAGCAGAATTAAAGGAAACATGTAGGGAATTGGGAGAAACCATCAGGACTAGAACTGTACGAAAGATCAAGTTAGAAGCATTTATTCAAAGTCTTGAAAGAGATACTGCTGATGGTGTAGTTATGTCAGGTGCAGTGTCTGATGACTGTGACAAGGATGTCTCAACCGATGCTCATGACATTGGTTCCAGCTCTGAAAAGGAAGCAGGTTGATGAGGTGGTAGCCTATTGTGTGGCTCAGGCTGATGGTTGTTAAGCTGATGATGTGCTGCTGATGAGTGTTTGGTGATTATTTGCTTAGAAGTTTCTAATGATGTAACAACTTGAATTTGTGATGCTCTCCAGAGCAGTTTTTATGTGTAATGACCCCAGACATGTGTAATGTTACTTATTATGATCTATATTATGTTATTAGTTGGATCTGAATTTGTGGCTAAAAAGGGGGAGTGAGTGTTAGATAATAACAGGTAGTGACGGCAGGTTAGAGAAGTATAGCTTTCACAGGTGGAAGACTTGGCTGAATTGCTGCTACAAGTATGTTGCAGGTGTGTGTGACAAGGGTTGCAACAAATATGCATGATTGAAATTGCTGCTACAAGTATGTTGCAGGTGTGTGTGACAAGGGCTACAACAAATATGCATGATTGAAGATTTTGCTAATGTGCATGTGTGATAACAGCTGATGCTGTTAGTGATGTGTGAGCTTCTAGCTGCTGCTTAGGAGTGTGAGTGTTGTGCATCCCTTCAGGGGGAGGATCACAAGATAGTCCAAAGAGAATTGTGACATCTGTAGTCTAGACTAACAGGTGATAAAGTATTGTTATGGAACTGATGTGAATCAGGATGTTATCCTGAATGTCTTGACATCTAGGACAACCTTGATGTTTCGGTATTGTGTGTGACTACAGGGTGTCTGCAGGTTTTGTACAACTGGTGTGATATGCATCAGTTGAGGGGGAGTAACTTTTGATATGTTACTCAACAAATTGTGACATCTGTAGTGCTGACTAACATATGGTATTGTGAACAGGTTGATCCTGAGAGCTAACAATGTGAGTATGTGAAGACAACACTAATAGTGTAGCTTTCCTGCATGGTAGGTTAAGACTTCTGCTGCTTGTAAACTCTTATATGTTAACAGGGTGTTTTAGCCAAAAATTAGCCAAAGGGGGAGTTTGTAAGTGCTTTTGATTGGCTGCATTTTATGGCAAAATATTAATGTATGAGTAAATGTCATAACTGATGTTAGGACATACATGAAGAGCGTTATGTAAGGAAAGCTAAGAGTAAGTGAAGTTGAATGTCATGACTGAATGTTATAACATTGATCGTATGACATCAGGGCGCGCAAGTTTGTTTTTTCTGTTATTAGCTCAGGCTATACTTCAGGAAACAATCCAGGAAGCATAGTCATTTTAGGCAACATAACAGGCATTGCTGAGGATAACATAGAAGGCTTCTGACCTAATAATATGTGTGCAGCTTCATGAAGAAAGGTTTAACTTGGGTAAACCTAAATTCTCTACCAAGGCCCAAAGCAGGTCTGTTATTATAAATAGCAGAAGGATCATTCCTAATGGGCAGACCTTGGAGAGAGAGTGAGCAGAGAGACTGCAGAAGGTATTTTGTGAGTGAAGAGTGTTTCTCTTCACGTGTGTCTAAGAATCTTACGATTCCTTGTGTGCCAAGCAATTGTAGGTTGTATGATTGCTCTGGTTTATTTTATGAACAGGTGTGTTCATTGTGCCACTCAAAGCTGTTAAGCAAGAGTGTGTGTCACTTAATCAAAGTTGTGAAGCAAGATCAAGGTGGGTTTGAAGTGTATCTTCATATCTTTTTGTAATTGTGTTTTGATATCACTAAGGTGATTGAGGGGGAGTGAGTGGGTATACTCGGGTCTAGAGTGTCTCTAGGCAGAAGTGTCATTGGATAGGTTTTAAGTGAAGAGTGCAAACTGGGTTGTTTGACTCTGAATTAATTCTGCTAATAGTGAATTTCCTCCCTGGCTTGGTAGCCCCCAGATGTAAGTGTTGTTGACACTGAACTGGGTGAACAATTACTGTGTTATTTACTTCTTTCCTTTACAGCTTTTTAATTATTCCAATAGTCTGTGTTACAGTGGATGTTATAACACCCGTGATAACATCCATCGTGTGCTTGCCAGAATTTCACACCAAGTGCATATGTGAAAACTCATTTTGAAGTCATTAAAAGGGAGGGGGAAACCAATAAAAGAAAACATGCATTCGTGAATGGGAACGACATACCCATCATACTTATTCCATATGCATTTATCCCTGTCTCTGAAGAATGACCCACCTCGATGAATTCATTATTCAAACCACTTTTGAGGGCGAAGGCAAAAACAATATCCAATGTATCTTGATCCATCTACGTGACCAAGTTGTCTCTTGGCCTGTTCTGGGCTCTAGGGCGAGAGTTGTTTATAATAGGGCTACCAACATATAAAAAAACAATCATCAGTGGAAGCACATGATCAATGTAAATTTAAACTTCACATCTTTGTCGAAAGTCATCTATGGCTAAGGATTTTTCCATAACACAAGACAGGAAGGGCCAAAGCCCTAAACCTCATTTCAGAATAGATATCTCCATCAAAATTTTCATTATCGATGGTGAGTTTTACTTTTAATACCTTTGATAACTCTCTTCTCCATAAACCCTAATAATACATACAAATATAGAAGAAACAAAGGTTTTTGAAGTGTTACCTTGAAGAAGATGAAATCATTGACTCATACATTGTGTGCTCCATTAGAGGAAAGGTACAAATCTATTTGAATGATGGCCAACCAGAGTTTGTTGACAAAGATAAAATAAATTACAAACATATAAGAAAAGTTCTCAAGACTCACAAATGACAAAAAATGGTGATAGTAACTTCAAAATCCTCATATATCCTCCATCGAAGATTGTTGTGCGATCCATAGTGGTAAAAGTTGGGAAACGCATACCGCTGATGGTCTAGATCTTGCCTCAGACTATTTAAAGTGCTCAAATACCCTAGTATAGGAAGACATAATCAGACATAGGGTCACGCATTGAGACTCCCATGTGAAAGTTCACTAGTCACGATAGGATATTTAATGCAAATGTTCACAATGTTATTGAGGTCCCATCAAGGCTCTTTAACCAAAGTCACACTGAAGGTATGTGTGACAAGCCCTCACTTTACAAGTGCAGAACGGGTCCACACGTCTGCAAAAGATTGCAAAAAAAAAGATAGAACAAACACATTAGAAGATACAGACCTAAAACCTTGTTCGCACCATAAAAAGAATAGAGACAAAACAGACATGTTTGATAGACCGAATCCATTTTACCACCCGTAAATATTAGAGCATTAACCTTATAAATTCAACTCAATCTACCATATCGAAATATGTCAGTTCACCGTACTAGTTGAATTCGATTTCTACCAATTTTTGTGCTATCTTATGAACTTAAATTAAAGAGAGCAAAAATATATTAATGGACACTGACTAATATTTTGGTTCTTGTATGATGAAACAATCTTTCAAATCTTAAAATGAAGTCATACAATGTATCCATGACAATTGTGGAAACATGAGGGTCTAATGCTAGTCATGTCACATGTTGGATAACAAAGCTGAAATAGGACAAAAGAGAGCAAAAACTTTTTTCCAATATCAAAAATTAGATAGACGTAAGACAAGAGTCGCCTTTAAATAATTACATAAGTACTCTCTCTCTCTGTTGAGAAAAAAGGATTCTAAATTCTTCCCTTCGTTTCTTAATGTGTATTTTTAAAATAAATTTCATACAATGAGCAAAAATTGTACACGGACACCAATTTACAACCAACATTTTTATATGTTTAAATCAAAATAAATTGAAATTTTATGGATGTATTTGAATTCATTTTGTAAAAATTATTTAGTTTGGATTGAATTTTAAATTAATTTAATTTAATCTATTTTTATTATTTTCATATTGTAATATTAATTTTTAATATAATATATTATATATTATGTCAAGCATTTTAAAATATTAATAGAAGTTATAATTTATAATTTAAATATTTAAGAATCAGATTAAATATTTTAATCAATCATTTAAAATCAAACCGAGTAATATATATTTTTAAATCGAATAATATTTTACTTTAAAATCGATCCAAACTAAACCGTAAATAACCCTATTTATTAAATAAATAACCCTATTTATTAAATGATTCAAACTAAACCGCGATCATCTTTATTTACAATTAATTGATATTATAAAACAATTTTTTAATTTATAAATTAAATATTCAACTTATTATTATTATTTCTCTTCAAAAAAAATTTATTATTAGATTTAACCCTACACCGATTAAACCGTATTAATCATATAAAACACAAGTGATTAAGAAATAAGAAACACATATTGAATTAGTGGAGTAAACGTTATTACACAATAAAAACAGCTAGGTAGGTAGTTATTTATGATGATCATGAGGATGTTTTCGAGGAAGCAGCTTATCCTTAATCTTATCAATTATTCCTTTCTTGCTCTTCTCTCCGCTGATGTCGTTAGTAACACTGGTTGTTTCTCCCGTGAGTTGTGTTGAATCCATTTTTTCCCTCTCAATTGGATCCACAACATGGTTGCTTACAGGAACAGCACCATACTGGTTCTCAAAATTTTCCATTTATTACAGATTTCTCAAACTTTATTAATCGCTTATGCTTATGCATATATATTGTTAACAATTGCCTCGTCATTGTAGTTGCAACCAAATGTTGACAAGTTTTACAATAGATTGTTTGTTAGATTGACACGTGGGTATGGTGCACTTTCATACTTACTCATCTCAATTCTCATTATTTTACATGAAATAAATACTTTCGTGGAAATTTAATATAAAAAGATTAGGTGAATAGGATTTAGAATGTTCACGTAATATTGTTCTTGGTATCAGACACACGTAAGCGTATGTTGACAAGTTTTGTTTTGTAAACGGGATGTTTGTTGGTGGTGGTATACTTCTTGTGTTAAAGCTGTAATTATATTATATACTATATATTACATAAATTGAGGGATATATGATTTTTTAATCAATTTGTAATTTTGATTGTCAAAATATAGAAAGATAGGAAATTGTTTTTATAAAAGAATTATGTAAAGTAGAAAATTGTGCTCTACTATGTAGTTGTCGAATTAGATTTTGTGTTAAGGATTCAATTGTTTAGTTAGTTTGTAATATAAGTTAGTTAGTTAGCTTATGAATAGTCTAGATCACTCAAGTTGTTGAGTGAAGTCAATTGTGATATTCATTTGTAATTATTTGTAAACTCTTGTGAAAAAGTGAATAGTAAACAATTTGTTATAATCTTTCTCCTTCTTTCTTCTTTATCTTTTCTTCTTTCTCTCTTTGTTCTAACCGTGTTTATTATTCACCCAAGAACTTTGTTTCTCAATCTTTACTTGTTGAAAGGTATTGTTTGTGCTCACAACAAACTGGTGCGGTGAGTATGGAGAAGATGTCATCAACAAATTTTAAAATTGAGAAATTCACCGGAGTTAATGATTTCGGTTTATGGCATTAGAAGATGTGAGCCCTTCTTGTTCAACAGGGTTTTCTAGAAGCGTTAAAGGGGGGAGATTCCATGGATGATGCATTGACGGAGAAGGAAAAGACAACGATGATCAAGAAATCCCACAACGCAATTGTTCTGAGTCTTGGTGATAATGTTCTCAGGCAGGTTTTGAAGAAGACGACGACAACCGGTGTTTGGATGAAACTCGAAGGATTGTACATGACAAAATCTTTGGTGAATCGTTTGTACTTGAAACAAGCTTTGTATTCATTCAAGATGACTAAAGAAAAAGCGTTGACGGAGCAGCTAGATATGTTCAACAAGCTGATTCTTGATCTTGAAAATATTGATGTTACCATCAATAATGAAGATCAAGTGTTGTTATTGTTGTATTCTTTATCAAAGTTTCATGCCCACTTCAAAGAAACCCTCTTGTATGGAAGAGAATCACTGACCTTTGAAGAAGTTCAAGCAGCCTTTTATTCGAAGGATTTGAACGAAAAATAGGAGCAGAAACCATCATCATCAGTTGGCGAAGGGTTGCCCGTGAAGGGGAAATCCTTGAAGAAAGATGGAAGGTTTGAGAAGAAGAAAGGTAAAACTCAGCAGAAGTCTTATGGTGATGATATTTATTACATAAGTTGACTAATATATGATTTTTTAATCAATTTGTAATTTTGATTGTTAAAACATAGATATATAGGAAATTGTTTTTTATAAAAGAATTATATATTTTTGAGATGCATCTAATATATTTATGATAATTTTTTTTTTTTAAAATATGTATCTCTGAAATCTCTATTGAATAGTATTTTTAATAGAGACATAAAGAGTATCACACTTAATTAAATCAATGACTATGTTGGAGATGCATATCTAAAAATCTCGAGCGGGTAAATAAATAAAACATTACCCTTTCATATTCTTCATCTTCACGATCAAAGAAATTGTTTTAGCAAAACCTTTTTAAAAAAAACTCTATTCATTTTCAATCAATTTTTGCACTCCAAAACAACATTTATGTTTTATCACATGAAAATAAATTTAAAAAGCAACAATTTAAGATAAAGAACATATTTTTTCTTCCACATTACTTGTATTAAATTTGTTTTTCTGTGTAAAATGAACGTTAAATCCAGAAATGTATCTTTGAAATAGGTTGAATATGGTCTAAAATGCATATTTGGAGATTGTCAATGTTGAGTTTGAATTATTAATTTATTTTTATGATTAGCTGTAAATATGGTGCACCCTGATACTATCCTTAAAACTACTGTGTAAGTTAAACCAGATGAAGTGGAGTATAATATTATACTGAATGATGTCGAAGATGATGTTAAACTTATTGATGTTGAGGTGGGTGTTAAATTGGTTGTTCTTGAGGTAGATGTTCGTGAACAATTGTCTATCTTGAAATCGCAGATTTAAAACCACCTTTGAAACTATTTAAAATTAAGGGTGCTCCTAAAAGGTCAAACCAACAGAGAGTGACAATTCTATAAAGCGGTCTCCTTCTTACTTTGAACATGTTGACTCATATTTTTCAGATTCTCCAACTCCTAAATCTAAAAAACTGTTTTCAACGATGCCCAAATTAGCAAGCCATTTCCCCCACAACCGTTACAAGAAATCGTCTACATTGAATAGATGTCACTTTTTCTACATAAATACATTGAATGAATTGTAGATGTTAAATGTGACAACAATTGTGGTTCTCGAGCTGTTCCGGGTTTGCTCGGTAGAACCACCAATTTGTCTGTCATCAGCTTATACAAGAGATGACGACGCATGGGGAAGCATACACATCGCTATACGAGAAAAAAAAATTACGATGTCGTTCTCAATGCTCTTGTTCCTTATGTTAGTGGTCCAACATCATTTGATAAATGGATGCACTTTCTTGATATAAGACATCTTATAGCAAGTGCTTATGATAGAGTGTATATTGATGTGACAAATTATAGTTTCTTAGAAACATTTTTTCCACTTCAGAGTAGGCCACCTCAAAATCCATTTGAACTCATTATGTGTATTCTCGATGGCTTTCAAAAACATAACATTTTATTCAAGTTTATTTGAAACTGGAGTTTCCTATAGCAAAGACATCACCAGAGTGGATGACACATTATACAAAAGAGGTCAGGACTTTGCTGAATCACTTTCAAGAAAGAATGGAAGAATTCACCAAGTTGAGCGAGATTGAAAGAAAAAGTCAAAGGCGGCATCACCCATAGAAATAGATTTAGGTGATGACACTTGTTTTGATGCTTTCTAGTTTTTATCTAACAATGTTTTTAGATGGTGACATGTTTTTTGTATGTATTATTAACATAATTTGATACATATTTAATGTATATTCAACATTAATTGTATAACATTAATTATATTCTAATCATTCTTGCTCATACCTAAACACTCATACTTGCTTTCTCTCGTTAGCCCAAACACTTACTTTGGCATCAGAGTACCTTGCAGGTACACC
Organism: Lathyrus sativus; assembly: GCA_963859935.3. Taxonomy (NCBI): domain Eukaryota; kingdom Viridiplantae; phylum Streptophyta; class Magnoliopsida; order Fabales; family Fabaceae; genus Lathyrus; species Lathyrus sativus. The sequence continues at coordinate 716,330,705 of OZ012741.1, forward strand.
CCCTCATCTTCTACAACCACTGTTGCTGTCCTAAATTGAAGGCCAAGACGATCCATTCTAATCATTCCAGATCAGTGGCGCCATCTGTGGGAACATCAGCTCCCTCGTTTTGGGTTGTGGCGAAACCCTTGTCCCCGAAGCTGCCACCAGAGAAATCGATCACAGGGACAGAAAACCAGCATCCCTTGACAACGTGAAGCCTCATGCCCAAGGTTCCAACCATGTATACGAACCTATCACCATCCCACAAGATGCTGACCCTTGTACATCGACCCTCATCGCCACCCTTAACAAATCCAACTATTTGCTCTTCCAACAAGGAGAAAAAATCCACATGCTGGAAAACACCATCGGAGAACGGCCTCCCCCGCGGGGATCCCTCAACCCATCTCGTCGGTCACATTCCCCTTGTTAAAAGCATCACCGAGACGAATCTAGAAGAATCTCCTCTGTCAAAGAACGATCCAAACTGGAAAAGCGTGGGCATGAGACCATTCAAAAGCGCGATCGTACCCTTCCTCGGAGATCCAGGTACTCCCCCGTATCCAAAAAGACCAGGTCTTTCGAAAAGCCTCGAGAAGAGCACCAAAGCCTACATGAACGTTCTCCTCGATGCAACAAGAGTCAGGGATGCAATTATTCTTTCAGCAAGTCGCCTAGCATGAGCGACGAAGACAACGCAAGCGGTCCCCTGTCACAGGAAATCATGGACACCCGCATTCCGCGCGGATTAGAGAAACCTCCCCCTCTAGCTCTCTATGATGGTACCACCGACCCTGGTGATCACATAGAAAATATTGAGGCCATAATGCACTACCACAATGTCCCTGGAGCGATCAAATGTAGGTTATTCCTCGGCACCCTTAGGAAAGGGGCTATGACTTGGTACAAGAGCCTTCCTCGGGGCTCAATCACATAATGGAGGAGTCTTAAGGAGCACTTTTCCTGACACTTTACTACCTCCAGGCGCCACCCAAAATCTGAAACTACGCTTGAAGGTATCATCCAGGACAGGGACGAACCTTTGCACAATTACGTCGACAGGTTCACAAAAGAAGCGGTCGAAATCCGCACAACCGACCACATGAAATAGTATCTGCTAGAAAAGGGATTGAGGCCGAAAAGTGACTTCCGCAAGGCAGTAGGACTCAACCCTCCTTGGTCTCTAGCCGAACTTCTCCACCAGGCATAATCCTATATCTAGTACGAAGAAAAGGAAGCCGCATGTAAGGCCAGAGACTTGAGGGACCAAGAGAGTTCTAGAGCATCGAAGAAAGACGAAGCAGAAACTTCCAAGCGAGACAAAGACAAGCGATGAGACGATCGTCCCCGAGATCATAAAGGTCCTGCTGGTCGATTCACCGAATACACCCTGTTGACCGCTCCCCGCGAGCGTATTCTATCTGAATGTATCAACGCCGAATTCAAGCAGGGTGGTGTACAATTCCCCAAGCCAACAACTTCGAAGAGTAATACCGACTGAAGCAAATATTGTTGCTTCCACCGCAGCCACGACCATGTAAGAGAAGACTGCATCCACTTGAAAGACACTATTGAAATCCTCATCAAAGAGGGCCATCTAAAGCAGTATATGAAGAAAGGAGAAGCCCCCCCCCCCCCCCCCCGAGGAGAAACGTCGAAATCCAAGAAAGATACGAAAGCATCATCTTTTAGCCCTCCCCCTCTGGTCACAATGTCTATCTCATGACCAGAGGACTTTTTCATCCCCAGCGGATTCGAAAAGTCTGCATATTTTTCTATGCATAGCCCCTGGAAGGCCTTCCCCGACATAATGGTTATTTCCTGCGGCAGATACAATAAACTCACAGTAGGATTAGTAAATAGAAAATTCAAACAACTGATCGATTGTAGTCCAGATCGTCTGTCAACACTCGAAAAATTCTAAGGACGATTCCAGCCAATCACTTTCTACTGAGAAGAGCTCCCTATAGGCTCCCCCAACTCTCACATCCCTCTACTTATTAGATCTAGGTTAACCCACACTGATGTCCGCTGAATCCTTGCCGATCAGGGTAGTTCGGTGGACATCATGTACACCAACCTATTCCACGCCCTCAAACTCGACCAGAAGAACTTGTCCCCATATGTAGGGTCAGATCTACAAGGATTCAACGGGGCCACAGCGAGACCCTGGGGATACGTAGAGCTCCAAGTCACGTTCGGAGAAGAGGATGCTGCCAAAATGGTTAAGACTCAGTTCTTAGCCGTAGACTGCCCCTCGTTATGCCAATGCATCATGGGGAGACCGACACTCGTCGAACTAATTGTTGTCCATTCCACAGTTGTTGCGGTGAGAATCGTGATACCAAGCTATTGATTAACTTGAATCTTTAATTCTTTGAATTCACAACCGGACTTTAATTTATCCAAAGGAAAGGTCTAAAGAGAGAAAAAACCTTTTGCGTGATGTAACAAGAACGCTAAGAGATTCGGGGATCGGGGGTTGGTTATGCATAGGGTATGTATTTCACATCCTAAACATCTGTAGTACTCTACAGGAACCTTTTGTTTGTTTGTATGCTAACTTTGCTAAATGTTTGCTATGGATTGGGATTGGTGTAGGTTAAGACCTAAAGATATATACACTAAGTTGCTCGCAAATACATCGCGTCTTCTGCCTACGTGTCCTAACTAGGATAGAATCAGAGCAATCGTAGTTCACCTCACTAGGGTCGAAGAACACTTGATTACGATCAAGGTTCAAAGGGGAACAAACATAACAATACTTGTGTAGAGTTTAAGGAAACTCTCTAGATCTAAGTTGAACACTCAAGAAAGGGAAGTAAGTAATCATCTCCATGATTCTTACATAGAGTTAACAAACTCTATCCTAAGTTCTAATTGAAAGAGCACTCCTAACACGGGGTAGGCTTCTTAGACTTAAGCAAAGTCTAAAGGACAGGTTCTAACTTAACTAAGTGTAGATGACTTGACAAAGTCGAGGGAGGGAGATGAGCTATCTATGACCCAAAGGTCAACAGAGAGACTTTCCTTTGGAAGGATAGAAGGGGAGGCAACTTGGATGAGAACTAAAGAGTTCTATCACTTGGGGAAACTAAACTTAACAAAGCATGAACATCAAACAAACATGATGAGTACAAGAAACATGGTAACAACCAAGCATATACAAGCATGTTACAACAAGCAAAGATTTCAGATAGGATGAATGGTTACAATCAAAGCATGCAAGCGTATTACGATAGGCAAGCAAAGATGAGTAAAGTAAAAACATGCAAGCGTATTACGATAGGCAAGCAAAGATGAGTATAGTAAAAACATGCAAGCGTATTACGATAGGCAAGCAAAGATGAGTAAAGTATATGGTTACGACCAAAACATGCAAGCATATTACGATAGGCAAGCAAAGATGAGTAAAGTATATGGTTACGACCACAAGGGAATCAATCACAAACAAATCTTACGAGATAATTCAAGCATGGCTTAAGAGAAATTTCAACAAGAAGCAAGGTAAACAACCTTAAGGATAAGCAACTTTCAAGTGGAAAAAAGTATCACAAATATGAACATCTTTGAAATATTTTCTCATTAAGTGAAACTAGACAACATTAAGAGTATTTTGCAAAAAAGAATGGATTAAAAATAATGAAGCATGAGAAAGTTATGAAGTTTTGAATTTTGTGAAGAAATCATAAAAGAAAACAAGTGATAAAAAGAAGGGATGGTCAAGGCAGGTATTGAACCCACACCTTCATGCTCACAAGCTCAAAACATAATCACTCAGCCAACAGACACGCATATACAAACAGATGGAAATGAAGAAGAAAATAATCAATCATGGCAAACAAAATAAAATAGCAAAAAGTTGTCCCATTCAGGGATCGAACACAGGACAAGCATGAAACAAGGTATAACGCGCGCAGGTAACAACCACTGGGGTGGCAATACATCCGTGTATTAAGCTACCCCTAAAAATACATAAGCCTTGCAAAACAAATAAAACTGGGCCAGGCCTCAAGCAACAATGGTGAATGCGGATTGGATTCAAACTCTACCAAAACTTCATCAAATTTCAAAAACTAAAAGCCTAACACACTTGAAATTAAATGAGGATTACAATGGTGCCTTTGGTTTTTCAAAACAATACACATAAAGAGGAACCCGATGGTAGATGCAAAAAGGAGGTTTGAGATGCATGAGGGAAGTCATGGCATAAACAAGGCAGGTTCAGATCATGCAAAAACCACACACAAACTCTAATCATGTTAACTACTGATTCTAGACCCAAAGATCAATTAGAAACAACTTGAAACAAGAATTGATATGTCGTTGCAAACATAATTGAAAATGCAAGGCTGTTTGGGAATGAAGAACAAGTTTTAAAATGCAGCATGATACATGACTCCATCAAATGGCTGCTAGTTCAAAGCATGAACTGAAACAAACAAGATTACAAATCCTCAATTGAACCTTATACATACAGTAGGTTGATACACCTCACAACAGTCATGGCTAGAAAATCAAATCACCCCTCAAATCATGTTTCAACAGCACACATAATGAATGTCAACAATAATGCTTTCACAAAAGCAACACCTACACATGCAGAATTTCAAAACCACACTCAACCTGGACTAAACAGAAACCAAATACCAATTGTATGCCTAACATGTCTAGCAGTTGTAAGTAACATTGGTAAGTTTAGCTCTTGGACATAAGTTGATTAATTCAAATTCCAAGACAGTTTTGAACAAAACAGGAATGGCATCACAATGCAAACACTTATGCAGCAGATCATGAACTTCAACACACCCAAGAATGCAATAGTTAAAACTGAAGCTCAATGGTATCAGAATTTAGCACATTTCAAAACAGGAAGTGAGTGGCAGACTTGCACAAAGCTTCTCTAAAACAACAAACATGCTCATCCAAAGTTCCACTGGTCTAGGCAGCAGCCACATTTGTGGTATTTCAACAATGTTCATTGATGAACTGCAACCAACATGCCTTTTCAAAGACATGGCTCCAATAACAACTTTGGGAAAAAAACAACATTAAGACCAAGACACAAAACAAAGGCATCATGCTCAAAACATAAACAAACATCAAAACCTGATGCTACAATCTATAACCACCCACAGCAGTCTAAGGCTTTTCCTTTTTGGCAGTCAAAGTGAGTTAACAGACCTAGTAGTGACTGATGCAAAACTGATCATAACAATGTTAATGATTATCACCTTTCTCATAAGTTACAACTTATCAAGCTACCACAAACAAACTTTAACATGAACACTAAGTAGAAACAGCCAAAATCACAAGTTAACTAACTCAAAAATCCAAAACAGTTTCAATAGCAGCAGCTCTTGGTATTCCAACCAATGGATTCCAATCATAGCTCCAACAAATGATCTCTTCTAAGGTCTCAACCAACATACACAAACACTAAAAATGGCATTGTTGATCCTCAAAGGCTTAAGTATATTTCAACACACCTTGTATGAGTCATTTCAACCTCACTAATACCAAACAAAACCTAGCACAATACCCTAAGGGCAGACATGACATTTTAAAACAGGTGAGATGCATAAAGAGATCAGAGCATGAAACATTGGCAAAAAAAAAATAGCTGTGCACACATTACAATCATAGTATATGCAAAGTCCTTACATAAAGATATATCAACAAGGCAACAGGTTTGAGAATGGCATATTATACATCTTGCACTGCTCTATACTTGTACTAACAGCAACACCAACCATGACAGTTGTGAACTAAAATCTCCTAGAGCTCAAACATGACTTAGGTGCAAAGATACATCATGAAATGGTTAACAAACAATTTAGACATAACAATGATCAAAGCAAACAACAAAACTGACAGATTTGCATATAGACTACATTTTGCAATTAAACACCAAGTATGTCCAATATGTTCATGACAGAAATGAAAGGGATGATAACTACCAACCTCTTGTAGACCTCCAAGCAAGCTTGTTGCAACAGGGAAGACCTTGAAAAAACCTCTAGCAGCTGTCCAACTCTGCTTTGATGAAAACAGCCCTTGCTTGCACTTGAAGGAACTTGTGACAAATCTCAAAATAAATGAGGATGAGGTTGTTTTATGTTATGGACAGTTGGGACATCATATATTAAAGGTGTATGGATGGTTAGAATGATTAAAACATGTCTGGACAGAGGTTTGCTTGATTTTATGTGTGAGGTCAAACTTTGCTTGGTTTGAGAGTTGACTTTTGGGAGAATGGAGTTTTTGAGTGGTTTAAGAGTATGAACACCTTCCACACATCATTTATGGATTGTACAGATGGTTTTTGAAGGATTGGAGTGTGTGGAAATGGATTTGGGAAGCCAACTGCCCAAGGCAGATTTTGATGAAACTTGGAATTTTAAAAATGAGGCAAGCAAGAAAGGAATGAGAGCTGTGGTTTTCTCTTGGTTCTAAGAGTGCTATAGTGTGTGGAGTAACATAGAGGGAGCCTCTATTTATAGGAGAAATGAAGGGTGAGGACAGATTTGTAACTTGGCACTTTTGGAGGGAGTTTGAAAAAGAAACTTGCTTGATATTTTGATGCAGCTGCAAAATCAGATCTTTGGCTCAAGCTGATGCATTGCTCAAGTGACATGAATGACATAATAGTGATTGGAGTGGCTAGGCAGTAGGAGGGCTGTTTGCTGCAAGTGTGCCATAAAGTTTCTCTTTCTTCCATTATATGATTAAAATAATCCCACTTGCCTCCAAGTTGCAAGTCTCACTAAACCTCCTCATTTTCTGCATTTCTTCCTCTCATATCGTCTAAATATCATATATAAATATGATCCAAGGGCTGAGAGTAGCTCAAGTGGTCAAAGGATGAGTTTGTGAAAAATTGAAAGTGTGAGACTCAAGTGTTGAAACATCATCTTGTTGAATTCATAACTCTCAGCTCATAAGGGCTATGGAGGAATTCTAATACATTTTGGAAAGCCCTCATGTAGCTATACAACTTTCATGTTTTCATGAGTTTCTGATTCCCAAAGGAACTTGGCCTAAAAACCTCTCAAAGTTGCTGAAAAACAAGCCTAAAAGTGAAATAACTTAGAATTTTTCTAAGTTACTTTTCCCTCTTGTAATGAATTTGGTCATAACTCGAAATCTATGCATTTTATGCTCATGGACCACTTTAGGACTTTTGTAGGACTTATCAAGAGCTTTCTAATGAGCTTTGAACCAACTCAATTGGGTGTGTGGTTAAAGAGTTATGGTCTTGCCCCTTTCAAAACCCTAATTCCCAATTTTTGTGATTACTCCCCAACCCTTGATCCAATGGTCATGAAACTTCATGGGTGGGTGCAATATGGAATTAGGAACATTTTTTATTCATATCTTGAGGTCAAATTTCTTATGAGTGAAGAGTTGACTTTTCGGTCAACCGAACGATCGATCGGTGACTACCGAGTCGACTGTTGATGCTCCGGGTCTTTTGAGACCTTGCAACTTCTTGGGTAGACTTTACCAAGCCATATGAACTTTATGGACCATGATCCCACCATCGTACCATCTTTTAAATCAAAAGTCAAACCATAGTTGACTTTCCCTGATCGAAAACCCTAATCGGGTATCCTGAACTGCACTGTTTTTTATCCTCGGGTGAAAACCTCATATTGGATTCATACTTGATCCAACTTAGTATCCTTGATCTTGTTTCAAGGAGAATCAATCCAAGACATTGACTGATTAACCCTCAAAACCTCGATTTTCGGTTGTACGGAACCCCGATTCCTGTACCTTAACAAAGACAAACTTGTAACAGGTTGAGGTTAGACAATCAAATGAATATGATCCTAAAATGGTGATGAAGATCTAAGGGGTCAAAATTTAGGGTATGACAACAGTTTATCTTAAGATGAAGTATTATACTGAAAAGGGGCATGTCATCACTCTGCATGGGGACATCGAAGCTGCAAGGCGATGCTTTGAAGCGGCCACTAAAGGACAAAGTTCAATCAATGCAGCACTGCAGAGTGTCAAACGGACAAGAGACGAAGATCTTCCCAGCGAAGAAAGCCAACCTAGAAAGAAGTCAGCGCTCTAAGTTCATACCATCAACCTTGACAGCCGAATCCGAGAAGAATGCGAAGAAGATATTCCAGTCTCAACGGGCATCTCACCCTCCTCAGGTGTTATGCGCCCAACCCCAGATGGAGAATTCAAGGTGATCGCATTTAGGGACGAACCTAACCGAGGAGTCAGGATTGGCGTGGGACTGCCTAATGAAGTGAAAGAATAACTAAAGACTTGCTTGAGGAACAATGCTGACTTGTTTGCTTGAAGCATCGCGGACATGCCCGACCTCAGCCCAGAAATCACTTGACATCAGCTCACCATCGAGCCATCTGCTCAGGCGATAGGATAACACAGACGCAAGCAATACGACGAGAAGACAGAAGCGGCGAATAAACCTGTAAAAGACCTCTTAGAGGCCAAATTTATCTCGGAATCCAGGTATACAACCTGGTTGTCCAACATTGTATTAGTCAAAAAACATAATGGAAAATGGAGGATGTATGTTGATTACACCGATCTCAATCAAGCTTGCCCAAAAGATGCGTACCCCCTTCCCAACATCGATAAGCTAGTGGATAACTCTGCCGGTTTCAAACTTCTATCCTTCATGGACGCCTACTCGAGATATAACCAGATCCCCATGGCAGAGAAGGACAAGAAGTGCACCACTTTCATGACCTCGTTGGGAAACTATTACTACAGCGTAATATCCTTCGGTCTAAAAAACGCAGGGTCCAAGTACCAGTGAATGATGAACAAAGTATTCCGATCAAAAATCGGAGACATGCTCTAAGTATACTGTAAGAACACATATTGTTTCTTTGTAATATCTCTATGTTTTGATGATAACTCTTAGGAAATTTTGTATTAAAGAATTATATACTCTAAAATTTGTTCATGAATGTTTGCTGCAGATGTTAAAGTATATATATATATATCTAAAAGCAAATTAATTTGAACATGGAACTATGGAAGGCTCTGAAGAGTCATAATCATCTTATAGAAGAATCTGAATGTTGCCTGCAGAAGGATCTGAAGCAGAAGCTACAGAAGAATCTGGAGTAGAAGCTGCAGAAGGATCTGAAGTAGAAGACTCTGAAAGATCTGAAGACTCTAAAGCATTGAAGATCTTTGTATGAGAGTTAAGAAGCACAGTTTTTCAGAAGACTCTGAGAGTACTACACGTTGCATGTACTGAGGATCTGATTCATAAAACTCTGCTCTGATAGAACTACACGCTGAAGCACACTTGTTGCCTTACTCTGATTCAGCAAAATCTGATGGGCATCTAAGACTCTGATCACGCAGACTCTGATGTTTACTTTGCTGAAGTGAAATACTTGTTAATGAAGAATTCAAAGTCATATCTGTTGATTTGGCTCAATGACTCTTTCCTGTTTCATGCTTGACACTAGAACACAGACCAAAAGCATTTCTCTGTGCATTCTACTTCCAGGAAAGGTCATGTGATGTGAAGACAAAAAGGTTCAGGCCTTTTCAGTACACAGCCTCCAACGTCAAGACTTTGTGGACTACTGTGCATATAAAAGCAAGTCTTCCTCATCTTTTTCAAAAGACGAATCTTTGATAGAAACTCTTACAAGCTCTCATAAAATATTCTTATTCTCTTTGCTGAGTTTATTTTTTTGTTCTTAACATTAAGTGAAAAATCACTCTTGTGATAAAGCTTGTTAGAAGCATTCAAACACTTGTATTTATCTTACATTTCATTGTAATAGTTCCTTGAGAAGATCCAGTTGAGATCAGTAGTTCTTGAGAAGACTAAGAACAGTTGCTCTTAGTGATTGCTATTGTAATCAGTTGATTAATAGTGGATTAAGTCCTTGTTTTAGAAAGGCAAATCACTCTTGATAGGGTGGACTGGAGTAGTTAAGTTTAACGAACCAAGATAAAAATCATTGTGTTTTATTGCTAGAAGTTTTTATAAATACTTATTCAACCCCCCTTCTAAGTATTTTCTCACCTTCAGTTGGCATCAGAGCTCCGGTTCTGTGTGTGCTACCACTTCATAGTGACAGAAAAGATCCAGTGAGAAAAACTTTGATATATATTTGGTTGTTACTATGGTTGATACTTCAATATCTAACATTAACAACAAATATGAAGAAAGGGATAGAATCAGCACTAAACCCCCTATGTTTGATGGGGAGAAATTTGATTATTGGAATGACAGAATAGAAAGTTTCTTCCTGGTCTATGATGCTGATTTATGGGATTTGGTCATAGATGGGTATGTTCATCCCATTGATGGGCATGGCAAGAAAATAGAAAGAAAATCTATGACTGAAGTTCAAAAGAAGGAATTCAGAAATCATCACAAGGCTAGAACTATATTGTTAAATGCAATATCTCATACTGAGTATGAGAAGATCACAAATAGAGAAACTGCATGTGATATTTTTGAATCTCTAAAGATGACTCATGAGGGAAACTCTCAAGTCAAGGAAACAAAGGCTCTGGCTCTAATTCAGAAGTATAAAGCTTTCAAGATGGAAGAAGCTGAATTTGTTGAAGCCATGTTCTCCAAATTTCAAATACTTACAGCTGGACTAAAGGTTTTGGATAAAGGTTACTCTACTGCTGATCACGTGAAGAAGATCATCAGAAGCTTACCCACCAGATGGAGACCTATGGTGACCACGCTGAAAATGGCTAAAGATCTGAACCAGATTTCCTTGGAGGAACTAATCAGCTCACTGAGGATCCATGAAATTGAACTTGAGGAAGATGAGCCTCAAAAGAAAGGTAAATCAATTGCCTTAAAATCTAATAAATCTGCTAAAGCATTGCAGGTAATAGAGGAAAGCTCTGAAGAATCCTCATCTGAAGATGGAGATGAATTATCCATGTTGTCCAGAAGAATAAACAAACTCTGGAAGCATAAAGGAAAGAAATTTAGAAACTTCAGGAAGCCTGGCCAAAGAAAAGAATCTTCTGGACACAGAAGATCTGGCAAAAAGGAGGTTGTCTGCTACGAATGTAAAGAACCTGGGCATTACAAAAATGAATGTCCAAAGCTTCTGAAAGAAAAGCCTAAAAGAAAATTTGATAAGAAGAAGAAGATTCTAATGTCAACCTGGGATGATTCAGATACATCTGAATCTGAATCTGATTCAGAAGAAGAATGTGCCAACGTAGCATTGATGGCAGACATAGAAGATCAGGAGGAAGGAATTTTAGGATCTCAATCTGACTCTGAATCTGACTCTGACGCTGAAGAGGTAATGGCTAAACTCACTAAAGATGAACTTATCAAAGTGTTATCAGAAGTTCTGAAGAGCTATAACAATATTAAGCTCAAATACAAGGAGCGTCAAAGCAATCTTGTATCTGAGAATAATATTCTCAAATCAGAAGTGGCTGAGCTAAATGAAAAGAACTTAAAAATGAAAAATGATTTTGAATTAGCTCAACAAGACTCTGATTCTGAAACTGAGTCTGAATGCAAAAATATTTTGGAAAAATATGACTACAGCTTTCAGAAGTTTCTTGCTAAAAGCATAGACAGAAGCAAAATGACTTCTATGATCTATGGAGTTAGCAGAAATAACAGAAAAGGAATTGGATACAAATCTTCCTCTGAAAAGGATTTAAATCCAAAACCTGTTGATAAAATTATCATCAAGAAAACTCTTTTATATTCTCATTTTAAATTTGGTCACTTGAATGATATTAAACACACTCGTTCTGAAAAGAACATTCATGTGTTTAAATCTAAGGCTAGTCAGAATAAACCTTATGTTGAAAAACAGAAGTTTAGACGAACCTTCAGAACAACTAACCCAAAAGGACCCAAGAAGATCTGGGTACCTAAGAGTAAAATAATTCCTGTTGCAGATGTTCTTAGCAGTAAGGTCAGGACGCCAGTCATGGTACCTGGACTCTAGATGCTCGCGACATATGACGGGAGAAAGGTCTATGTTCCAAAGTCTGGAGCTTAGATCTGGAGGTGACATGAAATTTGGAGGGAATCAGAAGGGCAAGATCATTGGATCTGGCACTATTGGAAATGGTAACCTTCCCTCTATTACTAATGTTTTACTTGTAGAAGGATTAAAGCATAATCTATTGTCCATAAGTCAATTAAGTGACAATGGTTATGACATAATCTTTAATCAAAACTGTTGTAAAGCTATTAGTCAAAAGGATGGCTCAATCCTATTTAGTGGAAAGAGGAAGAACAACATTTATAAAATAAATATTTCAGAACTTAAGGTTCAGAATGTTAAATGCCTCTTGTCTATTAATGAAGAGCAATGGGTCTGGCACAGAAGATTGGGGCATATTAATATGAGACGTATATCTTAGACTAATAAACTTAATCTTGTCAGAGGACTCCCTAATCTGAAGTTCAATTCAGATGCTCTTTGTGAAGCATGTCAAAAAGGGAAGTTTTCAAAATCCTCTTTTAAATCAAAAAATGTTGTTTCTACTTCCAGACCACTAGAATTACTTCATATTGATTTGTTTGGACTAGTGAAAACTGCATCCATCAGAGGCAAGAAGTATGGATTAGTCATTGTTGATGACTATAGTAGATGGACATGGGTAAAGTTCCTAAAACACAAGGATGAGTCACATTTTGTGTTCTTTGACTTCTGCAAACAAGTCCAGAATGAAAAAGATTTCAAAATTATAAAAGTCAGAAGTGATCATGGTGGCGAATTTGAAAACAAATATTTTGAAAAATATTTTAATGAAAATTGCATTGCTCATGATTTCTCCTGCCCTAGAACTCCACAACAAAATGGAGTTGTAGAGAGGAAAAATAGAACTCTGCAAGAAATGGCCAGAACCATGATCAACGAGACTAATCTAGCAAAGCACTTTTGGGCAGAAGCAATAAACACAGCATGTTACATTCAGAACAGAGTGTCTGTAAGACCTCTTCTGGAAAAGACTCCCTATGAATTGTGGAGGAACAAAAAGCCCAACATTGCTTATTTTCATCCTTTTGGATGTATTTGTTATATGTTGAACACTAAAGAGAATCTTAGCAAGTTTGATTCTAAAGCACAGAAGTGTTTCATGCTTGGATATTCTGAACGATCTAAAGGCTACAGAGTATACAATACTGAAACACAGATTGTAGAGGAATCTATACATGTTAGATTTGATGATAAGCTTGGCATTGAAAAGCCAAAGCAGTTTGAAAGTTCTGCAGATAGAGAAGTAGTCTTCACAGGCTCTGAAGGCTCAGAGGCAGAAAAAACTAAAATAAAGGAACCAGAAGCAACGCCAGATGCAATTCCTTTAGCTTCTCAAATGGACAACTTGAACATTTCTGAAAATTCAATTGTCAAAGGATCATCTTCCAGAATCAAGGCCTCTCACCCAGAGGATGTGATCATTGGGAAGAAAAATGATCCAATCAGAACAAGATCATTTCTCAGATCATCTGAAGCGTCATTATTTGGGTTGGTGTTAATTATTGAACCAACTTCTGTGGATGAGGCTCTGCAAGACAATAAATGGGTAATTGCCATGCAAGAAGAGCTTAATCAGTTCACAAGAAATGACGTCTGGGATCTGGTTCCAAGACCTAAAGGATTCAACATAATTGGAACCAAATGGGTATTCAGAAACAAGTTGAATGAAAAAGGATAAGTTGAAAGAATTAAAGCAAGGCTTGTTGCTCAAGGGTACAGTCAACAAGAATGTATTGATTACACTGAAACTTATGCTCAAGTGGCAAGGTTAGAATCTATACGCCTTCTTATTTCATTTGCTGCACAACATAACATCACTCTTTATCAAATGGATGTTAAGAGTGCCTTCTTAAATGGTATTATAGAAGAAGAAGTTTATGTTCACCAGCCTCCTGGTTTTGAGAGTGAAAAATTTCCAGAACATGTTTTTAAACTAAAGAAATCTATTTATGGTTTAAAACAAGCTCCCAGAGCTTGGTATGAGAGGTTAAGCAATTTTCTTCTGGAGAAAAATTTCATCAGAGGCAAAGTGGACACAACACTCTTTTGTAAAACACTTAAGAAAGATCTTTTAATTTGTCAAATATATGTGGATGATATTATATTTGGATCTACCAATACTATGCTGGGAAAGGAGTTTTGCTCAATGTATGCAGGCAGAATTTGAAATGAGCATGCAGGCAGATCTTTTAATTTCATCAGAAGCTACAGAAGAATCTAGAGCAGAAGCTGCAGAAGGATCTGAAGCAGAAGACTCTGAAAGATCTGAAGACTCTAAAGTATTGAAGATCTTTGTATGAGAGTTAAGAAGCACAGTTTTTCAGAAGACTCTGAGAGTACTACACGCTGCATGTACTGAGGATCTGATTCATAAAACTCTGCTCTGATAGAACTACACGTTGAAGCACACTTGCTGCCTTACTCTGATTCAACAAAATTTGATGGGCATCCAAGACTCTGATCATGCAGACTCTGATGTTTACTTTACTGAAGTGAAATACTTGTTGAAGAATAATTCAAAGTCATATCTGTTGATTTGGCTCAACGACTCTTTCCCCTTTCATGCTTGACACTAGAACATAGACCAAGAGCATTTCTCTGTGCATTCCACTTCCAGGAAAGGTCATGTGATGTGAAGACAAAAAGGTTCAGGCCTTTTCAGTACACAGCCTCCAACGTCAAGACTTTGTGGACTACTGTGCATATAAAAGCAAGTCTTCCTCATCTTCTTCAAAAGACGAATCTTTGATAGAAACTCTTACAAGCTCTCATAAAATATTCTTATTCTCTTTGTTGAGTTTACTTTTTTGTTCTTAACATTAAGTGAAAAATCACTCTTGTGATAAAGCTTGTTAGAAGCATTCAAACACTTGTATTTATCTTACATTTCATTTTAATAGTTCCTTGAGAAGATCCAGTTGGGATCAGTAGTTCTTGAGAAGACTAAGAACAGTTGCTCTTAGTGATTGCTATTGTAATCAGTTGATTAATAGTGGATTAAGTCCTTGTTTGAGAAAGGCAAATCACTCTTGATAGGGTGGACTGGAGTAGTTAAGTTTAACGAACCAGGATAAAAATCATTGTGTTTTATTGCTAGAAGTTTCTATAAATACTTATTCACCCCCCCCCCCCCTTCTAAGTATTTTCTCACCTTCATATACATGGATGACATGATCATGAAATACCAAGGGAAATTGATCATACACTCCACCTGCAAAAGGTCTTCGACCAAGCCAGGGAGTGTAAAATGTGATTCAACCCAGAAAAATGCACCTTTGGCGTACGAGCAAGAAAGTTCCTCGGATTCTACCTCACTGAGATGGGGGTCACGTCCAACCTTGACAAATGTCTAACGTTTTCTGAATTCCCCACATCTAAGTCAAATAAATCCATATAATCCCTCAATGGGATGCTCACCTCGCTATCTCGCTTCGTGGCGAAATCCGCCCAACAGGCCCTGCCTTTCTTCAAGCTCTTTCGAAAAGAGGCAACGTTCGAGTGGACGGAGGAATGCGAGCAAACACTATGCCACCTCAAGCAAACATTTTCCGAACCACCTGCTTTGTCACGACCAGACAGTGGGGAAATGCTCTACCTTTATCTCTCCACCACTAACGAAGCCATCAGCGCTGCCCTCATTCGAGAAATCCTCGACGGGCAAAAGCCAATATACTTCACAAGAAAAGCCTTACAAGGGCCAGAACTTAGATACCAACAGATCGAGAAGGTCTCCCTGGCCCTTATCAATGCTACGAGAAGATTAAGACATTACCTCTTGGCCCATATAATAAGAGTGTGAACGGACCAACCTATTAGGCAGCTACTCAGTCGACCAGATATGGCCGGAATGATGCTCAAATGGTCTCTGGAACTGCCAGAATTCGATATCCACTATGAAGGCTCTTAAGGTACAGGTCCTGGCCGATTTTGTTGCAGAAGTTGCACCCCTAGCATCCCCTTCCAGCGAAACGCATAGGTGGATGATTTTCATCGATGGAGCGTCCAGTTCCACCGATAGTGGGGCGGGCATCATCTTCGAAAACGAATAAGGGATCCTGATCGAAGTATCGTTGGTCCTGTCCTTCCCGACCTTGAACAATCAAGCCGAATACGAAGCTTTCCTCATGGGCTTATGACTGGCGGAGGATCTGGGCGCAAAAGAAATAAAAAATTTCACAGACTTCCAGCTCGTAGCATCCCGGGTACGGGGAGAGTATCAGGCAAAAGACGACCACCTCATCGAATATTTGACGTTTGTGCAAAAAAGATATTCAAGTTTGAAATGTGGGAAGTCCAACTAAATTCCCCGCGAAAGGAACGCTTGGGCAGACATCTTATAAAAGCTAGCTAGCACCAGAAGGAAGGATGGCAATAAGTCCGTTATACAGGAGACTCTTCCTCGTCTGAGCATCACGAAACTGACATGACTGCTCAATGTTAATGCCATGGCGACAGCGATTGCTGGATGACTCCGGTGCATGACTACCTCACCATGGGGAGGCTTTCTGAAGATAGTAAAGAGGCCAACGTAACTACATGAATGGCCTGCTCATACGTCCTGGTCGAAAGCAAACTCTACCGACGAGGATTCTCCACCCCCTCCTAAAGTGCGTTGAAGAGAACAAGGTCCTAGACATTCTCAAAAAAACTCACGACGGGATCAATGCAGAACACTTAAGAGGAAGATTGTTGGCACGAAAAGCCCTTCAGGCAGGATACTATTGGCCAACCATGCAGCATGACACGAAGGAGCATGTCAAAAAATGCGATAAATGTCAACGCCACGGGGACATGCACTTAGCACCCCCCCCCCCCCCCCCCAATGAGTTGAAGACTATGTCCTCCCTGTGGCCTTTCGCCTGGTGGGGAATGGACATACTCGGTCCCTTCACCGTGGGATCATATCAGAATAAATTTCTGATTATGGCCTCCGAATACTTCTCAAAATGGATTGAAGTGGAGGCCCTCGCCAAAATCACGACATTTAACATACTCTGATTTTACAAAAGGAACGTCCTCGCACAATTCGATGTGCCCCAGGCTCTCGTGACCGACAATGGGACACAGTTCACGGGCAGGAAATTTTCGGACTTTAATGCCAAACTAGGCACCAAGCAACACTTTACGTCTGTCGAACACCCCCAGACCAACGGACAGGCAGAAGCCGCGAATAGGATGATCCTCCGCGGACTAAAACGAAGGTTGGGCGAGGCTAAAAAGAGGTGGGTCGAGGAGCTACACAATATGCTTTGGGCATACAAAACAACTCCTCAGTCCACTACTGGGGAAAATCCCTTCCGACTAGCATACATAACTGAGGCAGTAATCCCAGTGGAAATCAGAGAACCCTCGAGACGGACAGAATCCCCCCTCGAAGAGGAACTAAATGACAAAGCATTAAGAGAAGAATTCAACCTGGTTGAAGAAATCCGACCAGGGGAAGCTTTCCTCAAAGCTTCGCTGGAATAAAAAATAACCCTGCGCCATGATGCCAAGGTCATAAAGTGCGACTTCCAAGTGGGTATCCTTTTCCTATGCCGAAACCAAAAAGACTCGTGCGAGGGCAAACTTGCCGCAAATTAGGAAGGCCCTTACCGGGTGAGATCGAAAACAGGTACCGGGGCTTATTACCTCGAACACCTGGATGGAGAACCATTTGCTCGACCCTGGAATGCTAAAAAACTCAAACAATACTACAGCTAACATTGGCGCAAAGGAGCATGACCTGGTGCAAGCACAATCCTTAAACATTAACGAAGGCAAGTCTCCGCTCATAAAAAGAGCGAATTATGTGCCCGATGGGGAAAACTCAATTGAGCTCCTCCGTTGTCGTACCATCATGGCAGAACACCCAGCTCGCGATGGGAAAGTCCAAGCCCTGTGCGATCAGGATCTCAAACGAGATCCTAGTCCTGCATCCGGTGAGATTACTCTGCCACCTTGACAAGTTCCATAAACTATCGAGTAACACGACTAGTCGAGCAAAGTCTAAAAATAATCCGCGAGGAAAAATAAAAAAGGCATACAATGTCGAGGCATACAATGTCAAAATAAACATCCATAAATACACCCGACCTCATGGTCGAGAAAATGTTTGAATATTACATAAATGTCGGGCATAGCCCGACGATCAAAAATACAAAAAATTGGCACGCAGACCGAAATACATTGAGTCAAAAATCATTCATCATTAGCAGGGATTTCTGGTGGGACCACCTTCCTGTCGATCACCTGACGCAAAACACCCATCTCTTCAGTGACCAGCTGAGGGTCGGGATTTAGGGCCTTCACCTGCTCCACAACAGTAGAAAATCCAAATTCAGCAGCTCCAAGGGCGTTCTGCTCGAGAATACGTATTCTCTCGATCATGTCCCGTCGAGTCTTCAAAGACTTCTCCTATTCAGTTTCATCTGGCCCCACAGCCGAGGAGTCCTCCAGCTCAGTAACCCTGGTCTTCAACTTGGCGTTCTTCTCCCTAATCTTCTTCATTTCTTCGGACATCTCATTCATGTCCTTAAGGAGCACGACCTTGGTCTCGTAATTGCCTTTAAGGGTCTGCAACTGGTCGAATAGATCTGTCGTCTCCAACTCAAGTTCAGCCTCCCTGGCCTGTGCTTTTTTCAACTCCTTGAGCGGAACGGTCTCCGCGTCTCCGAGGGCCAGAGTCGTCTCCAAAATTCTCATCACCATAACAGCATCACGAAAAAGGAGCGACCTCCTAACCTTAGGATCAGTGGCCAAGATGGCTGACACCTCTAGTTGGAGAACCTGTACAGACCACTCCCCGTCAAAAATCTTGTCTTGTAGAAAGCAGAGGGGCAGGGTGAATTTTCCCTCAGCAAAACCTGAGCCTTCGGCCGAAAATGAGTCAAGATCGTCTCGCTTCCTCTTCTTTTGAGGATCCAGGGTATGAGGGTTAGAGGTGCTTCTCGACGATGGCGAAGGACCGACAAACTTCTCTAGGGTCACCTGCTGTCTGACTGCATCCACCCTCGAGCTTGAAACCTTTTTGACGTTTTTAGCTGCGGCTGACTTGACCAAGCGTTCACGTAAATTTGACATATTTCCTGCAAAGAAGAAACTAGAGGCTAGCACGACATTAAAACACCAAGAAACAAGTTGAGCACGTCATCTATACCTAGAAGCTCGAAAGCCTCGGCCTCAGTCCGACAATCAAGAAGGGCTTTAATATTTATGTAACGAGCCGCCCGAGCAGGCTCCTCATCTTCAGAGCAGAGTATATTGCCATCTTTATCCACGACAAAAGCAGGGGTAAAGCTCTCAATGAACGTTGTCAGCGCTCGAAGAGACTTCTTATTCTCATAGCAAAGCTGGTCATGCTTCTCAAGGAACTGGTTTGTCCTATACTGGAAATGGGCGTACACCCATTCCAAGGGAAACTTTGACACGGGACGCACCACTTTCCGACCATCTTCCTTTAGCATCTCCATCGTGACCAAAGAGCTATTGGCCGCTTCGGAAAGGGGATTTACAACCAGAAACCTAAATTTAAAATTTCTGACAGACTACAAGTACGGCCAGAACAGCCTGTTCTGCTGCTTGAAAGACACCCAGGTTTGCTTCGATTCTGAAACGCTCCTCTGCAGCTGGAAGATGCAAAAGAAGAGCTCAACAATAGCTCCTATCCGAAGGTAATGACACACCAATTTAAATGCTCGAATGAACACCAGAGCGTTCGGGTGGAGTTGGGCAGGACACAGTTCAAGGTGGCAAAATATCGCCCTCTGGAAATCCGTAAAGGGAAAACGATACCCCGCTTCCCTAAAGGAGAATTCATACATGGGAAATCTCCTCCCCATATACACCGAGCATATCCGGTCATTCTCCATCAGGCTAATCGCCCTCCAACTCATAGGCGCATCTTCAGCTCTATCTTCGAGGAGATCGAAGTTACTGGCCTCCTCCTCGGTAAATGTGGACTTCGTTACAAAGGGCGATCCAACTAAGATGCCCTTCAGCCACCCACACATTAGCATACTCAGTGGGAGGCACATCTTCGTTAATATTTACCCCAACTTCGGAGACGGTTCCGTCATCACGACCATGCATTTCACATGAAAAGCGAAGGAAGCAATAGTGAATTCGACTAAGATCAAATCCACCATTCCACCATAAATCAAGTGAAAGGGCAAGGATTAAGTGCAAGGATGTCTCCTCGACTCAGACCCTTATCAACGGCAAGGGGTCTCAGCGAGACGCGTCACCGACATCGAGGATACGTCCCCGCTACTTATAAAGACCCTAAATGGGAGAATCCTGCAACTACCCAAACCTGTCAGGCATCCAAAAGCAAAGCCCTCAACTACGAGGACACCCCTGCCCGACGACAAACATAAAACAATCATACACTACTACCTAGAAAGATCTACAAGCATACAACACCCTAATCTTAAGTTCTATGAAACCTTCATGAATTTCCCAAAAAAGTTCATGTGTTCTTCAAAAGATACATGAACTTCAACCGAAAAATTCTTGAACCACCGGTGAATTCAAGAACAAGTTGCAGAAATTCATAGAAATTAAAGAACTTACTTGAATATTCAAAGGTTGAAGATGAAGATCTTGGGATGGCGGAGACGAAAGTGTTGCAGAGCGAAAGATAAGGAGAAGAGAAATTTTCGTGGTGTGAAATAAAACTTTGCCCCTTTATATAGGCTCCCTTGCTCGCATGGGGAAGCGCAAAGAGCAAAAAGCCATCATTGCCTAACCTCCTAGCCTCCTAGGCCTTAAACCAAATTTATTGCGCTGTCACACGTGGCACGGAGTGGCTGCCACTTGGCATCCTTAAACTGACCCCTCACGTGTTTATAAGAAGACAAGTCTTTTTAGCTCCCTGTGGACACATTCTCCTCGACGACGTCACTAGATCAATGTCTGAGCAAGTGCCTCATCGATATTTTCTGCATCCTAAGAACATCACTGGTCGACACAAAACACACTTCTCATCTCCGAGGAAGTCCCGAGCGACCCACAGTCGACCATATCAATGTTATGCACCTACTCGTCCCCAAAGTTTTTCGCTCAATAAATAGCGATCTCAAAGACCTCCCTACTATACGGTTCATGCCCCTTAGTTGCACAAGTTGCGCTAACTCAAGTCATTACTCCTCGCCTCGAAGCAATGACTTAGAGGGCTCTTGTTCTGGACTGGACTGGCACCTGCCCCACATCTAGGAAAGGCCCAATCCAGTCTAACTTAAGGTCAGGTCCAATACGACCATTGGGCACAATATAGCTGTTAGGCACAATATAGCTGTTGGGGACGTGCCCCTCACACGCTTGGCAGTTCACGCGATCAACTGTCCCTCCGAAAGTCATGGAGACAGTTGGACCAGATAAAAGATCACGCGCTAGATCTTCTACCTGGCAATCCTCCATTGGTCGACCAGATATTTCGATTACATAGGAGACTGTGGCCCCACGCTGGGGGAAAACTTATAAATTCCCTCTCTCTTAAGAGGGTCAGGTATTCTAATCATTCTTGCTCATACCTAAACAATCATACTTGCTTTCTCTTGTTAGCCCAAACACTTACTTTGGCATCGAAGTACCTTGCAGGTACACCCCCTCCTCTCCTACAACCATTGTTGCTGCCCTAAAATAAGGGGCAAGACGATCCATTCTGATCACTCCAGATCAGTTTCTAAGGTGCATAATAAACTAAAACTTGTATAAATATGTGGTCTCTCATTTCATGTTGTTCACAAAAATACACCACACCAGAATGAACATATATTGACATGTGACATTTGTCTACTTCAACGGTGTGAATCCCTCAATTGAATTTAAGTTCAATGAGTATACCTCTTTTGTAGATCTGAAATTCATAATAGAGAATCTCCTACAATACTTATACAATAGAATAATTATGAAACTCGAGTATCGTTCACCCTCGATTGAAAATGAATAGAAGATTCAGTTCAACAAGTTTCAGGTAGAAACTAATGCAAATTTAAGGGTAATGTAGAATACATTTAATTGTCATGAAGTTTCGGTCGAGCTGAATGCAAAGATTGTAAGATCGACCGAAAATATTCTGAAGATGTTGCAATGTACTGCTCATGCGTGATGTTAAATTTATGTTATGTATTTATTTTATAATGATCTATATTATGTTACATATTTATGTTATGATTATCTATGTAATGTGGCATATTTTTATATTAATACTTTTTTTTCAACTTTCTGTATCCATTTGTTATTGATTTCTGATTTAAGCTTACAAAGTGCATTTCAGATATGCATCTCCGTAAACTTTTGGTTTTGAAATAAGAGTTGTTTCAGAGATGCACTTCTAGATAAACCCTAATATAGTTACGGAGATGTATCTCTGGATACATTTTTTAGAAACATGGGATGACTCAATCACGAAATGTTAAAATGTGTGTATTTTGAGTGTGTTCGAAAATACATCTCTAAAATTCAGAGATTTTTATGACTTTTCAACATGGTGATCTAACACTCTTAAAGGTGAAAAAAATAATACTCTTAAAAGATGCTTATTAGTAAAAAAAAAAACTAAAACATGTTAAAATGGTTATTTATTTTTAAAAAATATTCCAGTTTGATTTTTAAAAAAAATCTTATAACGTTTTAGTACGGATCAAAATTCTAAATAAATATTTCAAACTAATTTAAATGATTTCTTATTATGATTTTATTTGATTCGATTGATTTTCTTATTGAATTGTAGCATGAATAATCCCTAAACGGATGAAATAGTTTTTTTTTTATGAGAAGGAATGTGAAAGTCTAAAAAAAACTATACAAACACTAGTCTAGGGGTGGGAACATCCGCCAAATTTTCTTTTAGGTGGGGAGCAACAGACAACAATGAAAAATACAAGTCTCTTAAGTAAGAGAGAGTCCCTTTCTGACAAGAGCATGAGCACAAAGATTGATTCTTTTAAAAATATAAATAATTGTAATCTTTTTAAAATGATCAAGGTAGTATCTTATCTTGGATATACATTTTTTTTGCCCCAAATTATGTTTGTATTATTTGTATTAATATCATGCACCATTTATCTAAAAGGGTGACAAAATGGATGGATTGGATTGTTAATGAATGAATCAAAATAATTCATTAGTTCATTAAAAATTCATTAATTTTTTTTTAAATTATACAATCTAATTCATCTATTAAGGATAAAATTCATCAAATTCATCCATTAATATATTTTTAGTGGATGGATATTTTTAGTGGACGATCTACTACTGGTTATGTATTTCAAATTCATCCATTAATATTTTTTGGAAAATTGACTTTTTATATTTTCCAAAAAATATTTTTTTTTTGAAAAAATAATCGTTTTTTTTTGAAAAAAAAATTAATTTTTATTTTTAGAAAATCTATTTTTAGTTATTTTTTAAAAATAAATCTAAGAGAGATAAAAATTATCCATTGGATCATTAAAATATGTTGGATAGGTTGAATTTATCCATGCATACAAATGGATGGATTTAATCCAATCTATTAATTTATTTTAATGTAGTTGATGAATTGGATAGATATTTTAATGAATAGATTTAATATATTTTGTCTTAATAGATCAAATTGTCACCCCTGCTTATCTACTTACCATGCATTCAAGTTGACATTAATACGCTTACCATGCATTCAAGTTGACATTAATACGCTAAAAGAGGAGATAGTTATTTTGTATATTGTATAAATGGTGTAGCCTGAGCCCAACATGTTATCAACTAATTACAATTGAATGCACTTGACTCCTTTAATCTCTATATTCCTCTTTCCCTCATCATTTCTGGCAGAGCAAACAAGCTCTTGCTCTAACAATACTCTCTCAAGTTGGACTATGCAAATTGCAAAGGCCCAACTTTATGACAAGGTGAGCATGTAATAATATCAATGTGTAAGATTACTAAACAAGAGCATTGTAAGAAGGTTCAGAAATGAAACAAGAAAAGATCAGGAAAAGAAATATGATATGAAGAAAAAGAGGACACAACTGTATCCATAAAAAGAAGCACAAGACGACACATGTTTGGAGCTAGAGAAGAGGGTCCTTTCACTTTTCTGTTCTAGTGGCACAAAACAAACAACAAAGTTGGTGTTGGATTTGATTGAAACCAAACCAATATCTAACCATAACCATGTGCCTTTTACATCACCAACATCCGTACTCCACACAGGAACACTACTTGTCCCTACGGAATCATAGTTGCTCCATAACCACGTTTCAAATAATCTACTTTTCAACATGTTTCACTAACCAAATTTTATACGACACCATTTTACAAAAATAATAAATAAAAAATTCTAATAGGGAAGTACTGAGAGATGCATATGAAAAATATTGAATTTACATAATTTTCCACATCCCTTTCCCTTAGGAGAATAGAATTTATACACAATAACATGCTACATTTTGTTATGATGAATCTATTGTGGTACTAGTAGTCTTTGTTTTGAAAAACTTTGCAACTGCTTGATAAAGATTCTCTTCTTCAAATGGTTTTGACACATATCCATCCATTCCACATTTCAAACACTCTTCATATGTTGCATGGATTACATCCGCCGTCATCGCCAATATCGGTAAGTGGAACTCACTTTTCGTCGCTTCATCGTTCGCCGCCGCCTTCTCCATCCCCCGAATTCGTCGCGTCGCTTCAAACCTGCAAAATAATGTTTTGATAATGATTCCACAGAAATAGTCATTAAGCCTAGTTTAGATCGATGCAAACGCGGACATACCCGTCCATTTCGGGCATTTGAATATCCATGAAGCATGCGTCAAAATCGTGAGGGAATTGAAGCATTTCAAGAGCAGCTTTGCCGCTATCTGCACACTTCACGTCAGCTCCGAAATTTTTCAACGCGCCCGCAGCTACTCTTCGGTTCACTCCGTTGTCATCAACCACCAAAATTTTCTTTCCGAAAAGAAGGCTTCGAACGGAAGTTGAACCGTTGGGCATTTCTTTTCCTAGTTGTCTCTTCTTGCCTGTCCCCAATACTTGTTGAAGACAAGCTCCCACCATACTCGCTCTCAGCGGCTTCATGATCACGGTGTCGCTAAAACCTGCGGATTTCACTCTATCGAATTCGTCGTTGCTAATATTCGTCGCAAGAAGGATCATTTGAGGCATCTTAAATATATGTCCGTTTTGCTTCCAATCTAGTTGCCGCACATCCTCTCCACAGACCCATGAATCTTTCTCGACAAAAATAATATCGGGCTGGAATAATCTGCAACAACCAAAAAGTTTAACTCGGTGAATGAACCGAGTATTGTGGTTCATAGGCGTAAAACATCGAATAAATATGAAAACTTACCCTGTAGTCAAAGAACCGTTTTTCCCGCATAAAGAAACAGCTTTATTGATGGCATTTGCGACTTTAGCTTGTATCCCAAGTCTCTTCAAATGGTATCGAGTCACGGCAGCTCTTACAGGTTTACCATCGACAACAATGGCTTTAAGTCCTCCGAAACTCGAAGGTAGATCTTCATAATTAACCTTCTTCACGTCGGGTATTAAATTCTTCTTAAATATTTTAAAATCGGCAGTAAATGAAAAAGTGCTTCCAACCTGCGGCCGGCTTATAAAGTTTATTTCACCGCCCATAAGTTCAACCAGGCATTTACTGATACTCAAGCCGATGCCGGTACCACCGTAGTTTCTTGAAGTTGAGCTATCCGCCTGCACAAATGGCATGAAAATCCTATCCTGTGCCGAGAAAGGGATTCCAACTCCAGTGTCTTCGACACAGACCATCAAAGTTACTTGCTCGTAAGATTCGTTAGTGGCCACTTTTTTAGTCGATGCGTCGCAGAAAAACTCTTCATCGGCAATTAGATGCTTAAAATTATCCCAGTTGTTGCGTTCATCAGCTGCATCACATCCACTCAAGGTTTTCAGATTATAGCCACCGGATATATGCATAACTTCTTCAGATCCTCCGTTTCGAAAAGTCTCGAATTTTCCATTCATTGCGGACTTTCGATTTTCAGCTAAATGGACTTTAACAAATATATGTCCTCGCTCAGTGAACTGCAACGTATCAAAGTTAATCAAAAATACGATCAACGCAACACAACATGCATAATAGTAATGCAAATAAATCGAAAATTTTGCTTACTTTAACAGAATTTCCGACAAGATTTGTTACAATTTGCCGGAATCTCCCAGGATCACCCATAACAATATCCGGAACTTTATCAGAAACAAACACTGCCAGCTACAAAAGAAGAATCAAAACAAAGGAAAATTAAGTTAGATCATCGAAAAAGAAAGGAAACTAAGTTAGATCATTGCTCGGTTAGACATACATACCTCTAAACCTTTGTGTCTAGACTTCTCGGAAAAGAGAGAAAGGACATCATCGAGTATGGACCGAAGGTCAAATGGAACCGCTTCTAGCTCTAGTTTTCCAGCTTCGATTTTAGCTCGGTCAAGCACTTCATTTATTAGTGCTATCAGTGCCTTTCCACATGCTTGAGCAGTCTGAGCATAATCCCGTTGGGTAGAATTCAATTCAGTGCGTAGAAGCAGACCGAGCATTCCTAAAATAGTAATATCATTGATGAGAAAGAAAGTGAAAGGTGCGAACGCGTATCTTATATTTAAGGCAGGGAGAGAAGAAGAATCTTGAAGTTACCTAAAATGCCATTCATCGGTGTTCTAATTTCATGAGAGACGGTAGCTAGAAACTGACATAAAAAACAAACAAAAAAATCAGTTTTAGTTATTGTTGCGCGAATGTTCGAACATGTCATGAAAAGTACCTGTGACTTGGCAACATCAGCTGCTTCAGCTCGAACTTTCAATTCCTGCATTTCATGGAAATCGTCCTCTACTTTGACAATATGGTTTCCAGCACCGTATAAAATATAACCGACTAACAAAAGAATCACAAAGAATAGGAATGCAGTGGTAAGAGCTACCCAATTTGTCGGTGCCTTCTGGTGATACCTGTTTTAAAGTATGATCATAAGCATTTTTCTGCTGATAAAACGGCAAAACACGTTGGATAAAATGTGATGTACAAAAAAAAGTCAGAAGAACCTACCTACATATCATTTGATGTTTCCTGTATGGATCTCCGAAATCAAGCTTACTTTCATGAACAAGAGAAACATCACCTTCTTCGTATTGGTTGCCGTACATGATAAGAGGGTCAGTAGAGTTCGTGATATCGTATACATTCACCAAAATTGCTTGGTGACCAGCAAGTTGACCGAGTAAATTCTCCACAAGGGACTCAACATCAAAGGATCCTCCAACATATCTGCTTCCAATTAAAAAGTTCGTTAAACACATCATTCTATTGAAACAAAAAAAAGATAATAACGAGCCGAAAAAGAAGTGAAACAAGGATAATACCCTGCCGTCGCTTTAATGAGCTCTTCGGTTGTTGGGTTTGGAGGGAGCTTCGATTTGTAAACAGGAAACGTTAAAACCACACCAAGATGATGAGAACCCAACAACCTAAAAGGACTAGTCAGAACAGCTTTCCCAGTAGCTCGAGCTCTCATAATGTTTTCTCGGTCCTCCTGCATTGAGCAAGCGAGAAAGTAAAGTAAAAAAAAGAAAGAAAGAAAGAAACCTCGAGACATAGAAATGGTTCATGAATTTTATTCTTTACCTCGCCAGACATCATATCAATAGACTCGAGATAAGAGACAGTTTCTTGAGCAAATATGACCGGTGCATACTCATCTCTAACCTGCGAAGCCTCTCTTTCCATTGTCTTTATAACCACTCCATGTTGCTTTTCAAATCGATCCCTTTCCGAATTAACCACTCTCTGCGCATACGCCACTCCACTAAGTAACGGCCTTTCAAACGCAGTCCTAGCTGTATATTCCGCAAAAGTTTCCTAAAGAGAAACGACACAAACAAAACCTCAAAAACATCAAAGATTGAGTCGAGCCAAAAAAAAACAAAGATCAAAACTTTCAAAGCACAAACCTGGTCTATAGCAGAAGGGTTTCGGTAATAATGAAAAGTCGAAACAAGAATCGCTAGAGCATGAACATGGTTAACACTAACACTGAACTGATCTTGCAACATTCGAGCTCTTTGATCACAAAGACTCCCCAAAACCTCTTTCCTTCTAACTTTCGAATCCACATCCATATTGCTATAGATACAATAACTAATTATCGCCATCAGAAGAATCCATAGCAACAAAAACCTCAAAAGCCAACCTCTATGCGCCTGAATGAACGTGTATCGTTTGTTCCCCGTTTGTTCGTGCAACTTCGACAAAGCCAAAGGATGGCGATGATGATGATGATGATTCTGCATCTTCAACCGAAGACTCATCTTCAACCTAATTTCTCCGAAGTCATGCTCTTCGTCATATATAGAAACAAACTAGAACTAGCATCCGAAATCTGAGACACTTTAAACCTATGGTTGAAAGAAAAAGTTGAGAGAACAAAAAACCAAGTACAGCATCATTTCAGCATTGTTTTGTGTGATTCAAACAAACCAAACAAGAATCAAATCAAAAAAGCAAAACCAAGCATGATGAATATGATTAAGCAAATTGTTTCTCTCTCTTAAACAAGAGAGAGATAGAATAGATTAAGAATTAAAAACAAGGGAAATTGAGACAAGCATGGGTCTCAAAAGATGGAAAAACAGCTCAAATTCCAAAGAAGCACCTTCTCCATTCTCTCAACAGCCAATATTTGTGTATTTTAAGGAATTAAAAATTGTTTAGAGTTCTATAATCAATAATCATGCTCAGTAAGCGTGAAACCAGTCTTTGCTCTAAGACAAACAAGACCACGTTCCCACTTCCTTATTTTAATCAAAAAACCAAACATTGACCCAAAACAAAAACACACCAAAAAAAAACACAGCTAAGCACACACAGTCACACACAACCCAATGACAAAAAGACACAGAACCAAGTTGTTGAGACAATGTTTACCTCTATAGGAAAGAGAACACAGTTGAAACCGATTTCGTTCCTTCTTCTTGATCTACTCCTCTCTCTCTCTCTCTAGTTACTTTACTTTTAGCACAATACTAAATATATAAAAAATGTTTTTTTTTTCTGATACGATGTTGTTGTCTCCTTTCAACTTCACACACAGTAGTCAAGTCACTCTCTTTCACCTCAACACTGTTTCTTTCTTCCTCAAGATAGCATCTTTTTTCTTGAAGAACCTTTAATGGAGAAAAACGAACCGACCCAGTTGAGCTACTGTTACTATCTAGGGAAAATGAATCTCAAGATTCAAACTTTTTCACATTCTAAAGTTGAAAACTTTATTTTTTTTCTCATCTGGGTCTTTCTCACTCACTTGGTTTTTTTTTCTTGAACTTTTTCTTTGTGTTCTTAGTCTAACGTTAAACAATGTTTAGGACAGAGGAGAGAGAGAGAGAGAGGGAAAAAATAGCAATCACAAATCTGAACGACAGTGACCTGCGACAATGCTAGGATCTTATTCCAATGTGAAAAGTCAAAAATACCCTTTCTTTTTGTATTGGGAATTACGTAATTGACCTTAATAGTTAATCAACATTAACTAATTTTGTTGCTTTGTATTTAATTAATATTGTGACTTTAATTATATTAGTTTCATTGTTGGTAAACAGTTAATTTAGTTATTTTTTTAGTTTAACTTTACCAAACGGTTTGATTGGTTCTATATTTTTTTAAGGCAAAGTTTATATAGCTTTGTGACTTCATTATTGAAAATAGAAAGTGCTCTTCCAAATTATTAGTAGTGATAATTTTATTGGGTTAAAGATTTTACTTTGACAAAAGCGAATTCAACATTTGAATATAGGATAAATTATAGTAGTTTTGATGTTCCAATTTTTTTATTCTAAAAATTAATTTTGATCTCTCTATTTTAAATTTAAATAATTTTATTTTTATTTTTTATATTTCTTTATAAAAAAATCAAAAAAAAGTTTGTTTTTTAAATTATATGTTTATCTATAAAATTAAACTATATATATATATATATATATATATATATATATATATATATATATATATATATATATATATATATATATATATATATATATATATATATATATATATATATATATATATATATATATATATATATATATATATATATGATGATGATTTTTCAGGTTTAACAAGTATCTTGTTATTTAAAAAATGAAAAATATTATTAATTTTAAATATAAAAGTATGAGAGAAAATTAAAATCATTTAAATTTAAAATAAGATAATCAAAATTGTTTAAATTTAAAAATATGAAAATCAATTTCATAAATCAAATAAAATAAATAGACCAAAATTGTATCTAAGCATTTTTTTAAATGTACGCATTACATCTTTAACAAAAGAAATAAATAAACTAACAATTTAATTTTTAAAAGTAGTCATTGTTATAAGTTACTTTTTTCGGAGACTATTATAAATAAAAATAACTAATTTTATACTAATTAAAATTATATATAATTAATTTTTTTATTTTATGTATAATTAAAATAAAATTTATCATATCTAATTATATTTAATGAATTAACTAACAACATTAAATATTTTTGAATTAAATAAAAAAATAATAGTAAAACAAACATTAATTAGTTTAAAAGTTAAGGTATTTATAATAATAATTAAGATTTAAGACATTTTTTTTCTTAGAATAGTATTTTGAAAAATAGTATAATAGTTCGTGTTTTAAAAATCGGATCGGACCGGTAACCGACCTGATTTACTAGTTTGATCGTCTTTGTCATCAACCCAGTAAAAATCGGGAGAAACCGGGTTGGACCGAGAAAAACCGATTTTAGTGTTGGACCGGTTCTAATGCATTTTTTATTTTTTAATTAAAATTTAAATGCAAAAGTTATAAAAAATTTAAAAATTCCAGGTCTTTCTCCACCACCGCGCAAGTTCGTTCTCTCCGCCGCAATATACCAACGACTCACCATTCCAGTTTCTGTATCGTTTCAAATTTCCAGGTTCAATGTTCCTCTTTGTTTTCATTTAACTTTGTTTCGTTGAAATTAGGGTTCAATGCTCCTCTCTGTTTTCATTAAATTGTTGAAGATTAAATTAGGGTTCAATGCTCCTCTACATGTTTGATATTAATCTTCTGATGAAATTGTTCTGTTGAATTGATTTCGTATGAACCCATAAAGGGTTTTACATTATATGCCCATGTGTTTTCTAACAAGTCAGTTCACTCTAACATTTACCATTATGACTCAAGGTAGGTGAATGAAGGAGAGAAGATTAAAAGTAGTGTTTTAAAAACTCTGTTACTATTTGTGTCTATTAATTGTTTAATGAAATGTCTCTATGAATTTTGGTATCATAAATTGTGTTTAACTTTAAATTGTGTATGTTTAAGGATATTGGGTTGAGTTTAGCTTAATGATTCTCTGGATTGAAAACTAAATATATGAAACTGGGCAACTGCATGTAATTGAGAAGATTTTTCTGCTCTCATTGTTTTCGATTCAAAAATGTATTCCCTACTGGTCATGTTTGGACTGTTTTAAAGCTCTCCAACTGAGACAAAACCGAACCATTCAAATAGATTCAAATAGGTTTACTATAGAGTATAGTCCATGCTGATTCATTATGTAACTAGTTGAACCGTATTTGCTTTTTAAAACATTGGATTCTAACTTAAGTTGACGCTAGTCGTTGAGATTTTCTTTGGGTAATTTTGGTATCTCAGGAATCCAATTGCGGGTCCACCTGTTTGTGTGTTCATGTGTTTTATTTCTGCTGTAATTGTGAAGAACATGCTAAGCAGTGGTTTATTTTCTCACCTGTGTATAGCCATAGAGAGTAATATACTGGGCTGCCTTATGTTTCCTCGGAGGGTGGGGCAATTTGATAGGCAGATTTAAATGCTTCACTTTGTTTAGATGTTTACTGTGTAACATTTTGAGTTTCCTACAACAACAAAACATTAATCCTAACATCCTCTTAAAGGAGAAATAGTAGTGACAATTATTGTGGAGAATTAGCTTGAAGCAAACAGTTAGAGAATTAAGTTATGTTTCCATTTAATTATTGTTGTGTTAATGTGTTAGGATGACATTGCTATGACCTATGAATTGCTAGCATGCTATGAATGAATTTTGTTATGGAAGTTTGTGTTAGTCATGGAACCCAAACTGCTATGAGTGTGTATGTTTGGAATTCTGTTATGCAGAAAACCTGTATATGGATTTGCTAGGTATGATAAATGGATGCATTGTCATGTGTGAATATGTTAAAAACATTGTTATATTATAGGCCTAGAGTGTATTTTAATGTTGTGCATTTTACATTTCACTTTGTTCTACATGCTGCAATAAGTAATGATTCTAAGTAAAGATTCTAATTGCTTTTTTGTAAAAAATATATTCTGTTTTTCTCAGTAGTTCTATCACAGTAGTTCTATCACAGTAGTTCTATCACAGTAGTTCTATGATAAGATGTTTAATGCTAATAAAATCTTGAACTGTTTTGATGCTAATAAGATGTTTTGATGGAAAATCTTGAATTTTTTTGATGGAAAATCTTGAACTGTTTAATGCTAATACATGAGACTAAAGTGTATTTTAATGTAGCAATTTTGAACTGTTTTACAGGAAAATGACATGTTCTGAAACACCATCATCACAACCACCATCACAAGAAGCTTCTTCAACTCCTAATTTAGTTCAACATAATGTTAGACAAAAGACTGATATAGCTTGGGCACACTGTACTAAAAGTCCTGATGGAAAAAATCTTATTTGTATTTACTGTCACAAAGCATTTGGTGGAGGTGGAATTCATAGGGTAAAGCAACACTTGGTTGGAGTAGTAGGAAATGTTGAAATTTGTAAGTCGGTTCCTACATAAATTTGTTTTCGGATGAATCAATATCTTAATGAGCGGAGCAAGAAAAGAAAAACTCCAGATGTGGCTGAAAGTGAGTCATTTTCTGCAGAGGGGGGTGAATTGCAAATGCAAATGCACCCACGAATTGGTGCATCTAAAAAGAATGATGCTCGCATTGGTACTTATTTTTTACCCAGAACAACTCCGGGAGCTCAACCTACTTTAAAAAGTGTGATGCAAAGTAAAGAAGTGGTAGAAAAGTGTGATCTTGCTATTGCAAAGTGGTTTATTGATGCGTCTATTCCTTTCGATGCTGCAAATTCGCCTTATTTTCAACCAGCAATTGATGCTCTTTGTTGCACGGGTGTTGGATACAAAGTTCCTACTATGCATGCTCTTCGTGGCAATTTGTTAAATAAGTGGGTTGATGACGTGAAGATACAGCTAGAGCAATATCGTTCTATTTTATCAACTTTTTAGTTTATTGCCCCAAAG
Source organism: Lathyrus sativus (assembly GCA_963859935.3). Classification (NCBI taxonomy): domain Eukaryota; kingdom Viridiplantae; phylum Streptophyta; class Magnoliopsida; order Fabales; family Fabaceae; genus Lathyrus; species Lathyrus sativus. The sequence goes on from OZ012741.1 coordinate 716,364,008, forward strand.
GAACTGTTTTTATAAAGTCTGTTGATGCCTCTGGTGCTTCTAAAACTGCAGACACATTGTTTAAGCTTTTCAAGGAAGTAGTGTTGTATGTTGGCCCAGAAAACATTGTTCAAATCGTTACAGATAATGCTGTAAATTATGTTGCTGCTGGAAATTTGTTGGAAAAGGAGTTTCCTAAGTTGTATTGGTCTCCTTGTGCAGCACACTGTATTAATTTGATGTTGCAAGACATGGGGAAATTAGAGGAATTAAGTGGGGCAATGTCACATGCTTCAAAAGTTACCAAATACATATATAATCATTGTTTTGCATTGTATTTGATGAGACAAAATACAGGTGGAAGAGAAATACTTCGTCCTGCTCCAACCTGCTTTGCTACTAATTTTATTGCATTGCAAAGTATTTTGTCTCATAAAGATGCACTAAGAGCCATGGTAACTTCCAAAGAATGGACAACTACAACTTATTCCAAAGATGTCAAGGTAAAGCAATTTGTGGAACAAGTATTAGACTCAAGCTTTTGGTCTACATGTGTTGACATAGTGAAAATTACAGAACCTCTTGTACGTGTGTTGTGTATTGTTGATAGTGAAGATAAACCGGCTATGGGATATCTCTATCGAGCTATGTATAAAGCAAGAGAGGAGATTCAGAAGAGTTTTAGAAGAAATAAGCTGAAAGTAGAGCCTTATTTGAGGATCTTAGATAACCGTTGGGATGCACAACTTTGCAAAAATCTTCATGCCGCTGGTTATTGGTTAAGTTCATCTTGTAGATTCAGTCAAGAATATGAAAAACACAAGTCTACTACCCAAGGTCTTTGGATGTCATTGAAAAGTATGCTTATGATAGTAAGGACTTGCGAACTAAATTAACTGTTGAGATGAGTTTATTCAAAAATTGTGAAGGTAGTTTTGGAAGGACAGCGTCCGTAGAAAATCGAGATGAAGTTTTGCCAGGTAAAATTAGATGATAAACTTTATGCATTTTATTATAATTTCAATATGAATTTTAAAATGTTTTCTAATTTTTTCACATGCACTATTCTAGATCAATGGTGGGAAACTTATGGAACCGAAGCGCCAAATTTGCAAAAGTTGGCTATTCAAATTTCAAGCCAAACTTGTAGTGCATCTGGTTATGAACGAAATTGGAATGTATTTTAGCACATTCATTCAAAAAAAAAAAGAAATAGGTTAGAGCATCAAAAGCTTAATGATCTTGTCTTTGTCCGTTACAACCTACGACTACAAAACAGGTATTGCACTTATTATGCTTTATATGCTATTGCTTATATACTTATGTTGTTTATGACTATGAATGATGAAAATTGGAAACAATTATATGTTGTTTGCTTATGATATTGTTTATACTACTAGCTATTGCTTGATATGTAGAAACTTGTTAATTTGTTTTTCTATCTCAAAAAATAGTACTGAGATTGATTTGGAAACATTTAATTAGGAATTTGAACATATGCTTTGGTTGTTGCTATTGCTTAATATGTTGCATTTTAGTACAATGTTAATATATATTTTATATTATTAATTTTTAAGCTAGTTATTAAGTTAGTTATATACTACTAGTTTTTAAGAATATTAATGAGTTTTATGTTTGGCATTATCGTTAATGATTTATAGAAACAAGAAGAAACAAAATTATGATCCTATCAATTTTGAAATACTTGGTGATCATTCTGATTGAGTGTTGGAGGATTCACCACCATTCTTAACCATTGAGGAGGTGGAAGCACTATGCAAAGAACTTGCTAGTATGACAATTCAACCTATGTCAAATGATATTGGTATGATATTAGTTATTCTGATAATAATTTTGTTACTTTAATTTATTACTATATGTTAATTGTTTAACTCTCTAATTTATTTGTTGTTACAGATCAATTAAATTTGGATGAGGTTGATGTCGAGGATGATGAACAACTTAATTCGGGAGAAAACAACCAAAATGATAATATCATTGATGTGGAAAATGTTGCAAATGCGATTGATTTTACTACAGATGGTTTTGATATTGAAGAAGGAGATCCCAATATTGAAATAATTTTACCTCCTTGGAACTAAACTTAAGTAGACATTGGAGTTATTTTGTTATAAATTATTCAATTATATTATGTTGCAATTAGATTTTGTAATTTTGTATTATTTTGTTATGTGTGATACATTTGTTTAAAATTTGAATTTAAATTATGAACTTGTGAATTTATGATATGATATTTTCAAAAAATTTAAGTACTAGTTATATTTTTTTAGAAACTGAATCATCTGGTTCGATCGGTTTTATATCTATATAATGACAGGTCTATTCAACCGAGTTATTCGGTTTAATTTGGTTTAGTCATGCGGTTCGACCAGTGACCCAGTGGTTCGACCGATAAATCAGTGACCCAATATCCTCACCGGTTCGATGACCGGTCTGGTTTTTAAAACACTGATAATAGTGATCAAAATTTAAGATTTCCTTTTACAGTAGTGACGGGATAAAATAGTCTTTAAATAAGAATAAAAATGGAGTTTTCAAGTCTAAAATTTGTTATTGTTGTTAACAAAAAACAGGAAAAAGTTTCATGTTAATTTTGTTATAATTTTTCGTGTGATAGTAACTTGTATATGTGAGTGCATTCCCTTTAGCACTTTAAATATTAATGTCTTATTATGAAATTCATTAACTGAATTATATATATATATATATATATATATATATATATATATATATATATATATATATATATATATATATATATATATATATATATATATATATATATATATATATATATATATATATATATATATATATATATATATATATATATATATATATATATATATATATATATATATATATATATATATATATATATATATATATATATATATATATATATATATAAAGTGTGTTGAGTATTTGCAACTACAAATTCAACCGGATTTTAAATGATGTCAAACAAGGAATAAATATGATAGTTTATTGTAGTATTCTTGTATATTGAACGGTGTCAACCTAAATTTAAGTGTTCATTTGTCCTCTTAGCCTTAGGATGCATAAAAAAAATAATTGAACAAGTTTGATAGGTCTTAGGCATGTTATACACATCAAAAATCAAGTTTGTGTGTCAAAACAACAACATAGGTCGCCCTATGAAAGCTCCAACTTCAGTATAGGCTGGTACATCCATGTTTCAGGCCGGATCCTACGCTTTAAGAACGAAGCCTGTAGATTTTACACACAGGCTTCCTTTCAGGTCGCCTCACAAGACGACCTGAACACCTCCAGAGATTGACCTATGACCTTCATAAACGACTTATGCAAGTTAAAACTTGAAAAAAAACTGCATCTTATTTTTCTTGCATCCTTTTGCCCATTTTTCTCATATACCTATATATACTCATACATGCATCTTCTTCTAGGCAAGGTTTCCTAGAGAATAAAACCTAAACGAAAGCAGATTACAAAATTTTCCATCATTTTCATCCTTTCTTCTATGCATACACACAATTGAACTACACATAATCATTTTTCAATTGGGTGATCATTTAGATTAGGTTTGGTGTAACCGAGAATATTGGGTTGGGGAATTTGTGCGTTTCAAATAAGAAAAACAAGGTGGGGTTTTCCTTCAAGATCAAGTTTATTTGAAGGTTTTGAACGAGATCACGTTAACAGATATTCGACCGAGTGAAGGCCTTGGGACAATGTGGTTTCCTTGCAAGGGAGTAGCACGAGACGGTGAATTGTCTTTGAGAATCTCGGGTTTCAACAAGTTGCGTTACATGATAGGAAATTGTGGTCGCATGATTAGAAAGTGAAGAACATTCTTACTTTTGCCTTAAGAGTTGATGCGTTTTATCGCATTTTTCATTGTGAGACCGTCAAGGCTATGTGGGGTGCATTAGAGATTTCTCGTGAGGGTACTAATGATGTTAAACAAGATAGGATCAACACATTAAATCAAGAGTTTGGGTTGTTCTGTATTGAGCATGGTAAAACCATTGCGGATATGCGAAAACGGTTCACTCATCTTATAAATCGATTAAATGCACTTGGTAATTTTGTTTCCAATGAACTTGCTACTAAAAAAGTTTTGAGGTATTTAAGTAGGGAATGAGAATCAAAGGTCACCGCTATTAAAAAAGCAAAGGATCTTAAGTCACTTGATCTTATGGGTTTGTTTGGTAAGTTGGAAGAGTATGAGCAAGAGCTTACTTGCTTGGCGAAATACGAGAAAGAATGCGAAAAGCGTTCCAAGAGTGAGAAAGTGGAAGACAAAGAAGAAGGGAAGAAATCCATTGTTCTAAATACTTCTAGCTCAAGGATTTCTCATGATGAGCAAAGATATAGTGAACTTAAAGATGACAACAAATCTGACGAAAAAGATATGAGATTGTTCATAAAGCGAGTCAATAGATACATGTTAAAACATAGAGATAAATATCCCAACAAATACTGTTATAAATATCAAGTTCCTCAAAAGAAAAAGACGAAAGCAAAAAGGGGAAGTCACGAAGTACGTGTTAAAATTGTGGTAAACCCGATCGCTTTAAGTCAGAGTGTCCAAAAATCAAGAATAAAAAAGGTTGTCACAAAAGGTATAAAAATGGAAGAAGAGCCTATGTCGCTTGGAATAATGAAAGTAACTCATCAAGTGATAATAGCTCTAATTCAAGTGAGGAATCGACCAAGCTTTTCTATATGGCAAACAAAGGAAAGAAAAAGGTTGTAAGTCACTATAAACCTCAAGCTTCTCGTGAATTATCTTTTTCTTAACTTCAAGAATCCTTTGAGAATCTACAAAGACAAGTTATATATGGCTTTAAGAGATTAGCTTCAAACAAGAGAATCATCTCTCATTTGAAAGATAAAATTGCTGAAAATTGGAAGCACTAGAGAAATCTATGTCAAATATTCTAGAAGGACAAGATGATGATCTTAGATCTTTGTGGAATTTTGGTTGTGAAACATGTCACATTTGGAAAAAGGAGTCAAGGACTCTTAAAGATAAATTTGATAAGGATTTGCAACCCAAGGTTACTTTTGCTATAGATGCTTCTAAGTATGGCTTACCCACTCACAATTCATATCGGAGGTATAGTTACGTTTAAAAGGAACCAAATAGCAAAAGATTATCTTCTCTAAATTTGTATTGTCACTACTATTGTAAAAAGGGACACACTATTGCAAAGTGAAAAGTTAAGAAACTTCATGTTTCTAATGATATCTTTCAATGGATCCCTAGATGTAATCAAAATTTTACTAATCCCCAAAGATCCAATGAAGATTGAGTACCTAACACAAGTTGTTAATCATGCAGGAAAATTGTTTTGACTCTATGGAAAGAGTATGAGATCTTGTTCGTAGAGCATTAAGGTACAATACGGTAACATGTCCTTATCATTTTGATCTATGTGACTAACGAGGAAGATTTTGTTACCAACTAGGTTAACTCTTTGTGTTTTTCATTTAAGTGATAAAAGTATATGAATGATTACTACTAAGTTATCCGAGACGTATTGGAAAGGTATTGTGTTCAGTTGTGTAGGATATCCTTGACTAAACTTGCTCAAGAACATCAAACTAGAAGCGATCAACCTAAATTGATGAAACATGAGAAGAAGAAGCAAGATAAACATCATAATTGAGTAAGATAAAAATTCTAGCTGCAACGGAAAAATCATCTCTCGAGTTGAAAGAATGTTCAAAAATTATCAAGTGTACTTCTTAAATACATTGCTAATCTCACATTCAAATACTTGTACAAGAAGGAAAGTGTTAAGAACATTTTGGTCTTATTTGTGTTTTGTGGCACGTGTTGCATTCACTCCAAATTTCGTTCGAAAGTTCTTCTTGGAATGTTAGTGCATCCTCCGTCTTGTGTATGGTGAGGTAATATTGTTTCAACCCCATTTCTTGTTATGTACGTAAGTGTTTCTTTTACCTGTTTATTTCATAAGAATATGTGATGAACTATATGTGATGCTTGTGGTATGTGTTTACTTCCAAAAATATCAAATGTGATTGTTATATGTTGCATTTTATGTGTTTATAGTAGCCATACATAAATGTCGCCATGATTCATCTTTATCTTGAACCAAGAAATTTCTTTTTTTCTCCGTCAAGCAAGCAAACCATAAATTTGGTTATGTGTATGCATACCTCGTAAATCTACTATTCATTGGTCATTATAAGTCTCTCAAGGTCACTAAGAATCAATTGAGTCAAAAATGATTAAAGTTTAGAGTCTTCAGGTTGACACGAACCATTACATGTCGACCTGTGCAACTTAATGTTTCAGTATAGGTCGACACGTTCGATTTCATGTCTTGTCATTTTAATTTCTATAATTTTTGCTTCATTATGTTCCAACCTATAGCATGTACAAACCGCCACATACAACCTGAGGTTGACTCATAAGCAATTATTGAGGCATTTCTTTTCATTTCTCTTCACTCCTACTATTGTTCTTGCATGCACCAAATACCCATCTTCTCAAATCAACTCAAACCCTCAACATTTGTCATTACTAGTATTTTGTGCTTGAATCCCACTTCATAACACTTTCTTTCATCATCAAATCCTTATCATATCACTCACTAGGCCATCAATTTCTTCACTTTTCTCAAAATTTCCAAAAACTCACTCTATCTCATCATAATTCAAATTTCTCCATTGTTGTGAGTGTGTAGTTGTTTCTTTATGTTAGGTTGTTGCTATTGCTTGTAATTGAGTGTGTAGGTGTTGTTGTATCACTCATTCTTTCACAAGTTTCATTCAAACATTTCCACAAATACTTTGTGTGTGAGTTGGTTTCTCTCAAGTTCAATGGCCTCTAAGTCCAAGAATGCATCCAAAGGAAAAGGCAAGGCCTCCTCATCCTCTTCTGACTCTAAGACTCCATTTTCCTTGATTTCAAAGAAGTATGAGAGATATTTTGAGATTAAGCTTGTGACTCACCTTGTCATCAAGCAATACATATGAAAGAAGAAAACAGTTGAAGGTTTAGCTCTAATCGAAGTCATGACTCGTGCTGAGCATCAGAACATAAACTATTTCCTTTAGTTGGCTTAAGATTACAATAAGGATCTCATTCGCGTATTCTACTCCAGGCTACATGAACAAGAAGGTGCAAGCTTTAAATATTCTATAGATAATAAAGCGTATCATTTCAAAAATGAATTATATAGCACTTTATTCAGTATTACTGTCAGTGATCGTGAAATTGATGAAGAGTTTGACGAAGAAGAAACTGATGAAGTGGTAACCGACTCCGATAATCATAAAGACTTCAATTTGAGTGTTCACTAGAACGAAACGCTTAAGGTTCCTCGAGCTTTAAACTATTATGAACCAATTACCACATGTCAATTAAAGATGCTACCTCGAATATTATTGTGGATTGTGTCTCATGTCTTACGTTCGAAAAATGGTGGATTTTCAAGAGTTAATTTTACGGAAATTCATCTTGTGTATATCTTGTTGCACAATGTTAAAATCAGCTGGCCACACTACTTTGTTGATCGTATGTTTTATATTTGTTTCTGCAACAAAGGTACCTCTATATGTTATCCTTCCATGACTGCAAGAATTTTGAAGCCTTTCAAGATTCATGTGGAAAATCTCATCTACAAATTACCAAATTAATCTCTTGAGTTATTACAATGTACTCTCACCGATATGAGTTATTTCTGAGATATCGAGCATCGAGCATACTATCTTCGTAAGAATGGTAGGAATATTTTCAACTTCGATGATCTAGATGTGGCTTTTGATGAAGCTAAAGAAAATCATATGGAAAATGAGAATCCTCAAGGAGTTGGTCATGATGGTAACGTTTATGTCGGACTTAGTGACACTGCTGCTATTATTACCATGTTACAAAACATACATGTACACTAAGACGAGATATATGTTGCACAATCAGAAGAGCTATGTCAAATGAGGAAGCACATGGCCACTTAGGATGTCGATTTCTAATCCTTTGTTGCTTACACAATGGAAAGCTTCTTATCCTTGCACAACATTATAAATGAAGATCACATTGCTAAGATGGACCGGTTGAATCACATCATTCACACCCAGGAAACATATGAAGATCATTATGAGAGCTTCTATCGCGAGCTATGTGAGCTCGATACATTCAATGCAAGACCAAGGCCAAGAGGATGCATAAGGCATTGACTGGGGTTATAATGTGGTGTTTTATGGTGTCTTTTTCTCTTTTGATTATGTCCTTAAGTTTCGTCTATTTTTTTTCATTTCTTAATTATGGTATTTTGCTTGCCAGTTATTGGTTGTTAGAACAATATCTTATGCATTTACTTTGTTGTACTAAGTGTTGACTTGTGTATTTCATTTGGATATTGGTTTTGTTAATTATTGTGCTTATGCCATTTAAATATTTGTTATATATGAGTGCATCTCATTCCTTTGCAATTGCCTCTGTGTGGTATTTCATATTTGCGTAATGAGCATCTACGTGATGCTTCTAAGGGATTATTTGTTTTCTTTCTTTTTGATGTTGTCAAATGGGGAGAAGATAAGATAATGGAGAGGATTATAAGAGGATTATGCAAGATATATGCATACATTTAAGGGGAGTTATCAAGAACAAGGCATAAATTCACGGGGAGTTGTTTCGTGTATCAAGAGAAGCACAACAGGCTATGGCTACATCATATACATTTGCCATCATAAAAAAGGAGGAGTATGTGAGTACTGAGTATTTGCAACTACAAATTCAATCAGGTTTTAAATGATGTCAAACAAGGAATAAATAAGGTATTTCATTGTAGTGCTCTTGTATATTGGACGGTATCAACCTAAATTTAAGTGTTCATTTTCCCTCTTAGCCTTAGGATGCATAAAAAGATTCTTTGAACAAGTTTGATAGGTCTTAGGCATGTCACACACATCAAAAATCAAGTTTGTGTGTCAAAACAACAGCATAGGCCAACATATACGTGATCAGGCTGACCTATGGAAGCTTTAGCTTCAGTATAGGCCGACACATCCATGTTTCAGGCCGACCTATGCAAGTTAAAACTTGAAAAATTATTTTTACATCTTATTTTTCTTGCATTCGTATTGCCCATTTTCCTCATATACCATATATACTGATACATGCATTTTCTTCTAGGAAAATTTTCCTAGAGAATAAAACCTAAACAAAACCAGATTACAAAGTTGCCCATCATCTTCATCCTTTACTCTATACATACACACAATTGAACAACACATAACCATTTTTCGATAGGGTGACCATCTAGATTAGGGTTGATAACATCCAATTAGGTTTGGTGTAACCGAGTATATTGGGTTGGGGGCTTTGTTTGTTTAAAATAAGAAAAATAAGGTGGGGTTTTCCTTTAAAATCAGGTTGATTTGAAGGTTTTGGAGGAGACTACGTCAACACAGATTCGGCCGAGTGAAGGCCTTGGGACAAAGTGGTTTCCTTGTGTTGCGGTGAGAATCATGATGACAATCTATTGATTAACTTGAATCTTAATTCATTAAATTCATAACTAGACTTTGATTTATCCAAAGGAAATTTTAAAGAAAGAAAGACCTTTTGCACGATGTCACAACAATGCTAAGAGATTTGGGGATTGAGGGTTGGTTATGGTTATGATAGGTATTTCACATCCTAAATATCTATAGTACCCTACAGGAACCTTTTGTATGTTTGTATGCTAAGTTGCTTGTTATGGTTTGGGATTAAGGTTGGGCTTTTGAGATAAAGACCTAAGGTTAATAGTTTCTAAGTTTGCTCGCAAAGATATCGCATCTTCTGCCTATGTATCCTAACTAGGATAGAGTCAGAGCAATCGTAGTTCTCCTCACTAGGGTGGATGAACACTTGATTATGATCAAGGTTCAAATGGGAACAAACATAACAATGCTTGTATAGAGTTTAACAAAACTCTATATTCTAAGTTGTACACTCAAGATTGACATTAACAAAAACCAAGGAGGGAGTAAGTAATCATCACCATGATTCTTACATAGAGTTGAGAAACTCTATCCTAGGGTTCTAGTTGAAGAACACTCCTAGTAAGGGTGGCTCTTTTAGACTTAAGCAAGGTCTAATGGCTAGTAGGTTCTAACTTAATTAAGCTAGGGTACAAGATGACTTAACAAAGTCAAAGGAAGTGTAATGAGCTATCTATGACCATGGGTCAATAGAGAGACTTTCCTTTGGACACAAGGACACAAATAACTTGATGTGAACTAGAAAGTTCCATCACTGGGGAATAACTTAACAAAGCTAAAGAAATAAAGCAAGAACATGTAACAACATGTAATAATGATCAAGATCAACATTTAACATCTTAACAAAAAGCAAAGAGGTAACAACCATCAATGCAAGCAAAGAACATGTGTAACAACGACAAGTTCATCTATAACATTCAGACAAGATTAATGCAAACAAGTGACGACTTAAAGCAAGCATATTATAAGGATAAAATAAGATCAAATGTAACAACATAAGACCATCTAAACATGTATTGATAAAAATCAAACAAGCAAAACAACAAGAAATGTTACAACAATTCAAGTATTTGTTCATGGATTCATGGGGGAAAGTAAACAAGTTTCATGGTAATAACCAAGTCAACAATCAAACCCTAACATGTTATGATTCTAACAAGACATATAAACAAGTAGAATGAGGCATGAAAAACACATTCAAGAAGTTACAACATCAAGAATCATGTTAAAGTTCACAAATGAAATTCAAGGTATATCATGCATATTCAAGCATTCACAAAGGTAAGAAACAAACCCTAAACATGTTATGGTTCTAACAAGACACATAAACAAGTAGAATAAGACATGGTAAACATATTCAAGAGGTTACAACATCAAGAATTATGGCAAAGTTCACAAACGAAGTTCAACAGACCATTTTCACAAATATGCATTCACAAAAGCAAATATGAACATGGTAAGGCAATGAATCAAACATATTTAAACATTAAAACATTTTAAAATATATATATGAATCATAAAAGATCAATATCACAAGAAAAGTCAAGTTACAAGTTGAAAAAGTTCAAGCTCACCAAGGTAAAAACCCTAAAAAACACATGCTATTCAAGTGGATCAAAGTCTTTCTAGGATAAAAATAATTGAATTATTTCTTCACTAAATGAAAATAGACATGGTAAATGGTAGTTTGAAAAATAATGGCATCAATAGCACCAAAAGTGAGCATGTTATGATCATTCAAAGTTGGTGCACCAAGATGCAAAAACTAGGTCATGACAAGGTTACAACCTAAGGGTCATTTGCATGAAGGAATGGAACTCAGTCAAATCTTAACCAAATGAGGTGAAACAAAAGTGAAAATTGTGTATTTTTGAACAAAGAATTCAATGGTACCATTTGTTTTTCCATACCATACATTCACAAAATAAAATTCGATAGTATCAAGTTTAGGGCAAGTTTGGTGATAACCAAAAGCATGAACATGTGAACAACATTGTGTAGTGTTATGCTTGATGAAACAAGTGTACAACATTATATGCACATCATACATAGAGGTTGACACAAGAGAAATCAATAAATGCACACATGGTTTGACAGATTGGATGCATCATGCAAAAAGCGACTAGGTTGGGCCTAATTTGTGACCTGGTTTGTGACCTGTCCAAAAATTACAAGTTTTGCTGCAAGAAATGGTTCATACATGAAACATAACATATATAAAACATGTTTAAACAATGTACAACACAAAATCATAGCTAGAAGTCATGGTGGCATATGAAATGCAAGTGAAAAGTTCATATTTTTGAGTTTTAGGCTTACCTCTTGAAGCAACCTTGAGCAATAAGAAAACCAGAGATCTTGAGAGATTTTCCAAGGTCTACAAGTGCTCCAAATAAACTCCAAAGCAAGTTGGTGGGAAGAATGCCTTGTAAGTGAAGAAAAACCAAAAAAAATCTAAAGATTTCCAAATCTAACTCCCTCAATCCTTGTTACAGAAGTGTGGAACCATCATGGGCAGTTTGTATATGTCAAATATGAAGTGTTAGAGGTCTTAGAGTTCAAAGAAATGCAATGGTTTGAAGGCTGCCCTTCAAAATGCAGAAAGTCAACAAAATGAAGTTTCAACCATTGACTTTTTGATTGGATGAATTTTTGGCCAGGATGAGTGTTTGGACAACTTCAACATATCATTTGTGAAGTGTTTGAGGCTTTGTTTGAGTTTGAAAGTGTTTGGAAAAGGTTTTGGATGAGAAAATGCAAAATAGATTTTGTGGTGTTTTGGAAATGTGATGGCAACTTGCAAGAACTTTGCAACTGAGGAAAGAAGAGAGGTTCATATGGTTTCAAGTATGTAACTGGTGTGTTTGTGATGCAAGAGGTGAGTTCTATTTATAAGCAAGGCCTTGGATCAAGAGGTATGGGCAGAATGCTGCAAATTGCCAAGTTTAGCCTTGTAACTTTGGAAATCTTGGAGTTTTTCAATGCAATCTCCATTTATGACCTTGAGCCACCCTAGAAAGAGCTTCACCATACCCTATAGGTAATTTTCATCATGTTTTAGGGGATAGGAGGTGACTGGTTGCAGCCAAGTTGGTGGTTTAATGATGGTAACCACCATTTTTCTCTTTCCACACTATTCACTTTTGTAACTTGCATTTAAATAATGAATTTCTTCATTTCTTGTGTCAAGGTCGTGGGAATTGATTATAAACATGTTGAAAAACAATTTAAACATCATAAATGGTGCTTAATCCTTGATTAAAGTTGATTTGGGGAGCTTTGGAATCAAAACACTCATGCTGAACTAGCTTTGCCAAAGTGAGTTTTTGCCAACTTGTGGACCTTGGTTCTCTCTAACCATGAACAGTTACAGAACCCACTTATACTTTTTAGAAATCCCCCATTAGGTACTACAATGTTGATGTTTGATGTAGGAACCCATTACACTTGAAACTGGGTCAAAAACCCTTGTGAAAATGCTGAAAACTTGACTTACAAGTCAAGAAATCTTGAAATTTCTAAGTGTATTTTCCCCCTCTTGCCTTGTTTTTGCTCATAACTCAAAATACATGCATTTTCTGCTTAAGAATGCCTATATTACTTTTTAAGAACTCATTGATACCTTTCCAACAAGCTTTGAACCACTCCATTTAGATGTGTGGTTAAGAAGTTATGGCTTGGCCCTTTTCAAAACCCTAATTTCTCGACTTTTCAATTACTTCTCAATTCTTGATCAATTGGTCACCAAACTTTATGATTAGATATTATATGATGTTAGTAATATAGTTTGCTTCAATTTTGGGTCAAAACCCTATTGGTCAACTGGTTGACTTTTCAGTCAGACGAACCGAACGATCGAAAAAACCTCTGAATCGATTGTTGGTGTTTTGGGTTCTCTGAGGTCTTGAAACTTCTTGGGTAGACTTCATTAGGTCATATGAGCCTCATGGATCATGATTCAATCTTTTTAACACTCTTTAGATCAAAAGTCAGACCACAGTTGACTTTCCCGATTAGAAACCCTAATTAGGGTTCTTGCACTCCACTGTTCTTCTTTTTGGGGGTGACAACCTCAAATTGGATTCATTCTTGATCCAATGTGATATCCTTGATGACATGAAGACTTTTTATATGGAGGATCAATCTAAAACTTTGACTGATCAATCTGTTGAAACCCTGATTTCTAACTGTGTGAAACCCTAATTCATCTGCATCTTGACAAAGATCAAACTTGAAATAGGTTATGGTTAGATAATCAATGTTGGTGCACCTAGAATGATGATGTAATCTAGGGGTTTAAATTTTGGGTATAACACCTTGCAAGGGAGTAGCGCGAAACAGTGAATTGTGTTTGGGAGTCTCGGGTTTCAACAATTTGCATGCTTGAGATAATCGGAGGATTATAGCCGTATTATTAGTCACTTGATCAAGTTTAGATCAACGGTTTGGAGGTGAAAGAATCAACACAAAACAATATGATTTTTAGAGTTTGCATTCTTCATCTCTTGTATAAACATTTTTGCAAAGAAAAGGTTAATAACACTATCTCAATTAGATTTTGAATTGAAGGCAGATGTACCCATGGCGAGACCAATTGGGGAACTGCCTAAAAAAATATTGGTCTCTCTCTCTCTCTCTCTCTCTCTCTCCTCTCTCTCTCCTGTCTCTCTCTCTCTCTCTCTCTCTCTCTCTCTCTCTCTCTCTCTCTCTCTCTCCTCTCTCCTCTCTCTCTCTCTCTCTCTCTCTCTCTCTCTCTCTCTCTCTTCATCTCTTTATTTCTTTTATTGTTGATTACATAATTTATCGAGTTCGTCGTTGTTTGATCAATTCGATTGGAAATTGTTTTCTACTATCTTTTAAATGTGTTGTTATTGATATAATCATAATCACTTTGATTGTGGTAGGTTTTAACATAAAAAACAAACTATATTTCTAATTATTATTAATCACACATCAAGTGTTTGATAAATTGTTTATGTGTATTTTGTTTGCGTTTTGGTTCATTGGATATACAAGTTGCGATTAACATTGCATTTAGTTGATTCGTAGCTTGATCATTGTTAAATATTTACGTTTTTTATTACTCCGTTTGATTTGCAATACGTATATTGCTTTTCAATAGTAGGTTCGGTTAGACGATTCGATCCAGGTCGTTTTTCCGTTGCACCATATTTTGAAAATAGATTTTTGCCAAAAGTTTTAGGTTGTAAAATTTGTGATTTATTCACCCCCTCTAGATCGAAGCCTATCTTATATATGTGTGTGTGTGTGTGCGCGTGTGTGTCTGTATCAAAAATAGACAGAGGATTAAAACTCCAAATATAAACAAATACCAACAATGTGAAGTGCAAAAGAAAAACTACCAATAAAACACAAATCCAAAACATCAAGGGAAGGAAAAACCCTAAGAAAAAGCAAAAGACACCCCAACACCAGACGATGGAAGCACAATTGATCATGTAAGGACCAAAAGCAACACCCAACAGAATAACAAACTAGAACTATGTTTAACAGACCCACCATCAATAGACCAGACGCTCCATAACAACACCAAAATGACTAACACCAAAGTGAACAAACCACGCCGCCTGAGCCTTTATTTGCTTAGGAACTGAATAAGGTTCTGAAGCAAGATAGTGAATGAGGGAGAGTTAAATATTGAGATATTATGGAACCAAATCTAATTCAAATAAATGCTCTTATTCTCCACCTCTTTCACATTTGTTAACAAATAAAAAAATAGGTTACATTCCTCACTAACCAGATGAACCAAATCACTGCATGCTAAATCTATGAAAAAGGATAAATTGGATTGGAATGTGTCTTTAGTAAACAAAGGTATTCTAATGATAAAAGTGATATTGGTTATTATAAATTTAATAAATCAAGGTCTAGCAAAAACTATCTTTGTTAAGGCTAGTGGCCAATTTACTAAAGAGAAAGTGATCCAAGAAAAAGTTGTTCATCATTATCCTAAAAGGAAAATATTTGTTAAGAAGAAATATTATGTTTCTAGATATAGAAGTAATTTTGTTCCTACTTATTTCTATTCTGGTATAATTAGTTACACACCTAATGCTTGCTATGTAAGAAACTTTAGTATGGCAAGTGGACATTATGTGTGGGTCAAGAAAGAAACTAATTATGAAAGACCTAAGGCAATTTGGATACCTAACAAAACCTAATTTTTTAGTAGGTATGCTTGAAAACCACTATAATCTCGATATTGGTTGTTCTAAGTATATGATGGGAGATATCAATAAATTTTCAAATCTAGTGCTTAAGGCAAAGGGATATGTCACTTATGGGTACAACAACAAAGGAAAAATTATTCGCATAGACAAAGTTGGAGCACCACATTTCACATCCATTAAAGATGTTCTTTATGTTAAAGAAGTAAAGCATAATCTTCTAAGTATAAGCCAACTTTGTGACAAAGGCTTCAAGATCAAGTTCACCAAGGATGAATGCTTGATTGAAGATGAAGTCACTCATGAGGTAAAACTCAAAGGTAAAAGATTTAATAATATTTTTATGATTTCATTAGATGATTTATCCTTGAAAGTAAAATGTCTCATGGTAAACAACAATGACTCATGGCGATGGCATAAAAGAGTTTCTCATATGGAACATTTAAACAAACTAGTCAAGCATGATCTTATCATTGATTTACCTAAGATAGAGTTTGTCAAAGATAAATCATGTGATACTTGTCAAAAGGGAAAACAAATCAAATCAACTTTTAAACCTAATAATGTGGTGTCTACTTCAAGGTCACTACAATTGTTGCATATGGACTTGTTTGGTCCATCTAGAACGAGAAGCTTTGGAGGTAATGTATATGCTTTAGTTATTGTTGATGTTTTTTTCTAGATATTCTTCGACATTCTTTTTAGTGCAGAAAAGTAATGCATTCAAGAAGTATGCAAAGCAATTTCAAAATGAAAAATCACTAAAAATTGTCTCCATAAGAAGCGACCATGGTGGAGAGTTCCAAAATGCACCTTTTGAAGAGTTTTATGAAGAACATGGGATCTTTCAGAATTTTCAGCACCAAGGACTCCATAACAAAATGGAGTGGTGGAGAGAAAGAATCGGTCTCTAGTAGAACTTGCAAGAATGATTCTTGGTTATTTAAATCTACCAAAATATTTTTGCACGGATGCAGTAAGCACGACATCTTATGTAAGTAATCAAGTTATTATGAGACTAATTTTGAAAAATATTCCATGTGAACTCTTCAAGGGAAGAAAGCCAAACATTGCTCACTTTCATATTTCTGGCTAGTTATTGAAATCTTTTGATGATAAAAGCTAGTTCATCATCATTAGATTCTTCATCAGAAGCTTAATCATGAGTGGCTTCTTTGAGATTTTTAGTTTGAGAAGGTTTCTCAAATTTCTCAAAAGAATTTAAAGCCAAGGTTTTAACTTGCTTTTCAGGCTCATTTCCCTTTAACATCATTTCATGACTTTGGAGATTGCTAACAAGAATCTCAAGACTTATAATGTTTAAGTATTTAGATTCTTGGATAACAGTTACTTTGGGTCTATACTTGGTAGGAAGACTCCTAAAAATCTTCTTTACATGATCCACAATAGTATAACTCTTGTTCAAGATCTGAAGTCCATTCACATGAACTTGAAATCTTAAGAACATGGATTTAATATTCTCATCCCCTTTCGTTCTGAACAACTCGTGTTGCTTAACTAGAAGATTATATTTAGCCTCTTGCACCTGTTGATTACCTTCATAGGTAGCACATAGAGATTTAAAGATAGTATGAGCATTAGACTTATCAATAATATTTATATACTCAGAATGAGGCAAGTCATCAACAAGAATCCCTCTCACTCTGTGATGTTTTCTATAGACCTTTTATGATTAGGAGTGAGAGACTTTCTATCAGCAATCATTCCAACACCATTGACCTGAAAGCCAATGTCATTTTCAAGGATGTCCCACAACTAATCATCCAACCCAATGATATGAGTGTACATCTTGCTCTTCCACCATTCAAACTCAGTCGAGTCACCACTAAATGTTTGTGGTCTAGAAATATAATTATTTTGCCCATATGTACTCTGATTATCGTTGTTGCTTCCACGAGGCGAATCTCCCTAAGGACCAGTTATCGAGGAACTACTAGCCATGAAGAGTACAATATTTTTTTAGGATCTTTTCTGCACCATTGTTAAATGTTATTGCACAAACCGTGCTTTAATGCCAACTAAATATGAGAAAAATATACAAGAAAAGAGGGTTGAATTGTGTATGCCAAAAAACTCGTTTCTCTTTTGAAACTAAACCTTTAATTTCTGAACCTCGTTCGGAGTCTGATATCAGAATGTGTAATAGCAGCAAGAGTGAAATGTTCAGAAGTAAATGCTAGCAACACACAATATTATATTGGTTCCTCTCCTTAACCGAGAGTAGTCTAGTCCCCTTGCCTCAACAAGAGCTTTTCACTATAACCAAATAGATTACAATTGCTTAGGCACGTTTGCAAAAGACTTCAATGCTCAATCAACCTAGAAAGAGACTTCTTCTCAAGCAACCTTGCTAGAGACTTCCTGCTCAATCAACCTAGAATGTGAATAAAAGAATTTTTGCTTGAGGGAGAGCATTGTAGATAGACTCACACTTGAAGGAAAATGTTGGAAAAAACAAGTATGAGTTAAGAACTTTGAAAACAAAGTAGGAGAAGTCTTACATTAATTAAAAATATAGAGACTTTAACATTTATAAGTGAGAGAACACACATATTTATTACCTTAAGATTTTGAATAAGAAGTATGTGGTGTATCTCTGTGTTACTCATAGAGAAAAAAAAACTCCAAAAAATATTAAAATGTTCTTTCATGTTGAATCTCTGAATTAAATGTCCAAAGAATGAAGTCATATATATATATATATATATATATATATATATATATATATATATATATATATATATATATATATATATATATATATATATATATATATATATATATATATATATATATATATATATATATATATATATATATATATTATTTATTTTGGTAAAGTAAGTTATTTTTAAAAATTAAAAAATTTCAATAAAAAAATGACTCTTGTGACCCCTTTTAAGTTTATTATATATTTTTATATTGGTATGTTTTTAACTTTTTTTTTATATATTTCATTTTATCAGCATCTTCAACTTTTAAAAGTAAGTGCCTACTTATCACATCTCACATTAAATAAATAAATTATTATTTAAATTTGTAAATTTGATTACTATTTATTAATAAAATATTACTGCAAAAAATTAAATATTTAAATTTAAAATTCAAAAATTTAATTAAAATTGAAAAACTAAAAGAAATGAACAAATCTAAAAAAGTAATAAGTTTTTTTTATATTAAAATATATTAATTTTCAAAACTAAATTTGTTAAAATTACTAACGTTGTAAACACAATATAACATAAATAATCAATTTATTAATATAAAAAGTTAAATGAAACAAATCCGAAAAATAGTTAAATTTAAGTGAATGCTCGTATGAGTGTGCATATTATTATTATTATTATTATTATTATTATTATTATTACTATTATTATTATTATTATTATTATTATTATTATTATTATTATTATTATTATTATTATTATTATTATTATTATTACTATTATTATTATTATTATTATTATTACTATTATTATTATTATTATTATTATTATTATTATTATTATTATTATTATTATTATTATTATTATTATTATTATTATTATTATTATTATTATTATTATTATTATTATTATTATTATTATTTGTCTAATTCATTATTATAGTCTAACATTTTTCATACCTTTTTTTATAATATTTTTAAATAGATCTAATATTTTTTTAAAATTATAAAATATTATTTTAACTAATTTGAAAATGTATTTTTCTAACTTTTAAATAATTTTCTTTCGATTACAATTGTTTTCTGAAAATACTAGATCTACTTTTCCAAAACGATAAAATAAACATACTAAGTTAAAAATAAAAAATAGTGATATTAATGTTGACTATAAACATTAGCTGCTATCTTTGATATTATTGAATCCATATAGCTGAAATATTCTATATTCACATGATGATGAACAAGACACAAAAAATGAAAGAGAAAATAAAATATTAATGAGAGATATGTTACACTTATCAATAAATGTGGCACACACTTGAGCAAATATGTAATCAATGTAGACAATGATTAGTAATAACTCAAAATTTCTTTAGGTAGATGAATCTTGTTTAAAATAAGTGGAAGTCTAACTATGGAGACTTCCACTAGTGTTAATTATGCAAGTTTAATGATTGATGAAAGATTTGCTCATGTATATTGGATTATCTTGTGTAGAAACCTTGTTGCTGGAAAAATAAAATAAAAAATCAAATTTTAGTTGCTTGATCAAAGGTTGAAGTAGAATCTAAGACTATGACACTAGGAGAAATTTGTAAACTCTCGTGGATGAAATAAGTGCTAAAAGATTTAAAAATGCAACGTGAAGATACTATGAATTTGTATTGTGACAATAAAGTAGCCATTACTATTATTACACATAGTTTTTTTTAGTATGACAAGGCAAAACACATTGAAATTAACGGACATTTCATAAAAGAAAAGTTCTATGATGAATTTATAACTACCATCCGTTAAATATGTAATTCTTTGTTTTAGAAAGATTATATTTGATTTAGAAAGATCAGATTTGATTTAGAAAGATTATATTAGATAATTTTGAGCTTTTATAATTTAGGTTTTAGCTTGAGATGCAAGTTAACCTAAATCTATAAATAGAGAGGAACCCTTATCACTGTAATCATCAAGTTTGATTATCACGATTTTACAGTTACAAAGTGATAATAAAATTCTATAGTTGTGGAAAGAGAGTTACTCTGCAGTTCATACTCATTTTCTTTAAATGTGTTCTTGTTTTTGTTCATTGTCATTGCATAACAATCTTGAGATCAAGATTGAGAAGAATTCATCATAGATCGTGGTTGAATTCCAACATCTGGTATCTAGAGCCTCGATTTTGGTTCAAGGGAAGAACAATTGTGATGGCGATGAATCACCCGAACGGTCATTTTCCAGCAAATCTTCTAATTCTCAAGAAAGATAATTATAGGAATTGGTGCAAGCAGATTAAGGTGGTTTTTTGTTACCAAGATCTTTGGGATCTTGTGAAGGAGAGATTATCACCGCTTGCAGAAACTGCGAGTGATTAGGAGAAAGCATCATATAAAGAATTGAAGAAGAAATATTATAAAGCTCGCTTTATAATCCATCAATATGTTGATCCAGATAACTTTGAAAAGGTTAGTGATGTAGAATCAGCAAAACAAGCTTGGAAGATTCTTGAAAAATTGTTTGGAGGCGCAGAGAAGGTGAAAGAGGTGAGGTTACAAACTCACAAAAGGACTTATGAATTGCTTCAGATGGAAGACAATGAAAGTATAACAGGTTTCTTCACCAGAGTTACAAAGCTGGTGAATCAAATCAAGGTATATGGAAAAGTGTTGACATCAAGATCAGTTGTGTCAAAGATCTTGAGGTCATTGGCTCCAAAATTCAACCACGTGGTAGTAGCCATAGAAGAGTTGAAAGACTTGTCAGTATTGATGAAGGAAGAGCTTCAAGGGACGCTTGAGTCTCATGAACAAAGGATGGATGAAAGAGCTGCAGGAAAGTCGAAGAGTGATGTGGCATTGCAAGCGCAGTTAGACAAAGAAAGGAAAGACAAAGGAAGTTGGAATGGAAACAAAGGTAGAGGAGGCTACACCAATTTGACTAGTCAAAATCAGCATGAAGGAAACTGGTCGAATAAGAGAAAACCCTGGAACCAAGGCAACCAAAGAGCTGGTGATGCAGGTAGAGGAAGAGGTGGTGGTCAAAAGTCTGACAAAAGTCACATTCAGTGTTTCAATTGTTAGAGGTATGATCACTATTTTAGTGATTGTCCAGAAAAGAAAAAGAATCAAGAAATTGATGCAAAGCTGGAGAAACATGAAGAAGAAGAGATGTTGCTGATGGTCACAATAAGAGACGAAGAGAGATTCCAGGACCAATGATACTTGGACTCAGGATGCTCATCACACATGACTGGAAGGAAAGATTGGTTTGTCAACATGAAGCCCTCGTCGAAGAACACGTTGAAGTTTGCAAATTGCAACACTCTAGAAGCTGAAGGTGTTGGTGATGTTCAGATCGTGAGGAAGGATGACAAGAAATCAATAACTTCCAATGTGTTATACATACTAGGCATGAAAAGTAACCTGCTAAGTATAGGAAAACTTGTTGAAAAGAACTACAAGGTAGTTTTCAAAGACAAGATGATGAGAGTTCTCGACGTAGGTGGTAGGTCGATCTTGAAGGCTCCAATGTCTCAGAATAGGACCTTCAAGATTGAACTGAATGTGATGGAGCCCAAGTGTCTAGCAACTGCAACCAGTAGAGATGAATGGTTATGACATTTTCGACTAGGCCATCTCAACTTCAATAACATTAGAGAGCTAAAGAGAAGAAATATGGCTTCAGGATTAACTAAAATCGAAATTCCAAGTGAAGTCTGTGAATAGTGTGTTCAGCCGAAACAACACAAGAATAGCTTCAGCAAGGATGTAAGAAGGAAGTCAAAGGCAATTCTGGAAGTCATATACTCTGATGTATATGGTCCAATCTATGTGGATTAGATTGCATACAATATATACTTTGTCACGTTCTTAGATGATTACAGTCGAAAGTTGTGGGCTTACCTCATCAAGAAGAAAAGTGATGTGATCGAGGTATTTGCCAAATTCAAATCTATGGTCAAAAGACAGAGTGGTCAAAAGCTAAAAATTCTAAGGACTGATGGTGGTGGAGAGTATGTGTCGAAAGAGTTTGATGCATTATATGAAAAAGAATGGATTGTGCATGAGGTGGTGTCACTCTACACTCCATACAAAAAATGGAATTGTAGAAAGAAAGAACATAACCATCATGAACATGGTGAGAAGTATGTTGAATGGAAAGCATGTACCCAAAGAATTATGGGGAGAAGCGGTTTCGACAACAACATACACATTAAATAGATGTCTGATAAAGAAGCTTGAAGGAATCACACTAGAAGAATGTTGGTTTGGTGTTAAGCCTAACCTTAGTCACTTGAAGGTGTTTGGATCTATAGCACATAGACATGTGCCAGATCAGTTGAGAAGGAAGCTTGATGACAAGTTGAATCAGATGATCTTGATAGGATATCAATCGACTGGAGGTTACAAGTTGTTCGACCGAGTGAATAAGCAGGTAGTGATCAATAGGGACGTGATCATAGATGAGCTTAAAGAATGGGATTGGATTGAGAATGTCAAGAAGAATTCAGTGAGAATCTCTTATGATGAACTAGCCACTGAAGTCTAAAGAAAAGTTCGACAGAAACAAATCAGAGATGAAGCAGGCCCAAATAGACCTCGACGAGCGAGACACATTCTTGTAAGGTTGCAAGAATGTATGATTACATCTGATGATATGGTCGATGAAGAGGGTGAGATGATATATTATGCTTTCTACACAGATGTTGAACCAGTCAACGTGGCTGAGGCATTGAAAGATTTGAAGTGGGTGAGAGTAATGAATGAGGAGTTAGACTCCATCGGAGTCAACAACACCTAGTCACTTGTCGAATTGCCTCAAGCAAAGAAGAAAATTGATGTGAAATGGGTTTACAAGTTGAAAGTGAATCCTAAAGGAGATGTAACTCGACACAAGGCGAGACTTGTGGTGAAACAATTTCTTCAGAAGGAAGGAATCGATTTCGACAAAGTGTTTACACCTATTGCTAGGATCAAAACAATTAGGCTGGTTGTTGGTCTAGCAAATATAAACATTAGACACGCATTTAGATGAACGTGAAATATGTATTCCTTAATGGCCCCTTAGACGAAGAAGTTTATGTCGCACAACCAGCTGGATATGTGAAATGAGGAGAAGAAAGAAAGGTGTATAGGCTGCATAAAGCTTTGTATGGACTTAAGAAAGCTCAAAGAGCTTGGAATAAGAACATCGACAAAAATTTTAAGGGATAAGGAATTTGTGAAGTTATAACTGAGCATGAAGTGTATGTAAGAAGAAGCAGTAGTGATTTGCTTATCCTACGTCTCTATGTCGATGACCTATTGATAACAGAAAGTTGCAAGAAGGAGATCGACGATTTCAAACATGACCTAAGTGAGGAGTTTGAAATGTCAGACTTTGGAAATCTTATATTTTCTTGGCATCAAATTCTATAAGAGTAGTAGAGGTTTGATGATGCACCAAAGAAGATATGCAGGCGAAATACTCAAGAGATTTGAGATGCAAGATTGCAACCCAACTTCGACTCCAGCTGAGACCAGATTGCAACTGTCGAAGGATTCAGATAAAGATGATGTCGACCTAACCCAATACATAATATTTATTGGGTCACTTCGATACCTTTGTCACACAAGGCTTGACTTAACATACAATGTGGGTATGATAAGTAGATTCATGCAGAAGCCAAAGGTATCACACCTAGCAGCAACGAAGAGGATGGTGAGGTATCTGAAAGGGACTCTTGACCATGAAATTTTGTTTCATGCAGCTGATGAAGAAAAAGAATGCAAGTTAGTAGGATACACCGACTCTAATTGGTGTAGTAATGTTGAGGATAGAAAATCCACTGCTGGATATGTATTTATGTTAGATGGTGCACCAGTTGCTTGAAGTTCGAGAAAGGAGCCAATAGTGGCATTGTCATCATGCGAAGCAAAATATATAGTTGTTTCTCTTTGTACATGTCAAGCAACCTGGATGGTGAACCTGGTCAAAGAGATCACAATGAAGAGTCATGGAGCAATTACCATGTAGATCGATAGCAAGTCAGTTATCATCTTGGCGAAAAATCCAATAGCACACGGTTAAAGCAAGCACATAGAAATGAGGTTCCATTATCTTCGAGAGCAGGTAGTAGAAGGGAAGATGAACTTGGAATACTGCAGAACTGAGAATCAGATTGCAGACATCATGACAAATAGAGTGTCAGTCGAAGTGTCCAAGAAGCTAAGGTCTATGATGAATGTAGATAACTTAGAAACAATGAATTAGGTGGTGTGTTAAATATGTAATTCTTCATTTTAGAAAGATTAGATTTGTTTAGAAAGATCAGATTTGATTTAGAAAGATTAGATTAGATGTTTTTGGGCTTTTATAGTTTGAACTTTAGCTTGAGATACAAGTAAACTTAAATCTATAAATAGGGAAAATCCCTTATCATTGTAATTATCAAGTTTGACAATCACGGTTTTGCAGTTGCAAAGTGATAATAATATTCCACAGTTATGGGTAGAGAGTTACTCTGCAGTTCATACTCATCTTCTTTAAACGTGTTCTTGTTTTTGTTCATTGTCATTGCATAACAATCTTGAGATCAAGATTGATAAGAATTCACCATAGATCGTAGTTGAATTTCAACATCACCTACATACCTTATAGACATCAACTAGTAATTTACCCGTGCGTTCGCACGAGTAAATTTATTTTATACTATATAAAATGTATTTAGATTTGCTTATAAATTTGAAATAAATTATTTAATTGTAAAATAAATAATAATCATATAAACTCAAATATATTTAATAATCATAAAAAAATGGACTCGTAAGATGAAGAAATAAAAAAAATAAAAAAATTTGATATTTAAAAACAAGAATTTTGTCTCTCAAATAAAAAAAATTGTTAATTAAAATAAAATAGTTATTGTGATGATAATTACCCATGAGATGAATCATCTTAGATTTTACAAATTAAACAATGTTTTATCACACAAGAAATTCTCAAATGATTGTATAAAATATGCATGAAGTCCAATAGTACAAAATAACTACACAAAACTTGTCGCAGAATATGCCAATAATATAATACAAATATTTAAAATAGCAATTTCATTTCTAAATGACAATAATATAATAAAAACATTTAAAATAACTACTCAAAATTCAACCATGGTAGTTAGTGTACAATTCCATTTCTAACTCATCTATCCCACTCTCACACGAAATCAAAAACACATTATTATTGAGCTTAGTTGGACACCGGTGCATCTGTTTGGGGCATAGCCTTCCCAACAAAACTCCTTCTTTTATTTATCTAAATCTCATTTATTCCTACTTATAAGTAGGAAAATTGACATATTAGTTTATATAGAGATGAATGGATATTTTGGATGCTTTAAATTAGACCCAAACACATCAGTACATTACTTAACAAATATTAACCGAGATTAAAGTAAAATGGTATAAATCAATTGTGTCTTGTCTCTAGATAACACCACTTCACCACAATAATCTCTCATGATCGACATTTCATTGTCATGAACTTTTGAACCCGGTGATAAAACTCGTAGGCTTTTGAGCTTAAAAACTCAAAAAAATTGAACACGAAGAAATTGATACCTGAGTTCAATGACTAAACTAAAATATCAATATTTTAGCGTGCCTTCACTAACCTTCCATTCCCACCGTAAAATCTCAGTGTTTGTTACTGAGATGAAACTTTCTATATTTAATCATGTTACACTTGTCGTGTGCCATTTACACATCAACATGGAGTTTTTAATATCAGATATTCATGTCGTACCACAAGCTAATATTGGATTAATAATATACATCATATTACATTTATCTTTGGACACTGCATATTTTCTCATGAGTTTGTTAGACACATTACAACCCATAAAAGTTCAATACGTTCATACAAAAATTCATAACATTCTTAAATCACCAACCCTAAAAATAATTGATAGGGCAATATCTTTTTCACATGTATATTAGTTAATATTTCAAGATAAATGATAATCAAAATTGTCATCAGATATGAGATATAGTGAAATGATCATATTTTTGCATTATGATGCCAATATGTATCCTTATTCATTTAACTTTCTCATCAAAAAATGCCATTTTAGAAATTTGCTAAAAAACAATAGGATTATGCTATATCCCTGCCATGCACATACCACATCTACATGCATTAAACATTAGTAAGAGGAGTTTAAAAATTAATATTTAGTATAATGAGGAAATGCAGTAGTTGAATCTTTTCCAATCATAATTCTGACAAAGTATTATGCCAATAATATGAAGACATGAAACACAACAACTAAAAATTTCTCAATCGTAATTCTAAAAAAGTATTATACCAATAATATAATATGAAGAATAGAAAATGCATTAATCATATAATATGCACAACAAACACATATTTTAACAACATTGCTTAAAATTTTCAACTTTTCAACATACACGAACTTGTAAATTATTCTTGTCATAACGAATAGTTGTACCATTGTGGAGTTTGTACTACACAAGCATAAGCAAGCCTTGAACTAATTGCATCCAAAACACCATCCATTTCAATATTACCACCAAAATTATGTAGCATGCACCTGGAGAAATAAAATCAAACATAAACCAACAAATAAAAAACATATCAACAATAAGTAAATATAAAAGGGTTAGTGTTATATCTATGGAAGTGAGATTAAGCAAATGTTATATACATAATTCCATACAAACGACCCATTAAAAAAAGGAAATAACAATTATAAATAAAAGAGATAAATTAGTAATAAATAAATTATAACTAATAAAATATGATGCAACGATGATCTTGATCTCTCTTTTCTAACGGGTCATTTATTAAGCTAAACCATTTTTAAAAAATACAACCGAAAATAAAAATGGTAAAGATGAAAGAAAACTATTTGATAAAAGTTGTAATACGGACCAACCACACAAGTATTCTTAGCTCTATTCTTTTTTTCCTTCATTTGTTTTCTTAATTTTTCTACCTTAATATTAAGTTCATTCTGCAATAGAGAGAAGATATTTGATTTTTACTAAAACAGAAAAGTAAGCATTGTTATCAATTTGTTTAGAAAACTAAAAACTTCACTTTGTTCATGTGTACTCTCTTTTCTTTATTTCCTTTGTCCAAACAATCCTTACATTTGTTCTTCTACTCTATGCTTCATCTGTTCAAAATGTCATATATTGCTTTAATAAAGTCTTTTATTTTTCTTCTAAATCCAACAAAGTATGAAAATAGGATTTAATTTTTGATAAATCTAGAAACAAAATTAACAAAACAAAATTAGATATTGATAATCTTATTAAGAGGAGGAAATGTCATAGCAACAAAATATTGAAAATATTGAAATTTCATTTGGAGTACAGACAAAATGAAATTGTAAAAAGATACAACTATTATACCAGTTTTTTTCAACCGAACTCCACCATAGGATTCATGCCTTGTTGTTGCAGATTCGTTGTAATCGCAGGTGTTTTGTGTGTCATATACTGATATCTTTGGGCTAGAACCAGGGATCTAGGGCTTATTTGATAGATGGGGAAGAAGATGTATATAGAAAAAGAATATAGGGTTCATTTGATTGACGAGGAAGAAAAAAGTAGAGAGAAGAAGGTAGAAGAAGATGATAATCTTTGGGAATAAAAATGGAGACAAATTTTGAGAAGAAATATGGGAAGAAGAATGAATTATTTTAGAAATTAAAGAAGAAAAAAAGATAGAAAATGAGAGAGAACACAAATAAAAAAAATAAAGGAAACGAGATAGTAAGAGTGAAAGAGTGAGAGTGGAAGAAATATGAAATTTTAAAAAAGGGAGGACACATGTAATAAAGTTATTGCAAAAGAGTGTTTAATTTTAAAACATTAATTGATTACTTATTTATCTTTTTGTTAATGTTAATAAATATTAAAAAAGAAAATAACATAAGTGGTAGTTTAGTATCATCTTTCAATTGTAGTTAGATAATTGATAGTTGATTGGCATTTGTGTTAAAAAGAAGATTTACTAACATAAAGATTCAACTAATTTACAAGTTTTGAATGATTAATATTCATTCATGAGTTTGAGTGGGTGTGCTTAAATATTAAATGATAAATTGTAATGCTTATTTTAATTTTAATTTATTAGTATGAGATTCATTAATCAAATTAATTAATTTATATTTATATTTAGTTAAACAAATTAATAATAACATTGTAATTACCCCTTTAAATTATATTAAAACACTTTTTCTTACAATCTCAGATTTATAGTCAATATTTGTATAATTTTTTACAAGATTAATGTGGTTATAGGAAAAACAAACAAAATATTCATGGTTGTTTTTTTTTAATTGATCAGTTACACTAGTTCGATAAACTAAACCAAATCACAACAATTATGTGGTTTTCATCGAATTAAAAATTATCTTTGAAAAGAATTGTAACTATAATTTTTCAAATAAAATTATACACAATTTTGTTTACAAGTGGAACAAGAAAAAAGAAATCTAGAAAATAATATTACATTAGTGTTAGTTAGCAGAAGAATGATAATTCATATAAGAGGATTCAAAAAAGACCAAGAAACTACATCATTATCAATTTTATGTTTTATTAGATAGTCAGCACAAATATTTTATTCGTTAAAAATATATTTGAACTTGTCATTGCCTAGTAAAAAACTCTTTAATATCGTGGAGAATCGCGACATAGTGATGTCAAATATTAACTGGCTCTAAGATATGCTTGATAGTAGAGTTGAAGTTAGAATAACACATAAGGTATTTGATGCCAAGTTTCTCGATCATACGTAAACCATGATACAATGTCATCAATTCAACGTGAAGAATGTTGAAATAACTAATATTACCTGCAAAATCGTGAACTTAAATACCATCAGCATTTCAAATCAATCCACCAAAACCCCGAGACGTTAAGATTATTGAGGCTATTGTCATCAAACATTCAAAATCATATTACTACCTCTGTGTGCATTTTATGTGATCGTTCTCGTTAGATGAGACAAATTGTTCGTGAGAAAATATTTATCTAATAGATTAGAATAATTCACTATCATGAGTGTCAAAGTATATGAAGATACCAATTCATTAACAAGACACAGTTCGTTCCTATCGCGCCACAACCACCAGCAAGCAACCAAATAGATAGAGCTCATTGATGTCATACTTAATCCAATCATATAAACTATCATATTGGAAGAATAATGTGTAAATTCGTCTCAACATCCTGATTGCATTTAGAACAAAGATTTGTCTGAAACATACTATAATAACACAACATCAATCTCGTAGAATTTTTTTTATGTAAAATCGTCCAAAGAAAGAACTTCATGTTCTCATAATGATATATATTTCTATAATTATTGATAAAATGCTTTTAAAAAAAAACAAAAATTAAATCATGGTTATACTCTTTAAAAATATATATATATAAATCAACCCACATCTATATAAGAAAGAAAAAAAAAAAACTTATTTAGAGGAATAGATGGGATAGTTAACAACATGAATTGAGCTAAATTAGTTTAGTTTATAAATTATCAAACTAAAATCAAAATTTTCGAATCATTTCCATTTTTATATTTATTTTAATAGTTATAATACAATTTGAGTGGTTAAGAATCATATTGAATATTGTTTCAAAGGATGCATGATATGAAGGTAGGGTATAGGGTTGATGTCAAATAAGAAGTCAATAAGCTTATTGGTGCTTTATTTATTGATTTTGGTGTGGTCCATCCTACATTAGACAACACATATTTGTTTAAGTTTTACCTAAATAATGTTGATTTGATTTATACTATTTCCTCACAAAATATTTAATAATTTTATTAGGAAATAATTTACAATTGATTTATATTATTTTTAAAAATGTGTGTTTTTATATATTTTTTTTATTTTTAACTTTTCAATCAATTTCTTTCCATCATAATTGTTTTCTGAAAATACTATAAAATAAACATACTAGGTTTTAAAAAAAGAAAGCAGAAGAGATAGTAAACAGAGCTTATATTTTTTTTACTTATTAGAGGTAATAGATTCAATTAAGGGGTGACTTCAACTATAATTATTTGCACTGTTCATATTGTACTCTGCAAAATAAAAATATTAATATTATTTTTTATTTGTTTTTAAGTTCAATTATAAAAAGGAATAAAATGTATTAAATATTTATTATTTTAATTAAATTATAAAAAATCTTCAAATTTATTGAACTATATAAAAATTATTAGAAACAAAGAAAATATTAAATATGTTTATTTAATGTATTAAAAATAGATCAGTCAATTTCCTCACTATCAAAATTAATTATTTAGATGTACCATACATAAATTTGATTCTCCAAAGAAATCTCCCTAATCAATGCAAACCAAGGTTTCAAGTAGAAAAAAATAGTGATATTGATGTTGACTATAAACATTAGCTGCTATCTTTGATATTATTGAATCCATGTAGTTGAAATATTCTATGTCCACATGATGATGAACAAGACACAAAAAAATGAAAAAGAGAAAATAAAATATTAATGAGAGATATGCTACACTTATCAATAAATTTGAATAAAAACCTGTTTTATTAACTAAAGAAAATGCACCAGGTTAGACTCATGTTAACATAAATTTTGTGCTAGTTGTTCTATGGAAATGGAGTAACTTTGTTTTTTCATAACTTTGATAATTTAAGGTGTGATTTAAGTGAGACAAAATAAAAAAAAAAAATTAGAGAAAAAATAGATTACTTAGAGAGAGAGAGAGTAACTTTCAATCTTTAAAATCACAAAAACCTATCATTGTTCTATATTGTACAACACAAATCTAACACGTGGATCTAATAATATTAATTAACTTTTTTTTATCACTTCTTACATATTAATTTATTTATTTTAAAATATTAATAATTTTTTCACAATAATACTATATATGAATACAAAAAAAAAATGTTATATATCAATATATCACATTTATCTAATCTAAATATCTAATAACATAGCTACTATACATTTGTAACACTTCTTTATTATTAGAAATGACTTATAAGTGTATATTTTTAAGAACAATTTTGGCAATAAACATTGGGTTTTTTTTTTATTATTTTTAATATTTATTATATGTTGTTTTTTTGTTAAACAATACTTCTTTTTATTCGTTTAAAAAAATAATATAATTGGTATGTTGATGAAATTAGAATTAATTCGTGATGAAGAAGCACAACTTATTGAAATGGATTTAAACTTCTAATGCGATAGAGAGGAGTCGACCTACAAGATTAACACTCAAATGTTCAAGTCAATATGAGAGTGAAAAGTGATGTAAGATTGATAATGAATTTGAAAATATGAGAAATGACATGTCTTTTCTCTTAAATAGGAGAAAGAGTTAACAACAGAAAGCGTGGAGTGATGTGTGGACTGCAATGAACCATGCTATGCTCGTTTTATTGCATGTGTCGTAACATTGGGATTTTCATCATGGGTCTTGGGAACGACCCATAACATTTGCCAACAAGCCACTATTTTTGCTTTGTAGGATGAGAGTTTGTCATACATACTCCAACTCGGCTGCTGGACTCGAGGAAGTGAAAGTCTTTGATGGGATGTCGTTGTCATAGGGAACAGGAGCATTTAATAACCCTATTATAATAGGTAATTTTTCATTGATAATGAATGGTGTGTGTCCCTATGCTAGTTGGTGAGGATGTTTTCTCTTCTTTAGATTAATTGAGTAGTTTGAACAATTTTCAATGAAATCCATACCATTAGTGGTGCGTAGTGGACCGTACGATCTTTAATAGATGAGTCGCCTATAAAAGGTTTATGAAGTGTCATTTCTCCTCTTCTCTGCCGTCAATAATATATAAAAGATCTCTTTTATGTTTTTTATTCTCATTCTTTATTGCAAGCTTTTTGTTCAAACTTTTGGCCAAGTTCATATGAGATATTTGCTAACGGGCATGCATGATCGATCTGTCCATTTTCTTTAAAATAAGACCAATGCATGCTTCTTACTTTTGCCTCTTTTTTAGGGTTTCTAGGTAGTGATATGTTGATACTTTTGTTTATCCTTTTCAAGAGATTTCTCATGCTTTCAATGCTTTATGGTATGAGTATTTTTATTTGAACTTGTTTGCTTATATTATCTTGTCTGCATCAGATTATTCTTCATAGAGCTTCTTATTACGGAGATCATACTGACTATGACTAGGAAGGAGAAGAAAGACATCTCAGTTGACTGGGTGGACCGAAAAACATTAGACATTGTCTCTCCTTTGTTCTGTTAGGGTGGATTTGACTGTGCTTTGACTAACACAGGGTCCTCGTCAAAATGGGGAGTGTTTCCACCATATGGATATAAGAGGATATGTAGTGAATACAACAATATGTCATCCCTTTCCACGAGTGCTTATTCTCTCTCATAGGCTTTTCTCTTCCATTTAATAACTTAAAGATCAATATTATGAACCACTTGATTATTTACCCTCTGCAATTGCATCCAGTGAGCTGAGCATTTACCAAAGTTATTCAACATTGGTGTGACACAGGGGGGGGGGGGATAAGTAGATTTTGACGTTGTGCTTCCATCTCTTCAAGATTCAAAATAGTATGACTAATTACATGCGCAGATGTAACACCCTAAACCCATGATAATATTTTTCTTTATAAAAATGTTTCGGAATATAAGACAAGGGTGTCACATAACATAATACTCAACTTTTTACTTCAAAGTGGAAATTAAAATTCAAAACATAACAATAATGTATGATTATTCGTTTTAATAAAAAATGGATAACATAGTAAATCAATCCCAACCCCGATGTTACAATATCAGAGTTATCATTCCAAAATAAACTAATAGCCTACTTAAGGTCCGACGAAAGATAAAATCATGGCAAGTAGACGAAGTGGCCGTATACTTCATCTTCCATAACAACACCAACAATCATTCCTCGGTCTCAATAACATAGAAAAAGAAGGGGTGAGAATAAATTCTATAAAATTACGGGGTCTAATAACAACAAGGATAAAATTTTATCATATGCTACATCATTCATAATCAATCATAATCACACGATATTATGAAAGTATATAAGAATAAATAATCAATGCTCGTCTCGTCTACTCACATGCACGTGGTACCATCATCAGATTCAGTGTTATTTTACTGAAATCCTAAAACACCGGAATGAAGTCCTAAAATAGCAGACCGAAGTCCTAATGTCGGGCCAAAGTCCTAACCTAACTTCAAAATATATGAGGCATGATGCTTCAAATAATGCAATCTTCCATTTGAACCTCAAACACCAAAATTTTACTCTACCGCTTAAGGCTAACACCATTTTTTGTGAACCTAATAACACCGCCAATTAGGCTAAAACATCAGCTCTTTCAAACCTAAGCAAAATCAACATCGGTTTTATCGAACCTTCAAAACAATGAAAGACGGGTTCTTATTGAACCTTAAACATAATCGCCATATTAGAGATTCACAAGTACTTTATCAAATATTGGCCTTATGTCCTAAAGGTATTCACACACTCACTCATCATACATAACTTAGTTAACAATAACATATTATCAAAACATTGAACTCGTGTCTTAAAACTTTACGCAACACTACATAATTATTTGTTATTAACGTCCTTATTAATCCACATAAGCTTATTAAAATATTCACCGTGTAATAGGTCTATGCATTAGACTTCTAACGCATATGACCGCGTCTCAAACGGAGTTATAGAACTTAAATTATGCCGTTTTTCTTTTTTGGCCAAAAATTCAAAAAAAGGTGAAGAGTGACAGGCATCATTGCGCATGACGGGCTACCCGTCACCACTGGTGACGCCCATCACAAGGGCTGAGGCTCTTCACCATGGAAAATTTCCCATTTGTGACTTCTGGACGATGACAATTAGTTTGTAACAAAGGGTGATGTCATATCCCAAATTTTACCCTAAGATCCTTTGATCATTTCATATCATTTTAAGTCAGCCATTTTTTTGTATTTTTCTTAGTTAAACATTTCATTTCATCATTAATCGTTTTTTAGTCGATTTTATCATTCCATTTTAGAATTTATTTTTATTATCTTCAGATATTATTTAGAATTGATTAAGTTCAACTTTTCAATTAAGTTTAAATTTTCAATTTAGTTTTTTTTTCATTTAGTTTAATTTTAATTTAGTTCAATTTTAATATGGTTTATTTTTAACATAGTTATTTTTAATTTAGTTTATATTTTAATTTAGTTTTTGTTTTAATTTATTTTATATTTTAGTTAAGTATTTTTTAATTAAATTTAATTTAGGTAGTTTATTTTTTTAATTAGTTTTTATTTTATTTTAATAGGTTTAAGTTCAATTAGTTTTTTTTATTGTATTATTTTTATTTGTCTTAAAGAATTAAAAAAAATACTAAATTTTGGTCTTCCCAATCCCCTGTTACATCCTGCTATTGCACTAGACAAATATCAAAAATGCCAAAATGCTACAAATCGTACCGCCTGCAGAATAAAACAATCACACTTGCATACAACACTCCAAAACGTGATGCTACACACCACGACTTCCCAAACAAATAACTTCAGCAATACAACTTCAGCAACATAACTTATCCTACATACCAACATGCCACAAGACTCTAAATATCCCGCTACCTGTGAAAAAACCTGCACCCTGTGAAAAACTACAAACATACCACCATAAAATTTTCATACAAAACGCATTCAAAATAAAAGTAAAAGAAAACCTGCAAGATGCCAACATACCATAACAAAACCCAAAACCTGTTACAATCCAAATTTTGAACTTGCAACAAAAACAAAATCTCTACAAAGTTGCGAAACAAAGACATGACATCAGAATAACCAAGCAGCAAAAATAACCTCAAAAACAACAGCAGGACGAATTCAAAATAAAAAAGAACAAGTCAGGGGGGACATCTTTTTCATTTGACAGTATTTTTCATTTTTAACAGACCTCTCCAAGAAAAAAAACAAACAACATTAAAACCTGTACCACAATTTCCATTTCCTACAAACACATACACAAACCTGCAAATAGACAATGACCACACTCTAATTCTCCTCCTTGTACCCTCTGCTCCACGCGTATGGATGAGGCAGAATTTTGGAATAAAATGATAAATAAAGTGGGTGACTTTCTTGAAGAAGAAAATGATTCTTTATTTTTCCTCTGATGCAATTTTCCCCTTACACGGTGACTCTTCTACTCTAAACCAAACACCCTCACTCAGAATCCCTTCTCCCCTTCATACAAAATTAACATATAATCAATTCACATCCATCTTCGTTAATCGACAAACAGCCGCCAAAACCACCACTCTTGAACCTTCTTCCACCAACACCAACCAAATCACAGAACTGAATCAAAGAAGAGGAGAAGAGATTGATATGAAACCGCACGCGATTCAAGCAAATCCTCGAAGCAGGGAGTAAGCTTAGAAGGACGGCAAGAACTAAGGAGTGATTGGAAGAGAGAAGCAGCGAGACAGAGGAAGTAGACACGATTCGAGAGGATGACGATGTATTGATGGTAGACGTGAAGTTTTTTGAGTTCATTTTGTTTCTTTTGATAGATAACGCTGCTGTTTTGTTCTTCATTTTCTTTGAGGCGAGTTATAATTAGGTTTGTGTGTTTGGGCTGGGTCAAATCTGACCCAGTTCATGTAGTTTTCTTGTTTTGTTTTAGTGCCTAGAATCTTCACCCTTCTTAGTGATTTCCACGGCCCATTCCAGCCTTCTGGCCCTTTTTTAATTCATTTATTCAGTTGTTTAGTTAGTTATTTAATAGATGCCCTTCTTTTTATTTATTTAGTTTTAACTAGATTTTAGTTGTTAATTAGTTTAGTTAGATTTTTAACTTACTAATTAGTTTAGTATTTAGAAATTAGTTCAGTTAGAATTAACTATTTAGTTAGTTTTATTTGTTTAGTGTTTTAATATTTTTTTTAGGTAGTCTAATTAGATTTTAGTTTAATTAATTATTTTTAGTTAGATTTCGACCATGAGAGGATTAGTTCTCCATTACAATCATACAAAGAAAATTATTTTCGTGAATAATGAATAGTAAAAACGGTTGTAAGCAGTAGCACAACTACTACTAGGTATAAAGAAACAAGGAAATTAGGTTATCATCCCAACCGGGTCGGAAAATATAAAAACTGATCCACAAATGGCCCAAAGCTAGTTCTATTTCTAAAGTCTGAAACTTCAAAGAATTATTTAACTCTACTTCGCTCCGAATCACCTTTTTACTTCAACACAAAATTTGTATCTCTTTCTCTTAGATTTCCAACGCCTATTATAACGCATCAATCTGATTCTTGTAGGTCAAGTTGTGGTCTGCATAGTGAACATGTATGAAATAACAATTTAAGTTGAAAATAAAGTACGAAAATAAAATAAAACCATAAATAAAATTAAATATAAAAACACACAAAAATAGTAAAAGTAATGAAATATACTATAGAGTTTCCTAAGTATAATAGTAGAAGAAATTGCATCATAATGCACTGATCAGAGAACCTTCTTCTTGAACAACTTGCTGCTAGGGTTTGCATCCTTTCTTTCACTCTCCCAAAAAAATACGTAGAATCTCTTTCCCTTTTCTCATTCTCTCCCCTTTTTATAATAATTAATCCTAATTTATTTTCAATTCCATTTAGCCCCTTAATTTTTCAACTTAAAGATTTCAGGGTGTTACAGTTTATGTCTGATTTCATTGAGGCAAAACTCCACATTCTTTAAGACATACTTTGACAATGTGAAACACTTTAAATACCCCTTCTTATTTGTTCTTTCACTTAACGAATAAGCTCAGGCAAAGATATGTAAAGTAGAACTTGGGTCTCCGTCTATCTATACAAATTTATTTTGTAAGTTTCAAAGTTTGAGTCATTTCTTGATAGGGATTGAATCTTATGTTTACAAGGAGGGGGACCCGTCCCAAGAATAGTTATCTTTGAAGAGGAAACTAGTGTTTGATTTTAGGGAGTATGGTTATGTCACTAGTGTCATCCCTCCAACACAATGTTAAGGAAATAGTTGAAGAGTTTCATTGAAACCTGCTGGTTGGTAGATGTTAGCACCATGGAGAAGAGAAAGGTTATCTATGGCAAGTGACATAGAAATCTTACCCCTATCGAATGTTTGCTTGAATAATCATTTCTTGGACTTTTCCTTTATTAGTTATGCATATATGATGAAGAGCGAGGAAACAATTCACTAAAATAAAAGGGACCTCTAAGTTTTCTCTCTTATGGTAGGTATTTCAAATGCTCTATCTAGTGAGGGATTTTCTGCCATAAGCACTCCGACCAATCTGAATGTTCAGACCATTCTTTCCTCAGTGCAAGTGGAATCTGAGTTTCACCTGATATGATCGTGATAGATGACATTTTACCCTCATCACAACCATAGGGTTAGGAAAGTTTGGCTTTCATCCCTTAATGAAGAATTTCGGATTGTGAGTCCATTTAACAAGCGTTCCCGAGTGAGGTCTCCTGAGAAACGTGTTTCGGTTCTAATAGGGTTACCTCGTGCTTTGTTGGCTCATCCGGAGCCAAGAACGTCCAGGGACTTTCTATCTTCCATCTCCGACGTAGATTACTCTTAATTCTCAAATAATCTCGTGAAGCTCTCCAAGAAAAAATGAAAAAGTTGGCTATGATGACTTCTCAGCAAGTGTACCGATAATGTCACAATAATAAAAAGATCGAATCCATAGTGACTATTATTTAACAAGACAATAATGTGCAATATTTAGAAAAAACTAATTGGGTGGTTTTCGAGTTTTAATTGCAAAAATAAATTAAAGTGTTATGTCAATAATACAAAAGTGGTCAGGTTTTGTATTAAATCCCCTATTTATCTACTCTTGATGTTTGATGTATTACATGATTATCGTCATTATAGTTCCACGAAGAATTAACTAAACCGATATACCCAATCCGTTGGTGTTATCTCACTAATATATACTCGAAGTTTTCTATTCTTAGTCAACCAACGTAAGCAAGATTAGGCAATGCAACAGAACTTTAATTCCTAAGCCACTACTCGAGATCTCATATCCCTGTTCAACCGGCGTAAGCACAATAACTGCCCTAGGTCCAACGCATGGACTAATTGTCAGTATTCCCTATGTGCCCAAATTTAGATTAAAAGAGTATCTCACATAAAAAGCATTAAGAACAAGGTGCAGTTGAATAGAATTATAACTCAAATTACTCATGCAATAGCAAATCAAACATATATCTCAACAATATAAAAATAGGTACATCAAACAAAACCTAACCTAAAGAGAATCAACTAATCATAATGAAAATTACAATGCAAAATACAAATAATAAGTTTGCATAAGAGATCTCTTAAAGAACTGACCTCCAATGGCATCAAATGCGCTCTAAATATGCCATTCAGAGTTGTAAATCATCACTTCCAATGTAAAATCACAGAACCCTCGAAAAAGTACCAAACTTTCCCTTTTAAAGTGTTAGATGCCAAACTTTTCTTTATTGCTCTATCAAATGTTGGCATCTTTCATTCTTTTTGTAGATGAATTGATTTGAATCACTTATGTTTTGGATGATATGCTTCATTGCTTGAAAATGCCTTGGTTGTTTTGATTTGTATGTTATTATGCAGGAATTAGGCACAAAGCAAGAAGAGTAAGACATAAGAACATTGACAAGGAAACCAAGACAGCAGCAAATCATCATAAAGTTCACCGTGCGAAGCTCCTAACGAACTTCCCCAGAAAAATCATCAACAAGTTTACACAACAAACTCGCCAGCAAAGTCCCCTGAGAGATTGGCACTGTTCACATAGAGAAGAAAGAGATAGAAACTCGATGTGCGAAGAAGCTAGCAAATGGTTCACTGGAGCGAAGTCATAGAGAAATGCTAGCGAATGGTCCCAGACTTGAGACAATAGGTATTTGGATAAGAATTTGTTGTGCAAAGGCTTCGTAGTGCGAAGGATCGTTCGTACAACAAATATGAGGAAATGTCTCAGGGCAGTTTAACTTAACACTGGCACTTTAAGTGCCATATTTGGATGTTCTCTAGGCGACCAGAAGGTTCGCAGTGCGAATGTGACAGCACAGTTGCATGTCTATAAGTACTTGAGACCACTTTTTAGCATTTACCCACTTTTTGATACCTTTTCATATTTTGATATATTTCAGCAAGAAAACCATAGTTCTCCCATTTTCATCATCTCTCAGCCATCTTTCACAAAAAGAAGGTGGATTACCATATAATCTCGATTTTTCGACTTGGATGTTGATTAACCTTCTTCCGAAACTTCTTGCTTAAGCTACCATGGAAATGGGTGGCTAAACCCCTTTTGTGTCAAGATTAGAGGTAGCTAATTCTGATTTTATGTATTTCTTTTAATCTTTTGTATGTGAATAAAGCTTTGATCAATATAGATGAAGTTATTTGCTATATTTTGTTGTATTTATGGTTTGGATTGCTTTAGACATAAACTTTTCAAGTCTTGACCTAATTTCTTCATCTATCAACTAACAAACTCTAGACATAGATTTGGAAGTTGATATTTGCATTGTATTGATCTTAACGATTATTGTTTCGGGTGTCATTTAGAGAGATCATTTAACGGTCGAAAAAATAATATTCAAGAAATCACTTTAGAGATAAACGGTTTTGCGATGATACACGATTATATTGGTTGAAACTAAGTTCACATATTTGATTGATTGGATACGTTTAAGACGGATCAGTGAACCCTAATCTTGGGCATGCTTCTTGTCAAACAAGAACCAATTTTTACCTTGTTTTACTTCTTGCAAACTTATGTTACCAAATATAAACCATTTGAAATCCCCTTTACTTAAGTCACTAAAATATTGAACGGAAAGCATCAAATATTCTCGTACAATTCCTGTGGATATGATAAAACACTCCTGACTATCACTAATCTAACAAAAAGGCGTCGTTGTCGGGGATTGTTAGTAGGATATTGCAAGCATTGCAATAGCTTACTGATTTTAAGATTTGTGTATTGTGAATCTCTTATCTCTGTAATTCTTTGTGTTTTTTGATCTATTTAGCTTGTGTGTAGAATTCGTTTATGCGAGGACAAGTCCGGCCTGAAGAACTTCTTTTCGATCTTGAGATTGAAATAACTGCTCACCGACTCAACAGTCAAACAAGTCAGAGACGACAACAAGCTAGGGAAAGACAAGAGCGCGGGGAATCTTCTTCATCCACTCCACCAGTTACACCAATCATGGAAGCTCCACCACCACCACCTTCAGCTTCAGTTCCATATACAAATAGTTCGAGGCACAATGCTCAGTTTACGCGCAATATCGAAAACGAAAGGCAATCTGAGATGAAAACGGGAATCCTTGCACTCATTTATCAAAATCCTTTCATATGGTTAGATTTTGAGGATCCATTTACACATATTACCAAATTCTATGAGATTGTGGGTGCAACTGGAGCACCAGAAGCTGACGAAGAATCACTGCTTAGGAGAATATTTCCTCATTCTTTGATTGGGAAAGCGAAGGAATGGTATCTTGATCAGTCTACAACAGTAAGGACGGACTGTAATTTGTTCAAAGAAAAGTTCCTTGAATAGTTTTTTCCATACAACCGGTTCATGGAAGCAAAGACAGAAATCGCTGTATTTTCACAAGGAGGAAATGAATCCCTCAATGAAGCTTGGGAGAGATTTAAGTCAATGTTTAGAAAATGTAAAGGACACGGTTTTGATGAACTTACGCAAGTTCACATTTTCCGCAATGGTCTCCTCTCGGTTCACAAAACCTTGTTGGA
The DNA here is from genome assembly GCA_963859935.3 of Lathyrus sativus. Classification (NCBI taxonomy): domain Eukaryota; kingdom Viridiplantae; phylum Streptophyta; class Magnoliopsida; order Fabales; family Fabaceae; genus Lathyrus; species Lathyrus sativus. Next base: position 716,405,219 of record OZ012741.1, read on the forward strand.
TGCTACGACGGGTGGTTCTTTGATGTCTATAAGTGTTGTGAAGCAATTAAAATCATTGACAAGATGGGGCTTAATGACCACCAAGGGAATCATAACCGTGGAGTAACTCAAAGAAAACTCGGAGTGCTAGAGTTGGGTACCAACGATGCTATTCTTGCTCAGAACAAACTTTTATCGCAACAAGTGGAGCTTTTGACTCAACAAATGTCGAAGCTTCTACAACAAATTAAAGAGATGTAAGAAGCTCCTACCAAAGCTCAAGTGGGAAGTTGTGAATTGTGTAAAGGTGACCATCCTATCAGGTATTGTCCTCCAGTAGTGGAAGAGGTTAACTATGTCAGAAATCAAAATCAGGGATACCAACCTAGGCCGCCTACCAACAAGCCAATCAAGGGTATCAAAGACCAAATCATGGGTATCAACAACCTTGGAGGCCGCAAGAAGCCGAAACTTCAAATCACCAATAAACCAAAATTACACTCAACCTCCACAAACTCAAAGTGCAACTTCAAAGATGGAAGAAACTCTTACTCAATTTATGCAAATGTCAATGTTAAATCAAAAGAACACCGATGCGGCTATAAAGAATTTGGAGACACAAGTGGGTCAATCATCAAACAATTGGCCGACCAACAAAAAGGGTCATTTACGGCTACCGCTCTCCCAAATCCTAAGGAGCATTGCAAGGATTCTCACAAGAAGTGGTAGAGAAGTTAACACGGGTGTAGGTGAGGAGGTAGTAGAGGAAGAGGTTGTAGTTGAAAAAGAAAAAGAAAATGTTGAGAAAGAAGTAGAAAAAAATTTTGAGGGAGAGTTAGTTGAAAATGAAAGAGTGAAAAAGAATGAGGAAGAAGAGAAAAATAAGAGAGAAGAAAAAGTGAAAAAGTCTAGGAAAGGAAAAGAGCAAGTGAGCAATATTCCGATTCAAAATTTTCCATATCCACATGCTCCATCAAGAAATGATAGTGTGAGGCACTATGCTCGATTCACGGATATATTCAAGCAATTGCAAATCAATATTCCATTTTCTAAAGCATTGGAACAAATGCCCAAGTATGCGAAATTCATGAAAGATATCCTAAAAAAAATAAGAGATATACGGGTCAAGAAACTATCATGGTGGATGCTAGTTGTAGCGCAATCATTCAACGCACTCTCCTGAGGAAAGAAAGTGATCCGAGACGAGTCACTTTGCCAGTTACAATTGGAAACACTTATGTTGGCAATGGGTTGATCGATTTAGGCTTTAGTATCAATTTGATACCCTTGTCTATTGTGAAGCGGTTGGGGCACATAGAGTTGAAGTCTACTCAAATGACATTGCAACTTGCTGATAAATCTATCACTCACCCTCATGGTGTAGCAGAAGACGTGTTGGTAAAGGTTGACAAATTTTTGTTTCCAATCAACTTTGTAGTGATTGATATGGAAGAAGGTGATGGCACTCCCTTGATTCTTGGGCAACCTTTTATGAAGACCGTGTGCATGGAAATTGATATGGATGGTGGTCTAACAAAAGTTAGAGTTCAAGATGAGGATATTTATTTCAATCTTTTAGAAGCCATGAAGCACTCGAAGGACAAGATCAATTGTTTTAGAATCGACACAACGAAAAGGGTGATCAAAGAAGTTAAAGAGTTACTACAAGTTCCTACACCATTACAACAAGTTATTACCAATGATCTTTCAAATGTCAATGAGAAGGAAGAAAAAGAGATTGAAAAATGTTTGCGGGAGCTTGAAGAGTTAGAAGAAATTCCCCCTTTGAATGAAAGGGTGGAAATGTGGAAAAAGGAAAACAATGAGGAAATTAAACTTGAGCTGAAAGTGTTACCCTCTCATCTCAAGTATGCCTTTCTTAATGATGAGTGAAACAAGCCGGTGGTCATTAGTGTGGAGCTAACCAAGAAGGAAGAGACAAAATTATTGGTGCTTTGAAGAAAAATCAAGAGGCAATGGGTTGGACTCTTTCCAACTTGAAAGGGATAAGTCCATCCTATTGTATGCACCGAATATTCATGGAGGAATATTTCAAGCCAGTGGCTCAACCACAAAGAAGATTGAATCCTACCATGAAAGAAGTGGTGAGGAAAGAAGTGGTAAAAATGTTGGACGCCAGAATGATTTATCCTATCTCTGACAGTCTGTGGGTTTGTCCGATACAAGCGGTGTCGAAGAAGGGAGGAATGACAGTTGTCCATAATGAGAAGAATGAGTTAATTCCAACAAAAACTGTAACGGGGTGGAGGATGTGTATCGACTACCGTAGGCTCAACCAAGCTACGAGGAAAGATAATTTCCTCTTCCTTTCATGGATCAAATGCTCGAAAGGATCTCCGGTCAAGAGTATTATTGTTTTTTGGATGGATACTCGGGTTATAATCAAATCATTGTCAACCCGGAGGATCATGAAAAAACGGCTTTCACTTGCCCTTTCAAAATCTTTGCTTATAGAAGGATGTTGTTTGGTCTGTGCAATGCATCGACAACTTTTTAAAGGTGTATGTGTAGCGGTAAAAATTGTGAGTGTAAGTTATTGACTAACTTAACTCAAAGAAAACATGAGTCGCCACCGCACTTTTATTTTATCCAAATAAAGGAAAGGAAAAAGGGCGAACAAAACCAAAGAGTTCTAAAATAAGAACACGAGACAGAGATCGGGGTAAGGGGGTTGGTTACGCAATGGGAAGGTGTTAGCACCCAAAACGTCTATAGTACTCTATAGGAGCCCTTTGAAATATTTACGCTTTTTGGTTTGAAAATGGTTTGTTTGAAAAGAGATTGGGGAGATGAGAAGAGAATATTTTTTTTAGATTTTTGTGTTTGGAGAGACTTATCGTCTCATGCCTACGTACCCATAAAGTGCAATATGGAATCAAAACCCCGTAGTTCGTGGTACAAATGACAAAAATTTGTTGGTTTTGATTGTTTTTAGATGTAAAGACAAGTCGTCATTTCAAGGAGAAAACTGCGACTATCCACCCACGAGTATTAAGACAACATCTGCGTCACATAAAGATGGAGGATTTGCTTGGATTATCAACAAGACTATCACTCAACATCAACGTGGAAAATGTCAAAGTCTTAATAATATGGGGAATAGGAGATTTACATCTCAACTATAGAAATGAATCATGTCTAAACTTTATGAAAAGTTTTAAAGTGAAAAAGTGCATAAAGGCACAAAAAGAGTTGATGAGTTTTTGTATTTTTTATGTCTTTTGAAATTGGTCAAAGCATGATTAACATTGATTGACTTTTATTAAGAAAAACAAAGTTTAAAAATCACTTGACGAAAGTCAAGGTTTTATTGCGAAAGCGGTTTTGAAGTTTGAAACCAAGAAGGTTTTGAAAAAGGGAGAAAGTTTTGAAAATTTAAGAAGGGGAGGAGATGAAGTGACTATCCTAAAAAACAAAATAAGAGCTAGAGGTAAGAAAGATCTAACCGACTTGTAGCACACTCCAAAGCAAGCAAAAAGAATTCCATCCGATTTAAAGCATAAGCTAATGAGCGAGCCAAATAAAGGCTAAGATCCACAATACTCCAAGCATAGGAATGAGAACCCTAATTCTAAGTCCAAAGGTCCATAAAGTCCAAGGTCTAAGAGTAGTCCAAGAGCATAACCACAAAGTTAATAGCACCAAAATTTTTAGATGTTTTATCCTTTATTAATGTTTTGAACAAAGTATGGTCCAAGTGGACAAAAGAAAAATGACATAAACATAAACAAAGATATGGTATGAAATGATAAAATGGAAGCAGAAAAGTAAAAAAATAAGGAGTAAGAAGAGAATATAAACAAAATTAAACAAGGATATTGTTAGTGAGTTAGTGGTTAGTGGTTAGAACATATGATCAATGATGATTAATTCTTGCACTTAGACCAAGATTAATGAAAATTCATTAGAGGATTGATAGAATCAAAGCCTCCTAACAATGATTTTCATAGGTATTGGAATTAAGACAAGCAACTAATCATACTTGGACTTTTAAACGTAAGTTTGAGCCACGAATGATCATTTTCCGATTAAGGGACAATTTAGCGCTATGTTAAGCAATCGTAATCGGGTTTATGTAGAAACCACGACTATCTGAGGCCGGTCAATAAAATGTTAGTGTTAATACATGTTAGAGAAGTGATATGTAAATCACTCTCCTAAAACATGCCACACAAAAAGAAAAGAGGTAGTGATCTCATCATAATCAAGACTTTTCATCAATTAATCAAAGGTAATCTATCACTATTCCAAAGTAAGGAGAATTATCTCAATGATTATTCGTCCATAGATTTGAAATAATGAAGATTAAACCACCTTGATAATCAACAATCTATGATCCATAGATTTCATCGATCAAAAGAAAAAGAAGAAGAAAGAGAATTAAAATGAACCTTAATTCGATTAAATCGTCATTAATATCAATCACCTCTCTTGGCGGATTTGAAATTTATCCTATCAACGCCCATGGTCCATTGAGATTAACAAAATCATATTCAAAATTTAAGATCCAACCAAATCAACCAACAAGAAATTCAAAAAAAGAAACATAAACAAAAAGAAAAGGGAGGTTTATAAACAAAGCATGGTGATGGTAGTGGTAAAAGGCCACACGGCCCAAGATCTATTTATTTATTTATTTTTTTTAAAAGAAAAAGAAAACTAAAATAAAACAAAAGTAAAGTAAATGGAAACAGAAGCTGTAGAACTTCGTCATCTTCTTCAATGATGTGTCACGACTACTATTCACAAAGCCATGGATGCTTCAGTGCTCTCTCAAATCGGAGCGGCGGGACACAAAAAGTACGCGGTTGGAGTCGAAATGCAAAGTGGACTCCAAATATATTCTCGATTTCAAACGAAACTCAAACATAGAGGCACATTCAGAAGATGAAGTTTCGACGAAAACCGGTAACTACCTTCAATTGAAGTGAATGACGATTGGATTTCTCTTCTTCTCTTTCTTCTTTGAATCTGGAGATGCGAAATTGAATTCCAGTTTTGATGATGAAGGTTAAAGAAAAATTGAAGGGTAATATTGATGAATTTTCCAGGATTATGAAGGTTAATTGAATGAATCTTGAAGGTGATTGAAGGAAGTTTGGATTGAAGTTTGGTTTTATTTTTGCAGAGGTTTTCTGGCTTTTCAAGCTTCTTGGACAGCATCTTCACTACATCCCTCAACTTGTGTTGCAGGTTCAGCTAATAAGAAAATACGATCCAAATATACTAAAACAGGATCTTGGCCAAGCCTACTCCATGGAACCTTAAGTTTCACTGATCCAAGAAAACCTGCTTTAACCTTCACTGGTAATTTTAAAGCATTTAGAGCCTCTGGTTTCAGCTGCATATTCTTCAGCTCTAGAACAAATCACAACCTGACCTTGGCCTTGCCTTTCAAGGTCTACCACACAGAAGTCAACAATGGGCCCCAAATTGACATACCTTTCCAAGACTTCCACATAACAACTTTTTGCATCAGGCTGTAAATTTAGCTTTATGAGCTGTGAATCTCCATAGCTTGAACAAATGCATTATCGAGGTATGAAATTGTAGATGCAATGGAAGTCTCACCAGGCAGTCTAAAGCCTTGAAGAAACATCCTGATTGCCTCATCAAACTCCATCTCTTGAAAGTCAAAAGAATCCACATAGGCATGCATTACTTGGAGTCATTTTGATATGATTGGCACTTGATAATGTAGTCAGCTCTAAATCAATAGATCTACTTCCAGCATCAACTTTCCATGCCCTATTCTCCACCTTCACCTCTGATAAAAATGAACACAACTACTCATGTACCAGGACATTACTTGCACCTTCCATTTTGATCTTTGACATAATTCTCTGGATTTCTGGACCAAACTTCTCATAGAACACTGCTTTGATAAACCAATGAATTTCAACACAAAACAAATTGACCGTGAACAAACACATTTGCTGAGAAAATATCCTACCACCACGGGTAATTCACAGTTGAAGCAAACCCTTGATAGTTTGACCAAGATGAGGTCAAACGTCCATCTAATTTAAACTTGAATGAATGTCCTTGGTTATCAACCTCCTTGCAAAACCCTAAACACACAAAGAAGAGGAAACAAGCAAAAATGCAAAATATTTTTGGTATTTTGGTTAGATGTTAGTAAACATAAACAACAAAAAGAAAGTAAGAAACCCATAAGGGTTCAAAAGCCAAAAGTACGACCTTGTTTGTGGAATGATATGCAAATGAAATGTGGGATCTTAGGGGTAAAAATTAGGGTATTACAGCTGCCCCTATTTAAGATTCTTCTATCCGGAGATATGAAGATTGACATCTTTGTCTCGACTAGATAGAAGAGACTTAAATATAACAATAAACCCAATTTTTGGGCCTAAGAGACCACAAAATGATATGATTATGCTAATGGTATGCAAACACAAGACCTCTGTGGGGAGGAAAATGCCACAGGAGACAAACAAAAGCTCGGGAGAAAAAGAGAGACTCCACAAGGGAAAACAAAAGAGCAAGATCCTATTCCGATAAAGGAAAGGAAACGACTCAACAGGGAAAGAGATACCAACTGCCAGTTACTGGGCGAATATAGTCGATCCAAAGAGAACAGGTAAAATGCTTCTACTGGTTACTGAGTAGAAAATAAGCATAATAAACCAAAGGGGGTGAGAATATTACCGACCACCAATCAATAGATAGCACAATAAAGGCAATATACTCAAAAGGGTGAAGAAACATTACCGGATACCCAGTACTAGGTATAAAAATTTGGGTAACAAACTCACAAGGAAAGATTACCGACTACCGATTACTGGGTAGAAAAATATGTCAATAACTGACCAAAAAGGATGAGCAAAATACTCAAAAGGGTGAAGAAACATTACCAGATACCCATTACTAGGTAGAAAAATTTGGGTAACAAACTCACAAGGAAAGATTACCGACTACCGATTACTGGGTAGAAAAATATGTCAATAACTGACCAAAAAGGATGAGCAAAATACTCAAAAGGGTGAAGAAACATTACCAGATACCCATTACTAGGTAGAAAAATTTTGGGTAATGAACTCACAAGGAAAGATTACCGACTACCGATTACTGGGTAGAAATATATGTCGATAACTGACCAAAAAGGATGAGAAAAATACTCAAAAGGGTGAAGAAACATTACCAGATACCCATTACTAGGTAGAAAAATTTTGGGTAATGAACTCACAAGGAAAGATTACCGACTACCGATTACTGGGTAGAAATATATGTCGATAACTGACCAAAAAGGAGGAGACAAATGCTACCTACTACCTATCACTAGGCAGAAAATAAAGGCAACAAGCTCGGGAGGAAGGATTATCTTTTACCGGTCAAATGGGTAAAGCATAACCAACCAAAAGGGGTGAGAAATATTACCAGTCAATAGAGGTAACATACTCGAAAGGTGAAGAAACATTACCGGATACCCAGTACTAGGTAGAAAAATTTAGGTAATGAACTCACAAGGAATACCTGCTACCAATCAATGGGCAACTTAAATCCCACAACAAACTTCTCAAATAAAGAGACAACCATTTGTTGGGGTGAGTTTTATCTTGTTGGAGACATACAAGTTGCTCAAATAAAGAGACTGCCACATGAAGTCGCACAAGCAATCACCAAGAGAGTGTTATCAAAACACCGTTGGGGAAATCAAATCTTCATCTTCTTATGGGAATCAATAACAGATTCCTTCCGAGGAAAGTAAATCCTCTAAAATACCTTCTCATCATCCAGGTTTCACAGCCCAGGGAAATCCAAAATAACCGCTGTAAGAGACCAAAGTTCAATCCAGGAACAAACTGGAGAGAAACGGTCAAACAAGACTCGACCCAATGAGGAAATAACTCAACTGGGGAACAATTCCATCCAGATAAAAGCTGGGGAGGAAAGCTAAACAAACATCTTCCACGAGGCATAAACTCAGTGGGGAATTAGAAAGGATAGGTATTTTCTGCTTAAGGGTGGAGGCTCTAATGGAGAGAGGACACACGCACTCCGCGGGGATAACAACACCGACGAAATGGAAACACCAAAAAATGCAAGATGCACAATGCAACAAAAAGCATGCTATGCTCAACCAAAATGAATGCGCATGTAATGCATATGAGTATGAATATGCTGACAAAACAGACAAAAAGGCGAACAGAGGGTGAACAAAACATCACAACACCACTGAAATACTCGGCTTATCTCAGCAAATTAGAGATATCATTGGAGATCATGTTGGGGATCAGCAACAGAAACCCTGCAAGAGATACACAAGAGCCATCAAAGGAAAATAAATCCTACTACAAGGCTCAAACCTCGCTGAGGAAATGGAGATACCGCTTGGGGAGGAGACCCCAAAGATCAATCTTCAACCATCAATAATTCAACAATATGAACTCCGCTTCGAGAAAAAAAACTGTTGGAGAAAACAAAGCAACACAAATTTTCCAACTCTGCCTGGGGAATAAGAAGTTAACATCATAGCAAAAAGTCAAACTGTGGGGGATTTTAAATCAACACCCAATCTCAAGGTGAGAGAAAACCCGACAGGTGACTGCTATGTCAACACTTCTTAGAAGTAAGCAACATTGTTCTCTACTTGTGGAATAATCCAAAGTAAATATGCATAACCTCTGCTAGGAATCATTAAAGACAAGTCTCCGCATGGGCAATAACATCAAGGAGAGGCGGTCCTCAAACTACTCAACTGTCTGATCATAACCTGGCTGGATGAAGGAAACATACTCATCTGGAGAAGATCTGAATCACGACTTCGCTGTGGAAAACTGATCAATACTTGTCTGGTCATCCATAGGAACAAAACTCTGCTAAGGGAATATCAGCAAACCCTACTAGAGAAACCTCGATATAGCTCAAATGGGGAAACATCAACACAACTCTACTAGGGAGCTGCCAATAAATTCTACCAGAGGAGCAAGAAATAACTTTGCTGAGGAGAAAATCAACAAACTCTACTGAGGAGAATAAGAATCTGATGAAGGTCATATCCTATCTTTCACAACCAGTAGTGATAAATGTGTATCCTCTGCACATGATCAACAAGGATGATACTCTGGGTACTAACATCCTTGAGAGAAAAACTTGGAATTGAGGGGATAATTAAGAAGTTAACATCATAGCAAAAAGTCAACCTGCAGGGGATTTTAAAGCTCAACACAGGGTGAGAGAAAACCCAACAGTTGACTGCTATATCAATACTTCTTAGAAAGGAAATATGGTTCAAATTGGCCATAAGAGCAAAGAATCATAACGGAGGAGGTAGAAACCTGCCAGAGATTCCTCATCAAATTTTACCATAGAACATGATGGGATCCAACAATCACATTCACACTTAAATATGCTTGATCATAAACAGGTTAGGGAAGGAGAACCATGCTCAAATTGAAGGAATCTGAATCAAGACTTTGCAGGGGGAATCCAAGTTAAAAATGCTTGAACTAGTGCCCAACTGAGAAATGCATCAATAAGACCAAACAGAACATCAACAAGGACAAACTCTAATTGGGAGAATATCGAGTTCATAATACCTTGAAATAATCTGCCCCAATATCTTCAAACTCTGAGAGATTCGTCGAATCTCGACGTAACTTCCCCAGATTAACTATAGTCGGCATATTCTTTTACTGATGGAGTATTCAAGCTTTGCCCCTGGAAAAGCATCAACTGGGAAAACAAACTTGCTCAAGCTCAACGAAGTCTTCAAGAAACATGCCCCTGGATATGATCATTCCTTGAAACGATTTGCCAATTACTCATCAGATTTCCATACTTCAAGAGATTATGTTCATCACTGATACGCTTACGTAAGCTTCCATGATGTCAAATAAATGTATGCAAGCAGAAAAGCTTAATTATGAGAATGATAATTCTAATGCAATTACCTATGTTTATCTTGAAGTTTTTTTTTTTTTACTGAAAACATGTCGCAAAAAACTTGTGAACGAATCACTAGTTAAGATGTGACATTGATTTTTGAATGCACATGCAATACCAACAAAAGTCTTTTAGCACAACTTATGGGAGTCAGGAACGCTATTTCGTTAAAGTATGCTTTCAAAATAAACCCTGCTTCAATTAGGTCTTTCGAGGGTTATATTGTGGTTTGGTTCACGGTTTTCAGAAAAAAGGATATTTAGGCTCAAAGTTTATCTGCACCCACCCATTCTCCGTGATGTTCTTCAATCCTATATTCAGCTAATTAGGCACAACTGTTCATCTCTCAAAGAATTTTGATGGTTGAGGAACTGATAAAAATGATGGTTTAAGAGCCAATAAGGCTTTTCAAGGAATAACAGTCACCCCCTTTTTGTCTTTCGTAGTCACATAGATTTGTTCAGGATTTTTCATTGTAATCCTTTCTTTTCGCTTTTCGCGTTTTTTCTTTTCCCTAATTTTTGCCTGAACCAATTCTTTTGAATTTTTGATGTCCAGCGGGATGCCCTAACTTTTGCCTAAGTCACTTGTTTTCAAGTTGTACGACTTAGCGGGCTTTTTATTTTTCTTTTAAACAAATCACGTGACATTGGCTTATCTGACTTGTTAAAAGGGTTGTGATTGTCTCTTTCTTTTGGAATGAGGGATAACCATCATGGTTGGTCCTTAAATACACACTCCTTTTGGAAATTTGAACACTTGGTCAATTTAACTGAAGACTACCCTGCCCCAGGTTAAAATGTGAGGTTTTTTTCATTTAGAAAGGAAACTCCTACTTCGAGGCTCAAAAGGGTTAACAAGGGATTATCTTCCTTATATCTTCGGTGTTTGGGAATTTGAAACAATGCCTTACATCATCAGCAGGGTTTTATTCAAAAGCATATAACCAGAAATTTTGCGTTTTCACCTCATCATCCTCCCTCCAAGAGTTCAAACAAGAAGTCGGTATTGCAAATGCAGGAAAAAATTTATGAGCGAACGCGAATGGATTTCTTCAAGACAAACATACTCATTGCATTATGATTAATATTCAAAATCAAACAAGTTTCTACAAGCAAACAAAGCATTAACAAACATGAGAGATTACAAATAAAATTGCAGTAAATGAACTAATGATCTGAGGAGACTATCTCAATCTGAGCTTGAAAGAATATCCTCAACTTTCTTTGGAGAAACAGAAGCAAATGCACGACCGCTACAGGTCACTCCACTAACGCTGGCAATATGAATTTCCTCGAGTTTTAGATTTATCAACATAAAGGCGTTCCATTCAAAAATGGGCTTCCTCCTTCGAAAGTCAACACCCCATCGTCAATCATCTCTTGAACCATTTCTTGGAAAACTTTGCACTCCTTAATCGGATGCCACATTACCCCATCATGAAACTTACAACTGATATTTGGATTGTACCAACGAGGACGAGATTCCATGACTCTGGTTTTTCTGGGCGTCACTACCGAGTTTCGAGAAAAATAAGACCATAATTGACTGTAAGTCATTGGGATTGAATCAAATTGGCGAGTCTCTCCTTTTGGCTTATTCAGGACTGGATTTTGCAGAATCTGAGGAGAATTCTGAATTGCATCAACCTCAACATTTTCTCCCACTTGAGAATCACTAACAAAATTTTCTCCACTAGTTTGGCCATTCGAACCATCTTGGATTTTGAAAAATTCTTTCTCAAAAAGTGGCGGACGAACTTGAGTTTCTTTGAAATGATTCGGAGTTGCAGTATGCATCTCAACTACAGCGACATTACCATGTTCCGGTAGCAGATTGACTTGGACATTTGTGCCTTTGAGAAACAAAATTCCTTTTTGCACTAGTCTTTGCACTTCATGTTTCAAAGGAAAACAATCTTCAAGACCATGCCCCGGTGCACCCTGATGGAAAGCACAACGAGCCTCTGGTTTATACCACCATGGAATATCTTTTGGAACAGCAGGAGGAGACCTGGTCTTCACAAGATTCTTCTGTATCAAGACAGGAAATAATTCTGCATACGACATCGGAATCGGATTAAATTGCATTTGCTTTTGAACACAACTTTGCTGATCAATCTTTTGTTGTGTCTGTTGTTGCTTACTTTTGTTATGAGATCTTCTACGCTTTCCTTGCAAAATAGCATTAGCAACATATTCTTTCTCTTTGGAAAAACCATTTCCATACTTCTTAGAATTGCTAGAAGAACCATTTCCTTTGGTCAACCATCCTTTCTGGACACCTTCTTCGAGACACATCTCGGTAACATGACTGGAAGCGCTAATGGGAGCCACAGAAATGAGTGTTGAAATGATTTCAGAAATCACAGTCTTTTGTAGTGGAGTCTGAGAAACATGAGGAGAAAGTTGATTCTGAGCAACAACCAGAGTTTCAACCAAAGTAGAGATCCTTTCCATACCATCCCTCAAAGTAGCCAATTCCTCGCGAAGCTCGCGATTCTCTCGTTGCAATTGATCCATCTTTAGCTCGAGTATTGTAGTGATGCGACAACTTGTCTGAACAAAGACCAAGAACGGGAAGTAAATAAGACACCCGGGAAAGGCAAGATACAATGCAGAATGATGCTTGATGTGCAAATGCAAATGCAAGTTTTCAAGGAACTATAAAGCAGTTTGCAAACATTACATTAAGATAACACACTGGATATACCAAAAATCTCATTTCATTAATATTGAAAGAATTACAGCTTTGAAGTACAGTTTCATCAATCTTACAACACAAGAGAGAATGAAATCTAGTTCTAAGGAATCGTGTCTGAAAACGACCCAACTCTGAGCTGATACTTCTTGCGAAGCCTCTTGATTTATCTTACATAGCTGATCTTCATGGTGTCTTTCTCTTTCACGTGTCGATTCACAATACCCTTCCAAGAACCGGAGGTAGGAAGATGAGCAGATGATGATATACTAGAGGAAAATAAATCCTCTGGATCCCTTGATCTCTTCATGACACGTCGCTCAAGAAACTCAATGAAGATTTTGCCTACCCATAAGATACGCATACTCCTCAAAGGTTGGCAATAACTGATAATCTGGAAAATTAAATCAATGATGCAACAGATCATAGAACTGGACCAATGTATTAAGAATCCCCTCTTCAACATCAGTCCTCAGAATAATCAACAGTTTCTTAAACAGCATTTGAAATCTACAGGACTAGATACCAAAGATTCAAGCTTTCTCAACTCTTGTAAGTCAAAACTCGTGAAAATGTACTTCTTAGTGTTACTTCTTTCAATATCCATGATTCTAAAAAATTTGCGATATTTGCAAAAAGAAATCTCTGAGTTCCTTGCAAACTGAGGAAAAAAAAATGCTCATGAATGAATAGATGCAAGATGCAACACCCACAAACAAGACATACAAAGCACACAGGTTCAAAGGTTCGGCGCGAGCATGGAGCCAAAGGTAAGAACCACCCACAATGGTATGTACTAAGGTTATATCATCACCTGTAGAACAAGGTTCTAAAAAGTTCCCAGAATCATAATTCCATCTTTTGGATATTATCGGCTTAAACGACTACTCGTTGGCCAACAATATTCTCAAGAGAAACTCATCTGAGTGTGGTATCGCGTAACGACTAATTCAAGTCTACACCTGAACAGCCACCGCACCACGTCCTAATAAGGCCAAGATGGGTTAAAGGGTTCTAAGGTCCTCAGCTTCTCAGGCTCCCAGTCGGAAAAAGTAATATCAATTACGACTACTTGTAAGACATCAGTAATTTCCAAAGGGGCCTCCACCGAGCGGGGGATCTCAAGTCAGCTTAGTAAGGACTACTCCACGTAAGCCAACAAGACTATACCACCCTCCTATCATAAGTGCACTCAAGTCCGGGTTAGGACTTATCTCACCACACAGATTACCAGGCACCAAAACAGAACAATCAATAACAAACAAGTCAAACAGAAAGCGAGAAATAAATCAAAGTAGGCGAAACCCACTAGGAACCGTTGGAGATCCCCAGCAGAGTCGCCACTTTTCTGTAGCGGTAAAAATTGTGAGTGTAAGTTATTGACTAACTTAACTAAAAGAAAACAAGAGTCGCCACCGCACTTTTATTTTATCCAAATAAAGGAAAGGAAAAAGGGCGAACAAAACCAAAGAGTTCTAAAATAAGAACACGAGACAGAGATCGGGGTAAGGGGGTTGGTTACGCAATGGGAAGGTGTTAGCACCCAAAACGTCTATAGTACTCTATAGGAGCCCTTTGAAATATTTACGCTTTTTGGTTTGAAAATGGTTTGTTTGAAAAGAGATTGGGGAGATGAGAAGAGAATATTTTTTTTAGATTTTTGTGTTTGGAGAGACTTATCGTCTCATGCCTACGTACCCATAAAGTGCAATATGGAATCAAAACCCCGTAGTTCGTGGTAAAAATGACAAAAATTTGTTGGTTTTGATTGTTTTTAGATGTAAAGACAAGTCGTCATTTCAAGGAGAAAACTGCGACTATCCACCCACGAGTATTAAGACAACATCTGCGTCACATAAAGATGGAGGATTTGCTTGCATTATCAACAAGACTATCACTCAACATCAACGTGGAAAATGTCAAAGTCTTAATAATATGGGGAATAGGAGATTTACATCTCAACTATAGAAATGAATCATGTCTAAACTTTATGAAAAGTTTTAAAGTGAAAAAGTGCATAAAGGCACAAAAAGAGTTGATGATTTTTTGTATTTTTTATGTCTTTTGAAATTGGTCAAAGCATGATTAACATTGATTGACTTTTATTAAGAAAAACAAAGTTTAAAAATCACTTGACGAAAGTCAAGGTTTTATTGCGAAAGCGGTTTTGAAGTTTGAAACCAAGAAGGTTTTGAAAAAGGGAGAAAGTTTTGAAAATTTAAGAAGGGGAGGAGATGAAGTGACTATCCTAAAAAACAAAATAAGAGCTAGAGGTAAGAAAGATCTAACCGACTTGTAGCACACTCCAAAGCAAGCAAAAAGAATTCCATCCGATTTAAAGCATAAGCTAATGAGCGAGCCAAATAAAGGCTAAGATCCACAATACTCCAAGCATAGGAATGAGAACCCTAATTCTAAGTCCAAAGGTCCATAAAGTCCAAGGTCTAAGAGTAGTCCAAGAGCATAACCACAAAGTTAATAGCACCAAAATTTTTAGATGTTTTATCCTTTATTAATGTTTTGAACAAAGTATGGTCCAAGTGGACAAAAGAAAAATGACATAAACATAAACAAAGATATGGTATGAAATGATAAAATGGAAGCAGAAAAGTAAAAAAATAAGGAGTAAGAAGAGAATATAAACAAAATTAAACAAGGATATTGTTAGTGAGTTAGTGGTTAGTGGTTAGAACATATGATCAATGATGATTAATTCTTGCACTTAGACCAAGATTAATGAAAATTCATTAGAGGATTGATAGAATCAAAGCCTCCTAACAATGATTTTCATAGGTATTGGAATTAAGACAAGCAACTAATCATACTTGGACTTTTAAACGTAAGTTTGAGCCACGAATGATCATTTTCCGATTAAGGGACAATTTAGCGCTATGTTAAGCAATCGTAATCGGGTTTATGTAGAAACCACGACTATCTGAGGCCGGTCAATAAAATGTTAGTGTTAATACATGTTAGAGAAGTGATATGTAAATCACTCTCCTAAAACATGCCACACAAAAAGAAAAGAGGTAGTGATCTCATCATAATCAAGACTTTTCATCAATTAATCAAAGGTAATCTATCACTATTCCAAAGTAAGGAGAATTATCTCAATGATTATTCGTCCATAGATTTGAAATAATGAAGATTAAACCACCTTGATAATCAACAATCTATGATCCATAGATTTCATCGATCAAAAGAAAAAGAAGAAGAAAGAGAATTAAAATGAACCTTAATTCGATTAAATCGTCATTAATATCAATCACCTCTCTTGGCGGATTTGAAATTTATCCTATCAACGCCCATGGTCCATTGAGATTAACAAAATCATATTCAAAATTTAAGATCCAACCAAATCAACCAACAAGAAATTCAAAAAAAGAAACATAAACAAAAAGAAAAGGGAGGTTTATAAACAAAGCATGGTGATGGTAGTGGTAAAAGGCCACACGGCCCAAGATCTATTTATTTATTTATTTTTTTTAAAAGAAAAAGAAAACTAAAATAAAACAAAAGTAAAGTAAATGGAAACAGAAGCTGTAGAACTTCGTCATCTTCTTCAATGATGTGTCACGACTACTATTCACAAAGCCATGGATGCTTCAGTGCTCTCTTAAATCGGAGCGGCGGGACACAAAAAGTACGCGGTTGGAGTCGAAATGCAAAGTGGACTCCAAATATATTCTCGATTTCAAACGAAACTCAAACATAAAGGCACATTCAGAAGATGAAGTTTCGACGAAAACCAGTAACTACCTTCAATTGAAGTGAATGACGATTGGATTTCTCTTCTTCTCTTTCTTCTTTGAATCTGGAGATGCGAAATTGAATTCCAGTTTTGATGATGAAGGTTAAAGAAAAATTGAAGGGTAATATTGATGAATTTTCCAGGATTATGAAGGTTAATTGAATGAATCTTGAAGGTGATTGAAGGAAGTTTGGATTGAAGTTTGGTTTTATTTTTGCAGAGGTTTTCTGGCTTTTCAAGCTTCTTGGACAGCATCTTCACTACATCCCTCAACTTGTGTTGCAGGTTCAGCTAATAAGAAAATACGATCCAAATATACTAAAACAGGATCTTGGCCAAGCCTACTCCATGGAACCTTAAGTTTCACTGATCCAAGAAAACCTGCTTTAACCTTCACTGGCAATTTTAAAGCATTTAGAGCCTCTGGTTTCAGCTGCATATTCTTCAGCTCTAGAACAAATCACAACCTGACCTTGGCCTTGCCTTTCAAGGTCTACCACACAGAAGTCAACAATGGGCCCCAAATTGACATACCTTTCCAAGACTTCCACATAACAACTTTTTGCATCAGGCTGTAAATTTAGCTTTATGAGCTGTGAATCTCCATAGCTTGAACAAATGCATTATCGAGGTATGAAATTGTAGATGCAATGGAAGTCTCACCAGGCAGTCTAAAGCCTTGAAGAAACATCCTGATTGCCTCATCAAACTCCATCTCTTGAAAGTCAAAAGAATCCACATAGGCATGCATTACTTGGAGTCATTTTGATATGATTGGCACTTGATAATGTAGTCAGCTCTAAATCAATAGATCTACTTCCAGCATCAACTTTCCATGCCCTATTCTCCACCTTCACCTCTGATAAAAATGAACACAACTACTCATGTACCAGGACATTACTTGCACCTTCCATTTTGATCTTTGACATAATTCTCTGGATTTCTGGACCAAACTTCTCATAGAACACTGCTTTGATAAACCAATGAATTTCAACACAAAACAAATTGACCGTGAACAAACACATTTGCTGAGAAAATATCCTACCACCACGGGTAATTCACAGTTGAAGCAAACCCTTGATAGTTTGACCAAGATGAGGTCAAACGTCCATCTGATTTAAACTTGAATGAATGTCCTTGGTTATCAACCTCCTTGCAAAACCCTAAACACACAAAGAAGAGGAAACAAGCAAAAATGCAAAATATTTTTGGTATTTTGGTTAGATGTTAGTAAACATAAACAACAAAAAGAAAGTAAGAAACCCATAAGGGTTCAAAAGCCAAAAGTACGACCTTGTTTGTGGAATGATATGCAAATGAAATGTGGGATCTTAGGGGTAAAAATTAGGGTATTACAGTATGCAAGCTATTTTCTAGGACTTGATCAAAAAGACTATCGAGGTGTTTATGGATGACTTCTTAGTTTTCAGTCTGTTATTTGACCTTTGTCTGAAAAATTTGGATGTTGTTTTGGAGAGGTGTGTGGAGACTAACTTAGTACTCAACTGGGAAAAATGCAATTTTATGATCACAGAAGAAATTGTGCTTGGACACAAAGTTTCTTTGAAAGGGATTGAAATTGATCGTGCCAAAATGGAATTCATTGAGAAGCTACCACCACCTTTGAACATGAAAGGAATCAGAAGCTTTTTAGGTCATGCGGGATTATATCGGAGATTTATCAAAGATTTTGCAAAGATCACGAAGCCATTGATCAACTTGCTCAACAAAGATAAGTCTTTTATTTTCGATGAGTCTTGTATAACAACTTTCAATTTTTTAAAGCAAAGCTTAACCACCTCGCCCATAATCGTAGCACCAAATTGGAAAATTGATTTTGAACTCATGTGCGATTCTAGTGATTATGTCGTTGGTGCGGTGTTGGGTCAAAGAAAAACAATTTTTTTTCATGCTATACACTATGCGAGCAAAGTTCTCAATGAAGCTCAAATAAATTATGCAACAACCGAAAAAGAGTTGCTTGCAATAGTGTATGCATTGGAAAAATTTCAGTCATATTTGATAGGGTCTAAAGTTGTGGTTTACACGGACCATGTGGCGATCAAGTATTTGCTCACCAAGTCGGATTCAAAATAAAGACTAATTCGTTGGATACTTTTGTTATAAGAATTTGATTTGGAAATTTGTGACAAAAAGGGATCCGAGAATTTGGTGGCGGATCACTTATCTCGTCTTGTGAATCTTGAGGTGATGAAACATGAAAATGAGGTGAAGGAAGAATTTCCCGATGAGAAGTTGTACACGGTGCAAGTTAGACCTTGATTTATCGACATGGCTAACTACAAAGCCATCGGATTAATACCGGAAGGTCTAACGAGTAACCAGAAAAAGAAATTTTTGTCTGATTCCAAATATTTTGTATGGGATGAGCCTCATTTGTTTAAGCTTGGTGTTGACAACATTTTGAGGAGATGTGTGTCTCATGAAGAAGCCAAAGACATACTCTGGCATTGTCATAACTCTCCTTATGGAGGTCATTTCAATGATACAAGAACGGTAACGAAAGTCCTTCAATCGGGCTTTTATTGACCTTATTTGTTCAAAGATACGCATGCGTATGCTAAAAGTTGTGACAAATGCCAACAGAGTGGTGGAATTTCACAAAGGAATGAAATGTCGTTGCAAAATATGTTATAAGTTGAAGTATTTGATTGTTGGGGCATAGATTTTGTTAGCCCATTCCCACCGTCTTTCGGTAATGAATACATCTTGGTTGCGGTTGATTACATTTTGAAATGGGTTGGAGCAATAACAAGTGCTAAGGCTGATGAAAAAACCGTGATAAATTTTTTGAAGAAAAATATTTTCTCTCGATTTGGTACTCCGTGAGTGTTGATAAGTGATGGAGGATCCCACTTCTACAACACTTAGCTAGAAAAAGCGTTGGAGCAGTGCGATGTTAAGCACAAAGTTGCAACACCCTACCATCCACAAGCTAATGGGCAAGCCGAGTATCAAATCGAGAAATCAATTTTTTTTTGGAAAAAATTGTGTCCGCTTCTAAAAAATATTGGTTGAGCAAGCTAGATGACGCTTTATGGGCTTATCGGACAACTTTTAAGACTCTGATTGGTCTCACTCCTTTCAAGATTGTCTATGGTAAAAACTGTCACTTGCCGGTAGAGTTGGAACATAAGGCCTTTTGGGCGTTAAAATTGTTGAATTTTGATCAAAAACTAAGTGGTGAAAAAAGAGAAATCCAACTTCATGAATTGGAGGAATTGCGCTTGCAAGCGTATGAATCTAACATGGTTTACAAAGACCGGGTGAAAGTTTATCATGACAAGAAAATCGTGGCAAAGAAGTTCGAAGTGGGACAAATGGTTTTGCTTTTCAACTCTGGGTTGAAATTGTTCCCAGGAAAGCTGAAATCAAAGTGGCCGGGTCCGTTCCGAATTCGAGACATCATGAGCTTTGGAGCAATCACAATTGAAGATGTGCAGTCAAAAGAGAGTTGGACAGTGAATGGCCAAAGATTGAAGATCTATTTGGGTGGTGATTTCGAGCGGAACACCACCTTTGTGCCTTTTTGCGATCCGTGATCTCATTGGACCATTGAGTTGAAACGACGTTAAACAAAGCGCTTGTTGGGAGGCACCCCAACATTGTAAGTATTTTCTGTTTTTACTGTTTTGTTTAATGTATGTTTGTGTAAGGATGTGGTAGAAGAATTGTGCAGCAAAAAGAAATTTTTTTGAAAACCTGTCATGTTCGCCAGCAAGTTCGCTGTGCGAACTTCTGGGCGAATTCCTTCACTAGCAAACTCGCAGTGCGAGTAAGGAGAAACAGGGAAACTATTTTCTGCCACATCAATTGTGTTTTCTTAAGTGTTTCCTTTTGGGCCAATGTTGGGCCCATCCATCAACCCTGTTGGTTCCATGATTCTATGACTGACCATGGTTCTTGATTAGCTAAATTTTGGTAAAACATGATCCTGCACTGATGTCATTACCAATGTCATAACATCCATATCTACTGTTATGACAGTACTGCTGTCATGTGTTTTTCAGGATGTCATTACCAATCTTATGACATCACTGTCTGGTACAACAGGAGATGCTATTTTATATCTCTTGACATAGGTATTTTAGTTTGATGAGATCATGTTGGATATACATCATCAGTGTGTGCAGGCCAGAGTGATTCATTAGGAACAAAGTGAAGAGTTAATTGGTGTTCATAAAAAGGATCCTTGAGACTTTTTAGGAAACTATAAAACATTTGTTTATACTATTATGAAGAAGATTCTGCAGAAGTGCACTACAAGGCAAGTTTAGTTAGCTGGCACAAAGAGAATTGGATGTCATACTGAATGTCATGACATCAGGTAGTTGTCATGCATAACATGCATGTTGGATTTCTGTTATAATGCATGAGTAAGCTCAGGCTAGATTTTAGGAAATCTGTTAGGGATCCTTAGGCATCTCAGACGAGATTCTAGGCAGTGCTGAGCTTATCATGGAACGACTATGACCTATTTGAAAGCGCCTTGAATTATGGAAATTAGTTTTACTTTGTTAAACCTAATGTTTGTTACTTGTGACCTGCCCAAGCACAGTCTGCATTACTATTTAAGGAGGAGCAGAAGCAAGGGAAATAAAGCACTCACAACAAGAAAAACTTGAGTGTAGAATTAAGGTCTAGGGTTTTGAGAGTCCATTGTGTGTGACCTTGTAAGTCACCCTTTGTATCTTTGATACATTGTGGTAGACATATTTGTGAGTGAAGAACCTTGTTCTTCACATGTGTGTAGGAGTCTTAGGTTTTCTTGTAGGCCAAGCAATTATATGTTGTATGATTGCTCTGGGTTAGTGTGTATGAACTGTTGTGTTCATTGTGTCACTCAAATCTTTTAAGCAAGAGTGTATATTCCTTGATTGAAGCTGTTAAGCAAAATCAAGTATTGTGACTTTGAAGAGTGCCTTCTAAAGTCTGTTTTTGTAATGAATTGATTATCACTGAGTAAACTCAGGCTAGATTTTAGGAAATCTTTTAGGGATCCTTAGGTATCTCAGACGAGATTCTAAGCAGTGTTGAGCTTATCATGGAACGGCTATGACCTATTTGAAAGCGCCTTGAATTATGGAAATTAGTTTTACTTTGTTAAACCTAATGTTTGTTACTTGTGACCTGCCCAAGCCCAGTCTGCATTACTATTTAAGGAGGAGCAGAAGCAAGGGAAATAAAGCACTCACGACAAGAAAAACTTGAGTGTAGAATTAAGGTCTAGGGTTTTGAGAGTCCATTGTGTGTGACCTTGTAAGTCACCCTTTGTATCTTTGATACATTGTGGTAGACATATTTGTGAGTGAAGAACCTTGTTCTTCACGTGTGTGTAGGAGTCTTAGGATTTCTTGTAGGCCAAGCAATTGTATGTTGTATGATTGCTCTAGTTTAGTGTGTATGAATTGTTGTGTTCATTGTGTCACTCAAAGCTTTTAAGCAAGAATATATATTCCTTGATTGAAGCTGTTAAGAAAAATCAAGTATTGTGACTTTGAAGAGTGCCTTCTAAAGTCTGTTTTTGTAATGAATTGATTATCACTGCGGTGATTGAGGGGGAGTGAGCGGGGTCTCTTGTCTAGTGGATTCTAGGCAGAAGTGTCATTGAGTAGGTCTTAAGTGAAGAGTGCAAACAAGTTGTTTGACTCTGAATTAATTCTACTAAAAGTGAATTTCCTCCCTATCTTGGTAGCCCCCAGATGTAGGTAACGTTGCACCGAACTGGGTAAACAATTCATTGTGTTATTTATCTTTCAGCATTTACAATTATGCACAATTTAAATGGTTAGATAGATAGTCTGTCTGTCTACTGATGTCACAACATACTCCATGATATTGGTCATGACATTGGTACAATTTAAAGTAATTTAAATTGGTCATGGTTTGTCCTCGTCCTTATTGGGCAGAGATCAATGTTCTTGGGACATATGAGATCCACATACCAGAATTTCAATTGGTATTAGAGCAGACATCCTATCTGTTCTGGATGTGATCTTGGGAGATACTTTCTGGTGTTTTGAACGAGGAGAAGTGGTAGCTGAGTTGCCGATCTTTCTAAACATTTGAGTTGATACCTATGGAGTTTAGGAGGAGGTTCCAAAGGAGTCTGTGTATCTGCTGATGTGCCCTCTGATATAGAAGCTTCTATGATCTACTGAATGGTTTGCCAAAGGAGGAGTGGCTACTTCTGTGTGATGACCTATAAGATGTTGTGACATCTTATTTAGGGCATGTTGAAGATGTTCTTTTGGTGGTTCCGCTGTATATGTTTCTAATGAAAGAACTCTGGTAGCCCTGGGAGAAGATTGGCCTATATATAGTTTGATGCATGGTTGTGGCAGTTGTGTAGATGGTGTTTGTAGCTATGTGCTTGGGTTGTTCTGCTGTGTATTACAAGTTGCTGAAGGCTGTTTTAGAAAGGATAGTAGGAGGTGATTTATTTTCACCACTCATGACTTGCAAAGGCTCTTTCAATAGAGGAAGTCATAGCCAGGTTGAGTCAAGGGTTTCAGCCTTGATGTTTCAGCCTTGATACCCCTGAAGTTGTGAGGATTTAAGATCAATTGCTATTTATGGACTACACATGTATTTAATTGATTATCCATGAAGTTCAAAGAAGGATCTATTACAAGGATTTAAGATTCATTACTATTTGAGGTATTCTCAAATATTTAATGGATTATCCTTAGTTGATGATCAAGTTGTCTCATCAGTTGTTACTCAAGCATCAGGCCCCAAATCTGCTTTGTCTACTTCAAAGATCTGATGTTCAACCAGATGTTAAGACATTCCATCATCAGAGATTGTATAGAAGTCTGTTGAATAAGATATAGTTGATAATCTTGTTACCATACTCTTGTGTGGTAGGATTTGACTTTATTCTAGTAAGTTTCATGGCAAGAAACTAAGACTAGAATGTAGTGCTGGTGGAAGTGAAGATGAAGACATGTCTCTTAGATCTGTTGAAGTGCAGCAGGTGCATTCTAGTGTCTACTAGAAACATCTGAGCTTTATCTAGAAAGTTTCCTAACAACAAACAGGTCTAGAAGATGGTGCTGGTGATAGCAATGTTTAGGTCAGTTTATTTCTGATCTAAGTACATAGGATCATGTGACCATGATCATCTTAGAGGTCAAGGATAAGTGGCAATTATCTCTGACTTTCTGAAGAAGTCTCTACTTAAGGAAAGCGGGATTCCTTTTGTAAAAAAATTTTGTGATCCTTCTTCTCTGAAAAATTAAGCCTTGGCATGATTGGGTTCTCTAAAGAGAAGTGTTCTGGAGAAAATGCATTTCAAAGGTAGCTATTGCAGAATAGAGGTTGTCTACTCAAACCTGAGAACATAGAACTCCTTTCTGTCATATGGAGAAGGTTATTCTAAGTGGCAGAATGAAAGCCTGAACTCTCCAGCAGGATGTCTTTTCAGATGTTGTGACATCAAGCAAACTTCAGGACCTTAGTTGATGTTGTGGCACATCATTGTAAGATAGGTTGATCTTCTCAGGTATGAATGGAATTAATACTTTCTCATGCACTTTGCGGGAGCTGTGTGAAGAAGTAGATGTTACAGGTCCAAGTCTTGGTGTATCTAAGATGCTTGCTATGGAGCAAGTAGGACATGTGACTTGAAAATCAAGTTTGCTTGGCGGATCAGAAGAGTTTCTAGAGCTCTAGAAGCAGATGAGTAACCAAACAGTAACATTTGGTTATTTAAAGAAGTGTGCTTAAATTACTCTTGTGCAGAAAGGTAGCTGTTTGAAGACCAAAGAAGGTTCTGATTCTATTCATATATTAGAGCTTGTGGTAGAAGCCCTAAGATGTGTATGGAAGATTACCCTCTTTTAGAGATGTAGCTGGTGGAGTTGTGTTCTCTGAAGATCTTCAGTTGGACTACTAGGCAGTAGTAAGTCCAGTTGTGGGCATATAAAGAACCAGGGGATGATGTGTATGTGATATGTATCATCTGGTTTGGTTCTACTTGGAGAAGGACTTGAAGATCTGGTGCGGAACTTGTAATTCACTGTCTAACTAAGAAGTACTCTATCTTGTTATACGGGAGACTGATGAGGTAAAGGGATTGTCTTGGAGTATGATGTGAGAGTATTGTACAAGACTGGAGTGGCTCATTGCATGAAAATTTGGACTTATGAGTGAATATTCACCAGTTAAACCAGAAATGTTCTTACTTATCATATGGGAGAATTATGAGGAAAGAATGTCTTGGATTATGAGGTGTTTATCTGGTTCAGGCCAGAAGTCTTGTGGAGGAGTGGTAACTCTAGAAAGAAGTGGAGCAGTTTGGTACCTTTTCACTGTATGAGCATGAGGTTGGTCTTGAGATACTATGGTGATCTTGGAGCAGCTTTTATAGAAGATAGGGGGAGAATTTCTGTTTGATGGGTGTACTAGTTGCTTGTAGTTCAAGCAGTAAGTGAATGCGTTCAGCAGGCGTGTTGAACAAAGAGTGAGCTCTTGAAGACATGAAGATGAGTCTTATGTTTTCCATTCACGTGCTTCTGGAAAAAGAGCACTAGTTATCCTTGATATGGGGAGTCATACTTCTAGGATCTGTTGATGCAATAACACAGTTTCAAGATTGTTTGTGGTCTCGAGCAGGTTGTAATTGTATGCCTCTATAAGGATGGAATGTCATACCAGATGTTGTGACATTGTGTTACTGCTCTAGCTCATGGTGAACCTGACAGTATATTTTATTCTGTCTTTGGGTATCAATGGATCAAACCAGGGTTTTGAAACTCTATCCAAGTGTTTGTCTTGTTTGACAGGTGAAGATGAAGATCAAGACACCATCAACCTTGATCTTGTGCATATGGAAGGACATTCACCCTGTCATCTTGGAGAGTCTTCTAGTTCTTCAAAGATGCATGTGGTTCCAGTGTGCGAATATGAAGGTGATGAAGTAATTCTTCATATATTCGGGTTCTCTCCTTTAGGGGGAGTGTTGATTATGCATGATAGGGGGAGCTGTGTACCTGACTGATGTGTAACTGCATTACTTGTGTTAACATTGTGTTGTCTGGTGTACCCTTCTACCTTGGCAAGGTGACTATGGGTCTGGCCGTATGAGATTGTTGATTTGAACTAGGAATGACCTAGGAAACAATAGTGGTTATTGTCTAGGAGAATTTATTTTTCTCTACAGAATATTTGAGTGTCACAAATTGGGGATTTAAAATCAATTGTTAATAGGCAAGTATTTAATCGATTATCCTTAAATTGGTGATGTCAAAAGTGTCACTCCTAAGGGTGCAGCTTCAGACAAGGCAAGAACTCAAGATTCAATGACAATGTTCATGGTAAAGCCACGTGGAATTGATTATGTGGAGGTTGTCTCTCATAATAATGAATCATGGTGTATGGTTGCTTGTCATGAAGATGGTCATCGTGAAGAATCGTTCTATTGATGGATTTGTACAAGAGAAGATGTAGTCCATGCCTTGGTGCTTACAGTCTGACTGGTTGATAAAGAAATTATGTCTTAAGGTGCTTAAGAATAATTTTTGTAATGTCAGACAGGGTGTCTGAACATTGTGTCTCTAAGGAAGCTTCATGAGAGTTTATTTCTCTCTATGATGTTCTGGTGTTTGTGATGATTTGGTAAGTTGCTGCTGGTATGCTCTTCTGAGACCTTCGTGTGCATGACATCTTGCCTATCCAAGGAGTTATGACAACTTGTGAGGATGCGTTAGCCCATGGTGTATTCTCAAGGAGCTGTGGTTGAGTGTGTTCAGCAGGGGGGTTTAAGACCTGGTCCATGGATTATTGCTACAGTGGTGCAGTCTTCATATTGATGGGGATCAAGCAGTTTCTGTATCTCTTGAGAGATTGTGAGATGACTGGATGTTTGGACACCATGTGCAGTATGAACATTTACTCCATTTTTTGTTGTCAATTTTTGACTAAACCAAGGGGGAGTAAAATGTTGTTACTACTGCTAAGGAAATAGTAGTATTGTGTAGGTACAACTATTGAGGGGGAGTGTGATAGTTTGAGAGGCTAGTTGTCTTGAGAAAACTACTGTTGCTGCCCTGATAAGTTGTTTGGTTGTTTTAGCCAAAATTTGACAAAGGGGGAGATTGTTGGTTCCATGATTCTATGACTGACCATGGTTCTATGATTGGCTAAATTTTAGTAAAACATGATCCTACACTGATGTCATTGCCAATGTCATAACATCCACATCTACTGTTATGACAGTACTACTATCATGTGTTTTTCAGGATGTCATTACGAATGTCATGACATCACTGTCTGGTATAGCAGGAGCTGCTATTTTATATCTCTTGACAGAGGTATTTTGGTTTGATGATATCCTGTTGGATATACATCATCAGTGTGTGCAGGTCAGAGTGATTCATTAGGAACAAAGTGAATAGTTAATTGGTATTCATAAAAAGGATCCTTGAGACTTTTTAGGAAACTATAAAACATTTGTTTATACTATTATAAAGAAGATTCTGCAGAAGTACACTACAAGGCAAGTTTAGTTAGCTGACACAAAGAGAATTGGATGTCATACTGAATGTCATGACATCAGGTAGCTGTCATGCACAACAGGCATGTTAGTTTTCTATTATAATGCATGAGTAAGCTCAGGCTAGATTTCAGGAAATCTGTTAGGGATCCTTAGGTATCTCAGACGAGATTCTAGGCAGTGCTGAGCTTATCATGGAATGGCTATGACCTATTTGAAAGCGCCTTGAATTATGGAAATTAGTTTTACTTTGTTAAACCTAATGTTTGTTACTTGTGACCTGCCCAAGCCCAGTCTGCATTATTATTTAAGGAGGAGCAGAAGCAAGGGAAATAAAGCACTCACAACAAGGAAAACTTGAGTGTAGAATTAAGGTCTAGGGTTTTGAGAATCCATTGTGTGTGACCTTGTAAGTCACCCTTTCTATCTTTGATACATTGTGGTAGACATATTTGTGAGTGAAGAACCTTGTTCTTCACATGTGTGTAGGAGTCTTAGGATTTCTTGTAGGCCAAGCAATTGTATGTTGTATGATTGCTCTGGTTTAGTGTGTATGAACTGTTGTGTTCATTGTGTCACCTAAAGTTTTTAAGCAAGAATATATATTCCTTGATTGAAGTTGTTAAGCAAAATCAAGTATTGTGACTTTGAAGAGTGCCTTCTAAAGTATGTTTTTGTAATGAATTGATTATCACTACGGTGATTGAGGGGGAGTGAGCGGGGTCTCTTGTCTAGTGGATTCTAGGCAGAAATGTCATTGGGTAGGTCTTAAGTGAAGAGTGCAAACGGGTTGTTTGACTCTGAATTAATTCTACTAATAGTGAATTTCCTCCCTGGCTTGGTATCCCCCAGATGCAGGTGAGGTTGCACTGAACTGGGTAAACAGTTCATTGTGTTATTTATCTTTCAGCATTTACAATTATGCACAATTTAAATGGTTAGATAGATAGTATGTCTGTCTACTGATGTCACAACAGACGCCATGACATTGGTACAATTTAAAGTAATTTAAACTGGTCATGGTATGTCCTCGTCCTTGTTGAGCAGAGATCAATGTTCTTGGGACATATGAGATATGTATACCAGAATTTCAAACCGTTTTTTGAACTTTTGAGGGTTAACACTTCCCCCTCCCACACCTTCACATTTTATCTATCTCACTTGCTCTCACTATCACTCTTTCACTCTCACAAAAACAATACTGCACCCAAGGTTCTCTGTGAAAATCTCCTCACCCTTCAACATTCCAGGTTTGATTATTATTTCTTCCATCTGGAATTATCTCTTAAGATTGTTGTTAGGGTTGTGATATGCAATTTGACATTAGTTGATTAGGGTTAGGTTAACATTGATAAAATCTGTTGCATGTTGTTGTTGGTAGTTTAAAATTGTGGCCCATGTCATTATACTTCTGTGATTGCATGTAAAAGTTGGGTACAATTGCTTTTGAAACAAAATAGAGGCTGAAAACTGAATTCGCAGCCTTCGCTGGGAAGTTCGCACTACGAACCTGGGGCGAGTTTTTGCCAGGCCTTCGCACGGCGAATTTTATAGCGGGGATGGCAGATTTTTGTGTTATTTTAGTGATGCATGGGGCTATTTATGCTTTCTTTCTTCTTTTTTCTGGACTAATCTATTTGTATGTTGGATGTTGTTTGTCTGTTTTGTTGCTGCAGATGGCTGTTTTGTATGCTGAATGGTCCTATAGAACCGTTGCTGCCATCATTCATAGTAAGCTATGGGACACTTTAGTTACACCTGCAGGCAGCTACAACATTGAGGTTGTGGGAGAATTTTATGCTAATGCTTTTCTGGACGATGACGAGCCATTCACCTAGACAACAAGAGTTTTAGATAGAGAGATGAGTTTTGATAGAGACACCATCAATAAGGTTCTTGGAAGGCCTATGAATTTAGGCAAAGATGAAATTGATGACTATCATAGGGACTTAAGGCTCCATAGAGATACAAACATGATTTCCGAGGCTTTGCTTTTAGAAGGAAAGTCGGTTGAGTTGAACCCATCTAGGGTTCCGAGGCATTATCATCAAGAGGACATGAAACTGTTGCCTTAATTGGTGCTTCATTTGGTTTTAACAAATATCAAACTAAAGTCGTACACCTCTACAGTGCCGATCTCAGTGGCATACTTGGTTCACAACATACTTACAAATGTTCAGATTGATGTAGCTTGGATCATCGCAGGTGAAATGAGATCTGTGGTGGAGAGTGATCTTAAGGTCGGAGCTCGAGTTAATTGCCCCCTTGCCTTTACATGTCTTATCATGGAACTTTGTGTTCATGTGAGGGTTAAGCTACCTTCGCGTCGACAGGTGACGATCCCTGCTGCTATCAATGACTTGTATGTGGACAAGTACTACCGTCCCAAAGGTTTGAAGCGAAGTTCTTCAACTGCAGCTACTACTAATGTCGGGGCTACTGAAGGCCCCAGGGTTACATTCTCAAAGGGATTTGATCCATTTCAGAAGGTTGTATGTAACTATAATTAGGACTGGATGGCGGCCACATGGCGCGCTATGATTGATATTTGTGATTCGATGCATGTACTCCAGTTGCAGTGCCGTGAGCCCTCCGCTGCGCACAACATGATGACTAAGGAGCAATTCCTAGCTCATGCTAGTTAGCCTGAGGTCAGGCCTACATTTGGAGAGGGGTAGGTACTTTTGGTCCAGATAATGAGGGTGTTGATGTAGGCGGTGGTGATGATGCTGAGGGATCCGATAATGGTGATGAGTTTGGTTCAGAGGAAGGATCTAAGGATGTGGAGGCTACTCAGTCCGAAGAGGAATGATTTTGTTATGTTTCTGTTTTGTGAGCATGACCCTGAGCAACTTCCTTTGGTCTGCAAAGTGAAGTTTTCTTGTGCTTAGATCACTGCTTTTATGATATTATTGCATTTGTATTTTAGATAATGTTTATGTACTATTTTGGGGTGTTTTTATACCTAAGCACATTTTTATCTATTATTATTAATGTTAATTAGTTTTAATGATTAAAAGTGTTGTTTATATTGTGTAGAGTAAATTTGTGTAAAAAAATTGGTGGTATTTAATGTTTCCCGTGTTGTTGGGCTCTCAATGAACTTCTAGATTGGTTGCTCTCTGTAAAGAAGTATCCAATGAAGATTCGTCCAAGTTGGATGGTGATGATAGTATGAAATAAGTGAATGTTGTCAAGGTACATGGTTACCTCTGCTTAGAATTTTAGAATGCTTAAGAACTTAAGTCTTTGTGCAAATGAAATTTGTTCTTTTAGGAACTTGTTTGAATGATTTTTTCACTTAGGACAAAAAACCACAATTTGTGAGAAAGCTTCCATTGTTTACTAAATGTTGGATTTCTGATAAACTTTGTTGATTGGTTTGATTCATGCTTTATCTTGTGATTATTGTGAATTTGTGGAAGCATTATAAATGATCAAGGCACTTGTTTATATTGAGCACAACCATGTCTAAATGTAACTTACCCATGAGTAGAGAGAATTCGTTAACCCCCTTTGAGCCTAAACAATGTGAATCTCATTCTGAATTTTGTGAGATTCTCAAACTTTTCTTGAACCCTTGAATTTTGTTTTAATTGTCCTCTTTGCCATAAAAAGCAAAGAGCATTCCCTTGAGGGTTGAGTAAAAATCAAGTTGGGAAGAATGAAAAAGAAGAATGGTAGGTTGATATAACTTTTGAAAAAAAAATTCAAGCAAGCATTGAAAAAAAATTGTGTGAATATGAATGTAAAAAAAAAAGAAAAGAATGCTTGCTTGGAAAAGAAAAATAGTGAATGAATAAGTGTGCGAAATAAAGTTTGTGAAGGTTTGCAATTGAGAAGCAAATGGAATGAAGTTGGGATACGTAAATAACGTGTAAAGTGAATGTCTCTTTTGCATCGGCAATTTTGTTTCTATGGCCTTAGAAATTCCCCTTGTTTGTGAACCTTACCAAGCTACAACCTTAAAGACCTTAGTGATCTTTTTGCTTCCATATTTTCACTTTAGATTGTTATATGAATTGGATTGTTATTGGCATCATTTGTTAGGTGAGCGAAATTTTCCACGCAATCGCAAACGCGTAATTTCTTCAATCCTTATTCGAAGAGAAGAGATGGAGTAATTCATTCATGAAAAACTTAGTTGTTGATTGATGCATGGCTTACTATTTGTTTAAAGAATTTAGTTCTTGCGCATTGTTTGATTCTCAACAGTTAAAACCATTGCTTGTTTGCACTCTTTGTGTTTGAGCCATTTTATCCATTCTTGGGAGAATTTTAGTCTTGAGCAAATTCTCTTGTTTGAAATGAGAGGTATACTTTGCTTGAGGACAAGCAAAAATCTAGTTGGGGAGAGTTGTTAGATACCAAACTTTGGTTTATTGCTCTATCAAATGTTGGCATCTTTCATTCTTTTTGTAGATAAATTGATTTGAATCACTTATGTTTTAGATGATTGCTTCATTGCTTGAAAATCCCTTGGTTGCTTTGATTTGTGTGCTATTATGCAGGAATTAGGCACAAAACAAGAAGAGTAAGACACAAGAACATTGACAAGGAAACCAAGACAACAGTAAATCATCATGAAGTTCGCCGTGCGAAGCTCCTAGTGCACTTCCCTAGAAAAATCATCAACAAGTTTGCACAGTGAACTTGCCAGTGAAGTCCACTGAGAGCTTGGTATTGTTCACACAGAGAAGAAAGGGATAGAAACTCGTTGTGTTGAGAAGCTAGCGAGTGGTTCGCTGGAGCGAAGTCGTAGCGAAATGCTAGTGAATGGTCCAAGACTTAGGACAGTAGGTATTTGGATAAGAATTCGCTGTGCGAAGGCTTCGCAGTGCGAAGGATTCACAGTGCGAAGGATGTTTCACACAACATATATGAGGTAATGTCTCAGGGCGGTTTAACTGTACACTGGCACTTTAAGTTCCATATTTAGATGTTCGCTAGGCGAACAGAAGGTTCGCAGTGCGAATGTGACAGCACAACAACATGTCTATAAGTACTTGAGACCACTTTTTAGCACTTACCCACTTTTTGATACCTTTTCATATTTTGATATTTTTCAGCAAGAAAACCCTAGTTCTCTCATTTTAATCATCTCTTAGCCATCTTTCATAAAAAGAAGGTGGATTCCCATCCAATCTCGACTTTTCGACTTGGATGTTGATTAACCTTCTTCCAAAACTTGTTGCTCAAGCTACTATGGAAATGGGTGGCTAAACCCCTTTTGTGTCAAGATTAGAGGTAGCTAATTCTGATTTTATGTATTTATTTTAATCTTTTGTATGTGAACAAACCTTTGATAATATAGATGAAGTTATTTTCTATATTTTGTTGTATTTATGGTTTGGATTGCTTTAGACATAAACTTTTCAAGTCTTGACCTAATTTCTTCATCTATCAACTAACAAACTCTAGACATAGATTTGGAAGTTGATATTTGCATTGTATTGATCTTAACGATTATTGTTTCGGGTGCCATTTAGCGAGATCATTTAACGGTCGAAAAAATAATATTCATGAAATCGCTTTAGAGATAAACGGTTTTGCAAGGATAGACGATTATATTGGTTGAAACTAAGTTCACATATTCGATTGATTGGATACGTTTAAGACGGATTAGTGAACCCTAATCTTGGCATGTTTTTTATCAAATAAGAACCAACTTTTATCTTATTTTACTTCTTGCAAACTTATGTTACCAAATAGAAACCATTTGAAAACCCCTTTACTTAAGTCACTAAAATATTGAACGGCAAGCATCAAATATTCTCGTACAATCTTTGTGGATATGATAAAACACTATCGACTATCACTAATCTAACAAAAAGTCGTCATAATGGATTAGAAACATGTGAGAAAAAGCCCAAAAAAATTATCATCGCATGCGATATAACTTGCATTACGCGCGTTACTGACTTTTCTTTTCTATCACGTGCACGATGTTGCGCGTAATTATTCCAGTAGTTGCACCTATTTGCTCCTTGTTCCACCTGATTTTAATTAAGTCCTTATTTCTTCATACTTAGTCATTTTTGCATCCTTCTTTGGCCTTTACTTCTCATTTTTGCTCCTTTTTAACTTGTTTTGATCTTCTTCTTTGGCTGAAAATATGTAATATCACAACCCTAAACTTGAATCGTTGCTTGTCCTTAAGTAACTTGCCTGCACTGCCAATTCCAAACAAAAAACAACTTGAACAATACCAATTGAACATTACTATATGAAACTTTCTTTACCTGACCATCGTTCTAGCTTTCAACTTATATCTTACAAATTCAGAAAACATCCTCTATCTTTGAGAAATACTCAAATTGTCTCTCATATCACCTTGACTCACTCAATGGATAAGGTAGTCTCTAAATCAACATACATAATAGTTTATACTGAGTTTGATCAAATTCTCAATAATTCGACAAATAAATTAAAACACATACATTTGTGGACTTTTTCGGTTGTATCTTAGCTTATGTCTGGGTAGGACATTTTTGGAAAAGTAGGTTTAAACTTTTGGATTTAGGTGCCTAATTCTCCTTCTTTTATCATACCATTTTATTCCTTATTATGGTACTAGAGATATTTCTATTGTGGTTCTCAATATGAATTTTGCATTCTTTTTATATATTTTTTTGAAGAAATTCCTTTTTCCAACTTCTTATTTTATCAAAATTTTGAATTTTTGACTGCTTTTCACTAGTACCCCAACCCTAAACTTTAAACATTACTCACTTCCAAGAGCAACCCCAAATTTACTCTTTAATTTTCATATAACTTAAGAACTACACATTTCTACCTAACTCCAAGGAGATGGTGGAAAGATAAAATCTTTTAAGTCATATGGCTAAGAAATAATGTTAAGTCACGAAAGAAAGACCAAGTTCAAAGAGGTTAGCAATGGATGTATCATATTACTATATGGTGGTTATAAGGCTGAAATTTAAAAGCAAACAATTGCCTCAGTGTGTATCAATTAAACCAGACAAATTTAATTAAAAAAATAGTTCAAACCTGATAAAACGTAATGCATTGATACATTAAATAAAAAGGAATAGTAAACAATGGAATATATTTGGCTCAAACCTTAATAGTTAAGGTATCTTAAAGTTGAGTACAAGTCTCTTGATTCATTTTTTATCCTTTTCCTTCAAATTGTAAGTCTCTTTGTTGATGAATAAGGTTCCTCGAATGATACTTTTGGTTCATTTGTCCAATGCTTACAAGTGCAAGTTTTTGAAAATTTGAAAGAAACAACAACTAAAAATTTGTTTATTAAAGACAAACATAGATTGTGATTGAAAGACATGCTCGAGTGGCTAATTCTTCTCATTGACATTCACTACTAACATAAAGAGCTTCTTTTTTGTCATTAGCTTGACAGTCCACGCGTAAGGCATCTCAGGCGTAAGAGATACCCTTGCGTCGGTTAATACACCTTCCTTCTTTCCTTTGTTAACTTTTGTACCTTTTTCTTCAAGCCAATACCATGTCTCTAGATCATCTACATACGGTGTCCATTCATACACATTAAACACCACTTTTTCCTTGTTAAACTTCAAGCTAAGTTCACTGGTTTCCACATCTATTAAAGCCTTCTCGATTTCCAAGAATGGGCATCCGAGAATAACTAACCCTCCCGTGTCTCCCTTCATGTCAATCACCATAAAATCAACAGGAAAAACGAAACCATTGACATGTACTAACACGTCTTGTAGGATACCATGAGGATGCGTAATAGATAAATCAGCCAAAGTGAGCGTCATATTACTCGGTATGATCTCTCCCAATTTCAATTCTTTAGCCTTATTCAATGGAGTGACATTGATATTAGACCCTAAATCACATAAAGCATGTAGGACCTTTTCTCCACTAATGGCGTAAGAGATGGTAAATTTATTTGGATCCTTCAGCTTTGGTGGCAGTGTTTGGGGCACTGTTGTCTCGCATTCCTTGGTCATGTTTACCCGTTCTTTGTTCAATTTCCATTTTGTACCCTTTAGTAATTCCTTCATAAATTTAGAAAACTTGGGCATTAGCTCCAAAACTTCATGAAAATAAATACTTACTTGAAGTGTGGTCAACATCTCTGGTCCTGCCTCATCTTCCTCTAATGGTTTCTTCTTAATTATTGGATATGGTGGTTTTATATAATCAGGTAGTTCTGGATTAGAGTCATTAAGAATCTGCTTCTTAGTCCTTCTTGAAGGGGAGTTTTTATCTATTAATTGTTCAATGGTGACTCCCTTCTCAGCTTGGCCACCCTAATTTTTAATCTTCTCTTTCTCAGTCCTTCCTTCTTCCTTTTCAATCAAGTCCGCCTCCATTATTTCATCATCACCATTGTTGGTGATTACCTCAAAACTCGTGTCTACAACATTGCAAGTCTCATATTTAGGATTATCCATAGTGTTACCTATAAATCCTCCATTAGAACTAGGTAAAATGACTATTTTCCGTGATAGCTGGCCAATTTGCATCTCCAAATTTTTTATAGACGCATCATGGTTATTACTCATTGGTTCATTCTATTTATTCACATAATCAAAACTGTTATGAATGGTCTGGATAAATTTTTGTAGGGTTTCTTCCAGTGTTGAAGGTTTCTTTTGGATTGGAGCTTGTTGATTTTGCTTAATACCTTGATTATCACTTGAATTCTGGTTATTGCTCCATCTGAAATTTGGGTGATACTTTCACCCAAGATTGTAGGTGTTGGAATAAGGGTTATTTTTCTAGAAATTAGTAAATTGAGCTTTTTCACTCGATCCTTCCAAAGAGCACCTTCCATTTGCATGTCCCTCTCCACATAAATCACACCTTAGTGCTTGTACCTGACTCACATTAGCTTTACTCAAGTTGTTTTCAGCTAGCTTTTTATTAAATAATTAAGTTTTGGCTAAAAGTGCAGTATGAGTATCAATAGCTAACATACCTTTGGGTGTGCCTACCGTTTCAATTTTTACTGACCTTTCGTTCTTTGAATGATATTCATTCAAACAAATCTTTTCAATTAGGTATTTAACTTGTGGTTTGGTCATTGTTCTGATCGGGCCTCCTGTGGAAGCATCTAGCAACATGCATGTTTAACTCTTGATACCTTTGATAAAATTCTACATTTTCTCCATGTTATTCATATAATGATTTGGGCACTTGCGTAATAAAATTTTAAACATTTCCCATGAGTCATACATCAATTCAGTTTCTTGCTACTCAAAAATTGTAATTTCTGTTGTTTGTTCAGCCAACTGAGTGGTGGTGAATAATCTCTCTAAGAATTTGTCCTCAAGCTATTTCCATGTACGTATAGTTCCATTTGGAAGATAAAGTAACCAGTATTTGGCTCTCCCAATCAGTGAGAACCTAAACAACCTCAGCTTGACTTGGTCTTCAGTGGCCTCAGTTGGTCTGCACATCGAAGTTGTTTTGTAGAAGCGTGCAAGATGCTCTCACGAGTCTCTAATCATGTTCCCTTTGAACAGATTGTCTCTTAAATTTGAAAGCACAAATTTTTTCTATAACAAAGTTAGTTGGGTCTACCAGTACAAACCCTCTAAAAACCTATCAGTCATCAGTTCCTTTGCAATAGTCCTCCATTGTTTAGGGTTGTGCAGCTGCCATGGTGATTTCCCTTTTTGCGCCCAAAGAAACTAGTGAATTGTCTTTTACCAAGATTTTTTGAGCTAGGGTTGCTTCTCTAACCGCTCTGCTAATGGCACATGCAGTTCTTTCAATTTATGGACCAAACAGTGTCAATGCCGATTCTTAGATGCGCAAACACAAACAAGAAATACCTCAGTAACACTATAACTATTGAGAAAATAAAACAAAAATATAAAACTAAATAAAAAACGTTGCACAAGCATTTCCTTGTTGAAATTATCAACATTCCCCGACAACGACGCCAAAAACTTGATGATTTCTTGCCAAGTGTACCGATAATGTCGCAGTAATAAAAAGATTGAATCCACATGGACTGCTATGTAACAAGAAAATAGTATGAAATGTTTAGAAAATAATAACTGGAGGAGGGGGGTTCGAGTTTTGATTGCGAAAAGAAATTAAATTGTTCTGTCAATAATACGAATGCAGTAAGGTTTTGTATTGAATTCCCTATTTATCCACTTTTGATGTTCGATGTATTACATGAATGGTATCGTCACTATAATTTCACAGTGAATTAACAAAACTATTATACCCAATCCCTTTGTGTATAGCTCACTAATTTAGACTCGAAGTTTTCTATCCGTAATTCATCAGCGTAAGCAAGATTAGACAATGCAATAGAACGTTAATTCCTAAGCCACTACTCGAGGTCTCCTATCCCTATTCAATCGGCGTAAGCACAACAATTGCCCTAGATCCAACACATAGACTAATTGTCATTATTCTCTATGTGCCCAAATTCAGATTAAAAGAGTATCTCACATAAAAAGCATTAAGAACAAGGTGCAATTGAATAGAATTATAACTCAAATTATTCATGCAATAGCAAAGCTAACATATGTCCCAACAATATTAAAATAGGTTAATAAAACAAAACCTAACCTAAAGAGAATTATCTACTCATAATGCAAATTACAATACCAAATACAAATAAGAGGTTTGCATAAGAGATTCCTTGAAGAACTGACCTCCAATAACATCAAATGCGCTCCAAGTATGCCTCCTGGTGTTGTAAATCATCACTCGTAGTGTAAAACCGCAGAACCCTTGAAAAGTATCAAACTTCCCCTTTTAAAGTCGCCAGGATGGATAAAAAATGCGTGAAAAAGCCCTGAAAAAATACCATCGCGTGCGGGATGTTTATTTTGCTTTTCTATCACACGAGCGAAGCTGCTCGTGATTATTCCAATAATTGCACGTATTTGCTCATTTTTCACCTGATTTTTCCTAAGTCCTTATTTCTTCATACTTAGTCATTTTTGCATCTTTCTTTGGCCTTTATTCCTCATTTTTGCTCCTCTTTAACTTGTTTTGATCTGTTTCTTCGACCGAAAATATGCAATGACAAAGTGTCATCAGCCTATCACTCTAGTTAGGCATCTACCGCCTTGTCTTTTGAAGTTGTTGGGCGGAAGGGAATCTTATTGCTTAGCCTTCTTTGAAAGGAGAGATATATGTTCAAACAACGAGTTAATGCCCTTAGTGTTGAGTGAAATAGGTGTTTGGGAGAAATTTGGGAAGCATCTGACTCGTTTTTTTGCTATAGAAGTCATTGTGGATGTGTAACCTTGTTTTGCAGGTTACTTCTAGGTGATATATATTTAATAAGGACAATAATTTTTAACGATGACTAATATCTAATGGTGAAAACTAGTCCTTAATGACAAGTCAAACATAAGCGGTTAAACAGTTAAAGATGCAAACCAAAATATAAGAGTTTGATGGACTTGACTATCTAATGATGACAACTAAATGAAATATAACTTAAGCTTTATCTAAAGTGAACTCAAACAATTGTCTATAATAAAGAAAACATCCCACAAGTCTTGAAGAATAAGAAAGTCCGACCTCGATTAGTCTGAGTGAATACTTTATAAAATATAAGAGAATTCTCGTAGAAATGCAAGGCTAAATCTCACACACAAAAATATTTTTTAAATTAATTTTTTTTTTAAGTTTTTAAAATATCTGATAGTTGTATTAGATGAGTTAAAAATTGTCTAAAAAACTATGTGCAAATAAGAAGTCAACAAACAGATTCATGCTTTATTTCTTAATTTTGAGGTGGTCCATTCTACATTAGACAGCGCACATTTGGTTATGTTTCACCTAAACAATGTTGATTTGATTTATATTTTTTTCTCACAAGATATTTAATAATTTTTATAAATAATTTCCAATTGATTCTCTTATGTGTTCCTGTTATACCTTGTTTATATTAATTTATCTATTTTTTTTCTTCATTTGACTTTTATTCATGTAACTTATGGCTTGACTTGAAATATATTCATTACTAATTTTGTAAAATAAGTTATTTTATAAAGGATAAAAAATACTTTCAACTAAATTTTTTTACTCTTGTGATCCTTAGGTTTTTTCTTTTTTCAATTGATCGTTTCTTTAATATATGATTTTTCATATTTCATTTTATTAGCACCTCACCTTTTAAATAATTGTCTAACCATCCCATCTCAAAATAAATAAATAAATTATTATTTAGATTTGTAAATTTGAATTACTATTTATTAATAAATATATTAGTAAAAAATTAAATACTCAAATTTAAATGAGATAAAATCAAAAAAGTAGTCATGAAAACTCACACGAGTTTGCATTATTTTTTATTTATTTTTGAATTTAATATGTTTGTGGTGATTTTAAATATTTCATATTTCACTTTTATTTCATAATTTTTTTTTAAAGAATAGTTTTTCTAAAAATTTACATTCACACTTTTTATCTTTTATTTTAAAAATATTATTAATTTAGTTGTTAAATAGTAAATCGTTGTTAAATCATCGTTAATTTTGTATCTAAATTGTAAAAATTGTTGCTAAGTTGTAGGAGAGCTAAAAAAATATGAATGAAATTTTTTATAAAAATAATTCTTTAAATGAAATATTTTAAATGATTAAAAATAAAATTTGAGATATTCAGCAGACTACATACATATTTAATTTTTTCTCCTAATCCATTATTTTATAATCATAGATCTGACATTTTTCGTACCTTTTTATAATTTTTAAAATAGATCTAACATTTTTCGTACCTTTTTATAATTTTTAAAATAGATCTAACATTTTTAAGAATTTTAAAAATGAAAAAATATTATTTACATTGTTTTAAAAATGTGTTTTTTCTAACTTTTCAATCATTTTCTTTTCATCATAATTGTTTTCTGAAGATACTAGATCTACTTTTTCAAAACTATAAAATAAACCAAGTTTTAAAAAAGAAAGCAGAAAAGATAGTAAACGTGCCTATATATAATTTTGACTTATTAGAGACTATAGATTTAATTAAAGGGTGACTTAACTATATTTATTTGTATTGTTCATATTGTACTCTGAAAATAAAAACATTAGTATTAATTTAAATAAAAATAAATTTTTAAAATGGAGTAAGATCTCATTAAAAATAAAAATGTAATAAAATTAGACAAATCTTAAAATTTAACATAAAAATTATATAAGAATATTGGGTATTTTTCATTTGGTGTATTAAAAATATGAATAGATCAGACAATTTTTTCACTATTAAAATAATTATTTAGGTGTACCATACACAAATTTGATTTCTCCAAACAAAATGTCTTTAATAAAACCAAACCAAGGTTTTAAGAAGAAAAAAAATAGTGATATTGATGTGAGTTGTAAACAATAGCTTCTAGCTTTGATATTGCATCCATCTAGTTGAGATATTCTATATCCACATGATGATGAACAAGACATAGAAAAATGAAAAAGAAAAAAGAAAATATTTATGAGATATGCTACACTTATCAATAAATGTGGATCAAACTTGTTTTATTAACTAAAGCAAATGCACCAAGTTTTTTTTTTTTTTTGTGATGCACATGTTCAATTGTATAATTAACGATTCTCTCTTTCTCTCTCATCATTAGAAGGTTAGAGTATTGTTAACATAAATTTGTACTAGTAGTTCTATATTGTGCAAAACTTGTCTAGATTGTCTAGCATATGGATCTAATAATATTAATTTGCCTTTGTATTTATTCCTCTCAACATATTTTTAATTTGTAAATATTAATAACTTGTTTACATTAGGATCATGAATAAAAATATATTTTAAAAAGATATGTTATTAGAAATTGAATTATGGAAAATGAGATATAACCATGTGATGAGTGGAATTGTGGTTCTGCTAGGGTTTTGGGGTTTTGTATCGGCGGTGAGAGCTCCGTTGTGGCGGCATTGTTTTATGTTGGTTTAAATTCCTAATCTTTGAATTAGGGACTACCCTAAAAGACACTGGTCGGGGGGATTCTTGTGACTTGGGATGCAAGCTCCGATGGTATAGATGGTTGCTCAGTTGTTTTGGGGTTGGCTAAGTCTTTTGCACGATACAGATGGAGCAATCAGAAGAAGAGTCTAGCAAAGTAAATACAAGAAAGAAACTGGATCTAGAGGAGAACAGTGCTTGCAACTCCATGGGGATCAAGATCCAAGAATTAATTAAGGAACTTGAGAGTGCTCACTCTCAAGATGGATTAGATGAGAAATTGGAGAAAGGGGAAGGAAATTTGCAAAATAAGGTTCAAATTAAAATACATCCTACAAAAATTTGGTAACAGAGGAAACAAGCAAGACAAGCAGGAGCCTTGAATCAATCGAAGAGGAGATGATGGATACTGGAGAGGATCAGATTAGGATTTGCATAGAGGAATTCAAGGTAGGAGGTTATGACTGCCCAAAATTTATTTTTTTCTTCTAAAGAGGAAAAGAGGATAACGAAGCCATGGGAAAATGGGGTTATCATCAAAATGTCGGGAAGGAGAATTGGTTTCAACGTGCTTGAAAATCGTCTTCAACAACTATGGGCTAGGAGAGGAACGTTGAGTATTGTGAACTTGGGACAAGACTATTATCTTGTAATTATGATACATTTGGAAATGAGTGGCTGGACGTAGACATATTACAAGTTTGGTGCACGTAAGTATAAAATATATTGAATATGTCATTATGATACACTTATAGTTTTTGTATTTTCTCACTTTTTTTTTGAATTTTATTTAACCAGTTAGGTACCTTCACTGTGTTATTAAAGAATTAAATAAATTGAATATGTATGTCATCTTGGATCCATATAGTATTAGATGAACAAATAATGATCCAAAAAGAATTGAAAATTACATGTAAGCACAAATAAGTGAGGGAGGGGGGATGTTACGTAACACCATTTATTAATTTGTGAGTAACTTTGAAATTACGGTTTATCTATTATAGTTAGTTTCCATGTTTTAGAAAATACTAATTATATATGCTCGTGTTTATTCAGTGGTTATTGGAAAAATTAATCATCACATCTCTTACGACGAATATGGTAACCATATTGTGTTCCTTACATTACCCACTTGAACCTAACATGAAACTTACTATTTCTAGGTGAGTTTATGTTTATAAGACTTTTAGTAATATTGTTTTTGACTTTGTAATTAGTTTAACGCGCAATATATTT
Organism: Lathyrus sativus; assembly: GCA_963859935.3. NCBI lineage: Eukaryota > Viridiplantae > Streptophyta > Magnoliopsida > Fabales > Fabaceae > Lathyrus > Lathyrus sativus. Next base: position 716,447,236 of record OZ012741.1, read on the forward strand.
AAATCATTTTTAGGATTATGCACCGACACCATTGCTTGAACAATATTAGAAAAAAATCCCGCATTTATCGCGCCTAAGGTAAGTGGATTACTTGTGACATTCATACACACACGCGCACACACGCGCGCGCGCGCACACCCACACACACACACACACACACGCGCGCGCACGCACACACACACGCACAATTTATTTTAAAATCTAATGGTTCAGATTCATTCTCTTGTTCTCTCATAAAAATGACATTCTCATATGATATGTTCCTTATATTATGCATTACACCATTGATACACACGTGAAGAAATACAGCTAACAATATGTAGAATTGAAGGAAGAAGATGAAGGAATAGCTTCATGTATGACATTGAATGAGAAGTGAAAGTATATATACAAAGTAGTAGTAACTTCTAGAATAAGAAAGAACTAATTAACTAACTAGCTTAGTGTAACTAACTAACTGTCACTTATTAGCCCCCCACAAGCTGGACTTTGATAGATGTTTAGCAAGTTCAGCTTGGTCATGAGAGAATGAAATGGCTTTGGAAGAAGTGATTTTGTAAAAAAAATCTGCAAACTGATTATGAGAGGATATAGGGAGAAGTTTCATGATACCAGCCAAGAATTTTTCACGAACAATGTGGCAAACAATATCTAGGTGTTTGGTCCTCTCATGAAAAACATGATTGGTTGCAATATGGGGTGCACTCTGACTGTCACAAAAGAGGGCTAGAGTTTTTCAGCATTCAACATGTAGATCGCTGAGCAGATAAAGGAGCCACTGAAGTTCACAGGTTGCTGCAACTAGAGCACGATACTCTGCCTCAGATGAAGAACGGGAAACTGTGTTTTGTTTCTTTGTACGCCATGAAATAAGGGAGTGTCCAAGATAAAAACAAGAGCGAAAAATGGATCTGCGAGTATTAGTACAAGTGGCTCAGTCTGCATTAGAAAAACTAGTAATTTGAAGAGATGAGTTTCGAGGGAAGAACAACCCTTGATCTGGACATTGCTTCAAATACATCAATACCTTGCAGGAAACGTTATAGTGTGTGATGGAAGGGTTTGAAAGAAATTGACTGAGTTGTTGGGTGATGAATGTAATGTATGGTCTAGTAGTGTTAAGATATATTAACCTCCAATAAGCCTTCTATAGGATGGAACATCATCATAGGGAGGGTTACTGTCATGGCATAGTTTAATGGAAGGATCAGAAGGTGTATTGGCTGATTTAGATCCTAGAAATCATGAGTCATTGAGAAGATCAAGGCAGTATTTTCTTTGACAAATAGAGATACCTTGGCTTGAATGAGCCACTTCCAAACCTAGGAAATATTTGAGGGTACCAAGATCCTTTATCTTGAATGCTTGATGCAAGATGTTTTTCATGAATTGAAATTCATGCATAAAATCCCTTGCTAAGATTACATCATCAACATAAACAAGAAGAATTATGAAAGAGGATGGTGTTTTCTTGAAAAACAATGAGTGATTAGATGAGGCTTGTGTGTAACCATGGAGAAGAAGCATAGAAGTTGGCTTTTCAAACCATTGGTGGCTTTCTTGTTTTAAGCCATAAATGGATTTGATCAATTTGCGTACTTGGTTGGGTTTGGAAGTTTTAACACCAGGAAGGAAGGATCATATAAACATCTTCATGCAGATCTCCATACAAAAAAGCATTATTCACGTCTAGTTGGTGAAGATGCTAGTTGTGAATGGATGCCAATGCTAGCACAAGTCTAACAGTGGTGAGTTTAGCAACTGGTGAGAAAGTGTCTGAATAATCAAGACCTCCAATCTGATTATAGCCTTTGGAAACAAGACATGCTTTGAATCTCTCAATGCTACCATCAGATCTATGTTTTATTTTGTAAACCCAACGACAACCAATTGGTTTCACATTGGATGGAAGATCTACAATTTTCCATGTACCAGTTTGCTCAAGAGCATCAAGCTCAAGTTTTATGACTTGGTTCCAACATTCAAAATTGCATGCCTCTTTATAGGTTTTAGGTTCTTGGTTAGTAGAAATAGAAAAACTAAAACAAAAATGTGAAGGAGATAAATTAGAATATGATATAAAATTAGAAATGGAGTAAGGTATACCTGAAGATGATTGTATTTGTGTATCATTAAAGGTTGCACAGACATAATCTTTGAGATGAGATGGTGGATGTCTTGCTCTTGAAGAGGCACGGGTAGGATGACTTTGGTGTGTGGTATGGTCAGTTAAAACATCATGATGAGAAAGGGTAGAGTCAGGTGTAGGTTGGGTGGAAGTTTGTTGGTCAGATGTAGAAGGTGTAGGGAGAGATTCATCAGTAGGGATATCATTGGAGATGGATATAGGAATATCATGAAACTGAGATTAGTCATGAATAGGTTTGTTGACTATGGAACATAAATATTCCCAGTTTTGTGTGGTAGATGGGTAGTGACTGGTGTAAGGGAGAATGTGTTACTGATGAGTAACATTTCTAAAAATAAAAATAGTATGTGTATTTAGATCAAGTAAAATGGAGCCTTTCTAACCAATAACATATCCAAGAAAAAACATATTTTCTAGCTCGAGTATCAAGTTTGGTTCTATGATTGGACAAAGTAGAAGCATAACAAAGAGAACCAAAAACCTTAACTTGGCTTATATCAGGTGGTGATTTATGAAGCATATGGTAAGGGGATTGATTATCAAGTAAAGGTGTATAAACTCGATTGATAATAAATGCTCCATAGCTGACAGAATAAGACCAAAAAGATTTTGGTAGGTTTGATTGGAAGAGTAAGGCTCTGCCTACATTTAGAAGATGTCGATGTTTTCTCTCAACTCTACCATTTTTCTAGGGAGACTCTACACATGATCTTTGGTGTATTATGCCTTTGGAGGCATAGAATTGAGGAATTAGAAATTCAGGCCCATTGTCTGTCCTGACAAATTTGGGGAAAGTATGGTGTTGGTTTTCTATAAGGGTTATAAACTGTTTGACATGATTAGAAACTTCTGCTTTGGACTTAAGTAATATGATCCAAACAAATCTACTAAAATCATCAACAACAGTCAATAAGTATCTATGATTGTGTATATAATGAATTGAAACAGGACCCCATATATCAAAATGCAGTAATTCATATTGCTGAGTAGCCTTATAATAACTTGCACTATATGGATTTTTCTTGTGTTTAGCAAAATGACAAACATCACACACTACTTTATTATCATTGAAAATAACAGGATATATTTGAGTCACTCTAGCTAGCCTGTCATGGGATAAGTGACCCAATCTAAAATGCCAAATGGCTTGTTTAGGTATCACTTTACAAGTATTCATGGAAATGGTAGGTACAGGTGTTTTGGATAAAGAAATACTAGAATTGGCTGGTTGTGGTGAAGTAACTTTGACTGCAAGACAACCATCATCATTGTTAAGTCTGTACAAGCCTTCAAATTGTCTAGCCAAACCAATCATCTTCTTGGTTTTAACATCCTGAATAAGACAATCATTATGAGAAAAATGCATATGTAGTGTAGAGATTGACATAGTTTAGAAACAGATAAAAGATTTAAGGAAAAATCAGGGGTATATAACACATTAGTGAGATATAATTGGGGTGAAAAATTAATTGTTCTTGCATGTTTGGCAACAATAATAGAACCATTAGGCAAACAAACATTGGCAGGTTGAATTTTATGGTAAGAGCTAAACCGATGTAAAGAAGAACACACATGATCATTTGCACTTGAATCAAGGATCCAAAAGTCAGGCTTAATGTGGGTAGAACAGATAACTGTGGAGACAAAAGATTTACCTGAAGTCTCATTTGGTGTATGACCATAATGAGCAGAGATATGATTGGTATTGGAAGGTGTGGTTTGGGTAGGAGGCATCAAATTCGTTTGTTGTAATAAGCCAATCAATTGAGCAAATTATTCTTGAGTGATGTTGGCACCAGGATTAACTGCAAAAACGGCTTCTCCATTATGAACCACAAGTTGTGTATCACCAGTGGCTACATTAGATGAGTTTGCTAAAGATGGCTTCTTAGTGAAATTGGGAGGAAAACCATGTTTGCAATTACAAACTTTAATTGTATGTCCAAGCCTGTGACAAAAAGTGAAAACTCTACCATATTTTCTAGCATTGGAAGAACCACTATAGTAATTGGAGGGTTTTCCATGATCCATAGATTTTCTTGAATCATAAGCATTAATGAGAGTGTTAGCTTCAACAAGATTAGATGTAGAATCAAGTTTAGAAAGAAAAGAAACATTGTTACTATCTTTTTGCATAACCATAGAGTAAACTCGATTGATGGATGGAAGAGGCTCCATTAATAAGACTTGAGTCTTTATAACAGAAAATGTATCATTCAAACCTGTTAAAAATTGAATGCTTTGATCCTCGAGACAAAAATCACGAGCGCTCCTCATAGCTTCACATCTGCATTGTTGAGGACAAGTGCAACTAGGGGTTGGTCTATGAGAGTTGAGTTCTTCCCACAAGCCATGTAATTCAGTGAAGTAATCAAGAACAGACTTAGAACCTTGTTTGAGAGTATTGATCTCAACACGCAGATTAGAAACACGAATACATTTAGCTTTTGCAAACCTCTCCTTGAGATCATTCCACACATCAAGAGCATTTTCCAATAACATAATGATTTGAGCAATAAGAGGATTCACATAATTCAGAATCCATGAATGAACAAGGCAATTACATCAATCCCAAGCAGAACGATTAAGATCAGTTGTGCTTGGAACACAAATTGAGCCATTGATGAATGAAATTATGTTCTTAGCTCCAATAGCACATTCCATAGATCTGGACCAAGAGATGTAGTTGGAACCATTGAGTTGAGGTGTGATACTAACAGAATTTGGACCTTCACTAGGATGGACATAATAAACTGAATTAACATCACCACTGGTAATGCGATTAGTTAGTTAGTTAAACATAAGTGTTTTTTATTAAACAAAAGAAAGTAAATAGATAATAATAACATTGAAAGCTAGAAGAGAAAGATGCCTTGCTTTCTTTCTTCTCCAAAAGAAGAAAAAGAAAAAAGAAAGAGAGCTTAATCATGGCGATGTGGGTGTGATTTGGTCTTGCCATGCTCTGATCAGCGACGTAACTAACTAACTAACTATATTAAACATAAGTGTTTTTTATTAAACAAAAAAAAGTAAATAGATAATAATAAAATTGCAAGCTAGAAGAGAAAGATGCATTGCTTTCTTTCTTCTCCAAAAGAAGAAAAAGAAAAACGTGAAAAGAAAAAAGAAAGAGAGCTTAATCATGGTACTGTGGGTGTGATTTGGTCTTGCCATGCTCTGATCCGCAACGTAATTTCCTTCCTCTCTATAAATTTGTTGACAAGGAGTCAACCAAAGTGATACGAGTGTAGGTATTATGTCATGAAACACGTGTTACACATTGTCTCTACCGACATTGTTGATTATTGGGGACATGTATATATTATATATGTCATGAAATGTTTACAATAACATATTAATGTTTAGGTTTTCTATTATTTCAAATCATGTGATATTCAATTTTTTTGCACTTATTCATGTAGACGTTTACCGATACTACACCATTCCCCACCGACGACTATAAAAACCTTCGTAAATGTTGGACGTTTTGCTTCAATTCTCTCCAGGCAAAGAGTGATCAAACATGATTTTGTAATATATGTTTGATATATTTTTTAAAATGATGTAAATAATACTTTTTGGGTTTGATGTAAATGGTATTTTTTACTTTTGATGTAAATGATATTTTTTATTTTTATTTAAATAATATTTAGTTACACAAAAATACAGGTACAAATAAAATAAGGTTATATATGGAATAATATTTAAAAAATTTATTTCACCACAGTTGATTCAGAGGAACGTGGTGATATGTGACATGCCAAATATAATATACCATACAAATGATGGGAATCGAATCCATGATATTTAACTATTTAACAACAGTTAATTAGAATAACCATGGTGATAAATAGCGCGCTACCTAGTATATCACAACAGTCACACGCTCGTTGTGATAAATAGTGAACTTACAATCACACCCTATTACACCGTGACTGGTCACACATGATGGTATACCTTTTACAGCAGTGGTTAAAGAGATTTTTCGTAGTAGTGAGTTCATCTTTAGTTGAAATGAACAATGTGAAGAAATTATGCTACTTGTTGTTTGAAGAATATCAATTTAAAAACATTTGGATAGCATAAAATTCAACTGGGAAATTAAATGACAAGGACTCACATTTGGATAATATTGATGTTAGTAATCATTTTAATGGTTATGAATCATTTATCACTAATTTTGATGATGTACAATCTAAGTCAGAGATAGATCTATATTTGAAAGAGAAAGGTCTATTTCTTTTGACATTCTTGATGGTGGAAAATAAATGGGATCAAGTATCCTACTTAAAATAATCAAAGGATATATTGGTCATCCCAATATCAATTATTGCTTCAGAATATGCTTTTAACACATGACGTAGATTGTTGAGTACTCATCATTCTAGGATTCATGATGATACTTCACAGGCAATTATATATGCACAAAGTTGGCTAAAACATGAAAATAAAGGTAAGAAATATTGCTAATTTTGTTTTTATTAATTATAATTTTAATTCTCATTTTCTTATTTATGTTATAGTTTCTATTGGTATTAATAAAGTAAAGAAGTATATCGGTGTTGCAGTGAGAATCGGATATCAAGCTATTGATTAACTTGAATCACAAATCTTTGAAATTCACCACCGAGATTTGATTTATCCAAAGGAAAGAGTAAAGATCGAAGAAAACCCTAATTGCATTGTAAACAATGCGGAAGATCTTAGGTTCGGGGGTTGGTTATACCTAGAATGCTTGACATAAAGACTCCTACATTTCTAGTTTATTCATGATCAATACAAAGAATGTCTTCCTGTTGCATAATATTTCTCTCTAATATGGTGGCGGTAAGTTCTTGTTTTTCACTGAAAAAGGATGATGAGAATATATGCAGTCTGCGATGCTCGTACTCTGCCTGCTCTTCTTCTGATAGCAACCTTATGGCATTGGCAGCAAACCATACTGTTAAAGGTAAGACCGTGTTGGAAGCTCAGATAATGTTTGAAGGATCTTCCTTGGCTTCCTAATATTTCTTTAGGGTTTCTGCCATCAAATGTTTGAATTTTGTTTGTTTATTCAAATGCAGGCAATTCTGACATATGCGACATGTACGATATAGTTGTGGCAGCTTATATGCACAACATAACATATTTAATTGACCAAATGTGTGAAGAAATGACAACATTCTTGAAAAGTGACGAGAAACACTTGGTTTACTTTTGTTCTGTTTAATTTTCTTGAGTCTAATTAAGAGCTCTCATATGTATGCCCTTATCTTAAGCAGGTCTCCATATGTAATTTTGTATTCTAGTTTTTTTTAAAGAAACAAAATTTTAATTAATGCTACAACAATCGTATAATTGGTCCAAAACATCCTCCAATTCTTTTCATCTTGGTAGTAATAAGTGCATTGCAAACAGACTTAAAAGAATAAAACCCACGTGAAGCCACAAAGTGTGTATCTTCAAACAATAAAGTAATACTATTATGCAATGTTCAATAGACCAAAGCCAGTCGAGGATAAACTAGAGCAAGCAAGACCAAACCAAGAAATGATTTCATCTCATGGTAAATCAACAACCAAAACATGTCCAAAATCAACTGAAATACATGATAATCAAACATAAATCGTTTAAGGCTTGCAAGCTGCATAACTGAACCTTGACATTCTGGTGATCGTGATAATAGCTCTTGTGAATTTAGTCTTGAAAACATCATTGAGAACTTTCGGCATAAACATGATTCAAAATCCTCCTTATCCACACTTCACCATGTTGCTCAAGGAAACCTGCATTCTTTTGCTTAAAATCAAAAGGGAACAAATAGTGGTCTAAAACCATCTCTTTTAAGTTTGATTCATGTTTCCCACACAGACGAAGATGAACTCGGTACAAAAGACATTCCCTGAGGAATCCTTGGATACAACTTATAAAAACTTTCCAAATGACCCTAGACAATTTTCAAATGCTTGTACGTAACACAAGTTGCCAGTTCTTCAAAAGTTAAGTTGTCTTCATTGGAATCTTCATCAGAATAGTATCTTCCAGTTAAGGCAATTATATGCTTGGCAGATTCTTCTTCAATATCACTGTCAGAGTCTTCATCAGTCCATGAAACAACTAGACCTTTTTGTTTCTTGAGATAGGTTGGGCATTCAGATCTGATGTGACCAAAGCCTTCACACCCATGACATTTTATCCCTTTGTTGTTCGTAGGTTTTTCTCCAGTTCTAGTTCTTCTTCCTGCATCATTTGACTCACTGATGTCAAGTGATATGTTCTTGGTATTTGGTCTAGTATTCATTCTCTTCATTACCTTGTTGAATTGTATTCCCAGCATAACTATGGCATTTGAGAGATTTGTATCCTCGTCAGATCCATCCTCTCTTCTTTTAGTATTTAACACAAAGGCTATGCTCTTTTTCTTGTCAGCTTTATCACCTATTCCTACTTCAAAGGTTAGCAGAGAGCCAATGAGTTCATCAACTCTCATCTTACAAATGTCTTGAGCTTCCTCTATGGCAGTTACTTTCATGTAAAATCTCTTGGGGAGAGATCTGAGAATTTTTCTTACCATCTTTTCTTCAGACATCTTTTCACCAAGAGCACTTGAAGCATTGGAAATCTCAAGAATATTCATATGAAAGTCATGTATGCTTTCATCATATTTCATTCTCAGACTTTCAAACTTAGTTGTAAGGAGTTGAAGTCTAGACATTTTTACCTTGGATGTGCCTTCATGAGTAGTCTTTAGAATCTCCCATGCTTCCTTAGCAATTTCATAGTTGTTCACCAACTGGAATATGTTCCTGTCAATTCCATTGAACAAGGCATTCAAGGCCTTGGAATTTCCCAGAGTTAAATCATCTTCTACCTTTGTCCATTCTTCCTCAGGTTTTAATTCAGTTGTAACCTTTCCATCTTTGTCAACAATCATAAGATGTTCCCATCCCTTGGTGACAACTTTCCATGCCTTAATGTCCAGAGACTTTAAGAAGGCAACCATTCTAGGTTTCCAGTAGTCATAATTGTTCCCGTCCAGAACATGTGGTCTGTTCACAACTCCTCCTTCTTTGTCCATGGTACCAGAAAGTATCGTCCCTAGATCTCACCCAGAACCAGAGCAAGATGCCTGCTCTGATACCAATTGAAATTCTGGTATCAGATATTAGATGTCGAAAGAGATGTTCCCGACACAAATATCTGTATAATAAGAACAAAGATAAACAAAAACAATTGTAAAGAGACACAACAATTGTTAACCCAGTTCGGTGAAACCACACCTATGTCTGAGGGCTACCAAGCCAGGGAGGAAATTCACTACCAGTAGAGTTAATTCAGAGCTAAAATCCCAGTTTACAACCCCTCACTTAATCTCTACCCATGCAATTTCTTCCTAGAGCACACCTAGACAAGAGACACCTCTCACTCCCCCTCAATCACAGCAGTGATAACAATCAATAAAAAATAAGAAGACTTTAGAAGACACTCTTCAAAGTAACAACTTGATATTGCTTAAAAGCTTCAATCAAGTACAATACACTCTTGCTTAAAAGCTTCAATCAAGTACAATACACTCTTACTTAAAAGCTTTAATCAAGTACAATACACTCTTGCTTACAAGCTTTGAGTGAACAATTTACAATTAACAACTTAGTCCAATTCACACATGAAACAATGAGTGAATGGCTCACAAAAACTAACATACACGAAGGCTTAAGATGAAAACACTTTTAATCCTTGCTTCCTTGGACTTCAAGCTAGGGTTTACGCCTCTTTAAATAGAAATGCAGAATAGGCTTGGGCTGTGGCAAAAGTAACAGCAGGATTTGAGAAGATTCCAATGTTCATCAATAGCAACAGATTTGATTTGATCAATCAGATCTAATCAAATCATACTTCCAATATTCAATCAATCTTCTGAGAATAACTCCAAATCAAATCAAATCTGATCCATAATAAGTGTATCAGAAACCCTTTTTAAAACACCATTAAAACCTTGCAAATTTCACACCAGAATAGTGCAACAGACTTGCACAAAATGAAATGAACAGACAAAACATATTCATAATGTTTTGTCCATGAGTGTCAAGATATCTTGTTTGACATCATGAGATAAGTCCTGTTAAAAATCCTAAAGCAACCTACTGTTCCCGACAGACAGATGTCACGACATCCTGTAGGACATCTTGTGATTACACCTAGTTTTACCAAAATGCCTGCCAATCAAGAACTAACAAGGTGCTCGCGGTTTCATCACCATTTTTTGTTGTTGCGGTTGTTTTGGTGGTGGTCGATTTAAAGTTTTTATGATTTGTTGGTTGTGGTTGTAAGTGAAGGAAATAGAGATCACAAAGGTTTTGGTTGGTAGTTTTAAAGGTTGATGGAGGGTGTTGCTTGAATGAAGGTTGAGAGAAAGATGGGAGAGGATTGAAGGATTTGGAGATTTTTTTCGAAGGTAAGGAATTTTGATTCTCTTTAATACATTTTTTTGCAGAACTTTGTGTTCTCTCCTTATTTTTTCTTGCGTGAAAATCCCTATCTTCTATTTTTCTACTGTCTCTTTTTAAATCCAAAAAACAAAACCTTGTCCATTCATTTTTTAAAATAGAATCCTTTGTCTTGCTATTGCTTGTGTTGTCACATTGTCCATTCATTTTTTAAAATAGAATCCTTTGTCTTTTAAAATAGAACCTTTGTAATATGGACTTAGGCCTTGTAATGAAATTAACTATTGTTGTATTTTTTTTTTGCAAAGGTTGGAATGTAATGGGCTCAAGTATATTATGTGGGCTTTCATAATCTTTTTATCTTGTAATAGAACCTTGAATAGAATGATGATGGGCTTATTGTATGTTTTTTTGAATTATAACATGACAATTGAATTGGTCTTTAAATCCTTGGTCCAATGTATTGTTCTTTGTTAGAAAAATTTTGTATGAGTTTTTTGGACTTGAATTGAATTTTCACTTGTAATTCTTGATAATAAAATGATGACTATCAAAACCTGAACTCTCCACGTGAAACCCACACTTGCAACCAATTCTTGAACATCTTGACATTCTCGCTTGAAACAACTAAAACTTGAATCACTTCTTGAGAAATAAAATTAATTGTGCATAAATCTCAGACTTGGAATGAATTAGAATTATAAATCAATTAGTCAATCTTGAATTAATATTTTCACTTCGCTATTTAAATTATATGCACCACAATCTTTCACTTATACCACTTCTTGAACAAATGAAAAAATGCTTTGACTTTTTTAATGGATTCATAACTTGACTTCATCAGATGACTTAGACATGCATGAAACCCTGGTGTGATGACCTTCAGACGTAAGACACCGATCCACGACAAATACAACTTGAGAATCTCCTCTTTCTTGACCAAGATCAGGCCACACCCATATGGACTGAAATAATATTGCACGCCCACCTGACCTGATAGCCCCAAGTGAAAATCAATTGAACGGCAATTTCCTAGCTTAAACACAAAACGTGAGAAACCCTAATCTTCTTGCCTTGGGTTCATACTGATGAAACAATGACTTAAGAAATTGATGAGAACCAAAACCATGATTCAAAGTCTTCCCTGTTAGGCCACTGATGAAACCCCAACAACTGGCATCCTTGAGAAGACTCGGAGGAGATGACACTGTACTTTGATAAACCTATGATGAAAAACTGCTCATGATGATTGAAAGTCCAACACCTTGTTTCAAGCTTGGGTACAAAAACTGAGTGAAATAACCTCTAAGTAGGGAAATCCAAAATTAACAGAAAACCTCTGATTCCATATCCTAAGAGCCCGATGAAATGCAGAATGATGTAAAGCAAAAATGAAGTTAGATGAATGCAAGCTCAAAAATGCCTGGCCAGAATTTGGGGTATGATAGTGGCCACCCCTATTTTAAGGTGAAAATACTAAAATTCTCTCAGGTTTTGGAGATGTATCTCTGGGCGCACTCCAAAATACATCAAATACATGTGTAAGTGAATCACACCCTTATTTTTGTTGGTGCACAAGATGAAGAAGATAAACATGGAGGAAGATAAAGAAGAGAGAGGATTTAAATAAAAAACTTTCACTACTCTTCCAAACGGTTACAGTGAATGGTTATTCCATTATTTTGGTTACGCACACTACTTGCTGCTATACACTATTTACGACTACACTTGTTTATATACACAAATAATAATGCCATGTAGGCAACAAGCTAACCTACACTAGCTAGGTTAAGCTTAACTAAAACTAATACTACTACTGAATATGAATTACTTCTAACACCATCCCTTAATTCATATTCAGCTACTCAAAACCAATAACACCAATTCCAAGCCTCAAGTGGAGAAATTGATCAACCTTGATTGCTTTCGTCAGAACATCTGCCAACTTCTTATGGGTGCTATAGTGCACAACTTCTAGCACTCCATTATGGACTTGACTTCTTCAAAAATGATACTTAGTCTCTATATGATTTCTTCTCCCATGCAGCACTGGGTTCTTGGCAAGATTGATTGCAAACTTGTTATCAATCATCAACTTCAGATGCTTGTTTACCTTGATCTTCAGATCCTACAATAAATTCAAAAGCCAAATAGTTTGACATGCAGCCACAACACCTGCAATGTATTCAACTTCACAAGTTGACAAAGCAACAACTGGTTACTTCTTGGAACACTAAGAAGTAAGAACTCCCAGATACTTAAACAAATATCCATAAGTACATCTTCTGTTAACTTTGTCTCCACGCCAATTAGAGTCTGAGTAACACATCAACTCTGAATTATCCTTTTTCAGTAGAACGGAACAACACTCCATACTTCATAGTTCCCTTAATATACGTCAGAATCCCGACAGCAGCTTGGTAATGAGACCACTTCAGTTTACTCGTGAACTTACTAACCGTTCCAAATGCGTAGCAAATATCAGGTTTGGTATTACACAAATATCTCAGAGAGCCAACCAACTGCTTGAAAGTTGTAGTATCTACATCATCACCCTCAGGATCAGAGTCCAATTTGTGATTTATTTCTGAAGGTATGACAACAGCCTTATAATTCAGCAACTTGAATCTCTTCAAAAGCTCAAGTTCATACTTCAGCTGATGCAAAATGATACCATTCTCATAGTACATAATCTCCATCACTAGGAAAAATGTCATATTTCCTAGACCAGTCATCTCAAACTCATTTATCAGCACCTTCTTGAACTTATTTATCTCATCTAAATAACTCCCTATTAGAAATATGTCATCAACATAGAGATACACCATAATCATATTACCTTCGGAAGTATGCTAAACATAAACGCCATACTGCATCTCACACTTTCTGAATCCTTGAAGCTTGAAAAATGAATCAATTTTCAAATTCCAAACTCTAGGAGTTTGTTTCAATCCATACAATACTTTATGTAACTTGTACACCATCCCTTCCTGATTCTTTTTCATAAATTCAGGTAGTTGTCACACGTATAACTCTTCTTGCAATGGACCACTCAGAAATGCATATTTTATATCCAGATGTATCAGAGGAAAATTCCTGTTAGCAAGTATCGCAATCATCAATCTGATTGTATCATATCTCGCTACAGGAGCAAACACTTCAAAGTAATATAACCCAGGTTTTTGTAGAAAACCTCTTGCTACTAACCTTGCTTTGTATTATCCAATTGATCCATTTGGCTTTAGTTTCACATTGAAACCCCATCTGACGCTGATGGTTATCTTGTTCTTTGAAAGCTCAGTCAGCTCCTAAGTCTTGTTTCTTTCTATAGCCTCAAGTTCTTCTTTCATGGCCATCAACCATACTTTCTTCTTGAGAGCTTCTATTGTATTCACTGGTTCTGAGTCTACTAACATGGCACACTGAATGTCTTCCCTTTCAGAGTCTATTTTAGTATCTTGCAACATGTCAAACTCTGCAAATCTTCTTGGAATGTTTTTGATTCTTTGTTGCCTATGAACTTGTTCAAAGTTTTCTCTGGATGCTGGAACAATATCAGATGCTGAACCCCAGAAGTACCACCTTCAGAGTTTGGAATATTACCAGGGTCTAGATCTCCACCAGAGTATGAATCGCCATCATAATCTAGATCAGAATCAGACTCGCCTTCAGATTCTAACTCACATTCAGAGTCTTCTTCAACTTTAGAGTCATCTTCAGAATCATCTTTTGATTCTGACTCATTTTTAAAACCTTCAAACTCTGAAGTATCTTCAGAAGTTAAATCAGGTGTTGACACTACACTAGAGTTGGATTGAGACTTACTCCAATCCCACGCTTCTGACTCTTTATAACTACATCTTTGGTGAACTCCAACTTGTAGTGATAGGAGAATATAACCTATAAGCACCTGTACTATGGTACTCTACAAGCAACATGGTTATGCTCCTGTTATCCAACTTCCGTCTCTTAGCTTCTGGAACATGTTTGTAACAAACAAAACTAAACACCTTCAGATGGCTCACACTTTGCTTATCTCTAGTCCACTTCTCTAAAGAAACAATTTCCTTTAGCTTCTTGGTTGGACACCTGTTGAGCACATATGTTGTAGTGGCAACAACTTCTCCCTACAACATGTGAGAAGGCTTCATCTCCTTTAACATGTTTCTCATCATACCAAGCATAACTCGATTTCTTCTTTCAATAAGACCATTATGTTGAGAAGTGTATGGAGTAATAATATCATGCTCACTTCCATTATCCTCACAAAAATTTCTTAACTCTGTAGAGTTGTACTCACCTCCACCATCAGTTCTGAAATTTTTTAGCTTCTGACCACTCTGTTTTTTAGCCTTCACCTTAAACTTCTGAAACTCAGGAAACACGTCATTCTTAAACCTGATGAGTGATACCCATGTCATTCTTTTGAATTCATCCACAAACGACACAAAATATTTGTTTCCTCCAAGTGAAGGTACTTTAAATGGTCCACATACATTAGAATGAAATACTCCCAAAGCAGGCTTTACTCTTGGGGCTGCTTCTGATGCAAAGGGAAACATAGGTTGCTTTCTTTTCATGCATATCTCACATGACTTCTAAGGCTTCATAATCTTGGGAATTCCATGTATCAGCTTCTTATAATTCAGGTGCCTTAACCTTCTGAAATTAAGATGCCTCAGTCTCTTATGCCACAAATCACTATCACCTTCGGTGCCTACTGCACTAAGGCATTTAGTTTCAGCTGTCTCCACATTCACCTTGAATATTCTGTTGCTTCCTTTTTTAGATTGCATAATTAGCTTCTGATCAGAATCATACAACTTCAAGAGATTGTTCTTCATAACTGAGAAACCTTTCTCAATGAGCTGACTTACACTCATCAGATTGCTCTTCATGCTAGGTACATACCAAACATCTTTGATTAGAACAATTTTACCATTATTTACCTTGACTTTTACATTTCATATACCTTCACCGTTAAGGTATTTATCATTAATCCATCTGTTCTTGGTCCTATTTCTAGAGTTAAAATCAACCAACCATTGAATGTTTCCGGTTAGGTGATTTGAGCAGCCAATGTCCATATACCACCAGTCTACCAAATAAGCACTAACAGACTTAGAAGCCATCAATAGCACATGTTCATCATCAGAATCTTCTCTGGCTATATTTGCTTCTTCTGACTTCCTTTCCTTGTTTGACCAATAATAAGGAGCGGAATGGCCAAAATTCTTATAATAGTAGCATTGAACCTTCCTTTTCTCATACTTTTCTTTCCCCTTTTAAGCACTTTTCTGCCTTTCAGAAGTTGAGGTTTTTGACTTCTGGACACAATCATATTTCTTCCTGGCTTCTGACAAAGAATGCTTTTTATATTTCTTACTAGAAGCTGCTTTCAGAGCCTGCTGCTCTACTTCTCTTTCGAAGTTTTTCCTAGTCAGACGCAACTCTTGTGCCTCTAGATTGCTTTGCAGCTCTTCAATTCTCATGGTGCTAAGATCCTTAAAATGTTCAATTGCTACCACAATGTAATCAAATTGAGGAGTAATAGATTTAAGTACCTTCTCAATGATCTTTTCTTCAAAGTGAGTTTATCCTCGCGACTTTATCTTATTTTTTATCAGAATTAGTCTAAGGTTGTAGTAAGGTACCTTCTCATTGTTCTTCATGCTAAGATTCTCATACTGCTTACGTAGAGACCAAAGTTTCACCTTCTTCACCGATGCATCATCGTCGTATCACTGTACCACTGTTCCACGCAGCCTTTGCATCGTCAAATTAACGACCTTCTCAAACATGTTCGCATCCAAACACTGATGGATGTTGAACAACACCTTCTGATCCTTCTTCCTCAGATCATGCTGAACATTCCTTTGCACATCCGTTGCATTTGTCGGAAGTGCAACCAAAACACAACCGTTGTTGACGAGATCAATAACATCTTGAGCGCCAAACAACACACACATTTGAATCATCCATTGATTTTGGTTATTGCCATCGAACACTAGAAGCTTAACACTCAAATTACTGTTTTCGTTCATCTTCAAAGTTGTGCAATTTATTCAGATCTCACCAAACACTAGTGTTTCCCAATCCTTCAGAATCAAGAAATGTAATCAAAAAATTTAACACGTACTCAAGAAACAAAATCGATCACATAACGCCTCAACGTTCACTCGTGTTTCCCTGTGGATCTGAACCGGAGCTCTGATACCAATTACTGGTGCACAAGATGAAGAAGATGAAGATGGAGGAAGAGAGAAAGAAGAGAGAGAATTGAAATAACAAACTTCCACTATTCTTCCAAACGGTTACAGTAACTGGTTACTCCACTATTTTGGTTACAACACTACTTGCTGCTATACATCATTGGCAGCTACACTTGTTTATACACACACATAATAATGTCACGTAGGCAACATGCTAACCTACACTAATTAGGTTAAATTTAACAAAAACTAATACTACTACTGAATATGAATTACTTCTGACAATTTTATTAAAATATAGTTCAGAAATACGTTTTCGAAATTTTTAATTCATATAAGGGTAATTGTTAGTCATGGTTAGAAGAAAATATAGATAATGATAATGGAATACCATGACACAGTACGGAGATACATCTCTGAATATTTTTTAGGCAAAATAGAGGTGTGTCACATGTAACATCTTATTTGTTTGATTTTAGATTCGTCCCCAAAGATATATCTCTAAAATTTAAAAGTATTTTTAAATTTTCATATGATATTTTTTAACTAGAATGCGAATAAAATGATCTACAATTATCTGACTAAGGTCTACTTACTCCCCTCTACGTGCATATTTAGATTAAATCTATAGTGTGTGTTAGATAATCCTTCTATGTCGAATGGATCCAGACTGAATCGTGAACGAAATCACTTTCCTTAAAAGTATTTCAAGCACACTCTCAAATGTCTTAGAGTTGGAACGACCTGAATACCCAGGATAAGTCAGCCTTTTTCTCAAAACTGCACAAGACTGGTGAAATTTCGAATGCAAGGAAAACGTTGGAATTATATGGAAGAGGATTTCAGAATTTTGGAGAGTTTGATTTCGAATTATCAATCATATATTTATAGCCATGCATGTGTCTTTTCAGAAGTTTGCAATTCTTCATAAACACACTCTCTAATGAGCATTTGCAATGGTTCAAATAAAATGATATGCACCAATTCATGAAGTGTCGTGTATTTCGAATTCAAATTCAAAATTCAAACTCTAGGCAACGAATGAAATCTTGAGCTATAATTAAAAATAAATTCGCAGTATACCGGCCGAAGGCCGGAGCGCCACCGGCGCCGCCTCATTAACGCCGCGAATAGCCCGATTGCTCCGATGCGTCGTGCCTAAGTGCTCAAGTGCCGTCTACAAGCCGCCACTAGCGCCTCTACGCCCACGCCCCCGGATCCGGTTCCGGTTCCGGAGCCGGAGCCGGAGCCGGTGTCGCCGGTGGCGACACCGGCGAGGGGTGTTTTGTATGAGACAAGTGACATAAGTTTTGGCACCACCACATATGACTATGTGGCACTTTATCCTCTTTGGCTCTTTTGGAAATTACATTGTTCCA
The DNA here is from genome assembly GCA_963859935.3 of Lathyrus sativus. Taxonomy (NCBI): domain Eukaryota; kingdom Viridiplantae; phylum Streptophyta; class Magnoliopsida; order Fabales; family Fabaceae; genus Lathyrus; species Lathyrus sativus. Next base: position 716,465,405 of record OZ012741.1, read on the forward strand.
AGTGCCTTATAAATGCTATTTAATTTTACTCCTCTTCCAATGTGGGACTAAGCATTTATTGTCAATTAAATATAACACCCACTTTGTCATTTTGGAACAACATTAATGGAAATAAAATATTATTTCCAACAATCCCCCACTTGTTCTAATAATGACAAAATAATAATTCCAGAAATGGGACATAAGAAGTATTAATACAGTTAAGTATCTTTCGATTTTAAACTTAACCTTAGTAAGAATAACACAAGGTTTAATCGGAATATTAGGTAGCAATGCTTTTAAACCATGAATCCATATGAATAGACCGGTGTTACCTTACACACACTCCTTAAAGATTCTTCCTCTGCATAACTCGCTTAGCACTTATTTATGGCCATGTGCTATCCTGTTTCATGAATTTTTCATGAGAGAAACTCCAACTCTCACTTTGAGACGGCACCATCTCATAATTCACATAGGTGAAGTTCATATAGTATCTGTTTCCAATAGATACGTACCCTCGGTATTGAACTTCATTAAGAGTTTAAAATAAAACTCAACCCTCATTTCTAATGTTAACATAATTATGAAATGTTAGATAATTATCCAAATCAACGACTTGTTGTTACCCATTGAAAATCTTAACGTTAATGTTCTGTTAACTTAAGATTGGGTTGCCGTCATTGTCGGAACTCTTACTCAAGGAGTTTCAACCCCATACCTCTCGAGGTTGTTTTTACTAAGTCTCTGGCCAGTGGCTTAGTAAACGGATCAGCCAAATTATAGCTTGTTCGTATATACGTAAGTGAAATGATTCCATCCTTAATCAGTTTTCTTACGAACGAATGTCTAAGTCCTATATGCCTGGACTTTCCATTATACACTTCGCTAAATGATCTTGCCAAAGTGGCCTGACTATCGCAGTGTATCATTACCTTTGAAACATTGTCTTTAGCCAATGGAACTTCCAAAAGAAGATCCCTCAACCACTCTGCCTCTTGACTAGCGGAAGCGAGAGCCACGAATTCTGATTCCATGGTCGAGAGAGTAATGCATGTTTGTTTCTTGCTCTTCCAAGAAATTGCTCCTCCAGCTAGTGTAAATATCCACCCAGTTGTAGATTTGTGATTTCCCACGTCAGAGATCCAACTGGCATCGGTATATCCTTCTAATATAGCAGGAAACCTACCATAATGAAGGCCAAGATCTTTGGTTTTCAACAAATAACCAAATATCCTCGTGATTGCCTTCCAATGTTCATTACTTGGATTACTAGTAAATCTACTCATTTTACTAACTGCAAAAGATATATCGGGTCTAGTACATTGCATTAAGTACATAAGACATCCGATTGCACTTGCATATTCTAATTGAGCCACTGCTCTTCCATCATTCTTTTCAAGTTTGATTACATGATCAAATGGAGTAGTTACTTCCTTGAATTTCAGGTGTTTGAACTTATCAAGCATTTTCTCAATATAATGTGTTTGATTAAGTTCATAACCCCCACTATTTTGCTTAACTTTTATTCCTAAAATTGTGTCAACAAGCCCAAGATCTTTCATCTTGAAAGTGGAAGTTAGAAACCTTTTTGTTTAAAAAATTCCATTAAGTCTATTGCTAATTATTAGCATGTCATCAACATAAAGACACAAAAATATTACAGTGTTATTATACACTTTTGTATATAAACACTTGTCACAAGAATTAGGAATAAATCCATTTGACATTATCGTAGAGTCAAACTTTTGATGCCATTGTTTTGGTGCTTGTTTTAGGCCATATAGAGATTTGACAAGTTTGCACACCTTCTGTTCATTTCCAGGAAGGACGTGTCCTTCTGGTTGTTCCATGTAGATTTCCTCATCGAGGTCTCCGTTTAGGAATGCTGTTTTAACATCCATTTGATGAACAATCAGATCATTTAAAGATGCTAAAGCAAATAACAACCTTATAGTGGTTGTTCTTGCTACAGGTGCATAAGTGTCAAAATAATCTATACCTTCCTTTTGTCTAAATCCTTTTTCCACTAATCTTGCTTTATAAGTGTTTAATGTACCATCACTATGATATTTCTTTTTAAACACCCACTTGCATCCAATGGGTCTTGATCCCTTTGGTAAATCAACAAGTTCCCAAGTGTGGTTGGACATAATTGAATCCATTTCATCTCGGATAGCATCTTTCCAAAAAGAGGAGTCTCTAGAAGCTATTGCTTCCTTATAAGTTTTAGGATCTTCCCCTACTTGAAGAATTACCGGAATGCTTTTAATAAAATTTGTACTATTTCCTTCAACCAGATAAAATGAAATGGATTGAGAATCAATTTCGTCTGGTCCTAGGTTCTTTATTTTCCGGACTCTTTTGCTTATCCTAGGTTCGGGTCGTGGTTCATTTATTCGAGATGTGCCTTCAGGTTGTATTTCTACAATCCGAGAAGAGTCTTTTTCACAAGATTCTTTATTTATGGCCGACTCTGATTCTTTATCCTTAGTTATAAGGTTTTCAAAGAATTCTACATCCCGGGATTCAACAATAATATTAGACTCTAAATTTAAAAGTCTATATGCTTTGCTATTTTGTGCATATCCTACAAATGCACATCTTATCCCTCGAGGACCCAACTTGGTTCTCTTAGGATCCATGTTTTTGTAATATGCCACACACCCCCACACCTTAAAATAGCCAATATTTTGTGTCATGCCCTTCCATACCTCATATGGAGAAATTCCACTTTTCTTTAAGGGAATTCTATTTATTATGTGACAAGCGGATAATAAAGCTTCGCCCCACAAATTGAAAGGTAGTTCGGAATGCAATAACATGGCATTCATCATTTCTTGATATGTTTGATTCTTTCTTTCTGCTATGCCATTTTGTTGTGGTGTTCTCGATGCCGAACATTCATGTATTATACCATGTTCTTCACAAAATGCATCGAATTCAGTAGAAAAGTATTCACCGCCCCTATCACTCCTAAGGACTTTTATACTTCTACTTAATTGATTTTCCACTTCTGCTTTGTAACTCTTAAAGGCATTAAAAGCCTCATATTTATGCTTTAAGAGATATACATAAGTGTATCTAGAACAATCATAAATAAATGTAATGAAATATCTATTTCCCCCACGGGTCAACATGCCATTAAATTCGCACAAATCTGAATGCACAAGATCAAGCAGATTTGTATTTCTTTCAACACTTTTGAAAGGTTTCTTAATCATTTTTGATTTAACACATAATTCACCTTTATTGAAATCTTTGATATTACATGATATCAAGTCAAGTTTAATTAGTCTCTTCATTGAACTAATACCTGTTGCACCCCAAAATTTACCCAACCTTTTCTAACCTAGGTTTATGTTTCAATTGCATAGTCATTTGCATTGTCATCATGTGCATAGTGTATTCATCTGCATTGCATAGCATGAGCAAGCTATCTTAATCAGGGGATCAAGTGTTGTTATTATTTCAAGAGGTATATCCAAGGGTTTCATTCATATTCAAGACTACTCAGGTCATCAGGGAAGAATTTGAGCTTTGAAGAGCTGCCAGGTTGATCAGTGAATTCTCTCCTATCGTGAGGCTAGTGGGGGATCATCAGAGGAAATGTGAGCTATGAGCCAAGAGCATGAGGTGTGTATGGATGTTATGAAGAGTCCAGAGAATCATTTTTGAGGAGAACCAAGTCATTTGAATGATTGCAAGGACCTCAGTTGAAGTCAGTCAACTAGGGTCAACACTGGGTCAATTCTAGGTCAAAGAAGTGTTTTGAAGGGTATCAAGGATCATTTGAAGAATGGGGGATTCATTATTTGCTAGGTGGATATGGATATGATGTTATGATAAAGAAAAATCAAGAGGAGTCAAGGAGAACTGGAGTTACTAAATTAGGGTTTCAGTGTAAAATCCCCTGATTTAGGTCAAACTTCAAGGCAGTGTAGCTCATGATTCAAGCTTCATATGAATTCTTGGTCCACATGAAACTTGTATAGTATATTCATAGCTTTAATTTGAGGGGTGGAAGTCATCAAGATGATTTATAGAACTCAAGTTATGGCTCTTGCAAGTTACAGGCCATCTGAGGGCACTGAAATTTGTCTGTGAAAACTGTCTGTCTTCCAAGCAACTTTTGACCTTCAAGGGTATTTCAAATGGATTTCTGGCCAACATAAGAATTGTTCCTTATTGTCTTAGCTTTCTAGAATGGTATGGTATGCCTTCATATGATTTGTGGAACTCTACTTATGCCCTTGGCAAGCAAAGGGTATTTTGGTCATTTGAGAATTACAGGTCATTTCAAGCCTATGCCTAAAACTCATACAAGGAAGCTTCAAATGAAAAACTTCACAACATCAAAGTTGTTCAAAATGGGATTTTAAGGCTATAAAATAAGGTGTGAAAGTTTGGAAAAGCTTAGAGCATGGAATTTTAAAATTGGTGCAAATGACTTGAAAATGGCTTATAAGTTGAAAAAGTTGAAATGAAAAATTGGTTTGGGAGATCTACAAATCCAATATGGGTCATCCAATATACCAAATTGATTCCAAACATCATTTTAAAGACATTGGTTCAGCCACTTTTTTGAGTTAGGGTTTAAAAATTGGACTTGCTTTGCATTTTTGTTACTTGCATAATAAGGCAAGTATAGAAAACTTGGCACAAGATGAATTTTCAAGGCAAGGAGCTTACATACACTTCCCATATCTCATGTAAGGAGATTTTGACATAAGTTTGGAAAGGTGCAAGCATGAGATAAGAGATATTCAAAGTATCATGGCATGAGAAGTTCATGAAATTTCCACAACTTTCTAGAATCCTCCAAGATTATTCTAGAAACCTCTAAGTTTGTTAATCATCATCTATATATTGGATTGAGGTCATTAAGAGTAAAGGTTGGTGATAGTTGATGTTGAATCCATTTGCAAATCATATTGAATTTTTTCTCTTCACCATTTTTCCATTTTTCCCACATTTTTCTACACTTGAAAACTCAAATTTTCAATTCCATTTTTCTCCCACTTTTGGTTCATTCCACCATTGCAAATACATTCCTTATCATTCTTACAATTGATTCAACACTTTTTTGGCCATAATTGATGCATGAACCAAGCTACACAACTCCATTAACGTGAGCTCCAAGTGAAAAATTGATTTTTTGTTTTCCATGAATTCACTCCTTTCTTTCCATCCAAACACCTTCCTCATCAATTATAGGACGTGTCCACATCATTTTCTCAAAGAATTGGTGATCGAGTGAAGCTCCATAAGCCATTTTTCGGAGGTATAAAGAATTCGACATAACTCATGATTTATGAGTCTTTCTTGCATTATTGTTGTTGCATTACATTGCTCTCATCTCCTACATGGATTCTAGTACAAAAAAGATGAGTTTTATGACAATTTTTGGTTCTTGAGTTTTTCTTGAGGTGCCACGTTTTGAGAGTTAGAGAGAGTTTCAAGAAAATCTAAGACCATATTTGGATTCCTTGATTTTTTCCCTTCAAGTTTGACTAAAATTTTGTGCGAAACGGATAATTATTGATGGAGTTATGGTGCTTCAAAGTAGCAAAAAATTCATGTTCATGGAGCTGCGGGTTACTATTCACAAAGTTGAAAATTTTGATTTGGAGAAGAAGGTGTTAACACCGTCGGATGCATTTTCAAGTCAAGGTTTCTTCCATTCATCCAACGCCTCTCACTGCGCCACGCAATCGGCCACATAAGCCTCATGCAACTTTTATTTATTCATGTTATTTTCTTTTATTTTCCTATTGCCATGTTTCTTTTATTTTTTCTGTTTTATATGCTGACTTCAAATAATCATAAAAAATAGGAAAATTAGTCTTTTCGATCCCTATTTTTTTGTGCTGAATCTTTAAGATGTCTAGGATTTAATAAAACTGGAATTATAATTTTACCATTTTTTGAAATTTTCTTTGGATTTTTTACATTTGGGTCGTCATAAAAAGGCCAATGCTGGTGCTATCATTTTGTTGAATTTCTTTGACCTATCAAAACACAATTTAAATGTCAATCCTTTTGCAGGGATCTCATACACACGTTGAGGTATTGTGATATATTTTTGTGGGAATTTTATTGTACCATTTTAATTGATTTTGGATGCTTTCTTTAACATGCTCCACTTTAATCTTTCCTTTGGTATACATGAGATATCTTGCAATGTTTTCATCTTGTTTGACCATTTATCTTTGGATATATTTGTGGTATCTCTCACCCCTGGTTTGTGGCTTGATGTAGGGCATTGGAGATTTTTATTTGAATTTTTTAGCACCTTTTGCTATTTTTCTTATGTTTTGTATTCGAACTTGTAATTTGGACTTCCGAACGGACTTTATTTTTGTTAAGGCTCCAACGGCCGCTTTGTGTTTGCGTGATGAACGTCGTGGTTTATATTTCTTATTATAGATAGGTTAGAGGTATTGGAAGACCCTTAGGTGGCTGTTATTTGTATGTGTAGCTTGCCCAATTATCGACTTGTTTGCATGATAGCACGTTGCGATTCCAAATAGTGGATTACGCGTTTCATTCGGAGTTTTCACTCGATTCTTTGCATATGATCACTTAATATTTTCTTATTCCATCCATGAATGGGCTTGAGGTTGAGATGAACCTTCCTCCCTCCTTTGCATTGCATTTACCATTGCTATATTCATGTTCACTTGTATGCGGTTATTACTTGTATTTCCGTTTCTTCCTTTCGTTTCCTTTCCCGTAGGACTTCCATTCTTCCTTGTTCAAGGGAGGATGTGATAGACATTAGGAGTTAACCCAGGCATGATAACATTAGGGTAAATTTTATTCCCTTTTAACCCTAGGATTTGTAGAGTGTCATCTCTTCTTCCTTCAAAACAACAGAAAAACATTAATAAAGGTTATAACAGAGATTAATTCATTTCTTCTGTCAAAAGATTTGAACAGACATCAACCTTTTTGCAATAAGAAAACCCTTGTTTAAGGTGAGATTTTTCATAAAAGACACTTGAACAGCTTGTGTCGTGCGTAGCCCGAACTACGTTTGCTCTGATCTTCCATGCAGTGTGGAAGTACGTAGGCATAGGATGCGATATCCTAGCGAGCAACCTTCACCCACCTTTCCCCGTAGTTAGGCGAACTACGTTGACTCTGATTTCTCGTTCCAGACGGGAATACGTAGGCATAAAGTGCGATGCTTTGCCGAGTCAAATTTTCTTTTCTTTTCAGACCTCATCCTTTAGTTTAGATAGAAGTGTAATCCGTACAACCCAAGCAAGCGTGGATCCCGTCGAGTACGACGGACGTGAGGGGTGTTAATACCTTCCCCTTGCGTAACCGACTCCCGAACCCAGGTTTTGGTTGCGATGACCATACCTTTTCCCGTTTTTCGCGAGGTTTACTTCGAGCGTTTCCTTTCCCTCCGTTGGGATAAATAACGCACGGTGGCGACTCTTCTGTTCAGTCGGCGCCGATTTTCGCAGTAGCGACAGCTGGCGACTCTGCTGGGGACCCAACGTCCCCTGGCTGCTAAGGACTGCGATGGTCCTTATGCATTTGGGATCCAACGTCCCTTAAGATAGTCAATCCTAGCGCTTGTTTGCCCGTCGAGGAATTTGTATGGATTTACGTTTCTGTATTTACCTTTCAGCATTATATTATCATTATTATTGCTGTATTGTGGGGTTGTGACGGGTGTTCCATGATGGAGAGATAAGCCGGACCTGGGCTTGAGTGCACCTAGACTTAGAGTAGAGATTAGTGGGCGCGCACGTGTTTTGCATGTCCTAGTGTCCCACGAAATCTACGCTCAGACGAGGTTCTTCTGGTTGACCTCCTGTCCTGCCCTTTGGGTGGCTCGGGTTGTTGGTTAGTTGGATTGTCGACTCTGGGGACCGATCATTTGGAAGTTGGCTAAGTGAGGCCTCTTCAGGATTTGATGATGCCACTCCTTCTGGGAATCGTATCATCACTCCTGAAAGTTTGTGACGCCGACGACCGCATAGGATGCCATACCTTTGTCAGTTACTAGGACATCCACCTGTGAGAGGGTTTGGGGTTATGCAGGTAACTAGACCTTCAGATACCGGTTATTTCTTGATCAGAGATCCTGGGTATTTATGGATGTTTGTGAGGTCTATCAGAGACCAGTCTGAGTTTTAATTTGAGGTCTATCAGAGACCAATCAGGGTTATGGTTTGAGGTCTGTCAGAGACCAGTTGAAGTTATATCTATCAGAGACCAGTGTGGAGCTTTGTATTGGGTCTATCCGAGACCATGATTTGAGACCTTCGATATGATTCGGGCTTCTCAGCTATAGCACTTGGCCCCTGTTGCATGTTGCTTGCATTGCATTATTTGCATGATCATTACCATTTCATCCCATTAACGTGTGTCTGTGCTGCAGGTGCATTTGCATATCCCCGGGTTCTAGTATCTGGACTTCCGAGTATTGATCATGGCGGGTTTGAGGATGACAGTTGCTTACAAGCTACCTATTCCTGATATTACTCCACTCCTGGGTCTGATTTCTCTGGCAGGTGAGGATGTCCGTAGAAGCTTCAGGCAGAGTTACGGACGGCTGTTGAGTTTGGTTCGCAGATCCACCGACGATGAATTGAACGGGCTATACACGCTGATGCAGTTCTATGACCCGGCTTTGAGATGCTTTACATTTGCAGACTTCATTTTGGGACCAACCATGGAGGAGTATGTGGAGTTTACTGAGCTGCCAGTGCAGAATGCGGTTCCCTTTATTCACTCTGCCGCTGAACCTAAGTTGGAGGATCTAGCCAAAGCCTTGCATATGGATGCTTCTGAGTTGTTGATAACTTCTTGGCGAGGGGTTCCGGGTTTCTCTCTTCAGTTTCTAGTTGGTAAGGCTCAAGAGTACGCCAAGAATGGGTGTTGGGTGGTCTTTAACGCTATTTTGGCTCTATGCATTTACGGGATCGTGCTGTTTCCCAATTTCCCAAACTTCGTGGACATGGAGGCATTTCATCTGTTTGCTGCTGGTAACCCAGTACCTACACTGATCGGGGACTTTTATCATTCGATGCACTACAGGAATGAGAACAGGAGAGGCAAGAATGTCTCTTGTTGCATGCCTCTGCTGTATATGTGGTTCAAGAGCCATCTTCCTTCGAAGGGACCTTTTGTGGATAGTGCGACCACATCTGACTGGCCAGAGCGGATGATGAGGCTGTCTTCTACAGATATCGAATGGTTTGATCGAGACCTGCTGGGGTCCGAGCTTATTGTTAGTTGTGCTGGGTATCATAATGTTCCGTTGATAGGGAGAAAAGGGTGCATCAACTACAACCCATCTTTGTTCGTCCGTTAGTTTGGATATGCGCTGAAGAGCCCGCCTCAGGAGGATGAAGTACAGGAATCTCTGTACTTCACAGGTGATTTGAGCGGAGAGCTACTAGCCAAGCTTCGGCATGCCTGGACGCGTATTAACCGAAAAGGGAAACCGCTGTTGGGGAAGAGTGATTGCCAGGCGTATGCACCCTACAAAGTTTGGATTCAGGAGAGAGCCAGACAGACATTGATGCCATTTCCAGCTGCTCCGATCCCTGTTTATATTCCGGTGGAAGAGCCAACCACGGTTTCCAGGGAGGTCTACGAGCGAGTGGTGAAGGAAAAGGAAGCTCTGTTGGTGGTTAATGAAGATCTAGAAAGAGAATTGGCCCGGATTCGAAGTGAGAAGAACGAAGTTGCGTACTCCCTTCAACAACAAACGAAGATGGTAACTTTGTTGAAGACTAAGTTGGTCAAAGAAAAGGAGAAGCGGGAACGCCTGGGACAAGACTTTAAGAGCTCTCATGACATGATGGAAGCTAAGAAGAAGTCGTTGGACATCGCTCATCGAGAGATCGCTTCATTCAATAAGACATGGAATGCCACCCTTACTAACAACAAGGAACGGGAGGATAAGTTGAAGCAACAGATCGCCGATCTTCAGAACCAATTGAAGGCCACTAGGAGGCAGCACGAAGAAGAAGTCATGACTAGATATGCCCTTCAAGATGCACTGAAGCAAGTTGAGGCCCGTAGAAAGGAAGCTCGGTCCCAGAAGAGAAAGCTAAAAGAGTGCTTTGGTGAAGGCGCATGGGAAGAGTCCATCGACGGCTTGCGGCGAGTTCTTAAGCAGAGGAGTCTACTCATAGAGGGATTGCTTGTCCAGCCTGATCATCCCAAGACAAAGAAGCTGTTAAGGGATTATAGGGATTATGGGCATACCTGATTTGTTCATGCTTTATTGTACGCTGACCATCACCCGATTTGTGGGTTGAGGTCATGCTTTTGTTCGTCTTGTGATACATTGGTGTTATACTTTTGCCTTTGAAGGCCTGTTCAATACATGAGTTGTTTTCCCTTCTGTGATTGAATTTCAACTTCTTGCAACTGCTTGTCACCGCACTGTCACGGCGCTGCCCTGTATCAAACGTATTAGCACTAGAACGGGGGGAGTAATATGCTCCAATGCACAGGCACACATTGCATTTTGCATACATACTCATATTTGCATTACAGGTTTGTGATCCAGGTATCTTATCTCCCGCATTTTGCAGGTATTTTCAGGATTGCAGAACAGCGGGTCCACCGTTATTCTACAAGAACCAACCAGAAGAAGATCATGGACGCCATGCAGCTTGAAATGCAAGAGATGCGTGACAGGATGGCCCTGTTCATGCAAACCATGGAGACTATCGCCAAAGGGCAGGAACAGTTGCAGAGTCTGGTACAGCCGTTGGTTGCTCGTGCTGAGATCAACGGCACCCCGCGTGGTGAAAATGTGGCTAACTCTCCCAGGGTTGAAAATCATCAAAGTGCTGATCACATTCAAGTCGCTGGGCTGAACAACGGAGAAGCTGGTCCTGCTGGTGGGAACGGAAACACTGGTAACACTAACGGAGATACTGCAGGAGTGTTCATAGGGAACGTCAACCAGGGTTTCAACTTGGGTGCGGAAAACGTCGGGCTGAATGGCGGCAATGTTAATCAGGGCTTTCAGGGTATGAATGTGGGATATGGCAATGTGGCTGGTGCCAAAACTGGATACGGAGACCATGGTTATGGTAACGCAGGATATGGAATGGGTATGAACAATGGCCAGGATATGGGCAACCTGAGGTGTGACCCCAGGTACTTCCAAGCAGGTCTGGGTCGTAACACTCGCAATGCTGCATATGAAGAGATACCTTGTTGGGAAGATCATCAGGAAGACGTCTTCTCTGGTCATAATGAAGGCTACGGGAGGCCTACAGGGGACAGCCTCCGCATGAGATTGTTGGAAGAAAAGGTAAATGGTCTGGCTAATCAGAACGCTGTGGGACTGGATATGTCTAACATGGGGTTGGTACCAGGGCTGAGGGTATCTCTGAAATTCAAGGCGCCATCTTTTGATAAGTATAGAGGCGACACGTGCCCGAGGGTGCATGTCCGTTCATTTTACAGAAGGATGTCTGCGTATTCGGACGACGAAAAGATGCTTATGCACTTTTTCCAAGACAGCTTGTCAGGGCCGTCATTGGAGTGGTACATGAGCCTGGAGCCAACACAGATCAGAACTTGGAAGGAATTGGTGGAAGCTTTCGCGAAGCACTACCAATACAACAGCGATCTCGCTCCTAACAGAGTTCAGTTGCAAAGCATGTCCCAGAAGCCCAAGGAAAGCTTCAAAGAGTACGCCCAGAGATGGCGTGACCTGGCTGCGAGAGTACAACCACCTATGGTCGAGAGGGAAATGATGGACTTGTTCGTAGGGACATTCTCAGGGATGTACTATGACCGGCTGCTCAACTTCTCAATGAGTACCTTCTCCGAGCTGATCCTGATGGGGGAGCGTATAGAGAACGGGATAAAAATTGGTAAGATTCAACCGGGAGAATCTGTTTCAGCTGGAAGCACCAGGAAAGCCTTCGGTGGTAAAAGGCAAGATGATGCTAATGCGGTGTATAACGTTCAGCGGAGAAATAGGAATCAGAATCGGCGTCCACAGCCTCAAGTTGCGAGTGTGACTATTCCAGGACCACCTCAGCAACAGAGACAACAACAGCAGCAGGCTCAGCAGCAGCCTAATCAGAATCAGCGGAGGTTTCAGGCTCCAAGACCAAGGAGGGTATTTGAGGTACCGCCAGTATCTTACGCAGAGCTCCTTCAGACTCTATTGAAGTTACAGCTAGTTGAAAAGAGAACCTTAGCGCCGCCGACTGGCACGCCACCAGTAGGGTACGACATCAACGAGCATTGTGATTTTCACTCTGGTGCACCCGGGCACAACATCAAGAACTGTTTAGCTTTCAAGCACAAAGTGCAAGATCTGCTTGATAACTCAGCCATCAATTTTGGGAAGGAAGGTCCCAACATTACGCAAAAACCAATGCCAAACCATGAATAGGCTGGAATATGGGGGCAAAGAGGAGTTCTATAGTTCGTGTGGGCCGTTAAAAGTAGATTAGAACAGCGGCAGGCTGCCTCTCATAACTGATTGTGAAGATAGCTGGTTCAGCAGCAGGACAGATGTGAAAGCCCGGTTCTCGGAAGCTGGCGTTTTTCTTTGTTTTATCTTGTCATTTCTTTACGTTTGTAGTTTCTTTCATGATTGAATTGCGATCTTGTTCGTAAAACTTGTTGTTTTCATTTCGATTGATGATAATGAAATAAATATGCATGTTTTGATTAAATCCATTCGTGTTCACTAATTGTTTTTATAAATGTCCAACACCTGGTTAAGAGGAATCTGGGGGGGATGACGAAAATGAATGACATGCAACTTCCGATATTGTATGCTTTTGAAATAAAACCTGTTGATGATGTACAGGCATTGTTTCAAATCCCTAAACACCGGAGTTATAAGGAAGATAATCCCTTGTCGACCCTTTTGAGCCTTGTAGTAGGAGTTTCTTTCTGTGAATGAAAAACCCTCAATCTTAACCTGGGGCAGGGTAGGTGTTAGCTAATTTGACCGAGCGTTCAAGTTGCAAAAGGAGTGTTCGTTCGAGGATCAATCACACCTCTAGAGGTCGTGCAAAAAAAAAACCACAATGGTTAAATCAAGAGTGAGACAGTCACATCATTCCCCAAAGAGTCAGACAACCAGTGTCACACGACTTATTCGAAAAAAACGAAAAGCGAGAAGAATCAAAAGCCCGCTAAGTCACAACTTCAAGACAAATGACTTAGGCAAAAATGAGGGCATCCCGCTGGACTTAAAAAATCAAAAGAAACTCAAAAAGAGTCAGTCCAGGCAAAAGTTAGGGATAAGAAAAAAAGATGAAAGGAGGATAAAAAGAAAAATCCTCAAATCAATTGCGAGTCGTGTGACCCTAAGTGTCAAAGACGAAAAGTCAGTGGCTGTCACTCTAAAAGTTCATGGGTTCTCGAACTATCACTCATATCTTTCAGCCTCTGAGAGGTGAGCGCTAAGGTCGAATTAGCTGAACATAGGATCGGAGAACATCAAGGAGAATGGGTGGGTTAAAATAAACTTTGAGCCTTTATCCTTTCCTTCAAAACCGTGAACCTGACCACATTATAACCTTCAAAAGTCCTAATTGAAGCAGGTTGTTTCGAAAGCATACTTCGGTAAAGGCCGCGTCGATTCTGACTCCTGAAAGGGTTCCTCTTACCATGTGGGTATTGATGTTGATAAATGTTTTGTGCAGTGTATGCTATAAACTGTTTTTCCCTTTTTCCCAGCAAACAGATTGGATGTCAAAACTGTCATATGTGTTACATTAATATGTCTTTTACGCAGAACAACTTGTTTTACTTGCGAGTAAGCGCTTGACAGCAGGAAAGTTTTCTGCAATGGAAAGTATGGTCAGGATAGAATACAGAGCGCCCGAATGTTCCGAGAGCAGGGGCAAACTATTATCGTGATTCCCAGTCAGGTCAGCCATGAGAAGTCAGCTACTCTGGGGCAATCAGGTCGAGATTCAGTAAATCTCTCGTAGTTGGAGGTACTGTTCTGGACCAGCTAATCGGGGGCAAAGTCATGTGAATCAGGGGCATTGACTTCCAGTGAGTTCGGAATCGGTTAGTCTGAGGACAAGTCCCGAAGCTTCAGTTGATTAAGGGGCAGTATGCTTGAGAGGCAACTAATCGGAAGAGAGTCTTCTCGAGATCCCATCAGGGGCAGTCATGCAGAACGTGGGGATTTGAAAGCAGATACTTCAGGTGGAAAATCAGATCAGGATAGGTCGCTAGAACGCTCATTCAGGGGCGAGTCGCCGCAGAGAGCATTGAAACCGACTGGGTTGATCGGAGCTAATGGAGATTGAATCTTTTTGCCGTATAGTTACCGGGGCAAGAAATCTCGAGGTCGTCTCATAGTAAGCGGTTCAGCGCAAGTATTCCCAGGAGGTAGATAGGGGCAAGTGGAGTGCACTGGGGCAAGTTATTCAAAAGCTCGCAAAGTTCCCCGCCAGAGTCTATGGCAAGCTGGTACCCTTACCAGAGATTGTATGTTGTGTCTTCCCCAGTGAAGTCGCCCCAGGCAAAACTGAATGTTAATTCCCCAGGAGAGTTAAGATTAATGTATCTTCAGTTCAGCATTAGCTTATCAAGCAGAGCAGAGTCCTCCCCAGTGAAGGTCGAGATGGATACGATTAACTCCCAGAGGGTTCTCGTGCAGTGCAAATCAGAATGTGTGGTTCAGTCCCCAGCTCAGTGATGGCGGGATGATTTCCCCAGCTCAGTGATGGCGGGATGATTTCCCCAGCTCAGTGATAGCAGAAGAGGTTCACCACAGAGTGTGATCAGGTGGTTGGAGCAGCTGAAAGGAGTTTTCCCGAGCGGGATTGTCCTTTCTTTCCCCAGCAAGTCGCTCTTTCTCGTCAGGAGGACCGTCATCAGCAGATTTTGGAGTTCTGAGTTCGTGAGCTATTTTCCCAGCAGGGTGGTCATCCCCAACGGAGTTAGTTCATCTTTCCAACATTTATTTTGTTGGAAGCGTATCGGCGGTATTCCGATCATCCCCAGCGGATCCAGTGTGTCTTCAGCATTTATTTTGCTGAAGTAACTCTTTGCATAAGCATGCATCATGAGCATTTGCATTCTACCCAAGTATGTAGCATTTCCATGCAGTATGGAAGCATTTCGTCATTATCAAACATGCATATTTGAAACATAAGCCAGGTGGTTACCTCTCCAGTTTCAGATATGTTATTCCTTGCCGATAAGAGAAATCGTGATTCAGGAAGATGTGGGTTTTGTGGTCAAAGCACACAGTGATCGTATTTGTACCAGCTACGGGGGGCATATTGTAAGACACGCAGTGATCGTGTTGATTTGGAGGTGTTGATTGGCGGCCCAAGTATGCAGTGACCGTATTTGTGCCAGATATGGGATTCATGTCGTAGGACACGCAGTGATCGTGTTGATATTGGTATCTATGGTCGAATGGCGCAATGATCGTATTCGTCCCGGTCTAAGAAGATTGTTTTGTAAGGCACGCAGTGATCGTGTGGGTATCGTCTCGGGGTTTTATCGAGCAGGACGCGCAGTGATCGTGTTCACTTTATCATTGGGCAAGACACGCAGTGATCGTGTTTGCCATGTCATGTGATGGTTGTTGGTCAGTACGCAGTGATCGTATTCGTCCGTTATACAGTGGTTATAGATTGACGCGCAGTAATCGTGTTCATCCAGATTTATGGGTTGATACGCAGTGACCGTATTCGTCCGTTATGCAGTTTGATTATGCTGTAGGACACGCAGTGAATGTGTTCATCGGGTTGTTGGTGGCCGAAGTACGCAGTGATCGTATTCGTCCCATGTTTGAAATTGTGTCACAGCACGCAGGGATCGTGTTTCCTCCAGTCAAGAGGGCCGTGACGTGAAGCGCGCAGTGATCGCATTCACCCTAGGTATGATTGGAATATGCAGTGATCGTATTCGTCCAGTTATGTGGGTTAGTTGAGGCACGCAACACGCAGGGATCGTGTTTTTCTCCAGTCAAGAGGATCGTGGCTCAGAACACGCAGTGATCGTGTTCAAACACGCAGTGATCGTGTTCCAGATACGCAGTGACCGTATTCACGCAACACGCAGGGATCGTGTTTTTCTCCAGTCAAGAGGAACGTGGCTCAGAACGCGCAGTGATCGTGTTCAAACACGCAGTGATCGTGTTCCAGATACGCAGTGACCGTATTCACGCAACACGCAGGGATCGTGTTTTTTCTCCAGTCAAGAGGATCGTGGCTCAGAACACGCAGTGATCGTGTTCGAACACGCAGGGATCGTGTTCAAGATACGCAGTGATCGTATTCGTACAACATGCAGTGATCGTGTTGTTAATACCATGGGAACTTATGATGCGGAGCGCGCAGTGATCGTGGCTATTGTATCAGTTGGTTTTGTTGGTCGGCATACGCAGTAATCGTATTCGTCCTGTTACATGGGTTGATTTTGTGACACACGTAGTGATCGTGTCGGTATCTATGGCCAATACATGCAGTGATCGTGTTTGTTCCATTACAGCGCACGCAGTGGTCGTGTTCATCATATGGGTGGTTGAAGTACGCAGTGAACGTGTTCGCCTTTTCTATGTGGATCTATCGTGTTTACCTTATCCGATTGGATTTGTGGTCGATGTGATTTTGGTGGTAATGCAACACGCAGTGATCGTGTTTGTCCTATTATGCGGTTTTGTTTGCAACGCCAGGACGCGCAGTGATCGTGTTTTCTCCTGTCAAGAGGATTTTGGTGTAGAATACGCAGTGATCGTGCTTTCTCCTGTCAAGAGAGTTTCGGTGTAGAATACGCAGTGATCGTGTTCACCTTGTTACAGAGGATTGCGCCGGACATGCAGTGATCGTGTTCGTCATGTCATGTTCCCCCTAGCAGAGTTGCTTGGTCAAGCAATTCTCTTTCTCCCCAGCCGAGTCCTTTCTCAGAATGCTGTAGAGATGGCATAATGCAATTTCTGGGTGGTTACCCACAGTTTCCCCAGTAGAGACATAATCCCCAGCGGGTTGTTCTTCAACGAGATACTTGGCTAAGTTCCTCGTAGTCCCTGGCAGGGTATCCTTTGACAAGTCGCTTGGTTAAGTCACTTGTATTTCCCCAGCTGAGTCTTTCTCAGGAGGATGGGGTATCAGTATTAGAAGGTGGTAATACAGATTTTCGGGTGGTTACCCGCAATTCCCCAACAGAGTTATGTTCTCCAGCAAGGTGTTACTTCAATGGGTTTCTTGGTTAAGTCCCTCATATTCTCCAGCAGGGAGCTCGCTACAGGAGTTGTTTGGTTAAATTACTCGTAGTTTTAAACAAGGGTGCTTGGTTAAGTTCCCATTTTCCCCAGCAGGTGTTTAACGGCAGTCGTCAGAATTTGTCCCCTCAGAGTTGCTTGGTTAAGTTTCTCCTTTCCCCGTAGAGTCGGTTGTTCATGTCTTCGGACCTTGTCTCGTTTGGTTAAGCGTTCTCTCGTTTCTTCAGGATACGAAAAGTTGATCAGTGAAGTCAACATGACAAGTGAAGTCAATATTCTCCCGCTGGTTAGCGTGTGCTCAGTTGATAAGTGAGATCAACAGAGGTTGATAAGTGAGATCAACAGAGGTTAATAAGTGAGATCAACAAAGGTTGATAAGTGATATCAACAATTTCTCGTTATGTGGTGTATGCTCATTTCTTCGGAATGGAGTGGTCTGCGGACAACATCAGTTTATTTGACAGATGGATGGCTAGTTGTTGCCGTGACAACAGAAGCCAGTTCCCAGGGTTTTCTCAAGCAGTAGTTGTTTTCGCAGTTTATTTTTGCGGTTGGCAAATTTCCGGGTTCTTTCGTATTCAACCGTCTCGTACCTCGATTGTCTGAAGGTTGCGCGCTCTTCATCCAGTCGGGTCCAAGTCGCTTGAATAGGGGCAGCTGTTGCACCCCAAAATTTGCCCAACCTTTTCTAACCTAGGTTTATGTTTCAATTGCATATTCATTTGCATTGTCATCATGTGCATAGTGTATTCATATGCATTGCATAGCATGAGCAAGCTATCTTAATCAGGGGATCAAGTGCTGTTATTATTTCAAGAGGTATATCCAAGGGTTTCATTCATATTCAAGACTACTCAGGTCATCAGGGAAGAATTTGAGCTTTGAAGAGCTGTCAGGTTGATCAGTGAATTCTCTCCTATCGTGAGGCTAGTGGGGGATCATCAGAGGAAATGTGAGCTATGAGCCAAGAGCATGAGGTGTGTATGGATGTTATGAAGAGTCCAGAGAATCATTTTTGAGGAGAACCAAGTCATTTGAATGATTGCAAGGACCTCAGTTGAAGTCAGTCAACTAGGGTCAACACTGGGTCAATTCTAGGTCAAAGAAGTGTTTTGAAGGGTATCAAGGATCATTTGAAGAATGGGGGATTCATTATTTGCTAGGTGGATATGGATATGATGTTATGATAAAGAAAAATCAAGAGGAGTCAAGGAGAACTGGAGTTACTAAATTAGGGTTTCAGTGTAAAATCCCCTGATTTAGGTCAAACTTCAAGGCAGTGTAGCTCATGATTCAAGCTTCATATGAATTCTTGGTCCACATGAAACTTGTATAGTATCTTCATAGCTTTAATTTGAGGGGTGGAAGTCATCAAGATGATTTATAGAACTCAAGTTATGGCTCTTGCAAGTTACAGGCCATCTGAGGGCACTGAAATTTGTCTGTGAAAACTGTCTGTCTTCCAAGCAACTTTTGACCTTCAAGGGTATTTCAAATGGATTTCTGGCCAACATAAGAATTGTTCCTTATTGTCTTAGCTTTCTAGAATGGTATGGTATGCCTTCATATGATTTGTGGAACTCTACTTATGCCCTTGGCAAGCAAAGGGTATTTTGGTAATTTGAGAATTACAGGTCATTTCAAGCCTATGCCTAAAACGCATACAAGGAAGCTTCAAATGAAAAACTTCACAACATCAAAGTTGTTCAAAATGGGATTTTAAGGCTAGAAAAGAAGGTGTGAAAGTTTGGAAAAGCTTAGAGCATGGAATTTTAAAATTGGTGCAAATGACTTGAAAATGACTTATAAGTTGAAAAAGTTGAAATGAAAAATTGGTTTGGGAGATCTACAAATCCAATATGGGTCATCCAATATACCAAATTGATTCCAAACATCATTTTAAAGACATTGGTTCAGCCACTTTTTTGAGTTAGGGTTTAAAAATTGGACTTGCTTTGTATTTTTGTTACTTGCATAATAAGGCAAGTATAGAAAACTTGGCACAAGATGAATTTTCAAGGCAAGGAGCTTACATACACTTCCCATATCTCATGTAAGGAGATTTTGACATAAGTTTGGAAAGGTGCAAGCATGAGATAAGAGATATTCAAAGTATCATGGCATGAGAAGTTCATGAAATTTCCACAACTTTCTAGAATCCTCCAAGATTATTCTAGAAACCTCTAAGTTTGTTAATCATCATCTATATATTGGATTGAGGTCATTAAGAGTAAAGGTTGGTGATAGTTGATGTTGAATCCATTTGCAAATCATATTGAATTTTTTCTCTTCACCATTTTTCCATTTTTCCCACATTTTTCTACACTTGAAAACTCAAATTTTCAATTCCATTTTTCTCCCACTTTTGGTTCATTCCACCATTGCAAATACATTCCTTATCCTTCTTACAATTGATTCAACACTTTTTTGGCCATAATTGATGCATGAACCAAGCTACACAACTCCATTAACGTGAGCTCCAAGTGAAAAATTGATTTTTTGTTTTCCATCAATTCACTCCTTTCTTTCCATCCAAACACCTTCCTCATCAATTATAGGACGTGTCCACATCATTTTCTCAAAGAATTGGTGATCGAGTGAAGCTCCATAAGCCATTTTTCGGAGGTATAAAGAATTCGACATAACTCATGATTTATGAGTCTTTCTTGCATTATTGTTGTTGCATTACATTGCTCTCATCTCCTACATGGATTCTAGTACAAAAAAGATGAGTTTTATGACAATTTTTGGTTCTTGAGTTTTTCTTGAGGTGCCACGTTTTGAGAGTTAGAGAGAGTTTCAAGAAAATCTAAGACCATATTTGGATTCCTTGATTTTTTCCCTTCAAGTTTGACTAAAATTTTGTGCGAAACGGATAATTATTGATGGAGTTATGGTGCTTCAAAGTAGCAAAAAATTCATGTTTATGGAGCTGCGGGTTACTATTCACAAAGTTGAAAAATTTGATTTGGAGAAGGTGTTAACACCGTCGGATGCATTTTCAAGTCAAGGTTTCTTCCATTCATCCAACGCCTCTCACTGCGCCACGCAATCGGCCACATAAGCCTCATGCAACTTTTATTTATTCATGTTATTTTCTTTTATTTTCCTATTGCCATGTTTCTTTTATTTTTTCTGTTTTATATGCTGACTTCAAATAATCATAAAAAATAGGAAAATTAGTCTTTTCGATCCCTATTTTTTTGTGCTGAATCTTTAAGATGTCTAGGATTTAATAAAACTGGAATTATAATTTTACCATTTTTTGAAATTTTCTTTGGAATTTTTACATTTGGGTCGTCATAAAAAGGCCAATGTTGGTGCTATCATTTTGTTGAATTTCTTTGACCTATCAAAACACAATTTAAATGTCAATCCTTTTGCAGGGATCTCATACACACGTTGAGGTATTGTGATATATTTTTGTGGGAATTTTATTGTACCATTTTAATTGGTTTTGGATGCTTTCTTTAACATGCTCCACTTTAATCTTTCCTTTGGTATACATGAGATATCTTGCAATGTTTTCATCTTGTTTGACCATTTATCTTTGGATATATTTGTGGTATCTCTCACCCCTGGTTTGTGGCTTGATGTAGGGCATTGGAGATTTTTATTTGAATTTTTTAGCACCTTTTTCTATTTTTCTTATGTTTTGTATTCGAACTTGTAATTTGGACTTCCGAACGGACTTTATTTTTGTTAAGGCTCCAACGGCCGCTTTGTGTTTGCGTGATGAACGTCGTGGTTTATATTTCTTATTATAGATAGGTTAGAGGTATTGGAAGACCCTTAGGTGGCTGTTATTTGTATGTGTAGCTTGCCCAATTATCGACTTGTTTGCATGATAGCACGTTGCGATTCCAAATAGTGGATTACGCGTTTCATTCGGAGTTTTCACTCGATTCTTTGCATATGATCACTTAATATTTTCTTATTCCATCCATGAATGGGCTTGAGGTTGAGATGAACCTTCCTCCCTCCTTTGCATTGCATTTACCATTGCTATATTCATGTTCACTTGTATGCGGTTATTACTTGTATTTCCGTTTCTTCCTTTCGTTTCCTTTCCCGTAGGACTTCCATTCTTCCTTGTTCAAGGGAGGATGTGATAGACATTAGGAGTTAACCCAGGCATGATAACATTAGGGTAAATTTTATTCCCTTTTAACCCTAGGATTTGTAGAGTGTCATCTATTCTTCCTTCAAAACAACAGAAAAACATTAATAAAGGTTATAACAGAGATTAATTCATTTCTTCTGTCAAAAGATTTGAACAGACATCAACCTTTTTGCAATAAGAAAACCCTTGTTTAAGGTGAGATTTTTCATAAAAGACACTTGAACAGCTTGTGTCATGCGTAGCCCGAACTACGTTTGCTCTGATCTTCCATGCAGTGTGGAAGTACGTAGGCATAGGATGCGATATCCTAGCGAGCAACCTTCACCCACCTTTCCCCGTAGTTAGGCGAACTACGTTGACTCTGATTTCTCGTTCCAGACGGGAATACGTAGGCATAAAGTGCGATGCTTTTCCGAGTCAAATTTTCTTTTCTTTTCAGACCTCATCCTTTAGTTTAGATAGAAGTGTAATCCGTACAACCCAAGCAAGCGTGGATCCCGTCGAGTACGACGGACGTGAGGGGTGCTAATACCTTCCCCTTGCGTAACCGACTCCCGAACCCAGGTTTTGGTTGCGATGACCATACCTTTTCCCGTTTTTCGCGAGGTTTACTTCGAGCGTTTCCTTTCCCTCCGTTGGGATAAATAACGCACGGTGGCGACTCTTCTGTTCAGCCGGCGCCGATTTTCGCAGTAGCGACAGCTGGCGACTCTGCTGGGGACCCAACGTCCCCTGGCTGCTAAGGACTGCGATGGTCCTTATGCATTTGGGATCCAACGTCCCTTAAGAGAGTCAATCCTAGCGCTTGTTTGCCCGTCGAGGAATTTGTATGGATTTACGTTTCTGTATTTACCTTTCAGCATTATATTATCATTATTATTGCTGTATTGTGGGGTTGTGACGGGTGTTCCATGATGGAGAGATAAGCCGGACCTGGGCTTGAGTGCACCTAGACTTAGAGTAGAGATTAATGGGCGCGCACGTGCTTTGCATGTCCTAGTGTCCCGCGAAATCTACGCTCAGACGAGGTTCTTCTGGTTGACCTCCTGTCCTGCCCTTTGGGTGGCTCGGGTTGCTGGTTAGTTGGATTGTCGACTCTGGGGACCGATCATTTGGAAGTTGGCTAAGTGAGGCCTCTTCAGGATTTGATGATGCCACTCCTTCTGGGAATCGTATCATCACTCCTGAAAGTCTGTGACACCGACGACCGCATAGGATGCCATACCTTTGTCAGTTACTAGGACATCCACCTGTGAGAGGGTTTGGGGTTATGCAGGTAACTAGACCTTCAGATACCGGTTATTTCTTGATCAGAGATCCTGGGTATTTATGGATGTTTGTGAGGTCTATCAGAGACCAGTCTGAGTTTTGATTTGAGGTCTATCAGAGACCAATCAGGGTTATGGTTTGAGATCTGTCAGAGACCAGTTGAAGTTATATCTATCAGAGAACAGTGTGGAGCTTTATATTGGGTCTATCCGAGACCATGATTTGAGACCTTCGATATGATTCGGGCTTCTCAGCTATAGCACTTGGCCCCTGTTGCATGTTGCTTGCATTGCATTATTTGCATGATCATTACCATTGCATCCTATTAACGTGTGTCTGTGCTGCAGGTGCATTTGCATATCCCCGGGTTCTAGTATCTGGACTTCTGAGTATTGATCATGGCGGGTTTGAGGATGACAGTTGCTTACAAGCTACCTATTCCTGATATTACTCCACTCCTGGGTCTGATTTCTCTGGCAGGTGAGGATGTCCGTAGAAGCTTCAGGCAGAGTTACGGACGGCTGTTGAGTTTGGTTCGCAGATCCACCGACGATGAATTGAACGGGCTATACACGCTGATGCAGTTCTATGACCCGGCTTTGAGATGCTTTACATTTGCAGACTTCATTTTGGGACCAACCATGGAGGAGTATGTGGAGTTTACTGAGCTGCCAGTGCAGAATGCGGTTCCCTTTATTCACTCTGCCGCTGAACCTAAGTTGGAGGATCTAGCCAAAGCCTTGCATATGGATGCTTGAGTTGTTGATAACTTCTTAGCGAGGGGTTCCGGGTTTCTCTCTTCAGTTTCTGGTTGGTAAGGCTCAAGAGTACGCCAAGAATGGGTGTTGGGTGGTCTTTAACGCTATTTTGGCTCTATGCATTTACGGGATCGTGCTGTTTCCCAATTTCCCAAACTTCGTGGACATGGAGGCATTTCATCTATTTGCTGCTGGTAACCCAGTACCTACACTGATCGGGGACTTTTATCATTCGATGCACTACAGGAATGAGAACAGGAGAGGCAAGAATGTCTCTTGTTGCGTGCCTCTGCTGTATATGTGGTTCAAGAGCCATCTTCCTTCGAAGGGACCTTTTGTGGATAGTGCGACCACATCTGACTGGCCAGAGCGGATGATGAGGCTGTCTTCTACAGATATCGAATGGTTTGATCGAGACCTGCTGGGGTCTGAGCTTATTGTTAGTTGTGCTGGGTATCCTAATGTTCCGTTGATAGGGAGAAAAGGGTGCATCAACTACAACCCATCTTTGTTCGTCCGTTAGTTTGGATATGCGCTGAAGAGCCCACCTCAGGAGGATGAAGTACAGGAATCTCTGTACTTCACAGGTGATTTGAGCGGAGAGCTACTAGCCAAGCTTCGGCATGCCTGGACGCGTATTAACCAAAAAGGGAAACCGCTGTTGGGGAAGAGTGATTGCCAGGCGTATGCACCCTACAAAGTTTGGATTCAGGAGAGAGCCAGACAGACATTGATGCCATTTCCAGCTGCTCCGATCCCTGTTTATATTCCGGTGGAAGAGCCAACCACGGTTTCCAGGGAGGTCTACGAGCGAGTGGTGAAGGAAAAGGAAGCTCTGTTGGTGGTTAATGAAGATCTAGAAAGAGAATTGGCCCAGATTCGAAGTGAGAAAAACGAAGTTGCGTACTCCCTTCAACAACAAACGGAGATGGTAACTTTGTTGAAGACTAAGTTGGTCAAAGAAAAGGAGAAGCGGGAACGCCTGGGACAAGACTTTAAGAGCTCTCATGACATGATGGAAGCTAAGAAGAAGTCGTTGGACATTGCTCATCGAGAGATCGCTTCATTCAATAAGACATGGAATGCCACCCTTGCTAACAACAAGGAACGGGAGGATAAGTTGAAGCAACAGATCGCCGATCTTCAGAACCAATTGAAGGCCACTAGGAGGCAGCACGAAGAAGAAGTCATGACTAGATACGCCCTTCAAGATGCACTGAAGCAAGTTGAGGCCCGTAGAAAGGAAGCTCGGTCCCAGAAGAGAAAGCTAGAGGAGTGCTTTGGTGAAGGCGCATGGGAAGAGTCCATCGACGGCTTGCGGCGAGTTCTTAAGCAGAGGAGTCTACTCATAGAGGGATTGCTTGTCCAGCCTGATCATCCCAAGACAAAGAAGCTGTTAAGGGATTATAGGGATTATGGGCATACCTGATTTGTTCATGCTTTATTGTACGCTGACCATCACCCGGTTTGTGGGTTGAGGTCATGCTTTTGTTCGTCTTGTGATACATTGGTGTTATACTTTTGCCTTTGAAGGCCTGTTCAATACATGAGTTGTTTTCCCTTCTGTGATTGAATTTCAACTTCTTGCAACTGCTTGTCACCGCACTGTCACGGCGCTGCCCTGTATAAAACGTATTAGCACTAGAACGGGGGGAGTAATATGCTCCAATGCACAGGCACACATTGCATTTTGCATACATACTCATATTTGCATTACAGGTTTGTGATCCAGGTATCTTATCTCCCGCATTTTGCAGGTATTTTCAGGATTGCAGAACAGCGGGTCCACCGTTATTCTACAAGAACCAACCAGAAGAAGATCATGGACGCCATGCAGCTTGAAATGCAAGAGATGCGTGACAGGATGGCCCTGTTCATGCAAACCATGGAGACTATCGCCAAAGGGCAGGAACAGTTGCAGAGTCTGGTACAGCCGTTGGTTGCTCGTGCTGAGATCAACGACACCCCGCGTGGTGAAAATGTGGCTAACTCTCCCAGGGTTGAAAATCATCAAAGTGCTGATCACATTCAAGTCGCTGGGCTGAACAACGGAGAAGCTGGTCCTGCTGGTGGGAACGGAAACACTGGTAACACTAACGGAGATACTGCAGGAGTGTTCATAGGGAACGTCAACCAGGGTTTCAACTTGGGTGCGGAAAACGTCGGGCTGAATGGCGGCAATGTTAATCAGGGCTTTCAGGGTATGAATGTGGGATATGGCAATGTGGCTGGTGCCAAAACTGGATACGGAGACCATGGTTATGGTAACGCAGGATATGGAATGGGTATGAACAATGGCCAGGATATGGGCAACCTGAGGGGTGACCCCAGGTACTTCCAAGCAGGTCTGGGTCGTAACACTCGCAATGCTGCATATGAAGAGATACCTTGTTGGGAAGATCATCAGGAAGACGTCTTCTCTGGTCATAATGAAGGCTACGGGAGGCCTACAGGGGACAGCCTCCGCATGAGATTGTTGGAAGAAAAGGTAAATGGTCTGGCTAATCAGAACGCTGTGGGACTGGATATGTCTAACATGGGGTTGGTACCAGGGCTGAGGGTACCTATGAAATTCAAGGCGCCATCTTTTGATAAGTATAGAGGCGACACGTGCCCGAGGGTGCATGTCCGTTCATTTTACAGAAGGATGTCTGCGTATTCGGACGACGAAAAGATGCTTATGCACTTTTTCCAAGACAGCTTGTCAGGGCCGTCATTGGAGTGGTACATGAGCCTGGAGCCAACACAGATCAGAACTTAGAAGGAATTGGCGGAAGCTTTCGCGAAGCACTACCAATACAACAGCGATCTCGCTCCTAATAGAGTTCAGTTGCAAAGCATGTCCCAGAAGCCCAAGGAAAGCTTCAAAGAGTACGCCCAGAGATGGCGTGACCTGGCTGCGAGAGTACAACCACCTATGGTCGAGAGGGAAATGATGGACTTGTTCGTAGGGACATTCTCAGGGATGTACTATGACCGGCTGCTCAACTTCTCAATGAGTACCTTCTCCGAGCTGATCCTGATGGGGGAGCGTATAGAGAACGGGATAAAAATTGGTAAGATTCAACCGGGAGAATCTGTTTCAGCTGGAAGCACCAGGAAAGCCTTCGGTGGTAAAAGGCAAGATGATGCTAATGCGGTGTATAACGTTCAGCGGAGAAATAGGAATCAGAATCGGCGTCCACAGCCTCAAGTTGCGAGTGTGACTATTCCAGGACCACCTCAGCAACAGAGACAACAACAGCAGCAGGCTCAGCAGCAGCCTAATCAGAATCAGCGGAGGTTTCAGGCTCCAAGACCAAGGAGGGTATTTGAGGTACCGCCAGTATCTTACGCAGAGCTCCTTCAGACTCTATTGAAGTTACAGCTAGTTGAAAAGAGAACCTTAGCGCCGCCGACTGGCACGCCACCAGTAGGGTACGACATCAACGAGCATTGTGATTTTCACTTTGGTGCACCTGGGCACAACATCGAGAACTGTTTAGCTTTCAAGCACAAAGTGCAAGATCTGCTTGATAGCTCAGCCATCAATTTTGGGAAGGAAGGTCCCAACATTACGCAAAAACCAATGCCAAACCATGAATAGGCTGGAATATGGGGGGCAAAGAGGAGTTCTATAGTTCGTGTGGGCCGTTAAAAGTAGATCAGAACAGCGGCAGGTTGCCTCTCATAACTGATTGTGAAGATAGCTGGTTCAGCAGCAGGACAGATGTGAAAGCCCGGTTCTCGGAAGCTGGCATTTTTCTTTGTTTTATCTTGTCATTTCTTTACGTTTGTAGTTTCTTTCATGATTGAATTGCGATCTTGTTCGTAAAACTTGTTGTTTTCATTTTGATTGATAATAATGAAATAAATATGCATGTTTTGATTAAATCCATTCGTGTTCACTAATTGTTTTTATAAATGTCCAACACCTGGTTAAGAGGAATCTGGGGGGGATGACGAAAATGAATGACATGCAACTTCCGATATTGTATGCTTTTGAAATAAAACTTGTTGATGATGTACAGGCATTGTTTCAAATCCCTAAACACCGGAGTTATAAGGAAGATAATCCCTTGTCGACCCTTTTGAGCCTTGTAGTAGGAGTTTCTTTCTGTGAATGAAAAACCCTCAATCTTAACCTGGGGCAGGGTAGGTGTTAGCTAATTTGACCGAGCGTTCAAGTTGCAAAAGGAGTGTCCGTTCGAGGATCAATCACACCTCTAGAGGTCGTGCAAAAAAAAACCACAATGGTTAAATCAAGAGTGAGACAGTCACATCATTCCCCAAAGAGTCAGACAACCAGTGTCACACGACTTATTCGAAAAAAACGAAAAGCGAGAAGAATCAAAAGCCCGCTAAGTCACAACTTCAAGACAAATGACTTAGGCAAAAATGAGGGCATCCCGCTGGACTTAAAAAATCAAAAGAAACTCAAAAAGAGTCAGTCCAGGCAAAAGTTAGGGATAAGAAAAAAAGATGAAAGGAGGACAAAAAGAAAAATCCTCAAATCAATTGCGAGTCGTGTGACCCTAAGTGTCAAAGACGAAAAGTCAGTGGCTGTCACTCTAAAAGTTCATGGGTTCTCGAACTATCACTCATATCTTTCAGCCTCTGAGAGGTGAGCGCTAAGGTCGAATTAGCTGAACATAGGATCGGAGAACATCAAGGAGAATGGGTGGGTTAAAATAAACTTTGAGCCTTTATCCTTTCCTTCAAAACCATGAACCTGACCATGTTATAACCTTCAAAAGTCCTAATTGAAGCAGGTTGTTTCGAAAGCATACTTCGGTAAAGGCCGCGTCGATTCTGACTCCTGAAAGGGTTCCTCTTACCATGTGGGTATTGATGTTGATAAATGTTTTGTGCAGTGTATGCTATAAACTGTTTTTCCCTTTTTCCCAGCAAACAGATTGGATGTCAAAACTGTCATATGTGTTACATTAATATGTCTTTTACGCAGAACAACTTGTTTTACTTGCGAGTAAGCGCTTGACAGCAGGAAAGTTTTCTGCAATGGAAAGTATGGTCAGGATAGAATACAGAGCGCCCGAATGTTCCGAGAGCAGGGGCAAACTATTATCGTGATTCCCAGTCAGGTCAGCCATGAGAAGTCAGCTACTCTGGGGCAATCAGGTCGAGATTCAGTAAATCTCTCGTAGTTGGAGGTACTGTTCTGGACCAGCTAATCGGGGGCAAAGTCATGTGAATCAGGGGCATTGACTTCCAGTGAGTTCGGAATCGGTTAGTCTGAGGACAAGTCCCGAAGCTTCAGTTGATTAAGGGGCAGTATGCTTGAGAGGCAACTAATCGGAAGAGAGTCTTCTCGAGATCCCATCAGGGGCAGTCATGCAGAACGTGGGGATTTGAAAGCAGATACTTCAGGTGGAAAATCAGATCAGGATAGGTCGCTAGAACGCTCATTCAGGGGCGAGTCGCCGCAGAGAGCATTGAAACCGACTGGGTTGATCGGAGCTAATGGAGATTGAATCTTTTTGCCGTATAGTTACCGGGGCAAGAAATCTCGAGGTCGTCTCATAGTAAGCGGTTCAGCGCAAGTATTCCCAGGAGGTAGATAGGGGCAAGTGGAGTGCACTGGGGCAAGTTATTCAAAAGCTCGCAAAGTTCCCCGCCAGAGTCTATGGCAAGCTGGTACCCTTACCAGAGATTGTATGTTGTGTCTTCCCCAGTGAAGTCGCCCCAGGCAAAACTGAATGTTAATTCCCCAGGAGAGTTAAGATTAATGTATCTTCAGTTCAGCATTAGCTTATCAAGCAGAGCAGAGTCCTCCCCAGTGAAGGTCGAGATGGATACGATTAACTCCCAGAGGGTTCTCGTGCAGTGCAAATCAGAATGTGTGGTTCAGTCCCCAGCTCAGTGATGGCGGGATGATTTCCCCAGCTCAGTGATGGCGGGATGATTTCCCCAACTCAGTGATAGCAGGAGAGGTTCACCACAGAGTGTGATCAGGTGGTTGGAGCAGCTGAAAGGAGTTTTCCCGAGCGGGATTGTCCTTTCTTTCCCCAGCAAGTCGCTCTTTCTCGTCAGGAGGACCGTCATCAGCAGATTTTGGAGTTCTGAGTTCGTGAGCTATTTTCCCAGCAGGGTGGTCATCTCCAGCGGAGTTAGTTCATCTTTCCAACATTTATTTTGTTGGAAGCGTATCGGCGGTATTCCGATCATCCCCAGCGGATCCAGTGTGTCTTCAGCATTTATTTTGCTGAAGTAACTCTTTGCATAAGCATGCATCATGAGCATTTGCATTCTACCCAAGTATGTAGCATTTCCATGCAGTATGGAAGCATTTCGTCATTATCAAACATGCATATTTGAAACATAAGCCAGGTGGTTACCTCTCCAGTTTCAGATATGTTATTCCTTGCCGATAAGAGAAATCGTGATTCAGGAAGATGTGGGTTTTGTGGTCAAAGTACGCAGTGATCGTATTTGTACCAGCTACGGGGGGCATATTGTAAGACACGCAGTGATCGTGTTGATTTGGAGGTGTTAATTGGCGGCCCAAGTATGCAGTGACCGTATTTGTGCCAGATATGGGATTCATGTCGTAGGACACGCAGTGATCGTGTTGATATTGGTATCTATGGTCGAATGGCGCAGTGATCGTATTCGTCCCGGTCTAAGAAGATTGTTTTGTAAGGCACGCAGTGATCGTGTGGGTATCGTCTCGGGGTTTTATCGAGCAGGACGCGCAGTGATCGTGTTCACTTTATCATTGGGCAAGACACGCAGTGATCGTGTTTGCCATGTCATGTGATGGTTGTTGGTCAGTACGCAGTGATCGTATTCGTCCGTTATATAGTGGTTATAGATTGACGCGCAGTGATCGTGTTCATCCAGATTTATGGGTTGATACGCAGTGACCGTATTCGTCCGTTATGCAGTTTGATTATGCTGTAGGACACGCAGTGAATGTGTTCATCGGGTTGTTGGTGGCCGAAGTACGCAGTGATCATATTCGTCCCATGTTTGAAATTGTGTCACAGCACGCAGGGATCGTGTTTCCTCCAGTCAAGAGGGCCGTGACATGAAGCGCGCAGTGATCGCGTTCACCCTAGGTATGATTGGAATATGCAGTGATCGTATTCGTCCAGTTATGTGGGTTAGTTGAGGCACGCAACACGCAGGGATCGTGTTTTTCTCCAGTCAAGAGGATCGTGGCTCAGAACGCGCAATGATCGTGTTCAAACACGCAGTGATCGTGTTCCAGATACGCAGTGACCGTATTCACGCAACACGCAGGGATCGTGTTTTTTCTCCAGTCAAGAGGATCGTTTTAAGTAACTGAATTAACTTTTATATTATTTATATCCCTTTTCACTTAACATGAGTATTATAATACATATTTCGTTTCAAATAATCGAATTAACTTTTATACCATTTATATCCCCTTCCCCTTAATATATTTTATTTTTTGAATTTCACTTAATTACTATGAGCTTCTCAAGTGCCTTATTAAATGAAAAATAAAACAATGGTATTCTACTTAACATCAATTCTAAAAGAACTAACCTTCCACTAATAGTATATACAAATGACAATCATTCAAAGAATATCCGACACATGCTGGTGGATATTAACATGACATTAGTATTATATACAGTACATTTATTTTTTAAAATTATTACTAGCATTAACTTGTCACTATGTTTGTTTTTATTTTTGTGCCATGCAAAGTGTGTGAAGTGAATTGTGGGGTTGTCTGCCATATGATGATGATTCAAATTTACAATAGGACAAGAACCCCGGCAGATTGTGAAACAAAAGTCTATACTATGCTATGTCTCTGCCTATGCCAGCATCCTCTACCAATCACATGGGACATGTGCCTGCTCCCAATGACTTCTTCCTCTCACCATCAAAAGTGTATTGCCTTGTTTGCAATTTGCATCATCATCATGCCCCTCCTACTGAACTGCCTCTTCTTTGCCTCGTGTCACTCAGCCATATCAACAACTTTTCCTTGCTACCCCACACTTTAACATGACACCCCTAACTCGTGTAATTTTAACCTATTAATATTGCTAAATAAAAACTCAACATTTCGTTATTTTAAAAATATCTGCGAGCATTAGTAGATTTTTCGAGCCAATTATCAAATTTTTTTAGTATGTAATTTTACCAATAATTTTAGTTTTTTTATTAGATTTTTTTTAAGGAAAACATGCATTTTCTAAAATGTTTGATAAAAATTAATGTTTCTCTTATATTTTTATTAGATATTTTAAAATTTCAAATAAAAATACACATGTTTTATCGAATATTTTGAAAAATTAGGTAAAAATGAATACGTATTGATTTTTTCTAAAAAAATTATAGAAGAAAATTTTAAAAAGGTTAACCGAAATTTTAGAAATATCCGGGAAAGTCATGTTGATTTCTAAATTTTTAAGAGGTATGATAGTTCATATTTTATTATTTTTTCTTTGTAGTGAAGATCATAGGATCATATGGAACGGTTGCTCTCAGGTAGCATGATAGAGCTGCATCAAGGGCTCATGCGTGGGCAGATGATGTCGATGACTCTCATCTAAAGGCGGAGGGAGTAGCCCCTATCGGTTCTCACAGGAGGCGAATGGTTGAGCAGACTCGTCTTCCCCGCAGTATCCGATGTAAAGGAGGTAAATGTGATGGATGAGCAAGAGGTCTTGTTGATGAGCCACTTGTTAATAATATCCATACAATTGAGGATGTGGAGGGCCATGGTCAGGATGATAGATGGTGGCCGAGATAGAGGTGTCCCATGACATTGAGGCAGATGCCTTGGCTGATATGGAGACTCTTAAGGTTGTTACTGAGGTGACTCCTCCAGCGGATGCAAATATGCCTACTATGAATGAGATAAAGGTTACTCCTTCAGCTGATACAGAGGTTATTGCGCCTACTACGAGTGATATGGAGGTTAATACTCTGACTTTGATGGAGCCGTCTATACACACTAATGAAGGGTTTCTTGGAGGGCTCAGAGATCGTTATGTGCTCACTGGATATTTCGATCACGTGACATTCAAATTATGGCAGAGAGAGGTATATATGTTATGTTGAACTTGAGTATTTTTATTATTGATACATTGAAAATAGCTTATGCCTTTATTTTGTTTGTTACAGGGCCGAGTGTCGCTGAAGGTACCCACCCATGAGGCAAAGTTGAAAAAGTTTTTAGATGCCCTGATGCCTCGGGAGGTCAAGGTATTTGTTGATGATTGTGATCTCCTTACATCGGTGGACTATTCCCTGACCATGCTCGACATTTCACTACTGATAGCCTTTATTGAGCGATGACATAAGGAGATATCTTCCTTTCATCTTCCATTTGGTGAAATGACGATTATCTTGGATGTTGTCTCCTCTCTGTTCCTTCTTCCCTTGCCATATTGTTTATTCACATATCCTCTTATTAGCCAATAGCTAACATGTATTACTCCTATAAAGGACTTGGGGGTTATTACGGCGCATGTGTTGGATGAGTCTAAGGCTAACAAGGGTGCTCCCTTTCGCTCATCTTGAATATGGGATAAGTATGCGGCTAGGGTAAACATGGTACATCTTGTAGAATATACTATCTTAGCGGATAAATCTCATGTATATACTTATGTAAAGTACATGTGGTTGTTTAGTAACCTTCAGCATGTCAGCTATGCACAGGTTGTGTTGCACTGAATGTTCTATATTCTACACTTGGAGAGGCGACTGTCTTTGAAACTAGAAAACTTTCCGGTTATATGAGTTTATTTCAGGTATAAAAATGCATTATTTCTTATTAATTTAGTTATAATTTATGACATTTGTTGATTTATCTATGTTCTTGTGTAGTGTTGGATATAAGAGCATTTCTTGTCCATTTGTGACACGCAGGATATTGCTACCACTATTGGCTCTACACGAGCCAAGAGATGGAAGTCTAGGCATGCACACCTAGGCGGTGTTATAGAGTACAAGAGGAGGATTGTTGCGTTGACTATAAACGATATCTTCTGGACACCCTACGTAAACCATAAAGTGAATTAGGAGTTTAATGAACACCCTTTTCTGGTTATATGCAATAGAAGACCTTAGTGGCTAGATGTAACACCTTACTTCCCAACTCGATAAATAATTAAATACAATAGGTATAACACATAAATCCTTCAAGTGGGATGTTACTCGAACATCAACAAACATACATGAACCACATAATTGAAAACTAAATAATTTGATAAGCTACCAAAATTATAAAATACTTGCCATTAAAAAGCCTAAACACATTATTAGCTTAAAAAATGGTTCAATATCAAAATGAATGAAAAGATATGCAGTATAATCAGAATTAAAGAACCACGCATTTCCCCCTGTGTTACATATCAAAGCGACTTCAACCATATGAATCGATTGGCAAGCAACTAAAGAGGCACAACACCATCCTCTACATCAAGCTCATTATCTGTACTCTAGAGGAGCATGGACGTGAAAACACAAAAAGAGGGTGAGAATACACTCAAATAATAAACGGTGCACGAAACATCATGGTAGATTCACACGCTACAAAAACATACACTTATCCAATATGCACTATGATATCATGTATTTAAATCCCACCCACATCATAATCAAACTCACAGAAATCCTTACAAGAGTATTCAACAACACTCCAACATCTCATTTGTACAACCTTTATCTAATGCAATGCAACATCGACTAAACTCATGCATATGGTATCGACTCAACATTTGGTTCTTCATACGAATCAGGTCCCGTCTCTGAACCCTGAGCCCCCACTTTAAGCTTGTGACAAGTAACTAATCCCCTATCTGAACTCATGACTCACCTCTTTCATAACACAACAACATATGATGCATATCATATAACAATGCAATGGTAACACCATGAATATATATACAACCCCACTCTGAATGAAAGCAAGTATGCATCAAATGCATCACCAGTAGTTCTCACTCCAAACTACTCATCTCAACATTTCTTCAACAAACATATACAATGATTCACACAATATTATACTTGCAATTTCACCACATATATTCCCACATTAAACATATATTCACACATTAAACATATATCCACGATTACCCATAATACTCATTTATGCATAATATCAATTAACAACATTCGATTAATTAATAATTCAATTAACCAACTAATATTTGTCAAAACATACCAAATAGTAGCCAAACATTGACCGCATGGCAAAACCACACCAAAAATCAAACTTGGCAAGCCAAAATGCACACATTAGCACGATGGCGGATAACTTGTTACCAGAGTGACGTTCGTCATCACCATTTTCCCTCAACCGTCAGCCCTGTGGCAACCCGCAAGGCCCTACGCTTTCCTGGAGACCATGACGGTCTCTCTGTCATACAATTGACACCTTTCAGTGCCTCAAAGCACATGACGACCAGGTCGTCATGTAGGAGTTGCACGTCACCTTGTTAATTGATACATACATGATTAACACATATTAGCATGTTATTTATTATTAAATTAACATGTTACTCTATCAATTAATCATCAAAACTCAGAATTATGTTCTTACATAAAACCCTCAATCTCATAACAATAGTATGCTTATGAACATATTAACATAAACAGTAATCACCACAGCTACAGAGCACAAATTTCAATCGATTTATCGCATAAAACAATATCACATTCATGTAATTTATCAAATAACCAATCAAAAGAAAAGGAGGAAAATCATATTGGAGGTTAAGGGAAACCTCTCTACCCTTTCTTGATTAAGACACCCTTAGATGAATAATCCCCCTTTTACCTTGAAAGTTCAGCAAAAGAAAAAAGGAAAACTCTTCTAAGGTCTCCTCTCCCTAAATTCCTAGCTCTCTAATGCCTTGCTCTCAATTCTTTTTTTTCACATACTGTCAAAATGCTATCTAAAAACCCGTATTCCGTCTAGTTTTCTAAATATATAATTAGTTTTCTTAAAATTGTAATTTTGACCCAACTAAACATAAGCTCTTCACTGATAACCACCTCATTTTCTATTATTTCATTTTTTATCCCAACCTTTACTATTCTCTAAATTTCTATTAATTTAATTAATTAAATCTCACCAAAACTAATTAATAATCATAATTCACAATAAATATCGACATCGGTCAAACACGTCATAAATCACATAAAATAATTATTTAAATAATTTAATCTATTGAATAAAATAAATAAATGACTAAATAAGTCAAGGTGTTACACTAGACACTTACCTAAGAGATGTATGTGCTATAGCAGGTATGTCCAGAACATCCAAAGACCCGTCCTTATTGTTCCATCTAAGGATATTGATAGATGGTTCATGGGTAATGTTATCAATCATGTACGTGCCATTAGAGATAATGCAATGGAGGTTCATTTTCCTGCGCATTTCATGGATGGTTACTTAGAGTGATACCTTACTGTATCATACCTTTGCATCATTCGGTACAATGTGGTATTTTTTAAAAAACCGATAAGTTTTTCTACATAACATTGATATGAATGCATATTTGACTTTTTACATATATTGTCGAATTTTTTAATTTATTAGACATTTCATTTGTTCTACCGGATTTTTAATGTGACATTTTTTGCTAAAATTTTGACATGAGTAATATGGATATTATTGAAAATTTGAGGGTTCCAGATTAAAGTGTGGGGTGACAGGAAAAATTCTTAGCCATATGACATTAGTATCATCACCCTTTCACATTAGGCCATTAAACTAAGATTTTATTCTGCCGCCGCCACAAATTTTCATAATGGCAAAAATGCCTTTGTCAAAATTTAAACAAAAAATAATGAACAGAAAATCTGATAGTACAATTGAAAAATCCGGTATAAATTGAAAAGTATGGTAGTGTATTTTAAAAGTCTGATATGTATTTTTATTGGTTTTTAAAAAATTAATTTAACACTCAAGATTTTTTTTATAAATCTAGTACGTTTTGTAATTTTTTTGGATTTTTTTAAAAATATAGTAGTTCATTTCTGATAGGCAAAAAAAGCTGAAACTTATACTACCAACATTTTTTTGAAAAATCTGGTACAATATTAGATTTTAAAAAATATCCGGTAAAAACTTATAGATTTTTGAAAAATCCGGTGGTATATTTGAAAATTTCGATAAAAAATCATATTTTTTATAAATTTTGATGAAAACTCATAGATTTTTTGTAAAATATGATAAAAACTCGTGGACTTTTAAAAAATCCGATACAAAGTCATGGTCACTTCTAATTTTATGCAATCTTTAGTGATTATTCATATTTTACTTGTTTTGCATACTTCTTAAATGCTTTGAAAATGTCACTTTTTTGCACTAAAAATAACGTTAGAGAAAATCTAGAAAAATCATCAACAATAACTAAGGAATATACATTACCTCTAAAGCTTTTTGTTCTTGGTGAACCAAACAAGTCCATGAGCAACACCTGAAGTGACCTTGTAGTTGTTTCCACATTCATTGGTTTGAAAGTTGATTTGATTTGCTTCTCTTTTGACATGCATCACATAATTTATCTTTGACAAATTTTATCTTTGGTAAACCAATGACAAGATCATGTTTGACTAGTCTATTTAAATAGTTCACATGAATATGTACTACTCTTTTATTCCAAAGCCATTAGTCATTATTGCTTACCATAAGACACTTTAATTCAAAGATAAATCATCTAAAGAAAGCATGAAAATATTGTTATTTCTTTTACCCTTAAGTGTTACCTCATGGGTGGTTTCATCTTCAATTAAACAGTCATCTTTGTTGAACTTGATTTTGAATTCTTTATCATAAATTTGGCTTATATTAAGAAGATTGTGATTTAGTCCTTTTACATAAAGTACTTATTCGATAATTGTGAAAGGCGGTGCTCTAACTTTGCCTATGCCAATAATTTTTCCTTTGTTGTTGTCTCCATATGTGACATATACCTTGGCTTTTAGAGCTATAGGACAAAATTTTTTTATATCTCCTGTCATATGCTTAGAACAACCACAATCAAGATACCGTATATTTATATTGCTCTTCAAACAGACCTACAAAATAAATTAAGATTTGTTAGGTACCCAACGTGCCTTGATTCCTTGATAATTAGTTCCTTTCTTAATTCATACATAAGAGCCACTAGCAACACTAAAATTCCTTACATAGAAACCATTAGGTGCGTGACCTATTATACCACAATAAAAACACGTTGGAACAAAGTTCCTTCTCTATCTAGGAACATGAGATTTTTTCTTAACAAATATTTTCTTAGGATGATGATGGATATTTTTTACTTTATTCACTTTCTCTTTATTGGATTAGTCACTTTCTTTAACAAAGATAGTTTTACTAGTACTTGGCTTATCAACCTTTAAATAACCAAGTCCACTTTTATCATTAGAATATCTTTGTCTACTAACAATACCTTCCAATCCAAATTTTCATTTTTTTAAATATTTTATTAACTCTTTTTAATTTGACAATTTGGAAAGAGAGTGAATCACACTCATTTCATGTGAAATTCTGTTTTTATTTATCAAAATAATTATGTTTTTTATCAAAGTCTTTTTGCAAAGTGTCAATTTTCTCTTCAAGAGATAAAATTTGTTTCTTTTAAGTTGACACTGTTTCGAACATAATTTTACACTAATTGAGTAATTCATCTATTGCTCCTTGTGCATCATTATCATAAAAAAATTTCATTGTTAACCTAATCTTCTTCATCATCAAAATGGTGTGATTCCATCAATGTAAGACCAACGCTTTCATTGCTTGCTGAATCAAATGATGAACTTACTTCATTATCATCCCATGCAACATAGGCCTTTTTATACTTTGATTCCTTTCTTCTTTTATGACCACTTTTCTTGGAAAGTTTTGGACAATCCACCTTCATGTGTCCTTGCTTTCCACACTCAAAGCAATTGTAGTTTTGTGTTGACGTAGATGTTTCTTTCTTCTTGAAAAATTTATTTCTTTTTTTTAAATTTAAGGATTTATCATTACTGAAAAACTTACCTAGTCTTTTTACAAGAAGCATGAAGTTCGTATCTTCATCTGGAGCATCTTCTTCTAATTCTTCCCTGAGGCAACTTTTAAAGAAATGACTTTGGATTTATTCTTTTGAATCTCATGCTTTTATAGTCTCCCAAGTTCGATCACATGCCCTTGAAGTTTTTTGAATAAAGACAAGGATGACATAATGGATAGACTCTTCTTTCCAAATAATGTTGTTACCTTTGGTTGCCTTTTACCAGTTAAAGATATAACCACTTTAAGATTAAGTGCATTATTAGTAAAAGTATTATCGGGAATAATCAAGTGATTAGTCAAGTGTATAAATCTCTTCTACAAGTCAAGGATTGATTCTTCGGGCTAGATGTTGAATAACTCAGACTCTTGACATAAAGTGTTCAATATTAATATTTTTACTTCAGCGGTTCCTTCATGAGTGACTACTAATGCATCCCATATTTATTTTATCATTGTGTATTGAGAGACAGAAAAAAATTCATCCATGCTTACAAACGCTTAAAGTAAGTTGATTACTTTCCTGTTGTAGATGACCTTTTTTCTTATCATCTTTATCCCATGAACTTTTTATCTTTGTTGTCCCAACACCATTGACAACACTAGTAGGAATAACAAGGCCATTTTTTACTGCATCCAACATTTTTTCTCCTTATGCTTCTGGATGAGGCTTTATAAGTATTTTCAGAAATCAAAATATTCGTCACAAAACAACGGAGGCTTGTTGTTACTACCACCGTCTCTATAAAAACCAGATTTGAAGAAGCCATACATGGATATTTAGGAACATGTTACCTATAACTTGCTTTGATGCTAAATGTAAGTATTGAAAGTAATATAAGAGGCGTGAATTAGATTAATTGGACTTTTTGAAATTTTCTTAAATTATGGCCGATAATAAGTGTTCTTATTTTTCTAGAAATAATATGAGCGGTTGTTGAATGCCAAATATGTCTTATTTTGATCCATATTTCTTGACATTTTTCAACTCATTTGTTATGTTTCAATGGATTTATTCCATGTTTCAATGTTATTCTTCAATTATGTTGCAAATACCTTTGATTGATTTAATATGTGTGTTATTGTGCATGATTTAGGCATAAAATATCAAAGATTAAGACACAAGTGAATTAATAAGGAAGCTATTGTACCCCAAAATTTGCCCAACCTTTTTCTTTGCCTGGCTTGTGTTTCATTTCATGTTTCTGTTGCACCCCAAAATTTGCTCAACCTTTTCTTACTTGGTTTATGTTTCATTGCATTAACATTTGCATAGTTATATCATTTGAATATCATGATATCATTCATATAGTAGGGGATCAAGTGTAATTCTTATCAAGAGGAGCCTAGCAAGAGGTCTCATTCAAGATTGTGAAGTTATCAAAGTCATTAGGAGGTGATTTGAGTGCCTAAGGGTTTAGATGCTTGCATGTGTATCTTCTCCTAACTTGAGGTTCAATTGAAGACCATCAGAGGGATGTGAAGTGTTTAATATGAGAAGAGGATGTGTATGGAGCTCATATAATTCCTAGAGGGCCATGGGAGAGCTCAGTCAAGTCATTGTGTCAAATGCAAGAGCCACAGTTGAGGTGCAAGCAATTAGGGTTTCATCTGGGTCAATTCTAGGTCAACTGTGCAATTGAAGAGTATCAAAGCCTACTTTTAGGTCATGGAGTTCATGAAATGATGTGATGAGACATTTGTGGTGTTGTGCCAAGATCAAGTCAAGAAGAGTCAAGAGTGTGGGAAGTTGCTAAATTAGGGTTTCAGTGTAAAACCCCCTGTTTAGTGCCTAACTTCAAGACCACATAAGTCAAGATGCAAGTTTCAAATGGATATTTGGCCAACATGAAAATTGTAGAGCATCTCAATAAATTTAATTTGAGTACTAGAAGTACTCAAGGGGATTTATAGAACTCAAGTTATGGTCCAGACAAGTTACAAGTCCTCAGATGCCTCTGAAATTTGTCTGTGAAAATCATATGACTTCAAAGCTATTTTTGACCTAGAAGGAGGTTTCACATGAACTTTTGGCCAACATGAAAGATGTTCCTCATGATCTTATATTTCTAAATTGTACTAGAATTCTTCCATCTGATTTGTAGAACTCAAGTTATGAGGTTTACAAGTCAGGGGTATTTTGGGAAAGTGAGATTATAGGCCATTTTCAATCATAGGTCAAAATCTCCAACTTGCACTTGTCAAATGGATTTTTGTTCAACATGAAAGTTGTTCAAAATGTGGTTTTTAGGCTAACCAAGAATTTATGATGAATTGATTGTACTCATAGCAATACTTGGTTTGAAATGGCTTAAAAAGGAAGATTTTCAAAGGATTAAAAGGGGAAAATTCAAGTAATTGGTTAAGTGACCAAAACATGTCAAATAAGTGCTCATTTTGATTGTAAATTTCATTTTGAACACAATGACATTGGTGGATTTTTGATTTTAGGCCAATTTTCATGAGTTACAATTTGGTTTCTTCATATGCAAGTTACACATCCATAATACTCACCAAGGCATTTCAAGCACTCCTTTTGACCTGAATTCATTCACAAGGCATTGTGCAAGTGATTAAAATCTTCTAGAGCAAGCTGGGATGGTCAATTCACGACTGTCACATGGGAATTTTGAAGAGAAAAACAGAAATTTGAAATGGCTGGATTGGGCTTCAATTGGATTCAAAAAGCCTATAGACATGTTCTATTTAAGTCCTTTGATGATTTCAGAATCATTTTGGTGCAATTTTCGTGGCTGAAGCAGAGATAGCAAGTTCATTTTCAAGCAAGCAAGTGTAGATCGGTTTTTGAGTTCCAGGCCAATTCAAGTCAAATTGAAGGTTTCAACATCTTTCTCTTGCATCCTTGAGTGATTCTGGAGAGTTTTGAAGCTTGATTCGTGCTCTAACTACATCTGTGCACATATCTACACCAGGTATGTAACCTTAAAATTTCTCATAATTCTAGGGAGATGTAGATCAATTTGCATATGTGGTTAGGATCTAGTTAAGGAGTAGATCGTTTCTGGACAGAATTTTGGACAATTAGAGATAAACTTAGGTGGTATGTGATTTGCATTTGAGCACGGTTTGACCTGATCTTAAGGCTAGAACATGATTTGGATGGATCAGAATGATGTATGAAGTATGAGGAACATTTCTGTATGATTAGATTTAGGTTTGGTGATGATCAGAGTTGAGGTGATATTTGAGTTTTGGATCGGATTTTAAAATGCATGAGGATTTAGTTGATTCTAAGGTTATATTTGAACTCAGCGTGAAAAATTAAGTAAGATTGGTGTAAAGTTTGTTGGATTTGGTCACCTGTGAATAACGTCTCACCGGAGAAGATGGTTGTTTCCACCGTGAGAGCCACCGGAGTTGTTCCCCCTCGCCTGAGGATTGAAGGAAGAAGATGATTTTCTGACCATCGGATCAAGCTGGAAGTTGGACTTGGTATTGAGATCGTGTGGCTCATATTTGATCTGAGGATTTGCCTCCAAAACCAAACGCTGCGTTTCATTAATCCCAGTCAGCTGGTGACTGGGACGCTCACGTGGACACGCCCATAGCTCTTGGATCTGCGTACCTTGTCAACCAATCCAACGCCCTTTGTTTTATTTCAGTTTTTAATTTGTTTTATTTCATTTTGATTTTATTTTTAATGCAAATTGATTCCAAAAATCACAATAAATCCATTTTTGATCTAAAAAATATTTTAAAAATATATCCATGCTCCTGATTAAATTTGTGATTTTTTGGGATCAATAAATTGCATTTTCATGAATTTTTCAATTTTATTTGATTTTTCTCATTTTATTTATTTCTTTAATTTTTGCATAATTGTCCATCTTCCTTGTTGATTTTGGTGTGACCTTTTGGTATTGAATCTAGCTTTGATTTTTGAATATATTGTAGGTTATATGTGTATGCTCCCTTAGAATTTTTAGTAGATTTTTAAGACAACTGTAGGTTCTGTTTTAGGTTAGATGTTTAGAGCCTTCCCAAACTTGTGGTTTACCTTGACATGTTTCAACTTAGGAATTTTTTAGTGGACCTAGAAGTTGATTTAGGCTTTGATATTTGAACCTTATAATGTTAAAATATGCATGTTCCCCTAGGAATTTTATTAGAATTTTACAACTTATTTTTCTATTTTAGGTAGATTTTGCAAGTTGGTTGTATATTTGGTGTTCCATCTTTGGTACCTTGCTTTGTTTGGTCTTGTTGGTGACTTTGGAGCTTGAAGTGCTTGGATTTCTTTTTGGAGGAGCTTCTGGATATCTTGTAGCTTTTGTGGCTTGGCTTGTGGAGCTTGGAGTTGAAGGTTTCTTCCTCTTTTAGGAACTTTTTTAGAAGCTTATAAGATTAGGGTTTTAGGAAGAGCCATTAGAACTAGTCTTTCTTCTTTCATCAAACATAGAATGCATTGTTTGCTTCTATCCTATCCTATGATGCAAAGTCCTCTTAAGTAAGCTCCATATCTCCTTTGGAGGGATGAGTGGCATGCCTTAATGAGTAGAACTTTTGAGGATGCACTTTTTTTCATGTTGGTTCCTGATGAATTCCTTTGGTTTTCATCAGGTTTCCTAACATTGTAACTTGATCTCAATGATGATTTCTCTTCTTGTGGAGCTTGCTAGAGCTTGAAGATGAAGAATTGAAGAAGCTTGAAGATAGGAGCTAGCTTGAAGATGAAGTTTCCTTGCTGTTTATCCAACTTTGCTGATCAGAGCTGCTGTTGAAGGTTGAAGTTGCTGTCTGTAGAAGTCTGTTGCTGCTACTTGGGCTGCTTTCCTTTGTTTTGTTCTTTTGTTGTATTGTCTGTTTACTTGTGTTGATTACCTTTAGGTTTGAGGCGGAGCTTGTCTCCCCTTGACTTTTGTTTTCTTAGGTTCGAGGTTGAGCCGGACTCCCTTGCCTCGCTTGTACTGTTGCATAGCATGCATTTTACTGTTTATTGTTTACTGCTTGCTTTCTTTTGCTGTTTTCCCCTAGGATCTCTGATTTCCTCTGTGCAAGAGGGAATTATGACAGACATTAGGTTTTTAAACCATGCATGATAACTGTAGGTAGATTCCCTTTCAACCATAGTTTTAGGGTGTCTTTCTCTTCTCATCTTAAAACAATTCAAGA
Source organism: Lathyrus sativus (assembly GCA_963859935.3). Classification (NCBI taxonomy): domain Eukaryota; kingdom Viridiplantae; phylum Streptophyta; class Magnoliopsida; order Fabales; family Fabaceae; genus Lathyrus; species Lathyrus sativus. The sequence continues at coordinate 716,508,880 of OZ012741.1, forward strand.
ATACAGTAATAAGGTTAATTGAAGTCGTACGTTACGAGTCTTAAGCTATCTGGGAAAAGGTTGGTGGAGGGTCTCTCTCCAGTGATCTGGGTGTTAGTGTGGTACCCTTTAGGTGACATACGAAGCGTTCACTCCTGGGTCATAGTCTCTAGTGCGACTAAGATTGCAAACATCCTAAAAAAACAGTTCTTTCGTAAAAAAATTCAAACAAACATTCAAACTCTGTTTTTGTCCTCTTGGACCCTTAATCTGGAAAACCCTTTCTTAAGGAGATAAAAAAACTGTCAGACAAGCTTGTGTCTTCTGTAGCTCGAACTACGTTTTCTCTGATCTTTCATGCCGTATGAAAGTACGTAGGCACGAGATGTGATATATCGGCGAGCAACCTTCCCCCATAACCCGTAGTTAGGCGAACTACGTTGACTCTGATATCTCGTTCTAGACAGGAATACATAGGCATAAAGTGTGATACTTTGCCGAGTCATTTTCTTTTCTTTTTAGACCAGACCTTTAAAGTAGATAGATAAACATACCCTTAGATAGAAACAAGCGTGGATCCCGTCGAGTACGACGGACGTGAGGGGTGCTAATACCTTCCCCTTGCGTAACCGACTCCCAAATCTAGGATTTGGTTGCGATGACCATTCCTTTCCCTCTTTGCGTTAGGTTTACTATGAGCATTTCCTTTCCCTCTTTTGGGATAAATAACGCACGGTGGCGACTCTTCTGTCATAGCCGACGCCGATTTTCGCAGTAGCGACAGTTTCTAGCATTTGCATATGCATAACATTGTTCTTTGCAGGGGATCAAGAGAGGTGTGCATCTCAAGAGAAGAGTATAAAGGGTTCTAATCTCAAGCAAGAGTGTCTACCCAGATTATCAAGTGCTTATTATCGCCAAGAGTTAGTCAAAACTCTTTGAGAAAGAAGATTGACAAGTGTTGCTTACCTCCTATCTTGGAGGTCAACTGAGGATCATCAAAGGATCACAAGCTCATGGATATGGATAAAAGATGCTTAAGGAGCTCATGGAGTGATCTTGAAGCCATTGTGGAGCTCATCTAAGTTGTTATGTCATGTGCAAGAGGTTGCAGTCAAGGATTGTACACCTAGGGTTCATCTGCTTAGTGCAAAGTCAATTGTGGATTTGAAGGAGATTGAGACTTGGTTTTAAGTCATTGGAGTCATGGATAATTGTGTAGAGATATATAGAATGTTATTTCAAGATCAAATCAAGAAGAATCAAGAGCGTGAGAAGTTACTAAATTAGGGTTTCAGAGGTTGTCAGTGTAAAATCCCCTATTTAGTGCCTAAATTCAAGACCACATATCTCAAGATACAAGTGTAATATCACTTTGATGAAAACATGAGACTTTTAGAGCATGTTCTTAGATTTATTTTGAGTACTAGAACTCATTCATTGGGTTTTTAGAACTCAAGTTATGATGCCATCAAGTTATAGGTCTCAGATGAACATATTTTCCAGCCAACAAAAGTCAACCAACTTCTAAGGCAATTTTGACCTAGAATCATGTTTCTCCTCAACTTTTGATAAACATGAAAGTTTTTCTTTATGATCTTAGATTTCCAAAAAGTCCTATAAGTCCTTCATCTCATTTGTAGAACTCAAGTTATGAAGTTTGCAAGGCAGGGGTATTTTGGGAAAGTGAGATTATGGGTCATTTTTATTATAGGTCTTGTTCACACCTTTGTGCACTTCAAATGAAACTTTCTCCAACATGAAAGTTGCTCCAAATGGCCTCAAATGCATCATGGAATACAAGATTATCATGAATTATGCAAGGATATAGAGATTGGTGAAGAAATTCAATGGAAAAATGACATTAACATGGTGAATTCAATTGAATTGGTTCTTGAACTTTTTCATGCCCCTTTTTTAATCCAAATTGGTTCACAATGTCATAACAAACAAAATGCACCAATAAGTTTTGGTCATGAGGTACAAAACCACGTGGCTTTCAAAGTTACTTCATGGAGAAGATTCAATTCAAAACTCATCAATTGGATCAAATTAAGGCCCATTTCCAATCCATATGTTCCATTCACCCTTGCCAGCTACAAAATTAGATGAATTTCATGTGTGAACAAGATGGTTTTCACGTGTGCATGGGCATGCTTTCCAATTTGGGCATTTTTGCAATTCACCACAACCAAGCCATATTGGGCCTCAATTTCATCATAGATCCATAGTATTTAAGTTCAGAAATGAAATTGAGTTGTCACAATGTGCAATTCGTGAAGGGAGAGCAGAATTGAAGTTTGAAAATTGAAGAGCAATTTAAAAATCGTAAACTGAGATTGGAGCCATTTCAACTCAAATCAAAGCAAGCATCATCTCCCTCAAGATCAGTGGAGTGATTCTGCACAATTTGAAGCAAGCTCAAGCGCATTTGAAGCTCCAACGGAGAGACTCTGTTAGGTAACCTTCAAATCCAAAATTCTCTCATGATATGCATTGAATCCATGCCATTGTTGTTGCATCTGAAGTCCTACAACTTGTAGGCAAATTCTGGATGGTTAATTGTGATGTTTGATGAGAAACTCAGATGTGTATTCCAAACAAGATCCATTCGATTCTCTTAATTCAAGCATGTTTAAAACAAATAAACCATGGATTTGGAATGTACGTGAGTTCATCTTCAATTTGGTATGCAGTTTGATCATTTTGGGTGAAGTTTTGGTGATCTGATCTCCGGCGTGTCCACCGGAGAATACGAATGGAGCTAGGGCTCTGGCGTCTGGTCTTTGAAGACCTCAGATCTAACGTGGGACGTTTGACTTGTTGACTGAGCGAGATCTGTGGCTCAGATTGATCTGACTGTGCTTGCGTGTACGTTGACATGCCACATCAATTAGTAAAACGGTGTGTTTCACTCTTTGATTTAAGTTGGGTTCAGAGTGTTATTTGCACCCCCCTTCCAGTCCAGCCCAATGGTTTTGCCTGTTTTTTTTGCTATTTGCCACGCCTCCTTTTATTTCTTTATTTTATTTTATTTTGATTTTCTGTTTTGATTTAATTCATTTAAAAATATCTCCAATGATGATAAAATTCCACAAAAAATATTTTTTGGACACTTTGATGTGTTGACTAATTTTTGATAATTTTTATTTTTATTTTCCAATTATTTTTCAATTAAAATGGGATTTTATATTGGGAGGTGTTTTTAAATGGATTTCTCTTGTGTTCATTTGGTTTCTTGCTTGATTCTTGTCCAATTCTTATCTCCCATGATTGAGATTTTTTTCTAATTTCAATAATGAGTTTAGTGATCTTATAGGATGATTTTGGCCCTGGTTTGGTGTATTTTTGTTTGACTTTTAAGTCATTTCTATTGACCCTCGATAATCCTCCTTCAAAGTGGAACACCCAAGTGAATCAATTTCTATGGTGATTCTTTGAAGTGACTTTGGTTGTGTGCTCTTGGCCTCTTGTTTCCAACTTCTTTACTTTCTTTTAGCAATTTATTTGGATTTAATTGAGCTATTTTCCTATTTTTGGAGTAGCTTGCAAGTCAAGCTATCCCTAAGGGTGGTTCACACACACACTTGACCTAGTTTGGATGGGAAATGATCCTTATGGACTTCAAATGCTCCCAATTCTTTTTGATTCACCTTCATAACATGTTGTTTTTGAATGCCAATTTATAGGTCATAAAGTGGTTTGGTTTTGGTTTTGTGTTGCATTCTTTTTAGGCCTTCCATTTGGGTTAAAATGTTGAAAGTGTTTAGGACTTAGGTCCTTTGCCATGCCTACTTGTGCAATGTGCTTTGTGTGCTTTCCATTCTTGCTTTGTGAACTCTTTCTTCTTGCTTTTACCTCTGTCCAAGGATCCTTGAGTTCCATTTGAGATGGTTTGGTCCCTCCTTTGGAGGTACCTTGAACATATCATGAATGGTGATTCTTTTGAGGACTCTTTTGTGTTTTCTTGCATGATTATGGTGTTGCTCATGGTTGAGTTGCTTATTTGAGTTCCTCGCTGTCCTCACATTGCCTCCCATTCTCCCATTCAATCATGGCTTCTTCCCTTTCTCTTTTGTTTGCTTTTGGGCATGGTGGTTGATGGTAATGGTTGTAGGAAGTTCATTCCTCCCATTTCATCTCATTTTTGTGTGATTTTGTTTTGATGCTTTTATGTGCATTTTATTTTGGTTCTTGCATATCTCATTTGCATGCTTGAGGTTGAGATGTGATTGTGGAGGCTACTGCCCCACACTTTGTTCCTCCCTCTCTTTTCATTCTAATTGTGCATTACATGTTTGCATACATTCTTTATCTTAGCTTCTTTCTTCTCTCTTCTTTTCCATGTTCCCTTAGGACCTATAATCTCTCTTAGGCTTGAACTCATGCATGATAACATTAGGTAGCATTCCCTTTTCATCCCAATCATAGGTGCACTTTGTATGAGAACTTTAGGTTGAGTCTTAGTCTCCCTTTAGAGTGTGTCTCTCTCTTCTCATCTTCAAACTCCTTCAAAACACTTAATAATAGATAATGAATGTTGTACGCTACGAGCCTTAAGTACTTGGGGGAATGATGATTGGGGGGCCTCCTCTCAATTGTCTAGAGTGTTTAGCGTATGTCCTTTGGACGATATGCGACGCATTCGCTCCTAAGTCATAGTCTTTAGCATATGATGGCATTTGAGTTATAACTTCTGTGAAAGGAATGGTGATATTCAGTTGTTTCAGAAGTTCTACGAATTTCTTAAATTGTCCTGAAGTTTTAGAATTTATGAATCTTTGAGGATAAGGAATCGGTGGCTTATATGGCGGTGGAGGCACATATGGGTTTTCATCTTTGGCAGCCTCTTGCTTGTTATCTTCCTTCTTTTCGGTTTCAGACTCTTTTTCTGTTGGTTTATCAATTTTCTGATGCATGGCTGAGTTTTCATTCCTAGGATCGGTTGGTCCGTCCAGTTCTTTTCCATTTCTTAATATGACAGTGTTTGCATGACCTTTCGAATTGGGTTCTGGCTGACCAGGAAACGTACCAGCTGGTGCGACTGCAAAAGCTTATTGTTGAGCCACTTGTGATATCTGAGTTTCGAGCATTTTATGATGGGTGGCTAAAGCGTCTACTTTGCTGGTTAGCTGTTTAATCTGCTCGCTAGTGTGTATATTTTGATTCAGGAATTCTTTGTTCGTTTGAGCTTGAGTAGCTATGAATTTATTTCCTAGGGGCAGTCGAGGCAGCTACGACTGGTTTCTGATATCCTGGTGGAGCAGCAGGTGCTTGCAAGGCATTATCGCTCTTGTAGGAAAAGTTTGGGTGGTTCCTCCATCCTGGGTTGTAAGTATTCGCGTAAGGGTTACCTTGAGCGTAGTTTACTTGGCCTGGTAGAATTCCTGGTAATAATGGGCACTCGGGCGCATTATGAGTGGCGATTCCACATAACTCGCAATTTGGAGTTACAACAGCTACGGTTACAGGTGGCGTTACAGTTAAACTGTCGATTTTCTGCGTTAAAGCATCCACCTTAGCATTGAATTTTTCAAGACTGCTGATCTCGTACATCCCACCTTTTGCTGCGGGTTTCTATGATGGAGTTCTTTCACCTCCCCATTAGCAATGGTTCTGAGACATGTTATTGATAAGTTGATAGGCTTCATCGTATGGCTTATCCATAAGTGCACCGCCTACGACGACGTCTACTGTCAATCTGGTGTTATACAGAAGCCTATTGTAGAAAGTATGAATTGTCACCCAGTTTTCTAAACCGTGGTGAGGACATGCTCTCATCATATCTTTGAATCTTTCCCATGCTTCGTAGAGAGATTCAACATCTTTTTGTCGAAATCCGTTGATTTGAGCTCTAAGCATAGCAGTTTTGCTTGGCAGAAAGTATCTTGCTAAGAAAACGTTCTTCAACTGTTCCCACGTCGTAACGGAGTTGGATGGCAAGGATTGTAACCAAGCCCAAGCTCTATCTCTAAGAGAGAAAGGAAAAAGACGAAGTCTTATTGCATCTGGAGTTACTCTATTTGCCTTTACTATGTCTGCGTATTGCACAAACTTCGTTAAGTGTTCATTCGGATCCTCAGTTGCATTTCCTGAGAATTGATGTTGTTGTACAACTGACAGCAATGATGGTTTTAGTTCGAAATCATTCCGATTGATAGCGGGGGCAACAATGCTACTATGAGGCTCTAGCTGAAATGGGGTAACGTAGTCCTTCAGAGGTTTGTTCTGAGGTCCTTCAACCATTTTCGATTCTTCAACAGGTTCAGGAGTATGAGCTAGAAGATCAGAAATATTATGTTTTTGTTGATATTCAATTATGCGCCTTCTTAGGTGTAAGAAGCACTCTAGTTTGGCGATTGGAGGTTGTAAGATATTGCTTTGTGAGCGAGTACTTGGCATACAATCGACAAATGAGTAAAGGGAAATAAAATAGTTAACCTAGTCTATACTACGTAACAGAGGGTTACATTATTGACTAAACGGGTCCCCGGCAACGGCGTCAAAAACTTGATAGCGACTTTCCGAGTCTAATTGAATTAACTGCAAGTGTACAGTCTATCGCATAGTAATAAAGATATAGATCCCACAGGGACTCGTAATCAATCTAGTGTTCTCGAACGTTACTGTGTTTAGCTAGGTCGTATATGGTTTTTTAGGGAAAATACGCAAAAGTAAAGGCTAAACTAAAGAAAGGCTAAAAGGTTTCTTAGAATATTAATGCGGGAATCAGTATGCAATGACTTAGTGCTGTGAGGATTCGATAAGTTACCGGCGCAGTTTAGTAATTTTAAAAATGGTTTTCAGAAGAAAATAACGGTTTAAAGACCTTTGTCTCACGATGGTTGTTGACGCTAGTCGCAACTCTAAGGCGGAACGTATGCTTTCGCTATCCCGTTCGGGGTTAAAATTGATTTTTGAAAACCATTGAATCCTAATCTCTTTTAAAGTGCTTTCACCGTGTTTAAAATAGATGCTTAGTTTTTACTATCTGGTCCTAGCCTCATCTTTCGCATGTTGGTTCATACCTTAGTGAATCTCCCACTGTCGTGGCGAGGTTACTTTAAATAAATTCTCGCTGTCGCGACGAAGTTTAGTTTAACAAATTTGATTAAAAACTAGAGCCATAAACAAGTTTGAAAAAGGGAAAATACGCCGATTATTATCGAACCTCGTTCTACTAGTTCATTACATACCGATCAATGCGGTTTAGCTAGACATGAAATTTAAAGCATGCATAATTAAATTTAAAATAGCAGAACTTGTAAACATACATATTAAAGCAAATAGAATTAATTAATAATAACGGAACATGTAAACAATTCTGGTTCGACACTTGGATAATCCTCCACAATGTCGGCAGGATTACTCTGGTGACGATTAATTGTACGAAAAATTAAAGAACGAAAATTACAACAGAATTCTGGAAAGGAAACAAAGGAAAGGAAACAAAGCAGAAACAGAACAAAAACAAGAAAGTATCTCTGTAGTAAATCCGGCAGCACTTCGTGGTCTTCAATGCGACTCCCTTATTTCAGTCCCCAAGCTCTCCTTTTATAGTGAATGATTTGTACGTGAACTTCTTTTGGAAGTGCAATTGAGGGTCAGAAAATCCAGGGAGTCGTGCTTTTGTTTTGGGCTTCTGTTGCACGTTCTGGGAAGTGAACGTTATGCAGAATTTGTAGGTGTGACGGTCGTAAGGGGATCATGACGCTCGTGGAGGTCATGACGTTCGTGACGGTCATGACGGTCGTCACGCACGTGATAATTGTAAGGGACCTATGACGATCGTCATATCAGTAAAGTTCATTTCTGCTACTTTTCTCGTCCTTTTTCTTCTGTTATATGTCTTTTAGTGCTTGTTTTCCTTATCTTGCTTCATTTGAGTGTTAACTTCGTAAACCTGCAAAATACTTAACAAACAATGCGGATATGGTACGAAATCGGGGTGAAATCGACCGTTAGTAGCATGAAATTATGACATTTAATATATACGTTTTTGTGTTATCAGCACCTGAAAACAAGACAAAACACAAGTATAATGTAATAAAATAACAATTAAACAACAATAAACATGTGCAATATGAGCCAAATTTGCAGTGTGTTTCAGTGTTATCAATCATCTAAATCATATGAATCTTAACGTGGAAGATTCACTCCTTCTTCATTGCCTTTTGTCGAACCTTTGTCTTTCTTGTACCAATAGTACTTGGCCAAGTGACCATACTTTTCACAGTTATAGCACTGCACACCTCTTTTCTCTACTTTGTCTTTCTGATAGGAATTTCCTTCTCCTATTTTCGAGGATTCAGAAGTTCTATCATCGATCTTATTCTTGTGAGAATTTGACCAATACTTCTTCCCCTGAGTCTTGTCGATTTTGCCTTTGAACTTATTGGAACCACCATTCTTCTTCCACGATTGCGCATGCAGTGCTTGTATTGAGTCTTAAACTCATTTCCTTTCGACAATCATAATCTCATGCGCTTCCAGCGAACCAACCAAATCTTCCAGTTTTAGGGTTTCAAGATTGTTGGATTCTTGAATATTTACGATAAGGTGATCAAAGTGAGAGGTCAAAGTACACATTACCTTCTCAACTATCATATTATCAATTAGGGTTTAACCACAACCCTTCATGAGATGGACGAGTTTCTGCACCTTCGACACATTGCCTGCAATCTTTTCATCTTCTCCAATTGACAATAATTCATATTATCGTCGCAAAGTTTGTAACTTGACAAACTTAACCTTCTCTCCTTCTTCATAGTAGTTGACAAGAATATCCCACATCTCCTTCGCCGATTCAGCATAAGCGATTCTGTTGAAGTTAGCCGCATCAACCGTCAATTGGATGTAGAACGCCGCCTTGCAATCTTTCTTCTTGGCATCCTTGTAAGCGATTCTTTGTGCTTTAGTTGCATCTTCACCAAATGTAAGAACGCCGCCTTGCAATCTTTCTTCTTGGCATCCTTGTAAGTGATTCTTTGTGCTTTAGTTGCATCTTCACCAAATGTAAGAACGCCATTAGTAACCACTTCTAGAGTTTCATGAAAGTCAAATAGAGATTGCATATGTTTTCTCCATCGAAGTCAATTCTTATCGTCAAAAGTTGGAAGAGAGTTTTGTAAATCTCCGTTACCATTCATCTTTGTAGCGATTGATCAACAAGAACCCACAATCCCGAAAACACGATCTCTGACGTGTGATTCTTGAAAATACGATCAAGAATCTAACCAAAACTCTAGATGCCAATTTGCTAGTGCGTGAGACACTTTTAGTAAGGAGAGAAAGAAAGAGTAAGGAAACAAGGATTGATATTATTAAATGAATTATTACAAATAATGACACATACTATGACTATTTATATACAATCCTAATTGGGCTTGAGCTAATACAACTTGGATTATATTTAAATATTAAATCTAATCAAATCAAATATAATATTTCAACAGTTTTTACCGCACCTCTTCTTCTCTAATCTCTTATCTTTTCCGTTCTTTCTTTTTCATCTTCATTAATCTCTCGTCTCATCTATGTTTTTGTTTCATTATAATATTTTATATTTTTTTATGTCTATTATTTCACTTTTGTTTAATCTGATTATCGTATTAAATAGAAAGTTGTTGTCCAAATATGATGAATTTTGTTGTTATTTAACCATGTATGAATAGCTAAATACATAGTTATGTTGTGTATGACTCAATACTTTTTGGTGTAATGCATCCCGTGGTCTTTTAACTTAATTTAAAATCTGACTTTGATCCCTTATTTAATAAACGTTATGTTTTAGTCCCTTCGAAAGTATTTTGTTAGTCAACTTAATTCATTATGTTATCTTTTAACTTTAAATATTTTAGGTGAGACAATATTATTCATTGTCTACCATGAATTTTATTATTATTTTTTCTTCAAATTTTAACCTTTTGATCCTTTTAATAAATATCTCATGGTTGAAAAGTGATAGTCTACAAAATATAACAATGATATGTCAACACATAATATTTTTAATATAACTTTGTCATCTTCATTATCATATTCATCAACATTCATCTCAAATCATATTCATCAACATTCATCTCAAACCCAGAAAAGTAAAAGTTTAACCCAGAAAAAAAAACATACTTTTTATAGCAAGGCATCACTAACCTACTAATTTTCTCTTCAACATTGAAATGGATGGTAAAGAAGGGTTAATGCTTGATGTTGTAAGAATAATGACAATCACTAAAATTAAAGAAGTCAAACTGAGAAAAGGAAAAATCTTCATGGGTAAACTATTGTTGAGAAATTAGGATGCTTAAAATACATGTCATTAGTTTTGATGCCTAAGAAACTAGAACCAATAAAACCTTCTTTTGCATGAAGCAGTACACAAGTGACCTAGATTCCAAGTTCTAAAATTATGCACAAGAATCACTTCTAATTTTTATATAGACTAAAAGGATAAAATGCAATGAGTTTCTTACCACATCAATTTTAGCTAATAGGAACTCAATTTCATTAATTACTTTCCTTGGAGGAAGAAGAAAACGGGTCTAACTAATAATGAAAAAGAAAAAGAATGAATGAAATGGCGAAAGGTTTTTTTTTTTAAATGGATCTATTCAACAAATTTGTTTTTCTGTCATGTAATACAACAAAAATCAAAATCCTTAGATATTGTTTTTTTTCCTCAAATTTAACTTTCTAATATTCGAAAGAACAATTTTTAAAAGTATGTTATTAAAAAGATACGTTTTTTTTTCTTCTAAGTTTAATTTTTATTTTTCTGAATTTTAAGATGAATGTTGATAAATGTAATGAAGAAAATGAAGAAGGAGAAGAGGAAAGAAAATAAAATTTATATAAAAAAAATTATGTGTTGACAGTTTATTTGTAGACTATCAATAATAAAATAATCAAATGATTAAAATAAAATAAAATAATAAAATTTATTGTAAACACTCAATAATATTATGTTACCTAAAAAAATTTAAAGTTAAAAATTAACAATAGATTAAATTGACTAACAGAATAATTATAATTAAAACGTAAGGTTTATTAAATAAAAAACCAAAGTAAAAATTTAAATTAAATCCCAATAATTTTGATTGATTTTATTTTTAAAAATTAACTGAATCAAACCAAATCAAATATTTTTTCTTTCTTGCCATTCAAATAATGGGATGAGATCAAAAAAAATATACACAAAACCCTAAAACATATTAAAAAAAAACCTAAAACAACAAAATTCAGCATCTCCGCTAAATCCCATCTTGCATATCAGAATCAGTTTGAAGCCCCCAGTGTTGTCAGACGAATCTCGCCGGAAAACGCATGTTGAGTTCGTCGTCGACCGCCACAAGAAGTAAGAAACCCCGTCCACTTTTTTTAATTCTTTCCGATTGCTTCCTCTAACCTGCAACCCGCGCGAGGATGCGATTCCGTCGCCGTTTGAGGAAGCGATAGTTACTCCTGCTATAGGCAGCGCACGGGGAGATTGAATTTGCTTTGTGGCGGAGCAAACCTCCACCGCACCGCGATTCTTCAATTGTGTCCGCAATTCACAACTTAGTATTTATTAGATGTATTTTCCACTAATACATAACCCTAAAACACGATGATTGTATGTAATTGTAACTCTATTATTGTTTATTAAACATGTTTAGCCCTAAAATTAATATTATTTTCTGTTTTCATTTTCTAGGGTTTTAAGGAATTACCGTCATCATGCTAGGTTCATTACCTATACTGCCTCTACCAGCTCCTCCTATCGATGGAAATCTCGGTCCTCTTCCAGAGGCTCAACTCACTCAGGAGGAGGTAGAGGAGAGGAATGAGAGATCCAGCATCGAGGAAGTAGCACCGACATCGGTTGCCACACACACTAGAACTATTGGAATTATTCACCCTCCTCCAGATATTAGAACCATTGTTGATAAAACCTCTCAGTTTGTCGCTAAAAATGGTATTGATTTCGAGAAGAGAATTGTTGCTAATAATGCAGGGAATGCTAAGTTTAATTTTCTCAATTCGTCGGATCCTTATCATGCGTATTATCAGCATAGGCTGGCTGAGTTTCGTGCACAGAATCAGTCTTCTACTCAACTACCTGGGGATTCGGCTTTACCGGAATCAGCTACACCTGCGCCGGCTACTGATAGTAATAGTAACGATGTAGTAATGACTGAGAAGCCTGATGTTTCTGCCCAGTTTAGACCAGTAAGGAAAGTACTTGATCCTCCTGAGGCTGAGCAGTATACAGTTAGGCTTCCGGAAGGAATTACAGGAGAAGAGCTTGATATAATCAAGCTTACAGCACAATTTGTGGCTCGAAATGGGAAATCGTTTTTGACAGGATTGACAAGTAGGGAAATTAATAATCCTCAGTTTCATTTCATGAAACCAACCCATAGTATGTTTACATTTTTCACTTCCCTTGCTGATGCGTATTCTAAGGTTTTGATGCCTCCGAAGGGTTTGACAGAGAAGTTGAAGAAGAGTATCCCTGATATGACAACTGTTCTTGAAAGGTGTGTGAATAGGTTGGAATGGGAGCGTTCACAAGAGCAAGCTAGGCAAAAGGCTGAAGATGAGATAGAGCAAGAAAGAATACAAATGGCTATGATTGATTGGCATGATTTTGTGGTGGTTGAATCAATAGATTTTGCTGATGATGAGGATGAAGAATTACCTCCTCCAATGACCCTTGAGGAGGTTATAAGGAGAAGCAAGATGACGCCTATGGAAGAAGATATTGTTGAGCCAGGAAAGGAAGTGGAAATGGAAATGGACGAAGAGGAGGCCCAGCTTGTTGAAGAGGGAATGAGAGCTGCTAGTTTGGAAGACAATAATGAAGTGAAGAAGAATGAAGTCAGGGTTACCGAAGATCCTGAACCACCAATGAGGATTGTGAAGAACTGGAAGAGACCAGAAGACAGGCTTCCCGCAGATAAAGATTCAACCAAGTTTGTGGTTTCTCCTATCACGGGTGAACTGATTCCTATTAGTGAAATGTCAGAGCATATGCGAATTTCTCTCATTGATCCCAAGTACAAAGAACAAAAAGAAAGGATGTTTGCCAAAATTCGGGAAACCACTTTGGCACAGGATGATGAAATCTCAAGAAACATTGTTGGACTTGCTCGGACCCGTCCTGATATATTTGGTACTACTGAGGAAGAGGTTTCTAATGCCGTCAAAGCTGAAATTGAGAAGAAAAATGATGAGCAACCTAAGCAGGTTATTTGGGATGGTCACAGTGGTAGTATCGGCCGTACTGCAAACCAAGCAATGTCACAGAATATTGGGATTGAGGATCAAAATGATGCTTCTAATAATGAATTTAAAAATCTCCCTGGTCCTGCTGCACCTCCTCCAAGACCTGGTATGCCTTCAATTCGTCCTCTTCCACCACCACCTGGACTAGCTTTAAATCTACCCCGTGGTCCTATGAATAACATGCAGTATTCTAATCCTAACAACAGTGGCTTTCCAATGCCTCCCCCAAGACCACCAGGCATGAACATGATGCAATCTCTCCGACCAGCTCCCCCTCCTCCAATGCAAATGTCCTCTGGACAGCATTCCATGATGGGTGGTCAACCACACCCAATGCATCCATCAATTCCTATGAATAACCAAGGAATTCCTATTCCTCCACCACCTGGATCTCAATTCACTCCCATTCCAGTTCCACGACCTTATGCTCCTCTTTCTCATCCTCCATCAGGGATGCCTATGATGCATCCACCACCTCCGCCTCAAGGATTACCACCACCTCCGCCACCCGAGGAAGCTCCTCCCCCGCTTCCAGAGGAACCAGAACCCAAGAGGCAGAAGCACGATGATTCTGCTCTGATCCCTGAGGATAAATTTCTGGCTCAACATCCGGTATGGAGAGTTACCAAGATTACATTCATAATTTTTTTCTTTAATAGATAATACTACCAATTGTACATGTAAGTCGTATTTTCTACCAGAGTTATACTACTATTTACACTCATCCTAACTGCCGCTTATTCTCTACAGGGACCTGCTCGCATCAGTATATCTGTTCCTAATGTTGATGAAGGAAATCTCAAAGGACAAGTTCTGGAAATAACTGTGCAATCTCTGTCTGAAACTGTTGGCGGCCTGAAAGAAAAAATTGCTGGGGAGATCCAACTCCCTGCTAACAAGCAGAAATTGAGTGGAAAGCCGGGCTTTCTCAAGGACAATTTGTCTCTCGCACATTACAATCTTAGTGGAGGAGAAACACTCTCCCTAGCATTGAGAGAGCGTGGTGGTAGAAAGAGATGAGCATATGACGTGCATCACTATTGTAGAAGGTTTTTGTAATATTTGCGCTTCATCACGAGGCATAATGATTCTTATAATATGGATCGACTACATGTCTATCTGCATGAGTTTTATGTTGAAAACTTTATGTTTATTGTACTGTGATGCTTGAAGTTTTGCTGTTGTCTAAAAGACTGATGCTAATTCTGGAATACAGATTTTTGCTCCTTGGCGCTTGTCTCTTGAGGGATATGGCAAGTAGTGGATTTCCAATATCTAATCTGATGATGCCAAATTGTTCTCATTTCTAATTATTGTTTTATTTTGCATTTCATTTTTCCTTTTCTGAAGTTACTGATCTGTTTTTTTTATTGTAGCTCCCTTTCAGGATGGGATCATTTTTGTTTTTGTTAATTTCTGTCTTGCAATTATGAACATGAAGTGGTGATTTAGGAATTTTGTCTTAGGTTTTTTCTTGTATCGAATGTCGGATACAAGAGCACTTTTGACTGTTGGTTAGAAGGCCACTTCTCTTACCATTCATGTCCCTTTTAACTGATGCATCTTGTTTTGGGTTTTACTTTTTAGTCATATAGTTTGTCGGTGTGATTTATCCTTAACTTGGATTAGTGGTTGTGATGGTTATTGTTTTTTGATTTTGCTGTTTTATCATAACAGAAATAATACATGGACTTGTGGGAAGGCTGTGCAGCTTAGCCTGATGTGTCTTTGAATGGGACAAGGAAGGTAGAATGGCCTGCAGTATTTTCTCCAATTATTAATAACTCTGATCTTATTGAGATCATTTGCTTTAACGTGAGTTTTGTTTTGGTGACTGTTTGTGCATGCCATCTTATTGTACAATGGAGCAGGTTTTGTATTTTAGGGAAAGCACCAGATCACATAATCGTTTTTCCGGGGATATCTGGTGAATCTTACAGTTGTAAATCCCCTTATTTAGATGATTTACATATTAAATCCTCTTCTACTATGTTGGTGTGTTGTTTGAATTGATGAAGATGGAAATGTGTCTAGTTTGATATATATAATTTTTGCTTTGCTTGATGAAAAACTTTCATGCGTTGCACTTGATTCATTACGTAAAAGTTGAATATAACTTTTCTGAATCAAAGTTTGATTATTATAGTAACATACTTACACCACACCCCTTAACGACCCACCACCCAAACACACGTATAAAAACATGTTCTTCTTTCCCCTCACATTGTTCTTCTGTAAAACAATGTGAGAGACAAGAACTGAATATTCCACCCATTGTGAGACTTATCTTTTCAAATGTCATCCATTAGTCTTCACCATTGTTTGTTTCATTATGCACTCCCTTTCTATGCTTTGTATGTTATCTGATTTGTAATCATGTGGTAATAATACAGTTTCTGTTTCTGTATTTGCGCATATGGAAATATAGTATTTAAGTGTCTAGATCTGAAAAACATGACATAAAATTCAACATGTTCAATACTAACAACATTACACAGTTGTTCAGTTAAAGACTGTTCATGCAAAAAAGACACGGGGGACAGTAGAAATTGTTTTGCAGAAGAAATATCTTAACATTCTTCTTTGGAGATATTGAAGAATGATGATGGTTGTGAAAGATGGTGATGACAGTTGCAAGTCAATGGAGAGTGAATGATGATGATGGTTTGAAAATAAAAATAAAAGTTGGGGTGAATGAATGATTTGGATATAATGCTTGTACCTTTCATCTCATATTACAAATTAATTAGGTATTTTTAAATGAAAATAAAAAATTAGGTGGTGGATGAATTAAATGAGTGATGTGACGGTCATAGGGTTTATCTAAAATACCAAGGAATTTCCATTGCATTTAGGGCTGGAAATGAGTCGAGTCGAGTCGAACTCACCTCAGCTCGGCTCGACTCATTAAGAATTGTTCGAATTCGAGTTCGAGTTCGAGTTTGACACGAACTTTTTTTTAAGCTCAAACTCGACTCGTTATAAGTTCACGAACAGTTCGGTTCGACTCGTTAGGTTCATCTCATTAGGTTCATCTCACATGGTTCACGAACTTAAAAACTATTTTTTTAAATATATATAATTTTTGGTATATTTTACATTTTAAATAAATATATATTTTTTAAATAAAATATTAAAATAAAATAAAAGTTATCATATTGAAATTTAACTTTATCTTTGAAATCTACTAATTCAAAACCTACACAACTTTCAAGAGACACATTTGAGAGTCTAATTCAAAACTACTAAATTGAAGATTAAATTTGTCTAAGATTTGAAGTAAATATTTAAACCTAATCTTAAAGATAGTATAATTCTTTTCATATGTAACCGAGTTGACTCATGAACCTAACGAGTCGAACTATGTATAGTTCAAGTTCAGCTCATTTAGTTAACGAACTTAATTTTTCGCTCATACTCAACTCATTTGGTTCATGAACCTAGTTCATCGATTTAATTGTCGAGTCGAATTCCGAACTATCTTCGAGTTGGTTTGGTTCATTGCCAGCCCTAATTGCATTGAATTCGTCTTTCGCGGGAAAATACCAAGGAATTATGTCAAAGTAATAGTTAAGTTTTTCATGTAAATTCAAAATATAGTATGCTTTGTTTGAAGGATGCTTCCAATCTTATCTTTTGTTAATGATGAAGAATTATTTGCTTTAACATGTTGCCATGATGGGATAACAAAATTAATACTGTATTTGTAGCTTTTAAAAAGTACTCCTATGGTGAGATTCTCTTGAGGATAATAGAGAATTCATGAATTCAATTCCTTATGATTTTCATAATAGACATCAGGTCCAAGTTTGTCCAAACAAGGTTGTTAGTGATCAAAATGGACGTTAGTGTACAATTCTGTACAATTCCATAATCGGGAGATCCATACTTAATGAACTTGGAAAATTGTGTCGATATCCTACATAGTAATGTTCCCATTGTAGAACATAAATTTTTTTCCAATGGACGCACATCAACAATTAGTTAAACTCTAATATGTCAAAAAATCCAAGAATGATTAAAATGATCTTGAATGTGATGGGACACCTATTGAGCTGAAAGAGCATGTTGAGAAATGCAAGTTCAGAAATGCAAGTTCGTAGAACTACGACTTCATAGGACTCCTTCTGTTTTAAAATGACTGTTGTTTAAAGTTTTTGCACACAGATTAAAAGATACAATGATATTGTTATAAAATATTGAACTTTTCCTAAATTAGTCTTATTAACGTGTTGGAAATAGTGTATAGATTAATAATTATATGACACAGCTGAAAAAATATTAATTATTACTACATTGAAAAGTGAGAATTACATTTATTTCGAAACAATTTTTTTTTCCTAAAACGCCAATCATTTTGAAACGGAGAGAGTATATAATGAGCACAAGCTATAACATATGTTACAAAGTGAAGGAATTCAATATATCATCTTTTGGGAATGGTGACAAAAGATTGTCTCACACTTAAGGACATAGTAAAATTTACTACTCCTTCCGTTCCATAATAAGTGACTCAATTAAAATAAAAGAGTGTCTTATGACCCATTTCAATTTTTAATGCATATTTTTCAATTTTATCCTCTAATTAATATTACTTTTATCATTCTCATTCTCTCTCTTTCATTTATTTCTTTTTCTTAATATGTGTGAGATGGTCAACTAGATCACTCATTATGGGACAGATGGAGTATAGTTCAAATATTGACAAAGATCGCCACACATTTTTAACGACAGGGAAAAAATTCACTATAGTTCAAACATTGACAAATTGGAATATCTTGGACACTTTTGGACCTAATGTGATCCTAATCCACCACTACCTAATTACATCAAGGCACCATATCTAATAATAAAGAAGAAACCCCTTCATGAAGATGAGACATGAATGTTTGCCAAGTTTAAAGAGATGCTGAAGACACTCAAGGTAAGTATCTCTTTCCAAGAGGTTTTAGAACTTATGCCTAAATTTGCTAAATTCATGAAGGCATTACTAAAGGGTATGAAGCAAAAAGTGGTCGAGGAACAAGTCCACGTGTTTGAAAAATATGACAATCTTGTGCCTAAAACATTGCCACTGAAGTTAAAAGATCCAAGTAAGTTCTTTATGTGATCTAAGGTCCAGTATAAATGTGATGCCACTGGATAAGATTAAGGAGTGTGACTTGAGAGAGATCATACTGAGCAAGATGACTCTTGCTTTAGCTTATTCATCTGTTACTCACCCGATTAGTGTTATACAAGACGTGTTAGTGCATGTCAATGGTTTAGTTTTTCCTACATATTTTATGGTATTGTACATGAAAGGAGACTCTGAAAGATCGGTAATTCTCGAATGCCCATTCTGGAAACTGTGAAAATAAAAGTAGATATGGAGATAGGTCAACTTATCCTGAAGTTCAATAAGGAGAAAGTGATTTTTAAGGTGTATGACTGAACACCGTATGTGGACGACTTAGATATATGCTACCATATGGAAGAAAAGGGTAGCAAGGTTGACAAAGGAATGACAACATCCATATTAATGGCGCGAGGGTTTCCCTTGCGCCTGACGTGCCTTAGGCATGGACCGTCAAGCTAGTGGCGGAAAAGAAGCGCTTTATGGAAGGCAACCCATCGGTAAGAATTTATTTTAAATTTTGTTTCGAATTTTATTTTGTAACATGTCACGTTTGTATGTCGTTTTTGTTTAGAGAAAATAGGGTAGAAGAAGAAAACAAAGAAAAAAGGGAAAAGAAAAGAAGAAGAAAAGAGAAGAAAAAAATGATGCCCTTGGAATAATCACACGGGCTATCACGCGCGTGACAGTCCTGCATCCTGCATACGATATATATAATACACGTGATATAGAAGTTTGGGAGAACCTCTGAACTGTTGGCATCGCGCACGCGATGAGTCTATGAAACGTGCGATATGAATGTTGCAAAGAGACGTTGGAAGGAACTATTGCCATTGCGCGCGTGATGCATGTATAATATGTGCGATGAGCAACAATCATGTGTAACTATAATAATGCCTAGTTCAATATCTTTTTCTCACCATTATTTCTCTACTCTTTCTACTTTATGGCAATTCATCTGAGCATTTTAGGCAAAGTTTTCTTCTTTTTCCTCTATGCGTGTTGTTTTTGTGTTGTGTTGTTGTAGGTATCATGGCCCCAAAGAGAGCACGAGTCGTATGAGGATTATATTAAAGGGTTGTTTCCACTCCAAATGCTGCCACCTACCTTAACCATAAATTCTTATCCGAGGCTCATGCTGAGAAATTTCTAAAGATGGTGGACTTTCACATTGTGAGAGAAAGAGCCTTTGCGTGCGAAGACTTACAAGGTTTTGAAGAGATGGTCGAGGTGCTTCAACACAGGAGAGGGGTAAGATTTAATAATTTAATTTGTGAAACCAACAAAACTATAGGGCTAAAGTTCTATGCCAATGCTGCTTTTGGTGCAATAGGCACCTACACCTCCTATGCGCGAGGTAAGTACATTGACCACTCTCATTCTTCTATTAATTCTCTTTTTAATTTACAATCTTCTTCTGCATGTGCCCTTAGGAATTATAGGAAAAAATATAAGGTTATGAATGAGTCATTAGGCCAAGAAATAGTTGAACTTTTTTGTAGGCCTGAAGCGGAGTGGACGGTGGAGCGTGGTTTATTGTTGTGACTAAAAACCATCGACTTCCGCCAAATTCCTAGGGCCTGGGAATCTTATTTTGTGTAAACCTTAGAAGCTTCCTCTATTCAACCACAGTTTATTGTGAATCGGTGTTTAGGTCTTTTAACTCTTTTGAGAGGGGGAACCGATTGACATGGGGAACTTAATTGCTAAAAATATCAAATATATGGCTAACGCTGCACAACGAGCCTGTGGTAATTTTTTTGTTATAAATGAATTGTGCAAGAGAGCAGGTGTACCTGAGTACCCTGAAGATGAGACTATCATTCCAAAAGCACCCCTCAACGTTTCAGCTATAAGCAGGATGGAAAACATGCATCAAGAAGAAGCTGCTTAACATGATCAAGAAGACAGCCAAGCTGAAAATAATGAAGAATTCAACTAACCACCTATGAAAAATCAACTACAACAAATGCAAGGTCAATTGACTTTAGAATTTTAAAGAAGAATGGAAGCTCACACCGTGGGGGTTACAAGGTGGATTGAAGAAATTTCTCCCACTTTGTACGCTGATCCTCCCATATTCGCTCCGGTGCTTAGAGACTTTTACAATCAACAAGAAGACCATATGTCGGCTCAAAGCTTAAGAGCCCAGTTTGCATCAGCTGAAGAAATGGAGAATTATTTCATCAACCAAGATCAATAGCAAGCCAGGAGGAGAGACCACATACGAGTCGAATGGACTCAACAGAACAACGAATTCAACAACATTATAAACAATATGTATGATCTTTTCCGCAATAATAATATGTGAAAAGACATGTAGTTTATTTTTACTTCTAAGACTTTTATTTATTTTTATTTTCAAGTATGTACCTATAGAATAACAATAGTTATAACAAGTTCTCTTCCCCTCCCATTGTATTATCTATAATTGTTCTTAATAAACAAGTTTTTTTTTTATAGATTTACAAGTTATAACTTTAGCGTTGAACAAATGATCCAAGAAAAAAGGACTTGATCATCATGAAAGTAACTGACAACTTGAAGGAAAAGTATGAGAAAATAATCAAAGGACTTGTACTTAACCTTCAGACATCTCATCTAGTAAGGTTTGAGCCAAAATAAATTCCAGTGTTCACTTTTCTTTCTTTTTGAGTGTATCCATGTATTATTATTTTATCTGGTTTAATCTATTTCTGATTAAATTTAACCGGTTTGATTGACGCACACTGAGGCGGTTCTTTGTTTATAACTTTGAGCCTGTATAAACACCCTGTAGTAATAAGGATAAAAAAATTGTGGAAATAAGAAGTGGAAAAAACGCTTCTTTAAAAAATAAAAAAAAGAGTAAAAATAAGGACCAAATCTCTAGTAGCGAAAAGAAGGAACAAAAGGGTATGTGAATAGAATGAGAACTTGACACCTAACTCCAAAGGTTTGAACTTACTTTCCTAAAAATATCCTACCTGAACATAAGCCAAGTTACAACCTGAAAAGGCCTCTAATGTGTGTGTTATGATTTCTATGATGAATTATTTTAGAACATGATCAAGCTAAGCATAATTTATTTTGCATATTGATTGAGAGATGACCTTATCCATTGAGTGAGTCATAATCAGCTGAGAGATAGGTTCATTCCTCGTCAATGTTTGAGGACATTTTCCAAATTTACTGGATGGAAGTTGAAAGCTAGAACAATGGTCAAGTAACGAACAAAAATAAATTATATGGTGATGTCCATCATTGCATGAAATTAGCCAAAGAATCAAAGAAAAATAAGTGAAAGATAAACTATAAGGAAGAAGAAAGACCAAAGAATGCGAAAAAATAGCTAAGTATAAAGGAAGTGGACTTAGTGGAAATTCAAGAGAAAAAGGGAGTAAAAGCGTGTAACTACTGGAATAATCACGCACAACATCGCGTGCACGATAAAGATGTACTAGTTGCATCGCGTGTGCGGAACATATATAATGTGCGTGACAATGACTTTTTTATGGGTTTTTTCTGACGCATTCAGACTTGTTCTGAGCTCTTTTTAAGAAAAATTTCTGCACTTTCGTAAGGGTTACACATTTTGGAACTTGAAGCACGATTTTACAACATCAAAGGGTGATTTTGAGAACATCAGAAGCCATTGGAGGCCAACCCTTCAAGGGAATACATATGTTATTCTCCTTATTTCAATTGGTATTATAATTGTAACTATGAATAGATAAACTCTTTTAGGTTAGGTTGTGTGTGATGAACCTTTTCAATCTTGTTGGATTATATGTTGATTTGATTTTATATGAATCTTTTGAACTATAATTTTATTCAATTGCTTATCGTTCTTAATGCTTTGTATTTGAGATACTCTATTAAATTGATCTTGGGCACTAGGGATTACTGACCCTTAACCTATGTGTTGGACCTAGGACAATTGTTCTATTTACCTTGGTTGAATAAGAATAGGAGACCCCGAGTAGTGGCATAAGGAATTAACGCTATGTACAACGCCTAATCCTGCTTACGTTGGTGGACTAGGAATAGGAAGTTTAGAGTAGTGATTAATGATTTATTTCGTGAGAGATCAATTATAATGGCTTTGTTAATTCACAGTGGGATTATAAGGATAAGATCATCCATACAAGAGAGAATTAGGGGATTTGATACAAAACTTGACTCTCTTAGTCATTCTATTTAAATCTCTTATTTTGTTTTTTGTTCTGCAACCTGAACCCCTTCAAGTTACTGTTTTCTTGACTTTGCACAAATATTATCTTGTTCAAACACAGTTCCTATGAATTCGATCTTTTATTATCACGACATTGTTGGTAAACTTGTCGAGAAGTCATCAATTACCAATCTCATGTGTTATTTTACAGCTTTGTGCATTGTTTATTATTGCTGTCAAATTATTCTTAAATTAGTTTTAAAAGTTAGGACAAATTGTCTCAACATCTGGTCTAATTTTTGTCCACTTAAAAATAGAATTTCAAATTCAATTGTTCAAAAACGTAATTCAGAAACCAAGTTTTCTAATAAAATTTTATTTTTTATTTTTAGATTTTTAAAGGTTAAGATTGAATTGCAATAAAATTTCTCCTAACATATATTCTTTAATATATATATATATATATATATATATATATATATATATATATATATATATATATATATATATATATATATATATATATATATATATATATATATATATATATATATATATATATATATATATATATATATATGAATTTTAGTTAAAGTTCAACTCATTTGATTTATAAATTAAGTTTAATAAATTAATTATCGTCTAAAACCTGTAAATCATATTTTAAATGGGTCAGTTCATTATCAACCTTACACTCCAAGCAAAAGAATAAACTTAGTTCATAGAAAACTACAGTTTATTATAAAACTTTTTTTTATATTTAAGCTCGATTTATTTTATATTCACGCATACCTCTTTTTATCTCATTAGATTAAGCTTGTTTGTTCAAACCTAATCTAATGAAATTTTTATTTTTAAAAATAAAAGGTAAAGATTGAATTGCAATAAAATTTGTCCCAAACATATATATATATATATATATATATATATATATATATATATATATATATATATATATATATATATATATGTATATATATATATATATACACACACACTAAGTTCAACTCATTTGAATTCGTGAACTAAGTTTAACAAGTTAATTATCAAGTAAAACATTAAATTATGTTAGAGTTTGATCAGTTAATTATAAACCCTAAATGTCACGCAAGAAGAAACTTTAGTCAACTACTTGTATAAAGTCAAGCTCTCACGAAAACATTCATACTTTATTTATTTATTTGAACTCGACTTAAATCGTGTAATTCAACTATGTAGTTCAAAAGCCAATTTTTCAGTATACTCTAACTCTTTATTTTTAGATTTTGAAAGGTAAAGATTGAATTGCAATAAAATTTATCCAAAATATAAGCACGTGTCATTTTTCTAGTATAACTTAGACTAATGAACTCATTGATTAAGAGATGTTTATTATTAGGGAGTATTAAATATTAATTCAACACAAGTAAGAAAGACATCAAATATTTATTTAAAGCCTTAAAGTGATACGTGTATGAGTTCTCACACTTATAAATGTTCAACTATACACATTTATAATCAATATAAAACTCAACTACACTTGACTTTATTATTTTCAACAAATTTAAAAAAGTAGCGACAAATTGCACTATCATAAAAGACTACCCGTACATAAGAGGCTTCTTTCAAGCCCTATTGTTGTGCTGTGCTTAGAAGAAAAGGTAGCAAATTTTGTGATGAATAATATTAAGTAATTCCAACTCAAATGTGTAACTGATTGTCCATCAAGAAAGTCCATTTTAAAATCTAAAAGAATAAAATAAAAAATAAAAGCTCTTTAGACCTATTGCCAATTTGAATAATTAAGGATATATAGGAGTTGTATAATCATATTGGATTAAGTAAACCCAACTCAAATGTGTAACTGATTGTCCATCAAGAAAGTCCATTTTAAAACCCCAAAAAAATAAAAAATAAAAGCTCTTTAGATCCATTGCCAATTTGAATAAAAAATTAAAAGCTCTTTAGACCTATTGCTAATTTGAATAACTAAGGATATATAGGGGTTGTATAATCATATGAGATTAACCCCAACTCAAATGTGTAACTGATTGTCCACCAAGAAAATCCATTTTAAAAGGTACAAACAAACCTAAATCTATTCACGAATGTAGAGTAGATCCAATGTACCCACATGAATGAGATTGATGGTACAATGCATAAATTATCATTGACATTTTAATTAATAAATTAACACATCAGTGATAAGGAATCTAAAAGATCCGACAAGATTCTACCATTACATACATTTTATAAACATATAAATTTCTATCGATTGTTTTGAGTCAATTTTGAGGGGAATCATTATTGTGTTCCACGAAATGTTGCAAGTTACAAGGAAGAACTTCAATGCACATGTTCCGAATGTTACTAACGTCTGAGTTATTACTTTATCTTCAACCAATGTTGAACTTGAAGCCCAAATGACAAAACCCTTATTCCAACCAGCAAGAACAATGGCTTAAGGGGAAACTATTCATAACCACTCACAAGACCTACACATCTTTTGAAATTAACCAAATTTTTTGAGAATTCCGAATCAATCTTGATGTACAAGATTCAATCAACCGATCAAAACCCCTTATTCTTCACTCTTCACTTGAGCGAATTAATCACACCTTGATTGCAAGAATGATTCTGCACAACAATTATCAATGGAAGAAGAAAGAAAGAAAATTGAATAGAAAAGAAGATTAGGGTTTAACAAAATAAGGAAAGAGGTGAATAATTTTTGCAGAGTAACTCTCTGCTCTCAAACTAAGAAAAAAATATTATTCAACTGTGTAACTGCACTTTCTGTTGTGTGTTACAATATTATTCTCTATTCTTCTTACTCAAAATAAGGGTTACTCCCTCTACTTATAATTGAGTTACCTTACTCCCTAAGATAAAGCCCAAAATTTCTATTATGGTCTAAGTCGAAATCCTGTGCCAAACAACTTGCTTCGACACTTCGACATCTAACACAACTCGATACACACACTAGGCTAATTTCGACACATCCTTGTTTCTGTCGAACTACACTTGATTCGAAAAAAGGAATTACAATCTCAATACACCACATAATTCATTGTGTCTAAGATATATATATATATATATATATATATATATATATATATATATATATATATATATATATATATATATATATATATATATATATATATATATATATATATATATATATATATATATATATATATATATATATATATATATATATATATATATATATATATATATATATATATATATATATATATATATATATATATATATATATATATATATATATATATATATTCATCATAAACCTTAGCTTATTGAACACTTCGACTTACACTTCTTTCGTCATGATATCTGCAATCTGATTCTCAGTTCTGTAGTATTTCTAGTTTATCGTCCCTTATGCTACCTGCTCTCAAAGATAATGGAACCTCATTTCGATGTGTTTGATTCGCCCATGTGCTATCAGATTCTTCGCCAGGTTGATAGCTGACATGTTTTCGAACTTCATTGTAATTGCTCCATGACTCTTCGCTGTAATATCTTCCACCAGGTTCATCGTCCACTTTGCTTGACATACACAGAGAGAAACAACTATGTATTCAACTTCACATGGCGACAATGCCACTCCTGTCTCCTTTCTAGAACTCCAAGCAATTGGTGCACCACCTAACATAAACACATACCCAGCTGTGGATTTTTATCCTCAGCCTCACTACACCAACTTGAGTTGGTGTATCCTATTAACTTGCATTATTTTCCTTCATCAGCTGTAGAAAATAAAATGCCGTAGTCGAAAGTTCCTTTCAGATACCTTAGTATCCTCTTCGTCACTGCTAGGTGTGATACCTTTGGCTTATGCACGACTCTACTTACCATACCTATAATGTATGCTAAGTTATGCCTTGTGTGAAAAAAGTATCTTAGTGACCCAATAAGTCTTCTATATTGGGTTGGATCGACATCATCTGAATCTGAATCTTTTGACAGTTGCAGTCTTGGCTCAGCTGTAATCGAAGTTGGGTCGCAATCTTACATCTCAAATCTCTTGAGTATTTCACTTGCATATCTTCTTTAATGCATCATCAAACCTCTACTGCTCTTGTAGAATTCGATACCAAGGAAGTATGAGAGATTTCCCAAGTCTGAAATTTCAAACTCCTCACTTAGGTCATGTTTAAAGTCTTCGGTCTCCTTCTTGCAACTTCCCGTTATCAACAGGTCATCAACATAGAGACATAGTATAAGCAATTCACTATTGCTTCTCCTTACATATACTCTATGATCAGTTGTTCATTTCACAAATCTCATCTCCGTTAGAGAGCTATATATCTTCTTATTCTGAGCTCTTGGAGCTTGCTTAAGTCCATACAGGGCTTTATGCAGTTCACTTTTCTTTCTTCACCTTGTTTCACAAACCCAACTGGTTGTGCGACATAAAATTCTTCATCTAAGAGACCATTCAAGAATGCACATTTCACATCCATTTGACATACCTACCAGTTGTACATGTTTGCTAGACCAACAACCAACCTGATTGGTTCGATCCTAGCAATGGGTGCAAAAACTTCGGCGAAGTCGATTCCTTCTTTATGAAGAAATCCTTTCGCCACAAGTCTCGCCTTGTGTCGAGTTAGTTCTCCTTTAGGATTCAGCTTCATCTTGTATACCCACTTCACATCGATTGCCTTCTTACCTTGAGGCAATTCGACAAGTGACCAAGCGTTGTTAACTTCGATGGACTTTAGTTCCTCATTTATTCCTTTCACCTACTTCGAATCTTTCAATGCCTCAACTGCATTGACTGGTCTGACATCTGCATAGAAAGCATAGTGTGCTAACTCACCTTCTTCATTGACCACATTATCTGATATAATCACATGATCGGTGGTTTTCATGCTTTCTTTTACCGTTAATTTTAGGTAATCTTGTTATATGTTTAGTCGCTTTATTTCCTTTTTCCCGCATTTTATGCTTTGGTTGTGTCTCTTTAATGTTTTTAGGTTCAGATAAGCAATCAAGAAGAACTTGGTGTGAGAAAGAGGAAATTTACGGAGTTTTGGTGGGATTTTGGCCATCCTACAAGGGGCCAACACGAGCACCCGTGTCACCTGACACGGGTCGTCTCAGCTTGCATGAAGTTTAAAGAGGAAATTGAGGTGAAATAGTGGGCTGACACGGGCACCCGTGTCAGCATGCATGGGACAAGGAAATTGAAGAAAAATACACAAGGAGCCAACACGGCACATGTGTCAGCTGACACGGGCCGTGTTGGCCTTGACGCTGAAAAGGTTTTCGAAGAGCGAAAGATTTTCATGAGTGGAAGCAATTGACAATCTAAGTTCATTCCAATCCTTGTAATGTCTAATTTTTATGTTGTATTTTCTTTGAACACTATAAGTAGCTAAACCCCCCAATGTTAGGGGGCGTCCTTGATTTGGATATGTAATGAATCTGATATTAGTATTGCAATAACAATCTCTTTGTTTTTCATAATTGATTTAATCTCTAGCTATTTTTAATGCTTGCCCTGTCTAACAAACAAAGTTTGATTTTCGATTAATGATTAGGCTGGATCGCCATTGTTAATGCTTTACTTTGGGTTATTCTATAGTAGATATCACCTAGGACTAGGGATACCCTATAGAAACCATAATATTCTTGATAATTGATTGCTTAATTTCATCTGTAATTCTCTATGAACATAAGAATTAGGATGGATGATTAAAGGTTTTCTCACTAAGGACTTAGGAGTAAACATTCTAAAGAATCGACAATTAATTAGTTACAATAAGTTGTTGCAGTGTTAATTCAGAGTTGTTACTTAGTCAGATCATACACCATTTCTAGCATAGTTTACTCATATATTTGCTAAACCACTCTATTACTTACTTTATTTTTTGTGCAAGTGTTTTATAATTTCACCAAACAATTCAAAACCCCAAAGCTTTTGTTTAACTAAAATAAAACCAGAACTCTATATCATCAAGTAATCCTTGAGATCGACATTCGGGGAAATTTCCTTTTATTACTAAATTGAAAGAATAATACACTTGCTATTTTACCGATCAAGTTTTTGGCGACGTTGCCGGAGACTGCCAAAGATCATAGATTTTATAGTTATATTTTAGTTAAAATTTTGTTGCTCCGCAACTAAAATTTAGTTTTATTTTTATTTTTATTTTATTTTATTATAAAATAAAATCAGATTATTGTTGCTTCATGAATTCTTCTATACTGTGCGGCTAATAAGTGTCTGAGTTGTGTAGTTATGAATATTTTTTATACATTGTCACCTGTATCTTCTGCATGTTGGTCGCCTGATTCCGAAATCACTTTGGAAGTGGCGACTAAAATTTTTAAAGCATACAAGAGGGAGGTAAGAATCCTTATGAATGAATGTGAGGATGCTAACTTTTATCCAAATAATTTTATTTGGCGAGACTTCAAGTTGGAAGAAGAATATGCGAAAGAAGAAGAATAAGGCATGGCGTCAGACGAAGAAGATGCATTATAAATAGAAGAATTTTAGGTAAACAAGAAATGCAGGGAAGAAGAAAGAAGACAACTTGAAGATGATCTAGTGCTGGATGAAAATACAAATGTAACAATTTGTGTAGATGTAAACATCCAATAAGAAAATCTTCAAGAAAATAGTATCCCTAAAAACTATTTTAACAAGGCAAATGAGATTCAAGAGTCATTCTTTCTTCATTCTTTATTTCCTGCAGCTCTTTCAGTCATTCTTTATTCATTATATTCAAGAGTACCTTGAAGCTCTTCCTTTGTCAATGTTGACAAATCTTTCGACTCTTCTATGGCTACTACCACGTGGTTGAATTTTATAGCCAATGACCTCAAGAACTTTGCAGCAACTGATCTTGATGTCAACACTTCTCCATATACTTTGATTTGATTCACCAATTTAGTAACTCTAGTGAAGAAATCAGTTATGCTTTCACTTTCTTCCATCTGAAGTAATTCATACGTCCTTTTGTTAGTTTGTAACCTTGTCTCTTTCACCTTCTCTGCGCCTCCAAACGATTTCTCCAAGATTTCCCATACTTCTTTTCTTGATTCTACATCACTAACATTTTCAAAATTATCTAGATCAACGCATTGATGAATTATAAAGAGAGATTTATAATCTTTCTTCTTCAATTATTTTTATACAGCCTTTTCTTGATCCATTGCGTTTTCTGGAAGCGGTGTTACTCCTTCCTTCACAAGATCCTAAAGATCTTGGTAACAGAAAACCACTTTCATCTGCTTGCACCAATTCTTATAATTATTGTTCTTAAGAATCAGAAGACTCACCAAAAAATGCTCGTTTGGATGATTCATTGCCATCATGATTTTCTTCCCACGAATCGCTTAGTCAGTGCTCTAGATACCAGATGTTGGAATTAATCCAAAACTTTGAGAATTCCTAATCAGTCTTAATGAACAAGATTTAATCAACTGATCGAAATCTCTTGTTCTTCACTCTTCACTTGAGTGAATCAATCAAACCTTGATTGCAAGAATGATTATGTGCAACAATTATCAATGGAAGAAGAAAGAAAGAAAATTGAATAGGAAAGAAGATTAAGGTTTAACAAAATAAGGGAAGAGGATAATGATTTCTACAGAGTAACTCTTTACTCTAAAATTGAGAAAAGATATAATTCAACTGTGCAACTGCACTTTCTATTGTGTGTTACAATATTATTCTCTATTCTTCTTACTCAAAATAAAGGTTACTCCCTCTATTTATAATTGAGTTACCTTGCTCCCTAAGGTAAAACCCAAAATTTCTATTTTGGTCTAAGTGAAAATCCTGTGTCAAGCAACCTGCTTCGACACTTCGATATCTAACACAACTCGACACACACATGGCTAATTTCGAAATATCCTTGTTTCTGTCGAGCTACACTTGCTTCGACACAAGAAATTACAATCTCAACAACATCAAAGCCGAATAGAAAAAACTACGAGGAAATGCACAAAGAACATATATGACTTCACACAATCACAAAGCGTATGATTTCGACTATCTACCAACTTTCCACCGCCAAATATAATCGGCCGGTGATCCACAAGAGACACCAGATTGAGTGAAAGCAATTCTAACCGCCTTACATAAATAAAGCTTTGCACGTGCTGAGATCAAAGTAGTATTTTATATATATTGTTACACTCAAACTACTTTTCATTTATTCATTGACTTGAGTATTAGAGTGCTAACTTTGTAAAGTCACTCCGCTTTACCGAATCAAAAACTCATTTCACCACACATAAATTCCATATCACTCCTTCATTAACTATTTTTGGATCCTGAATCGAATAATAATAAATAGGATGAATTTGAAGGTATCATTTTCAACTGCCCTAGTCGACAACTTAATTGAGTAAATGTGATATTGAATAATTGAGACTAAAACTACTATGATATTCAGTATTAGTTTGTTGTGAGATTTACGGATAGATTATGTGATTGAACGTGATAAGATCTGTAATAAATGAATTGGTGTTGTTGTATCATATAATTATGATATTGTTGTCAAAGTGCTCTCTCCGTTTTAAAATGACTGTTGTTTAAGGTTTTTGCACACAAATTAAAGAATACAATGATATTATTATAAGATATTGCAATTTTACTAAATTAGTCTTATAAATGTATTGAAAATAGTGTATAGAATAATAATTATTTTACACAATTGGAAAAATAGCAATTATTGTTACATTAAAAAGTGATAATGACATTTATTTTGAAACAAGTTTGTTTTCCTAAAACAAAAGTTATTTTAAAACGGAGAGAATATTATACTAAGTATTCTTAATCGAACCATGAAATTTGACAAATATGATACTATATGATTATGTATGTGCTCTGAACTATGAAAATTATTATTTAAAAATTAAATTTATTTTTCATCTTTTTTAAATAAATACGCATGTCCTCTGAAGTATGTATTCGTTATTAATTTTTAAATTAAATTTTAGATTTTTGCATATTTATATTAACTTCAAATTTTAAAAAAAATTAATTTTTTAAAAATAACAATGAAATTAAATGTAAATAAAATACTAATATTCAAATTGAAAATATAAGATATAAAAAAAATTGTTTAAGAATCATTCTATTAAAATGAAGAAAAAAAACAAAAGAAATGAGTTGCTTCAATTTGATTATATACAATTCTGTTAGAAACACATACTAGATGCAATTTTGTCACAAACACAAAGATTCTTTAAAATGCAATTTAGTGATAAAGAAAAACATGATAATATTGAAAAAAGCATTCAAAAGATAAGCATCTTAGTACAAAAGGTTTACCTCTTCTCTTTTCACAGTTTCATAATGATCTCTGAACACAATCCACATGCTTTTGGACCCATCCATATCACAATCTAACTATATTTCATTTTTCCCAATCCCATCAAATAAAATATCCACATACATATATTACCAAACAAATTTTTTGCGTTTTCAAGATATTGTTACAAAACAAAATTCATAACAAGTCCAAATAGACTTGACAAAACATAAAAAAATGTTTAAAAATAACATAAAACAAAAATGTTACTATAAAATGCCAAAATTGTCAGTTGACCCAAGAATTTCCACATATCAACATATCATTTTTTTTTAAAATTGTATAGTCTTAAAATAGATTAATCTGATCCACTAATCTCGGTTGAAATCACAACAAAATTCTATATAAATTCAACATAAAAATTAATAACATTAATAAACATAGACACAAATTCCTTAAAATTTGAGAGAAACACAGTCAAGTCTCGTAACCAATTAGTCTAAAAGACGAATCTCACCGTCCATTAATAACAGACGAACATTTCGTCCAGAGCAAAATTTTGTATAAACTAACTATCATAAAAATTGTTAAGACATTCTAAATTGGAATCTTGAACACTTTAACACTAATATAATAATATACATATTGATAAAAATTGGCCAACATAACAAGAACAAAACCTTATCCAAATTGAAACATGAAACCAAATAGAGTACACTTTCCAATTCCACATTAAAAATCAAAAAACAAAAGAACAACAACTTTATATAGATTTAAGGTGAAGGTGTTAAACCTTTGTCTTGTAATTTGTTACCATTGTTGTTATGGTTGACAATGTTGGAATTTGTCAAGTACCTGCAAAGAACCTTACACTTAACAGCACTACCATAGACATAAAAACCAGGTGCAACCATTATCCTAACCATGTTTGGTACCAACCTTGAAGATTTGTCTCCTCCCATATCTTCCATGTAAATAGAATCATAACTCACACCTTTATCAACTCTAAAAATTGTTAAACTTGGATGAACCGAATTCGCCAACAAATGAACCATCCAAACACTTTTTGAAGCAACAAAGAAAGCCTGCAATAATGGTTCCGACCAAGCTCTATTCCAACCCAACATTGCGACAATCTCACTCATTTTTCTGTCGCAAAATCTACTAAAATCTTCGCTAAAGTGTCTTGTTCCTTTGCTCAATACTTCGTCCCATGTTAAACCATGAATCATGTTGAATGAGGTGTAACTCGACTCACATCTTTCCATTGGGTTTAGGATTCTGTTACAACCGTTCTTTTGAAAAGATATTGACTCAAAATCCTCAAAGAATGTCTTGTTCAAAAGTGCTTCTAGGTAGAAAAGCAAACTTCTTGGATTCTTTGAAAACGAGATTTTTATATCATAGGGTTGTAGAAGTAACGAAACTTTTTCGTAAACTTTGTTTCCCGTGTGTCGAAGTTGCATTGTTAATGAACGACTTAGAAGCCTCACCGAAGATCTTGCTTCAGAAACCGACACCAAGAAGTGTTGTACAACGTTGTTGTCCGTGTCTTGAAGAACTTGATGATGCCAAATTTTCTGAGAAACCGAAGAATTCGCAACGCTATTGATATTGCATTCTTCAAGACCGGATTTCAAACTGTGGCAATAGATTTCCAGTTTGTTGAGTTTTTTCTCTAACTCAGACATTGAATTCATGAGCCTTGAAGCTTCTTGAAGAGCTTCATCTCTTTTCCTCGTAGCTTGAACAAGCTTGTGAGAGAGTTCTGAAACTGCCATTTTCCACTGTTCTTCGTTATTATTGGTGTTACTCGTTGACGATGACATTGGACTTTTTCTTGTTAGTTTTGAAACAATGGATTTGAAAATCCCATTTGGACTTGCTAACAAAGATGAATAGTTTCTGTTGCCGCTATTGGTTTGATCATATGGAAGAATGAAGATTTTGTCGCGAGAATGCGGTCTGCATTTATTGCATGAAACTGAACCGTCTTCTTGATCTGTCTCAGAACGTTTCTTCTTGTGATTTTTCGTGTTTTTGTTAACGATTGGTGTTGGTGGATGATGAATATGATGGAGATGATGATTATGATTCGGTGTTGTTGAATTTGTGGGTGTTGTTCTTCTACTTTGGCTTCGGTTTTCATTGCTATATTCATCAAATTCATGTTCTTCTTGAATCTGCATAGGAAATTTCATTAACATATATAATACCATATAACAAAAAAACAGATGTTATAAATAATTATATGAAAATGGTACTAACAGGAGTGAATTGTGGAGAATGGCGAGAAGAGATTAAAGGAGGAGATTTGGAGGAAGAAGGAGAAGAAATTGAAGAAGAAGATGAAGAAGAAGAAGAAGCCATTTAGGTTGTTTTTTTGTTGTTGGAGTTATTGAAGAGATTTTATGATATAGTATGAAATAATAATTGTTAATAGTTGAGAGATTAGAATATGATTTAATATTATCCGTGACATGTCAGAGAAAGTGTGGTCCTTAGAAAATAAATGTGATGGTCCAGTGAAGAGGGAAAGTGGGTAAGATGAATTGATTATAAGTGGAGTATAGTAACTTACCTTCTTGAAAGGCCAATTGAATTGAAGTGAAATAAATGAGTTTCAACGACTCACATTGAATTCACAATGCGGTGGATCATGAAATGGCCAAACAGGTCATTGTCTTGTATGTAGTGTGTGTGAGTGTGGTTTGAGTGCATGTGAACTTATTAAATGAGACTCTCTATTATGGCTCCTTTCCATCTTCTCATTAATGTCATGCTGCATTTTAGTTATGCTCAGGTACTATACTTTCTAAAGCATGGACTTTCATTTTAACTAGTTATAAAATTTTGCATTTATGTAGTCTTTATATATGACTGTTGGATCAAAATCAGATGGTGGAGTTTGAAATTGAAATTTAGTTTTTTTATTTAAAAATAAGAGATTTGTTTGAAATGTTTTACCGCATGATGATCTAACAAACATCTAGATAATCGTGTGAATATGGAATTTTATCTAAGTGAAGTTAATATGTGTTTGCAATGAATTTTGTTGAATTCATGTGTGGGCGGTTAAGTCATACATCGACTAAAAATATTTTAAGATTTTTTATGGATATGTGATTTTGAAGTCTCTTGGTTCTTGAGCGTATGATTCAGTAACACTTTTAATGTTTTTCAGATTCTCCAACAAGTGATACCAAAGTTATGGATCAAGACTAGTGATTTGAAAGATTCGCACTTAAGAGGGAGATTGTTGGAATTTGAATTTGGCTAATTTTATTGGGTTCTAGAAGGAATGACCCAAAAGGATACAAGTTAAATCAATTAAATCAATATTAGACGAGTGCTTCTTGGTCATGTCGCATGTCGCCTGAAATGTGCGAGAAGTCCTCTCTATTGGATCTAAGTCTAGCTGACCCAACTGAACCACATTTTTTATTGATTCAACTAATGAGTATGTGACATGCACAAAACCAATCAAGGGACGAGGAATAATTGCTTCTTCTAAAATTGCGGAAAGAACCCAATCTTCTCACTCCCGCATCTTTGACCAGAATAAGGGGAAACCATTCCTTTTGGCCTTTGATTTAAGCTCAAGGTTTCTCATATATATATAACTCGTTTCTTGAAGGGGTGAGGGATATTCAATTCTCTCCAAAAACACATAGATAAGAGCTTTCCACAACTCTTAGGTGGGTGAGCTCTCAATACATTCAAATATCCTAAATCCTTATATAGACTTACACTAACAAGACAACCTCTCATTGTACATTTTAGCAAGTGCAATTTTCCGTCTATCGTGGCCCCCCAATAAAGCTGGCATGGGCCACCCTCATAATCAACAACTAATTCACTCTTCGGCTCCATCATATTTTCCACTATGGTTAAGAGACAAACAACTACTTTGGTCGGGAGCAACTACGACGACAACCATGAGGCCATAATAGAGACGTAAACTGCTATGAACGATTTGTATTGCCACAACCAGACTTTGGAGAATAATGTCCTTAACATCCAACAACACCAACAAGAGATAGGTTTACAGATGAGAAAAAAAATTAAATCACCAATCTCTCTTTGATGAGATTTTAGGAGCCAATATGCCAAAAACCCTCAAGCTTCTTTCACTCACAAAGTATGATGGAAGAAATGATCCTTACGAGTACATCACCTTCATTAACACGTATATGGAAATCATCAGAGCCTCTAACTATTTAAAGTGTAAACTCCCTTCTAACACCTTTAGAGGCACCACACTAAGCTGGTATATAAGCCTGTCGCGCATGTCGATCAATAGATATTAGAACCTAGTGAAGAAGTTGGTCCATCCATTTTAGTGAGCAGACACAAGAAAATGTTTATCATAATCACGTCCAAAGTTTGACAAAGGTCTTTAGAATCATTAAGGGAATACCTCACTTAATTTAACAAGGCAACTATCAAGACCGTTCATCCAAACCAGATGATGTTTATATGAGCTTTCTAGAATGGGTTAAGTTTCAAACACTCCAATGAACCCCTCACCCAAAATCCAACCATTTCTATGGAGGAGGTTGTGACGCATGCCAAATGTTACATAAAGTGCGAGGAAAACAATGCTGAGAAAAAGGCTAGAGAAGCTAAGGAGCGGGCGTCTAGCCATTCTAATTCATCGCAGCAGCAATCAAGGAGCCATTAAACCTCGCCTATCAGAGAAAAAGAAATTTTAAGCGTAACGGGAGACCTATAGAGAACTTCGCATATCTGAACACTTGCGTGAATAGATATGGTGAAAAGTCCTCCATACCTATGAAATTCCTCCTTTATCGGTCCCAAAGTCTGACATTTTGGAACTTGAGCTCAGTAGATGGTGTTATTATCATAAGGTCAAGGGTAACCAAATAAAGGATTTCTACTAGTTAAAGAAAGAAATCGAGCGGTTCATTTAAGAAGGTCACATGAAGAAGTACGTTTGAGGCGTCTCCCATCAATCACATGGTGGATCCAAATCTCAAGGAAGTAAGCCCTCTATAGGCCTTAGGTCTAGAAAGGAAAAAGATCCAAGCAGAGGATACGAAGACATGCCAATACACCATACCATAAACACTGTAGAATAAAAGGTTCGTTGGGGGCGCTAAGATAAAATCTTCTCGTATGAGGTATCTATACCCCCAAATAAACAATAATATATATAGGTACATATAAATTTTATTAGAGTATGATTTAAAATACGGTATAGAGGAAATATGTCACATTATTGCCAATAAAACACTCAACACCTGCTCTATAAAAATATGCAACGGTGGGATAGTTTTCAAAGTAGAGGAACTTAGTCCTTAAACCCACGTCTCAATATTTAAAATTAAAGCGGAAGATTAAAACATTTAAATTGCCTCAAAACATTTGATCACATAAGTACATGTTATCCAGTCGTTCATCAATCATTCATGTTACAAAACATCATCAACTGATACATTACAAATGTATCACAAAAGAATGCTATACAAGCCTAACTACCCGGTGTTACATAATCAGAGCAGTCCGACTCAAAAGAATGAAGCTATACTTCACAAAAGAAACCTCCAGCAACCTAATCTGCAATGCCTCATAGAGCAATATAAAACAGCAGAAGGGTGAGAAATATTACCATAATAATCAATGCATACGATTATATATATATATATATATATATATATATATATATATATATATATATATATATATATATATATATATATATATATATATATATATATATATATATATATATATATATATATATATATATATATATATACAAGTAACAATTACATATAATTCACATTTTTCACTACAATTCATTTTCATTATCGTATTCATCACGTCGTACATATAAACAAATATGAACGTGCATCAAGCATATCCCCTCATGCATATTTCACAATTATCCAAAAACATCCCATTCACAAGCATGCTTCATATATCAATGACATTTATGCTATGTGACTCAATCACAGCTCAATGCAACTCAATGCTATGTGGTACCAACACTTGTTATCATTTTTCGGTTTTTACATTTAAATCGGGTCCACCCTTCTAGACCGATAACAACAAAGCCCGTCCCCTAGGCTTCAAACCCACCCTTCTAGGTTTGGGACAAGCCACTAGTCTCCACGAAACTAGCAAACATTGCCTCTTGATTAAATGATGCATATGCAATCAACCAACAAAAATGCACTTAAGATCGTTCCCGCATCTTAATCCCATGCATTCAAATAATTCATCCCTTCAAGAATTACAACATGATTGTACACACAACATATTCATAACAATTCAAGGCATTCACATTCAATACCATCATCACATTCATCAAAACAATGCACACATATCCACGATATGTTCCCATGCATTACATACATTAGCATACAACAATATGCATTCACATACTTATTAGACAATACACACATATTCACTAATATGTTCTCGTGCATTCCTAAGCAATTCAAACAATACACATATCACAATCTAGGATTCACGCCCAAAGGCTACCCACAACTCATCACAATAGTACACAAGCTATTTATATCACATAGGGTTAACATAATTGAACCAAGCAATTAATCATTGGATGGATAAAACAAAAAAGAAACAATGTTGTCCTGCTCGCCACCCTTCGCCTGGCGAAGCCATTGGTGAATGCTCCCTGAGACCTTCGCCCGGCGAACTCGCCAGCGAACAAAAGTCAGTAGCTTCTGACTTGATTCTCTACCCTTCGCTGATGTACTCGCATGGCGAACCTTAGCCACTCACCTTCGCCTGGCGAACTTGCCAGCAAAGACCACTGGGAGTTTTCTTTAATTATTCGCTAGCTATTCGCTGGGCTTCGCCCGGCGAAGCTTCGCCTTCACTCGCCTGGCGAGAGCCAGCGAACCTGCGATATCAGAACCCTCATTCTGTCCCAAAACTTCTACCCTCCAAAAATCGACCGATTCTCACCAAACCAGTTCCAGTAATCTTAATCCCACATCACTCGACTATTCTACGACATTATTTCCAGTTTCTAACCGATTAAACTACGATTCTACCGATTAAATCCATTTTGCCCTAACTCGAAAAATGGTGGAAACTCACAACAAACCCCAACCCACACATACATAACCACATACATGGATCAAATAATAATGTTTCTCACCCTTACCTTGATTAGATTGAAGCTTGAAGTTGATTCTTGATGATTTCTCCAAGTTTCCCTCTTCTCTTCTCTTTTCTCTTCTTTCTCTATTCTTTCTCTTCTATTTTCTTTCTATCCAATTCTTTCCACTTATTCCTTATATACTTCTATTATTTTCTTTCCTTCCCATTTCTCTCTTCAATTATCTAACAAATAAATCCAATTAATCCAAATCATTAAGATTAATGCCAATAAATCAATTAATTAACATAATTAATTAATTAATGAAATTTGGGCTGTTACAACCCTCCCCCACTTTAGGAATTTTCGTCCTCGAAAATGTTACCTGGTTCAAACAGTTATGGATAAGACTCCCTCATTTGGCTCTCTAGTTCCCAAGTCACATTTCCACCAGCCGGTCCTCCCCAAGCGACCTTCACCAAAGAAATCTCTTTGCCTCGAAGTTGCTTCAACTTCCGATCCTCTATCCGCATAGGTGATGCCTCCACAATTAGGTTATCTCTCACCTGCACATCATCTGCTTGGACTACATGAGACGGATCTGCAATGTATTTCCTCAACTGAGATACATGGAACACATCATGGAGATTAGTAAGCGACGGCGGTAAGGCCACACGATAGGCCACTTCTCTTATCCTCTGCAAAATCTGATAAGGACCAATGAAATGCGGCGTCAACTTACGCGACTTCAATGCCCTACCAACACCAATCATTGGAGTAACCCGAAGAAACACATGATCTCCCTCTTGAAATTCAAGTGCCTTCCTCCTCTTGTCATGATAACTCTTCTGAAGACTTTGATAAATCCTCATCTTTTCTTGAATCATCTTAATCTTGTCCGTAGTCTGCTGAACTATCTCGGGTCCAACTACAGAACTCTCTCCGGACTCATACCAACACAGTGGCGTCCTACACCGCCTACCATACAATGCTTCGAGCGGTGCCATACCAATGCTCGAATGAACACTGTTGTTGTAAGTAAATTCAATTAAAGGCAAGTAGCCATCCCAAGCTCCTCCTTTCTCCAATACACAAGCTCTCAAAAGATCCTCAAGTGATTGAATAGTTCTCTCAGTATGACCATCTGCCTGAGGATGATAAGTTGAACTCAAACGCAACTTCGTACCCAAAGCACTTTGCAAGCTCTCCCAAAATCTCGAAGTAAACCTCGGATCCCTATCCGACACAATACTAGACGGAATACCATGCAAACTGACAATCCTCTCGATGTATAACTTTGCTAATTTCTCCAACGGATAATCCATTCGCATAGGAATAAAGTGAGCAGATTTAGTCAATCTATCCACAATAACCCAAATAGCTTCAAAATTACCCGACGTCCTAGGTAATCCAGACACAAAGTCCATAGAAATGCTATCCCATTTCCACTCAGGAATAAACAACGGTTGCATCAAACCCGACGGTTTCTGATGCTCAATCTTCGACTTCTGGCAAGTTAAAAAAGAATACACAAATTCGGCAATATCCTTCTTCATACGAGGCCACCAAAATATTTTCCTCAAATCTTGATACATCTTAGTAGCACCCGGATGAATACTCAATCCGCTACGATGTCTTTCCTCAAGAATACTCTTTTTCAGCCCATCAAGATCTGGGACACAAACTCTATCCCGACACCTCATAATACCATTCTCATCAATCCGAAAATCACCACCTTGGCCTTGGTTGATCAAAGTCAACCGATCAACTAAACCCAAATCGGATTTCTATCCTTCTCGAATTTCGTCCAGAATACCACTCGTAAGCTTCAACATTCCAAGCTTAACCCCATAAGAAGTCTCCTCACCCACCAAATTCAAATCACGAAATTGCTCAATCAATTCTAACTCTTTCACCATCATCATCGACATGTACAACGATTTCCGACTCAACGCATCCGCTA
Source organism: Lathyrus sativus (assembly GCA_963859935.3). Classification (NCBI taxonomy): domain Eukaryota; kingdom Viridiplantae; phylum Streptophyta; class Magnoliopsida; order Fabales; family Fabaceae; genus Lathyrus; species Lathyrus sativus. The sequence continues at coordinate 716,549,734 of OZ012741.1, forward strand.
CCACATTCGCTTTACCCGGATGGTAATTCAATCCAAAATCATAATCCTTTAAAAGCTCTAACCACCTTCTTTGCCTAACATTCAATTCCTTTTGATCAAAGAGATACTTCAAACTCTTGTGATCACTGAACACTTCAAATCTCGCACCAAACAAATAATGCCTCTAAAGTTTAAGCACAAACACAACGTCAACCAACTCTAAGTCATGCGTCGGATAATTCTTCTCATGCACTTTGAGTTGCCTCGAAGAATAGGCTACAACTTGATTATACTGCATCAACACACCTCCCAAGCCCATCAAAGAAGCATCACAATACACAACAAACGGCTCTTCCGGATTTGGCAAAATCAGAACAGGGGATGTCGTCGATCTTCTCTTAAGTTCCTGAAAACTCTCTTCACACTTGGCATCCCAAACAAAAGCTTGACACTTTCTAGTCAATTGCGTCAACGGTAACGATAACTTAGCAAATCCTTCAATAAACTTACGATAATAACCCGCTAAACCAAGAAAACTTCTAATCTCAAGAATTGATTTCAGAGTCTCCCATTGCGATACCGCTTCAACCTTCGATGGATCAACCGCAATACCTTCACTTGAAATCACATGACCAAGGAAACTCACTTCTTTCAACCAAAATTCACACTTAGAAAGTTTCGCATACAACTGCTTCTCTTTCAACACAGACAACACAATCTTCAAATGTTCGGCATGCTCCTCTTCATTCTTCGAGTAGACCAAAATGTCATCAATAAACACCACAACGAACTTGTCCAAATAAGGATGGAAAATCCTATTCATGTACTCCATAAATACACCTGGTGCATTAGTCATACCAAATGGCATTATAAAATACCCATAGTGTCCATACCTCGTTCTAAAAGCAGTCTTCTGAATATCCTCAGCTCTCACACGAATCTGATGATACCCAGACCTCAAATCTATTTTACTGAACACACTTGCACCAACCAACTGATCCATCAGATCATCAATCCTCGGAAGTGGATACTTGTTCTTGATAGTCACCTTGTTCAACTGTCTGTAATCCACACAGAGTCTCATAGAACCTTCTTTCTTCTTAACCAACAACACCGGTGCACCCCACGGCGACACACTCGGACGAATAAACTTCTTCTCAAGAAAATCTTCAAGTTGACTCTTCAACTCTTTCAATTCTGATGCGGACATACGATATGGAACCATCGATATCGGACTGGTTCCAGGAATCAGGTCAATCGAAAACTCCACTTCTCGTTCCGGCGGTAAATCCCTTATCTCATCAGGAAAAACTTCCGAAAAATCACGGACGACTGGTAAGGCATCAATTTCCTCACTTTCACCAATACTCAAAGTTTCCATTAACATAAATACCCTTGCACCGTCTCGCACTGATTCTCTCATTTGCTTAGCAGTCATAAACAAATTCCCTTCATCTCCCGGTTCAGGAAAAATAACCGTTTTATCAAAACAGTTAATATAAACACGATTGAATTTTAACCAATTCATTCCCAGAATGACATCAAGTTGATCTAAGTGAAGACACGCCAAATCAACCCCAAAGTCTCTACCGAAAATACTCAAAGGGCAATTCAAACACACATACGGTGTAGTTACTGAACCCATAGCAGGAGTATCAATAACCATGCCACCACCAATAACAGACATTTCAAGATTCAACCTTCTAACACACTCCAGAGAAATAAAAGAATGTGTAGCTCCAGTATCAATTATAGCGATCAAAGGCATACCATTAATAAAACACGTACCTCTGATCAAGTGATCATCACTAGCAGTCGCAGATCTAGATAGAGCGAACACTTTTCCACTCCCTTGATTCTTCTTCGGCTTATCACATTTGGTACTAATGTGCCCTTGCTCACCACAATTGTAGCAAGTCACACCCGTACCGCTTCTGCACTCAAGAGCCTTGTGGCCTGGCTTGCCACACTTGAAACACGTCTTCTCAACACTTTTGCATTCCAGAGTACGGTGTCCCTCTTCACCGCACCTATAACATCTCACCGGAGTAGAAACTCCCCCACTTGGTTTCTTAAGGAAACCAACCCTTTGTTTCCCCTTTTCAGCAGGAGTCACGTAAGGTTTTCCTCTGAATTGGCTCTTTCCTTTCTTATCACTTAGGATCTTGTAGTGGCTAGACCGAGCCCTACTATCCTCATCATAAATCCTACTCTTGTTTACCAATTCAGAAAATCGCCGGATTTCCTGATAACCAATAGCTTGTTTGATCTCAGGCCTCAAACCATTCACAAATTTGAGACACTTAGATCTCTTAGCATTAACAGTGTTGTAGTGAGGACAAAACTTGATCAACTCCTCAAATCTTGCCGCATGCTCAGCTATCGTCGAATCACCTCGCTTCAGCTCAAGGAATTCAATCTCTTTCTTTCCGCGCACATCTTCTGGAAAATACTTCTCCATAAATGTCTCTCTAAAAAGATTCCAAGTAATCACAATCTCATCCTCTTCAAATCTTTGGCGAGTATTACCCCACCAGTCCTCGGCTTCCTCTTCGAGCATATGAGTTTCGAACTGCACCTTCTGTGCATCCGAACAATTCATAACCCGAAAAATCTTCTCAATAGCTTTCAACCAAATTTGTGCTTTGTCAGGCTCATGGGTTCCCTTGAACGTCGGTAGACTATTCCTTTGGAACCTTCCCAAAGCACGAAATTCATCATCAGCATTATTCCCCCCATTCACGTTGGCCTGAGGATTCTGTCCAATTGCCCCAGCCAATCTCGTCAAAGCCTCCGCAATTGCTTCGTCATTCCTACCTGCAACCATCTTACTGAATTCCAACAATAGAACCACATAAGAACACCAATATCGATAGTGTAACACACACACATATCAATATACATGGAGAACAACACACTAACAACTTGGCCAGACGGACCAACCAGGCTCTGATACCACTTAATGTAACACCCCCTTCTATACCCCCAAATAAACAATAATATATATAGGCACATATAAATTTTATCAGAGTATGATTTAAAATACGGTATAGAGGAAGTATGTCACATTATTGCCAATAAAACACTCAACACCTGCTCTATAAAAATATGCAACGGTGGGATGGTTTTCAAAGTAGAGGAACTTAGTCCTTAAACCCACGTCTCAATATTTAAAATTAAAGCGGAAGATTAAAACATTTAAATTGCCTCAAAATATTTGATCACATAAGTACATGTTATCCAATCGTTCATCAATCATTCATGTTACAAAACATCACCAAATGATACATCACAAATGTATCACAAAAGAATGCTATACAAGCCTAACTACCCGATGTTACATAATCAGATCAGTCCGACTCAAAAGAATAAAGTTATACTTCACAAAAGAAACCTCCAGCAACCTAATCTGCAATGCCTCATAGAGCATTATAAAACAACAGAAGGGTGAGAAATATTACCATAATAATCAATGCATACGATTATATATATATATATATATATATATATATATATATATATATATATATATATATATATATATATATATATATATATATATATATATATATATATATATATATATATATATATATATATATATATATACATACAAGTAACAATTACATATAATTCACATTTCTCACCACAATTCATTTTCATTATCGTATTCATCACGTCGTACATATAAACAAATATGAACGTGCATCAAGCATATCCCTTCATGCATATTTCACAATTATCCAAAAACATCCCATTCACAAGCATGCTTCATATATCAATGACATTTATGCTATGTGACTCAATCACGACTCAATGCAACTCAATGCTATGTGGTACCAACACTTGTTATCATTTTTCGGTTTTTACATTTAAACCGGGTCCACCCTTCTAGACCGATAACAACAAAGCCCGTCCCCTAGACTTCAAATCCACCCTTCTAGGTTTGGGACAAGCCACTAGTCTCCACGAAACTAGCAAACATTTCCTCTTGACTAAATGATGTATATGCAATCAACCAACAAAAATGCACTTAAGATCGTTCTCGCATCTTAATCCCATGCATTCAAATAGTTCATCCCTTCAAGAATTACAACATGATTGCACACACAACATATTCATAACAATTCAAGGCATTCACATTCAATACCATCATCACATTCATTAAAACAATGCACACATATCCACGATATGTTCCCATGCATTACATACATTAGCATACAACAATATGCATTCACATACTTATTAGACAATACACATATATTCACTAATATGTTCTCATGTATTCCTAAGCAATTCAAACAATACACATATCACAATCTAGGATTCACGCCCAAAGGCTACCCACAACTCATCACAATAGTACACAAGCTATTCATATCACATAGGGTTAACATAATTGAACCAAACAATTACTCATTGGATGGATAAAACAGAAAAGAAACAATGATGTCCTGCTCGCCACCCTTCGCCTGGCGAAGCCATTGACGAATGCTCGCTGGGACCTTCGCCCGACGAACTCGCCAGCGAACAAAAGTCAGTAGCTTCTGACTTGATTCGCTACCCTTCGTTGATGTACTCACTTGGATGAACTTGCCAGCGAAGACCACTTGGAGTTTTCTTGAATTATTCGCCAGCTATTCGCTGGGCTTCGCCCGGCGAAGCTTCGCCTTCACTCGCCTGGCGAGAGCCAGCGAACCTGCGATATCAGAACCCTCATTCTGTCCCAAAACTTCTACCCTCCAAAAATCGTCCGATTCTCACCAAACCAGTTCCAGTAATCTTAATCCCACATCACCCGACTATTCTACGACATTATTTCCAGTTTCTAACCGATTAAACTACGATTCTACCGATTAAATCCATTTTGCCCTAACTCGAAAAATGGTGGAAACTCACAACAAACCCCAACCCACACATACATAACCACATACATGAATCAAATAATAATGTTTCTCACCCTTACCTTGATTGGATTGAAGCTTGAAGTTGATTCTTGATGATTTCTCCAAGTTTCCCTCTTCTCTTCTCTTTTCTCCTCTTTCTCTTCTATTTTCTTTCTATCCAATTCTTTCCACTTATTCCTTATATGCTTCTATTATTTTCTTTCCTTCCCATTTCTCTCTTCAATTATCTAACTTATAAATCCAATTAATCCAAATCATTAAAATTAATGCCAATAAATCAATTAATTAACATAATTAATTAATTAATGAAATTTGGGCTGTTACAACTCTCACTCATCCTCAAACAATTACCATCATGTCCTTTAAATTTCTACACATCTAATATTCCATATTGTTTTATTTCATTATATTATTCTTGATCCCATCGAATTAAAATAATAATAATAATAATAATTTCAAACAATTATTTAATTAAATTAATATCCACCTAATATTAAATAATTAAATAATGATCACTAATATATTCTAATTAGTTTTACTTCTCACACCACCAATCTCTCCTCAAATGCTCAGACACTTCTCAACCTTCAAGGTCTAGTCTTAAGGTTACTACTCAACACCAAGGGTATCCCCAAACACAACAAAACACACATAATCCCATTTATACACACAACTTCACATAATTAAATTACGAAAAAAATTTTAAAATAAAACAGGGCGTTTCATTGATCACTAAGGGTTAGTGGTTGAAGAAAGTGACTGAGTTCTGATATTTAAGGGGAGATCTAAATAAAAATTCAATAGGATTAGGGAGAGACATATAACTTCATAGGGCTTCACTACTACAAATAATACTGTTTATGATGAAGGTTTCACCTCGAACATGCCAACAACCGAGCTTATAGATCCTGGGAGTGACATGTTTGATTATTTTTAAATACAACCTTTTACATCAGTTTTATATAAAACCGAGGTAATATAACTATAAGTGAGCGTCAAATTTTCTGGAAAAAAAAACCTAATACCTCAGTGTATTTTAAAACCTAGTTTACATAGCTATTATGGAACATGCTTCGAATCCCAGTAATTGGATTTAAGGTTTTTTTCATTGATTTCTCACTTGGTGCCTTCCAATCTTTCCATTTTTCTCGTTGTTCATTTTTTTTCTTTTTTTCGTTGTTCATTTTTTTTCATTTTTTTTTCTTATTAATAAGTAATTATAAAAAAAAAATTGTTATCAACAAAAATGAATAGACAATAATATGAAAGAAAATATTTCATTAATTAAAAATGGGACAACAAATAACTATTCCACATATTCAAATTTCTGAATCCACTCAACTTCAATAGTATCACTATTAACTTTCCCTAACTTAGAGAAAATTTCATAAAGAACTCTTCCATATGGCATGAGGAAAGTCATTTCATCCCTAGAGATATTATCATTTCCTTTAAGAAATTAAAATGGTAAGAGGAAGATTAACTATGATGTTCTTGGTAAGGAATAACAATAGATGCTTCTCATTCCAAGTAAGCGTTTCAAGTTCTTTCTCTCTTGGACGGAGATTTGATACTAGAAGTTGATACAAATTTTTTCCAATTGGTCATAGACTAGCAGGACTGCTGAGATTATCGTTGGTTGTATAAATTAGGCAAATGTGATATTTATAAACATTGTTGAATCTATAATGTTCAATATAATAACCTTTCTCTTCATATTTTATTGTCTGAGCAATAAGTGACTGAGTAATTATGACAGGAAAGCCATTGACATAGGACTGGATTGACTCAGCATCATGAACAGATGACCCAACAGAGGCATTTAACTAGAACTCTTTAACGAGGTTAATGTAGATGGGTCCATTAAGAATATCAAAGTAACTGTTCAAATTTTTTTTGCGAATAGTTTTCCTTAGATCAAAACCTTTGTCTGTCAAATCATCGAAATCAGCAAAATTTTCATTGATTACGAACAAAAGTCTAAGGTTATTGAAGACATTTTTGAAGAAAAGAAAAGACTTTGAAACTAGGTTTAAATACACAAAGAATTGGAAATGATACATTTAAAAAAGGAATAGTGTTTAAATAAAGTGGAGAATAGGAAGCGAAACAATCAAAGAAGCTCAAACACCTTGAAAACCCAAAAGATACATTGCGTTTTTTAATATGGATGATCATTGTTATTCTAGTGGATATGATTCCAATGTGTGCCATGATTTATTTTTTTAGAAACATAAATCACATATTACCTTGGTTTTTCAAAAACTCTGAGGGAAAAAATAATTCAGGAAACTATTTTTAGCTAATATAATTTTTTTGTAAACTAAATGATATATCCTGTCGGTTTCCTTAATAACCGAGAGATAAGATACGTCACATTTTACTATAAAAGTGCTCGTTAAACATATTTCACCCTAATCATAACTTATATGTAGTCGGTTACAAAATAATGTTGATGTTATTGTTGTTGTTGTTGTTATGTATTTAAAAGTTTGTAAAAGTTCTCTACGATGGATTGCAAGTGCAGAAAAATATTTTTTCAATAGTTGGAACAAATAATTCCTTTAGAAGTTGGATGCATTCAATGGATGACCATATAACTTCTAGAAATTGGATGCGTGTAATATTTAGACCAGATAGCCTCTTACATCAAAATTATGGTTTTGTTGTATTATTGTCTTTCAATATTTTGTGTAAACAATATAATTAAAAAAACATATTCACCTCGATTTTTATAGAAACCGAGGGGATAACTTAGCGTTCTTAAACAAATCTCTGTCGTTCATTTCGTGATTATCAAGGCTCAAGAAACTAACATTAATGATTTGTGTGATACTTGAAAATTTTCTATTATAAAGGATTTTTGGTATCTAAAATTGATAAAGAAATATCATGAAGTAATTGAAACTATCTATATCTTCGACTTTAACTTTTTCCATTAGCGATGGATTGCATGTGCAGAAAACTATATGGGTTTAAAGTTTGTGTTTTTAAATATTCATTTGAGCAGAAAATCATTTATTTTTATATCCTTTTTTTCTAACCCTTTTATTGTTTTATATTAGGAACAAACACTTGCAAGGTGAAGCATTTGACATTGCCAAATATCAAAGAGTTGAAGATCCAACATATGATTTTCATGGATAAATTAATTTTTATTTTAATATTTTGGGTGAACATTGAAGTTTATAAACAAATTATTTTTATTTTAAGCAAAGATAGTTGATTTTCTCAAATCCATTGACAGTAAAACTTAGAAGGTTGTAAAGTTGATTGGTCCAAAGATTAAGATGATGAAACTCTTGGAAACAATAAAGCCTTTAATGTTATATTCAATGGTGTGGACAAGAACATGTTTAGACTAATCAACACTTGTACTATAAGTAAATAAGGTTGGGAGATTCTTAAGACTGCTCATAAAGGTACATCTAAGGTTAGGATGTCAAGGCTACAACTTCTCACAACCAAGTTTGAGAGTTTAAGAATGTTGGAATATGAATCCATTTATGAGTTCAACATTAGATTGTGTGATATATCCAACAATTCTTTTTCATTGGGAGAAAATATTTTAGAAGAAAAACTGGTTAGAAAGGTACTCAAATCCTTGCCTCAAAAGTTTTACATGAAGGTAACAACAATCGAATACACTCATTACTTAAGTACGTTAAACTCATTGGGTCTCTTTAAACCATTGAAGTTTCTATAAACGGAAGATCTAGAAAGAAGAACAAAGGTGTAAAATTTGTATCCATCACTCAAGAGAATGAAGATTAAAATGATAAGGATATTGAAGAAAACATGTGAGATGTTATAGCTTATGTTAGAAGAAAGCTAAACAAATATTTGAAGAACTTGGACAAAAAATAGAGGACAAATATGCAAGACATCAGGTCTGACATTGGTCCCAAGAGAAAGACCTTAGAAGAAAACAAAGGCAGGGTAGTTAGATGTTTTGGATGTGAAGACTTTGGTCATATCAAAGTTGAATGACCTGCTTTTCTCAAGAAGCGGAAAATGGATTATATGCTACATGGCCTGATTTTGATTATGAATTTGAAAGTGAAACTGTTAATTCTGTAATGGAATTCACTGGAAAAATTGAATATAAGAGTGTGTCTAGTGATGAAGACATGAATGATGAAGAGCTAGTTGCTACATACAGGATTTTGTACATCAAATGGGAGGAAACATGCCTAATTGTGGAGAATCATAAGGAAATCATAGGTGTGTTTCAAAAAGAAAAGGAGAAGCTTGTCTCAACCATCATAGATCTAGAAGAAGAATTAGCATTTCTAAATTCAAAAATTGATAACATGAAAAATTATGTTCGTATGTTAAACAATGGTTCAAGTTTGCTTGATGAAATTTTGGAAGTCGGGAAGATGTCCAGGAATCTGAAGGGAATAGGTTTTGATTTCAACTTGAACAAGAAAGGCAAGATCCCCTCTAAGAAGGTTGTGCTACCTAAGAAGAAGACTGAGTTGATGAATCATATGTCTCAACATGATGCTCAACATGTGCACCCTCGACACATAGGTTACAAGAATTCTGCAAAAATATGTCACCACTCTGGTAGATATAGTCATATAAGACCCTTTTGCTATTGATTGTATAGTTATCTTCAGTTTTATAGTTGGTCTAGGCTTAAAAGGAATAAAGAGAAGAAATCTCAAGAAAATAAGAAATGGAAACCCCATAGTAGGTTTCAATATTTTCATAGCTCATGCATCTTTCAAAGCTTTCTCAAGAGAAAACTGGTATTTTGATAATGGGTGCTCCAGACACATGGCTGGAGAAAAGACATATTTTGAGGAGTTAAAATCTTACTCCAACAGTTATGTCACTTTTGGTGGTGGAGCAAAGGGGAAAATGAAGGGAATATGCATAATGGTTAGACCTGGTCTTCCTTGTCTTAATGATGTATTGCTGGTAGAAGGCTTAAATGCTAACTTGATCAACATAAGCCAATTGTGTGATCAAAGGTTGAATGTAAACTTTAGTAAATCTAAATGTATTGTCATTAGCAAAGATTAAGAAGTTCTCATGAATGGGTTAAGGTCAAAAGACAACTGTTATATGTGGATTTCTCATCACTCATATTGCGTGTTATCCAAAGTTGATGAGACAAAGTTGTGGCACCAAAGACTTAGCCATCTCAATCTCACAGGCATGAAAAAGGCCATATCTGCTGAAGCCAACAGAGGTTTGCCAAACTTGAAGATTGAAGAAGGAAAAATATATGGAGATTGCCAAATAGGTAAGCAAACCAAGATGTTCCACAAGAAGCTCTAACATCTGACCACCTTAAAGGTTCTTGATTTACGTCAAATAAATCTCATGGAACCTATGCAGGTGAATATTCTTGGTGGAAAGAGATATTTGTTTATGTGTGTGGATTATTTTTATATATATACATGGGTTAAAGTTTCTTAGACAAAAATATGATACTTTTGATGTTGTCATACCCCCAAATTTACCCTCCCCTTTTCATTTCCAGCTGACTTTTGGATTTATGATCCATCTGCATAGTCATTAGCCTCATAGTACATACATATAATCCATTTTGCATTAAGAAGAAAATCATGGATTCCCTTTCTACGTATGACAAAAGGTTTAGGTCCTTGAAACTTTTACTTGGGCTATCCACTTCTTGAAACCCTAATTCCTGGGTTTTGGCATGTATGGATTACATTGATTTGCACTAGGACTTTGGTTTTATTTTTTATCATAATCTACATTAGGTCAACTTTGGTGGGTGAAATTCAATTTATTAGGTTTTTGCATTAGCCCTTTGGTTCATTTGATTGGGATTTAAGGCTATTATGGTTCATACTTCATTTCAAATACTTAAGGTCCATATTCAAATTCAAGGTCTAGTTTCATTTGAACTTCAAAAGGGCAAGATCATTTTCAAAAGTCATAATTTGGAGGGAAAAGTTTCTTGGCTTGGAAAACAAGCTACTATTACATTCAAATGGTCATTACAAGCATCAAGAGCACATTATAAAAAAGTCAAAAATGCAAATTACATGGAAAACCCTTTGTTTGACCTAAGGTTGACTTTGGTCAACTAATGACTTTTTGTTGACCAGAGTCAAACTGACTCTCCTAAGACCTATTCCAATTTAGCCCCATTTTTATTCCAATTCCCTCCACTTTCTCTTTACATCTTTACACTTTTCTTTTTCTCCAAGCAAGCTTCAAGTTCATGCCATCTTACTTCATGCTCCATGTCCAAGATTATGCCAACTTGCCAAGCCTTGCATCTAAAGCCAAACCAGCATTTCAAGCATGTCTAAACTCAGGGCCATAAACATAATGAGATTCAAGTTACCATAACACTGGCCTCTAACAAATATAGCCATATTCTCAATCATACATAGCACACCAAGTACTCACTAGGCATTATTCAAACAGTGACATGCAAACCTAACCATGTGGAACACAAAGAATAATCTTAGCATTCTAATTGATTTAATTCATTGCATCACTAACACAATCATTCAAGGTACCACAAGTTGATGGTTCACTAATCCTTTCTCATGTCTTTTTCGTTCAAACAAAAATAGGTCATAAAATAATATTCATGGCCATTTAGAAAATCAAAATTAGCAAGAGTTCAGTTCATGATTCATGTTAATAGGTTGGCCATACAATGAGTAGAGCACAAACCACAACAAGTCATTTCATTTTAATTCCTTTTTAGCTTTATGAACCAATTTTACAAGACATCTTATTTTCATATAAACAACTCATAATAAAGCATTTGATTAACTTCTTTCTAACCTAACATAGCAGTAGCAGTTTCATTGATATAACATGGACCAATTTCGTAAATTGGCCTCCAACTAACTAATTTTCACTAACCTACTGATTATCTATGTATCCAAACCAACTTAACTATTTTTGCTTACACATAACTAACTTCTTTCACATTACATAATTAAGTTCTTTCAGATTACTTAACTAATTTTAATTCAACACTTACACTAATTTCTAACAGAACCATTCACATTTAATAAAATTCAAGGTTATCACTGCATCTAACAACTAATTGCATCTAACTGTTCTCATCTAACAAAGTCATAGCAGAATCCAACTTCTAATTCACTTGCAATGTGAAATCTTAACATAGCTGACACCTGCCCTAACTTGCCTGACCTAACTACCCCAATCAGTTACATGAATCTTTCTATATAATTACCATTCCCTCTTCATTCTGATTCGACCATTCTCCCTTTGGGTTAATGATAACACGAAATCGTATATATATTTTGATGCATAATTCAACTAAATTTTAACTGTTTTCGATCCGATTTCGGGTTATTTCCGTGTTATTTGTCTGATGTTTTGCAGGTATTTGATGATCACGTCTAAACAAGGCATTATGAAGAAAAGAAGCAATCTCAGATGAAATATGGACGAAAAAAGATTGAAAACATCATGAAAAGCGCAGAAGGCTGTTTTTGCTGCTGTGACGACCGTCACAGCTCCATGACGACCGTCACACGGGTGACGACCGTCACACCTTGTGACGACCGTCATGCAGGCAAAAACGCCCCACTTCAATTGCACGTTAAAGAAGCAGTTCCAAGTCCCAAATAGTGGACCACTACTCCCTGATTTTTCTGCCTCAAAGTCCATTCTCTCCAATTATAACCGTTAGAATTCCATTTCTATAAAAGGGGAAGAAGGGGACCTCAGAAGGGGAGCCGCATTCATACAACGAAGTGCTGCCAAATTTATTTCCAGAGCAAACCTTTCCAGTTTAATATTCTTATTTATTTCTCTTTACTTTTTCTGCATTCCTTTCATTCTTATGTAATTTCTACTTCTATTGTACGATCAAATTGGCATAAAGACCAGAATCCTGCCAACATCTGTGGAGGATCTACCCAAAGGCCAATTGGAATATTTACAGGTTTCTCATTTCAATCGTAATTCCAGTTTTATTATGTTGCATATTATTATTTATCATTTTCATTTATGTTTTACCTTTCCCAAATCCATGTCTAGCTAAATTTAGGTAATCGATATGTAGTAATAATTCGAAAGGGATTTGATAATAACCGGTTGAAAAACTTTCTTTTCAAAAGTAATTTATGGTCTGAGTGTTTAAAATTAATTTACTGAATAAACTTCGTCGCGAAAGCGAGAACTTTTTTAAAAGTAGTTTTGCCACGAAAGTGGGAAATTAATTAAGATACGAACCAACAAGCGAAAGCTGCGGTAAGATCAGATAGTAAACACGAGTCATTCATTTTAATAACAGCGAAAGCACTTTAAAATGAATTATAACTTAGAGATTTCCAAAAAATAATTTTAACCCCGAATGGGACACGAAAGTGTACGTTTGGCCCTTAGAATTATGATTAGCGTCAATAACCATCGTGAGGCGAGAGTCTTCAAATCACCATTTTCTGCTTAAATAAACTTTGAAAATTATTTCATACACCGGTAACTTGTCAAATCCCTGAAGAACACAATTACTGCATATCGATTCAATCAATTATAATCTAAGTAACCGTCTTAGTTTCCCTTTTAGTGACAATCTTATTCCCTTAAACATATTCTACCTAGCTAAACATAGTAACTCCCGAGAACACTAGTTTGATTACGAGTCCCTGTGGGATCGATATCTATTATTACTACGCGATAGACTGTGCACTTGCAGTTAGGTTGTATTAGACATAGAAAGTCGCGATCAGTTAATCACAAATTCTTGGTTAACACACCCTTTCTCTTGGTTAATCATTGATTCTTAGTTAAACTATCATTCTCCCTTTTTCATCCCATTGTATTTTTCACACCAGAGCTATCACAAATATCACAAATACATAGCTCTCTTTCTTTCTCCCTTTGCTTGAAAGTGAAGAAATCTCATAAAACCACCAATTTCTCCACTTTGCATTTTTTACACCAGTTCTTGTTCCTAATCCAAAAACACTTCATATACCATATACACACCCTAAAAATGGTCATTTGAAGTTGTTCCCACCATTGGTTTCTTCAAAAAACACTTAGAACAAAAAGTCAACTTTTCATACACCTCACTTTGACTTTTATGCATTTTTCACACTAGATCATTATACAAACCATTTCCTACCATCACAACCCTTGGAACACTTCATTTTTATGTTGTATTAGCTGTTCATAGTCTCAAACAACAGCTGGAATCTCATCTACTCAAACTGCCCTCAAGATTTGCTTGTTTCTTCAAAAAGAAGTAAGCTTCACAAACTTACTCAAAACGAAGGATCTCTGGTTTTCTTGGCTGCTAGCATAGTAAGGACTACAAGAGGTATGTTATTTGGAACTCATTCACTAGTATGCATCATCATGTGTTGTTTTGTGGTTGAGATAGTTTGTACATTATCATGTTGAAGTGTGTTAAAAATGCTGTCCAAATCTAGTTGGAATTTGAATCTGCCAAAAATCATGTGTCTTTGTTGTAACACCATTAGTAGTATGCATGTTATTACTTTTATAAGAGTAGTATGTTGATTACATGGAGGGTTTGTGTTGTTGACATTGCCATGCCAAGTATATGTCCATTAGTATCCAAACTGTTTTGAAACTGTCAATAAGAAAGGTTTAGGTTAGATGCTTTGATATTGAGCATTGTTATGTTTAAAGTTAGATTGGATTGTCTAGCTTATTGTGGTTTGCATCAAGCCTATCATTTGAGGTTTTGACTAAAGACTGCTGTTAGAGGTTGCATCCCTCACCTATGTTGATGACTAAAGTTAGTGACCCCTCATGCATCTTGTATCTAGTCTTGAATCAATATCAGTTTCTTAGTAATAATTTGGTATCTCTAGGCTATTTGAGTTTAGCCTCAATTGGATTTTGGTATTCAGGCCATGTTTCACTGTTGCATATGATTGTGCATAAGATTTGAGTTTGTTAACTCAGATGTAGATTTCTATCAAATATTAGGAGTTTAAGTTCTTGCTGTTGGTTTTGGAACACAATTGAAAGACCAAGTAAGCTTGTCTAGAAGGCTTAAGGTTGTTGCTGTTTAAATCATTGAAGGTTGTTTTATCTTGGAGGTTGTTGCCATAATCCTATTGGGAGCATTTGATATGGTGGTTGTGTCGCTACTCGAAAAGTGAAACGACGGGGAGGCGAAAAGATAGATAGAAGAGTCGCCATCGAAATTTATTTATCCCATGAGGGGAAGGGAAAACATCGAGAAAACCCTAGGGAGGAAACGGATAAGATGGTCTCGCGACCAAAAACGGGTCCGGAAGCCGGTTATGCGAGGGGAAGGTATTAACACCCTTCGCATCCATCGTACTTGATGGGAACCATTTGTTTGTCGATGTGTGAAGGTATTTGCTAAAAGATTATTGCTAAATGAGTGTTTCAAAGGGATAAAGAGAAAGGTTAGAAACCGGGGAAGGGGGGTAAAGAGGGAAAGAAAGGACTCGATAGGACTTCGTGGTCCTAGGCCTATGTATTCTCAATAGAAATGAGAAAGTCAGAGTCGGCGTAGTTTGGGAAACTACAGGTGATAAGGGGGGTTGTGCTCACCAAGACATTGTCGTCTTGTGCCTACGTATTCTCATCTGGCATGAGAAATCAGAGCAAACGTAGTTCTGGATAAGGTTAACTGATTTTTTCAGGGATGATATTATCGTGCGCATTCTAGCAGTTTAGGTGTATTGCTGCTCGACCATTGGAGACTTAGGTGTTACCTGTTTGCGGTAGAACGAACGTAACATATCCTTTATGAAATGATTAGTTTTTGCCATGCGAGACAAGATGTCGCGTTTGATTTGTGGAATTGTTTTTAGGGGTGAAATATGTCATCGGATAGTAACCCCTTGCGGGTAATACCCAATTCTTTATCTCAAAGTTTTATTCTGAAAGGTATGTCGAATACAAGCGTCTTCGTATTGAAAGAAGAGTATCGAGACCACACACACTACAGTGAGTATCCTGACACTCAGAGAGGAAGAAGTCTACACTCAATCCTATCTCTTTAGTTCAATGCAAAGAGAACTTCATTCTCTTATTAAGAATGTTTTTGGTTTTGAACGGTAAGTGCTTTACGACAGTAAACCCTACGGTAAATGTCAAGCACTCGGGATAGGAGAAGGCCTACGCCTAACCACTCCACGACCATTCAAGTTTTGTGTTGAAAAGAAGTTTGAAAAATGCACTCGGTACGGGACCGAGGTTTTAGGAGAGAAAGGTTGGAAAGAAGTTGTGGAAAAGAGAGGTGCTGAATAAAGGCGCGTCTTCGTATTGAAAGACGAGTATCAAGACCACCCACACTACAGTGAATATCCTAATACTCGGAGAGGAAGAAGTCTACACTCAATACTCTCTCTTTAGTTCAATACAAAGAGAAATCGATTTTCTTATTACAGATGGTTTTGAAAATGCACTCGGTACGGGTCCAAGGTTTTAGGAGAAAAAGGGTGACGAATACAAGCGTCTTCGTATTGAAGGACGAGTATCGAGACCACCCACACTACAGTAAGCATCCTGACACTTGGAGAGGAAGAAGTCTACACTCAATCCTCTCTCTTTAGTTCAATACAAAGAGAACTCGATTCCTTTATTGAAGAGATTTTGAAAATGCACTCGGTACGGGACCAAGGTTTTAGGAGAGAAAGGTGTGGTGAATACAAGCATCTTCATATTGAAAGACGAGTATCGAGACCACACACACTACAGTGAGTATCCTGATACTTGGAGAGGAAGAAGTCTACACTCAATCCTCTCTCTTTAATTCAATATAAAGAGAAATTCAATTCCTTTACTAAAGATGGTGAATTGGTTTAACAGTTGTTTGAGAAAATCCGCTTGACGTTGGATCAAGGGTTTGATTGTTTAAAAAGTTTGAGGTGATGCGAACAAGGTTGATGGTGATGCACAAGGCAATCGACTTACAAGGTCAAAAATGGATCGATGAGAATCGAGAGTTTGTTTTCTTGAAAATAGTTTTTTGGAACCAAAGGTCAAAAATGATCAACAATAAACATATACAAAACATACAACCACAACGAGTTATTCAGCATAAAAAGAAACAAGATACGGAATAAAACAGGGGAAGTTTGCTAGGCGAATGCTGTAGCGAAGCTACCTAGAAAAAACAATAAGTTCGCTAGGTGAAGGTGCTAGCGAATGCAAATAGAGGCGAAAAGGGACTGAAGTTCGCTAGACGAAGGTGCCAGCGAACATGAAAGAAGAAAAAGTCAAGAAGTTTGCTAGGCGAACTTCATGTTGTTTTGCCCAGAATGCACATTTTTTATGGAAACAGTGGGGAAAAGTGGAAAAGTTCGCTAGGTGAACTTGCCAGCGAACATGACAGTGTTTTTTTGAGTTTTTCAACTCATGTCACTATGCAACCTACACCATGTTCTATCTTTGTTTCTTACTTTTATTACATCACTTCTTGGTCATATCAAGACCTTATTACTGCATACACACAAGCAAAAACGAAATGAAAATAAAACATGCACAAAAAGTAAAAGAGATAAGGGTTTGAAAGGAAAGATACCCAAGAGTTACTATCCTCCTTCACTAATGGTTTGTGCTTCTATGGTCTACCTCCTCCTTCTGGTTTTCTACCTCACTTTTTGTTCTCTCAAGGTTTTCTTTTCAATCTTTTTTCTGTTTTTCTTTCTTACTCTTTTTTGCTCTCTATGTTTTTTCTCTCAATGTGTGTGAATGACCCTCTACCAAAAATGTCTCTCCCTTATTTGCAGCCCCCTATCCTCTCTTATCTCACTTTTTTCTGCTGCATTTTTCTACTGTACCAAAATAATAGCTCTTGCACATGCTTCAATTTTCAGAATTTCCATTCTTGGAAATACTTATTACCACTTTCTTGGTGCAACCCCACTTCTTTCCATTTCTAGCATGCTGCCTTTTTGCTTTTGCTGCTGCACTTTCCTAGTGTTGTTTTTTCAGCATTGCCCTCCTTTATCCACTTGTTCTTGGGTTTGTATTTGTTGTCTATGCTACTACCTTGGGACAGATTTTGAAGTTTTGAATTTTTGCATGAAAGTGGACCAACATGATCTAGTTCATCAAGTTTTGTGACATGGTTTATTTGGTTGGGAGTTAGTTGGTCATGGGGTTGTTTTGGATCAATTTAAAAATGTCTTGCAATTGCCCATGAACAAACATTAATGGCCTTGCTATTGAAATGCTCCAATGTGGAATTAAACCTCAATTATTTTCCTTGGATATTTGTGGGTTATGAATTGTATGTATTACATGGAGAATTTGAAACTTTGCAAAAAAATGTGACATTCTTGCAAATGTCATGAAATTTCTCTTTGTAATATTCTTGAATCTAGTCTTGAATTCCATGAACCTTGAACTTGGAACAATGGGCCTCCCTTATGCCAATCAATTTGCAAGGGATGAAGTCTTGAATTATGAACTTGTGATCTTTGAACTCCACTTGAACATTGAGTTGGAAACAAAATTGGATGGGAAAAATCTTGAATTAGGCCTTGCACTTCATGTTCCTTAGGAATATTAATCTTGAATATCCTAATAAAAAGAGGGCAAATTTTGGGGTGCAACAGGTTGATCAACTCGGGTATAGACTTGCATCTTGAACATTACCATGTTTAGTACTTTTCATTTGTAAGCTTAAAATTTGTCCATCTTGGTATAGTTACATTAGGATTGTCTTTAAGACCTGCTGTTGGAATTTGTGTTGGAACTGTCTTTTCATGTTTGAGAGGCTTAGAGGCATAACTAATTGGGTAGCAAGTAAGAACTGTCAAGAGCATTAAGTAGGGATGGCAACGGGGCGGGTCGAGGGCGGGCTTAACTATACCCGCACCCGCACCCACCTCCATGTAACAGACCCGCCCCCGCCCCCAAATCCAATCGGGGGTGAAATTTTACCACCCAGACCCGCCCCTAGTAGAAAACGGGTGCACCCACACCCGCCCCGCCCCCACCCGCAAAAAAATATTATTTTTTTAATTATAATAAAAATTAGTAATTTAATTAAAAAATTGATTATTTTAATAAATTAATTAATTATTTAATTAAAATTTTAATTAATAAATGAATATTAACTTGATTAATTTTATTATTTTAATTGCAATAAGAATATTAATAACTTAATTAAAAGTATAATTAATAAATAAATAATAAAATAAATAAAATAAAGAAATCAAAATAAAATATATTATTTGGGGCGGGGCGGGGGCGGGTGCGGGCGGGTCTTAGTGTCTACCTGCACCCGTAGTTAAGAACCGGGTTTCACCCGCACCCGCACCCACACCCAATTAAATCGGATTTCCCCCGTTAATTTCAGGGCGGGTCCGGACGGGTGTGGGCGGGCCCGGGTTTGTTTGTCATCCCTAGCATTAAGGCATATGATTGTCTTTAGAATCTTACCCTAGGGCTGCTATTTAGTCATGACATGTCCTTTATCACTGGTTGGATTCACTTTAGTGTTATTGAAGTATGAGTTCATCAACTCCTAGTTGCTGGCTGTTTGATTTTGCTGCTCATGCTGAGGTATAGTTGGTGTTTTTGCTTTAACATTTGAGAGCTTCCATCTATTTTTGTTTGTTGGAGTTAGTATGTGAGATTGATAATCAAGTTGTTGCTGTCATGGGATAAGGGAATTGACTGTTGTCATCAGGTCTTGGGACTGTCATGGGCCTGTCCTGAGTTCTTGGAGTTTGTTAACTTTATTTTAAAACATTGGCTTAATCTTGTTGGATCAGTTCAGTTTAGAACAATTTGTATTAGAACTGTCATAAGCCTACGCTGAGTTCTTGGGGTTTCAGGTCTTTTTGACATAGCTACTTTTGATGCCTAGCTTGTTGTCCAGGTAGGAAGGAGGTTTGGGCAATTTAGTTCCCCATCAGAATTTTGTTAAGTTCAATATATCTTGGTTGATGCTTGATATAGGGGAATGCCTTGGTTGATTTGTTCAATTTGACTTTGTTGGCATCTTTGTGTTGGTTTAGGTTCAGCAGTTGGTTTTTGTCATGTGATAAGCTAAATTAGTTGAGCTCTTTGTTTAGGATGGACTGTTCTAAATCAATTGTTTAATATTTACCATTCTTATTGCTATGGATAAATGTGGCACTTGTGTTCACCCCTTTGAAGAGCATGGCTACCATCTCTATGTGATGATGTGTTATTTTTACCTGCCATAGCACATTGGTTTTAAACATTATGTATGCACAAAATATTTTTTAAAAACCATTTCATTGCAACTTGACAGTCACTTTCTGATTCCTGGTAGAATTAAAGCATTTCTTTAGGTCCAGTCCATGAGAAGCATATTTGAAACATGTGCAGACCTTTGCTTGTTCTCAACTCCACTTGTTCTGATCCATAGACTACAAAATGCATTTCCAAAACTCACCTTGCATGTTCTATCGAGTTTTATTGTGTGTGTGTTATTTGAAAAAATGGTTGATACCATCATAATCCTTATGAAAAATCAAGCAGGTTAGACTTTTGTTTCATTAAAATTGGTTAAGAATTGAGGAAATTGGGATCAAACCATTTTCAAGATTTTCACTTGGGCTTGCATTAAGATTTACCCAGGATTGTGCCTCTTTTGGTACTTATACAGATGGGGTGGTTTGATACAATGGATGTATCGCCACCCCAGTGGTTGCTTGCCTTTCCTTAAGAACCTTACCATGCCATTGACCCCGTGTTTAACCCCCAGCGAGGGCGCTTTTTTTTTTGCATTTTTATGATTTTTGATGTTTTCAAACATTTTACTCTTCTCTTTCCATATAATTTCACACGCACAAGTTGGTTGAGTTGGATGAGTTTTGAGCCTATGACCCCAAGGTCTTGATTGGGTTCAAGCCTTGGGGGAGGCATTTCCATTCTTTTTAATATTTGGTTTTATTTAATTTTATTTTAATTGTCATTAAATTCAAAATTTCATAACTCCTTCATTTTTAATCCTTTTTGAATGATTCTTTTTCTAAATTCTTGTATTAATGAATATTTTCATATGATGCTTAAGGAATTCTAAAACTTTTATTTTAGAAACACTTTGCATTATGAGGAACTTACGATTCATTTTAGGGTTTTTACCCTCTTACTTTTCCTCTCTCATTTTAAACTTTAATTTCATTCTCTTTTGAGTTTTATTTTTAAGTTATGATTTTGGCTTGTTAGCATCCTTGTGTACTTGAGTTTGACTTAAACTCCTTGCTTGTAAGCATTTGTGTTTGATTTTCTCTTAAACTTGAAAGTTTTCCCCGTGAAGTTTTGAACTTCTCCCTTACACTTTGTTGTGACATTATCTAATTGTACTTGATGATTGTGAATACATATTGAAGGTGAGAAAATACTTAGATGGGGGGGGGGGGGGGGGGGGGGTTGAATAAGTATTTTGAAAATATTATGGCAATAAAAACACAGTGATTTTTATCCTGGTTCGGTGAACTCAACTAATCCAGTCCACCCTATCAAGAGCGATTTGCCTTTCTCTACAAGGACTTAATCCACTATTAATAAATTGATTACAACAGCAACCACTAAGAACAACTATTCTTAGTCTTCTCAAAAACTACTGACCATAACTTGGTCTTCTCAAGGAACTTTTACAATCAAAATGTAAAGCTAAACAAGTGTTTGAATGCTTCTAAGTAAGCTGTATCACAACTGTGATTTACACTTATGTTTAAGAACTTATGAAAACTATTTAGCAAATAATAATTTGTATGAGAGCTTTGTGAGAGTTTTCAAAATGAATTGTTCAATAATTCGTCAACTTGAGAAAGATGTTGAAGTCTTGCTTTTATAGGCGCAGAAGTCCAAAACATTTGCAAGCTTGAAGACTGTGTCTGCAAAGTAGCTGTAACCTTTTTGTCTTCACATCACTTGACCTTTCCTAGAAGTAGAACGTTCAGAGAAATCATTTTTGCCTGAGTTCTTGTGTCTAGCATAAATGAGGAAATAATCGTTTGGCATAACCAACGAATATAACTTTGAATTCTTCTTCAATAAGTTTCTAAATTACAGCAATCTACATCAGAGCCTTGACTGATCAGAGTCTTTGATGTTCATCAGAGTTTACTGTATCAGAGTGTTGCAGAAAGTGTGCTTCAGCGGTAATAAATCAGAGCATAGTTTGGGGATCAGATCCTCAGTACTTGCAGCGTACAGTACTATCAGAGTCTTCTGAAAAACTGTGCTTGAAACTCTTCATACAATATCTTTAGTTTACGCTTCAGATGCTTCTATAGCTTCTGCTTCAGATCCTTCTATAGGCAGCGCTCAGAGTCTTCTAAGAGATGCTTCTGACGCTTCAGAGCCTTGCGTAGTTCAACGTTCAGATCCATTTTTTCTTTCAGAAGAATATTAACTTTAATATCTGTAGCAAAAATACTTGAACAAGTTTAGAGTATATAATTTCTTAATATAAAATTTCGTAAGTGTTATCATCGAAACATAGAGATAAAACTAAGAACCAATCTGTGTTCTAACAATCTCCCCCTTTTTGATGATGACAAAAACATAAGAAATTTTGTTCAATAAAGAGATAATTATAACTCCCCCTGAGATTATGAATCTCCCCCTGAATTGAATACTTAGAAAGAATAGAAACTTCCCTTTTTGCATGAGTATTCTTTTCAGAATCAGAGCCTGATTGTTCCAAAAAAAAACTTGACTTGGATGAATGTTTCAGAATCAGAGCCTGATTGGTTAAGACTTGATCTGGGGATCTCAGAGTTACTTTAAAGAACTTTGTCAAATTTATCATTAGTTCTGAAATACTAAAAAATTCACGTTAGATATAATTTGATATGTCTAAATTCCATTCAGGTAACGTTTATTTGAACAGTCAGAATTTCATTTTCTCCCCCTTTTTGTCATAATCAAAAAGAAAACTTTAAAGACAAATAAAGAAAACAGAGAGAAAAAAATACATTCATGTAGAGAAAACATCAGAGTCATTCATTCATTCAAATAAGTACTTAGACAAAGCAGACAAAACATCAGATAAGAAACTCAAGTACAAGTGCACAAACATTAGATACAGAAAACATAAATCTAGGTTTGTTTGGAGAGAATCATCTTCAGAAGGTGGGTGACCTCAGAAGAAGATTCTTCTTGCTTTGACATTCACTTCTCAATGTTTTCAGTTTTCTAATCTTGCCTAGCCATCCATGACTTAATCTCAAATTGACCAGCTTCCAGCACAACAATCTTATCTTCTAAGTCTGGGTTCTTTTTCTTGATCTCAGTAGAAGTAGATGGAGCAGATTCTGGTTTAGGAGCATAGTCAATTTTCATTGGAGTTGCAGAGTCTGGAATCACAGATTCAGAAGATTTGTCCACAATAGTCATAGCTAACGGGTTGTCTTCCAGAACAACATCAGGAACAAAGTCTTCAATTATCTCAGAAGTGGCAGACACTCCAGAAGTTGAGGGTGCATCCTTAAGAAGCAAAATTGGAGATCTTTTCAAGTTCCACAACATGGTTCTGGCAGTCTCAGCAAATCTGATGTTCGCATCGTCAGAGCAAACACTCTTCAGATTTGAAGCAACATTATTGAATTTGGAGATGAAACTATTCCATATTGCATCAGATTCATCTGAGTTCATGGTTGACAAGCATCTTTTCTTCACGGAGTCTAAATTCATCTTTTTTTCTTTCATAAAACTTGCAAATAAAATATCAACATTTAGCCTAGGTTTTGGTTTAAGAAAGGTTTCCAGAGTGAATGGCTTGGATTGTTTTGGTGGAGGTGGTATGGTAAATTTTGGAATGATGAACAGAGGGCTAGGATAGGCTGGTTTCTTTTGAGCAGGCATAATGCGAAAGAAAGGTTTGATTCTGTGAATGGATGGGATGACAGCTCTTGGATTTTCAAAATAAGGAATAAACGCTGATGGTTTTGGTTTAGGTTCTGGAGAGCGTGTAGGAATGATATCATTAGATGAAATAGATGTATCTGGTTGGTTTGATTCATATCTTTTGAGAGAAGGGGGTGAGTTAACATCTGGATGAACATCAGATTCAGATGAATCATATGAGGTAGTTGAGTGACAGGATGTAGAAGATATGTCAAACATGATTTTGAGGGGTTGGACGTCCAGAACCTCAGAATCAGGTACGTTTGATTCAGTAGGTTTGGGTTGTTCTGGTTGAGGATTAGGTTGTGGATTTGAAGGTATAGATTTTGGTGGTTCAGATACAGCGGGTTCAGATGGTATTGGTTCAGGTACAGAAGTTTGGTGAGTCTCAGGTTGTTGAGGTGTTGGAGTTGGTTCTGCTGGTTTTGGAGTTGGAGTTGGTTCTGATTGAGGAAAGTCAGATGATTGTAATGGTGTTGCGGGAACAGGATCAGATGTTGTAGGTGGTTCAGAGGTTTGAGATTGAAAAGTGGTTTGAGTTTGAGAAGGAGGGGGTTCAGGAACAGAGCTAATAGTTGATAAATCTAATGCAAATTCATAAATAGAAGGTAAAGATGTTTTAGTACCTCTTATCTTGATGCGTTTGGAAGGAACAGAAGGAGCTTGTCCAGAAGTTTTTCTCTTTATCTGCTTCTGTGGTTTTTCAGCAACTTTCTGTTTCTTTTGAGCAGCAGCTTCTTCCACCTCTAACTGCCTTCTTTTCTTCATATTCTCTTCATAAACATGTGGGACTGGTTCTCTTGCACGTATCAGAATATCAGCAGGTACAGGTGTTCCATCTGCCTTGCACATGTCAATGTACCTAAGAATAACGTCTCTAGGTTCCTCAGCACCAAAGATAGGAAAGTCTTTAATTGGAATCCTCCTCTGACTGACTTCAGCAATATTCAGCTTTTTAGGAGCAGTTGTGAGTTCATCCACAACTCTTAGCCTTTGGAGACTCTTTCCATTCAAAGGTTTTCCAACTATTGAATCAAGTTCTTTTTTCACTCCAGCTTCATGTAGAGCAGCTATCAGACCATTCTCCGTCAGAATGTATGAGATTAATCTTCCAAAAGGTATCCACGTTCTGATCTTTTGACCCTTAGTCTTGACAGATTCTCTGGATGCATTAATGTGATTCCACAGATGCATGAAGAGAATGTGTGGCAGATCCACTTTAGTACTCTGACTTAAGTAGTACTTGAAGTAAATCTGTTCATTGTTCACATAATCTGGAGAGTTTGTGGATTTTCTGTGGTTGATGCAGCCCAGAAAAATCTTTGCCCAGATCTTGTAATCAGGTTTCAGATCCTTGAACTTGTTGGAAGCTTGTCCAGATGAAATAACTTCAGCATACACTTCATCCATTTCAACACGCCCAGCTGGCATATGAGAAACTCCATCAGTTTCCTCATACCCAATGAGTTTTCTGATTAGATCTTTAGTGATTATAATCTCTTTTCCTAGAACAGAAGAGATTATAAACTTTGGGTAGACAGATGCGTGAATCCAAAATTCTTTCACTAAGTGAGGATAAACTGGTCCAAATAATCCATCAAAGTACTTTACCCAGCCTTGAGCATCAATGATAGGACGTAAACTAAAACCAGTTTCAGCCAAGGAGTCAAATTCCACCATTGATTCACATAACACTTCAAGCTTATCAACTGGGGTTAACAAAGTTCTCTCAGGTTCCTTAGAAGGAGTAGCACCCATGTTTGACGAAGAAACAACAGCCATTGATGATTGAAACTGAGCTGAGGTTGAAGATGAGGTAGCCATTGTTGAAGATGATGAAGGTTTAGGGTTTAGATGAAGGCTAAAGAGCAAACAGAAATGCATATACGTGTTTGTGAGAGTGAAAAGTGTGAAATGGTGAGATTTTGTGGTATTTATAAAAAAAAATTAGGGCACACAAAAGGACACTCAAACAACATGTTCTCAATTAGTAATTAATGGCATTTAATGAAAAGAATAATAATTATTTCAAAGCATTAATTGATTCTGACAAATTGGGGGGAAATCAAGAATTTCAACTATTCAAATGTTACCTTAAATGTCTCTTCAGTATTGTGTACTCCATCTTTTCAGATTCTGAGTGACACGTGTTTGCTTGCATGTGCTTCTGAATTCTCTTGAGAAATGAAGCGTTAGCCAACGTTCAGATCCTCTGAGATTAGTTAGTTCAGATACACACATAAATAATAATTCAAGAAATCAAATAAATGACAGATGAAATACTTCAGAGTTTTAAACATTTTGCATCTGAGAATTTTGCTTCTGATAAATATTATTCTGGACAAAAAACCATACCAATATTTTTCAGAATAAACTTGAACCTATCTTCAGCAAGGGGTTTTGTGAAAATATCAGCCCATTGATGATCTGTAGCAACAAAGTCTAATTTTATAATACCCTTCTGAACATAGTCTCTGATGATGTGATGTTTAATTTCTATATGTTTTGCCTTAGAGTGTAAAATGGGGTTTTTAGACAAACATATAGCAGAAGTATTATCACATAATATAGAAATATTACTCTCAAAGATTTGATAGTCTTTTAGCTGACTTTTCATCCAGAGCATCTGCGTGCTACATCCTGCAGCAGCAATATATTCTGCTTCTGTAGTTGATAGCGCAATTGTAGGTTGTTTCTTGTTGTACCAGGAGATTAAATTTCTTCCCAAAAATTGACAACTTCCAGAAGTACTTTTTCTTTCTATTCTATCTCCAGCGTAATCAGCATCACAGAATCCAGCTAGTTTAAATTCATTAGCTCTTCTGTAACACAAACTCACATTAAAAGTACCTTTCAGATACCTTAGAATCCTCTTAACAGCTGTTAAGTGTGATTCTCTAGGATCTGATTGGAATCTTGCACACAAGTAGGGCTGGAAATGAGTCGAGTCGAGTCGAACCTGTCTTAGCTCGACTCGACTCGATAAGAATATGTTCAGCTCGAAACTCGACTCGAGTTCGACACGAACTTTATTTTAAGCTCAAACTCGACTCGTTTAAAGTTCACGAACAACTCGATTCAGCTCGTTAGGTTCATCTCATTAGGTTCAGCTCGTATGGTTCACGAACTTCAAAGTCATTTTTTAAAATCTATTTTTTTTATATTTGACATTTTAAATTAATACTGAATTAATATAAAATTTATCAAATTAAAATTTAACTTTGTCTCCAAAGATCTACAACATAAAAAACTACCAAATACCAATCTTCAAGAGATACATTTGAAACTCTAATTCAAAAATTACTCAATTAGAATTTAATTTTGTCTTACAATTTTATCTAAATAATTAGGAACCTTACAACTTTTAATAAAATATTATAACAAAAACTACTAAAAGTTAATACATTCTCATCATAGAATGATTACAATTTACACCCTTTCAACCTTCATTAACAAATGTTATTGTGAGAGCTTTGCTGCTATAGTTACTACATAAGAGACAACCTGCAAAATGCAAGATGTTATTTTTCTAACCAATTAAATTCATATATTAAAACACTTACATAAAATTATCATGTCTTGTTATGCTATGTACCACCATAATTTTCATCATCGGTATATAACAAAATACATTATGATAAAGATATATATTAAATACATTATGATAAACATATATATTCACTTTTGTAGAGATCACTTTTTTCATCATCAATATATAACAAAATACATTATTATAAACATATATATTAAATTTTGAAAGACATGTCATTTGCAAAACAAAACATTCAAAAAATAACTTGGAAGCTTAATCACCTAATTTAGAGTAATTATAACTTCAGCAGCATAAAAAAATTTAGTGTGCTTATTCTTTTGAATTTGTATTATGAAAGAAGTAAAAAAGAACAGTAACTGTTATTGAGCATACTACTCATGATGAAATTAAAACCAAGTCCATTAAAGAATAAGAAAGATAAAAAAAAATGTACCTATTTATCATCATGGGAGTAATGTAATTTCTGTTTGCACTTGCTCCACCTATTAATAAAAAGAAGAAGTTAGTTTTAACAAATTATCATGTTATTTTTTAAAGTTGATATTATACTTAATAATCAAAAGATAAGATAGCATATCACCTTAGGTTTGTTCCTAATTCCATGCAATATTCGAAGCCAATCACCACCACAAATCAAAGCTTCGACAGTAGATGAATGTAAAGAAGCTCGAAATGAATCAATAACTCTCCCTCCGGCGCTAAAGGTTAACTCCGAAGCCACAGTAGATATTGGAATGGCAAGAACATCTGCTGCCATACGGGACAACACTCTATATTTTCCACTATTCAATTTCCACCATTCCAAGGCACAAAATGACATATGCCCATTATCTTTAGGTTTGTAAGTTGGCTCGTTCAAATACTCTTCAATTTCAGATTTTATAGCAGGAATTGCTTGTTGTTCTTCGACATAATTCATTAACAATGACCACCCTGAGGATTTTTGTGGCTCCAAAATAAGTCCATTTTGATCAACATTGGTTCTACTAGATCCTTCTTCACCATGCTCACTGAGTAGATCGGCATACTCTTTGTACATATCATCAAGAGCAATACGCACATTTTCTATATTTTTTCTTGCTTCATCTTCCGCATAAATTAAAGGAAAACACATGTTAACACCCATCATTTTGATCCTAGGATCCAAAACAGAAGCAAGCGACATGACAAGATTACATTGACTCCAATATTTATCAAATTTTTCCTTCATAGCTTTTGTCATTTCTTTCATAAAATCAGATTCATCTTGGATACCATGATCTAAAACTAGCTTAATTCGAAACACCTCAGCAAGATATAAGTTAGCAGTTGGATATTCACTACCAGAAATAATATTTGTAACAACATTAAATACCTCTAGCAACTTGCAAACTTTTTCAACCTTTTCCCAATCATCATCATCTGGAAGAGTTTTATAGCTTGGTTCTCGATCTTGAAATCGAGGGAAGACTTCTTTGAACTGCATTGCAACTGACAACATTTGATAGGTGGAGTTCCAACGAGTAGGGCAATCAAGAATTAATTTTTTACCACCAAGCTTTAGTTGTTGAACTATTTGTGAGAATGTTTGCAACCTTGTTTCAGACTGATTGATGAACTTTACACTTTCACGCACGTTTTCAACTATTTTTGCTATTTTCCCAATACCATCTTGAACAAGCAAGTTAAGTATATGCGCACAACATCGCACATGAAATAACTTTCCATCTAGCACTAATTTTCGGTGCCTTAAAATCAGAACTTTTAATTCTTTCAAACATCTGTCATTGTAGTGAGCATTATCCACTGACACGCTAAATATTTTATTTTCAATGCCCCAATCTTTAAGACATTTGAAGATTGCATCAGCGATATCAACACCACGCCGAGGAGGAGGAACATGAACAAAACTAAGAATGCGTTTCTGCAAAACCCAATCAGCATCTATGAAATGACCAGTTAACACCATGTACTCTATCTTCTGATTTTGTGACTTCCATAAATCTGTGGTCAAGCAAATCTTATTTACCATCCTCAAAGTAGACTTTAACTTTTTTCTTTCAGCTTCATAAACAACAATACAATCATTCTTCAATGTTTTCCGACTAATTTTCTCATATGAAATATTAGAACATTTCATCATAAAAAGAAAACCTTCTTCCTCAACAATACTAAATGCATGTTCGTGCATCATAATCCAATGTGCAGTGGCTTCACGTTGTCTTTCATGGTCATATTTAGCCCCTGAATTCATAAGTAGTGGCCCAGAAAGCTTCTCATCAATCATGCTTTTTGCAGGCTGAAAGTTTAATTTTTTTTGTTGTGCTACTAGCTTCTTGTAAACATGACATATATCTTTTAAATGCCTCATCAAATGATTGGTTGATCCACTAGAAACAACAGCATAATTCTTTTTACAGTGTATACATTGCCATTTTTTCCCATTCTTTAATTCCACTTTTTTGAAGTGATCCCAAACTAGAGAAGTTTTCTTCCTCTTGGACTTTTGAATAACAATGTCACTGCTCTCAACATTTTCTTCATTCACAACTTCATTTGCTGGTGTTGATTCATTTGTTAGTGGTTCTTCATTTGTATTTGCATCTAAATCAATAACAGGATTCAATGCATTTAAGTATTCTTCTCCAACTTCTGGTGGTGAACCTCCTGATGATTCAAGTGAGGTACTATATGACATCTCTGTAATAGAAAAAAAATAAAGTTACAAGTTCCATTAAAAAAAATCATTAAAATTTTCAAACAGAATACAATAAAAAAAACCACAACAAAGTTATCTATTTAGTCCATTCCAAGAAGAAATAATTCAGGAAGAACAGATACATAACAAAGTAAAAAAAATAAAATTCTTATAACAGAGTTATAGTTTATTCTAAGAAGAAAAAAATAATCAAATGATAATGAGGAAATATTATTTACCTCTATTGACAAATATTGTTGAATCTGGATGACAGATAATGTAGAGATGAAAACTAGAAAAGAGACTAAAAGTTGTTTTTCTTCATAATAGAGAACAAACCCTGAAGAGAAGGAACGATGAATAAAATTCTCTTAAACCTAAAAAGAAGATGGAAGGTTTTGTTTTTTGGTAAATGCAATCCTAAAAAAAATTTAGAAGTATTTTTTTAAATATTTAATTTGATAAGTTAAAAGGTTAAAATCTATGTGTTTATAATTTTTTTTAAATGATACAAATTACAATTAAGATATATAAATTTAAAACATTATATATAAAAAATCTATGTATTAATTTTTTTA
Organism: Lathyrus sativus; assembly: GCA_963859935.3. NCBI lineage: Eukaryota > Viridiplantae > Streptophyta > Magnoliopsida > Fabales > Fabaceae > Lathyrus > Lathyrus sativus. The sequence continues at coordinate 716,580,259 of OZ012741.1, forward strand.
AATGATACTATTAAGATATATAATTTAAAACATTATATGTATATATATAAAATGAATGAAATTCTCTTAAACCTAAAAAGGAGATTAAAGGTTTTGTTTTTGGTAAATGCAATCCTAATAAATGTGCTTATTTAAAATCTTAAAAATAGTTAATAATAATAAAGTAAAAAAAGAATACAAAAAGATATAAATTAAAAGATATGATAAATGCTGTAATATTTAAAAATTGTTATTTTAAAGATTTTTAAAAGTCATGTGTATATGTTTCTTTTTATAAGATAGAAGATTTTTTTTGGGTAAAAAAAAAGTTAAAAGTATTTTTTTTAAATATTTAATTTGATAAGTTAAAAGGTTAAAATCTATGCATTAATTTTTTTAAATGATACTATTAAGATATATAATTTAAAACATTATATATATAAAATGAATGAAATTCTCTTAAACCTAAAAAGGAGATTAAAGGTTTTGTTTTTGGTAAATGCAATCCTAATAAATGTGCTTATTTAAAATCTTAAAAATAGTTAATAATAATAAAGTAAAAAAAGAATAAAAAAGGATATAAATTAAAAGATATGATAAATGCTGTAATATTTAAAAATTGTTATTTTAAAGATTTTTAAAAGTCATGTGTATATGTTTCTTTTTATAAGATAGAAGAATTTTTTTGGATAAAAAAAAAGTTAAAAGTATTTTTTTAAATATTTAATTTGATAAGTTAAAAGGTTAAAATTTATGCATTAATTTTTTTAAATGATACTATTAAGATATATAATTTAAAACATTATATATATATATAAAATGAATGAAATTCTCTTAAACCTAAAAAGAAGATTAAATGTTTTGTTTTTGGTAAATGCAATCCTAATAAATGTGCTTATTTAAAATTTTAAAAATAGTTAATAATAATAAAGTCAAAAAAGAATACAAAAGGATATAAATTAAAAGATATGATAAATGCTATATTATTTAAAAAATGTTATTTTAAAGAGTTTTAAAAGTCACCTATATATGTTTCTTTTTATAAATTAGAAGAATTTTTTTGGGTAAAAAAAAGTTAGAAATATTTTTTTATATATTTAATTTGATAAGTTAAAAGATTAAAATCTATAAATTAATTTTTTTAAATGATACTATTAAGATATATAACTTTTATATATATATATATATATATATATATATATATATATATATATATATATATATATATATATATATATATATATATATATATATATATATATATATATATATATATATATATATATATATATATATATATATATATATATATATATATATATATATATATATATATATATATATATATATATGTGTGTGTGTGTGTGTGAAATTCTCTTACACCTAAAAAGGAGTTTAAAGGTTTTGTTTTTAGTAAATGCAACCCTTATTTAAAATCTTAAAAATAGTTAATAATAATAATAAAGTAAAAAAAGAATACAAAATAATATAGATTAAAAGATATGGTAAATGTTATAATATTAAAAAAATGTTATTTTAAAGAGTTTTAAAATTCACGTGTACATGTTTCTTTTTATAAGTTAGAAAAAAAAATTTGGGTAAAAAAAGGTTAAAACTATTTTTTTAAATATTTTATTTGATAAGTTAAAAGGTTAAAATATATGCATTAATTTAAATGATACTATTAAAATATATAATTTAAAAACATTATATATATATATATATATATATATATATATATTAATAACAATCGAGTTGACTCATGAACCTAACGAGTCGAACTATACATAGTTCAAGTTCAGCTCATTTAATTAACGAACTTAATTTTTGGCTCATATTCAGCTCATTTGGTTCATGAACCAAGTTCAACGATCTAGTTATCGAATCGAACTTCGAACTATGTTCGAGTTGGTTTGGTTCATTGCCAGCCCTACACACAAGCATACACTGAATAAAATGTCAGGTCTAGAAGCAATTAAGTAGAGAAGATATCTTATCATACCTCTGTAGAGTTTCTGATCTACTTTCTTACTTACCTCTTCCTTACCAAGAGTGCTTGTTGGATGCATAGGAGTCTTTGCCATCTTACTATCAGTCATGTTGAACTTCTTCAGAAGCTCTTTTACATATTTGGTCTGATGAATGTAAGTGCAATCTGGAGTCTGGTTGACTTGAATTTCCAGAAAGAATCTCAATTCTCCCATCATGCTCATTTCAAATTCAGCCTGCATACATTGAGCAAACTCCTTTCCCAGCATAACATTGGTAGAACCAAATATAATATCATCCACATATATTTGACAAATTAACAGATCTTTCTTGAATGTTTTACATAAGAGAGTTGTGTCCACTTTGCCTCTGATAAAATTCTTCTTCAGAAGAAAATTGCTTAATCTCTCATACCAAGCTCTGGGAGTGTGTTTTAAACCTTAAAGAGATTTCTTTAGTTTAAAAACATGTTCTGGAAATTTTTCACTTTCAAAACCAGGAGGTTGGTGAGCATAAACTTATTCTTCTATAATCCCATTTAAGAAGGCACTCTTAACATCCATCTGATATAGAGTGATGTTATTTTGTACAGCAAAGGAAATGAGTAAACGAATAGACTCTAACCTGGCTACAGGAGCATAAGTCTCTGTATAATCAATTCCTTCTTGCTGGCTATAACCTTGAGCAACAAGCCTTGCTTTATTTCTTTCAACTTCTCCTTTTTCATACAACTTGTTTCTGAAGACCCATTTAGTTCCAATTATGTTGAATCCTTTTGGTCTTGGAACCAAATCCCAAACGTCATTTCTTGTGAACTGATTGAGCTCTTCTTGCATGGCAATTATCCAGTCATTGTCTTGCAGAGCTTCATCCACTAAAGTTGGCTCAATAACTGACACCAAACCAAATAATGACGCTTCAGATGATCTGAGGTAGGATCTTGTTCTTATAGGGTCATCCTTCTTTCCAATGATCACATCCTCTGGGTGAGAGGCCTTGATTCTGGAAGATGATCCTCTAACATTTGATTCTTCAGAAATGTTCAAGTTGTTCATTTGAGAAGCTAAAGAAATTGCATCTGGCGTTGCTTCTGGTTCCTTCACTTGAACTTTTTTTGCCTCTGAGCCTTCAGAGTCTGTGAGAATTACTTCTCTATCTGTAGAACTTTCAAACTACTTTGGCTTTTCAATGCCAAGCTTATCATCAAATATAACATGTATAGATTCCTCCACAATCTGTGTTTCAATATTGTACACTTTGTAGCCTTTAGAGCGTTCAGGATACCCAAGCATGAAACATTTCTGTGCTTTAGAATCAAACTTGTTCAGATTCTCTTTAGTGTTCAACATATAACATATACATCCAAAAGGATGAAAATAAGTAATGTTGGGTTTCCTGTTCCTCCACAATTCATAGGGAGTCTTTTCCAGAAGAGATCTTATAGACACTCTGTTCTGAATATAACAGGTTGTATTTATTGCTTCTGCCCAAAAGTGCTTTGCCAGATTAGTCTCGTTGATCATGGTTCTGGCCATTTCTTGCAAAGTTCTATTTTTCCTCTCTACAACTCCATTCTGTTGTGGAGTTCTAGGGCAGGAGAAATCATGAGCAATGCCATTTTCATTAAAAAAAAATTCAAAATATTTGTTTTCAAATTCGCCACCATGATCACTTCTAACTTTAACAATTTTAAGATCTTTTTCATTCTGGACTTGTTTGCAGAAGTCAAAGAACACAAAATGTGACTCATCCTTGTGTTTTAGGAATTTCACAGATGTCCATCTGCTATAGTCATCAACAATGACTAATACATACTTCTTGCCACTGATGGATGCAGTTTTCACTTGTCCAAACAAATTAATGTGAAGTAACTCTAATGGTCTTGAAGTTGAAACAACATTCTTAGTTTTAAAAGAAGATTTTGAAAATTTTCCTTTTTGACATGCTTCACAAAGAGCATCTGAGTTAAACTTCAACTTAGGAAGTCCTCTGACCATATTGAGTTTATTAATCTGAGATATACGTCTCATATTAATATGCCTCAATCTTCTGTGCCATACCCATTGCTCATCATTAACAGACATAAGGTATTTTACATTTTGAACCTTAAGTTCTGAAAGATTTATTTTATAAATGTTGTTCTTCCTCTTTCCATTAAATAGGATTGAGCCATCCTTCTGACTAACAACCTTGTAACATTTTTTATTAAAGATTATGTCATAACCATTGTCACTTAATTGACTTATGGGCAATAGATTATGCTTTAATCCTTCTACAAGTAAAACATTAGATATAGAGGGAAGGTTACCATTGCCAATAGCACCAGAGCCAATAATCTTGCCCTTCTGATTCCCTCCAAACTTGACGTCTCCTCCAAATTTAAGCTCCAGGTTTTGGAACATAAATCTTTCTCCCGTCATGTGACGTGAGCAGCCAGCGTCCAGGTACCATGACTGGCGTCTTGACTTTGCTGCTAAATACATCTGCAATAGGGATTATCTTATCCTTAGGTACCCAGATCTTTTTGGGTCCTTTTGGGTTAGTTGCCTTAAAAGTTTGTCTGAACTTCTGTCTTTTTACAACAGTTTTGTTTTGACTCACTTTTGGTTTAAACACAGGAACGTTCTGATCAGAACGTGTATGTTTAATATCATTCAGATGACCGAACTTAAAATGAGAATATAAGGGAGTCTTCTTAATGATAAGTTTATCAACAGCCATTGGATTTAAATCCTTTCCAGAGGAAGATTCATATCCAATTCCTTTCCTGTTGTTTCCGCTAACTCCATAGATCATTGAAGCCATTTTGCTTCTATCTATGCTTTTAGCCAGAAACTTCTGAAAGTTGAAGTCATATTCTTCTAAAATATTTTTGCATTTTGACTTAGTTTCAGATTCAGAGTCTTGTTGAGCTTTTTCAAAATTATTTTTCATTTTCAAATTGTTTTCTTTGAGCTCAGCAACTTCTGACTTTAACAGATTATTCTCAGATTCAAGATTGCATTTAAGCTTCTTGCATTTGAGCTTAATCTGGTTATAGTTTTTCAGGACTTCTGATAAAACTTTAATAAGTTCTTCCCTAGAGATATCAGAAAGTACCTCTTCTGAGTCAGATTCAGATCCAGATGATCCTTCATCCTGATCTTTTACTCCAGCCATCAATGCCATGTTGGTGCATTCTTCTTCTGACTCTGATGAAGATTCAGATGCATCTGAATCATCCCATGTAGCCATAAGAACTTTCTTCTTATGTTCAGGCTTCCTTCTAGGCTTTTCCTTCTGAAGCTTTAGACATTCATTCTTGTAATGCACAGGTTCCTTGCATTCATAGCAAACAACCTCCTTCTTTCCATATCTTTTGTGTCCAGAGGACTCTTTGCGTGGACCTGGCTTTTTGAAGTTCTTGAACTTCCTCTGTTTGTGCTTCCAGAGTTTGTTGGTTCTTCTGGACAGCAAGGACAGTTCATCTTCTTCTTAAGAAGAAGACTCTTCAGAACTCTCTTCTAACAACTGCAACGCTTTAACAGATTTGTTAGATTTTAAAGCAATTGACTTACCTTTCTTTTGAGGTTCGTCTTCTTCAAGTTCAATTTCATGTCTCCTCAGTGAGCTGATCAGTTCTTCCAATGTGATCTTGTTCAGATCCTTTGCTAGCTTTAGAGCAGTGACCATGGGTCTCCATCTGATAGGCAAGCTTTTGATGATCTTCTTCACATGATCAGCAGTTGAATAGCCTTTGTCTAGCACTTTTAGAGCAGCTGTGAGGATCTGGAATCTAAAGAACATAGTTTTTATAGATTCAGATTCTTCCATTTTAAACGCTTCATACTTCTGGATTAGCGCCAAAGCCTTGGTCTCTTTAACTTGTGAGTTCCCTTCGTGTGTCATCTTCAAAGACTCAAACAAATCAAATGTAGTTTCTCTTTTGGTGATCTTCTCATACTCAGTATAAGATATTGCATTTAATAAGATTGTTCTAGCTTTGTGATGATTTCTGAACTCCTTTTTTGGGCTTCAGTCATAGATTTTCTATCAATTTTCTTGTTATCCCCATCAGTAGGGTGAACATACCCATCAATGACTAAGTCCCATAGATCAGCATCATATTCAAGGAAGAAACTCTCTATTCTGTCCTTCCAATAGTCAAACTTCTCCCCATCAAACATAGGGGGTTTTGTGTTGATTCTATCTCTTTCTTCATATATGTTGTTGCTGTTAGATGTTAAAGTCTCAGCCATAATAACAACCAAGAATATATATCAAAGTTTTCTCACTGGATCTTTTCTGTTCACGGTGAAGTGATAGTGTCGCTACTGCGAAAATCGGCGCCGGCTGACAGAAGAGTCGCCACCGTGCGTTATTTATCCCACAGGAGGGAAAGGAAACGCTCGAAGTAAACCTCGCAAAAAACGGGGAAAGGTATGGTCATCGCAACCAAAACCTGGGTTCGGGAGTCGGTTACGCAAGGGGAAGGTATTAACACCCCTCACGTCCGTCGTACTCGACGGGATCCACGCTTGCTTGGGTTGTCTAAAGGATGCAAAATAATCTATCTACGGCTGCTAGATCTAAACAGAAGGGAATTGACTCGATAGAGCGTCGCACTCTATGCCTACGTATTCTCAAGAGAGAAAGTCAGAGTCAACGTAGTTCGGGACTACAGGGAAAAAATTGGCTCGCCAAGACCTCGCGTCTTGTGCCTACGTACTTCCACACTGCATGAAAGATCAGAGCTTTACGTAGTTCAGGCTAACTACGGCTAAACAGGGTATTCTCACACAGCAGTGAGAAAAATAATTGGTTTCACAGGGTCGGGAACCTATGGGAAAAACTATGGCTTGGTCTCAAATGCACTCGGGCAAGAGAGAAAAAGGGTGACAATTAGTCGTCAGCGGGAAAGTCTCGATCGCACAGCAGCGAGAGAACAGAAAGTCAGTTGTTAGTGTGCTCGCTAGGATATCGCATCCTATGCCTACATATCCTCGTCTGGTACGAGGAATCAGAGCAGCTGTAGTTCGGCTACTTCGGGACCACAGCTCAAATCTCGTTTTATTAACATTCTGAAAAATGACTACAATGATTGAATACTGAAAAATAATCTCCTAGGAAATACTATCCTATCCTATCCTGAAAAATCGAATGGAAAATAGTCCCCTAACAAGTGGACTTCTAAACTATCCTAAAAGGAAAATAAACTCTATGGAAAAATGCACTCTAAAAAATATTAAGTCTACTTTAATATTTTTTTTTATTCTTTTCCAACTATTTTTCTCTCTTCTTTTCTTTTTTTTCAAAATGTATTCTTTTTTTCTCAAAATATTTTTTCCACATTTTTCTATATATTTTTCTCCATATCTTTTTTCATATTTTTTCACATTTTCTTTTTATTATTTCTTTCAATATATTTTTTTTCTTTTCAAGATTTCTTTTCTTTTTCTATTTTTTCTTTCAATATTATTTTCCTATTTTTTTTCTACAAACTAAACAAAATGGAATAATAAGAAAATAAAGAAAAGATAAATGGGGGGCACAGCCCAGCTGGGTGTGTTAATCAGCAGAAAAAGATAGACAAACTGGGCCCAGCCCATTAATTGGCCTCAGCCAGAAAAACAAAAAGGGAGGGGGTTATGATGCTGAAACGAGGGGGTGTTAGTATGGGGAAAGAACATTGGGCCAGGCCCAATCCATTTACACACACACGGGGGGATGGGGGAAGGAAATTGGAGGTGTAGATCTGGAATCCCAATGGGCTTGAGGCCCAATCCATGGCCACGTATCCTCTTCCATTCTCAGCACACAAAAAAAACCTAGAGGACTTGTTTTCCCCTTCACTGTTCACCATCAAGAATGCGCCGCTGCTCCTCTCTGAATCTATTCTCTCAACAAGCTCGTTCAACTCTCAACCTAATCTCCTCAGACAATCCTTCTAAAACCTGCAACCAACTGAACAAATTAACACACCAAGAATAATACCAATATCTGAGAATAATCATCCACCCCTTTGATGTTTTTGAGGCAAGTAATCGTCGGTGAAGACTTGAACACATTTCTGGAAGAAACTCTTGAAGTTTCTGGAGATTTGGTTCGTTGAAGCTGGTGAACCGGAGGTCCGTTCTGAAGAATTGTTGAAGGAAACCTGAAGAAATCTCATAACCTGACGAAGATGAATCGATCTGGACTCATGAAGGTTCTTGGAGACCAATTGTAGAAGACGACTTGAAGGTCTCAACGATGTTGTTGAAGAACGAGGCAATCTGGAGACTCGTGTGGAAGGTGAAGGATCTCGAAGATTCTGAAAAAAATCACTGAAGACCATTGAGGATCGGTCGAAGAATCTGGAAGATGATTGAAGGTTGATGAAGCTGAGGATGATCGGAGCCGATGATGATGATTGATGATGTTGATCGGTTGAATCTGGGAGATACGAAGAACCTTGAAGAACAACGATGAACTTTTGAAGCTTACGAAAAATCTGAGACAATCTGGATGAACGTGCTTGAAATTGATGATGTTGAAGGTTGAATGTGGCGAGGATGTGTTTGATCGGAAACTGGAAAAAGGTTGTAGATGATTGATCAGAAAGGAAATGATTGAAGAGGAAACGAGGGAAGTTGGTGAGGAATCTGGGTTTGAGACGGAGATTGGAGTGTTTCTGGGGATTTTTAGTTTCAGGCGAGATTCACGGCGGCCGGAGTACGGTTATGGTGGCCGGAGAGTGACGGTTGCGGTGGTTGCATGGCCGCCGGCCATGCAACCGGTGAAGGTTGTGCGGTGGACACGTGGTGTGGCTGGTGGAGAGGGTGAACGCATGTGAGACACTTGGCGTGGAAAGGTTCTGAGTGGGACGCGTGTTTACTGGACAGCGTTAGTGAAATTATGACGTGTCTAGCCTCTAGCTTGTACACGTGGTGCTGAATATATACCCTTGGCATTTTCTGGACTACTCTGGAATCTTCTAGAAGCTGCTGAACAATTCTGGACAAAAGTGGACAATTCTGGACTTAACGCAAGCTGGGCCTCCACCATCTAGCACTGGCCCACGAAAATGAAAATGAAAACCCAAAAAAACTGCATAAAATGGTTAACAATGGATTAAAACATGCTAATGAAAAGATTAGACCTAATTAATCCTAACTAAATCTCAATTAACTAATCTGAAGACTAATCTAATTAATTTCTATAAATCCTAATTACCAACTAAACAAAACGATTAATTCCAATTAATTTCTAACAACTCTAATAATTCTCTAATCTAAAAGAAAAAACTCTAATAACTCCACTAATTAAACTTCTATAAAAGAAAATTTATTATTAAAAGAAAAAGTCTATTTATTTCTATATTAAAAAAAATGCTATTAAATTCTATACTATCTAAAAGAATATATTCAAAAATCAATTAATATTCTAAAAGAAAAATCTATATTATTCTAAAAGAAAACCTCTTATTAGAAAAAAAACTATTAACACTATTTAAAAACTATTAATATTCTAAAAAATTCTATATTATCCTAAAAAATCTATTAAATCCTAAAATGATTAAAATCTATCTAAAAAGAATTAAAACTATTAAAAATCCTATTAATATTCTAAAAATGATTTAAAAGCTATTAAAAATCTAAAAATGGTCAATAAAGTCCAGAAAAATCACAATAATTTCCAGAGGAACAAAAATAGCACAAAATCACCGATAATACCGCGAGAGTACACCAAAATAGCCGGTAAAAATAAACGGGCACCGAAATATCCCAAAAACACGATTCCATCCATCTAAACTGATTAAAAAAACACCTGAGACGCGAGACGAGAGCTGTGATCCCGATAAAATCAAAACAAATGAAGAATGCATTATATGCGATATGCAGATGCGAATGCGGTCATGCGTCGAAACATCGAGCCAGATACAAGACCCAGTTGGTCAAATTTTAGGGTGCAACAGCTGCCCCTATTCAAGCAGCTTGGACCTGAATGGTTGAAGAGCGCCCAGCCTCTTATCATTCAAAGGTAGAAGATGGTTGAATACAAATGGAACCCTGAAATTTGCCAACCGCAGAAACAAACTGCACCACTGCTTGGGGAACGACCTTCACCAACTGAATCTGGCTGTTACGACAACCCACTGATCTCGTGCTGGGGATTATTTTCATCAGCCTGAAAAAGATTTTATCATCGCAGAGATAGAATTTTGTCCACGATAGGACTCCACCTGCCGTCAACTCGAGAAAACTTCAACAACTTTGCTGGGGATGACTCGTCTGCATTTTATCAGGAATAAATCGTCCATGTTAGGGATAAAATCTTGTCCACGTTAGGAATAACACTGTCCACATTAGGAATAACATCGTCCACGTTAGGACTCACCCTTCCACGTAAGGAATAACATCGTCCACGTTAGGACTCACCCTTCCCCGTAAGGAATAACATCGTCCACGTTAGGACTAACATTTCCACGTTAGGAATACCACTTCTACGTTAGGAATAACATTTCCACGTTAGGAATAACATTTCCACGTTAGGAATAACATTTCCACGTTAGGAATAACATCGTCCACGTTAGGACTCACCTTTCCACGTTAGGAATAACCTTTCCACGTTAGGAATAAGACTTCGTCTGGATCTGTCCGCGTCAGGACTACACTTTCCCCGTAAGGAGTACACTTTCTTTCCACGTTAGGAGTCAACTCTTATTTGATCGGTCCACGTAAGGACTCCATCTTTCCACGTAAGGAATAACTTTCTTCTGGATCTGTCCACGTCAGGACCACACTTTCCACGTGAGGAATACATCTTCTTTCCTTGTCCACGTAAGGACTCAACTTTTCCACGTAAGGAATCAACTTCTTTCCACGTAAGGAATCACCTTCTTTCCACGTAAGGAATTAACATCTTGATTCGTCCACGTTAGGACTCGCATCTCGCCTTGCTTTGTCCACGTAAGGACTCCAATCTTTCCACGTAAGGAATGCAATCTTTCTGATTTGTCCACGTCAGGACTCCCACTTGATATGTCCACGTAAGGACTCAATCTTTCCACGTAAGGAATCACCTCTTTCCACGTAAGGAAACACATTTTGATTCGTCCACGTAAGGACTCCAACTTGATATGTCCACGTAAGGACTCAATCTTTCCACGTAAGGAATCACAATCTTTCCACGTAAGGAAACCAACTCGTCTTGATCGGTCCACGTAAGGACTCCATCTTTCCATGTAAGGAATCAATCTTTCCACGTCAGGAATGCTATCTTTCCACGTAAGGAATAAATCTGATATGTCCACGTAAGGACTCAATCTTTCCACGTAAGGAATCACCTCTTTCCACGTAAGGAAACACATTTTGATTCGTCCACGTAAGGACTCCAACTTGATATGTCCACGTAAGGACTCAATCTTTCCACGTAAGGAATCACAATCTTTCCACGTAAGGAAACCAACTCGTCTTTTCTGCGTCTGTCCACGTCAGGACTGAACTTGCTTTTCCACGTAAGGAACAAAAGCTTCTCTTTCCACGTAAGGAATAACCTTGTCCACGTCAGGACTCATCTCTCCACGTAAGGAATAACTTGATATGCTTTGTCCACATAAGGACTCCGATCTCTTGACTTGCTGAGGAGATAAAACCTTGTCCACGTCAGGACTCATATCCCAACCTGCTAAAGAAATAAACTTGTCCACGTCAGGACTTGCGCGTCTTCGACTTGCTGGGGAAATAAGACTGTGTCCACGTCAGGACTCATACTTTGCCCACCACACGAAGAAGGATAATTTGTCCACGTCAGGACTCTCGCATCTTGACAACACGAGGAGCTATAAACTTGTCCACGTCAGGACGCACATTTCACCATCACGAATAAAGCTATCTGCTGAAAATAAATTGTCCACGTCAGGACACCAACGCGAAGAGTAACCAACTTTGTCCACGTCAGGACTCCACCTTCGATCAATACCAAGAAATCAAATCCGTCCACGTTAGGACTAACACATATCGTCAAACTGTCCACGTTAGGACTAGCACATATCGTTAACCTGAGGAAATCAATCTGTCCACGTCAGGACTTCACATTCCATCAATTCTGAGAAATCGACCCTGTCCACGTTAGGACTAACACCTCTTATCAGCCCGGGGAAATAAATCTGTCCACGTTAGGACACTTACTTCTCTAGCACGAAGAAATCCCGTCAATAAAATTGTCCACGTCAGGACTCATTTCTCCATTGATCCCAAACCACAAACTTCTTAGCACTGACGTGACAGCGACTTCGGAGCTGACTCTACTGGGGATATCTGAAAACCAAACTACTGGATGCCTGCTCTGATAACCGGCGGTAGCCTCTGAAATTCTGGTTCATGAAACCTTTTAATGTTGACGTAACAACAACTTTGAAGGAAACAATCCGCTGGTCGGACTAGAGAAACTTCAACAAGAACCCTGGCGGGGAAATAAGTAACTTTGCTTAGGGACGAAGAGAAACTTATCCTGCTGACTCTGTGGGGAGTAGTGCCACAGCTGACACTTCATTGAATGTCTCATGCCGAGACTTCGAATGTTCATTGATTTATTGGAGCAAGAACTCCTCCCACCTGCAAGAGAAACAAATACTTGAAACCAAACGGTTAGCCAACCTAGTTTATGCTTCAAAAAGGCGTATGTTTGATAATGACGTGATGCTCCATTCGACATGGAAATGCTACGCTTTTATTTGGTGGATGCAAGTATGACACTATATGCCGATGCCAATATGACACTATATGCCAATGCACTATATGCCGATGCAAATGCAGACTCGAACTGCTGGGTACAGAAACTGCTTCAGCAAAATAAATGTTGAAGACAATGCCAACTCCGCTGGAGATAGCCAGGTGCTACAGAATTATCCCAGCAAAATAAATGTTGGAAGAGTGAAGTCGACTCAGCTGGGAAATTGGGAACTTGAACCAAGCACCTCGTTGAAGTAATACCCTGCTGGGGAATATAACTCTGCTGGAGAATAACAGATGCGCCTGGTATGATTGGACTTCTGCTGGAAAGTGAATGGATATCACACGGTATTCTGACAAAATAAATGTCAGAACACGACCAACTCTGCTGGGGAGAGTCTTAATCTTCGAGTTCCACTGGGAGGAAAACACTTGCTGAAAAGAAAACTCCACTGGGGATGGGACGATTCTCTTGGGGAAAATCCGCTGACTCCGCTAGGGGAGAGTAAATGACCCTGCGGGGAAAGGTAAACTGTCTGAATACAGCTCACCAATCTGAAATATTAATCTTCTGAGGCTAAACCACTCTGCTTGCGATGCACTGTCTGAATACAGCCCTCGATCTAGGGATCGCCAAACTCTGCTGAGGGTAAATGACTTTGCTGGAGAATGTCCCTTGGCACAAGCTACGACTAGCTGGGGAATTCGGTCCTTCTTCAGTAGGGAACATCGTTATCTCAAAAGCGTGACCTGCGTGGGGGTTCACTTTACGTAACGATCAGGTCTTTAAAAGCCTCTGGTCAGGGCGACATGAACTCTATTCCTTCTCGGAAATTTTCCCCACGAATACCAACATGCCCCAGTCCGAGCATTTCGTCTGGAAAAGAAAGGTTAGCCATAGTGCTACTCACAATACCTTGCCCCTGAATCGGCACCAACCTTCTGATGAGGACTCTTCGATCTCTGTACCCTGACGGTTAGATCTGAACTGTTCTGTACGTCAAACCCCCAAACTAATGTCCCAACAACATCTTTTGTTTTTAGGGTGTTCTGCCCCGGTCTTGCGATAATCTTTTGCCCCTGATCGACTGATTCGTGGAGCAGTGCCCATAGTCGCGAGAGATTTGCCAAATCTTGACCTAATTGCCCCAGATGAACTGCTTCTTGAATGTACGACTTTACTGTGGGGTAAACGAGTGTGCCAAGTAGGCTGGACTTCTGTACATCCGTGGTGGGTCATACACGCCTGATGCTGGACAATATCCAGTCCAAATTCACAACTTCTAGTAGAAGGGTTACAATTTCCCGATATTTGTCTCAAGCTTGAAGATTGGCTGGATCTGCTCAAGTAGCTCTGAACAACTCTGATGACACTGAGAAGAACAACTCTTTCGCCTCTGCTATTCCCCGGCCTGCAGGAACCCCTGTGGGATAGTCTGAAAATCTGTACCCTGACGGTTTACTATGAACTGCCTCAGCATTCTGAACTTCAGCGAGGTACCTCGAATCGAACGTCCCTCGAATAAAGAATAATCTCTGCACTCTTGGGATGGCATGCCCCCGTCTGTAAAGACTTTGCCTCAATCTGGTTCTCGGAAAGAACTCACTCTGAACCGAAAGCACCTTGCTACAATACGACCTTGCGGTGGCTTACCCCGGTGTTTCCCTTGATTCACCAACTATCAACATCGTGACTTGCCCCTGAACGAGCGTTGAGCGACTTAACCTGCCCTGATATAGCATTCTGGATGACTGCCCCTGATTGGCTCTCGAGAAGATTCACTTCTGATCAACTTCTGCCCCATAATCAACTGATGCTTCGGGACTCTTCCTCAGACTAATTGATTCCGAACTCTCTGAAAGTCGATGCCCCAGATTTACAGGGTTTCGCAACATACACCATTCTGATCCAGACTGTTGAATTATTCAATCCTGTTCGATTATTCCCTGTTGGAATTTCCTTCGTGTCAACTACTAACCTGCAAGTAAAAATCGTCTGTTCACGAATGGTAATTTTAATGCAGTGTTCATGCAGATTTTGAAAAAATTTGTGTTGTCACTCATTTACGTGCTATGACTGTGAGTGATGAATGAACCAAAGCTCAAACGTAGTGCTTATGTGATTAGTGAAAAATACAACAAGGATATGACTAGCAAATCAAGAGGGAGTCAGGTTACTCAACCTTACCGTAATGCACCTTCAGAATAAACCTTGCCTCAATTAGGTCTTTTAAGGGTTGTATCGTGGTCGGGTTCACGGTTCGTGAAACAAAGGATATTTGGCTCAAATCATGATTTATACCCACCCCTTCTACGTGATGATCTCCAATCCTAAAGTTCAGTTAACTTGGCACAAGCGCTCGCCTCTTCGAGAGGTATGTTGAATGGTAAGAACCATAGTTAGGGAAAACTCACAAGGTTTTCGGAGTGACAGTTACTCCTTTTCATTTTCGGTGTCTGTATCCACACGACCTTGTTCTTGTTCAAGGATTCCTCTTTTGATATCCTTTCTTTTTCGTTCTTTTGATTCCCTAATTTTTGCCTGGACTGACTCCTTTTGAGTTCTTTTCGATTTCTTTTGAAGTCCAGCGGGATGCCCTAATTTTTGCCTAAGTATTAGCCTTCCAGCTTTTTCTTTTTCTTTTTACTTAGCGGGCTTTCTTTTTTTCTTTCTTTTGGAACAAAGTCGTGTGACACTGGTTGTCTTGATTGCTCCGAAGGGATTGTAACTGCCTTACTCCTGATTGGTGAGGTTTAACCACTGTGGTTGACGAATTACGACCTCTTGAGAGGCGTAAACTGATTGGTCCTCGAAAGACAACACGCCTCGGTAAGACTTGAATGCTCGGTCAAGCTAACTGACAACTACCCTGCCCCGGGTTAAGATGTGAGGGTTTAAAAATCCGAAAGAAACTCCTACTTCTCGGCTCGAAGTGGTTAACAAGGGATTCTCTTCCTTATCTCTCCGGTGTTTAGGGGATTTGAAACAATGCCTTGTACGTCATCGGTACGGTCTTATCTGAAAGCATACGATCATTCGTTACGAGTTTCAGTTTCGTCATCCTCCCTCCAATCTTTGCTAGTCACAGTGACAAAATGGAGTGAATAAAATGCAAGTGTCAGTGCAATGCAGTAAATGAGCGACAGCGACAGGATTAATTCAGAAAAATGCATAGTCACTTTATTATTATCACCATTTGAAACATACAATATTTACAGCAAGTAGTAACTAACAGAAAAGAAACTACAAATGCAAATGATATAAAGTCTGAGGACTGCCAATGCTGAGGGCGCCTGCCGGTCTGGACCACTGGCTTTTTGAAAAGGACCTGTGAGCTCAGACAACTGAGAAGTTGGCATGAACAAACAAAACTCCTTCTGGAAAGGAAATGCACCCTTGGTCGATTAACTGCTGTACCTTCGCCTGAAACGCTTTACAATCTTCAGTTGCATGCCCCAGAGAGCCATCATGGTAACCGCATCGAACTTGGGGATTGTACCCAGGAGGGTAAGGTTCTGGCACGGGCTTGAGAGCTTTCGGTTCCATCAAAGAACTCTGGATCAAAGATGGTAGCAGTTGGCTATACGGCATAGGCACTGGGTGAAAAGGAGCTTTCCTTCGTTCCAAGTTGCTGCGAGGCCTGTTCTGATCCTGACGCTGAGTCTGATAACCTCGGCCACGAGTTCGCTGATTTGCAAGGGAAGCGACATAAGATTCCTGATAGGGTGCCCTAGGCACGACTTTCTGTCCCGTATAACAAGGCACGGGAGGTACTGATCTCTGAGAAGACGAAGAACCAACAAAATTCACTGATTCGCTTCGAGGATATTCAACCTTTGGCATGACTGCATTGATCACAACTCCTTCCTCACTCTGATAGTCACAAGGAGATTCAGCTTCACTAGCCTGACTGTTTGACGTAACTCCAAGCATTCTTTCAAGGTACGGGCTCTCCAGGGAGTGTACAAACATGCTCATTAACTCTCGGTCTAGGAGCGGCGGCTTCACTCTGGCAGCAAATTCTCTCCATCTTTGAACATACTTCCTGAAAGGTTCATTGTTCCCTTGAGACAATTCTTGCAACTGTATGCGACTAGGAGCCATATCCAGGTTGTAATCGTACTGCTTCAGAAAAGCTCTGACTAAATCCATCCATGACTGAATTTGATTTCTCTCTAACTGCCTATACCACCTCAAAGATGCCCCCAGTCAGACTATCTTGAAAGCAATGGATCATCAATTTGTCATCTCGCGCAAACGCAGTCATTCTTCGACAGAACATCATCAAATGCAGCTTCGGACAGCTATCTCCCGTGTACTTCTCAAATTTCGGCACTTTGAACTTATAAGGCAACACCAGGTCAGGAACCAAACACATGCCTACAGCATCCAGGTTAACAGCATCTTTGGCTTTCAAAGCTTTCATTCCTTCTTCCAACGCTCGGAGTCTTCTATCCTTCTCAAGAGCTCTTGGATCTACCATCCTGGCTATCGGGATATCTCTTCGGTAATTCATCACAGGGAAAGTAACACCTTGATTGTTAACAGGAGGAGGATGCTCATTCTGGGCAACAAACTGCTCATGTCGATCTCGGTTCTCAACAGAAGGTTGTACAACTTGGCCTGCAGTAACGTTGTTCACTTGCGGGAAGTCTTCCATAGAATCATACAGAGGGTTGGACGCCATAGTGAACCCTGTCAAGGTGTCAGGAGACTGAAAATGGCCTTCAGACATAGCTACCAGTGGTCTTCAGCTGACTTCAATGCTCGATCCTGCTCAAAGCTACTCGACCCCTAGGTAGGTCTTCTGACAATCAACAGCTGCTCAATCCAAACTCCGGGTAATCACCCTCAGGAAACAAAGGCTAGATCAGAACTCTGGCTAACTGGAGGATGGTATGCAATATGATGCGAAGATGCCTATGCAAATGCAATGCAATGCAACAAACACGGGATCACAGCCCCCACACAATCTCTGAATACTGTTGCGCTGCTGACGGAGTACGGTTGCTCTGAAGAGGAGACCAAAATAACGGGTGGGTTGGAAGTCAAGTTTCCTGCAAAAAAACCCCCCCTCACAGGTATGGACCTATATCTGACAAGGTACGGCATCCTATGCGGTTGTTAGCGTCACAGACTTTCAAGACTGACGATACGATTCCCAGAAGGAGTGGCATCATCGAGTCCTGAAGAGGCTTCACTTAGCTAACTTCCAAATGATCGGTTCCCAGAGTCGACAATCCAACTAACCAGCAACCCGAACCACCCAAAGGGTGGGACAAGAGGCCAACCAGAAGAACCCCGTCTGAGTGTAGATTTCGCGGGACACTAGAACATGCAAAGCATGTACGCGCCCACTAATCTCTACTCTAAGTCTAAGGTGCACTCAAGCCCAGGTCCGACTTCTCTCTCAATCATAGAACACCCGTAACACCCCAACAGCAATAGATAATATCAATAAATAAACCCCAATAGACAAGCAAACAAGCGCTAGGATTGACTCTCTCTTTGGGGGACGTTGGATCCCAAATGCATAAGGACTATCGCAGTCCTTAGCAGCCAGGGGACGTTGGATCCCCAGCAGAGTCGCCAGCTGTCGCTACTGCGAAAATCGGCGCCGGCTGACAGAAGAGTCGCCACCGTGCGTTATTTATCCCACAGGAGGGAAAGGAAACGCTCGAAGTAAACCTCGCAAAAAACGGGGAAAGGTATGGTCATCGCAACCAAAACCTGGGTTCGGGAGTCGGTTACGCAAGGGGAAGGTATTAACACCCCTCACGTCCGTCGTACTCGACGGGATCCACGCTTGCTTGGGTTGTCTAAAGGATGCAAAATAATCTATCTACGGCTGCTAGATCTAAACAGAAGGGAATTGACTCGATAGAGCGTCGCACTCTATGCCTACGTATTCTCAAGAGAGAAAGTCAGAGTCAACGTAGTTCGGGACTACAGGGAAAAAATTGGCTCGCCAAGACCTCGCGTCTTGTGCCTACGTACTTCCACACTGCATGAAAGATCAGAGCTTTACGTAGTTCAGGCTAACTACGGCTAAACAGGGTATTCTCACACAGCAGTGAGAAAAACAATTGGTTTCACAGGGTCGGGAACCTATGGGCAAAACTATGGCTTGGTCTCAAATGCACTCGGGCAAGAGAGAAAAAGGGTGACAATTAGTCGTCAGCGGGAAAGTCTCGATCGCACAGCAGCGAGAGAACAGAAAGTCAGTTGTTAGTGTGCTCGCTAGGATATCGCATCCTATGCCTACATATCCTCGTCTGGTACGAGGAATCAGAGCAGCTGTAGTTCGGCTACTTCGGGACCACAGCTCAAATCTCGTTTTATTAACATTCTGAAAAATGACTACAATGATTGAATACTGAAAAATAATCTCCTAGGAAATACTATCCTATCCTATCCTGAAAAATCGAATGGAAAATAGTCCCCTAACAAGTGGACTTCTAAACTATCCTAAAAGGAAAATAAACTCTATGGAAAAATGCACTCTAAAAAATATTAAGTCTACTTTAATATTTTTTTTTTTATTCTTTTCCAACTATTTTTCTCTCTTCTTTTCTTTTTTTTCAAAATGTATTCTTTTTTTCTCAAAATATTTTTTCCACATTTTTCTATGTATTTTTCTATATATTTTTCTCCATATCTTTTTTCATATTTTTTCACATTTTCTTTTTATTATTTCTTTCAATATATTTTTTTTCTTTTCAAGATTTCTTTTCTTTTTCTATTTTTTCTTTCAATATTATTTTCCTATTTTTTTTCTACAAACTAAACAAAATGGAATAATAAGAAAATAAAGAAAAGATAAATGGGGGGCACAGCCCAGCTGGGTGTGTTAATCAGCAGAAAAAGATAGACAAACTGGGCCCAGCCCATTAATTGGCCTCAGCCAGAAAAACAAAAAGGGAGGGGGTTATGATGCTGAAACGAGGGGGTGTTAGTATGGGGAAAGAACATTGGGCCAGGCCCAATCCATTTACACACACACGGGGGGATGGGGGAAGGAAATTGGAGGTGTAGATCTGGAATCCCAATGGGCTTGAGGCCCAATCCATGGCCACGTATCCTCTTCCATTCTCAGCACACAAAAAAAACCTAGAGGACTTGTTTTCCCCTTCACTGTTCACCATCAAGAATGCGCCGCTGCTCCTCTCTGAATCTATTCTCTCAACAAGCTCGTTCAACTCTCAACCTAATCTCCTCAGACAATCCTTCTAAAACCTGCAACCAACTGAACAAATTAACACACCAAGAATAATACCAATATCTGAGAATAATCATCCACCCCTTTGATGTTTTTGAGGCAAGTAATCGTCGGTGAAGACTTGAACACATTTCTGGAAGAAACTCTTGAAGTTTCTGGAGATTTGGTTCGTTGAAGGTGGTGAACCGGAGGTCCGTTCTGAAGAATTGTTGAAGGAAACCTGAAGAAATCTCATAACCTGACGAAGATGAATCGATCTGGACTCATGAAGGTTCTTGGAGACCAATTGTAGAAGACGACTTGAAGGTCTCAACGATGTTGTTGAAGAACGAGGCAATCTGGAGACTCGTGTGGAAGGTGAAGGATCTCGAAGATTCTGAAAAAAATCACTGAAGACCATTGAGGATCGGTCGAAGAATCTGGAAGATGATTGAAGGTTGATGAAGCTGAGGATGATCGGAGCCGATGATGATGATTGATGATGTTGATCGGTTGAATCTGGGAGATACGAAGAACCTTGAAGAACAACGATGAACTTTTGAAGCTTACGAAAAATCTGAGACAATCTGGATGAACGTGCTTGAAATTGATGATGTTGAAGGTTGAATGTGGCGAGGATGTGTTTGATCGGAAACTGGAAAAAGGTTGTAGATGATTGATCAGAAAGGAAAGGATTGAAGAGGAAACGAGGGAAGTTGGTGAGGAATCTGGGTTTGAGACGGAGATTGGAGTGTTTCTGGGGATTTTTAGTTTCAGGCGAGATTCACGGCGGCCGGAGTACGGTTATGGTGGCCGGAGAGTGACGGTTGCGGTGGTTGCATGGCCGCCGGCCATGCAACCGGTGAAGGTTGTGCGGTGGACACGTGGTGTGGCTGGTGGAGAGGGTGAACGCATGTGAGACACTTGGCGTGGAAAGGTTCTGAGTGGGACGCGTGTTTACTGGACAGCGTTAGTGAAATTATGACGTGTCTAGCCTCTAGCTTGTACACGTGGTGCTGAATATATACCCTTGGCATTTTCTGGACTACTCTGGAATCTTCTAGAAGCTGCTGAACAATTCTGGACAAAAGTGGACAATTCTGGACTTAACGCAAGCTGGGCCTCCACCATCTAGCACTGGCCCACGAAAATGAAAATGAAAACCCAAAAAAACTGCATAAAATGGTTAACAATGGATTAAAACATGCTAATGAAAAGATTAGACCTAATTAATCCTAACTAAATCTCAATTAACTAATCTGAAGACTAATCTAATTAATTTCTATAAATCCTAATTACCAACTAAACAAAACGATTAATTCCAATTAATTTCTAACAACTCTAATAATTCTCTAATCTAAAAGAAAAAACTCTAATAACTCCATTAATTAAACTTCTATAAAAGAAAATTTATTATTAAAAGAAAAAGTCTATTTATTTCTATATTAAAAAAAATGCTATTAAATTCTATACTATCTAAAAGAATATATTCAAAAATCAATTAATATTCTAAAATAAAAATCTATATTATTCTAAAAGAAAACCTCTTATTAGAAAAAAAAACTATTAACACTATTTAAAAACTATTAATATTCTAAAAAATTCTATATTATCCTAAAAAATCTATTAAATCCTAAAATGATTAAAATCTATCTAAAAAGAATTAAAACTATTAAAAATCCTATTAATATTCTAAAAATGATTTAAAAGCTATTAAAAATCTAAAAATGGTCAATAAAGTCCAGAAAAATCACAATAATTTCCAGAGGAACAAAAATAGCACAAAATCACCGATAATACCGCGAGAGTACACCAAAATAGCCGGTAAAAATAAACGGGCACCGAAATATCCCAAAAACACGATTCCATCCATCTAAACTGATTAAAAAACACCTGAGACGCGAGACGAGAGCTGTGATCCCGATAAAATCAAAACAAATGAAGAATGCATTGTATGCGATATGCAGATGCGAATGCGGTCATGCGTCGAAACATCGAGCCAGATACAAGACCCGGTTGGTCAAATTTTAGGGTGCAACAGATAGCACACACAGAACCGGAGCTCTGATGCCAACTGAAGGTGAGAAAATACTTAGAAGGGGGGTTTAAGTATTTTGAAAATATTATGGCAATAAAAACACAGTGATTTTTATCCTGGTTCGTTGAACTCAACTAATCCAGTCCACCCTATCAAGAGTGATTTTCCTTTCTCAACAAGGACTTAATCCACTATTAATCAAACTGATTACAATAGAAACCACTAAGAACAACTGTTCTTAGTCTTCTCAAGAACTACTGACCACAACTTGGTCTTTTCAAGGAACTTTTACAATCAAAATGTAAAGCTAAACAAGTGTTTGAATGCTTCTAAGTAAGCTGTATCACAACTGTGATTTACACTTAAGTTTAAGAACTTATGAAAACTATTAAGCAAATAATAATTTGTATGAGAGCTTTGTGAGAGTTTTCAAAATGAATTGTTCAATAATTCGTCAACTTGAGAAAGATGTTGAACTCTTGCTTTTATAGGCGCAGAAGTTCAAAATGTTTGCAAGCTTGAAGACCGTGTCTGCAAAGTAGTTGTAACCTTTTTGATTTTACATCACTTGACCTTTCTTAGAAGTAGAACGTTCAGAGAAATCATTTTTGCCTGAGCTCTTGTGTCTAGCATAAATGAGGAAAGAGTCGTTTGGCATAACCAACGGATATAACTTTGAATTCTTCTTCAACAAGTTTCTAAATCACAATAATCTACATCAGAGCCTTAACTGATCAGATTCTTTGATGTTCATCAGAGTTTACTGTATCAGAGTATTGCAACAAGTGTGCTTCAGCGGTAATAAATCAGAGCATAGTTTAGGGATCAGATCCTCAGTACTTGCAGCGTACAGTACTATTAGAGTCTTCTGAAAAACTGTGCTTGAAACTCTTCATACAATATCTTTAGTCTATGCTTCAGATGCTTCTGTAGCTTCTACTTCAGATCCTTCTGTAGGCAGCGCTCAGAGTCTTCTAAGAGATGCTTCCGACGCTTCAGAGCCTTGCGTAGTTCAACGTTCAGATCCATTTTTGCTTTCAGAAGAATATTAACTTTAATATCTGCAGCAAAAATACTTGAAAAAATTTAGAGTATATAATTTCTTAATACAAAATTTCGTAAGTGTTATCATCGAAACATAGAGATAAAACTAAGAATCAATCTGTGTTCTAACACATATGACTTTTGTAACTTTAAAAAACCACATCTTTATCTTTGTTAAGATTCCCTTCCATCTTTGTTAAGAAATATCACCATCTTTGTTAAGATATGCCTTTGATTTTTACCTTTAGGTCTTGTAAGAACTTCCCCCTTCATGATATTGTAATCTCTTGATGTTTGCTTTAGTTGTGTCCATTTATCTTAATTGAAATCATTGATATTATAATATCTTAATGTTTTCTTTTGGTTGTAAGCATTTAGTTTGATTGGAATCATTGCTTGATATTATAATATGCTTGCTTATTCTTGGTTGTAACCCTGCCTCTTATCTTCATCATGTTTGAATGATTATTGCTTTGTTAAGTTATTTCCCCAAATGATGAAACTCTTTAGTTCTCATCCAAGTTGCCTAATCTTTTTACCTTCCAAAGGAAAGCCTCTCTGTTGACCCTCGGGGTCATAGATAGCTCATAACATTACCTTTGACTTTGTTAAGTCATCTCCCTCTTAGTTAAGATAGAACCTAGCCACTAGACTTTTCTTAAAGTCTAAAAGACCTTTCCCTTGTTAGGAGTGTCTTCAACTAGAACTTTAAGATAGAGTTTGTTAACTCTATGTAAGAATTATGGTGATAATTACTTACTCCCCTCTTGACTTTGGTAAAAGTCAATTCCTTTGAGTGTATAACTAGAATAGAGAGTTTTGTTAAACTCTACACAAGCATTTTTATGTTTGTTCCCCTTTGAACCTTGATCATAATCAAGAGTTCTTCATCCTCAGTGAGGTGAACTACGAATGCTCTGATTTCTCATTGAGAATACGTAGGCATAAGATGCGACGTCTTGGCGAGCCCACTAACTCACTAACAACTAACTCTCTATTAACTTTTACAACTTAGGTTTAGAGTCGTCGTGCTCTATTTAGTCGTCCCGCCGTGGACATTCTCTTCTTTGTTAACTTAACCTTAGTTTAGAGTCGCCGCACTCTATGTAGGTGTCTCTCCACTTACTCTTTTCCCTTTAAAACCTTGACCATAGTCAAGAGTTTCTCACCCCTAGTTAGGGGAACTACGGTTACTCTGGTTCCATTCCCGTCAGGATACGTAGGCACGAGATGCGATTTCTTGGCGAGCATACTTTGTATATACTTTAAATCTTTACCCTTAGCACTTTCCTTTAGCAAGCAACTTTAGCATAACACAAATACTAACAAGAGGTTCCTGTAGAGTATTACAGATGTTTAGGATGTGAAATACCTACCCTAAGCATAACCAACCCCCAAATCTTTAGATCTCTTAGCTTCGTTCTTACGTAGCGTAAAAGGTTTTTCTTTCTTTAAACCTTTCCTTTGGATAAATTAAAGTCCGGTTGTGAATTTAAGAATTAAGGTTCAAGATAATCCAATAGCTTGATATCACGATTCTCACTGCAATACATACCACTATGAGTCCAAGCAAATTGAATATTAAGATCTCAAAACTTTTCCAATAATTCATATTCTAACATCATCAACTCGAATTTGTGTATCTCTTTTTGACTTAACACATCTTCCACTTTATTTGCTTTACCTGGATGGTACTTCATCTAAAGTCAAAAATATTTCAAGTACTCCATCCATCTTCTTTGACGCGTGTTCAACTCCTTCTGATCAAACAAGTATTTTAGACTCTTGTGATCACTGAACATCAAAGCATACTTCATACAAGTAGTGACACCACACCTTTAGTGTAAAAACAACTGCTGCTAACTCAAGATCATGAGTTGGATAATTCTCTTCATGACCCTTCAACTGACGAGAGGCATAAGCTACAACCTAACCACCCTACATCAACACTCCTTGTAATCCCTTCTTAGAGGCATTACAAAATACTTAATAAGGCTTAGTAGGATCAGGAATGATCAAAACAGGAGTAGTCATCAACCTTTCCTTCAAACTCATAAAACTTTGTTCACAACTCGAATCCCAACTGTAAGGAATCTCTTTCTGAGTAAATCGAGTCATTGGTAAGGACAACTGAGAAAACCCATTGATTAACCTCCTATAGTAGCCTGCCAATCCTAAGAAACTTCTAACTTCAGAAGTATTCTTTGGTCTTTCCCAATTAATCACCGCTTCAAATTTAGATCGATCTACTCTACTCCTCCTTGAGATATTATGTGACCAAGAAACTTAACTTCATTCATCCAAAAATCACACTTGGTTTACTTGGAAAAGAGTTGCTTCTCTTGTAATACCGACTGAACAATCCTTAGATATTTTTCGTGCTCTTGTGGAGTACAAGAATAAATAAGAATGCCATCAATAAAAATCACCACAAACTGGTCCAAGTAAGGTTGAAATATCATATTCATGTAGTCCATAAAAATAGCTGGAGCATTCATCATACCAAAAGGCATCGCAAGAAATTCATAATGGCCATATCGGGTCCTAATCTTTGGTACACCAGAATTCTTTACTCGAATTTGATGATATCCTGACTGTAAATCAATCTTTGAGAACATACAGGCTCCTTTCAATTGATATAACAAGTCGCATATCCTGGGTATGGGATACTTGTTATTAATGGTGACTTTATTCAACTGAAGATAATTTATACATAAACGCATACTACCATCCTTCTTCTTTACTAGAAGCACTAGAGCTCCCCAGGGTGAGACACTAGGTCGAATGACATGTTTTGTCAACATCTCTTCCAATTGATCCTTCAAATCTCTTAGTTCAAGTAGTGTCATACGATACGGAGAAACGGATATTGGGTTCGTCCCATGTATCAGCTCAATAGAGAACTCCACTTCCCTTTCCGGAGGAAGAAAAGTGACATCCTCGGGGAAAACTTATGGAAACTCACAAACTACAGGGATTTGTGAAACCTTCAGGTCGTCACTTGTTTCTTTGGCGAGAATAAAGAGGATAGACTTTTCCTTCTCGAACAAGAAATTAATCATGTCAACCGTACCTTCTAAAATAGTAGTTAATACATCCTTTGGAGTAGCTTCACTAGATGGAATGATGATTAACTTCTTTTCACGCCCAATAAACACTGAATTAGCATAAAGCCAGTCAATCCCCAAGACCACATAAACTTTCTTAAGTGGCAAACTGTCATATCCCAAATTTGTCCTACCTTCTCTAACCTTAACTGGCTTTGGCTTCGCACTCATCTACATCTCCATTAGAGCCTCAGTCCCCACTATAGAGAAGTTGTTCTCGAACTAAATGTTTCAGACAATAGAGGGATAGTTGTTGTAAGGAACAAGATCAAAATGTTCGCTCAAAAGAAATTGACATTTCTTCTAGACTGACACAAAGTTGTTATACTTGATGAAGCTAACAGTTTGGCATCTGGTCCACAATAAGCTGTAAGAAGGACAATGGAGATATATTCTAATTCTACTCGTGTCGCGCTTGTTTGCAATATATCTTCTAAGATTATTGAGACGATTTAGATTAGGTTTGTCATTGTGATATTATCGCGATTATCTAATCAAAGAGACACTTAGTCGTCTCATGATTACGATTCAAGCTGAGAAAGTTTCCTTACATCCCTGAAGGACTCAAGGCTATCATTGTCATTGTTGATGTGAGGCGAGAATTGAACAACTTTCAAGTAACATACATCAGTTTAGTTTGTTAAACAAGGAAGTGTTTTTAAGACTTGTGACCGGCAACATCCACCGCATGTGAAGAATCTGGTGCACAACGTATTTTGAAGGGATTTTAGATAAGCGATGATGTGGATGACTACTTGAAGTTAGAATTCACAAAAGAAATTGGATGTGTGGTCTACCGGCCAAGTTTACTCTAGGTTGTGAAACCACTAAAGCTTCTTGAGTTATATGAAACTGATCCACATCTCCATTTCTTACTGTCACGATAGTAAGAATATAGTAAAATGATGAAGCAAACACATTTCATATGTGCGGACTGATATATTAATGCCTCAATTTCTAAAGAGGTTATTGTTTGTTATGCTCAATGTCACTTTTCATATTTACATTATTAATCTATGAAAATTCATTTGTAAAAAAGAAACAAGTTTCTGTCATTGCCACACTACAGTTCCACGAGCATCCGTATTGTTTTCTTCAGCCATCTCCTAAACCGCAAAGTGAACCACATTAGTGAGCTCCGTCAAACCTCAATGCACCGTCAATTCCTGCGCACCACACCAAGTATTCATACCATTCAAAACTTCAGCCCCGACAATAATGAGTAATTCGTAGCAGCATGACCCACCACCGGCTAAAAGCAAAAGTTGTGGTTTTCCATACAATCCAAAATGGTCCTACGACTCACACGTAAAAACCAGACCTGCAAACAACATCATCAAAATGACAACACATAAAAAATAAGAAAGCTGTAAACATATATGACTTAAGATCAGTGTGAAATTTTGATGTTCTGTACAGTGTCGAGAAGCGGAAGCCAAGAGCTCTTTGTTGATGCAGTCAAGACACATAAGGAAAAGCTGTTGCGAGAGCATCGTTGGTTTTTATCCTCACCATATCAAACCTCTGCCATGCCAGGTCTTCATAAGTGCTCACATGAAAAAAGAGGATGAAGGATGGTTAGTGAAAACTTGTAAGCAATCTATAAAGAAAGTCGGTCACGCAAGCCATTCATCGGTCACAGACGGCGATAGTTTCGTAATTTCCCGAATTTGATTGATCACATATTCAACTTGGAAAACGTATTAACAGAATAGAAAATAATGAAGAGGATGTTAAGTGTTGTTCGAAAGCACCTTTGGATCACGTGGTCGCAAAGTTAATTTATGGAGAACCGTGGATATGTTGCCGCAGTTGGAAATGTTTCACACCCACAAAATACCTGCAAGTCACCATCAGAAATGAGAATGATACATCTATTACCACAGGAAAGGCCTTGCCGTATGCCAACATAATACGCAGCCCATACCATAATACGAAGCTCATGCCGTAAGTCCATGTTGTCCCATCACACTTCTCATAATGAGCTGCAGCCACAATGTTCATCTGACCCTTCAATACCAAAAACAACAATCGCCACTCTTACGGACCATTTGTGAAAGAGGCAATTCGCATACTTTTGTACACCAATATGCAAGTGATCATGAGTTTAAAGCTTACAGTTCTGGTCATTTCCCTTCAAATTATTAACTGGACAGAATTTGATGCAGCAAGCCCTCAACTGTAACCTTTCCCTGCGTCACATTATCAAAAAAATGCCTCAAAACAGTCGTAGACCATCACAACCATACGCGGCAATTTCACCCAAAGCCAACGACCATTACGGAGCAGCTTCGCATCCCACATGTGTTACCCATAACATCATCAAAAGAGGATAAAGTGCAGCAGCCTGTGTAGGTTGTGGTGACTTAGCAGGCGACCTCAAATTTCCCGTAACATGATTGTGCCTCAAGACCTGTAAGATCTTCGGTGAAACTTTATAACAACACCTCAATAGCGCACGAATCATGGTGTAATTACCCCTCACGCGTAAAAGCCATGACCTGCAAAACAAAACAAGCCACCACTATATTAGACACAGTAGCTGTTACAGATCAAACTGAAGATCCTGTGAAGGAATCTTTTCAGCATCAAGATACCGAGGTACAAATAAAATTGAAGCCCAATAATCTCACATCTGAGCTCCCAAGGGAAAGCCTCACTATTTCAGAGCAGACTAGGGGTGCAAATGTTGATGCAATCTCTACATTTAAGGAAATTGGAGTAACTGTTCAGGTGCTTAAAAAGCCTGGCGGTGCTTTCGGGGCACTTCTGGGGAGCTCCACTTCAAAGAGGAAGCTTGGTCTTGATAAAAAGGGCAAAGAAGATATCAAGCTAGAGAAAATTAGATCATCAGTCACTATTCCTTTCCATTCATCTTTTGGGAAGCATTCACCCGTAAAACCGAAAATTCTAACCAATTTCACAACAGCTCATATCCTGCTTCAAAAAAAAGAGCCAACAAAAATAGCAGAAGATACAGTCAGCACAAACAAACAAAATTCAAAGGCTAGAAAATAGGACAGGAAACTCAGCAAAGGACAACAGGGTCATATTCACTAAAATGGAAAGACATAGTCTTGGCATCAAAAAGTGATAACATAGATACTATTATGATTCAAACATGAAAAAAAAACCTAATGCTACACTATAAGAAACAAAAGATATTGGTTCAGAGGAGGAGGCGGAAAAAAGAAGAGAAAACCCTAGAACCTTTGCTAGCCGCCTACCTCTTACCACACTCCTATCTTCTTTCACTTCAGCTTCAACTCACCATTAACACAACAAACAACTTCCAACAACTCAGAAACCAAACTACCATCACTTCAACTACAACTCTCAAACCTTCACATACTAAACATTCTATCCACTTCCTCACTCAGCTTCATCACCCTCCTTCAACCTTCATCACTCCACCACCGCCCTTCACCGTTTAC
Organism: Lathyrus sativus; assembly: GCA_963859935.3. Lineage (NCBI taxonomy): Eukaryota > Viridiplantae > Streptophyta > Magnoliopsida > Fabales > Fabaceae > Lathyrus > Lathyrus sativus. Next base: position 716,609,743 of record OZ012741.1, read on the forward strand.
TCCATTCTTTTCTTCAACCGTATTCTCCAACATAAACTTAAGAGAAAAATGAGCTTTTCCAACCGAATACCTTCAACCAACACCTCAACAACACAAGAACCTTCGAATAACCCCCGCTTCATTCATAACAGAGGCGGAGCCGATCCCTTACAACAACTTCAACAACCTCAACCAAAGCTAACAACCCAGAGAATCTCATTAACCTCACTTTCAGACCTTCATCCCATTTCACCAACAGAAAGCCCAACTCAAAACCTTCATCACTCCACCACCGCCCTTTCACTCCATTAATTTCACTATCGAAGTCGTATCACTATCCTCTTCATCCTGTTTTTAACACACCTAAAAACCTTCATCCAATATCTTCAAATCTGCAAATCAAGCGCAAATCAGAACACAGAGAGTGATAAGAATAAAGGATTGCGAATCTGAACAAGAGAGAGAGCAAACCATAGATCCAGCTCAATCGAACGAAAAGGTTGGAGTGCAACGTATCCTTCAATTTGTTTTCGTTTGGTGGATTAGTGTTGGGCATCATGAGAAGCTTGCGTTGAAATCATCCGCGAGAGGTACAGGGGTTCGCCTCGTTTGATTTTGGTTTTCGCACATATTCACTGTTTGTTTTTCAATGGAGATTGTTGTTGATTCCTATGGTTCATTAGCTTATTAATTTATATATTATTAATTTTTTAAAACAATTATTAGTTTTTGTTTATATCTCATAAAATAGTTTTTTCTTTAGTTTGTATATATACATATATTATATATTTATTTTATTTAAGAATTTTGTAAATATTTGTTTATATATATATATATATATATATATATATATATATATATATATATATATATATATATATATATATATATATATATATATATATATATATATATATATATATATATATATATATATATATATATATATATATATATATTATTTTTTATTAAATCTAATTTTTAGAAAACTTTTAAATATTTTCTTTTCAACTTAAGTTTTAGAGTTTACATTTTTTAGAAACTAGATTATATTTTATTTCACTTCTATCTTTTTGGTCGACAAAGAGATTTCCATTGTTTAGCCGTCAAATTATTGACGTGAAATAAAGGATCCGAGACCACCTCTTTTCTCTCCTCATTTCTTGTCCTGATTCGATTCACCGACGCTATCAAACCATCTTTAAAATAAATCATCTTTGTATTGAAATAAAAGAGGGGATTAAGTGTAGACTTTCTTCCTTTCCGAGTGTCGAGATGCTCACTGTAGTGTGGGTGGTTTAGACACTCGTCTTTCAATACGAAGACATTTTTCTCTTTTCAAACCTTCTCTCTTAAAACCTCGTCCCCGCGCCGAGTGCATTTTCGAAATCCCTTTCAGTAAGGAATCATTTCTCTTTGTATTGAATTAAAAGAGGGGATTAAGTGTAGTCTTTCTTCCTCTCCGAGTGTCGAGATGCTCACTGTAGTGTGGGTGGTTTAGACACTCTTCTTTCAATACGAAAACGTCTTTCTTTCCAATTCTTTCCATTTTCAACCTTCTCTTCTAAAACTTCGGCCTCGCGCCGAGTGCATTTTCAAAATCCCTTTCAATAAAGAATCAACCTCTCTTTGTATTGGATTAAAGAGAAAGGATTAAGTGTAGACTTCTTCCTTTCCGAGTGTCGAGATGCTCACTGTAGTGTGGGTGGTTTAGACACTCGTCTTTCAATACAAAGACGCGACTTCTTCCACCTATCTCTTTCCACAACTTCCTCCCGCAACCTTTCTCACCTAAAACCTCGGCCCCGTACCGAGTGCATTTTCAATTTCTTTTTCATAACCAAACTTGAATGGTCATGGAGTGGTTAGGCGTAGGCCTTCTCCTATCCCGAGCGCTGACGTTTACCGTAGGGTTCTCTATCGCAAAAGCACTTACCATTCAAAACCAAAAACACTTTAATAAGAGAATGAAGTTCTCTTTGTATTGATTTAAAAAGAGAGGATTGAGTGTAGTCTTCTTCCTCTCTGAGTATCAGGATACTCAATGTAGTGTGTGTGGTTTTGATACTCGTCTTTCAATACGAAGACGCTACGTTCACCACACCATTTCATAACAAAAACTTTGAGATAAAGAATTGGGTACTACCCGCAAGGGGTTACTATCTGAAGACCTATCTCGCCTCTAAAAACAACTCACCAATCAAACATGACTTCTTGCCTCACATGGCGAAAATCATCCTTTCAAAAAGGATATGTTACGTTCGTTCTACCGCAAACAGGTAACGCATAAGTCTCCTCACATGCGAGCAACAAAACACCTAAACTGCTAGAATGCACATGATACCATCGTCTACCAGTACACCCCGATTTCCCGCAAACCGTAGGCCGAACTACGGCTGCTCTGATTCTTTACTTATTTCAAGTAAAGATACGTATGCACAAGGGCCACAATCCTTGCCGAGCACATTCCCCCCATATCTGTAGTTTCCCAAACTACGTCGACTCTGATTTTCTCATATCTATTGAGAATACATAGGCATAGGACTGTGAAGTCCTACCGAGTCTGTTCCCTCTCTTTCTTCCCCTGTTACATCTCTTTCCTCTATTTCTAACCCTTTCTCTCTCCTTTGGAACACTCTTTTATAGCATAACGTTTTAAGCAAATATAACCACACATCGACAAACAAATGGTTCCCATCGAGTACGATGGATGTGAGGGGTGCTAATACCTTCCCTTCGCATAACCGACTTCCGAACCCGTTCTTGGTTGTGAGACCATCTTATCCATTTCTCTTAAGGTTTTCTCGATATTTTCCTTTCCCCTCATGGGATAAATAAAGTTCGGTGGCGACTCTTTTGTCTATCCTTTTCGCCTCCCCGTTGTTGCACGATGGATTTTTCGAGTAGCGACAGCTGGCGACTTTGTTGGGGCCCCCTAGCGAGCCAAACCTAGTTTTCCTGCCGCATGTGTGTTTTATTTGTTTTTGTTTTTGTTTGTGTTATGTTCTTTCTAACCTGTGGGGTTTATTTGGGATTGTTTTGTGAGAATAAAGCTTTTGACCCGAGCTTTCGAGTATACACTAAGTTAGGAGGTGGATTCTTTCTGATTTGTGAGACTTGGGACTCGTTGAGTTGGATCCAATTCCACCACTCATATGAGACCCTGTTGGGATGATTATGTCTTACATATAGTCGTAATGGCGTTTTTATTTCCGACGTGGGAGTCTGTGACTCTGAGGACCTTTGTAGAACCTTATTCCAAAGGTTGCTAAGACATAACTTTGTGTTCATCCTTTGAAAGGATTACCGTCTTACGAGTAGTCGTTATGATGGAAAATTTTTTAGGGTTAGTGCATGGGACTTTGTTAAAAAAACCTTTGGGATACCCTCTCTAAACCTATAGATTACCCACCCAATGGGAGAGATTCCTTTTGTGTTGTTTTGCAGGACCTGTGATTTTGATCTCGCTTTTTGTTCTTTATCATGTGCATTCATTTTGCATTGCATAGAATTTTTGCATATCAAGGGACTTAAGAGACTGTGATTATCTCAGGTATTGATGAACACAATGACTGACCAAAGAAAGAGAAGCACAAATTCCATCAAGTTTAGAGAACCAAAGTTGGAACTAATTCAAGACATTCTGATTGACGTGCCAAAGGCTATCAAGACCAACTTTCAGGGGAAGTATGGGAAATTGCTTGATCTCCTTCATTCTAAAGTCGATACTTGGGCTTTGTTCGCTATGGCTCAGTTCTATGATGCGCCTCTCAGATGTTTCACTTTTCAAAGCCTCCTGCCATTGCTCTTACTCTTCGTATGATCAAAGAGGAGGTCAAAGGTGGGCTAGCCAATAAGGGATGGGTTCAAGGCTTTCCTTTGAAATTTCTGCTAGATAAAGCTGCTTAGTACAAGACTGTGGGAGATTGGGAAAGGTTTGGTATTGTTGTTGCTCTAATGATTTATGGGATTGTCCTCTTTCCAAATGTAGACAACTTCATAGACATCGCTGCTATCATTCTCTTCATGAAAAAGAATCCTATTCCTACCCTCCTCGCTGATGTTTACCATTCTATTCATTGGAGAAGTGAAAAGAAGTCAGGAATGGTCCAATGTTGTTCTCATCTACTATTCAAATGGTACGCCTCTCATCTACCGAAGAAGGGACCGTTCGTGGAAAACAAGAAAAAGCTGAAGTGGTCTCAACATATTATGTCTCTAGAGGTCAATGATATTGCTTGGTACTCTCAGGAGTACTATGATGTGGAGATTATCTTTAGTTGTAGGGAGTTTGGTAATGTACCTCTAATCAGTAAGGCTGGTTGCATCAACTACAACCCAGTCATGGCATTGCGTTAGTTGGGCTATGCTATGGAAGATGAGCCCGAAGCAGAGAAAGTTCAAAGCTTCTTTTTTCTTGCCACAACAGAAGATCCCACGTTTGCCAGGAAGATTGCTAAAGCGTGGGGCAAGATTCACACGAAGGGGAGGAAAGAGTTAAAGGCAAAGAATTGTGTGGCGAAGGAGCCATACAACTAGTGGTTGCTAGCCCGAGTGGCCGAAAGGTTGCTGCCATTTCCCTCAGAACCATCTATGCGAGAAGGACCTCCTGCTCCCACCCATGTATCTATGGAAGAGTACGAGAAACTGAAGCGAGTGGTAGAGAGGTTGACTAAAGAAAATCAGGACCTCGAAGCTGAAATTCACCGAGCAAATGTGGAGAATGGCCAGTACAAAAGGAAAGTAGAGTTTGAACAAGACCGAGCGGCTGAGAATAGCAAGAAATTGAAGTTAGAAACAGACATGAGAGTCAAGTACCAGTAGGGTTTCGAATGGGCTGATACATCGTTGACAAATCTTCGGCAACGCCTAAAGGAGACTAAGGCTTCTTGTGATAGAGCATGGCATTTCTTTGAACTAGCTTCTGCTGAGAAGAAGGAGACAAGAGAGAATCTTGAAGCTGATATTAGGGATCTTGAAAAGCAACTGAGAAACGCCTTGACCCTAGTGGAGGATGAACAAAGACTCAAGGAGGAAGCATTAAGGGCTTCATATGTCACTCCTGACATGTGGAGCAACAAATGTATGGAATTGGAGACTGCCCAAGAAACAGTTACTCTATGGAGGAATCGTTTCGACGCCTTGCAAAGGGATAGTGCTCAGTGGCTCAAGAAGGAGGCTCAACTCAATGAATTGTTGGACACCCACGTGGATTCTATTTGCTATTACCATTCGACTATAGACATGTGTCGCGCTAGGTATAACAATCTGGTGGAGCATTGCAACCTCATGATCCGTGATATCCCATGGAGGTTGGAAAGCGCAATTTAAGACTTGGAAGGAAATGATGTCCCTCCTTCTATTCACCACTTTCTCCAGCTCTGCGACCAAATGGTTAGAAGATTCATGTTCGAGACGAAAAAGCTTGAAGAACGTCTCCAAAAGAAAGAGTTTTAGTTATTCAGTATTTTCTTGTAGCATGAATTGTTAGTTTCAGCTTATCCAGCAATCGTTTGTATTGAATTTTCTCTCAAATTAATGAAAGTTTGCTTTTTGGTCTAAATTGTGCATTTCTTTATTATTCAGTCACGATTCTATAATACCAATGATAATCATGAGCCTCGAAAGTCTCTCGAACATTTTGCATACGTTTGCGCATTTTTCTTTTTGCATTCCCTACAACCGACCTTACACGCACTTACCCTTTCAGAGAGAGTAAAGCAAGATGACTTCACAACATCGGTATAACACAAGGAATAATCAGAAAAGAGTCATGGATCAGATAGAGCAAGACCAGGCTACTATGAGGAGCGAGATGCTAGGCATGAAGACGCAGATGAATCAACTCATGGAGGTGATTCAGAACATGGCCAGGAGTCAAGAAGAGAGGAGCGCTAATCATACTTTGGCTGGTGCAGTTCCCAATGCAAGTGGCGCAGTTCCAATTCCTGTCGAGGCCACCCCAACCCCTGTTGGGGCAATTCCTACTTCTGCAGGTGCCGTACCTATCAACACCGTCCATCCACCAGTCGGTACAACTCATCCTTATGGTACCATGATCCCAACACAAGTCCAGTACGATGATCATGAAGGTTTCTATGAGAATTCAGGTGAAGCATATGGACCAGAGACTGCAGAATTAGAGAAGAAGTTTAATGCTTTACAAGAGGTGGTGAAGGCATTGCAAGGCCCCGATGTTTTGGGACTAGATGCTGCTGAAATATGTCTTGTACCCGGAGTTAAGATACCTCTGAAGTTTGTAATCCTAACCTTCGAGAAATACAAGGGTAACAGTTGTCCTAGGACCCATATAAGGTCTTACTGCAGAAACATGGCCGCATATTCTGATGATGAGAAGCTGTTAATCCATTTTTTTCAAGATAGTTTGACAGAGGCTTCTCTGGAATGGTACATGCATCTTGAACGATCCAATGTGAAAAGCTGGAAGGAGTTAGCAGACGCTTTCGTGAAACATTATCAGTACAATACTGACATGGCTCCAAATCGGATGCAACTCCAGAATTTGACCTAGAAACCGAATGAGTCTTTTAAAGACTTTGCTCAGAGGTGAAGGGGAGTGGCTGCAAGAGTACAACCCCCGTTGATGGAGAAAGAGCTGACAGACCTCTTCATGGGCACGCTGCAAGGACCGATCCTTGGGCATCTAGCGTCTACAACCTCTACAGTGTTTTCTGAACTTGTCACGGATGGGGAAAGACTAGAGAGTTTTATGAAGGCAGGAAAGATTCAGAATGTCGACGGATCCTCAAGTGGGGTCAAGAAGCCCTATCATGGTTTTGTTAAGAAAAAGGAAGGCGAAGCTAGTGCTGTGTTCACCAGTAGAGGGAGAACTCATCAAGGTTATCACCATGTTGCTGTTGTTGCTCCACAACAACCATTGTCCATCCCAGCAAGTCAGCCTGCAGCTCAGCAAAATAGACAACAACAATCTTACCAACCAAGACAAAATCAGTACCAGGGTCAACAAAGATTGAGAAGGCCAGAAAGAAGGATTCATCCAATTCCTTCGACATACGCCAAATTATTGCCATTTTTGTTGAAAGGAGATCTGGTTCAGCTTAGGGAAATGAGGGACCCTCCGGAGGTTCTTCCCTTTGGCTATGACATCAATGCAAAATGGGAGTTCCATTCTGGCTCCCCGGGCCATAACATTGAGAATTGCAAGACTTTGAAATACATTGTGCAAAATCTTATCGATTCAAAAGCGATAAACTTCACCCGAGATACCCCGAACATCAAGACTAATCCAATGCCACCTCACCACTCAACGAACATGATTGAAAGCTCAAAAGGGATCCGATTAATTTCGAATATTGACAAATTGAGAACGTCTCTCTCAACTATTAAGGAGAAACTCTTGTTGAAGAACGTTTATCCAGGCTGTTCAACCAATTGCCACGTCTGTTTGAACGGATCTCAAGGATGTGCTGAGTTGAAGAAAGGCATCCAAAGCCCGATTGATCAAGGTATATTAGTAGCAGAATAACTATCAAATGTTGAAGAGGTTGCTACTCTTGATATTCCTTTTGAAACATTGGAGATACCATATGATGATGAATATGAGTTATGGATTCCATCTGATAATTTGACTTGTACTCCATTGACAATACCGTGCGATGAGGAAGAATGGGACAATATGTATGGACAAGCTTCTATCCCTTTACAGATCCCATATGATGAAACGTATGTGATTCCTAGTGGTCAAGGGAGAACACCTTTGAATATACCTTATTATCCGGTCGAGATACCTATGTCTCCACCATCAATGAATCAACTTGTCATTTCAGCGCCAACTCCGTTTCCATACGAGAGCACGAGAGTTGTACCTTGGTTATACGACGAGACTGTTTTTCTCAATAGACAGAAGGTGGTAGAAGAAGATATCTTGGAAGAAAAGAAGATTGTAGAGAACATCGTGGGAGCCGGTGGCGTTACTAGAAGTGGTCGAATCTTCGCTCCAACTGTACCTCCTGTCAACAGCAGTGACAATACAAGGAAAGATACTGCCATACCAAGCACCATTGAACAGGGGCAGTCATCTAAACAGAAAGACGTCCCAAATGATGAAGCAGAGGAGTTTCTAAAAATCATTCAGAAAAGCGATTACAAAGTGATTGACCAGCACAATCAGACTCCCTCGAAGATATCCATGTTGTCATTATTAATGTGTTCAAAAGCCCATCAAGAAGCACTGCTAAAATTCTTGAAGGAAGCTCATGTGCCAGAGGAGATATCAGTAGTGCAGTTTGAAGAAGTGGTGGGAAACATAGCACCAGGTCATATTTTGAGATTTAATGACAGTGAATTACCTCCCGAAGGTAAAAATCATAACAAGGCCTTGCACATTACTATCGAATGTGTGGATGTTGTATTCTCTAGGGTGCTTGTTGACATTGGATCATCGCTGAATGTGTTACCAAAGAGCTCGTTGTGCAAGCTGTCAATTGAAGGACTTATGATGAAGCCAAGTCAAACTATTGTAAAAGCTTTTGATGAAGCTAAGAGAACTGTGATAGGCGAGGTTGATCTCCCGATCAAGATCGGACCTCATACTTTCATCATTACATTTTATGTAATGGATATATATCCCGCTTACAGATGCCTCCTTGGTCGTCCGTGGATTCATTCCGCAGGTGTTGTAACTTCAACCTTGCATCAAAAGATCAAATTTATGATTAACAATCAGATGGTCATCATTGAGGGTGAAGAAGATGTTCTTGTGAGCCATCTTGCTTCTTTCTGCTATGTGGAAGTAGGAAATGAAGTGCATGAGACACCGTTTCAAGCTTTTGAAGTAATCAATGTTGAAATGATTTACGAAAAGCCAATATCTTCAATAGTGACTTGGAAGGACGCGAGGACAGTGATAGAGGAAGGACATCCGCGAGGATGGGGCAGAGTGTTGGAATTGCCTGTTAACAAAAATGGAGTTGGTCTAGGTTACAAGCAGAAGAATACAACTGATAAGGGCAAAGGTCTTGCAACCCCGTTGGTTTTTACTAGTGGGGGCCACCTTGTCGATGGTCAAGTCATGTTTTTGGAAACTGAAGTCGAAGATCATGAAGAGTTGTGCATGGTGTATCCTAGGGCGCCTAATCAAACTTTGAACAATTGGAGAGTCGTCGAAATCCCCAAAGTTACTCTAGTATACGAGTAATTCCCTGTTTTTTATTTTACATAAAAAAAAATCTTATGCTCTGCCCAAGGCATATGGATCATGTTGTAGGGCTTTTTGCTTTTAAAGCACAACTTATCATCAATAAATAAACTTTCGCATCCAATTACGCTCTCTTTCTTTCATTTTTACTTTTTGCACATAAAATTATTTTTGAAAGACAATGTTTTGTTTTATTTTTCTTCTTTCTGTCAATCTTTTCTAAAAAAATAAAAGCATGAAGTCATTCATCGTGCAGATCTTCCCTTGCTCCTGTAAATAACGACCCCGTTATGGTCCAATATGACTTTGATAACCCGATCTACCAGGCCGACGAAGACTGCGAGGAAGATTATGATCTCCCAGAAGAGCTAGCTAGACTACTAAAGCAGGAGTCAAAGGCCATTCAGCCATATCAAGAAGAGGTCGAAGTCATCAACATGGGAACTGAAGAGGATACCAAAGAGATCAAGATAGGTGCAACTTTGGAGTCAGAGATTAAGTCAAAACTGGTAATATTGCTTCGAGAGTATGTTGACGTATTTGCTTGGTCCTACAAGGATATGCCCGGTCTAGATGAAGAGATTGTGATGCACAAGCTACCTCTCAAGGAAGGTTGCCCGCCAGTGAAGCAAAAGTTGAGGAGAACAAAGCCAGAGATGTCCTTCAAGATCAAAGAAGAAGTGCAAAAGCAATTAGACGCTGGTTTTTTGGCAGTATCCAGCTATCCACAATGGGTAGCGAATATTGTCCCAGTACCTAAGAAGGATGGGAAGGTGCGAATGTGTGTAGATTATAGAGACCTTAATAGAGCGAGTCTGAAAGATGACTTCCCTCTACCACACATTGATGTGCTAGTAGACAACACAACCCAGTTCTCTGTCTTCTCGTTTATGGATGGCTTTTCTAGATACAACCAGATTAAGATGGCGCCCGAAGATATGGAAAAAACGACTTTCATCACCCCATGGGGAACTTTTTGTTACAAGGTCATGCCGTTTGGGCTTAAGAACGCGGGCGCGACATATCAGCGAGCAATGGTCACTCTCTTCCACGACATGATACATAAAGAGATTGAGTGCTATGTAGACGATATGATTGCGAAATCCCAGACCGAGGAAGAGCACCTCATCCACTTGGAAAAGCTATTCGCCAGATTAAGGAAATTCCAGCTGAAATTAAATCCCAACAAATGCACTTTTGGTGTAAGATCTGGTAAACTGCTAGGTTTTATTGTAAGCCAAAAGGGGATTAAAGTCGATCCAGATAAGGTCAAAGCTATCCAAGAGATGCCGGCACCCAAAACTGAAAAGGAAGTCCAAGGTTTCCTTGGGAGATTGAACTATATCGCCAGGTTCATATCTCATCTAACTGCCACTTGTGAGCCCATCTTCAAATTACTTCAAAAGGATCAAGTTGTGGTATGGAATGATAATTGTCAGAAATCCTTTGAGAAAATAAAGGAATATCTGCAAGAACCGCCGATCTTGATGCCCCCAGTACCCGGACGACCCCTGATCATGTACCTGATTATGCTAGAGGGATCCATGGGATGCGTGTTTGGTCAACATGACGAAACTGGCAGGAAGGAGCATGCAATTTATTACCTCCGCAAGAAGTTTAACGACTGTGAATCAAGATATTCAATGCTCGAGAAGACATGTTGCGCATTGGCTTGGGCAGCAAAATGCTTGAGGCAATATATGCTCACTCATACGACCTTGTTGATCTCCAAGATGGATCCTGTCAAATACATATTCGAGAAGCCCGACCTCACCGAACGAGTGGTCATTGGCAAATGGTGTTAATAGAGTATGACATCCAGTATGTTACGCAGAAAGCTATCAAAGGAAGTGTACTCTCTGACTACCTTGCCCACCAACCTATGGGCAACTACCAGTCTATGCGCTTCGATTTCCCCGACAAAGACGTCATGTTTGCCAGAGACTATACCACACCAGGCCCAGATGATGGACCCGAACCAGGATCGCGATGGACGCTCGTGTTCGATGGTGCCGCAAATGCCAAAGGCTGTGGAATTAGGGCAATCATCACTTCTCCAACTAGTTTTCACCTACCATTCACCGCCAGATTATGCTTCAAGTGTACTAACAACATGGCTGAATATGAAGCTTGCATTTTCGGAATTGAAGTTGCCATCGATAATAGGATCAAAATTCTAGAAGTCTATGGGGACTCCGCGATTGTCATATGCCAGATTAAAGGGGAGTACAAAACACTTGACCTTAAGCTAATTCCATACAAAGATCACGTCTTGAAGCTAATCCCGTACTTTGATGAGATCACTTTTCATCACATTCCCAGAGGAGAAAATCAGTTGGCTGACGCTCTAGCAACACTAGCATCTATGTTTCAAGTCAAGTGGAAGAATGAGGCGCCATCCATCCGTCTGGAATATCTGGACAAACCCGCTTATTGCTTGGCAGCCGATGCGGAGGAACCTAAAATTGATGATCATCCTTGGTTCTATGATATCAAGCGGTATCTAGAGACACAGGAATATCCAGAAGGCATAACTATCACTGACAAGAAGTATCTCAGAAAGCTCTCCTCGAAGTTCTTCCTCAGCGGTGACGTATTGTACAAGCGGAATTATGATTCGGTTCTACTCAGATGCGTGGATAAACACGAAGCAGAATGCATCATAAATGAAATGCACGAAGGATCTTTTGGAACACATGCTAGTGGTCATACTATGGTTAAAAAGATTTTGAGGGCGGGATACTATTGGATGACGATGGAAACAGATTGTTGTCTCCATGTCCAGTCATGCCACAAGTGCCAAATTTACGCAGACAAAGTTCATACTTCACCACTCCCTCTGAATGTGTTGACTTCGCCTTGGCCTTTCTCTATGTGGGGTATAGATGTAATCGGATGCATCGAGCCAACCGCTTCGAATGGACACCATTTTATCTTAGTGGCCATCGACTACTTCACCAAATGGGTAGAAGTTGCATCTTATGCCAACATCACTAAACAAGTGGTGACTCGCTTCATCAAGAAAGAGATTATTTGTCGATATGGAATCCCGAACAAGATCATTACAGACAACGGTTCAAACCTCAACAATAAGATGATGAAAGAATTGTGTAAAAACTTCAAAATTGAGCACCACAATTCAACACCTTATCGTCCCAAAATGAATGGAGTTGTTGAGGCGGCAAATAAGAACATTAAGAAAATTGTCCAGAAGATGGTGAAGACTTACAAAGACTGGCACGAGATGTTGTCGTTTGCGTTGCATGGATACCGCACCTCAGTACGCACTTCTACAGGGGCTACCCCGTTTTCTCTCGTATATGGCATGGAAGCAGTATTGCCCATTGAAGTAGAGATTCCCTCCTTGAGGATTTTGGCAGACGTCAAGCTAGATGAGGCCGAATGGATACAAGGCAGACTCGACCAGCTTAATCTCATCGACGAGAAGCGCATGACGGCCATCTGTCATGGACAGTTATACTAGAAACGGTTGAAGAGGGCCTTTGACAAGAAAGTTCGCCCACGACACATCCAAGCAGGAGATTTGGTACTGAGGAAAATTCAGCCAACTCATGTTGATCCAAGGGGAAAATGGGCACCGAATTACGAGGGTCCGTATATAGTAAAGAAGGTTTTCTCCGGAGGAACCCTGATCCTTTCAACCATGGATGGTGACGATCTCCCATCCCCTGTGAATTCGGATGCAGTTAAAAAATATTATGCCTAAAAGATAGACCCGGTGGACCAAAAAGAAAATCCACGCAAAAATGGGCGTCCTGGTGGACCATAAAAATGGTTCAGGCAAAAATTAGGGACTAAAAAAAAAGTATCCTGGTAGGCTGAAAAACCGAAAGGGCGGCCTAGGCAAAAGTTAGGGATTCAAAAAGGCAAAACTGCATTTTGAAAAGACATGCGAATTCTCCTCCATAATCATCAAGCTCTCGACTGAGAAAGATCAATTTAATCGTGGCGCTCAGAAGTAAGGCGTGAAGGGTCTTCAGAGACATATGGGCCATAGCGGATTTGAAACTTGGCAGGAACCATTTTCAACATTGTCTTAGTCTTTATATTCTCTTTCAAAAGCAGTTACCTCTTTTAGGAATTGCATCCTTTTGTAATTTTCCCATTTATGGGTTTTCATCAATAAAAATTACTTTCATCAAAGCTTTCTCTGTTTTATTTATTTACCCTTTGGTTGCAAGTTTCATTTATTTAATGATGGGTTTGGCATATAATGACATTATGGTAAATTAAATTAAGGGATGGCTTACCCTCTTAGGGTAACTAAAGGGTGACCATGACTCTAAGGAGTACACAGGAACACCATTCTAAATTTTGAAACGACTTGACTGACAAGGCCGTCAAACTCAGCAGAGCGGGCCCCGAGTTGAAGGTATCAGCACCTCCAGGTTTTATTACATCATGAAGAAATGATGTCAGGAAGTCAGGCTTGTTCTTCACTTTCCCGCCTGATCCAAAGTTCAATTTGCATTGGCAACTACCAAAATCCGCCATGTCGGCACTTGCATTTCCAATTACCTGTCATAATCATATAAATCATACGCATCACATTCGACTTCATAAGCATCTTGCATCATATGCATATCCAGAATCATATCATACTTTCCCTAGCTCTTGCATCTCTGCACATTAGCATTTGCATTTGCTTTTCCATTTATGGAACATTATCATCATCAAGCATTCGCATATGCAAGCTCAGATCCAGGATCAATCTTGAAGATTTCCAAGATCATATTCAGCCCAGACAGGGGCATCCCTTGCAAGACCGTGGGCGTCCCCCACAAAGTTGTGCAACTTTTTTGTTGGACAAATTCAAGAGCTTCAAAGCAACCATCAGCCCAGTCAGGGGCATTTTATTCAAGACCGTGGGCGTTCTCCACGAAGTTGTGCAGCTTTTTGAGCTTCAAAGCAACTATCAGCCTGGTTAGGGGCATCATCTGCAAAGACCGTGGGTCACCCCACGAAAATCAAGAATATCAAAGCAAAATTCAGCTTAGTCAAGGGCATATTATTCAGAGCCGTGAGCGTTCCTCATGGGAGTTATTATCATCCTTCTTTATGGTAATAGCTTATAGCGTTTGTTCCCTATTATCCTTTTGGTAATGGATCCCTTACATCCTTTTTGGTGTTAGGGTTGATTTTGTTTCACTCCATCATCCTTTTTGGTGATGGGTCTGACATCCTTTTTGGTGTCATGACTAGCGTCTCCGCTCCATCATCCTTTTTGGTGATGGGTCTGACATCCTTTTTGGTGTCATGACTAGCGTTTGTTCCCCATTATCCTTTTGGTAATGGATCCCTTACATCCTTTTTGGTGTTAGGGTTGATTTTGTTTCTCTCCATCATCCTTTTTGGGTGATGGGTCTGACATCCATTTTGGTGTCATGACTAGCGTCTCCGTTCCATCATCCTTTTTGGTGATGGGTTTGACATCCTTTTTGGTGTCATGACTAGCGTCTCCGCTCCATCATCCTTTTTGGTGATGGGTCTGACATCCTTTTGGTGTCATGACTAGCGTCTCCGCTCCATCATCCTTTTTGGTGATGGGTCTGACATCCTTTTTGGTGTCATGACTAGCGTTTGTTCCCCATTATCCTTTTTGGTAATGGATCCCTTACATCCTTTTTGGTGTTAGGGTTGATTTTGTTCCGCTCCATCATCCTTTTTGGTGATGGGTCTGACATCCTTTTTGGTGTTACGACTAGCGTTGTTTTCTCCATTATCCTTTTGGTAATGGATCCCTTACATCCTTTTGATGTTAGGGAAATGTGTGTGAGTGTTGTCATGTTCTGGTGATAACCGCTTTTGCAAGATATCCAGTATTTCATTCCCAAGCAGTTTCCTTCTTTTCGGACAAATTCAGGGTTTTCTTTATATCTAATTGACTTACACCTTGAAAGAATGAACACAGTAGCAGTTCATCTTACGGGGTCAAAGCCAATTAGATAGGGGCATCTGTCATACCCCAAATTTGTCCTACCTTTTCTAACCTTAACTGGCTTTAGCTTCGCACTCATCTACATCTCCATTAGAGCCTCAGTCCCCACTATAGAGAAGTTGTTCTCGAACTAAATGTTTCAGATAATAGGGGGATAGTTGTTGTAAGGAACAAGATCAAGATGTTCGCTCAAAAGAAAGTGACATTTCTTCTAGACTGACACAAAGCTGTTATACTTGATGAAGCTAACAGTTTGGCATCTGGTGCACAATAAGCTTTAAGAAGGACAATGGAGACATATTCTAATTCTACTCGTGTCGCGCTTGTTTGCAATATATCTTCTAAGATTATTGATACGATTCAGATTAGGTGTGTCATTGTGATATTTTTGCGATTATCTGATCAAAGAGACACTTAGTCGTCTCATGATTACGATTCAAGCTGAGAAAGTTTCCTTACATCCCTGAAGGACTCAAGGATATCATTGTCATTGTTGATGTGAGGCGAGAATTGAACAACTTGCAAGTAACATACATCAGTTTAGTTTGTTAAACAAGGAAGTGTTTTTAAGACTTGTGACCGGCAACATTCACTGCCTGTGAAGAATCTGGTGCACAGCGTATTTTGAAGGGATTTTAGATAAGCGATGATGTGGATGACTACTTGAAGTTAGAATTCACAAAAGAAATTGGATGTGTGGTCTACCGGCCAAGTTTACTCTAGGTTGTGAAACCACTAAAGCTTCTTGAGTTATATGAAACTGATCCACATCTCCATTTCTTACTGTCACGATAGTAAGAATATAGTAAAATGATGAAGCAAGCACATTTCACATGTGCGGACTGATATATTGATGCCTCAATTTCTAAAGAGGTTATTGTTTGTTATGCTCAATGTCACTTTTCATATTTACATCATTAATCTATGAAAATTCATTTGTAAAAAAGAAACAAGTTTCTGTCATTGCCACACTACAGTTCCACGAGCATCCGTATTGTTTTCTTCAGCCATCTCCTAAACCGTAAAGCGAACCACATTAGTGAGCTCCGTCAAACCTCAACGCACCGTCAATTCCTGCATACCACACCAAGTCTTCATACCATTCAAAACTTCAGCCCCGACAATAATGAGTAATTCGTAGCAGCATGACCCACCACCGGCTAAAAGCAAAAGCCGTGGTTTTCCATACAATCCAAAATGGTCCTACGACTCACGCGGAAAAACCAGACCTGCAAACAACATCATCAAAATGACAACACATAAAAAATAAGAAAGTTGTAAACATATATGACTCAAGATTAGTGTGAAATTTTGATGTTTTGTACAGTGTCGAGAAGCGGAAGCCAAAAGCTCTTTGTTGATGCAGTCAAGACACATAAGGAAAAGCTGTTGCGAGAGCATCGTTGGTTTTTATCCTCACCATATCAAACCTCTGTCATGTCAGGTCTCCATAAATGCTCACATGAAAAAAGAGGATGAAGGATGGTTAGTGAAAACTTGTAAGCAATCTATAAAGAAAGTCGGTCACGCAAGCCATTCATTGGTCACAGACGGCGATAGTTTCATAATTTCACGAATTTGATTAATCACATATTCAACTTGGAAAACGTATTAACAGAATAGAAAAGAATGAAGAGGATGTTAAGTGTTGTTCGAAAGCACCTTTGGATCACGTGGTGGAAAAGTTAATTTATGGAGAACCGTGGATATGTTGCCGCAGTTGGAAATGTTTCACACCCACAAAATACCTGCAAGTCACCAACAGAAATGAGAATGATACATCTATTACCACAGGAAAGGCCTTGTCGTATGCCAACATAATACGCAGCCCATACCACAATACGAAGCTCATGCCGTAAGTCCACATTGTCCCATCACACTTCTCGTAATGAGTTGCAGCCACAATGTTCATCCGACCCTTCAATACCAAAAACAGCAATCGCCACTCTCACGGACCACTTGTGAAAGAGGCAATTCGCATACTTTTGTACACCAATATGCAAGTGATCATGAGTTTAAAGCTTACAGTTCTGATCATTTCCCTTCAAATTATTAACTGGACAGAATTTGATGTGTCACATTATCAAAAAAAATGCCTCCAAACAGTCGTAGACCATCACAACCATGCGCGGAAATTTCACCCAAAGCCAACGACCATTACGGAGCAGCTTCGCATCCCACATGTTGTACCCATAACATCAGCAAAAGAGGATAAAGTGCAGCAGCCTGTGTAGGTTGTGGTGACTTAGCAGGTGACCTCAAATTTCCCGTAACATGATTGTGCCTCAAGACCTGTAAGATCTTCGGTGAAACTTTATAACAGCACCTCAATATCGCACGAATCATGGTGCAATTACCCCTCACGCGTAAAAGCCATGACCTGCAAAACAAAACAAGCCACCACTACATCAGACACAGTAGCTGTTACAGATCAAACTGAAGATCCTGTGAAGGAATCTTTTCAGCATCAAGATACTGAGGTACAAATAAAATTGAAGCCTAATAATCTCACATCTGAGCTCCCAATGGAAAGCCTCACTATTTCAGAGCAGACTAGGGATGCAAATGTTGATGCAATCTCTACATTGAAGGAAATTGGAGCAACTGTTCAGGTGCTTAAAAAGCCTGGCGGTGCTTTCGGGGCACTTCTGGGGAGCTCCACTTCAAAGAGGAAGCTTGGTCTTGATAAAAAGGGCAAAGAAGATATCAAGCTAGAGCAAATTAGATCATCAGTCACTATTCCTTTCCATTCATCTTTTGGGAAGCATTCACCCGTAAAACTGAAAATTCCAACCAATTTCACAACAGCTCATATCCTACTTCAAAAAAAAAGAGCCAACAAAAATAGCAGAAGATACAGTCAGCACAAACAAACAAAATTCAGAGGCTAGAAAATAGGACAGGAAACTCAGCAAAGGACAGCAGGGCCATATTCACTAAAATGGAAAGACATAGTATTGGCATCAAAAAGTGATAACAGAGATACTATTATGATTCAAAAGATATTGGTTCAGAGGAGGATGCGGAAAAAAGAAGAGAAAACCCTAGAACCTTTTCTAGCCGCCCACCTCTTACCACACTCCTATCTTCTTTCACTTCAGCTTCAACTCACCATTAACACAACAAACAACTTCCAACAACTCAGAAACCAAACTACCATCACTTCAAATACAACTCTCAAACCTTCACATACTAACCATTCTATCCACTTCCTCACTCAGCTTCATCACCCTCCTTCAACCTTCATCACTCCACCACCGCCCTTCACCGTTTACTCCATTCTCTTCTTCAACCGTATTCTCCAGCATAAACTTAAGAGAAAAATGATCTTTTCCAAACGAATACCTTCAACCAACACCTCAACAACACAAGAACCTTCGAATAACCCCCTCTTCATTCAGAATAGAGGCGGAGCCAATCCCCTACAACAACTTCAACAACCTCAACCAAAGCTAACAACCCAGAGAATCTCATTAACCTCACTTTCAAACCTTCATCCCATTTCACCAACAGAAAGCCCAACTCAAAACCTTCATCACTCCACCACCGCCCTTTCACTCCATTAATTTCACTATCGAAGTTGTATCACTATCCTCTTCATCCCGTTTTTAACACACCCAAAAACCTTCATCCAATATCTTCAAATCTGCAAATCAAGCGCAAATCAGAACACAGAGAGTGATAAGAATAAAGGATTGCAAATCTGAACAAGAGAGAGAGCAAACCGTAGATCCAGCTCAATCGAACGAAAAGGTTGGAGTGCAACGTATCCTTCAATTTGTTTTCGTTTGGTAGATTAGTGTTGGGCATCGTGAGAAGCTTGCGTTGAAATCATCCGCGAGAGGTACAGGGGTTTGCCTCGTTTGATTTTGGTTTTCGCTCATATTCACTGTTTGTTTTTCAATGGAGATTGTTGTTGATTCCTATGATTCATTAGCTTATTAATTTATATATTATTAATTTTTTTAAACAGTTATTAGTTTTTGTTTATATCTCATAAAACAGTTTTTTCTTTAGTTTGTATATATACATATATTATATATTTATTTTATTTAACAATTTTGTAAATATTTGTTTATATATATTTATTTTTATTATTATTTTTTATTAAATCTAACTTTTTAGAAAACTTTTAAATATTTTCTTTTCAATTTAAGTTTTAGAGTTTACATTTTTTAGAAACTAGATTATATTTTATTTCACTTCTATTTTTTTGGTCGACGAAGAGATTTTCATCGTTTAGTCATCAAATTATTGACGTGAAACAAAGGATTCGAGACCACCTCTTTTCTCTCCTCATTTCTTGTCCCGATTCGATTCACCGACGCTATCAAACCATCTTTAAAATAAATCATCTTTGTATTGAACTAAAAGAGGGGATTAAGTGTAGATTTTCTTCCTCTCTAAGTGTCGAGATGCTCATTGTAGTGTGGGTGGTTTAGACACTAATCTTTCAATACGAAGACATTTTTCTCTTTTCAAACCTTCTCTCTTAAAACCTCGGCCCCGCGCCGAGTGCATTTTCGAAATCCCTTTCAGTAAGGAATCATTTCTCTTTGTATTGAATTAAAAGAGGGGATTAAGTGTAGACTTTCTTCCTCTCCGAGTGTCGAGATGCTCATTGTAGTGTGGGTGGTTTAGACACTCGTCTTTCAATACAAAAACGTCTTTCTTTCCAATTCTTTCCATTTTCAACCTTCTCTTCTAAAACCTCGGCCTCGCGCCGAGTGCATTTTCAAAATCCCTTTTAATAAAGAATCAACCTCTCTTTGTATTGGATTAAAGAGAAAGGATTAAGTGTAGACTTCTTCCTTTCCGAGTGTCGAGATGCTCACTGTAGTGTGGGTGGTTTAGACGCTCGTCTTTCAATACGAAGACACAACTTCTTCCACCTATCTCTTTCCACAACTTCCTCCCACAACCTTTCTCACCTAAAACCTCGGCCCCGTACCGAGTGCATTTTCAATTTGTTTTTCATAACCAAAACTTGAATGGTCGTGGAGTGGTTAGGCGTAGGCCTTCTCCTATCCCGAGTGCTGACATTTACCGTAGGGTTCTCTGTCGCAAAAGCACTTACCATTCAAAACCAAAAACACTTTAATAAGAGAATGAATTTCTCTTTGTATTGATTTAAAAAGAGAGGATTGAGTGTAGTCATCTTCCTCTCCGAGTATCAGGATACTCACTGTAGTGTGTGTGGTTTTGATACTCGTCTTTCAATACGAAGATGTTACGTTCGCCACACCATTTCATAACAAAAACTTTGAGATAAAGAATTGGGTACTACCCGCAAGGGGTTACTATCTGAAGACCTATCTCGCCTCTAAAAACAACTCACCAATCAAACATGAGTTCTTGCCTCGCATGGCGAAAATCAACCTTTCAAAAAGGATATGTTACGTCCATTCTACCGCAAACAGGTAACGCATAAGTCTCCTCACATGCGAGCAGCAAAACACCTAAACTGCTAGAATGCGCACGATAGCATCGTCTACCAGTACACCCCGTTTTCCCGCAAACCGTAGGCCGAACTACGGCTGCTCTGATTCTTTACTTCTTTCAAGTAAAGATACGTAGGCACAAGGGCCACAATCCTTTCCGAGCACATTCCCCCCATATCTGTAGTTTCCCGAACTACGTTGACTCTAATTTTCTCATATCTATTGAGAATACGTAGGCATAGGACTGCGAAGTCCTACCGAGTCTGTTCCCTCTCTTTCTTCCCCCGTTACATCTCTTTCCTCTATTTCTAACCCTTTCTCTATCCTTTGGAACACTCTTTTATAGCATAACTTTTTAAGCAAATATAATCACACATCGGCAAACAAATGGTTCACATCGAGTACGATGGATGCGAGGGGTGCTAATACCTTCCATTCGCATAACCGGCTTCCGAACCTGTTCTTGGTTGCGAGACCATCTTATCCAT
Organism: Lathyrus sativus; assembly: GCA_963859935.3. Classification (NCBI taxonomy): domain Eukaryota; kingdom Viridiplantae; phylum Streptophyta; class Magnoliopsida; order Fabales; family Fabaceae; genus Lathyrus; species Lathyrus sativus. Next base: position 716,630,788 of record OZ012741.1, read on the forward strand.
TTCTCTTAAGGTTTTCTCGATATTTTCCTTTCCCCTCATGAAATAAATAAAGTTCGGTGGCGAATCTTCTGTTTATCCTTTTCGCCTCCCCGTCGTTGCACGATGCATTTTTCGAGTAGCGACACAAACAAATAAGGTCAATCTGGAAAACTATACCATCCACCGATAGCGAACAAATTCACAAATCAACAGTGTCTCAACAACATCATCCATGGCAGTAGTAACCACCATGGGAGGAGACAAAGGAATTTCTTGCAAGCTAAGTCGCTTCATACATTATCTCGACACAAAATAGTGTGTTTCTCCATAATCAAACAATACAAAACAAGGGTGACCATTTATGTGACACGTACCAATAATCAAGGCATTGTTACCCTTAGTATTCATCGAATCCAAAGTATACCCCCGACCAACACTCGTTCCTTGCATCTGCTTATTCTTCTGAGGACAATCCCTAGCTATATGGCCTCCCCCTTGGCACTGAAAACATCTCAAACACCCAATGGCACATCTTCCAAAATGATCCTTGTTACATCTACGACAAAAAGGTGGAGGGGTGATCTCACATTCTACATTGGTTTCCCTTTGAAAGGTTGAGGTCTAGGCCTAAATTGGTCACTTGGTCTTCCCTGGTCCTTTTGACCAATCCTATATTGATCTCTTTCTTCTTGATTTTTTTTTCAAACTATTCTCAGCTACATAACATTGCCTTAGTAACTCAGCATAGGTAGCGAATTCCCTCTGAGACACACTGTAACAGATTTCAGCCCTTAACCCAAACAAAAACTGATCTATCTTCTACTTTTCATGTAGTGTGTACACATCTTGTCTAGAATAAGCATATGTATCTTCAAACTTCTTAGCATAAGTAGCCACTGTCATATTACCTTGTCTAAGATGTTGAAATTCAAACTCTTTTTGAGTCCTCAAGGGGCTAGGAAAATACTTATCTAGAAAAGTAGTCTTAAAATGCTCTCAAACCCTTGGTACTCCCTGATTAGTCATCAGAGTTAAAGAACTTTCTCACCACCTCATAATGAGACCCCTCATCATGCGAGAATCAAACACAACTTTATTCTCCTCACTACAATGCATTATCTAAAAGATCCTTTCCATATCGGTTATCCACTCATGAGCTTTAACAGGATCTAATCCACCATGAAATTCTGGAGGATTCATGTAAAAGAAATCCCGAAAACTCTCACCTGCAACTTCTTGTGGAATCCCTTGAGGGTAAAGACCACCATTCAACTATTGCATGAATTAGTTATGTTACTGCTACATTTGTTCCACAAATTGAGGCCATTGAACACCTTCACTTCCACTTGGTGGATCCGAATCGGAAGTCTGAGTTCTTAGTCTACCGCGGTCTCTGTGTCCGTCAACCATAATCCTAAACTTCATACAAATAAAATCAAGTTGATCAGACTCAACACTATGAATATAACATCCAGGACAATGATGACAACACACATATGAGGTAGAAAGAATTACTCATAATATTTCATGGCTAGGTTGAGGATACGACGTGCTCTGATACCAATTGTAACACCTATATATAATACATGTCTAGAATATACATATTATACATATTTTCAAAGTTGGTACTTAAATACATAAGTTTCTAGTGACAACATTGTACATATTGCATGCCCAAAATAGTAACCAATTTTCTTATCAAAGTCAGTAGTTACAGGCACCTCTTAACCCAATTGTTATTGGTACTTTGATCTGGTTGTCACCAAACCCTTTGAAAATTCAGTAATTACTGGTATTGCTCAAATCCAATGGTTATTGGTATTTGAGTTGGTTGTTACCGATCCTCCCAGTTAAGTCTAGTGATTACTAGCACCTCCATAACCAATTGCTATTGGTGTACCCCGATTTGGTCGTCACCAGTCCTTTCTAAGTCCAATGGTTACTGGCATTGCTTGAAGACTATTGTTATCGGTACCGTGAGTTGGTTGTTACCAATTCCCTCAGCTAAAGTCCTGTATTTTTGCCAATGTTTGATTGGGAATCCCAATTATTATTGGAACTCCGGTTTGGTCGTCACCATCATTCCCAGGAAGTCTAGTAGTTACTAGCACCACTTGAACTGTTTGTTGAATCTGGTTGACACCAGTATTCCCAGCGAAGTCGTTGCTTTCCCCAATCGAGTCTCAGAGATCTAGTGGATACTAGCATCCTCGGTGCGTCTAGTATTGTTTTAGTCTTTTCCTGAAGATCCCGTTCGAACTCTTCGCTATAAGAAATCCCTCATTTGGTTATCCCTCAGTGAGGTTCGCGTATCTGATCTTTCACTTCCCTAGTGGAAATTTGCCTTCTTCCCCAGTGGAGTGTATTCCCTCTCCCCCGGCGAGGATTTGTCTTTCTCGGTGCAGTTTGTATCCTTGTATGGAAGATTCCCCTTGAAATAGCATCATTAGTCTTGTTTGAACTATTGTATGTTATGCCTTGGATCTTTCCCCGGTGTGTCAACCCCCTGTGAGTAGTTACTCGTCGTATTGACGTTCTTTTATTGTTGCTCGTGTGTCTGCATTTATCTTGAACTCAAGCATCATAAAGCATCATTTAGAAGTCATTACATTTCAGAATTTGTCCTTTTGCATACCATCGGATTTAAGGGACAAAATTTTTGGTTTGTTATATTTAAATACCTTTCACTACGATTCTATGAAGATTGTCATCTCTCACTGCCATCTAGTGAAGATATTCAAATAGGGGAAACTGTTGCACCCCAAATTTTGACCCCTTAGATATTCATCATCATTTTAAGGATCATTTTCATTTAATTATCTAACCATAACCTATTTCAAGTTTGTCTTTGTTAAGATACAAGTGAATTAGGGTTCCGTACAGTCAAGAATCGAAGTTTTGATGGTTTAATCAGTCAATATATTGGATTGATTATCCATGAAAAAAGTCTCCACATCATCAAGATACTACATTGGGTCAAGTATGAGTCCAATTTGAGGTTGTCACCCAAAGATTAAAGACAGTGCAGTTCAGGATCCCCGATTAGGGTTTCCGATCAGGAAAAGTCAACTGTAGTTTGACTTTTCATTTAAAAGGTGTTACAATGATGGAATTATGGTCCACAAAGTTCATATGGCTTATTTAAGTCCACTCAAGAAGTTTTAAAGCCTCAGAAGACCAATAACATCAACAGTCAATCTGATAGTTATCGATCGATTGTTCGGTTGATCGAAAGTCAACTCTTCAACCATAAGAAATTTGACCTCAAAGTGTGAATAAAAAATGTTCCTAATAACATATTACACCTATCCATGAAGTTTCATGACCATTGGATCAAAGATTCAGGAGTAATCGAAAAAGTCGGGAATTAGGGTTTTGAAAGGGGCAAGACCATAACTTCCTAACCACACATCCAAATGAGTTGGTTCAAAGCTTGTTGGAAAGGTCTTGGCAAGCCCTACAAAAGTGTAAAACTGACTCATGGGCAAAAAATTCATAGATTTGGAGTTATAGCTAAAATCATCACAAGAGGGAGAAAACACTTAGAAAATTTTTAAGTTTCTGGCCTTTCAAATCATGTTTTCAGCCAATTTTGAGGCGATTTTTACCTAGTTACACTTGGAATATGAAGATCGTGAAAACATGAAAGTTTTATAGCTCCATGATGGATTTCCAAAAAGTACTAGAACTCCTCCATAGCCCTTATGAGCTGGGAGTTATGAATCCAGCAAGTTGGGGTTTCAACATTTGAGTGCACCATTTCAACTTTTTCACAAATCCACTTTTCAGCCACTTGAATCATTCTCAACCATTGGATCATGTCTTGATATCATAATTAGAGAGGTTTATGGGTAGAAATGCAGAAATAATGAGAGTTTGAAAGCTTTGCAAGTTGGCAAGACAAGTTGCCATTATTTTATTCAAAACAAAGAGGAAAGAGAAACTTTTTGGTGAGAAAACTTCCAGCTGTAGCTCCCTACACTCTAGCCTCACTTCAGTCACCTCCATGTCCTTCATTCCACTTGAGTTTTTCCCTGCATTGAGCCAAAGAACTGATATGCACAGCTGCCACATGATCTTGGATAGATTTTCTTCCAAAATTTCCCTCCAAAGGCCAAAATGCAAATCTGTCCCAAACTCTTCTCTTAGCCTGTAAATAGAGGCTTCATCCCATTCCATTATTCACACCAGAGCTATCAAAAACATCATAAACACATAGCTCTCCTTCTTTCCCTCTTTACTTGTAAGTGAAGAAATTTTACAAAACCACCAATTTCACCACTTTGCTTTTTTCACACCAGTTCTTGTTCCCAACACAAAAACACTTCAAATACCATATACACACCCTTAAAATGTCCATTTGAAGCTGTTCCCATCATTACTTTCTCCAAAAAAAACACTTGAATCAAAAAACCAACTGTTCACACGCCATAGTTTGACTTTTATGCATATTTCAAGCCAAATCACCGCACAAACCTTTTTCCATCAAAATAACACTTGGAGCATTTCATGTTTATGATATTTTAACTGTCCATAACATCAAATAGCAACTGGAAACTCATTTGTGAGATCTGTCCTCAAGAGTTGTTTTGTTTCTTCAAGAAGAAGTAACTTCACAAGCTTGCTCAAAGGGAAGGGATTCTGGATTTTTTTTTTGCAGCTAGCATAGTAAGGACTACAAGAGGTATGTAGTTTTGAACCTACTCATCATTATGCATCATAAATTTGTGTGATTTTTGTTTTGACATTGTTATGCTAGAGTTGTAATCTTTGCTGTCAAATATGTGTGAAACCTATGCCATGTATGTTTGTTGTTGGAATGTCATTTACTTTAGTTGGTATTTACTACTTTTGTGAAAGTAAGCTTTTGAATATATGATGAGGATAGGTTGAACACCAAACCATTTTAAAAACTGAAAAGGCCTAGTTTTAGTGGTTCATTCTTAACATTGTCATGTTGATTGTTTACAAACTTTAACTTAGTGCATAGTTTTAGATCTGTTTAGCATAGGTTGATTTGAGACTAGCATTGTTATGTTGAGCCTCTGTTGTTGTTGTCAACTTCTTTGAGGTTTGATAACCTCTGTTGCCATCAGACTCAACCTTATTTTGTTGCAATTTATATATGTTGAGCTCTTGGTCAGTTGCAATTTAGATTATTGAACAATTACTTTGTCATTGAGTCATTTGTTTTAACATTGTCCATATGCCAAGTATTTTTTAAACCATGTCACCAACTTGTAATTTGGAAATCACTTTCTAATTCATGGAAAAACTGAGACCATCCTTTGAATTTAATTCATAAGCAACATGTTTAGAACTTGAGCAGACCATTACTTGTTCTTAAGTGTACCTGTTTTAATCCATGAATTTCAAACTCATAACTAGCATGTTCATTCGAGTTTCAAAAAGTATTTTTCATTTGAATATTTGGTTGACACCATCATGTTCCTCATGAAAAATCAAGTGGTTTTGACTAAAATTTCATGAAAATTGGTTGAGATTTGAGGAATTTGGATTGTAATCGTTTTTGACAGCTTGCCTTGTTTTGTTCTTACAAGCTTGCCCAGGATGCACCTTGTTAGGTATAACATTTAATGGGGTGGCTTGATACAATGGATGTATCGCCACCCTAGTGGTTATTGCCTTGCCTTTAAGAACTTTGCCATGCGCGTGATCCCCGGTTCGACCCTCAGCGAGGGCATTTTTGCCTATTTTCATTATTTTTACACATTTTTGATATTTTATTTTATTTTTCCATATTCTTTCATGAAATTTTGGCAAGCACACGATGGATGTTATTGTTAAAGTTATAACATCCACTGTGACATTGACTACTGTACTAACTAATTAACCTGTAAGTAAAAGCAGTAAATAACACAACAATTGTTCACCCAGTTCAGTGTCAACAACACCTACATCTGGGGGCTACCAAGCCAGGGAGTAAATTCACTATTAGCATAATCAATTCAAAGTCAAACAACCAGTTTGCACTTCTCACTTAATCTCTACCTAATGACACTTCAACCTAGAGACACTCTAGACCTGAGTATTCCCACTCACTCCCCCTCAATCACACCACAGTGATATCAGTACACAATTACAGAATAAAGATGAAGACACACTTCATACACACCTTGATCTTGCTTCAAAGCTTTGATCAAGGGACACACACACTCTTGCTTAAAAGCTTTAAGTGAGACACAACTTAGAACCTACCTAACCAATGCAGCTGACAGTTGCTTGGTAAACAAGTATTCCTAAGACTCAATTCACACGTGAAGAACACACTTTCTTCACTCACAATACTCACGTGAAGAACAACCTTCTTCACTCACAAGGACTCTGCAATCTACACTCTCTGATCTTCTGTTTAGTGCTTGATTTCTAGGATTTCTCCTTCTGATATTTATAGTCCAGTCAGTCCTTTGGGCCTTGGTGCACATGGTTAGGTTTAATCATAACAAACCCTACTCTTCAATTCTCTGCACGCTTGCCCTTTAATTCAGGATCATTTGTTTCGCTTTAGGGCTTCTCAAATGTCTCCTATCTTTCAGCTTGAGCTTCTGATTTGATTCCTGATTTCTAGATACCAGAAAAACTAACTTGCCCGCTGGATGTCATACGGTCAGTGTCATGACATTCTGTATGACATTCAGCTTACCTTATAGTTAACTTACCCTGCACACACATCATTAAGTATGTCCTAACATTCAGTATGACATACATGCAAACTCTAATGTTTTGCCACAAAATGCAGCCAATCAAGAGCACTTACATTTCACATGCGTGATGTGGTTGAATTGGTTTAGTTTTAAGCCTATAACCCCAAGGTCTTGGGTTCAAGCCTTGGGGGAGGCATTTCTTACTTTTTAGTAATTGGATTTTGTTTAATTTTATTTAATTGTCATTTATTTCAAATTTTCATAACTCTTTCATTTTTAATCATTTTTTAATGATTCTTTTTGCTAAATTTTTATATTAATGTTTATTTTCATATAATTCTTAAAGAATTCTAAAATTCTTATTTTAGAAACACTTTGCATTATGAGGAAATTGTGATTCGTTTTAGGGTTTTCACCCTCCTATCTTTCCTCTTTCATTTCTACTTTGGATTTCATTCTCTTTGAGTTTTAATTTGAAACTTGGTTTGTTAGAATCCTTATGTACTTGAGTTTGACTTAAACTCTTGCTTGTAAGCATTTGTGTTTGATCTCTTCTTAGAACTTGAAAGTTTTCCCCGTGAAGTTTTGAATTTTTCTCTTACATTTGTTGTGACATTATCTAATTATACTTGATGATTGTGAGTACATATGACATTTTGTAACTTTAAAGACCACATATTTGTCAAGATACATATTTATCTTTGTTAAGATCCTCTTCCATCTTTGTTAACAAATATCCCTGACTTTGTTAAGATGTGTCATTAGTTTTTACCCTTTCATCGTTTTAAGCCTTGTAAGAACTTCCCCCTTCATGATATTGTAATATCTTGATGTTTGATTTGGTTGTAACCATTTATCTTGATTGAAATTATTGCTTGGTATTGTAATATGCTTGCTTATTCTTGGTTGTAACCATGCCTCTTATCTTCATCATGTTTGAATGATTATTGCTTTGTTAAGTTTATTTTCCCAAGTGATGAAACTCTTTAGTTCTCATCCAAGTTGCCTAATATTTTCCCTTCCAAAGGAAAGCCTCTCTGTTGACCCTCGAGGTCATGGATGGCTCATAACACTTCTCTTGAATTTGTTAAGTTATCTCCCTCTTAGTTAAGTTAGAACCAAGCCACTAGACTTTGCTTAAAGTCTAAAAAGACCTATCCCTTGTTAGGAGTGTCTTCAACTAGAACTTGTAGGATAGAGTTTGTTAACTCTATGTAAGAATCATAGTGATGATTACTTACTCCCTTTTCTTGAGTGTTTAACTTAGATTAGAGAGTTTTGTTAAACTCTATACAAGCACTTTTATGCTTGTTCCCCTTTAAATCTTGATCATAATCAAGTGTTCATCCATCCCTAGTGAGGTGAACTACGATTGCTCTGAGTCTATCCTAGTTAGGATACGTAGGCAGAGGATGCGATATCTTTGCGAGCAAACTTAGAAACTATCCTTAGGTCTTTACCTACAACTCAACTTTTTACCCAATCCCAATCCATAGCAAACATTTAACAAGTATTATCATGCAAACAAACAAAAGGTTCCTGTACAGTACTACAGATGTTTAGGATGTGAAATACCTACCCTAGGGATAACCAACCCCTGATCCCCGATCTCTTTAGTGTTGTTGTTACATCGCGCAAAAGGTCTTTCTTTCTTTAACCTTTCCTTTGGATAAATCAAAGTCCGGTTGTAAATTTTAAGAATTAAGATTCAATTTAATCAATAGCTTGGTATCACGATTCTCACCGCAACACTCATAACCTTATTATTTACAACAACATTATATGATTCATACAATTCTTCAATTTTAAGCTAGACAAACACTTGCCCATGATACACACCTAGGTATCATATGCACAAGCATTTCCATCTATGTCATCCTAATTATCTTACTAATTCATTTCATTAATTACTAATAAGGGTTTCCTCACCAATCCTTATAGTTTTTCAATCATATCATCATTTAATCACAAGCAATAATTCATTGATGGAAAACATGCATAACACCCACAAACCATAATAATGAACATAAGGTAATTCATAACAAAGCTAAAATATGCATGTGAAACATCCCAAACAAGAGACAAAACAATTTTCCAAAAACCTGCCATAGTCGCCCGGCGAGCAGCCAACGAGGCCCAAACAGAAGAAAAATTGCATCATGGTCGCCCGATGAGAAATCAACGATGTAGCTCGCTTTCTGTTCACCAAATCTCTCCAGGCGACGCTGGCAGGAATCATCTCGCCTTGAGCTCACCAAAGCTCGCTCGGCGAGATTGTCGAATTTGCAGAAGTTTGATGGAAGGGAAAGGGGTTTTCACTAAAACCATACACATGATTCTTCTAACACCAAAATCCAACATTCAAACATGAACAACAACATTAATCATATGAACAACAACAATCATAGGATTCTCATGAGTATGGAAGAAATATATCACAAACCAATATCATCAATTTCTATCTACAATCTCTAACTTCTACCACTTAATATCTCTACCTAGAACCCACCTTGCAAATGAGATGAAGAAGTTGTTGAATGATGAAGATGAAATGAATTTTATGATGTGTGATGAAGAGCTCCAATTTCTTCTTCTACTACTACTAGGTTTCTTTCTTCTTTCCTTCTTTCTCTTCTATGCATTTCCCACAAAGTTGAAAATGAATATGATACATAGAGATATCATATGGAAAGTAAAAGTTGGTAAGATAAGTACTATATATGTGGTCATGAAGTGGGTATCAAATTTGTGGTAAGAAAATGATATAATTAGTAGTAACATAATTATTAAGGGGTATAATGCTTAATATTTGTTCTACTATAGCAACTGGCTCATTATGAATGTTATCAAAATGTCTCTTTTGTATCAATTAATAAAATATCAATCTTGAATAATATATTAATTAAGTCAATCTGACTCAATAGTTACTCTAATTATCCAAACTAATAACTTTCAGAGCATATAGGAACTCGGTTGATCTCAACTGATATTATTTAGAGTATTTAATGTAACACGGGGTATTACATAAGTCATTTTTGTCTCAATATATCTTTTTCGGCCATAAGCAAATATTTGTCGTCTATTTATTGAGTATCAACGCTCAAGACACTGTCAACACTTTAATCCACAAAAAACACTAGTGGTGGTTTTAACACCGACAAAAAAAGTTGCATGTTTTTAAATAAAATACGAATATGTTGTTGTTGGGATTCAAACTCATGAGCAATATAATTTTTCCTTCGGTGGATTCATAACCGAGAGAAAAAGTATCAACTTTTTATGACGTCATTCGCTACTTCGTTTTGAAATCAAAATAAAAGGGGGTTTTGGTAGTAGTGAATTATTGGTTATGTTGCATCATCTCATGACTCAAGGTTAGTTGATAATGTAACACATGGGACATTTGCTTACACCTAAAAATAAATTATGTCATCTGAAATCAGTAAGATAAATGATTAATAGATATGTAAACTCCCCTCAACTTATTGCAAGTAAAGCAAGTACGGATACACTTAAACGTGAGACAATTGAATATTTCTCAAATCCGTTATAATCTATTATTCTCGTCAAGACTCTAAACTCAATCAATGCGAAGTGTAACTAAATAATTAACCATTACGAGCATGCCTTATGTTGATACTGTCATTATCCAACATGTTCGTCTGTCCGCTTTTTTAATGTTCAGACACTTTAAGATATGAACATATTTTTTGTGTGTTTAATTTTTTTTAATTTAAATTTTATATAAAAAAAAATTGAATGAAATAGTTGTACAAACTACCATATAATCGTTAATAAAAAAAAAAGTTAATAAAAAAAAGTTGAATTTTAAAATAAAAAATAAAAGAGTATATTTTGAATAAAAATAGGCTACACCAAATTTAAATTTTCTCGTTAGAGCATCTTTAGTGGGAGTAAACTAAATGGGTAAACTAAGATACTTTTTGTGGGTCCAAAGTGATTTGTAGGATTTAAAAAATTTATAGTTGATTTGAGTAGTTTTTACTTTAATGGTGGTTGTCTATAAGAAACCAAAACTTGACCCCACATTTTATATTTTTTATTCAAGTTACCATTAATTTAATTATTTTAATTAAAATACATATAATTTTTTAAATAAAATTTACCTTAAAAACTTAAAAATAATATTAAATATATTTTATTATAAAATTAAAAATGATACAAAATTCACAACAATAATACATAAAAAAAATTATATTTTCATAGGAATATAATTATAATAAGCATTTGATTGGTTGGGATCCATTTGATAAATAAATAAGATTGAAAATTGAAAGAAAAAAATTTAGAAGTGAAACTGTGTGTAAAAAAAATTAAAATTTCTATAGAATTTATAGAAGGTAAAAAATGATAATATGACCGTTACTATTTTCAAATATCATATCCTTGTTGGAATATTTGGAATATTTTATTAATATTAAATAATATTATAATAGGTTTCACATAGTTAACGTTAACTATATAGATAATGGGAACTAAATTTTAGTTCATTTGGATGTCATGTCAGCTCTCCTATAATGCAAATTCCTTATTACTAACGTAAGTTATAAAGAATTTTGGTTTAACAACCCTGCGTTAAAGTTGCTCTTATATATGTTCATGCCCGGCCTAAGGGATAGGCAAAGTAGGCAGTTGCCTTGAGCCTCCAAATTTCCTTTTTGATGCAAAGGCCTCTTTATAACATGAATATAGATCTACACTGTTATAATTTCTGTGCAAATGGCTTTGGTTATTTGTTTGGCAATTTGTATTTAATGTTAGAGAGTGAATATGGAACACATCAAATTAAATTTTTTTTATCATTAATAGTGATGTAAATTTCAATCTACTACATATTTATCTTGATTTTTAGTACGTAGTTAAGTTCAAAAATAAACTATTATTTGTTATGCTTTTTTGGAACACACATTCAATATAATATCATATAATTTAATAGCTTGAAAATAATTTTTTTATTTTTTAAAATTTTTATAGTTTGTGTTTCTCAAAAAATATTCATTATTGTAAAAAGCATATACTATTTTAGTGGCAATATTGGATTCCAAAGTCCCTGTAGTTTCATAGGTTTGAATTGAAAAAGGCAACAAGAATTAATCCATGTGAAAACACTTAAATTGGTGTGGTCAAGCCTAATAATTAACCAGCTACCAATTATTTTGTGGTTAGTTACTAGTCAGTCCTTGTAGTATCATTTATATCAACAACCAACAATCGTCTTCTTTTGTCCTTATTTATGGGTGGAAATAGATTGGAAAATGTTCTTTTTTTTACTTTTATGTCTACTTCATCTTTGTTGAAATTGTAAAGACGAAAGTTCATGTTTTTTTAACTTTAGCAAAATATTGTTGTTGTGTTTGATGAAATTGCGAGGACAAAGTGCTATCAAAAGAAACATAATTATTAGAGGTGGCAATTAAATCCATTAAGGCAAAATCCATCCAATCCATCCATCAAAAAATCCATCCAATCCATCCACCACACAAAAAATAAGTTAATGGATTGGATTAAATCCATCCATTTATATGCATGGATGGATTCAATCCATCCATTTATATGTATGGATTAATTCAATCCATCCAACATATTTTAAGGATCCAATGGATTATTTTTATTTTCGTTAGATTTATTTTTTTAAAATTAGATTTTTTTAAAAATAATTAAAAAATTATATTTTTTTTCTAAAAAAAAAAATTTAATTTTTTTGAAAAAAAATCTGTTTTTTTTTTCAGAACAAAAAACTGATTTGTTTTTCGAAAAAAAAACCGACTTTTTTTTTTAGAAAAAAAATCAGTTTTTTTTTTCAGAATAAAAAACTGATTTATTTTTCGAAAAAAAAATAAATTTTTTTCTCGAAAAAAAAGCCGACTTTTTTTTTGGAAAAAAATCGGTTTTTTTTTTTCAGAATAAAAAACTGATTTGTTTTTAAAAAAAAATAAATTTTTTTCTCGAAAAAAAAACCGACTTTTTTTTCTGAAAAAAATCGGTTTTTTTTTTTTCAGAATAAAAAACTGATTTGTTTTTCGAAAAAAAAAATTTCGAAAAAAAAACCGACTTTTTTTTTTCTGAAAAATCGTTTTTTTTTTTCAGAATAAAAAACTGATTTGTTTTTCGAAAAAAAAAACTGACTTTTTTTTTGGGAAAAAAAATCGGTTTTTTTTTCAGAATAAAAAACTAATTTGTTTTTGAAAAAAAAATATTTATTTTTACGAAATTAAAAAAAAAGTTGGATGGATGGATATCCATCCATTAAAAATATGTTAATGGATGGATTGGATGGATTTTATTCTTAATGGATGGATCGGATTGGATAATTTTAATAAAATTTTAGTGGATTTTAATGGACTAATGGATTGTTTTAATCCATCCATTAGCAATCCAATCCATATCCATCCAATCCATCCATTTTGCCACCCCTAATAATTATACCCTTTAGCAAAAAAAGTGACAATATTATTTTTGAGTTTATACATGATGCTATCATTGCATACGTGAGTGAGTTTAATTTAATCTTATAAAATTAGTTTGTAGTGTAAAAATTATTCTTACTTTTAATACATTCTTTTATATTTAGAATTAAACACTTCAAAACGTGAAAATAAATAGTGATTGATATAATATAGCAGAATTTAATAGCAGGTAATTCACTCGATTTTAAATTTAACTTTTAATATCATATGATTGGGTATGACTCGTCCTATAAAATTGGTTTGCACGGTAAAAATCGTCTTAGATCATATATATTTGACTAGTCAAGTTCACTCAAACGATCTTGTTTGTGTGTGTGTGATTCACTATACTTATAAAAATTGTTATAAGAAATTACAAATGAGTTACAAGAGAAAAAAAATATTTGAGTTGCCACAAACAAAATTGTATTTTTATGCAAATGGTTTTAAATCTCTCCAACTCTTAGTGTATCAGTCACATAAGACCAGTGTGTTTAGAACTGTTTCTCAATCCCATTAGATATCCCTAAAGGTTTCTCGAAATTTCAACCATTGCCTCTTTAAGTTTATCGAGAATTCTAAACTCTTCTCTATGTCTCCAACTGATAAAATTTTAAAGATTATGAAGATAAGAACGATATGAACATATTTATAACTGCTTAAATTCAATGTATCATTAATGAGCGCAAAATTCAACTCATTAAAAGTTAGAAATACTATAAATATCCTATAAAATAATATACTTATATTAATGTAGTATATTATAAATATCTTATAATATATTTTAAATTTTAAAAAATGTTATAAATATTTTATAATATCTTTTATATAAATTTTAAGTATGTTAGAGTACTTTTAAATTAATATAAAATATTTTAATATTAATGACCAGATTTGAGAATCGAACCTACCCAAACTCGATATCCATGAACAGTCGAGACTGGGTCCGCCTCCCGCCAGACTTGCCTCTGCGACTCTCTGATTTCTGACAACCTCAAAACATGTTTACTTTCTCTTCATCGCTCAAAAGTTCTAAGGCATACTTTTGCAATCTCTACCTTGACTTGAAATCGCAGTGATGTCAATTTATCCATCAACCACCTTGCAGCACTCTACCATGTTGAAACATTATTCAACAACCTTGATCAAGTTCAAGTCACACATTAACCTTGATCTTGCCACTTATATCCACTTGCTTCCAATCACCTTTTTATGTTTAGGTAGTCTAACAAGCCCATAAGCATGGTTAGTCAATCATCTTTGACTCTTCTTGCTTTAGAGTGCCTCCCTAAAGGTCCTTGTTTTTTAGTTTTGCAACCCTTCAACCATATTCAAAGCGTAACACCCAAGACTAGCATAATCGTCCAATTGGTATGGTACAATTTACCTATTTATCTTATCACAAGTCAAATGATAATCAGAGGTCTCTGTAATCATTTACTCACTACTACTAGTATCTGTAGTAGAAAACTCCACCTCAAATTGAGTCTTCTCCACCATAGTTTCTAAAAACTTCATCCTCGGGTCTTTGCTCACCTTCCCATAGAGGAACTCACTGAAAATAATACATATGTGATTGATGAATTTCAATCCTCTAGGTTTCACTCCCAACAACTCCTAAATTTTCCTTCCTCTTGGATAGCCATTGAAGACACAATCCACAAATTTACCATCAAGATTATTAGGCTTGATTTGATAAATAATAGAAGTTTTTGTGAGCTTTAAATAAGAGTGGTTTCATATTTCCTACTACAAACTACCATAAGTGTTCGGAAGTTTATTGTTGTAAATGAACATTTGTCGACCATGTGAGCTACTTTGGCACCAGCCTTACTTTAGAAACTCAATGACAACTTAGTGGTTAAATGTGTATTTATCTATGGTCTTCTGCGAAACTCATTAAAGTGATCTGAAACAACCTATAGACATCCACCATGCTTTGACCACACATCTCATAGCTTGTCCTTGTCATGAAAGTCGTCACTAGTTGATGATGAATGAACAACAACACTAGAACCTTCTAAAATATATAAACCACATATTGTAGACCCTTTAACTATGATCACTTTACCATGTGAAATCTTTAACAAAACGTGTTCAACTCTAATGCAATATCATATATCATAAACATGCTTATGAAGAAGAAACTCACGATCATCGAACATGTTAAGTCTGATCATACCAATACTATAAAACTTGCAAGCCTTTTGTCACCAAGGATAACTAGTCCACTTTGCTCTAGCTTTAAAGTCTCAAAGTATTATTTTCTATGACACATGTGATAAGAGCAACTTGAGCTCATGAATCAACCATTTTTAGTATTCAAACTCGACACCACTAATGCACTAACACTCTCATAAATAAACGCATCTTAGGAAAATGTAATCTGAAGAGAATCAGCATTGCCCCTCCTCTCAGAACAATCTCTCGTGAATTGACATGGTTTCTTACATGTAAAGCATTTTATCTTTGACTTGTCAAACCTCTTTAATTTGGAAATTTATCTACGCTCACTTTCCCCTTTTGAGAATCTCAAGTCTTCACCACTATCATCAATCTTCAAATCTTTCACCTTTGAAAACTCTTTGGATATTATAGCCGTCTGGACTTCATTCAAAGTAAAAGCATATCCCTTACCATAAAGAATGGCATCCTTAAAGTGCTCAAACGATCTAGATAATGAGCTCAACAAGAGTAGAGCCTTATATTCATCTTCAATATTTTAGATCAATCAAGATTTGCAATCAACATTATTGAAGATTAATCTTGTGCTTTTGAGGTTCCATCCAAATTCATGGCAAAACCCTACTGGGCTTTCTAGCCAGACTTTTTATACTATTTAAGAATGCGAAGACTTAGACCTCAAGAGAAAATATCTACTCTATAGAAGTGTTTTAGTTAAGTCGTGTATTTGTAGTTTCTGCCACTTTATTCGTGAGCAATAATTTTAAATGCACCAAATAGAATTTTGAATTGTATTAGAGTTTTATCTTTTATCTATGTAATTTAATAAATATTTGGGAAGGTGCTCGAGTGAAAGTGAGAGGTGACTTAGATTCAAGTGGAGCCCTGATTAGTATTAGGAAAGCGGCAATAAACAAAGTGAGTTCAGATAAGATCAATCGTACCTTTTGACTATTAGTATTAGAAGTGAAGTTTCTTTATGAGAAAGATTGGACCGAAATTTATGGGTAGTATTAGGAAAAGAGACATTCAACTTAAAGAGTTCAAATTAGGTCGTTTGTACTTCTAACTATTAAGAGTGAATTTCTTTTTATTGGATTAACGTCCTCCAGACGTATGTGATTTTGGACCGAACTGAATTACCAATTCTTATGCTATTTATATTTTGATTTTATTTTGTCTGCTACGCATTTACCTTGCCAAACACATTATCCCAACATTGTATCTGATATCTTGTCATTCAAAAAACATAATTTCAAATTATTTTTTTCTCCTATTTTCTTCATTTGTTTTCCTTTCTCTTCTTTCTTCATTTCCCTTCAATTCTCTCACAGAATTAAAATACTTTAAGCTCAAATAGCATCAAAACGTCAATTAATGCTCATTAAAATTATACGATAACAAACAACCACTAATATACAAAAATTAGCAAGAAAGAAACACAACATATAGATTGATGGGGTTCAATGATTTGAAGAAAAGAGACACACGGAATAGAAGAAGCGTGAAAAATATATATGAGAAAAAGAAACAATACTGATAAAATAAAATAGATTTAAAAAGGTAGATTTTGAATAAAAAAAAATTCTCGTTTTAAAATATGTGATGAAATGGGATAGAATCAGTATAAAATAATTTTTACACAATCATTCATTCAATAGAAATTTATCAATCTAATATCAGCAACATTTACACTATAATATGACAGAATAGATACGGATAATTGATATTTTTACACAATCATTCAATAGAAATTTATCAATCTAATATCAGCAAAATTTACACTATAATATGACAGAATAGATGCGGATAATTGATTAACAGTATTAATATGACAGAATAGATGCGGGTAATTGATTAACAGTATAAAATTATTTTAGACTGTCATTGCATACCAATTAAATTCTCATTCTATTCCTTTTCATTACATTTTCTTAAATCAAATAATGTTTTAATTACATGCTAGTTGAGTTAAATATATATAATATACTTGTCCAGATTCAATTTTTTGAGACAATATTTATTTATATATAAGTATTAATATAAATTAGTTGATATTTATAAATCAATATCTTTAAATATAAAAAATTAAGTTATATTACATTTATAAAGTTAAACATGACTTGAATATGTTTAACTCAAATAAAGTTTTCCTTGAGTAAAAAACAATACAAATTAAACATAGCTACAATTGAAAATGATGAATATGTGAACAGTTTCACAATATAAAGTTAACGTACTTGACAGTTAATTATTTCGTACAAAAAGAAAAAGATATTTTGATTTTAAAGGAAGTAATATATGTTGCAGCTAGAATAAAAAAATCAAGTAAATCAAAATTTCTTAGTATTACAGATTTTGATATTAATAATCTAAATTCATATTTCGCTATTTTTAAGTAAAACATTTTTGAAATAAAAAATTTATATTTAAAAAAGAAAATAAGAAAATGTGACACCCAGAAGTAACGGTTTCAATTCAAAACAACTATTGGGAAGTTCGACTACTAGTCGCTCCCGTTGAAGAATTCACAAACTCTCAACTCAATACATTAACAACAAAGTGCCTTGATTGATGGTGCAATATCAGAACTTAAAGCAACAGAGGGCTAAAAAGGAAGAGTTTTGATTTCTTTGTATGTTTAGCACCATAAAAAATGGTAAAGGATGATTACTACTAAACAAACCATATAATCAAAGAAGAGATGCAGTCATTTTCTCCCAAAATCAAGACATGTAATGTAAATAAAGATTACACCAAATGGTAGTGAAGTATATAAGAGATATATCATGTCCTAAAGTTTGAATACAAGTAGGAAAAGATAAGAACAAAGTCTGCAACTTCCCAAGTCCAAATATTGTCAGATAAGCCTTTCAGAACCATTGCAACCTTCTTCCTCTAATTCAAATATGACTGAAGGGGCTATTTTGCCCATTTTAGCAAAGAATGGCAACTTCATCAGTTACTTTAAGGAATGTTAAATACTGGTTCTCAGAAGCTTAATAAATTGATGTTTTCAGCCCATATACTAGAAGAAATTTGACAAGTGTACATGGATGAGATTTGACCTAAAATGCCATACGCCCCATATGCTAGAAGAAATTTGACAAGTGTACATGGATGAGATTGACCTAAAATGCCATACGCCCAGCCAGTCTGCTTTCAAGTATCCTCTTATCTATGGCCGCATCGATAGAGCTCATCTGCAAGATAAACATGATAATACTGATGAACAAGTAGTCATAGACCGCAAATTACAACAAATAAATTATTTGGGAGCATGGTCTTGTGCAAGAGATCCAAACTCTACGAAAGAAGCTGACCTGGGCCAAGTCTGAATTTCACTTGTTCCATAAAATAAATTGTAATGATGCTACGAATGAGCAAAAATCTGTTGGGTAAAGATCATGTTCCACCCAAAACCCCAAACTTTGAAATAAAACAAGGGGGGAAAATAAGAAAATTGGTAAAACCAAACCCAACAAATATCACATACATACTCTTTAATCGTGTTCAAATGCTGGGATGCGTTGACACAGCACACACTGAACAGTTTGACTCAAACTTGAGAGAAATTAGAAAATTTGGAGATAATCGATGGATAAAATGCAATTATTCAATGAATTGCAAGTTTTACACAATTGGGTAACCAACTGGGGCTAGACATCACTAACAGAATTCAGTTACTCTTTCAACTGACATTATGTTCCAACACTTTTACTAACAACTAACTAATTTTAACTGTTTAAACTAACCTGAATTACACAATTCAATAGGATGAAGGATCACGAAGTTGATTGTGTGCAGCAAGCTTCACAAATTATGTTGTTAAAATTAACTAAATGGAATTAGTAGAATAGCTACTTGAATCTTTATATGGCTACAAAATTGAAGCATTGCTTGTAGCTACAGTGGCCCTTTAAAAAATGTAATAACCATTTAGGTGGGAAGCAAGAGGGAGGATTAAAATGATCATTTGATTTTAGCTATTTATTGTTTTAAAATGATTAGAAACTTATACAGAATGTACCTCTTTAAATATATGTAAACAACTGAATCTGAAAACAGAAATCATAAAGCCTACTCATCTGGTTAGATGTGATAGCAACTCCATGTATTAAAAAGGTAGTATGACTTACCTGGCTACTTTCATCATGCACCTGATATTTTGTTAAAGACATTCTTCTTTCCTCCTACAGCAACAAAGCATTAAAACATTATCAACCATGCAACAATCCTATATTAGTAGTCAAATGAAACAGCAGATTTTTTTCAAGAAGATAACTGACCATGGACATTGCCTCGTCATCCCAAACTAAGTAGACTTCGTTAGTGGCAGGCTGAGTAGCAGGAGCTTTGTTTGAGATTACTGGGGGAGGTCCAATTGAAGGACCACCGGTATTTGGGCCAGACGCATAAGAATGTGAGTTACTTGCTGTCCCGCCTATAAGAAACCAATGGGAGAAGGAAATGAAAATCACACGGATAGTATAAAGTCGCCTTTAGATGAAAACAATAAATTTTGAGTGCCAAGTTTGTTACTTGTATCTAACATACTCAGTAGTGTCAAAAGCCAGTCATAATGGTTCAAGGAAAGAATAGAAAATGTTACCTTGAAGCCCTATTGCTTGATAACTACTTGTCACAGAAGAGTTAATGCCCAAATGTGCATCAATAGGGACATTTGAAGAAAATACAGGAGTTACTGATGGAACAGTTGATGACAGAGGTGCAGCAGAAAATGGTGAACTTTGAGCCGTTGTGTGATTATTTCCAACAACGGGAAATAAAGGCTGTGAAACTGGGACAGAAGGTGTAGATGTTGGCAGTCCAGGAGGAGTAATCTGAGTTTGTAATGCGGGTGAATTAGTTGATGGCATTGGAGGCCTCACATTCTGCACAGGAAATAATGGTTGATGTGCGTATGGAACAGGAGGGGGAATTGAAGCAGCTGGAGGCTGAGGATACCATGGCTGAGGTCGAGGTGGAGCCACTCCCCAAGCATTAGGAGGTACTGGTAGAGCAGGATTATAACTGTAGCAGAGAGATAAGTAAATGGATAGATTTCGTGACACCTTTCTAATTAGCAAAATATGCATGAATATAATACTTCTACAACATTCCAAATAAAACAGGAATTCAACTAGGAGAAATAAAATGAAAATAAATTTTAACAAGCATACATTGGTCGAATTGTTCCCAACATAGTTCGTGGAGGATACCCGGCACCCATAGGAGGTGGCGCCATTCCACCTAAAAATGGAGATGATGGGATTTCTACCTTGGCTGTCTTTGATGGAATATCATCATCTGCATTACATACAAAATTGTCAGAGAATATTAAACCATTTTATGTGTAAATCAACAATATATTTACCATCATTAACAATATTTGTACGAAGCCTGTATCTAAAATAGAAAAATGTACAAAACCCTCTTGACACCAACAAAACATAACAATGCAGAAAACAACAGCTACCAGACATGTCTGGTGTGCGATAGAACATGATCTGGAAATGAGAGAAAGAAAATTTATTTTATTTAATGAATGTAAACTAATCTCAAATCTTTTAGAGACTTGAACTCTCGACATTGATGATCAAATTCAATGCCCGCACCTATCTGATGGAGCAGGGTCAGATAGGGAGGGGAAAAAAGTAGAAATAATCTCCAGATCAGTGATAAATTTCAATGCTTACTCTTGTGTCCCTGCTCCCTTAATAATAATATCCTGCTGATAACTAACTAACTAAGGCTAACCAGAAGTTACATCTGTAACAATTAGAGGCCTTCTGCCCTGTATCCCTCCTATTTCTCTCACTACACACCCCCTAATAAGAGGTTTCAGCTCCCTATTGATCTGATTATAGATTAAAATATTTGGCAACAGTTATTAAAATGGAAAATTAACAGGGAAAAAAGGGTCCAGCGCTGTTTGTAGAAGTAATTTCGTTCTCCTGTGTATCAACTATGAAAAAGAACTAACCAACAAGGAGAATAAAATATATAAGAGAGAAAAAAAAGGTATTAGACAGGATATTATGACCTTCATCTCCATAATGGGAAGCCAATACATCCGGCGGAATCCCTTGCATTCCATATATTTCAATATCTGTACTCTCTCTACCAGGTTTTGCATTTGGCACCCTGAACAGAAAAACAAAATAAATCATAGTTCATTAAAATTTACAGTTCGATAACATTCCACAAGCATTTATACAAACATTAGTATGTTGAATTACATGTACGAATAAAAATAAAAAAGCAAAATCGAAAACCCTAAAAGATGAAAGAGAAAAGGAATGTACTTGGTGACGTTTTCCTTGTGGACCTGAAGAACGTGAATGGACATACCACCAGCAGTTGAAAGCTTCTTATGACAGACATGGCACTTAAAGTGCTTAGCTTTCTGATGCTGAACCAAGATCTTCTCGTCGTCGAATTCACGATCGCAATAATAACACCATACTTTCGAAGCGACTCTCTTCTTCTTCTTCCCCATAAATACGCCGATACCGATAACCACGTCGCTAGGGTTTGGAGGCTTAGGTCAGCGCCGTTGAACCACCCTGAACTGCGACTGCGATGGAGGAAGAAGAAGACCTAGGGTTTCTCAAACTTTGTTTTCTCTTCTTTTTATTTTTGCAAGTAAAGAAAACGAAACACAATAGGGCCAAAGTTGTAAATTATTATACGCGCGTGTGGTTATTTATGCAATTATAGATAGTTTGGTGGCTAAATTGAAATATTTATTTATTTGACTGATGGTGATGTGATATATCTACGGTTTGTGTTAAACGATTGGCAATCTATGGCTGAATATACTGACGCTATGGTGGTCCCAAAGTGAAGATTGCATAGTTCACCTTGAGATAGCTATTATATGGAGTTATCAAGTGGATCGGTCCGGCCAAATCCGGATCGACTTAGTGGGCCAACACTTATAAATAGATTAGAGTGGACCAATCTAATTTTTCATGAATTGTTAAAATTGAGTTCGGTCCAGATCTTTATAGATTATACAGCGTGATGGATCATACCTGCCTGTATATTTCAATATTATAATTTTAATTTTTAAATTTAGAGACAATAAAATACAATCATACATAATAAAATAATTACTCGTCTATCCATTCAAATTAGATATAAAGATAAATTATCTAGTAGACAATTTTTTGGCCAAGTCCCATAATGAATCCAACAATTGTCACATAGTATAATTTAGAGATAATAGAATACATTCATACATACACTAGTAAAAGACCCGTGCGTCCGCACCGGTCCATTAGTTGTAATTAATAAATAATTTATTTGTGTGTACATATAAATATGAAAAGATAAATGTAATTGTTTAATGAACTTTAATAATATAAAATAAATAAAATTTTAAAATTATGAAAAAGGAAAAATAAAAAGAAACAAAAAATGAAATGATGTTAATATGATCTTCATAAATTTAATGGTGTCGTATCTTTTAAAAAAAAACAAAGATCTTTCATGTACCAATAACTACGGCTATACTTTGGGGAAAAAATGAAAAGAACAGATGATTTGCAATATATAAGCACAAAATAGAGTAGTTAAATTGAATAAGAATGTCAAAGAAAAAAAAGGAAAGACACAAAAATTAAAATAAAAGAATACAAGTGTGTTACAATCATTTATGATATTAGGTAGATTGTGAACCATCAATCTCCTTAATGAACAAAAGTCTTCAACTTGTATAGAAAAACATATATATTAGATGTAAACTCACAATACCATTTGTAATAGACAATAAATGATACAAAACAGTCTGCATTAAAATACCTATGAGATATTGTGAAAAACTTCCTTGAAGACAACATTAGTGGTAGTATGCATAACCTGTTTGTGTTTGTCATGAATCAAAATCTTAAGACCTTCCTTAGTCCTAACTCTAGAAAAAGCGACATACAATTGACCATGACTAAAAACATCTTTTGGTAAGTATAAACCAACGTTGTCTAAAGATTGACCATGAGATTTGTTAATTGTCATAGCAAAAGAAACAATAGTTGGGAATTATCTTCTCACCAATTTAAAAGGCCATGGTGATTGTGATGGAGATAAAGACATTCTTGAAATATAAATGATGTTAACAATATTCTTTCCAGAAATGATCTTAGCTTCAATGACATGATTAGCAAGCCTTGTTATTGCGAGTCGTGTACCGTTGGATAATCCTTCAGATTGATCCAAGTTACGCAACAACATAATTGTGGTCCCAATTTTCAACTTTATTAAATGATTAGGCAATCCAGATGTTTTAAGAGCATTCAAGAATTCAGGTGTCAAGTGTTCAAATGCATCAAAGTCAGTTGCTTCAGATCTATCTACATAATCGCTACTGAAGTATTCTTTTTCTTCCCCTTTAAAACATAAAAGAAAAATGTATTCGCAGTCAATGATAAATAATAGAAATACAAAGGTTACTAAATTAAATATAGTATGAGAGCATGAATAGTACCTGACAAAAAACTTGTGATGTATTCATTGATATCATCTACTACTTCAATAGTTGAAGCCAGAATTGCACGACTTTGAAGGTAATTGGAATCATGGTAGTTATGAATGAGATCGGGGTAGGTACTTTCAACAATAGCCTTCACAGGATCTATAAAATTGGAAATAAGAAACTCTGGGGGAATTGTAATCTCAACATAACCATCATTTGGTTCAGACATTGTCCCATCTCCAATTTTTAAGATCCACTCGGAAAAAATTCGAATATCCTCTGTGGTACTTGTCGTTGCTCCATTTTACAAGCGCATATTTTTTGTAAGTTTGAGTACCTTGCAATGATCCCAAATATATGAAGCATTGATGGTTGCATGAATAATATCTGATCTAGTACCTCTTGGTATAACAGGAAGAATTTGTCTGAAATCACCACCAAAAACAACAACCTTCCCTCCAAAAATGTTTTGGGACGCTTCTCCATTAATACTCATAATATCCTTCAAAGATTTGTCAAGAGCCTGAAATCAAAATTTGTTAGCCATTGGAGCTTCATCCCATATGATTAGATCAGTCAACTTTAACAGACCAGCAAGATCATCTTTTTTGTCAATGTTACAAATTGAAGATTCCAAAGTAGGGACTGGAATCTTAAATTTAGAATGAGTTGTTCTTCCACCTGGTAACAACAAACTTGCAATCCCACTTGAGGCAATAGGCAACACAATTTTTCTTTTAGCCCGAAGTGCAGCTGACAAAGTGTTCCACATAAATGTTTTACCTGTTCCACCATATCCATATAAAAAAAACACACCACCTTTTTTATTTTCTACAGCTTCCATTATTTCTTCAAAATTATTTCTCTGCTCATCTTTAAAAAACCATTATCCAAAAAATAATTAGTATGACCAACATCAATATTAATTGATTAAATGAAATAAATGAAATTTGATGTTACCTGTAAGAGATGCGTGTAAATTTAAATATACTTGTTGTTGAGCAATCAGATCATATTGTCTCTCATTATAAATAAGCCTATTTCCAAGAAAGGCATTTACATAATCTATCGGATATGGCATTGGATTGTAGTCCTTCAAAGTCTTCTTGTTTTTTTGCAATTGTGTTTTAATCGCCATAAGTGTCAGTTGTTTTATTTCTTCATCTGTAAGTATCAATCCTATGGTAATAAAAAGTCATATTTGAAACACCTAATATTAAAGTAAAGAGATATAAAGTAGAAACCCATGAAAGAATTAATGTACCTGGATTTCCCATCAATATACGTTGTTCATAAAGAATACCATCTGATAAGTAGAACCATGTACTATTCCAAACATGTTCGGGTCTATTCATGCATGATGATAACAACATTGTAACAAACAATTTTCGTAAAAATACACCAGAACCCCAAACATGGGCCTCCTTAATTGCCTCAGTAAATTCTATATCATCTTGTAAGAATCCCATAGCAAAGCATGCTTCTCTAAAATTGTTGTGTTGTACACCATTAACAAATTTGATATCTTTGTAACATAATGACCCCTTTTTGAAAGTCAACATGATCCGTAGATAAAATAATTCACCTGTGCTTTGAGGAACCCAAATAAGACGACCAATGGTATACCCTTTTTTCCTAGGTTTCTAACTCCTACTTGGTTTATGGTAAACAAACTTAGAGACAAAATCACCATATGTTAACAATCGTGCATCTTCAAATTTTTTGTTTGCCTCAAACCATGCTGTAAACATTGATTCGGTTACACTTGGTTTGAGTAAAACATTTCCAATTTGCTCGAAGTCTTTGTAGTATACAGAATTTTCTCCTTCTAAGTGAAAATACAATCTTTCAACAGTCGGCTTCCTACCGTGAATAGAATACGCAAATATCCTCCAACATGCTTCACTTGGGGAGATGTATTGACAATCTAGATATTGCTTAATTTCATCAATGTGATTTTTTTTAGCACAAGTAATGTTGTCAGAAGTTTGAATAACAGCAAAAATGCGATCAAAACCTTTATTTATGTATTTGAACAGGTACTTGATAGAAGTACTTTGATTGCACCATTCCATGTTGATATGGGCTTCATACTTTAACAATAAACTTGGATTGTGAGGAACCACATGACCATTGTTAAGGATGGTTCCATTTTTCTCAATTGTGTGCCCATTGTCTCTTCTCCTATACACTGGATAGCCATCTTGATCCACAATTATTGAAGATTGGAATTTTTTTGGGTAAAACTTCGAGCATTTCATGTCTTTCATGCAAGGTGAATTTCGATTTACCAAACCACAAGGACCATGAACCATGTGAGTTTTAACTAAATTGTACAACTTTGGGTCTTTCAAAGGATCGGGCATTTCAGCACTAATGATTTTGTCAATATCTTCAGATGTTGGATACTTGTTAGAAGGATGCAAAAATATCAAAATATGTGCATGTGGCAACCCTCTCTTTTGAAACTCAATGGTGTACATATCTATAAAATAATGAAAAGAAAGACTTAGAATTAACATAAAAAAAATAAAATTAAAGTAAAGTTGAGAAATATAACTTACATGCAAGTACCTTGCCTAATACACCGGTCTTTGTTAAATCTGAAAGTAATTGATCAAACTTGATTTTGAATATCCTTGAAATAACATCTGGTATATCTTGTGCTTTTAAATGAAGAGGTGTCAATACTCTTTGTATCTCAGGCCAATTTGGGTAACAAGTAAAAGTTATGAATAAATCGGGGAATCCCGTTTTACTACAGATACATGCCATCGTAGTACAATTAATCCATAAACCTACGACCGCCAACATAGGAAGATGGCAAAACCACTCTTTTCCATATGGTTGATCCTGGTGTTTGACTTTGATCACCTTCATCATTAAGATTGTTGTACTTTGACACCCTGAGTTTTGGTTGATTTTTTCGGATCCATTCTAATTTTTCAGACTCTAACATCGTGTAACCATCAACCAAAAATTCTTGGAATAGTCGTCGTGATGATAACAGTGTCTTAGCTTCATTGAATCTACTTTGAATTCGAAATGACAACCATTCCCTTATGGTTAGTCTATTTCTCTTATTGTCTCGGAAGATGTCTAAGTCTCGATGAGCTATGTTAGGCCTATAACCATCTTCTCCATAGGGAAAAATCAAAGGATACTGATAAGCTAAGTAACTTGCATGTAGCTCATTAATCCTTTGTAGTTGCCCTCCTTTTGTTTGCATGATTATATCCCTCATTTCAGCCGTGTTAATATCACCAACAACTAATGCAGCAACTTCTGACACAGTTGGTTGATTATATATTCGGCCATCTATTGTTCTATTAGAAATTAACCTCAATTTTAAGTTCTGAGTATTTCCGTCACTTAACCATTGTTTGGCCATCTGAAAACTTTTTGCATGAGGGTTATGTTCATAAAGCATTGTAGACAATTGTTGTACAATCAAGGGATCAATGTTTTTGGTGTCCCTAAAAAAGAATAGAAAATGTAATGTTTTAACATTGTATATATGGATATAATATTGAAATTTAAGAAACGTGATGTGAAGGGATATCCTGCATGAATGTGGTAACTTAACGGTAAAATAAATGATGTAGTTTAAACATACCTTAGACCTTGCATTCTATTATGGACCTCGTTTACAGTGTCATAAATATAAAGTTGGGCAAATCGAGGAGGTTGACCTTCCGGTGGTAACAAACTTCCAATTCGATGACACGATTGACCTTGAATTCGAAGTGTTGGTGGTCCACCACCATTGTTAAAATGATTATCTAACTTTGCGTCGGGTGATGTGAATGCAAACATCATGTTGTAAATTTGAATCTGTTGTTGAAACTTCCGGCTAGCTAAACTTTGGTGATCAAACAGGAGACGTGAAAGTATATCAGGAGGTTGTTTTAGTAACGGAAGTTCCACCTTTCCATTCCCACAGTATAGCATAAATTTGGGATTAGCTGAATGACAACCTTTGTTCATCCTCTCTTGATACCACATCATTGCTTGACAATAACGACATTCTATTAAAGGGTCCCCAATATCGTAATACTCTACATAAACCAGGATAGGGTTATAATATTATAAAAAAGTTAAATTTGAGATATGTAATTTAAAAATTTCAAACCTTCTATTGTTCTTTTGTGATGTTCACGAATAACAAAAGCTACATCTTGTTCGTCGAATTCTGAACACGTATCATCTTCATAATGATTTGCTATAAAGTATAACGACGTGGTGTTAAAACTCTGGAAAAGACCATTTTAGTTAACATAATAATGCATGAATCAGTCTACTAATTTGCAAAAGGATCAAAGTCGGAATTATTGTCATCGTCGGTATTAAAATCTAGATTGGAGGTTTGTGTAAAAATTGGACACAGTGGTTGGACATCAATGATAGGAACATTTATAGGATTTTGTACATCATGTTGCGCTGACAAAGGGTTGCTCCCTTTAAACACTACCATTTATTTCTTGGATAGTAGGAATCGAATCATTCCTACATAACAGTAGATGCAATGCTATGATTAAACAACTAATATGTTAGGCATATTCAAGTAAATTCTAAATGATAATTGAAATACCAAGTGATGATGATGAAAATTTAAAATTAAAATACAATAGATAATTTATCTTTGAAATAACCATGAATATTAAGAATTTCCAAACCTGCCATATTTACGAAACACATGTTTGGGAAGTAATGCATAGTTAGATTGGAGAAAAAAGAATCAAAAGGTTGTGTAAAAGTAACCATGAAATAACCATTTCATGAAAAATGAATATACAATACCTAGGTTGTGTAGAAGTCTCTATAATTTGGTTATGTTGTGGGAAAAGTCTTGTCAGATTCTTCGCAAGATTTGGAAGTCCTAAAACTTTTCGAGGTCTGCCACGAAGTGGTTTGCAAATTGTTGGAAACCTATAACACAAAAAAGATTTCATTAGATATGCTATGCAAGGACAACTGTAGCTACCAGTAACTCGGTGAATCACAAAAAGGTATCAATAAGTCTATAATAGTTTAGAATTCTTTTATACATGGTAGTAAGAAACATAAATGTTACCTAGGCTAGTTTTTCATGTGTTCTGTCATGGAAATAGTAGAATTATCCCTTAAACCATGTATGTTTGATGGGGCAATGGATGGTAAATTCATGTTAAAATTTGGAACAATGACGGTTTTTCGAGGCCTTCCCCGAGCAGGTTTTGCACTGGCTCCAACCCTGTCATAACAGTTTTGTGTAGGTTAAGCATGAGTCTAAAGAAAGCATCATCAATAAGAATAATTTGTACATAGAAAGCAAACTAACATTTGGTTACTCGAGTTACACTCTTTTTGTGTATTTTGTAAAGAACCAACATTTTGGTCTTGGCTTTTGGAAGGCGTAGAAGAGGTGGGTTTGTACCATTTTATAAGTCTGAATGGAAAAATCAGAGAACAAAGTATGTAGCTTTATAAATTGTACATCAAGAAATTGAACAATTTTAAAGAACATTGTCACAAACCATGAATACCATTGCACTAAAGATTTCAAAAAAAAAACAAAGTAGGTATGATAAGAGACTTGCACTCATTTAAGAGAAGAACTTGCTTCATGTTGTACAGGTTTGTGTTGTTGCGGTAAAATGTGTGTTAGTGATTCTGTTGCAGCAGGTTGTGTATTTTCATCTGGTTCAAGGTTAATTGTGTCGGAAAACTTAGAAAATAGATTTTTCCCCAAGTTATGAATGTTGTTGTAGACATGGCTTGTTGTTCTAAATCCATGCCTGGTTTGGCTGGGTTCTGAACATTGAAATCGGGCACTAAGTAACATTCCTTCTTCAACAATTTGTTCAACCGTTTTTTGGTTTTGATGTGACAGGGTTAGCTCGGACAATGGATTTCTTGTCATCATATTATTTGGTGTATGATGTTTGGTATTGAGTGTAAAGTGTTGTAGAGTATTGTTTCTTTGGCGTTTTGAACGTGATTGTTTTATAATCATAGATCTATGGGATCTTCCTTTTTTGGATGAAACATAATTGTTCGTGTTGTCCATACTTGAAATCACAGTATATTTGAAGACTGTTATAACCTGTAAATATAAAACTCAATAATTAAGTAACTTAAAATATCACAGACAACATCAATGTATTAAACTTGTAAGGATGTATAGTAGACAAATGAAGTAACACATGACAAGGGTAGGTGACAACTTGAACAATTTGTATGGGACAAAATAATGTTATGCATCATTATGCAGTATGGCTAGATTATTCAGAATGGCTTATAATGCTACATACTTGCAGAATGGCTAGATTATGCATAATGGCTAGATTAGAGCATGACAGTGTCAACCGCATTAATGAGAAACCAACATCAATGACACCATCAATACAATTAAATAAACCTCAACATATTTAAATTTGTTGTTGAAAGTGTTAGAACACAAATTGGTTCTTAGTTATATCTCTATGTTTTGATGATAACACTAATGAAATTCTGTATTAAGAAATTATATACTCTAAAACTGTTCAAGTATTTTTGCTGCAGATATTAAATTTAATATTCTTCTGAAAGCAAAAATAGATCTAAATGTTAAACTACGCAAGGCTCTGAGCATCAGAAGTATCTAATTAGAAGACTCTGAGCGCTGCCTACAGAAGGATCTGAAGCAGAAGCTACAGAAGCATCTGAAGCATAGACTGAAGACTTTGTATGAAGAGTTTCAAGCACTGTTTTTCAGAAGACTCTGATAGTATTGTTCGCTGCAAGTACTAAGGATCTGATCTCCAAACTCTGCTCTGATTGATTTCACGTTGAAGCACACTTGCTGCAACAAACTCTGATGACATCAAGACTCTAATCACTCAAGGCTCTGATGTTGATTGCTGTGAATTAAGAAACTTGTTGAAGAATATTATTCAAAGTTATATTCGTTGGTTATGCCAAACGACTCTTTCCTCTTTCATGCTAGACACAAGAACTCAGGCAAAAAGGATTTCTCTGAATGTTCTACTTCTAGGAAAGGTCAAGTGATGTGAAGACAAAAGGCTACAGCTACTTTTTAGTACACGGTCTTCAAGCTTGCAACGTCTTAGAATTCTTTGTCTATATAAGCAAGCCTTCAACAACTCTCTTTCAGTTGAAGTATTTTGACAAATTCTTTGAAAACTCTCTCAAAGCTCTCATACAAATTATTATTCTTTGTTGAATAGTTTCATACGTTCTTAAACTTGAGTGTAAATCACAGTTGTGATATAGCTTTCTTAGAAGCATTTCAAACACTTGTTTAGTTTACATTTGATTGTAAAAGTTCCTTGAGAAGACCAAGTTGTGGTCAGTAGTTCTTGAGAAGAATAAGACAGTTGTTCTTAGTGGTTGATATTGTGATCAGTTTGATTATAGTGGATTAAGTCCTTGTGGAGAAAGGCAAATCACTTTTGATAGGGTGGACTGGATTAGTTGAGTTCAATGAACCAGGGTAAAAGTCATTGTGTTTTTATTGCCATAATGTTTTCTAAATCCTTATTCAACCCCCCCCCCCCTCTAAGTATTTTCTCACCTTCAGTTGGCCTCAGAGCTCCGGTTTTGTGTGTGCTATCACTTCACCGTGAATAGAAAAGATCCAGTGAGAAAACTCTTGATATTTTTTGATTGATACATTATGGTTGAAGCTTCAACATCCAACAACAACAACAGATATGAAGAAAGGGATAGAATCAGCATAAAATCCCCTATGTTTGATGGGGAGAAGTTTGACTATTGGAAGGATAGAATAGAGAGTTTCTTCCTTGGTTATGATGTTGATATTTGGGACTTAGTCATTGATGGTTATGTTCACCCCATTGATGGGGATGGCAAGAAAATTGATAGAAAATCTATGACTGAAGCTCAGAAGAAGGAGTTCAGAAATCATCACAAAGCAAGAACAATCTTATTAAATGCTATATCTCATACTGAGTATGAGAAGATTACCAACAAAGAAACAACATTTGATTTGTTTAAGTCTTTGAAGATGACTCATGAAGGGAACTCACAAGTTAAATGGACCAAGGCTCTAGCGTTGATCCAGAAATATGAAGCCTTTAAAATGGAAGAATCTGAATCTATAGAAGCTATGTTCTCTAGATTCTAGATCCTCGTAGCTGGATTAAAAGTGATGGACAAAGGCTATTCTACTGCTGATCATGTGAAGAAGATCATCAGAAGCTTGCCAATCAGATGGAGACCTATGGTCACTGCTCTGAAGCTAGCAAAGGATTTGAACAAGATCACATTGGAAGAACTGATCAGCTCTCTGAGGAGCCATGAGATTGAACTTGAAGAAGACGAGCCTCAAAAGAAAGGTAAGTCAATTGCTTTAAAGTCTAACAAATCTGTTAAAGCGTTGCAGGTGTTAGAAGAAAGTTCTGAAGAGTCTTCTTCTGAAGAAGAAGATGAACTGTCCTTGCTGTCCAGAAGGATCAACAAACTCTGAAAGCACAAACAGAGGAAGTTAAAGAACTTCAAGAAGCCAGATCAATGCAAAGAGTCCTCTGGACACAAAAGATCTGGAAAGTAGGAGGTTGTTTGCTATGTATGCAAAGAACCTGGGCACTACAAGAATGAATGCCCAAAGCTTCAGAAGGAGAAGCCAAGAAGGAAGCCTGAGCATAAAAAGAAAGTTCTGATGGCTACATAGGATGATTCAGATGTGTCTGAATCTTCATCAGAGTCAGAAGAAGAATGTGCCAAAATGGCACTGATGGCTGACGTGGAAGATCAGAATGAAGGATCATCTGGATCTGAATCTGATTCTGAATCTGACTTAGAAGAGGTACTTTCTGATCTCTCTAGGGAAGAACTTATTAAGATTTTATCAGAAGTCCTGAATAACTACAACCAGATTAAGCTCAAATGCCAGAAGCTTAAATGCAATCTTGAATTTGAGAATAGTCTATTAAAGTCAGAAGTTGCTAAGCTCAAAGAAAACAATTTGAAAATGAAAAACAATTTTGAAAAGGCTCAATAATACTCTGAATATGAAACTAAGTCAAAATGCAATTTTTTTAGAAGAATATGACTATAGTTTTAAGAAGTTTATGGCTAAAAGCATAGATAGAAGCAAGATGGCTTCAGTGATTTATGGAGTTAGTAGAAATAACAGGAAAGGAATTGGATATGAATCTTCCTTTGGAAAGGATTTAAATCCAATACCTGTTGATAAACTTATCATTAAGAGGACTCCCTTATATTCCCATTTTAAGTTTGGTCATCTGAATGATATTAAAGACACACGTTCTGATCAGAATGTTCCTGTGTTTAAACCAAAAGTTAGTCAGAACAAACCTGTTGTAAAAAGACAGAAGTTCAGACAAACTTTTAAGGCAACTAACCCAAAAGGACCCAAAAAGATCTGGGTACCTAAGGATAAGATAATACCTGTTGCAGATGTATTTAGCAGCAAAGTCAAGACGCCAATCATGGTACCTGGACTCTGACTGCTCACGTCACATGACGAGAGAAAGGTTTATGTTCCAAAGCCTGGAGCTTAAATCTGGAGGAGACGTCAAGTTTGGAGGGAATCAGAAGGGCAAGATTATTGGCTATGGTACTATTGGCAATGGTAACCTTCCCTCTATATCTAATATTTTACTTGTAGAAGGATTAAAACATAATTTATTGTCCATAAGTCAATTAAGTGACAATGGTTATGACATAATCTTTAATAAAAAATGTTACAAGGCTGTTAGTCAGAAGGATGGTTCAATCCTATTTAATGGAAAGAGGAAGAACAACATTTATAAAATCAATCTTTCAGAACTTAAGGTTCAGAACATAAAATGCCTTATGTCTGTTAATGATGAGCAATGGGTCTGACACAGAAGATTGAGGCATATTAATATGAGACGTATATCTCAGATTAATAAACTCAATCTGGTTAGAGGACTTCCTAAGTTGAAGTTCAACTCAGATGCTCTTTGTGAAGCATGTCAAAAAGGAAAATTTTCAAAATCTTCTTTTAAAACTAAAAATGTTGTTTCAACTCCAAGACCATTAGAGTTACTTCACATTGATATGTTTGGACCAGTGAAAACTGCATCCATCAGAGGCAAGAAGTATGGATTAGTCATTGTTGATGACTACAGCAGATGGACATGGGTGAAATTCCTAAAACACAAGGATGAGTCACATTCTGTGTTCTTTGACTTCTGCAAACAAGTCCAGAATGAAAAAGATTTTAAAATTGTTAAAGTCAGAAGTGATCATGGTGGCGAATTTGAAAATAAATATTTTGAAAAATATTTTAATGAAAATGGCATTGCTCATGATTTCTCCTTCCCTAGAACTCCACAACAGAATGGAGTTGTAGAGAGGAAAAATAGAACTTTGCAAGAAATGGCCAGAACCATGATCAACGAGACTAATCTGGCAAAACATTTTTAGGCAGAAGCAATAAACACAGCTTGTTATATTTAGAATAGAGTGTCTGTAAGACCTCTTCTGGAAAAGACTCCCTATGAATTGTGGAGGAACAGAAAACCCAACATTTCTTATTTTCATCCTTTTGGATGTATATGTTATATGCTGAACACTAAAGAGAATCTGAACAAGTTTGATTCTAAAACACATAAGTGTTTCATGCTTGGCTATTCTGAACGCTTTAAAGGCTACAGAGTATACAATACTGAAACACAAATTGTGGAGGAATCTATACATGTTAGATTTGATGATAAGCTTGACAATCAAAAGCCAAAGCAGTTTGAAAGTTCTGCACATAGAAAATTAATTCTCACAGACTCTGAAGGCTCAGAGGCAGAAAAGGTTCAAATGAAAGAGCCAAAAGCAACACCAGATGCAACTCCTTTGGCCACTCAAATGAACAACTTGAATATTTCTGAAGAATCAAATGTTAGAGGATCATCTTCCAGAATCAAGGCCTCTCACTCAGAGGATGTGATCATTGGAAAGAAGGATGACCCTATAAGAACAAGATCCTACCTCAGATCATCTGAAGCGTCATTATTTGGTTTGGTGTCAGTTATTGAACCAACTTCTGTGGATGAAGCTCTACAAGACAATGACTGGATAATTGCCATGCAAGAAGGGCTCAATCAATTCACAAGAAATGACGTTTGAGATTTGGTTCCAAGACCAAAAGGATTCAATATAATTGGAACTAAATGTGTCTTCAAAAACAAGTTGAATGAAAAAGGAGAAGTTGAAAGAAACAAAGCAAGGCTTGTTGCTCAAGGTTATAGCCAGCAAGAAGGAATTGATTACACATAGACTTACACTTCTGTGGCCATGTTAAAGTTTATTCGTTTACTCATTTCTTTTGCTGCACAAAATAACATCACTCTATATCAGATGGATGTTAAGAGTGCCTTCTTAAATGGGATTATAGAAGAGGAAGTGTATGTTCACCAACCTCCTGGTTTAGAAAGTGATAAATTTCCAGAACATGTTTTTAAACTTAAGAAATCTCTTTATGGTTTAAAACAAGCTCCCAGAGCTTGGTATGAAAAATTAAGTAATTTTCTTCTGGAGAAAAATTTTATCAGAGGCAAAGTGGACACAACACTCTTTTGTAAAACATTTAAGAAAGATATGTTAATTTGTCAAATATATGTAGATGATATCATATTTGGATCTACCAATGTTATGCTGGGAAAGGAGTTTGCTCAATGTATGCAGGCTGAATTTGAGATGAGCATGATGGGAGAATTGAGATTCTTTCTGGGAATTCAAGTCAACCAGACTCCAGATTGCACTTACATTCATCAGACTAAATATGTAAAAGAGCTTCTGAAGAAGTTCAACATGACTGATAGTAAGTTAGCAAAGACTCCAATGCATCCAACAAGCACTCTTGGTAAGGAAGAGGTAAGTAAGAAAGTAGATCAGAAACTCTACAGAGGTATGATTGGATCTCTTCTATACTTAACTGCTTCTAGACCTGACATTTTATTCAGTGTATGCTTGTGTGCAAGATTCCAATCAGATCCTAGAGAATCACACTTAACTGCTGTTAAGAGGATTCTAAGGTATCTGAAAGGTACTTCTAATGTGGGTTTGTGTTACAGAAAATCTGATGAATTTAAACTAGTTGGATTCTATGATGCTGATTACACTGGAGACAGAGTTGAAAGAAAAAGTACTTCTGGAAGTTGTCAATTTCTGGAAAGAAATTTAATCTCCTGGTACAGCAAGAAACAACTTACAATTGCGCTGTCAACCACAGAAGCAGAATATATTGTTGCTGCTGGATGTAGCACACAGATGCTCTAGATGAAAAGTCAACTAGAAGATTATCAGATCTTTGAGAGTAATATTTCTATATTCTGTGATAATACTTCTGCTATACGCTTATCTAAAAATCTAATTTTACACTCTAAAGCTAAGCATATAGAAATTAAACATCACTTCATTAGAGACTATGTTTAGAAGGGTATTATAAATTTAGACTTTGTTGATACAGATCATCAATGGGCTGATATTTTCACAAAACCCCTTGCTGAAGATAGGTTTAAGTTTATTATGAAAAATATTGGTATGGAATTCTATCCAGAATAATATTTATCAGAAGCAACTCTCTCAGATGCAAAATGTTTAAACTTTGAAGTATTTCATCTGTCATTTATTTATACTCTTGAATTATTATTTATGTGTGTATCTGAACTAACAAGTCTCAAAGGATCTGAACGTTGGCTAACGTTTCATTTCTCAAAGAGGTTTCAGAAGCACATGCAAGCAAACACGTGTCACTCTAGATCTGAAAAGGTGGAGTGCACGATACTGAAGAGACGTTTGAGGTACTGTTTGAATATTTGGTTTCTCGTTTTCCCCCCAATTGTCAGAATCATTAATTGTTTGAAATGATTAATTTATTTTTATTAAATGCCATTAAATGCTAATTGTGTACGTGCTGAATGTGTGACCTTTTGTGTGCCCTAAATTTCTTCTATAAATTCCACAAATCTCAACATTTCACAATTTTCACTCTCATAAACACTTATATGCATTTTTGCTTGTTCTTTTGCCTTCATCTAAACCCAAAACCCAAATCTGTTCGTAAATCTAATTCTTTAACATCTTCAACAATGGCTACTTCATCTTCAACCTCAGCCCAGTTCCAATCTACAATGGTTGTTGTTTCTTCATCAAACATGGGTGTTGTCCCTTTTAAGGAACCTATCAGAACATTACTCACACCTGTTGACAAGTTGGAAGTCTTGTGTGAATCTATTATCAACTTTAAATCGTTTGCTGAAAATGGGTATGATCTTCGTCCCATTATTGATGCACAGTGTTGGACCAAGTTTTTTGACAGGTGTTGCACCCCAAAATTTGCCCTCACAATACAAGACTTTGTGTTCTAAGAAGGTTCACAAGGTTCACAAGTTCTCCAACAACTTGCATAACCTTTCATGAAGTTCATAAAGTCCACAAGCTACTTTATGAAGGTTCACAAGGTTCACAAGTCCCACAGTGCTTTCAATACCTTTCATGAGGTTCATGAAGCCCATAGGTTGCTTCTTGAAGGTTCACAAGGTTCACAAAGTTCACAATTGGTCAGAAGAGTTGACAATTCCCTCAGACAATGCACCTCCTAAGCAGTGCATCCAAAACTAGGGTTTTGACTTTAATCAGGCTAAATGGACTTCCAAGACTTCAAGTGAGCTTCATAACATCTTATATGTGTATAAGAACCCCCATGTCAAGTTTCAAGACTTTTCTCAAAAGTTTGCTCAGTCAGATGATCAGATAAGTCAAAAGCAGTCAATGCAGTTAAAAAGTCAAACTGAGGTCAACTGTGGTCAAACCAAAGTCAAACCTCATGATTTTTTTTTGCCAACATCAAAGAGAGATTTGGTTCCAGGGGTATTTTGGTCATTTTACGCAAATTCAGCTAATTCCTTGAAGACGGGTTGTTATTAAGTTCTGAGGCGTTTATGTACGTGGGTTTGATATCAATTTGGTTTGGAAAGTCTGATCTGTGGAACAGGGTTTAACAAGAGATCATTCTTCTATCTTCCAGTTCATCTTTAGAGGGACAACAGTGAAAACTTCTACTGATTATTGGAGCTTATTCATGTCAAAAGTATTAAGATTGGATCGGATTAACTCAAGGATATTCGACTGATGAATCGTATATTGAGATGTTTGTGAATTAAATCATGGAGAAGAAATGGAAGATGATTTTAATAAATATGTGAAGTTCATTCATAATATTTTATTATTATTACAATTTGTAAAGAGAATTTGGATAGAAAGTTGAATTTTATTCATAATATTTCATCACGATTTACAAAAGGGAAATAATTTGGATAAAAAAATGTATTATTGAATTATTTCATAATGCTTTTTTTTATTACAAGTTACAAAAGAGGTGTATATCCTAAAAAGTCCTAAGCCCTAAAATTTCTAAGTGTCCTTCTTGATGTCCTTTGAGCTTCTCCGCAAAGTCTCCGATTCACCTGCACATCAAAACAAAACAAACAGAATAGAAAAAAAAGATGTTAGAAATTGTTTGACACTCTCAGAACATCGTCATCATCGAGTGCCGGGAGTGGCACAACCGAAGCTGCGACCTACCCCGTTACCGATCCGCGCCATTGGCGTCAGATCAAGTGGCTACTGTTTCTTATCAATGCGGGACAACCGAGAAAGATGAAGAGGTAAAAGAAGTTCGGGTCGATAAATGATTAACCGATAAATGATCTCTATCTCAAAGCCAAAACAAAATGCCATTCATCAAGTAAATATTGTAGCAACTATCAAGCAAATCTGTAAGGCCAATTGGAGGCTGGAAGTGCACGAAGTTAGCAAGAAAAATTATCCAACACAGAGGCTCAGTTGAGGACAACATCATAGCCTCTTATCGCACAACAAACAGCACAAGTAATCCAGCCCTGAAAATCATAGAAGGAGATGTTAGGACCAAAAGAAACTAAGATTCATGCCTTGGAATGAGAACACCCCAAAACTGAATTCATACGCCACAAGTAAAAGGAAATCATGCTCAATTCACAAGCTGTAGAAGTAAAAGGAAATCATGCTCAACTCACAAGCTGTAAGACCAGTTCAATCCAGAAAAATAAGGAACCAAGCTCAATTTAAAAACAATTAGAACCGAGTCTAGTTCGAGAATTAACCGGAGCTAAAATTCAGAAGCCAAACAGGGCGCGAACCACAGCAGAAGGAACTGGGAAACAGGGCCCAAATCCATGATGGAAGCCATAACCGGACATTAAGGTCAAAAGGGACAATCGAGGGTGAACCCATAGGAGGCCTACATCTGCGAAACCAAAATCAAGAAAAATGGTTTATCAAACAGATTGCAGTATCCAAAACTATATCAGCATCTGATAACATAGCTGTATCAGCCCAATATCAGAGTCAAAACTAAATGACAATAGCATCCCTCAAAGGTTCAGACAAGCTGTCATCATCACCATATGACCATCCTCGGCGACATTTGATTCGACCAAAGCGTTAGCACCTTTCTAAAAGAAGAAGAAGAAAAGTTAATGTGTGTTCGAAACAGTTAATCTAGAAGTCAGAAGCAAATATCCAACAAAACCAAATTTGAATATGGATACAAGCAATTTCCAAATTAAAACCCAATCCGTATTCAATCAAATACTGGGAAGATATTGCAAATTTGAGTCTGTGAGTCCGAAAAGGAAAGAAAAGATTCAATCAGCTTATCAGAAAAATAATCAAGCAAATCAAACAAAATCCACTACAAGTGAATCCGAAAAAGGAAAGTTCGAATCAAATCAAAAGGATATATGTTCTGAAAACCCAACAAAATCAAATCGTATCACAAAATCACAATCCAACCTCAGTAAAAATAACGCAAATCCAACATCATCAAAGGCCCAAAAAAGAGGAATCGGAAAAGATATATAGAGGAGTGATACAACCTTTTGAGAACCCTAGAGGCGAACGAGAGAGAGAACGCAAACAGCTACGAGCTCATCAACAAAGGCCTCAGTACACAGCGAACAAACCCAACGGAGGTCCACCAACGCCGCCGCCATTCGACGACGAGCAAACAACTTTTGAGGCTCAGCTTCTCACATCATCGCCTCGAAGAAACTACCATCATCGCAACCGAGATCGTGAGTGAAAAACGTGTGTTAATTCCACATCTAATGTTTTATGAATGATTTCAGGGCTTCGCCATGGAGAATGAGAGAAAGCCATCGAAAACGAAGAGGAAATCGGAACATGCGAAGCAAGCGAGAGACGAGAGAAACAAGAAGAAACATGCGCCGCGGAGAATAGGGTTTTGAAACCCTAGATCTCTCTTTTGCTGCGTTTGTACCAACCGGGTTGGGTCCGGATGTGATGACCGGCCCAACCCCCTTTTTTTTGAGTTGTTTTATTTTATTTTTTTGTGTTTTAAATAAGGAATTTTTTTAAACTAAGTTCTGTTTTTTAAAATAAATAAAATTAAATTCTTGTGAATAAACAA
The DNA here is from genome assembly GCA_963859935.3 of Lathyrus sativus. Classification (NCBI taxonomy): domain Eukaryota; kingdom Viridiplantae; phylum Streptophyta; class Magnoliopsida; order Fabales; family Fabaceae; genus Lathyrus; species Lathyrus sativus. The sequence continues at coordinate 716,671,018 of OZ012741.1, forward strand.
ACTTCTTTTTTTTTTTATATAAAATTAAAACTTTTTTCAGAATAATAAAACTAAAACTCTTTTTTTTAAAAAAAAATAAAACCTAATTTTAATTTTCTATATAATTCTATGTATATATTTATTATAATTCTTGTAAATTTTTGTAAATAAAATTAAACCTTATAAATACTTAATGTAAAATTTTGTGAATGTGATTATTGATTATTTAAAATTTATTTTCATCATAATGTGTAAATATTTTTCTTAATAATTGTTAATATATAATTAGAGATAATTAAATTTTGTAAATGATTAAGAAATTTATAATTATGTTATATTTAGAACTTTATATTATAGTAATTATTTAATCATTTATGTTTCTAAATAAAAATCAAATTTTATGTTTAATCACGTTATTAATTAATTATTATTACTAATCATATTTTGTTGCTTATTATTATTTTGAAATTTCTATCTTATTATTTTTTCTAACTTTGTCTATTTTTCTAATTATTATTGTTTCAACTAATTATTTTCACTAACTTTATATTTCTACTAACCTTATTTAATTTTTCTTATTATTTACTAACCCCAATATTTTATTTACTTATTTGTTATTTTTTTTATTATATTTATTTTGATTATATTTTACTATTTATTTTATTTATTGTAATTTTGTAATTGCCTCTTGGATGTAAATTGTAATTATTTAATTATTATTATCATTATGGTTAGTAATTAGGGAGTGCTAATATGTATGATATTTAAAAAAATAAATTAGATCATTTTAATATAAGATAATTAAATTAAACATTTCACACACGTAAGTCGATTTTAATCGCCGTCTCACTTCCTAAGGATATCCCTCAAGTTGCCTATGAATATTGGTTAAGTGGGGTGTATAAAGCAAGTCCCTCAAAAAGAAAATCATCAAATTCCCTTATAGTTGCCTTTACGAATCGAGTCCCTTTCGAAAAATGATGATAGTCCCTCCAGTTTGCTTATTACACCCCACAATGGCCTTCAAAAATCCAATTGTCCCTCACATGTCCCTTAACATCCAAAGTAAGGGCTACCTACTCCATTATAGTAGGGATAGTCTTACTAAGGAAAGGATAAAGAATAAGAAAGACCTTAAAACATTAGGGTAGGCTACTCCTAGATGCTTGCTCACTTCAAAACTTTTTCACACTTAAACAAATTTCCAACAAAATTTTCAAACAAGTTTTTTTTTCACATCCATACACGGATTATTATTAAACTATTCTGAAATTTTTTGCTATTCACACACTACACTTTCAAAACAATTCAAAAGTGAGCTTAAGTACCTAAGAGCCCATGGATAACCATGGATGAAAAGGGTGCTAACACCTTCCCTTTTCATAACCTACCCCCCGGACCCAAAATATTCTCTAAGGTCTTTCCTGTTCTTTTATAACCTTTCCTTATGGATAAAATAAAAGTCGGTGGCGACTCTTGCTATCCGCAACATTGTTTAAAGTCAGTTCTCCCACCGTGTTACAGAACTGGCGACTCTGCTAGGGATCTATTTAAGAGGGGTACCCTTAGGAATTAAGATCACTTTAAATTGTTTGCCTTGTTTGCTTTATTATTATATTGTTGGGGTGCTCTTATGTGTGAAAGGTCCTAACCCGGATCTAGTGTACCTTAGGTAAATGGCAATAGACCAAGGAAACTGTACGACGTATATCGATACGGTTGATCTGGTGGCCATAGTTAGTGCAACTTCTTGGTTGGTGCTTATATTCCTTAAGTCAAGTTGAGGATAATATTGAGGCTGCCATATGTTGTCAATGCACTAACTGACTTTTAGAACCCTAGTTAACTCATCTTGGCCTTTAGAAAGTAGTGAGGTAACCGGCTTTGGTGCAGACTGAAGTTGGTTGACACTCGATACTACGCTCATTGAGATCTTAAACTTGGAGGGTTTTGGTTGGCAAGTAAGTTGCCTTCTGAACAACCACCCTTGTGAAGGATCAATGATATTGAGATCCCTTAGAACCTGGTTACTTTTGTAGGACAGGATGAACCATCTAACTTCAGGGGAGGGTACTTGCCTTTGAACCTCATGCAAGCCTTTAAACCTAGGGCTATGGTGTGACTTGTTTGTGTGTGCCACATGTTTGTGATTGAGCATGACATCATGACATCATCATGCATCATAAGCATATCATTTTCCCTAACCATTTCAAGGACCAAAGGATTTATCTTTGTTCTTTGTTGCAGGTCATGGCTTCTGCTCGTAGAAACACCATCAGGATCAACTTTGTAGGGATACCTGCTAAGCTCAAGGAGTTGGTTTCCCTAGTGCCTGATCATTCCCAGTTCAACAAGAGACATGGTCACTTATTGGATCTAGTTACTTCAGGGTTCAGTGAAGACATGATGAGTGTGCTGTTTCAGTTCTTTGACCCTAAGCACCATTGCTTTACATTTCCTGATTATCAGCTGGTTCCAACCATGGAGGAGTTCTCTAAACTTCTGGGTATACCTGTTCTTGATCAGAAGCCATTCACAGGCTTAGAGAAGGGGCTTAAACCAGAAGTTATTGTTGCAGCTCTACATCTGAAGAAGTCTGACATTGTTCTAGAGACGAGAAGTGGAGTTAAAGGTATTCTTGCCAAGGTATTAGTGGATAAAGCTCAAATGTTCTTGAAGGCTATGAGCTACGATGCTTTTGAGGAGATCTTAGCCTTATTGATTTATGGCTTAGTGTTGTTCCCCAATCCTGATCAGTTCATAGACGTTCATGCCATCAACATATTCCTGAGTCACAATCCAGTGCCTACCTTACTTGGAGACATCCTACATTCTCTTCACACCCGTACTACAAGGGCAAGAGGAACTTTGATGTGCTGCATACCTTTACTTTCTAGGTGGTTTATTTCTCACCTTCCTCGCTCAGTAATGAAGAATGAGCAAGGGTTCAGATGGTCCAAGAGGATCATGTCACTTTCTCACTCAGACATCCATTGGTGCTCCAGATCTATGGAGAATGTCACCATCATTGACCGTTGTGGGGAGTTTCCTAATGTACCACTTCTAGGCATAAGAGGAGGCATCACCTACAACCCATCTCTAGCTTTACGACAGTTTGGTTACGCCCGGAGCGATGGTCCACATGACATGTTGATTCAGGGCATTGTGTTTGACTACGACAACGATCTTCAGGGTTACCGTCAGAGATTCATACGAGCTTGGGGAAAGGTAAACAGGATTGACAGCAAGACACTGGAGCCTAAGTACACCGTTCCTATGGAGGCTTATCTCAGATGGGTACGATTTCGTGCTCAGACACTCATGATGCCATATCCTGCCATCCTACCAGTTACCATAGAACCTGTTGCTGAAGGAGACACAGCTTATACCATCCTTCACCCAGACATGCCTACTGATATGGAAGACTTGCAGAGATCATGGATCCAACTGAAAGAGCAAAGGGATGCTTTCGAGGCTCATTACAAAGCAAGCCAAGCAAGGATCCTAGAGCTAACAAAGCTACTTCATGAGGAACGAAACCTCAACTCATACCTCAACACAAAGAGGAAACGTCCATGGGAGACTTAAAACCCCATCTTTTGTACTTATTTCGTTTTCATTTTTTGTAAGCCTAAAAGGCAAAACCAGTTATTACTAATAAAAAGTTACTTTCTTGTTTGTTTAAGCAAATTTAAATCCTGCGGTCCTTGAAAACATTGCATATGCATTCCCATATCATTGCATCACAGGTTTATGATTGTGCACAGGTTTCTCATCTCCTCGCTGTTTATTTCAGCAATGGCTCTTGAACAATCAGTTAAGGATCTCCAGGCACAGAATGCACAGTTCCAAGAGCTGATCCTGAACCTATCCAAGGGGCAGGATGAATTGAAGACACTGCTGGCCAAGAAGACTAAGAAGGCTAGAAGGTCTGCTGGGTTGCTCAACATGGGAAGAAGGTTCAAAGGTCCTGTCAAGACCAAGGAACATGTTGAAGACTATGAATCTGAAGAATCTGAGCAGGAGAGAGGCAGTCTCCACAACACTATGGGGGACTCTGATTCTGAGGCTAACTACTACCATGAGCCTAACGAAGACAAATTCAAGATGCTGGTGGATAGAATGGATGCTATGGAATTACAGAAATCATCTGGGCTGGATTTTGAGGATTTGAGCTTGATATCTGGGGTGGTCATACCCATTGGGTTCAAAGTTCCTACATTTGTTGTCTATGATGGGGTCTCTTGTCCCAAATTGCATCTGAGGTCTTATGTCAGAAGAATTCAACCCCACACTGCTGATAAAAAGTTGTGGATCCATTTCTTTCAAGAGAGTTTATCTGGAGCTCAGCTAGAGTGGTATTATCAGTTGGAGAGTGTCAACATCAGAGATTGGAATGACCTTGCTGAAGCTTTCTACAAGCAGTATCAATACAATGTTGACTTAGCCCCCACTCGCATGCAGCTTCAAAGCATGTCTATGGGTGCCAAAGAAAGCTTTAAGGAGTATGCTCAGAAGTGGAGAGACTTAGCTGGAAGAGTTCAACCCCTTTTGACTGATAGGGAGTTGGTTGATATGTTCATGTGTACGCTGAATGGTCCGTTTTACAGTCATCTCATTGGAAGCTCACTGAGTTGATCATGACAGGAGAGCGAGTAGAGAATGGTATCAAGAGTGGTAAGATCCAAGTGGGCACTTCTTCATCAGGTGCTGCAAAGAAGCCTCCCACTGGGAAGAAAGAATCTAATGCTGTGTATGGTCAGCCTGATCATAACAGAAGGCATCAGTCTGTTAGTGCAGTTCATATTTCAAATCCAACTCCTGCAACAACAGAGCAGCCTCAAGGCAACCAACAGAGGGCTAGAAGACAGTTCACGAAGATCAACATGTCAATGGCTCAGGCATTGCAACACTTGTTGAAGGCTGAACTTATTACCCTGAGGGAGGCTCCTCAGAATCCCAATGTTACCTCTCCCAAGTACAATCCCAATGCACGATGTGCATATCATTCAAACTGTCCAGGACATGATACTAATAACTGCTGGGTCTTGAAGAACAAAATCCAGGATATGATTGATGCTGGAGAAATTGAGTTTGATCCACCAGGTACTCCAAATGTGATTACAGCTCCAATGCCAAATCACGAGAAGACTGTCAACGCCATTGATGAAGATATTGATGAAGATCTGCATGTCTATTCAGTTATGGAGTTGAGCACACCATTGTCTGTTATCAAAAAGAGGTTAGTACAAGCTGGGATCTTTCCAGGTTGTCATGAAGATTGTCTATATTGTACCTATAAGCCGGATAGTTGCTTCATTTTGAGAGATGGGATTCAACGTCTCATGGATAAATATACTATAGTGTTTGAAAGAAGACCAGCATCTGTAGAAAGTATGGTGGATCATCTGACTCAGGGTAAGAAGATTGAAGAGGTTGACATGGTTGACAAAGTACCACTAAGAATCACTTCAAAGGGTCCCATTAAAATCACTCATCAGGGCCCAATCAAGATTACTGCTGAAGGTCCTGTGAAAGTTGTCGCTGAAGCCAGAGTAGCTCCTCTGATCATTACCACTCCTGGTCCTATTTCTTATACATCTGACAAAGCTGTGCCTTGGCACTATGGGTCTGATGTTTACATCCATGGTGTCAAGCAAGAGCCTTTACCTGATATGCCTGTTGACATTGATAATATTGCTGAATCTAGCAAGATCACTCGTAGTGGAAGAGTCTTCTCTCCTCCAGTTGCTTCTAAGAGTGCAGTTACTCCTGCTGTTACTTCCACCACTGATGCTCGGGGCAAGGGTCCTGTTATTGAGCCTGTATCTACTGATGTGCCAGCTGCTGATGACCTCTCTAAGCAGATGGAAGAAGTATTGAAAATCATTCGCAAGAGTGATTATGATATTGTTGATCAGCTGGGGCATACTCCCTCAAAGATTTCTATGCTCTCCCTGTTATTATGTTCTGAGGCTCATGCCAAGTCATTGATCAAGTTTCTAAAGATGGCTCATGTACCCAGTGCAATTTCTGTGGACCAGTTTGAGAATTGTGTTGCTCACCTGACCTATGACAACGGGTTAGGATTTTCTGATGCTGACTTGACCCCTGCCAAGAGGGATCATAACAGGGCCTTGCATATTTCAATTGAATGCAGGGGCACTACCCTGTCTCATGTGCTGATAGACAATGGTTCCTCTCTGAATGTGTTGCCTAAGGAAGTCCTGAACAAGCTGAGTCCTGAAGATACGGTATTGAAGCCCAGTAATATTGTGGTAAAGGCTTTTGATGGTTCTAGAAGAGTAGTGCATGGGGAAATTGATCTTCCAATCAAGGTTGGCTCTCAGGTGTTTACTGCTACATTCTACGTGATGGATATTCGTCCTTCGTACTCATGTCTGCTTGGTCGTCCCTGGATCCATGGGGCAGGTGCGGTGACCTCCACATTACATCAAAAGTTGAGATATCCGGTGAATGGAAAAGTTGTTACTGTCTTTGGAGAGGAAGAATACTTTGTCAGCCATGTAAACACTTTCAAGTATATGGAAGTAGAAGGTGAATACATTGAAACTCCATGTCAGTCATTTGAAGTGGTTCCCTGGGCTGTTAAGGATTGTGTGACTCCTCCTGCTGTGAAGAAGGTTCCTGTGGTCATCAGAAACCCTCCAACAATGGCAATGGCCTCCCTCAATGATGCAAAAGCTGTGGTGGAAGAAGGTGGTTGTACTATTTGGGGTCAGCTTCCTGATATTCCATACAAGTCTGACAAGTTTGGTTTGGATTTCACTGCAGAGTCCCAGAAGGCTGTCTGTCGTGCCCGTGCTGTTCGTATCACCAATCAAGGGGTTATCAATGCTGTGGGAGATCAAGATGAAGACTACAACTTGGAGGCATGGATTTTTCCTACTGTGGGTGCTGGACTCAATAATTGGACAGCTGAAGATGTTATCCCTATCTCCTTTAGTCAGGAGTAAATACTATTACTGTGTTATGTTTTTAAATTTATAATTTCTGGAACAATTAAAACTTTCAAGCCATGTGCCTTACCCGGGGCACAATGGTGTGCTTGTTACGGGTTGTCATTTCATTTGCATACTTTATTCAATAAAATCAGTGGACGTTTCGTTTTCGTAAATATTGTGTTCCTTGTCTTTCTTTTTCTTTTATTTTTGCTTTATCAGCTATGTGTTCTTACACACACCCACGTCACTAAAATGCAGATCCTCATCCACTCTGGATCCAGTTGATAACAGTTCTACTATTGCTAATTACAATTTCGAGAATCCGATCTATCAAACTGAAGACGGAAACGAGGACGATTGTGAAATACCTGTGGAGCTTGCTAGGTTGTTACAACAAGAAGAGAAAGCTATACAGCCACATGAAGAGCCAGTCGAAGTTGTGAATCTGGGAACTGAAGAAAACAGAAAAGAGGTCAAAATAGGGGCTGATTTAGAGGACAGTGTCAAGAGCAGGTTGATTCAGATGCTACCTGACTATGTGGAGATCTTTGCTTGGTCTTATGAAGATATGCCAGGGTTGGATACAGACATTGTGGTTCACCGTTTGCCAGTGAAAGAAGATTGTCGTCCAAAGAAGCAGAAGGTTCGTCGTATGCGTCCTAAAATGTCAGAAAAGATCAAAGCAGAGGTAATGAAACAGTTCAATGCAGGGTTCTTGGCCGTAACTTCTTATCCTCAGTGGGTTGCAAATGTGGTACCAGTTCCTAAGAAAGATGGTAAGGTACGTATGTGTGTAGACTACAGAGACCTGAACAAGGCTAGCCCTAAAGATGATTTTCCACTTCCTCATATTGATATTCTGGTAGACAACACTGCTCAGCATAAGGTATTCTCTTTTATGGATGGTTTCTCTGGTTACAATCAAATCAAGATGGCACCTGAAGATATGGAGAAGACTACATTTGTGACACAGTGGGGCACCTTTTGCTATAAGGTAATGCCATTTGGTTTGAAGAATGCAGGGGCAACATATCAGCGTGCTATGGTGGCTTTGTTTCATGATATGATTCATCATGAGATAGAGGTATATGTGGATGATATGATAGCCAGGTCTCAGAATGAAGAACAACATCTTGATCATCTGCACAAATTGTTTGAGAGGTTGAAGAAATACAGGTTGAGATTAAATCCAAACAAGTGTACTTTTGGAGTTAGATCTGGAAAGCTCCTGGGTTTCATTGTCAGTGGAAAAGGTATTGAAGTGGATCCTGCAAAAGTGAAAGCTATACGAGAGATGCCAGCTCCCCGTACTGAGAAGGAGGTTAGAGGTTTCTTGGGACGATTGAACTACATTGCAAGATTTATTTCCCAATTAACTACCATCTGTGAGCCAATCTTCAAGTTGTTGAAGAAAGATCAGGTGATGGAATGGAATGATGAGTGCCAGACTGCCTTTGATGAAATCAAGAGATATTTGCTAGAACCTCCAATTTTAATGCCACCAGTTGATGGAAGACCCTTGATTATGTATTTAACAGTATTAGACAACTCAATGGGGTGTGTATTGGGGCAACATGACGAGTCTGGTCGAAAAGAGCAGGCAATATACTACCTTAGCAAAAAGTTTACCGACTGTGAAACAAGATACTCACTGCTCGAGAAAACTTGCTGCGCTTTGGCATGGGCTGCTCGCCGACTAAGACAGTATATGTTGACCCATACTACCTTGTTGATTTCGAAGATGGATCCAATCAAGTACATATTTGAGAAACCTGCTCTCTCCGGAAGAATTGCAAGATGGCAAATGATCTTGACGGAATATGATATACAGTATACTACTCAGAAGGCCATTAAGGGGAGTGTTGTTGCTGATCATTTGGCTCATCAAGCAGTAGATGATTACCAGTCAATGAATTTTGAGTTCCCTGATGAAGACATTATGTCTGTTACCAAAGAACCTGGACAATATGACGGACCTGAACAAGGATCTCGATGGACTATGGTTTTTGATGGTGCCTCCAATGCACATGGTAATGGTGTTGGTGTTGTGATTAGTTCCCCTGAAGGTTGTCATACCCCGATTACTGCCAGACTTTGTTTCTATTGTACCAATAACATGGCTGAGTATGAGGCATGTATCATGGGTATGCAAGTTGCTATTGATATGAAGATTCAGTTCCTTGAGGTGTATGGAGATTCAGCTCTGGTAGTAAGTCAGATTAAAGGAGATTGGGATACAAAGCACGATAATCTCATTCCTTACAGAGAACATGTGTTGTCTTTGATCCCACATTTCAAAGAGATTACTTTTGGACATATTCCACGAAGAGAGAATCAGTTGGCAGACGCATTGGCCACCATGGCATCTATGTTTGAGATAAGCTGGGATGATGAAGCTCCCAAGATTACCATTGATAGATTTGAGAAGCCTGCACACTGCAATGAGATTGACACTGAAGGGGCAGAGGAGAAACCTTGGTTCTATGAAGTGAAAAACTATCTTGAAGCTCAGGAGTTCCCTGAAGGGGCATCTGTCAAAGATAGGAAGTTCCTGAGAAGGTTTTCTGCTAAGTTCTTTCTGAGTAATGGCATTCTGTATAAGCGTAATCATGATTCAACTATGCTTCGTTGTGTGGATAAGAAGGAAGCTACAGAAATTATGGAAGAGATGCATGATGGGACCTTTGGCACTCATTCTAGTGGTCATACCATGGCAAAGAAGATTTTGAGAGCAGGTTACTATTGGTCTACCATGGAAGCTGATTGCTATCAACACTCCAGAACATGTCACAAATGTCAAATCTATGCTGATAAAGTACATGTACCTCCATCTCCATTGAATGTGTTGACTGCTCCTTGGCCCTTTGCCATGTGGGGCATTGATATGATTGGTGAGATCAAGCCTACTGCTTCTAATGGGCATCGTTTCATCCTGGTTGCTATTGATTACTTCACGAAGTGGGTAGAGGCAGCTTCATTTGCATCTGTGACTAAGAATGTTGTGGCTCGGTTCATTAAGAATAATCTCATATGTAGGTATGGTATCCCTGAAAGGATTATCACTGATAATGGCTCCAATCTGAACAACACTATGATTACTGATCTCTGTACGCAGTTCAAGATTAAGCATCACAACTCTTCTCCGTATCGTCCAAAGATGAATGGGGCAGTTGAAGCTGCTAATAAGAACATTAAGAAGATTGTACAGAAGATGACTGTTACTTACAAGGATTGGCACGAGATGTTACCATTTGCTCTGCATGGTTATCGTACTACAATACATACTTCAACAGGGGCAACCCCATTCTCCTTAGTCTATGGTATGGAAGCAGTTCTGCCTATTGAAGTTCAGATCCCCTCCTTGAGAATTATGAAGGATGCAGGCTTGGATGAAGATGAGTGGATTCAGACTCGACTTGACCAGATAAATTTGATTGATGAGAAAAGGTTAGCAGCAGTTTGTCATGGCCAGATGTACCAGAAACGGATGATCAAAGCTTTTAACAAGAAGGTTAAGCCAAAGGTATATCAGGCTGGTGACTTGGTAATCAAGCGTATCATATTACCACAGGGTGATCCTAGGGGCAAGTGGACTCCAACATATGAGGGACCATTTGTAGTCAAGACAGTGTTCTCAGGAGGTGCCATGATACTGACTACAATGGATGGTGAAGACTTCCCACAACCTGTAAACGCAGACATAGTTAAAAAATACTACGCATAAAAAGAGACCCGCTAGGTTGACAGGCCTAGGCAAAAATAAGGGCATCCCGGCAAACCAAAAGGGTTTGGGCAAAAATTAGGGATATATATATAAAAAGATGTACACCCGGCAAGTCGAAAACCTGAAAAGGCGGCTTGGGCAAAAAAGGGTATCCCGGTGGATTGAAAACCTGAAAGGGCAATCCAGGCAAAAGTTAGGGATTAAAGCGTATGACTATGTCTCGTTTGGATCACTCATGAAACTGCAACCAGTTGTACTACTTACTCAAACTCAAACAGATGAAGCTCAATCCAATCGTTTCCGTCTCAACAGCAAGAAGATGAGATACTTGAGTGGCAATAGTAGAATTGAAACTCAATAGGATTATTTCCCACATAGCTGATTCTTTTTGTAAAACTTCATGACAAAATTCTCTTACTAGGGTTTATGTCTCCTTGTACAAACTTACCCGTGTATGGGTCACTTTTGATATAAATAAACTCCATCTTTTGAATCCAGATTTACTTTTACCCTATTTACATAAGCGAAACGTCCATTGGTTGTGTTTGAATGTATGTATGCCTTTTAATATGATTGATGTTTACCAGAAATGCATGAAAATGCAGTGATAGTATTTACTAAGGACGAACGAGGGAAGGATTTCAACGAAGCTTCGCCGGTTCATCTTTACAAGACAGTTACAAACCATCAGTAGGACTAATCCATTTTCACAAAGTCTAATCTCCCCTGGAATTTATATCCATCTCTTTTATCCTCATACGGATATACGGGAAATTACTTTCCAATAAAGGCACGATGAACGAAGACGGGATGTTATACTTATCCTACTATCAAACGAAAACGGAGGTTATCTATACCTTGTTATCCCCAACAACGGGAGGTTATCCATACCTTGTTATCCCCAGCAGACGGAGGGTTATATATTCTTCAACAACGAATCGGGATTTATTTTCCTTGGCCAGCAGTTGTTATACAAGGATATCCAGACACTTCCAGCAGTGTCATAGCATACATACATCATTTACATCATACCATAACATATATGTCTATAGTACATTACCTAAGTGCATCATGTCATACATGCATACATAAAGCATAAACTAATGTTGTTATACAGAATGCTACCTTGTTTTCAGGTTAATTATCCAACAAACAAGCTTATGATCTTTGGGACTGCTTTATTGTAACCTCAGGGTTATTTTATCCTCCTGATAGCCTCTCATGACTTCAAGACTGCTTTAGAGATATCCATTGCTCTATCCTCCTGAAATCATTACTTCAAGACTACTTTAGAGTTATTCATTGCTCTATCCTCCTGAAATCATTACTTCAAGACTGCTTTAGAGCTATTGATTGCTCTATCCTCCTGAAGACATATCACATTATTACTTCAAGACTGCTTTAGAGCTATTCATTGCTCTATCCTCCTGAAGCCATCTAATTATTTCAAGACTGCTTTAGAGCTATTCATTGCTCTATCCTCCTGAAGCCATCTAATTATTTCAAGACTGCTTTAGAGTTATCCATTGCTCTATCCTCCTGAAATTACATTATTATTTCAAGACTGCTTTAGAGCTATCCATTGCTCTATCCTCCTGAAATCATTACTTCAAGACTGCTTTAGAGCTATTGATTGCTCTATCCTCCTGAAGACATATCACATTATTACTTCAAGACTGCTTTAGAACTATTGATTGCTCTATCCTTCTGAAGACATATCACATTATTATTTCAAGACTGCTTTAGAGCCATTCATTGTTCTATCCTCCTGAAATCATATCATTGCTTCAAGACTGCTTTAGGGTTATCACTATTGATTGCTCTATCCTCATGAAGACATGCTGCTACATCATTATTATTCCAGACTCCTGACAGCTTTCACCATACACCCATATTTTGAACTGCTCCCCCCCTAGTGGCATCTTTAAGCCCACTCAATCATATTCAACTAGCCATCTGTACCACTCTAGTGCACTGGTGAGTGCAAATTTTTGGGCTTTTGTGTTCAATCCCCTTCAACCTTCCAGGTTACGACTGGCAAATATACCAATCTAACCCCTCAGGTTTCAGAAAATTGAACAGGGGCAGCTGTTGCACCCCAAAATTTGCCCTCACAATACAAGACTTTGTGTTCTAAGAAGGTTCACAAGGTTCACAAGTTCTCCAACAACTTGCATAACCTTTCATGAAGTTCATAAAGTCCACAAGCTACTTTATGAAGGTTCACAAGGTTCACAAGTCCCACAGTGCTTTCAATACCTTTCATGAGGTTCATGAAGCCCATAGGTTGCTTCTTGAAGGTTCACAAGGTTCACAAAGTTCACAATTGGTCAGAAGAGTTGACAATTCCCTCAGACAATGCACCTCCTAAGCAGTGCATCCAAAACTAGGGTTTTGACTTTAATCAGGCTAAATGGACTTCCAAGACTTCAAGTGAGCTTCATAACATCTTATATGTGTATAAGAACCCCCATGTCAAGTTTCAAGACTTTTCTCAAAAGTTTGCTCAGTCAGATGATCAGATAAGTCAAAAGCAGTCAATGCAGTTAAAAAGTCAAACTGAGGTCAACTGTGGTCAAACCAAAGTCAAACCTCATGATTTTTTTTGCCAACATCAAAGAGAGATTTGGTTCCAGGGGTATTTTAGTCATTTTACGCAAATTCGGCTAATTCCTTGAAGACGGGTTGTTATTAAGTTCTGAGGCGTTTATGTACGTGGGTTTGATATCAATTTGGTTTGGAAAGTCTGATCTGTGGAACAGGGTTTAACAAGAGATCATTCTTCTATCTTCCAGTTCATCTTTAGAGGGACAACAGTGAAAACTTCTACTGATTATTGGAGCTTATTCATGTCAAAAGTATTAAGATTGGATCGGATTAACTCAAGGATATTCGACTGATGAATCGTATATTGAGATGTTTGTGAATTAAATCATGGAGAAGAAATGGAAGATGATTTTAATAAATATGTGAAGTTCATTCATAATATTTTATTATTATTACAATTTGTAAAGAGAATTTGGATAGAAAGTTGAATTTTATTCATAATATTTCATCACGATTTACAAAAGGGAAATAATTTGGATAAAAAAATGTATTATTGAATTATTTCATAATGCTTTTTTTTATTACAAGTTACAAAAGAGGTGTATATCCTAAAAAGTCCTAAGCCCTAAAATTTCTAAGTGTCCTTCTTGATGTCCTTTGAGCTTCTCCGCAAAGTCTCCGATTCACCTGCACATCAAAACAAAACAAACAGAATAGAAAAAAAAGATGTTAGAAATTGTTTGACACTCTCAGAACATCGTCATCATCGAGTGCCGGGAGTGGCACAACCGAAGCTGCGACCTACCCCGTTACCGATCCGCGCCATTGGCGTCAGATCAAGTGGCTACTGTTTCTTATCAATGCGGGACAACCGAGAAAGATGAAGAGGTAAAAGAAGTTCGGGTCGATAAATGATTAACCGATAAATGATCTCTATCTCAAAGCCAAAACAAAATGCCATTCATCAAGTAAATATTGTAGCAACTATCAAGCAAATCTGTAAGGCCAATTGGAGGCTGGAAGTGCACGAAGTTAGCAAGAAAAATTATCCAACACAGAGGCTCAGTTGAGGACAACATCATAGCCTCTTATCGCACAACAAACAGCACAAGTAATCCAGCCCTGAAAATCATAGAAGGAGATGTTAGGACCAAAAGAAACTAAGATTCATGCCTTGGAATGAGAACACCCCAAAACTGAATTCATACGCCACAAGTAAAAGGAAATCATGCTCAATTCACAAGCTGTAGAAGTAAAAGGAAATCATGCTCAACTCACAAGCTGTAAGACCAGTTCAATCCAGAAAAATAAGGAACCAAGCTCAATTTAAAAACAATTAGAACCGAGTCTAGTTCGAGAATTAACCGGAGCTAAAATTCAGAAGCCAAACAGGGCGCGAACCACAGCAGAAGGAACTGGGAAACAGGGCCCAAATCCATGATGGAAGCCATAACCGGACATTAAGGTCAAAAGGGACAATCGAGGGTGAACCCATAGGAGGCCTACATCTGCGAAACCAAAATCAAGAAAAATGGTTTATCAAACAGATTGCAGTATCCAAAACTATATCAGCATCTGATAACATAGCTGTATCAGCCCAATATCAGAGTCAAAACTAAATGACAATAGCATCCCTCAAAGGTTCAGACAAGCTGTCATCATCACCATATGACCATCCTCGGCGACATTTGATTCGACCAAAGCGTTAGCACCTTTCTAAAAGAAGAAGAAGAAAAGTTAATGTGTGTTCGAAACAGTTAATCTAGAAGTCAGAAGCAAATATCCAACAAAACCAAATTTGAATATGGATACAAGCAATTTCCAAATTAAAACCCAATTCGTATTCAATCAAATACTGGGAAGATATTGCAAATTTGAGTCTGTGAGTCCGAAAAGGAAAGAAAAGATTCAATCAGCTTATCAGAAAAATAATCAAGCAAATCAAACAAAATCCACTACAAGTGAATCCGAAAAAGGAAAGTTCGAATCAAATCAAAAGGATATATGTTCTGAAAACCCAACAAAATCAAATCGTATCACAAAATCACAATCCAACCTCAGTAAAAATAACGCAAATCCAACATCATCAAAGGCTCAAAAAAGAGGAATCGGAAAAGATATATAGAGGAGTGATACAACCTTTTGAGAACCCTAGAGGCGAACGAGAGAGAGAACGCAAACAGCTACGAGCTCATCAACAAAGGCCTCAGTACACAGCGAACAAACCCAACGGAAGTCCACCAACGCCGCCGCCATTCGACGACGAGCAAACAACTTTTAAGGCTCAGCTTCTCACATCATCGCCTCGAAGAAACTACCATCATCGCAACCGAGATCGTGAGTGAAAAACGTGTGTTAATTCCACATCTAATGTTTTATGAATGATTTCAGGGCTTCGCCATGGAGAATGAGAGAAAGCCATCGAAAACGAAGAGGAAATCGGAACATGCGAAGCAAGCGAGAGACGAGAGAAACAAGAAGAAACATGCGCCGCGGAGAATAGGGTTTTGAAACCCTAGATCTCTCTTTTGCTGCGTTTGTACCAACCGGGTTGGGTCCGGATGTGATGACCGGCCCAACCCCCTTTTTTTTGAGTTGTTTTATTTTATTTTTTTGTGTTTTAAATAAGGAATTTTTTTAAACTAAGTTCTGTTTTTTAAAATAAATAAAATTAAATTCTTGTGAATAAACAAACTTCTTTTTTTTTTTATATAAAATTAAAACTTTTTTCAGAATAATAAAACTAAAACTCTTTTTTTTAAAAAAAATAAAACCTAATTTTAATTTTCTATATAATTCTATGTATATATTTATTATAATTCTTGTAAATTTTTGTAAATAAAATTAAACCTTATAAATACTTAATGTAAAATTTTGTGAATGTGATTATTGATTATTTAAAATTTATTTTCATCATAATGTGTAAATATTTTTCTTAATAATTGTTAATATATAATTAGAGATAATTAAATTTTGTAAATGATTAAGAAATTTATAATTATGTTATATTTAGAACTTTATATTATAGTAATTATTTAATCATTTATGTTTCTAAATAAAAATCAAATTTTATGTTTAATCACGTTATTAATTAATTATTATTACTAATCATATTTTGTTGCTTATTATTATTTTGAAATTTCTATCTTATTATTTTTTCTAACTTTGTCTATTTTTCTAATTATTATTGTTTCAACTAATTATTTTCACTAACTTTATATTTCTACTAACCTTATTTAATTTTTCTTATTATTTACTAACCCCAATATTTTATTTACTTATTTGTTATTTTTTTTATTATATTTATTTTGATTATATTTTACTATTTATTTTATTTATTGTAATTTTGTAATTGCCTCTTGGATGTAAATTGTAATTATTTAATTATTATTATCATTATGGTTAGTAATTAGGGAGTGCTAATATGTATGATATTTAAAAAAATAAATTAGATCATTTTAATATAAGATAATTAAATTAAACATTTCACACACGTAAGTCGATTTTAATCGCCGTCTCACTTCCTAAGGATATCCCTCAAGTTGCCTATGAATATTGGTTAAGTGGGGTGTATAAAGCAAGTCCCTCAAAAAGAAAATCATCAAAGTCCCTTATGGTTGCCTTTACGAATCGAGTCCCTTTCGAAAAATGATGATAGTCCCTCCAGTTTGCTTATTACACCCCACAATGGCCTTCAAAAATCCAATTGTCCCTCACATGTCCCTTAACATCCAAAGTAAGGGCTACCTACTCCATTATAGTAGGGATAGTCTTACTAAGGAAAGGATAAAGAATAAGAAAGACCTTAAAACATTAGGGTAGGCTACTCCTAGATGCTTGCTCACTTCAAAACTTTTTCACACTTAAACAAATTTCCAACAAAATTTTCAAACAAGTTTTTTTTTCACATCCATACACGGATTATTATTAAACTATTCTGAAATTTTTTGCTATTCACACACTACACTTTCAAAACAATTCAAAAGTGAGCTTAAGTACCTAAGAGCCCATGGATAACCATGGATGAAAAGGGTGCTAACACCTTCCCTTTTCATAACCTACCCCCCGGACCCAAAATATTCTCTAAGGTCTTTCCTGTTCTTTTATAACCTTTCCTTATGGATAAAATAAAAGTCGGTGGCGACTCTTGCTATCCGCAACATTGTTTAAAGTCAGTTCTCCCACCGTGTTACAACAGGCTAATGGGACCAATTTACCCTGGTATGGTAAAGGAATTTTGGATACATGCTTCTTGTTGCCCGAAGTTCATAGTTTCATTTGTTCTGGGGAAAGAAATCATCATTACTGAAGCTTTTATAAGGAAACTCATAGGATATGAGGAAACTGATGGAGTCACTAATCTACCATTTGGGCGTGTGGACATGACTGAAGTATATAGAGAAGTTTGCTCATCTGAAGTAACTTCTAACAAGGTTAAGGATCTGAAACCAGTTTACAGGATCTGGGCTAAGATTTTCATGAGCTGCATTCACCACAGAAAATCTTCAAATTCTCCAGATTATGTCAACACTGATCAGCTATAATTTATGTATTGTCTAAGTCAGAGTACCAAGGTGGATATGTTATATCTTCTGTTTAATCATCTGTGGACACATGTTAAACAGTCAAGGGAAGAGGTTAGAACCAAGCATCAAAAGCTGAGGAACTAGATTCCAATGGGGAGACTTATCTCAGATATTCTGACTGAGAAATGGTCTTGTTGGTCATCTGGTTGAAGATGGAATGAAGGAAGAATTAGCCTTTGCAGTTGGAAAACCTCTGAACGGGAAGAGTCTTTAGAGGATGAAAGTTGTAGAAGAAGTTACTTCTGCTCCAAAGAAATTCAACACTGAAGATGTCACTCAAAGAAGAGTTCTAGTTGCAAATTTTCCTATGTTCTTTACTAATGAACCAAGGGAGATTGTTCTGAATTACATCACAGAGTGTCTGAATGAAGGAATTCGTCTGCCAACAAATCTAGTTCAGAAGGCAGGTGAACCTGCTCCTGATCTTTATGAGGCCAGACGCAAGAATAAGAGAATGGTTGCTACAGAAGAACCTTTTAAACCCAAGAGGAAGGCTACTGGTGAAGTTGCTGCTATCAAGCCTAAGAGAGTCAAAAAGCAAGAGATCAATCCTCCAGAGGCAAGTTTACACGAGATTCTAGAAACTGTAAAAGAGGTATTAACATCTGATCAAACTCTTCATGAACCTATACCTTCACCTTCACCTTCTCCTCCTCGTGTTTTTAAACCTAAGAAACCTTCTGTTAGACCATATGTACCCCAACCTCTAGCAACTCCATCTGAAAAGTATACATCTGGACCAACACCTTCTAAAACATCTGATATTCCCTCATCTGACAAACAAACTCCTGCACCAAAATCATCTGAAATTCCACCACCAGAACCAACACCACCAGAACCAACACCACAAAAACCTTCTCCACAACAACCTGAACCACTACCATCTGAACCTATTGTATATGAACCACCAAAATCTATACCTTCTAATCCACAACCTAATCCTCAACCAGAGCAACCCAAACCTATTGAATCATACATATCTGATTCTGAGGTTCTGGATGTCCAACCCCTCAAAACTCTGTTTGATGTATCTTCCACATCTTATCCCTCTTCTACCTCATCTGATTCATCTGAATCTGATGTTCATCCAAATGTAAACTCACCACCATCTCTTCGTGGCTATGAACCTAAACAACGAGATACATCTATTTCATCTAATGTTATCATTACTAAACACACTCCAAAACCTAAACCAAGAACATCTGAGTTTGTTTCATTTGCATCCTTTAAACCACATCCCTCTGATCCCCTTCTTTCTGGTCTAAAACTTACAAACTTTTATACTAGAATAGAACCATCTGACCCTACCACTCCATACAAACCTAGTTCTTCAACTATTCTTCCATCTGTTCTTCAAACCTATCTTAAACAACAACCAGATATCATTCCATCAGAACCTCTGCTTTCTCGTAACTTTGTTTTTACCCCTTTCACTTCTACACCATTTGATGTCATTCCCTCTGCATCAAATTTTAAACCATTTCTATTTCCCACTTCATCCTCATCCAGATTCAGAAATTTCACTTCATCTTCTGAAAATCCCTCTTTTCCTTCTTATCCTCGTCCTCTGTTCATCATCCCAACTTTTACCATACCACCTCCACCAGAACAACCCAAAACAACTCCTCTGGAAACCTACCTTAAACCAAAATCTAGATTAGATGTTAATACTCTATTTGCTAGTTTCAAGAAGGAAATCAGAATTAGTCTAAACTCTATGGAAGAGAAATGTCTCTCAAGCATCAATCCAGAAGCTTCTGAAGAATGCTGGAATAAGTTCATCTCCAGATTCAACACTGTTGCTTCAAATCTGAAGAGTGTCTGCTCTGATGATGCGAAGATCAGATTTGCTGAGCTTACCAAAAAAATGCTTTGGAATGTGACCAGATCTCCTACATTGCTTCTTGAGGATGCACCTTCATCTTATGGAGTGTCTGCTACTTCTGAGACTATTGAAGGATCTGCTTCTGAAGTCATTCTGGAAGACAATCCTTTAGCTCTGGTGATTGTGGACAAATCATCTGAATCTGTGCTTCTAGAACCTGCAACTCCAATGGATATTGACTCTGCTCCTACTCCTGCATCAGAATCTACTCCGTCTACTTCTTCTGAGATTAAGAAAGAGAACCCAGAATTAGAAGATAAGATTATTGTGCTGGAAGCTGGTCAATCTGAGATAAAGTCCTGGATGGCAAGACAAGATCAGAAGACTGACAACATTGAGAAATGGATGTCCAAGCAAGAAGAATCTTCTTCTGAGATCACTCACCTTCTGAAGATGCTTCTCTCTAAAAAATCTTAGATTTATGTTTTCCTTATCTGATGTTTGAGCATTTGATTTGAATTTCTCATCTGATGTTTTCGTATCTGAATATTTGAATGAATGAATCTGAATGTTTTCTCTATATGATTATATCTTTTCTCTCTGTTTCCTTTATTTGTCTTTAAAAGTTTTTCTTTTTGATTATGACAAAAAGGGGGAGAAAATGAAATTCCGACTGTTTAAATAAACTTTACCTGAATGGAATTCAGACATATCAAATCACAACTAACATGATTTTTTAGTATTTCAGAATTATAATGATAAATCTGACAAATTTCGTTAAAGTAACTATGAGATCTCTGTTGCACCCTAAAATTTGCTCAACCTTATTCACTTGGTTTATGTTTCAATATCATTAACATTTGCATATAGGGTCATGCACATAGTCTACTCATCTGCATAGCATAAGCATAACAAGTCATCCAACAGGGGACCAATCATTATTCTCATCTCTATGAGCCTATCAAGAGGTTATTATTCTAATTCAATCCCATTCAGGTCATCAGAAAGAATTTGGAAGCTATCAAGTCAATGGATCAAGCAGTTCATCTATCTCCTAACTGAGGGTATCTGGGGATCAATAAGTAAGTTGTGAGCTGTGAATGGAGCATGGAGAGTATCTGGGCATCATGGGAGACTTAGAAAGTCATTTGGAGAAGGAGACAAGTCATTGGTGGGATCACAAGTATTGCAGTTGAAGACAGCCAACTAGGGTTTCATCTGGGGTCAACTCTAGGTCAACTCTAGGTCAACTGACTGATTGAAAGGCATTAAGGGCTATTGGAAAGATGTGGGGTTCATCATTTGACATGTAGAAGAGGATATGTTGTTATGCTAAGAAGAAATCAAGAGAAATCAAGGAGAAGAGGAGTTTCTAAATTAGGGTTTCTGTGTAAAATCCCCTAATTTAGGTCAAATTTCCAAGCAAGATAAGTCAAAATGAAAGCTTCAAATGGATCCTTGGCCAATATGAAACTTGTAGAGGATCTCAATACCTTTAATTTGAGTGGTGGAAGACACTAAGAAGATTTATAGAACTCAAGTTATGGTCCTTGCAAGTTACAGGTCATCTGAGGTATCTGAAATTTTGTCTGTGAAAGTGACTTGACTTCCAAGCAATTTTTACCCCTCAAGGAGATTTCAAATTAATTTCTGGTCAACATAAGAGTTGTTCCTCATTGTCTTAGCTTTCTATAATGGTATATTACGCCTTCATATGATTTGTGGAACTCTACTTATGGTCTTGGCAAGCAAAGGGTATTTTGGTCATCTGAGAATTATAGGTCATTCTTAGCTTATGCCTAAAACTCATACAAGGAAGCTTCAAATGAAAAACTTCACAACATAAAAGTTGCTCAAAATGCCATTTTAAGTCTAGAAAAGAAGTCATGGAAGTTTGGAAATGCATGCAATGAGACTTGACCAAAGTTGGTGGAAAATGACCTAAAAAAGGCATATAAGTTGAAAAAGTTGAAATAAAAAATTGGTTTGAGAGATCTACAAATCCAAAATGGGTCATCCAATATACCAAATTGATTCCAAACATCATTTTAGAGACATTGGTTCAGCCACTTTTTTGAGTTAGGAGTACAAAATTGGACTTGCTTTGTATTTTTGTTGCTTGCATAATAAGGCAAGAAGAGAAAACTTGGCATAAGTGACTTTTCAAGGCAAGGAACTTGGTTTTTTCATACATACCATGACAATAACTCATAAGAGGAGATTTTGATACAAACATGAAAGGAAAGGCATGAGATATGAGATGGATCAAAGTCTCATTAGGGGAGAACTTCCATAACTTTCCATCACTTTCTAGAACCATCTAAGATCATTCTACAACCTTCTAGATCAGGCCATCATCATCTATATAAACACAAGAGTGGCTCCAAAATGTGGTTGGTGATTCATTTGGCAAGAACACATAGTTTCCTTCCATCTTTCCAATTTTGCAAATTGCTCTCAATCTCTCACAAAATCCCATCAATTCACAAAGTTTTTGATCCTAATCTACCCTATAATCATCCTAGAACCAAAATTCATCAAGATCTGGCTGAGTTGAGTCCATTATCGTGTGCTGTAATTTTAACCATCAAAAGTGCAAAAGGATTTCAAGCACCATATTCAGGGCGTTGGATCGAAGGTGATTGCATACAGTAGCAAGGACCAAGAGTGTTGATCAAGATCAGAGCATTGGTGGCTGTTGATTCAAGAAGTCTGCATCTGTTTTCAAGAATTTGCACCAGGTACATTTTCTTTCGAATTGGATAGAATAGTGATCATGGCATAGGATTGTTAGTATATTAGAGACCTAGGTTGTTAGAGGATGAATCCTGGCAAGTTTGAGCATGTTCTAGGGGGTTTGAGATTTTGACATGTTACTGTAAAGAGCAAGAACAAGCTGTGTGTTAGGTTTCAATGATCATGTGATAGTGTAGAGTGATGAGGACAACAGGTAGAACATGTTTATACCATTGGAATTAAGCTTCATCGTGATTGATCTAAGAGAATTATGGTGGAACCCTAATGTTCATGATTTCTGTTTGAGTGATATAAGAGGTTTCAGTGGAAATTATTGGCACCATTGTATTCTTGGAGAAAAATGGAGCATCTTTGCTCTTGGAAGTTTGGATTTTCATCGAGCATGGAGGGAGAACGATGGACCTGAAGATTTATGCATGGATGAGGGAATTCTGAGTTCTAGGGTTTGCTTTGGGGACGATGACCGTGGACCGTCCGATTAGTTCATTTATTTGACAATTTCATCGCATTGTATGGCTGAGATTCAAATTGAAAATTGGAGGGAGCTGACCGAACGAAATGCAGCGTTTTCATTAAACAGCGTCCTTGGGCCTAAGTCCAAATTCCTATCCCCACCCCCATTTTGATGAGCCCAACAGGATACACGTGAATTGGTTACTTTTTGCACCGCGGATTTATTCTTTTTTTTGCATTTTTCAGTTGGTTTTTCTGAGCGCGCTGGGCCTAATAGAATTGTTATTCACACCCCTGGTTTCGTGGCCCAATGGATATTACAACTAGGCGTGTATGCTGATAGCACCCCCGTCCCCTTTTATTTCTATTTGGTTATTTTAATTCCTTTAATATTTTTAATGCCTTTAAAAAATCATATAAAATTGAAAATAACTTAGTTTTAATTGGTTCTTTTTTCTCTAGGTCAATAATTCTGTCTAGAAAAATATGAAAAAATAAAATTGACATTTTATTTTGTTTTAACATTTTTCATGCATTTTTCTTGTAAATAGCATTTTGTTAAGTCTAGTTTGATACTTAAATTTGTTAATTTTTGTTCTAATAGATGCTTTAGTATTTTTAATCCCTTCTTTTTAGGTTGATTAGTTTAGACATTTATCTTGTATATACAATTTAGTTCCTACTTTTAGGACTTAATTTTAGGTGATTTGATTAGATGTGAATAACATGAACAAAATTAGGGTTTAGGTGACATCATATGTGAATAAGTTCATTTCCCTTAGGAGTTAGAAATTGAATCTTTGGGGTATGGGACTATAGGGATTAGGGGTAGCTATTAGATCCCTTAGAAAATGTCAGGATTCCCCTACTGCTATTAATATACTGTCTATATTTGTTTGACTGGTGTGGTGTGCCCTCTGGGGATTATTGCTTGTTTGTGTGGGTATTGGGATTGCTTGGGGATTGGGAGAGCTGAAGACTTGTGATGATGAAGGCCATTGGAGATCCAGAGATTGAAGACCAACTTCCAGAGTTGATGAGGAGATTCTGTGCTGGCAGCTGTTGAAGTTTGTAGGATCTAGGAGTTAGGCAGAGCCCTAGAGTAGTCAACTTGATTCTCAAACATGGAAGGTTTTGACTGCCTCCATTCTTCTCTGTGATGTAGAGTCTCTCTAAGACACTCACCCCCTTCCTTTGGAAGGCTTGGTGCTACTGTCTAAGGGATAGAACTCTTGAGAGAAAATATCTTATGTGTTAGTAGCAGTTTGTTTGCCACCCTTGGTAGTCAACTAATTGCTTAACACCCAATTCACTCTTGTGATTGATCCCTCATCCTGGAGGTTTGAGACTTGAAGAAAAGCCATTGTAGACTGAAGACTGATAATCAAAGACCTTGCTTGAAGACTGTGGAGATGGAGATTGATGCTTGCTGAAGCTTGAAGATAGGTGTTGATGCAGAGCTGCTGTGGCTGTTTATTTTAGTTGTTATTCATTTCTGATGTATTGATTGGTTTTCTGGACTGTATTGTTTGCTGTTTACCCTGTTGGGTTGAAAGTGAATCCTGTTCACTTTTGCCTATTGTTTTCTAGGTTCGAGGTTGAGTGGGACTCCCTTGTCTCGCTTGTATTGTTGCATCCATGCATTTTACTGCTTTACTGTATATATCTGCTATTGTTTCTGTTTCCGTCTATTCCCTTAGGATCTCTGTTTCTCTCTGCGCAAGAGAGGAGCATGATAGACGCTAGGTCTTAACCCATGCATGATAACATTAGGTTAGTTTGATTCCCTTCGCAACCATAGGTTAGAGTGTTGTCTCTTTCTTTCTCAAAACAAACAGAAAAACACAATAAGATTTCAAACACAATAAAAGTCACTTCTCCCGTAAAAGAATGTGAACTCATCAAAACGTCATTTTTGCCCGCTTGGACCAGTAATCAGAAAAACCTTTTTCAGAAGGAATAAAATCAATCAAGACAGACTGGTGTCGTACGTGGCCCGAACTACGTTTGCTCTGATCTTTCATGCTGTATGAAAGTACGTAGGCATAGGATGCGATATCCTAGCGAGCAACCTTCCCCTCCTTTCCCGTAGGTAGGCGAACTACATTGACTCTGATTTCTCATTCCAGACGGGAATACGTAGGCATAAAGTGCGATACTTTGCCGAGTCATTTTCTTTTCTTTTTAACCCTTAACCTTTAGTTTAGATAGAATAACAATCCATACCCGAAAACAAGCGTGGATCCCGTCGAGTACGACGGACGTGAGGGGTGCTAATACCTTCCCCTTGCGTAACCGACTCCCGAATCCAGGTTTTGGTTGCGACGACCATACCTTTCCCGTGTTGTGCGAGGTTTACTCTGAGCGTTTCCTTTCCCTCCCGTGGGATAAATAACGCGCGGTGGCGACTCTTCTGTTCAGCCGGCGCCGATTTTCGCAATAGCGACAGCTGGCGACTCTGCTGGGGAACCAACGTCCCCTGGCTGCTAAGGACTGCGATAGTTCTTATGCATTTGGGATCCAACGTCCCTTAAGAGAGTCAATCCTAACACTTGTTTTCCCGTCGAGGATTTTGTATGGATTTATATTTCTGACCTTTATTTTTAGCATTATATATATTGATTATTATTGTTGTATTGGGGTGTGACGGGTGTTCTGATAATGAGTGAGAAGCCGGACCTGGGCTTGAGTGCACCTTAGACTTAGAGTAGAGATTAGTTGGCGCCCGCTTGCTTTGCTTGCCTTGGTGTCCCGCGAAATCTACACTCAGACGAGGTTCCTCTGGTTGGCCTCCTGCCCCTTCCTTTGGTTGGCGTGGGTTGCTGGTTAGTTGAATTGTCGACTCTGGGGACCGATCATTTGGAAGTTGGCTAAGTGAGGCCTCTTCAGGATTTGATGATGCCACTCCTTCTGGGAATCGTATCATCAACCCTGAAAGTCTGTGACGCCGACGACCGCATAGGATGCCATACCTTTGTCAGTTGCTAGGACATCCACCTGTGAGAGGGTTTGGGGTTATGCAGATAACTAGACCTTCAGATACCGGTTATTTCTTGATCAGAGATCTTGAGTATTTATGGAGAGTTATGAGGTCTGTCAGAGACCAGTTGGAGAGTTCTGAGGTCTGTCAGAGACCAGTTGGAGATGTGATTTGAGGTCTACCAGAGACCAGTTGGAGTTATGGTTTGAAGTCTGTCAGAGACTGTTGTTGGAGCCTTGTTTTAGGTCTATCTGAGACCAGGGTTTGAGGACTACTAAAGAGTCTGTTTGAGACCTCTTGATATGGTTCAGGCTATTCAGCTACGACATTTGGTCCCTGTTGCATGTTATTTGCATTGCATTGTTTGCATACCCATTATCATTGCATCCCATTAACGTGTGTCTGTGCTGCAGGTGCATTTGCATATCCCCCGGTTCTAGTGCCCAGACTTCTGAGTATTGATTATGGCTGGTTTGAGGAAAACAGTTGCGTATAAACTGCCTGCACCTGATATTACTCCTTTGCTCGGTCTGATATCTCTTGCTGATGAGGAGGTTAGGAGAAGCTTCAGAATGAGTCATGGGAGATTACTGAGATTAGTCTACAAGCCCACTGCTGATGAGATGAACAGGCTGTACACCTTGATGCAGTTCTATGACCCCGCATTGAGATGTTTTACGTTTGCTGATTTTATTCTGGGGCCTACCATTGAAGAGTATGTGGAGTTTACTGAGCTACCCGTGCAGAACCAGGTTCCATTCATTCATTCTGGCGCTAAGCCCAAGCTAGAGGACTTGGCCAAAGCTTTGCACATGGATGCTTCTGAATTGTTGACTACTGTTTCCCGTGGAGTTCCAGGCTTCTCACTCCAGTTCTTGATTGGTAAAGCCCAGGAGTATGCTAAGAGCGGGTGCTGGATTGCCTTCAATGCTGTGTTGGCTCTGTGCATTTATGGCATAGTATTGTTTCCCAATGTACCGGATTTTGTGGACTTCGACGCCTTCTACTTGTTTGCCGCTGGTAATCCTGTACCTACCTTGCTCGGAGATTTCAACCACTCACTGCATTACAAGAATGAGAAGGGAAGAGGGAAGAATGTTCACTTCTGTGTACCATTGCTGGGTATGTGGTTTGAGAGCCACCTTCCTAAGAGAAGATCTGTCATAGAGACTACAGTCCCAGTTGGCTGGCCAGAGCGCCTGATGAGGTTATCTTCTGAAGACGTTGAATGGTTTGATAGAGATCTGCTGGGATATGAGCTTATCTTCAGTTGTTCTGGGTACCCTAATGTTCCGTTGATAGGAAGGAAAGGGTGTATCAATTACAACCCTTCTCTGTTCATTCGCCAATTCGGATATGCGCTGAAGAACCCACCCAAAGAGGAGGAAGTACAGGAATCTCTGTACTTCACCGGTGATTTGAAGGGAGAGTTGCTAGCCAAGCTTCAGCATGCCTGGACGCGTATTAACCGAAGGGGGAAGCCGTTGTTAGGGAAGAACGACTGTCAGGCTTATACACCTTACAGAGTTTGGATCCAGGAGAGAGCAAGTCAGTTGTTGATGCCATTTCCAGCAGCGCCAATCCCTGTTCTTATTCCGGTAGCAGAGCCAACTACTGTTTCTAGGGAGGCCTACGAGCAAGTGGTGAAAGAAAAAGAAGCCTTGATGAAGATCAATGAAGGGTTAGAGCAAGAGTTAGCCCAGATACGCAGCGAGAAAAACAAGGCCGTGCATGCTTTCCAACAGCAGATCGAGCTAGTAAACAGACTAGGGGCTGAGTTAACTGAAGAGAAGAAGAAGCGCGAACGTCTGGGGCAAGAGTTCAGAAGCTCCCATGACATGCTGGAATCCAAAAAGAAAGCGCTCGATGCAGCACACCGAGAGATCTCTTCTTGCAATAAGACTTGGAATGCTACGCTCACCAACAATAAGAAGAGGGAGGATAAGTTGAAGCAGCAAATTTCCGATCTCAAAGAGCAGTTGAAGTCTAGCATCAAGAAGTGTGAAGAAGAAGTGATGACCCGGTATAGTCTCCAGAATGCACTGAACAAAGCCATCAAAGGCAGGGATGAAGCCGTGTCTCAGAAGCGGAAGTTAGAAGATCGCTTCGGAGAAGGGGCATGGGAGGAAACTGCCGGAGACGTACAGCGTGTGCTCAAACGAAGAAACCAACTTGTTGAAGGGTTGCTTACCCGACCAGGTCATCTAGAGACCAAGAAGTTAATAGAAGAGTACCGAGCATATGGGAGTACTTGATCATTTCATGTATTGACTTGTATGCTTTATTTGCATTTGTGCTGACCATCACCAGGATTGTTGGTTGAGGTCATGCCCTCTTATTATACTCTCAGTGATATTGTATTCTTGGCTTACTGGATTTCTCTGCAATATATGAGGCTTTCTATGATTCAGCTCCGATCTTTGTATGTCTAGCTCTGTCACTGCACTGACACCTTCGCACTAGAATCGGGGAATGAATTTCCCCAATGCGCAGACACACACATTGCATTGCATTCACATTCATTTTGCATTGCAGGTAATCATCAAACTGTATCTCATCTCCTGTATCTTCCAGGTCCTCCAAGATTAGCGACCGAAGAATTCCCTGGCATTCAACCCGAAGCAGCAGTAAGGAAGTCATGAGTCAGGATCAGACTGAGATGCAAGAGGTGCACAACAACATAATGCGACTCATACAGGTAATGGAAGCCATGGCCAAGAGTCAGGAACAGTTGCAGAATATGGTGCAGCCTCTGATTGCACGGGCTAACGATAGGGCTGCCGATCTTGCTCAGCCAGAGAATCAAGGTCTTCTCCCAGGCCTCAGACGCCAACTTGTGGGGATAGACATCAAGCAGGTTCAAGCAGAATTAATTGATGTTCGAGCCCAGCTGGGGCAGTTCACGAAAGATATGCAAGTGTTGCGCTCGAATCAAAAGACGCTAGAAGAGGAGAACTGCCGATTGAAGGCACAGATAGGGTTGATGGCTGAAATATTAAGGAACGTACTCAGGAGAGAAGAAGGGCAAATGTCTGAAGACGCGGCTGGCTTATCTGCTCCTCAAGGGTCTGAAGAACCATTACCCACGCATGATAGGCTTAAGAGACCCTCTCCACGGTTCGAAGCTCAGGATTCTTCTCGTCAGCAGTCGCAATTGATTTTGCAGGATAATTCAAGGAGGTGTGGTAAAAGGGTGAGGTTTTCTAACAGAGTATTTGATGAGATCCCAGTGGATTATGATCAGCTGGTGCAACTTTTGTTCCAACTTCAACTGGTTGAGCCCCGCATTTTGGTCCCACTGACAGGGCAGCCGCCACCAGACTATGACTTGAACGCCCATTGTGCCTTCCACTCCGGCGCACCGGGGCATATCATTGCAAACTGCAAAGCTTTTAAGCATAAGATTCAAGACTTGCTGGATGAGAAAATAATTGAGTTTGTACCAGGGGGTATAAAAGTTTTAGGGACTGACATTCCCATTTCTCCGCCAGAGGTTGCAGACGAATCGAGGTATATCCCAGAGCCGCTGGAAGCTAAGTCCCTATGTCCACATCAGTTGCCGATGCCAGGGTTGAATTTGAGGATGATAACGCGTGAGCCTAAGGAATCGTCCGAGCCAAGCCAGCAGCACATGAGATGCCAGTATCCGGCTCAACAGAGAATTCGGGGAAAGAAACCAAGGAGGGTGTTTGAAAAGCCTCCCTCAACGTACGCAGATTTGTTACAGACACTACTGGGTTTGAACTTGGTGGAGAAGAGAACTCTGGCGCCAGTAACAGGCACTCCTCCGTATGGCTATGATGCAAGCAGACACTGTGAATTCCACTCCGGGGCTCCCGGACATGATATTGAGGGTTGCCACGCGTTCAAGCATAACGTCCAAGATTTAATCGACAACAGGGTTATTAACTTCTCTGATAGGGTCCCCAAGGTGGTGCAAGGCCATAGACAAGCAAAAGCCGGGGTGATGAAGAAGTTTCCCAGGTTTGATCGGGCCGTTGAAAGAAGATCGAGACAGCAGTAGACTACCCCTGATAATGGTTTCTGAGGATGGTTGACTCGCCAATAAGTCAAAGTGCAGAAAGTCCAGTTCTGAGACACCGACATTGTTCATGTTATCTTGTTCATGTCCTCGCATTTGTAGTTTCTTTTCTGTGTAATTGCAAATTTCGCTCTTAAAACTTGTTGTTTTTTCAATTGATATTGATAAACGAAATGAATATGCATGTTTTGAATTAATCCAGCCGTGTTCACTCTTTGCTTTCTTTAATGCTTAATGCTTGTTTTAGCAGGAATCCGGGGAGGATGATGAAAACAGATGACGAATAATATTCCGATTGTATGCTTTTGGATAAAAAAAACTTGTTGATGAGATACATGCATTGTTTCAATCCATAAACACCGGAGATATAAGGAAGATAATCCCTTGATAACCCCTTTCGAGCCAGTAGTAGGAGTTTCTTTTTTGAAAATGAAAAAACCCTAAATCTTAACCCGGGGCAGGGTAGGTGTCAGCTAGTTTGACCAAGCGTTCGAATTACAAAAGGAGTGTCCGTTTGAGGATAAATCACACTTGTATAAGTCGTGCCTAAAGAACCACAATGGTTAAACCTTGCCGACAAAGAGTGAAACAGTCACATTATTCCACAAAAAGTCAGACAAACCAGTGTCACACGACTTGTTCGAAAAAAAAAAAACTAAAAGCGAAAAGAATCAAAAGCCCGCTAAGTCAAAGCTTGAAAACAAATGACTTAGGCAAAAATAGGGGCATCCCGCTGGACTGGAAAATCAAAAGAATCTCAAAAGATACTCAGTCCAGGCAAAAGTTAGGGAATGAAAAAAAAAACGAAAGACGGAAAGGATTGTCAAAGAAAAATCCTCGAAAAGGACAAAGTCGTGTGACTCTAGGCACCCAAAGACGAAAGGCAAATGACTGTCACTCAAAAAGGAAAAAATGTGTGGTATCCTGAACCATTACTCCTATCATTCCACCTCTAATAGGTGAACGCTGAAGTCAGATTAGCTGAACATAGGATTGGAGAACATCCTGGAGAATGGGTGGGTTAAAATAAACTTTGAGCCTATGTCTTTCCTTGTTAACCGTGAACCCGACCACGTTACAACCCGAAAAAGTCCTAATTGAAACAGGTTTTGGTCAAGAGCATACGTCGGTAAAGATAGCATCGATTCTGACTCCTAAAAGGGTTCCTCTTGCCAGCTTTCATATTGACATTTTGATAATTGATTCATTACATGTCGCAAAATTTTTTTTTTTCCAGTGAACAGACTTGGATGTTGAAACTGTCATATGCATTGCGTTTAATATATCTTTTGTGCAGAACAACCTGTGTTACTTGCGAGTAAGCGCATGCCGACAGGAAAGATTCCTACAGTGAAAGGTCTGATCAGGATAAAGTGCAGAATGCCCAAATGTTTCGTGAATTGGGGCAAGCTATACCGATTAATTCAGGTAGAGTCAGTCATCCCAGAATCAGTAAATCTGGGGCAGTCAGGTCAAGATTTGGCAAATCTCATAGTTATGGGCATTGTTCCGCGAATCAATCAATCAGGGGCAAAGGCATTACCAGACTAAGGTCACCCTAAGAGCACGAGAGCTACTTTTGACAGAGCACCTCTTCGAGGGCCGAAATGTCGAAGCGGTCCATGTCTGACCGTCAGGATACAAAGGTTGTAGGGTCTATTCCAAAATTGTTGCAGATTCAGGGGCAAGCTATTTCCTTTCGAGAAGAAGTATGCAAGAACGCAGACTGGGGCATGTTAGTATCCCCGAAGCAGAGTTCCGAGAAGGCGAACGATCCAAAGATTGCAGTATTGACCAGGAGTTCGTAATGAAAGATTCGATCCCCGCGCAGGTCGCGCTTCCGAGATAACTTTGTTCCCCACTGAAGAAGGATCGAATTACCCAGCTAGTCGCAGCTCATCCAAAGGACATTCCCCAGCCAAGTCATTTATCCTCAGCAGAGTTTGGCGGGTTCCTTATCTCAAGCAGAGTGGTTTAGCCGCAGAAGATTAATATTTGTGAGCTGAATTCAGACAGTTCACCTTTCCCCGCAGGGTCATTTACTCTCCCCCAGCGGAGTCAGTTGATTGTCCCCAAGAGAATCATTCCGTCCTCAGCGGAGTTCTCTCCTTTCAGCAAGTGTTCTTTCCTCCCAGTGGAACTCGAAGATCAAGACTCTCCCCAGCAGAGTTGGTCGTGTTCTGGCATTTATTTTGTCGGAATACCATGGGATACCTGTTCACTCTCCAGCAGAAGTCCAATCATACTTGGCACATTTGCTATTCCCCAGCAGAGTTATATTCCCCAGCAGGATGTTACTTCAACGAGGTGCTTGGTCAAGTTCCCAGGTTCCCAGCGAAGTTGGCTTCACTCTTCCAGCATTTATTTTGCTGGAATAATTCTGTAGCGTCTGGCTATCCCCAGCGGAGTTGGCATTATCTTCAGCATTTATTTTGCTGAAGCAGTTTCTGTATTCTAGCAGCAGGTGGAGAGAGCTCTTGCTCAAATGAACTACCAAACATTCAAGATCTCGCCATGAGACATTCAATGATAATGTCAGTTTCGGCAGTATTCCCCACAGAGTTATCAGTCAAAGTTTCTCTTTACAGAGTTATTTGTCATCAGGGGTTTCGTGGATCAGAATTTCAGAAGTTGCCTCCGGTTATCAGAACAGGCATCCGGTAGTTTGGTTTCCAAATATCCCCAGTAGAGTCCGTCCCAAAGTCGCTGTCACGTCAGTGCTAAGAAGTTTATGGGTTGGGATCAATGGAGAAATGGGTCCTGACGTGGACAATTTATTCCTATGCTAAAGGGATTTCTTCGGGCTAGAGAAGTGGGTGTCCTAACGTAGACAAATTTATTTCCTCGGGTCGATGAGATGTGTTAGTCCTAACATGGACAGATTCGGTTTCTCGGTATTGGTGGAATGTGAAGTCATGACGTTGACAAAATTGATTACTCTTTGTGTTGGTGTCCTGACGTGGACCATTTATTCTCAGCAGTTATCTTTCTTCGTGTTGGTGAAGCGGGGGTCCTGACGTGGACAAATCAGACGAAGATGTGAGTCCTGACGTGGACAAGTTTTATTTTCTCAGCAGAGGAGATCAGAGTCCTGACGTTGACAAATCAAACGAAGATGTGAGTCCTGACGTGGACAAGTTTTATTTTTTCTCATCAGACGAGATGTGAGTCCTTACGTGGACAAATCAAGACGAGATCAGGGTCCTGACGTGGACAAATCAGATGAAGATGTGAGTCCTGACGTGGACAAGTTATTTCCCCAGCGGGTCGAAGGTGCATGAGTCCTGACGTGGACAAAGTTTATTTCCTCAGCAAGTCGACATGTGAGTCCTTACGTGGACAAATCAAAAGAGAAGTTGTTTCCTTACGTGGAAAAGTTTAGTCCTGACGTGGACAGATCAAAGTTTGATTCCTAACGTGGAAAGATTGGAGTCCTTACGTGGACATGTCAAGAGCATTCCTTACGTGGAAGAAAAATGGTTTCCTTACGTGGAAAGAGTTGGAGATTCCTTACGTGGAAAGATGGAGATTCCTTACGTGGAAAGACGAGTTTATTCCTTACGTGGAAAGATTGAGTCCTTACGCGGACATATCAAGATTGATTCCTTACGTGGATAGAAGTTGATTCCTTACGTGGAAAGATTGATTCCTTACGTGGAAAGATTGGAGTCCTTACGCGGACAGATCAAGAAAGATTGTATTCCTAACGTGGAAAGAATATGGTTT
Source organism: Lathyrus sativus (assembly GCA_963859935.3). Lineage (NCBI taxonomy): Eukaryota > Viridiplantae > Streptophyta > Magnoliopsida > Fabales > Fabaceae > Lathyrus > Lathyrus sativus. Next base: position 716,704,602 of record OZ012741.1, read on the forward strand.
CCTTACGTGGAAAAATGGTGATTCCTTACGTGGAAAAGAAGTTATTCCTTACGTGGAAAAATGGTGATTCCTTACGTGGAAAGATTGAGTCCTTACGCGGACATATCAAGATTGATTCCTTACGTGGATAGAAGTTGATTCCTAACGTGGAAAGAGAATGTGTTTCCTTACGTGGAAAAGAAAGTTGATTCCTAACGTGGAAAAAATGGATTCCTTACGTGGAAAGAAGCGTGTTCCTTACGTGGAAGAGAAAGATAGTTATTCCTTACGTGGAAAAGATGGAGATTCCTTACGTGGAAAGATAGAGGCATTCCTAACGTGGAAAAAGTTTGATTCCTAACGTGGAAAGATTGAGTCCTTACGTGGACATATCAAGTGGGAGTCCTTACGTGGACGAATCAAAATATGATTCCTTACGTGGAAAGATCGATTCCTTACGTGGAAAGATGAGTTTATTCCTTACGTGGAAAGATTGAGTCCTTACGTGGACATATCAAGATGGTGTTCCTAACGTGGAAAGATGGAGATTCCTTACGTGGAAAGTTTGTATTCCTTACGTGGAAAGAGAAGTTGTTTCCTTATGTGGAAAAGTTTAGTCCTGACGCGGACAGATCAAAGACGCATTCCTAACGTGGAAAAGAAGTGGTTTCCTAACGTGGAAAGATTGTGATTCCTTACGTGGAACGAAAGTTATTCCTTACGTGGAAAAGAAGTGGTTTCCTTACGTGGAAAGATGAGTTTATTCCTTACGTGGAAAGATTGAGTCCTAACGTGGACATATCAAGTTGCATTCCTTACGTGGAAAGATAGAGGTGATTCCTTACGTGGAAAGATTGTATTCCTTACGTGGAAAGGTGGGTCCTAACGTGGACGATGTTCTCCTTACGTGGAAAGAAGATGGTTTCCTTACGTGGAAAGAGATTGATTCCTTACGTGGAAAGTGTAGTCCTTACGTGGACAAATCAAGAAGAGAGTTATTCCTAACGTGGAAAGGGAGGTCCTAACGTGGACGACGTAGTCCTAACGTGGACAAGTTATTCCTTACATGGAAAGATTATATTCCTTACGTGGAAAGATTGGAGTCCTTACGCGGACAAATCAAAAGATGGTGATTCCTAACGTGGAACGGTTATTCCTTACGTGGAAAGGTGAGTCCTAACGTGGACGGTGTTATTCCTAACGTGGAACGGTTATTCCTTACGTGGAAAGGTGAGTCCTAACATGGACGGTGTTGTTCCTAACGTGGAACGGTTATTCCTTACGTGGAAGGGTGAGTCCTAACGTGGACAATGTTATTCCTAACGTGGACAAGAGTTTACTCCTAACGTGGACGATTTATTCCTGATGAAATGCAGACGAGTCATCCCCAGCACGGTCGCTAATGGATCGGTTGATTGCCGTAACAGTCAGATTCAGTTGATGAATGTCGTTCCCCAAGCAGTGGCGCAGTTTATTTATGCGGTTGGCAAATTTCCGGGTTCTTAGTATTCAACCGTCTCGTACCGCGAATGTTTGAAGGTCGTTTGCTCTTCACCCAATTGGGTCCAAGTCGCTTGAATAGGGGCAGCTGTTGCACCCTAAAATTTGCTCAACCTTATTCACTTGGTTTATGTTTCAATATCATTAACATTTGCATATAGGGTCATGCACATAGTCTACTCATCTGCATAGCATAAGCATAGCAAGTCATCCAACAGGGGACCAATCATTATTCTCATCTCTATGAGCCTATCAAGAGGTTATTATTCTAATTCAATCCCATTCAGGTCATCAGAAAGAATTTGGAAGCTATCAAGTCAATGGATCAAGCAGTTCATCTATCTCCTAACTGAGGGTATCTGGGGATCAATAAGTAAGTTGTAAGCTGTGAATGGAGCATGGAGAGTATCTGGGCATCATGGGAGACTTAGAAAGTCATTTGGAGAAGGAGACAAGTCATTGGTGGGATCACAAGTATTGCAGTTGAAGACAGCCAACTAGGGTTTCATCTGGGGTCAACTCTATGTCAACTCTAGGTCAACTGACTGATTGAAAGGCATTAAGGGCTATTGGAAAGATGTGGGGTTCATCATTTGACATGTATAAGAGGATATGTTGTTATGCTAAGAAGAAATCAAGAGAAATCAAGGAGAAGAGGAGTTTCTAAATTAGGGTTTCTGTGTAAAATCCCCTAATTTAGGTCAAATTTCCAAGCAAGATAAGTCAAAATGCAAGCTTCAAATGGATCCTTGGCCAACATGAAACTTGTAGAGGATCTCAATACCTTTAATTTGAGTTGTGGAAGACACTAAGAAGATTTATAGAACTCAAGTTATGGTCCTTGCAAGTTACAGGTCATCTGAGGTATCTGAAATTTTGTCTGTGAAAGTGACTTGACTTCCAAGCAATTTTTACCCATCAAGGAGATTTCAAATGAATTTATGGTCAACATAATAGTTGTTCCTCATTGTCTTAGCTTTCTATAATGGTATAGTACGCCTTCATATGATTTGTGGAACTCTACTTATGGTCTTGGCAAGCAAAGGGTATTTTGGTCATCCGAGAATTATAGGTCATTCTTAGCTTATGCCTAAAACTCATACAAGGAAGCTTCAAATGAAAAACTTCACAACATAAAAGTTGCTCAAAATGCCATTTTAAGTCTAGAAAAGAAGTCATGGAAGTTTGGAAATGCATGGAATGATACTTGACCAAAGTTGGTGGAAAATGACCTAAAAAAGGCATATAAGTTGAAAAAGTTGAAATAAAAAATTGGTTTGAGAGATCTACAAATCCAAAATTGGTCATCCAATATACCAAATTGATTCCAAACATCATTTTAGAGAGATTGGTTCAGCCACTTTTTTGATTTAGGAGTAAAAAACTGGACTTGCTTTGTATTTTTGTTGCTTGCATAATAAGGCAAGAAGAGAAAACTTGGCATAAGTGACTTTTCAAGGCAAGGAACTTGGTTTTTTCATACATACCATGACAATAACTCATAAGAGGAGATTTTGATACAAACATGAAAGGAAAGGCATGAGATATGAGATGGATCAAAGTCTCATTAGAGGAGAACTTCCATAACTTTCCATCACTTTCTAGAACCATCTAAGATCATTCTACAACCTTCTAGATCAGGCCATCATCATCTATATAAACACAAGAGTGGCTCCAAAATGTGGTTGGTGATTCATTTGGCAAGAACACATAGTTTCCTTCCATCTTTCCAATTTTGCAAATTGCTCTCAATCTCTCACAAAATCCCATCAATTCACAAAGTTTTTGATCCTAATCTACCCTACAATCATCCTAGAACCAAAATTCATCAAGATCTGGCTGAGTTGAGTCCATTATCGTGTGCTGTAATTTTAACCATCAAAAGTGCAAAAGGATTTCAAGCACCATATTCAGGGCGTTGGATCGAAGGTGATTGCATACAGTAGCAAGGACCAAGAGTGTTGATCAAGATCAGAGCATTGGTGGCTGTTGATTCAAGAAGTCTGCATCTGTTTTCAAGAATTTGCACCAGGTACGTTTTCTTTCGAATTGGATAGAATAGTGATCATGGCATAGGATTGTTAGTATATTAGAGACCTAGGTTGTTAGAGGATGAATCCTGGCAAGTTTGAGCATGTTCTAGGGGGTTTGAGATTTTGACATGTTACTGTAAAGAGCAAGAACAAGCTGTGTGTTAGGTTTCAATGATCATGTGATAGTGTAGAGTGATGAGGACAACAGGTAGAACATGTTTATACCATTGGAATTAAGCTTCATCGTGATTGATCTAAGAGAATTATGGTGGAACCCTAATGTTCATGATTTCTGTTTGAGTGATATAAGAGGTTTCAGTGGAAATTATTGGCACCATTGTATTCTTGGAGAAAAATGGAGCATCTTTGCTCTTGGAAGTTTGGATTTTCATCGAGCATGGAGGGAGAACGATGGACCTGAAGATTTATGCATGGATGAGGGAATTCTGAGTTCTAGGGTTTGCTTTGGGGACGATGACCGTGGACCGTCCGATTAGTTCATTTATTTGACAATTTCATCGCATTGTATGGCTGAGATTCAAATTGAAAATTGGAGGGAGCTGACCGAACGAAACGCAGCGTTTTCATTAAACAGCGTCTTTGGGCCTAAGTCCAAATTCCTATCCCCACCCCCATTTTGATGAGCCCAACAGGATACACGTGAATTGGTTACTTTTTGCACCGCGGATTTATTCTTTTTTTTGCATTTTTCAGTTGGTTTTTCTGAGCGCGCTGGGCCTAATAGAATTGTTATTCACACCCCTGGTTTCGTGGCCCAATGGATATTACAACTAGGCGTGTATGCTGATAGCACCCCCCTCCCCTTTTATTTCTATTTGGTTATTTTAATTCCTTTAATATTTGTAATGCCTTTAAAAAATCAAATAAAATTGAAAATAGCTTAGTTTTAATTGGTTCTTTTTTCTCTAGGTCAATAATTCTGTCTAGAAAAATATGAAAAAATAAAATTGACATTTTATTTTGTTTTAATATTTTTCATGCATTTTTCTTGTAAATAGCATTTTGTTAAGTCTAGTTTGATACTTAAATTTGTTAATTTTTGTTCTAATAGATGCTTTAGTATTTTTAATCCCTTCTTTTTAGGTTGATTAGTTTAGACATTTATCTTGTATATACAATTTAGTTCCTACTTTTAGGACTTAATTTTAGGTGATTTGATTAGATGTGAATAACATGAACAAAATTAGGGTTTAGGTGACATCATATGTGAATAAGTTCATTTCCCTTAGGAGTTAGAAATTGAATCTTTGGGGTATGGGACTATAGGGATTAGGGGTAGCTATTAGATCCCTTAGAAAATGTCAGGATTCCCCTACTGCTATTAATATACTGTCTATATTTGTTTGACTGGTGTGGTGTGCCCTCTGGGGATTATTGCTTGTTTGTGTGGGTATTGGGATTGCTTGGGGATTGGGAGAGCTGAAGACTTGTGATGATGAAGGCCATTGGAGATCCAGAGATTGAAGACCAACTTCCAGAGTTGATGAGGAGATTCTGTGCTGGCAGCTGTTGAAGTTTGTAGGATCTAGGAGTTAGGCAGAGCCCTAGAGTAGTCAACTTGATTCTCAAACATGGAAGGTTTTGACTGCCTCCATTCTTCTCTGTGATGCAGAGTCTCTCTAAGACACTCACCCCCTTCCTTTGGAAGGCTTGGTGTTACTGTCTAAGGGATAGAACTCTTGAGAGAAAATATCTTATGTGTTAGTAGCATTTTGTTTGCCACTCTTGGTAGTCAACTAATTGCTTAACACCCAATTCACTCTTGTGATTGATCCCTCATCCTGGAGGTTTGAGACTTGAAGAAAAGCCATTGTAGACTGAAGACTGATAATCAAAGACCTTGCTTGAAGACTGTGGAGATGGATATTGATGCTTGCTGAAGCTTGAAGATAGGTGTTGATGCAGAGCTGCTGTGGCTGTTTATTTTAGTTGTTATTCATTTCTGATGTATTGATTGGTTTTCTGGACTGTATTGTTTGCTGTTTACCCTGTTGGGTTGAAAGTGAATCCTGTTCACTTTTGCCTATTGTTTTCTAGGTTCGAGGTTGAGTGGGACTCCCTTGCCTCGCTTGTATTGTTGCATCCATGCATTTTACTGCTTTACTGTATATATCTGCTATTGTTTCTGTTTCCGTCTATTCCCTTAGGATCTCTGTTTCTCTCTGCGCAAGAGAGGAGCATGATAGACGCTAGGTCTTAACCCATGCATGATAACATTAGGTTAGTTTGATTCCCTTCGCAACCATAGGTTAGAGTGCTGTCTCTTTCTTTCTCAAAACAAACAGAAAAACACAATAAGATTTCAAACACAATAAAAGTCACTTCTCCCGTAAAATAATGTGAACTCATCAAAACGTCATTTTTGCCCGCTTGGACCAGTAATCAGAAAAACCTTTTTCAGAAGGAATAAAATCAATCAAGACAGACTGGTGTCATACGTGGCCCGAACTACGTTTGCTCTGATCTTTCATGCTGTATGAAAGTACGTAGGCATAGGATGCGATATCCTAGCGAGCAACCTTCCCCTCCTTTCCCGTAGGTAGGCGAACTACGTTGACTCTGATTTCTCATTCCAGACGGGAATACGTAGGCATAAAGTGCGATACTTTGCCGAGTCATTTTATTTTCTTTTTAACCCTTAACCTTTAGTTTAGATAGAATAACAATCCATACCCGAAAACAAGCGTGGATCCCGTCGAGTACGACGGACGTGAGGGGTGCTAATACCTTCCCCTTGCGTAACCGACTCCCGAATCCAGGTTTTGGTTGCGACGACCATACCTTTCCCGTGTTGTGCGAGGTTTACTCTGAGCGTTTCCTTTCCCTCCCGTGGGATAAATAACGCGCGGTGGCGACTCTTCTGTTCAGCCGGCGCCGATTTTCGCAGTAGCGACAATCTCCATATAAAGTTTTAACTAATCAGGCTCTGATTCTGAAACGTTCATCCAAATCAAGCTTTAATTTTGAACTTTTAGGCTCTAATTCTAAAAAAAATACTCATGCAAAAAGGGAAGTTTATATTCTTTCTCTGTATTCAATTCAGGGGGAGATTCATAATCTCAGGGGGAGTTATATTTATCTCTTTATTGAACAAAATTTCCTATGTTTTTGTTATCATCAAAAAGGGGGAGATTGTTAGAACACATATTGGTTCTTAGTTATATCTCTATGTTTTGATGATAACACTAATGAAATTTTGTATTAAGAAATTATATACTCTAAATTTGTTCAAGTATTTTTGCTGCAGATATTAAATTTAATATTCTTCTGAAAGCAAAAATGAATCTGAATGTTAAACTACGCAAGGCTCTAAGCGTCAGAAGTATCTAATTAGAAGACTATGAGTGTTGCCTACAGAAGGATCTGAAGCAGAAGCTACAGAAGCATCTGAAGCATAGACTGAAGACTTTGTATGAAGAGTTTCAAGCACTGTTTTTCAGAAGACTCTGATAGTACTATTCGCTGCAAGTACTAAGGATCTGATCTCCAAACTCTGCTCTGATTGATTTCACGCTGAAGCACACTTGCTACAACGGTCTGATATAGCAAACTCTGATGACATCAAGACTCTGATCACTCAAGGCTCTGATGTTGATTGCTGTGAATTAAGAAACTTGTTGAAGAAGATTATTCAAAGTTATATCCGTTGGTTATGCCAAACGACTCTTTCCTCTTTCATTCTAGACACAAGAACTCAGGCAAAAAGGATTTCTCTGAACGTTCTACTTCTAGGAAAGGTCAAGTGATGTGAAGACAAAAGGCTACAACTACTTTGTAGTACACGGTCTTCAAGCTTGCAACGTCTTGGACTTCTTTGTCTATATAAGCAAGCCTTCAATAACTTTCTTCAATTGACGTATTTTGACAAATTCATTGAAAACTCTTTCAAAGCTCTCATACAAATTATTATTCTTTGTTGAATAGTTTCATACATTCTTAAACTTAAGTGTAAGTCGCAGTTGTGATATAGCTTTCTTAGAAGCATTTCAAACACTTGTTTAGTTTACATTTGATTGTAAAAGTTCCTTGAGAAGACCAAGTTGTGGTCAGTAGTTCTTGAGAAGACTAAGACAGTTATTCTTAGTGGTTGATATTGTAATCAGTTTGATTATAGTGGATTAAGTCCTTGTGGAGAAAGGCAAATCACTCTTGATAGGGTGGACTGGATTAGTTGAGTTCAACGAACCAAGATAAAAATCATTGTGTTTTTATTGCCATAATATTTTCTAAATCCTTATTCAACCCCCCCCCCCCCCTTCTAAGTATTTTCTCACCTTCAGAAAGTAGGTGATGTACATTAATAAACCGTATAATGAAGTAGGGTGCTATAAATATAAGGTATTTATGTGTATGAAAACTACTTTAAGGCATCAACCACTACATACTCATTAACAGATCCTTGTGATACCTAGCTGGAATGAAGTTGTTAAAGTTGACTATCAAGAACAATAGGTAAATTATCCTACTTCATATATGAACAATTATGCTATATAAAACACAGTTGGCTGGTATGAATCGTTTCCATGTCATAAATCACAACCTAGTTCAGTTTTTGTTTGACTGATGAGTGTACGGCCAGCTGAAGTTTTGGTTCTGTCAAGCTTTATAGAAACCATACCTGTTCTGATTTTTTAACCTTTTTTCCTTTAAAGGAGAATGTACACAAAAAGGAGAATGTCTATCCCTACTAGAATTGTGTGTCCAGAAAATAAGTGAGGTATTGTGTAATGATAAGTTTTCATTATCCATCCAGACTCTATATTTTGGTCTAAGTCACATTGCATTTCAATTATCTGTCAGCTTGTACTCTATGCATGTATCTAGCTTGCAAATGGATAGTTTTTGCATTGAATTGAGTTGTGCCTATAATAGAACCATGTTTGTGAGAGGTCATCCAACTTTTGAATCTTGTATTCAGGAAGGAACACGAAACAAATTTAGTCAGGTCTTTTCAAAATCATATGTACATCAAATATTTGAAAGAGAGGCAGTACATATTTGTTGATTCATGCCAGGATAAGGCTGCCTCAATCTTGGATTTCATAATCCATCAAGCTTTCTCTCAAGATGCTGTCAGAGATGTATTGCATGTAAAGAAAAACAGTAGTACCGAAGATATTTATCTTCTGGCATCCATAGTGAAGTTAATATGTGTTTCACTGCTATAAGCAATTAAGTGTCTAAGTAATAGCGGTGATTCAGGTTGTTTGAAAACCATAAGAAGTTCCTCAGTGCATGATGAATATGATTCCTTGATCAACATCATCAGCCCTTTTCAACAATTTAAGTTTTGTTTACCCATTCAGACCTTGCTGCAGAATATGATGAAAAATCAGCAAATAAATTACCAAGTCTCCAAGTCAACAATGTTTGCGCACTTTTCAGGCTTGCTATCTATAAGTTTTTACAATGGTTATGATGTGTTAGCAAAGAGGTGTATATCTGTAATTATGGCACTGTTGTCTATGTTTATTTTTGAAGAGGAAGATTTAGTTGATTTAGTTGATCAGAGCTAACATTTCCCATTATCTTATTGACTTTGTTTGGCTTCATAATGTGGAGCATCTCCACATACATCTGATATGTATCAATATCTTTCACTTATCCAAATTTATCACTTTAATTATTCCATACTAACATCTTTTTTGCTCCATGCAGAACAGGACCCTACATGGTATTCACGGCGACATGTTTCACAATCTAACACACCTCGACCTTATATTTAATTTTGACCATGAACCATTCACGCATTTCAAGTGGCAATGGCTTATAAAACTGCTTCAAAATACCCCCATCCTTCAAACTCTTATCATTTATGAAGTCTCTAAGGTTACTACCATTTCCCCCTCTCCTTTTATTATTATTTTTTTCTACTTATGTATATTTAAAAATCTTCAATTGTTTATCATTCAGGTTGATGTTCATGTACTACACTGTTTTAAAGAGTGGGAGTGGGAGGACCCAAAAAATGTTCCAAAATGCCTTTTATCACATCTTACAACATGCTAACTGTTGTACCCTAAAATTTGCCCAACCTTTTTCTGGCCTTGGTTTATGTTTCATTTCATTGTTCTAGCATATTGTATTGCATATCATTTTGCATTTACAGGGGATCAAGTGTTTGTTTGTGTATCATCCAAGAGGAAAGTCTTTAATTGGTTTCAAGCTCAAGCAAAGGCACTGGTACAAACCATCAGAAGGTTGTCAAGGGGTCCATAAGGTTTTTATCATTGGTGAGAACATGAGGTAGAAGTTTATTGAATACCTCAGAGGTCATGGTGGCGTGGAAATGGTCACTCAGTTCATCTAAACAATGCTTAGGCAAAAGAAGAGAGATTAGGGTTTCATTTTTTAATCAGGCTAAACTTGCTTTTGAAGCAAAAACTTGTTTCCATGGTCTTCCATATGTCCTAAGGTGTTTGAGGATGGGTGATAGACCATCAATTTTAATGAGAAGAGCTCAAATTGATCAATTGATTGAAAATCGGGAGATTTGGAGAAAAGTCAATTGTGCTGTGAAAAAAGTCAACTTTTGACTTTTTAAGGTCAAGATCATGATCTTTAATTTCAATATGACTGACGGGTGGAATTTGATCAAGAAAAGTCAAGGGAATCATAAAAAAATCAAAGATTGTTGAAAGTTGCCGTTTTGGGAATTAGGGTTTTAGAAACTTTCCATTTTTGGAAAGTTTTATGTTTGGAACAACCATCTTCAAAGCCATTTTTCTTCATGATCAAGGTTTCAAATGAAGCTTTGGTCAACATCAAAATTGTTCCTTGTATTTCAAGCTTTCTTTTGATTACCAATTCATAATCATATGATATTTGGAGCTCAAGGTATGATCAATCAAAGTTGGAGATTTCAATGATTTCAAAAGTTGTTAAGTTTGCGCAGATTTTTGCACCACTTTGCAAGCCAATTTTCATCACCTTCTTGATGTCAAATGAAACTTTGTCCCAAATTAAAGTTGTAGAGTGTGTTCCAAGCTTTCCAAAGAATCCAAGAAGTCCTCAATTGGATTTGAGAAGCTCAAGTTATGGATGTGCAAAGTTGGAAAAAAATAAGTCAATTTCATAACTTAGAATTTTTCTAAGTTATTCATGAGCAGTTTGCTTGCCACGATTTTCAACCACAAATTTCATGATCTTCCAATCCTCAAATCAAGATAACTCCAACATGAAATTTGTTCTACTCCATGCCCTCTTTCATTTAAGTCCAAGATCAAAGTGATTGGATTTGTGAGCACAAAGTTATCATTGATCAAAGTTGGTACATTGAACATTTTTGCCAAAGAATGAAAGATGGTTTTGTTATTTTGCTTTTATTCATCAGCTTTCACACTCTCCCATGCGCATGAGAGGTTGTTTTTGTTGCTACCAAGTTTTGCCAAAACCAGCCTAATACCCTTTTTTTGCCATCTTGTTCATTTTCAAATAATTGCCCAAATGAGCTATGAGCCAAAATCAACATAGCCCAAAGTCTTCCCACACTGTTGCAAGGAAAGCAACTGATGCAGCAGCTGCATCACCATTTCTGCATCCACCCTTGATTCAAAAAGTGACCATGGAGATGAAAATCTGTCCATTCACCTTCTTGCCTTGGTTAAACCCTAAAAACCTGATTTTATTCAGTATTTAAGCTAAGCATCAGTTCACACAAACCCTAGCCACCACTTGTGCGAAAATCAAAAGAAGAGCTTTTGACATTTTCTCTCAAACTTCCCTAGAAAACCAGCTATTTGTTTCAAAAGGGAAACTTCAAAGCTTGGGAGAATGAGAGATAACTTGCTGCTAGTTTTGCTCAAGACAGTCTTCAAGAGGTAAGCATTTCTTAACTCTCTATTTCATATGTATTTGTATCATTATAACATGTTCTGGTTCTGTTTGTGTTCTTGGGTTTTTGTTTGAACTTGTTGAGAGCATTAGTGTTGTTATGGTCAGTAACTGTTGGCTTGTCATTATGGTGTGTGTAGGTTTTGGCTTATATTCATAAAACTGTTAACATATATTGTTGTAGTGTGTAGTGTTTTTATGAATGGACATAGTTTTTTTTAGTTGATGCTAGGACCTTATGCTAGATTTTGTTTGGTTGGTGATGATCAGCAGTGCCACACTTAATGTTTGTGTGTGCTTGTCAAGGTTTCATAGGAAACAGTTGGCTTGAGGCATAATGATTAAAGCAAGAATGCTATACTGCTGCTAGGCCATTTCCTCATTGTTTTGTTTTTTTTTCATTATTCTGTTGCTATCATAGTTGTTGTGATAATTTATTTTGAAATAATCCACTTGGCTGTTGGAGCATTTGGTGATCAACATAGTTATGTTGGTATTTTCCTAAGAAGCTAGGCTGTTGGACTTCATCAAAATTGTCCATACCAAATCTTTGGACTGTTGTTGAACGTGATGAATTATAGCGGCAAGTTTGATGTCTGTTTCTGTCTAGTGCAATTCATCTATGTTTGCTTGGCTTTTCAACTTTTTTTAAAAGTATGACATTTACCTCTGTTGAAATGATTCACATTAATGTGCTTAGGCATATGAAGATCAACTGTGCTATCTTGAAAGCCATTGGTTTAAGGCATGATGATTGGAAACAAGAATGCCTCTTTCTTCTTTGTTGCTTAACTGTTTTTATCTTAAGGCAGTTGATGGCCATAATGTTGAGATGATTCACAATGATGCTATTGAAGCATACCTTGTTCAATGATGATCAACACAGCGTTGCTGTTGGAACTGTTTTGGTTTAAGTTCACTCAAACTTGTCTTGCTATAATACCTGGCTGCTGCCAGAATTTGTTTTTTTTTCATGTTTGAATAGGATTGAGTTAAGTTTTGTCTTGGTTGAAATTCACTGCTGTAAGGATGCCTTAAGTTTGAGTTTGTTATTCTATGATGCATTGTTGTTTTGAGACTTGCTTCTCATTATAAAATCTGCTAGCAGAATTTGTCCATCATGTGTGAGTAGAACAATTTGTTGTCTTGTGTGAGCCAACTGTCATGAGCATGTCTGTGTTTTGTATGTGATTATGCCTTATGAATGATTTTTGGAATCCTGCCATGATTTGGTTGTTTGATGGTTATCACAAGTCACTTTGCATTGGCCACAAATGTTGGTGAGGTTTGTAGTGTTTAGTTCTACTGCAAACAACTTTGAGGGTGTTGTGACAACCTCCTAGACTTTAAGTCCTTTGGTTGAAGAATGCTGTTAGAGGTTGGCTCCATCACCTCTAATTGTTATGCCTAAGGTTATTGATCTTTAATGTAGTTGCATTTAGCCTTAAGATATGATACCAGGTTCTTGGTGTTTCTTAGTGTCTCTAGGCTGTTTGAGTTTCAGTGGTTTGGCTTCAAATTGGATTTTGGTATTTTCACAGCCATGTTTCATTGCTGCCTATTTATGCTTGAGAATTTGAGTTTGTTAACTCATGTATAGGTTTATGTTAGTTTGTAGGAGCATTTGGTTTATACTTTTGATTTACATCTGAGATGTTTGTTTGGGATAAAGATGGTTAACCAGGTTTGCTGCCATGAGAGTGTTGGGCTAGTTAGTAGAGTCAGCCTGCTGCAAGTGGGAGTCCTTTGAGTGTCTCATCTTTTGCTAACAATTTGTTTTAGAGGGGCATAGATTTGTCATTAGAGTGAGGACTACCACTAGGGTTTAGGTGTTGATTGTGAATCCTTGCTACTGTTAGAGCATTTGGTGCCTTGTTATGCTAAGAATCATGAGAACTGGATGGCATGGAATTATAACTGATGGATTGCTTTGGTTTTGAAGGAGCCATTTTAAGTGTGTTAATTCAAGCAGCTGCCAGCATGTTTTGATTTGGACTGCTGGCTGTTTAGGTCCTTTACTTACACTGGAGTTGGTTTGAATTTGCCTTATTGTGTTTAGTGTGATGTAGACCATTTACCACTGTCATGGAATTTTTGGAATGGCTTTTGTTTTCAGTTTCCATATTTGATAGGTTTGTTTTGAATTTGGCCTTTACCAATCTGTTTAGTTGAAAATCTTAGGATGCCTTGTTTATTACTTTTGTTCTGAAGGCTAGAACTGTTGTGAATCCTAGGGACAATTTGTTTGGTTGGCTGGTTGAATGAGTTTAGTGTGGTTTGTTTATATTTCAGGCTGCTTGTTAACCATTAGTGATTTGGTTGAGTTTTGCTAGGATAGTTGAACTTGAGGGTTTAGGCCTCAGTTGTCTTCTCTTTGCTGATGTAGTGAGATGAGAGTTTGGCTTGAGGGTCTCAAGCCTGTTGAGTTTTGTCTAGGTGTGGTAGGCAGGTTGGCTGAGGCTTTAAGGATATGATCAGTATGTGAGTTTGATGAGGGCTGGATCTGTCAAGTCCTCTTGATTTTCTTAGAGTTGGTTTCTTTTGTGTGTTCATGTTCCAACTAGGCTTGGCGTTGTTATGACCAAAAACCTGCTGCTGCTTCTATTCAAATACTGTGTTGAAAATTAGTTTTGGTTTGCTTGCTGAAATGAATCTCAGTTGTTGTGGGCATTGTAAGAACTAGGTTGTTGCTGTCAAAACCTTTACCATGGATGTTCAATTAGTATCAAAACCTGTTTGCATTAGTAACTATCACATGAAATAAGTTAGACTAGTTGTTGGATGGTTTTGAGCATTGTTATACCTTGACTTCACAATCATGCTTTTAGGACTGTTTTGGATCTTAACATTCACTCACTTTTCTTCTAGAAATCCATAAATCCAAACTGACAGTAGGACCAAGATTGATTAGAACTTGGATTCAAATGTGTGTATGAAGCTTTCGACATGCTTAGAGCTGCTTGGACTTAATGTCTTGATGGTCATGTCTGGACCATAACCTAAAAATAAACCATACCATGCCTGTGCTAACATGTTGCATCTGTCCATATCTTGTATGTTAAACCTGCTATTTTTTTTGTTTAAAACTGATTGTGGATGCCTTGTTGTAAAAACTATTAATCATGTGTAGGCATACAAGTCTATGGTTTGTTTAAGAACAATTTGTTTGAGATGTGAAACTCTGTGTGTGTATTGCTGTTGTAAAGGCATTGTTGATACAGCATAGTGTATGTTGATTGAAACATGATTTGGTAATCATTATTTACCTTTGCTGTCATGGCCTGTTTTGAGATTGGTTAATTTCTTTATGCTACCAAACTTCAATTGAACATTTGAAAAACCTTGTTTGTTTGAGTTTATGCCAAGTTGAAATCCAAACATTGATGATATGGTGAATAATGTTGATTTGATACAACCTTGCTATCCAGACTTGTTTTGAAGTTTCTCAACCTTTGCTCCTATCAGAACTTCAGTATGTTTTTTCAGAATCCATGTATAAGTTCATGCCATGGTTGTTGTTTGAATTTAACTTAGGAATGCTAGGCTGTTGATAACCAAACTGAATATTGATAAGATTCCTGCATCATGTATTCTTGCTGCTGTTTGCAAAATGTTTTAAAACTGTGAATCATATGTTAAGATGTGGACTAGATCAGTCTGGTTTGAAACTTGTTTGTATGCATTTACTGATGTTTGCTTACCTGGTCAGATTTGCTTGATTTTTGTCTTGACAAACATGAATAACAGTTGCAGTTTCATTGGTCATTTTCCCCTCCACTATGTTTTCAAGACATTTTGATGTCTAAACCTCATGTACAATGTATTTAGAACATGTGCGTACCTTGCATTGAACTTAATTGCATCTGTTTTGAACTTTGATTCCACAAACGCATTTCAAAACTCATCCTTGCGTGAGCCATTGAATTTCTTTGTGTTTACATTATTTGGGAAAACTAACAACACCATCATGTTCCTTGTGAAAAATGGAGTGAGTTTGACTAAAATTTTGTGAAAATTGGTTGAGGTTTGAGAGAGTTGTGTTGAAAATGCATTTTGGTTGTTTTGCCTTGGTTTTCCTGGTGTTTTTGCCCAGCCATGCGCCTCTTTTAGTATTTGTATTACTGGGGTGGCATTAATACACGGATGTATCGCCACCCCAGTGGTTGTGACTTTGCCTTGCCATGCCTTTGTCCTGAGTTCAACCCCCAGCGGGGGCGTTTTTTATTCATTTTTCATTATTTTTCCATGCTTTGATATTTTTGCTTTGAGTTTCCATATTCTTCACACGTGTGAAAGTGGCCTATTGGTATTGTGTTGTGTTTCCAATCCTAAGGTTAAGGGTTCAATTCTTGGTGGGAGCATTTCTTCTTTTTTAGCACTTATTTGTTTTATTTTAATTCTTTTCCTTTTTATTTTATTTATTTATTTTAAAGTAGTTCTTTTTTTTAATATTATGAAATATCCAAAAGATCTTTTTTATTTTTAATGTATTATTTTCCATCCCTTTTTGTTTTATTTTTTTTTATTCTATTCTATTTTATTTTATCATTTTTATTCATCATTTTATTTTCTTTCTCATTTCATCTGCGATTGAATTATTTAGTGTTTACTTGGCCTTGTGCCATGATCCCCCTAGGATTCCTAGTCCCTCCGTTTAGGATGGGAGTAGGAGAGACATTAGGTGTTCAATCCTATGTATGATAACATTAGGATAGTTTCATTCCCTTTCATCTCAATCTTAGGATCACCATTGCATGACAACTTTAGGTTTAAGTTTAGTCCCCCTTTAGTGTCTTTTCTCTTCTCCTCTCAAAACCATCCTGACACACTTAATAAAGATAATGGATGTTGTGCCATGAGCCTTATACTTGGGAAATGGTGATTGAGGGGCCACCTCTCAATTGCCTAGAGTGTTTAGTATACGTCCTTAGGACAATATGCGACGCATTCGATCCTAGGTTTTAGACTTTAGTACAACATGCATTATAAACACTCCAATTCAAAACACTTCTTCTCTAAAAAACACAAAAACACAAAAACCTTTTTCATCCTTCGGGATCTTAATCAGGAAAATCTTTTCAGATAAAAAGAGTGTTGTTAACTTTTAGTACTACCGCAAACGGTAACGCCTAAGTCTCCAATGGTCGAGCTGCATACACTAACTGCTAGAACTACTTGTTAACCCTACTCAGGTAAAACTTTTGAACAAACCAGTGGTCCCTTTTAGCCTGAACTACGTTTGCTCTGATATTTCATACCAGATGAAAGTACGTAGGCACAAGACGTGATGTCTTGGCGAGCAACCTTCCCCCCTTTTCACCCGTAGTTAGCTGAACTACGTTGACTCTGACTTCTCACTCTAGATGAGATACGTAGGCACAAAGCATCGTTGCTTTGCCGAGTCACTTTCTTTTTCTTTTGTCCTTTAGCCTGTAGTTAGATAGTTTCAATCACCCTTTTAGATAGACAACAAGTGTGGATCCCATCGAGTACGACGGACGTGAGGGGTGCTAACACCTTCCCCTTGCGTAATCGACTCCCGAACCCGAGATTTGGTTGTGATGAACAATCTTATCCCTCTTTTCGTTAGGTTTTCTCTGAGCGTTTCCTTTCCCTCTCGTGGGATAAATAACGCACTGTGGCGACTCTTCTGTCGTTGTCGGCCTCGATTTTCGCAGTAGCGACACTAACTTGAAACAACAATGATAAATCACAAGTATAACTAACATAGTGAATCAACAACAGTCATATAGGGAACTGCATAAAGGTATGTTTATGTTCATTGAAATCAAAATTTGATTCAATTCAACCCTTAATTTAGTTATATCTTGTGTTTGATGATTGTGGACTCAAGGTGTTTGTTGTTTTGTCAAACTGTAGGATGTGGTTTCGGCGCCAAGATCGGCTTCTCCTCCTGTGAGGAGGGTAACTTCTACCAAAGATGAGGAAGAGAATGCTTTAGAATATGGTCTTCCTTCTTCTCACACACTCAACACTGTTTGCTTATCAGGGTAATTTGTTAGTCCTTTTGTTATTTGATTTTTTTTCACTCGAGTAAAGAACTGCGTATTTGTGTTAATTGAAAAGTTTTCGTGCACCTAAGCCTAGGCATTTTGTGTTTTTAGACTTTAAAGTGCGGGAGTTTTGAGTCATGTTCTTAAGGATGCGTGAGATGTTAGTTATGTACTCTGACCAAAGAATTGAGTAGGTGACATGCATGCCTTACAGTTCAAGTCACATGGTTTAGCTTCATCTTTCTTATCTACTTTATGGGCTAACTAAGTGGAATAGAAAATAACTTAACAACTAAAAACATGGTATTGCATTTGCAATCATATATGACCATTTTTCTTCTTTTGTCAGCTTAAATTGCTTAGAAGTGTGTAGTTAGATATAGTTACTGAGCATGGTTTCTTTTTTAGACTAAAGTTAAGAGGTACAACTACCTACATGATATTTATAGGCTGCACTGTAGGATAAGTCATTTGCAGCATAAGTTTGCATTAATCTAGGAAGTTAACAGCAGGCTGCTTTGAAGCTTTGTAAAGTGTTTCCTACAAATATCTGTCATAGTGTACTTGACATGTATGAGAAAAAAAAGCAAATGTACCTTGTAGTATATTTTAAGCTTTCAAAACCCTGTACAAAGTGTGTCTTAGGTAGCTTGCTGGAAAAGAGAGCAGTGACATTTATTGGAGATTTGACCAGAGCATGGCCGGTTCCCGAGGTCTGTTAGTATTCAATTGAAAAAAGTGACTGCTTCTTGAAGGAAGATAAAAGAGGTACTTCTCCAAAGGCCTTACTTTTCAACCAAAACATGTTTAATCAAAATAATAACTTTTGCAAAGAAACTCAAAAGTAATAAACTCAGGCAATGAAAGTCATAATAAACATGCTGTTAGGAAAAATAGGATGAATTGAAAAGTAGCCTCCAACAATTGAAATATAGAATCACTTTAAAAGTCAGAATAATAGCATGAATTGAAAACTCAGGTAAAAAAACATGTCAACAAAAGTAATAAACTCAGAATTTTTCCAAACTTTCAATTTTTCCAAACAGTTTCAGCATTATCAAAAGTGGTATCTATCTTTGTCTTTCAATTTTCTTGCATCTTGCAGCAGAAGATATGCTTATATCCTAATATTAATAAGATATGCTTATTTTCATCACAGTATCTATAATTAAATATGAATTATGAATATGCTTATTTTCATCACAATATCTATAATCAAATTAAATATGCTTATATCCTAATTTCAAAACCAATTATGAATATATCATCATTGTGAAACAATATAACTAAATATATCATCACAGTATCTATGTCTATCTAAATATATCATCACAATATCCTAATATTAATAAGTTTTATATTGATAAGGATGTGGAGAATGAGTTCAATTATGAATAAATATATCATCACTGTGAAACAAAACCAATTTGTTCGATATAGATTGCTATCAATAATAAACACTCATTCACATCACATATCATCTTAATAAATACAAAAGGTTGTAAGCAATCATGATACTTTACAATATCCTGCTGTATCATCACATATCCTACTGTATCTTTACAATATAAAAACAATACCAGCAGGATGTGAATTACATATACCTATCTATCTACAAAGTATTCTTCCCAAAAACATTGGATACTTTCCAATCCATTTGTAGTATTCATATAAATTATAAAGTATCAGAACCTACAAAGGATAGAACAAAATATAAAGAAAGTTGCAGAATGTGAGGATAGATGTGGTAAGTTTAAAAGGACAGTTGGTAGAAATGATAATTGTATTCATAAAACTTGGAAGACTTGTTATACAAAAAGTGGTCCATTAAACTTGGAACATTCATTACAAAACTAATAATCCATGATATAATATGTTCCAGCTAAATTAATAAGAAAACATTCAAAATGACAGACCAAAGTAATAATATGGCTTAAGGTTTAGAATCAATCCATATTCAAGTGGTGTCAAGAAAATAATACAAAAGGCAACAAAATGAGAGGCTGGCCATGGTAAGGCCATAAAATCACTCATTCTTTGGGTGTTTAGCTTTAGTTGTGGAATGCTTGGGAGTTAGGACCTCATTCTGGAATAGCTTATCAAGAGATGCTGAAATTGCAACCCTCTTAGCAGGGGTGTTGCTGGAGCTAGTGGATGGACTCCAAGTTTGTTTGGCAGAGTTGGATGGTTGAGTAGAGATGGAATATTCACCTGTTGGTGTCTTCTACACATAAATACAATAACAGTTAACACATAAATACAATACCAGTTGGTTGAGCTGAGAATGATGTAAACAACTAAAGAAATAGTTATATATAAGTGAGGGCATACAAAAGGTGGATCTTGAAGTTCCATTGGAATGGATGTGTCCAAGTTCAAGTTTTCAGCATTTGAAGTATGCTGGAAAAAAATTAAAAACCCATTATCCAATCATTAAGGATTATGCTGACCTAATCCATAATAGATGCAGTGGAAAGATATGGCATGTACCTCATCAGGGTTAAGCAAGTTGTTCAAGGTTTTGTAAACATGATCATCCTTAATGATGGTAACAATTGAGTATTATTGAAAAAAAGATTGATACTTGACTCGAAATGCTAGTTCTTTGTTCAACAATTTGTCAAGTTGTGCTGGATATATTTTAGGGTTGTCCTCTCCAGCCTAGGTCAGAAGCATGGTTAGAATGTTAAATAACATAATGTAACAGAAAAATGAAAATATTATGAAATGTTGGTTTTGAAGTACATAGCTCCTTCATGAGTTGTCTTAACTCTAGAGCTTTGAATGAAAGGGATACAATCCTTATCCCAAAATACAAAGCACCCAACATGGTTGTCATAGTCAACCTCAAATTCTATTTTGAATCTAAAACATGAAGAAAATAAAGTAACTTCAATTGAGTTTAGTTTGTGAATACACATGAGGGCATATATGTATATTTGGATGATACTTACTTAGTGATAGGTTCCACACCTTTCACTCTACAAACGCACTCAAAATTCTTTCCATGTGACTTGTTAGAGGTCTTGCAAGCAGGGCAAGACTCAAAATACCATCCAAAATTGGATGTTTTCAATATCTTTGTAGTGCCAATTGTCGTGGCAAAACAATCCTTTCCTAATTTATTGATATGGCGAATAATCTTAACCTCATTGGGGCTGGTCCAGCTTTTGTTTGTTGATTGAACAGATGAATCACATGTTTGGCTCAGAGAATGTGAGGATGCAGTTGATAGTTGTATTGAACCAACACTGTTATGCATAAAAAAATCAGAATTTTCTATCATAATGTGACAGAAGTAAAATGTTGTATAATGCTTCCACTGGTATGAAGGTTAGAATACAAAACTGTTATGCAATTGAACTACACAACTTTAATATGAGTTGGGTTACAAAATACAAAAAGCGTAGTACCTGGATTTCAAGCACTGAACTTGGGGATGATCTAGGTTAATGTGAAGTCTAGAGCCATTCCAAGCATTTGAAAGGCTTGGGAGTCCAGAAGCTGATGCATAGACAAAGACGTGTAGTTAGAGTGCATGAGAAAGAAGAATCATTGAACAATGAAAAAAATAGAGTTTGTCTAAGAACATAGCAAACCTGAATTTTTCTTACACCAAGCATGTGTCAAAATAAGTATTGTTGGACCATCATTCTTGTCAGAGTTATTGTAGTTCATAAACTGTTTACCATAATCATCCCATAATGCAACCTCAATGACATTATCAGGTTCATCACGCAGGGTGATATTGACGCATGATTTCTTACCACCACTACCCATTTGAGTTTTCACAACATCTTATAAAATTACAATCACATATGAAGCATCAACTAAAACATAATGAACACAAATTGGCTACAAAGATTTTTTAGTATGCAAAAAGGAAAAAAATACCATATAACATATAAATCTAGAAAAGTCCTTTGAGAAAGTCTCCAATAGCCTTGAATTTGAACTGATGGGAAGGTATTTCCGGCATGGTAATGTTTGAAATTGTTACTCCTCCATTAAAGACAAGTTCTCCATTATAAATGGCGTAAGTGTCATGTGTTAGAACACAGATTGGTTCTTAATTATATCTTATGTTTTGATGATAACACTAATGAAATTTTGTATTAAGAAATTATATACTCTAAATTTGTTGAAGTATTTTTGTTGCAGATATTAAATTTAATATCCTTCTGAAAGCAAAAATTGAATCTGAACGTTGAACTGCGCAAGGCTATGAGCGTCAGAAGCATCTCTACAGAAGACTCTGAGCGCTGCCTACAGAAGACTCTGAAGTAGAAGCTACAAAAGTACTGAAGCGTAATCTGAAGACTTTGTATGAAGAGTTTCAAACACTATATTTCAGAAGACTCTGATAGTACTGTTCGCTGCAAGTACTGAGGATCTGATCTTCAAACTCTGCTCTGATTGATTTCACGCTGAAGCACACTTGCTGCAATACTCTGATACAACAAACTCTGATGACATCAAAGACTCAGATCACTCAAGGCTCTGATGTTGATTGTTGTGAAATAGAAACTTGTTGAAGAAGATTATTCAAAGTTATATCCGTTGGTTATGCCAAACGACTCTTTCCTCTTTTATGCTAGACACAAGAACTCAGGCAAAAAGGATTTCTCTGAATGTTCTACTTCTAGGAAAGGTCAAGTGATATGAAGACAAAAGGCTACAGCTACTTTGCAGTACACGGTCTTCATGCTTGCAACGCCTTGGACTTCTTTGTCTATTTAAGCAAGCCTTCAACAACTTTCTTTAATTGACGTATTTTGACAAATCCATTGAAAACTCTCTCAAAGCTCTCATACAAATTATTATTCTTTGTTGAATAGTTTCATACATTCTTAAACTTAAGTGTAAATCACAGTTGTGATATAGCTTTCTTAGAAGCATTTCAAACACTTGTTTAGCTTACATTTGATTGTAAAAGTTCCTTAAGAAGACCAAGTTGTGGTTGATAACACGAAACTGTATATATATATTGATGCATAATTCAACTGATGTTTGACTGTTTTCGATCCGATTTCGGGTTCTTTCCATGTTATTTGTCTGATATTTTGCAGGTATTTGATGATCATGTCTAAACAAAGCAATATGAAGAAAAGAAGCAATTACAGATGAAATATGGACGAAAACCAGATGAAAACAACATGAAAAACGCAGAATGCACATTTTGCTGATGTGACGACCGTCACACCTGCATGACGACCGTCACATGGGTGACGACCGTCACACACCATGACGACCGTCATGCAGGCAAAAATGCACAACTTCAAATGCACGTGCAAAATGCAGTTCCAAGTCCCAAATAATGGACCACTACTCCCTGATATTTCTGCCTCCAAGTCCACCTTCTTCAAATTACAACCGTTAGAATTCTACTTCTATAAAAGGGGAAGGAGGGGAGCTGAGAAAGGGAGCCGCATTCAGACAACGAAGTGCTGCCAATTTATCTTCAGAGCAACCTTTCCATTATTCTATTCTTATTTGTTTCTCTTTTCTTTCTCTGCATTCTTTGATATTTTGTAATTCCCATTTCCCTTGTACGATCAATGGGCACAAAGACCAGAATCCTGCCAACATTTGTGGAGGATCTGCCCAAAGGCCAATTGGAATATTTACAGGTTTTAAATTTTAATCGTAATTTCAGTTTTCATTATGATGCATGTTATTAATCATTGTTTTTATTTATGTTTTACCTTTCCCAAATCCATGTCTAGCTAAATCAGAGTAATCGATATATAATAATAGTTCGGACGGGATTTGATAATAACCGGTTGAAAATTTTCCTTTTCAAAAGTTGTTTATGGTCTGAGTGTTTAAACTTATTTACTGAATAAACGTTCATCGCGAAAGCGAGAACTTATTTAAAAGTAGTTTTGCCACGACAGTGGGAAATTAATTAAGGTACGAACCAACAAGTGACAACTGCGGTAAGACCAGATAGTAAAAACTAGGCATTTGTTTTAATAACAGCGAAAGCACTTTAAAATGAATTAGAACTTAGAGATTTTCAAAAAGTAGTTTTAACCCCGAATGGGACAGCGAAAGCGTACATCCGGCCCTTAGAATTATGACTAGCCTCAACAACCATCGTGAGACGAAAGTCTTCAGATCACTATTTTCTGCTTAAATAAATTCTGAAAATATTTCATATACCGGTAACTTGTCAAATTCCCGAAGAACATAATTACTGCATATCGATTCACGTAATTATAATTCGAGTAACGTTTTTAGTTCCCTTTAGTGACAGAAATTATTTCCTTAAACATTACCTACCTAGCTAAACATAGTAACTCCCGAGAACACTAGTTTGATTACGAGTCCCTGTAGGATTGATATCTTTTATTACTACGTGATAGATTGTGCACTTGCAGTTAAGTTGTATTAGACATAGAAAGTCGCGATCAAGTTTTTAGCGCCGTTGTCGGGGATTCGTTTAGTCAATAGTGTAACCTTCTGTTACGCCGTATAGACTAGGTTAACAATTTCATTTTCCCTTTACTAGTTCTGTCGATTGTATGCCAAGTAATCGCCCACAAGGCAATATCTTAAAACCCTCAGTCGCAGAACTAGAGCGCTTTTTACATTTAAGAAGTCCCATCATTGAGTACCAACTAAAACATAACATTCCTGATCCTCTCACTCCCATTCCCAAATCCGAAGAAGAATCAAAGATGGCCGAAGGACCTCAAAACAAACCGCTGAAGGCATACGCTACACCCTCTCAGATGGAGCCTAGAAGTAGCATTGCTGCCCCAGCTATTACTCGAAACGATTTTGAGATGAAACCTTCATTGCTGTCAGCTGTACAACAAAACCAATTCTCAGGAAATGCAACTCAGGATCCAAACGAACATTTAACGAAGTTTGTACAATACGCAGACACAGTGAAAGCAAATGGAGTAACTCCAGACGCAATAAGACTTCGTCTTTTCCCTTTCTCTCTTAGAGACAGAGCGTGGACATGGTTACAATCCTTACCATCCAACTCCGTTACGATGTGGGAACAGTTGAAGAACGTCTTCTTAGCGAGATATTTTCCGCCAAGCAAAACTGCTATGCTTAGAGCTCAAATCAACGGATTTCGACAAAAAGATACAAAATCTCTTTACGAAGCATGGGAACGATTCAAAGATATGATGAGAACATGTCCTCACCACGGTCTAGAAGACTGGGTGACGATCCATACTTTCTATAATGGGCTTTTATACAACACCAGATTAACGGTAGACGCCGCCGCGGGCGGTGCACTTATAGATAAGCCATACGACGAAGCCTATCAACTAATCGAAAACATGTCTCAGAACCACTGCCAATGGGGAGGTGAACGCACTCCAACAGAGAAACCCGCAGCGAAAGGTGGGATGTACGAGATCAGCAGCCTTGAAAAGTTCAACGCTAAAGTAGATGCTCTAGCACAGAAGATTGACAATCTGACCGTTAACCCCACTGCAACCGTCGTTGCCGTAACTCCAAACTGCGAGTTATGCGGAATCACCACTCATAATGCGCCCGAATGCCCATTGCTGGCCGGAATCCCACCAGACCAAGTAAATTATGCTCAAGGAAATCCTTACGCAAATACCTATAACCCAGGTTGGCGAAATCATCCAAACTTTTCTTACAAAAGCGATAATGCATTGCAAATGCCTACTGCTCCGCCAGGATATCAGAAACCAGCCGCTGCTCAGACTGCACCTAGGAAATCAAACTCGAGTTGATGATGGAAAAATTCATAGCTACTCAAGCTCAAATAAACAAAGAATTCCTGAATCAAAACATACACACTAGCGAGCAAATTAAACAGCTGACCGGAAAAGTAGACGCTTTAGCCACCCACAACAAAATGTTAGAAACACAGATATCACAAGTGGCTCAACAACAAGCCTCTGCTGCCGCACCCGCTGGCACATTTCCTGGACAACCCGAACAGAATCCAAAAGGTCAAGCAAATGCTGTCATATTAAGAAGCGGAAAAGAATTGGACGAACCGATTGATCCGAGGACCGAAAACTCAGCCATGCAACAAAAACCAACTGAACAAGTGTTGCACCCCAAAATTTGCCCTCACAATACAAGACTTTGTGTTCTAAGAAGGTTCACAAGGTTCACAAAGTTCTCCAACAAATTCTACCAATTCCTTGAAGACGGGCTGTTATTAAAATTCTGAGGCGTTTGATACATTTATCTATCACCAGGTCTGATCATATCAAGATCTTGGCATTTGGTCAGTAGAGTTTAATTACGAGTAGTGTTACTGTTGATGCTGAAACTGTTGTGATTACGGTGCCCATATGTGTTGGTTATGAAGTGGTTTGGTTAACATTTTAATCGGATGAGATTAGAATTACAAATATCACTTGGGAGTGTTTATGTTTTATGACTATGTTAATGAATTTAAATGCTTGTGGATTTATTCACAATTGTTTATATTTTTAACTAGGAATAAAATATAAATAAATTCAAAGTGTTGGGAATTTTATTTCATAAAGATTGCATTATACAAAAAGGGAGATTGTTTCACATTTTTGCTGCTACAAGGAATTACATTAAATCTAAAAAATCCTAAGTCCTAAAAATGCTAAGTGTCTTCATGTTGGCCCTTGAGCTTCGCCGCAAATCTCGACTAACCTGCACATCAAAGCAAAACAAACAATATAGAAAAAGGTTAGGAGTTTTTTGACACTCTCAGAACAATGTCATCATCGAGTGCCGGGAGTGGCACAACCGAAGCTGCGTCCTACCCCGTTACCAATCCGCGCCGTTGGCGTCAGGTCAAGTGTCATCTATTCTTATCATGCGGGACAGCCGAGAAAGATGAAGAGTAAAATGAAGTTTGGGGCCGATAAAAGGTTTTGCCGAAATGCTTGTTTAAGCCAATGGATTGTACTATCAAGTAAATATCTCAGAATTTATCCAGTGGATATCCAAAATCCAAGTCAGTATATTAGACAAAACAGAAATCCATGGATATCGAACCAAATTTGCAATCAAATACGAATATCCAACAAATCCGTCACCTGAAATTCATTGACAAAGTCAGGTTGTAGCAGTAAAAACCAATTCAATCCAGAAAACAAGAGAATAAGCTCAAACAACAAGATCGGTTCGATTCACAGACTGCATCAAAAGAAAACTAGTTCATCAGTAAAAAGCCACATCAATATCAGAAATGATAAAAGATACCAAACCGAATCCAAATAAGGGGCTGGGCACCAAGTTAAGAGTGGTTCGGACAGCTGCAAAAAAATCAGAAGGCATCCAAAGACATAACAGTTGCACCAGATGAGCAAGAAACCAGTTCTTCAGCAAACAATTCAAGCCGGATCAGGAACCTAATCCGACCTCCGGTTAAACCATATTTCTAAACCCAAAGTGGTATTAGAAAAAGTCAGAAACTATAACAGGCCCAACAGGTAGTTCTGAACTGAGCAAATAGATTCTAGCAGAAAAAATTAGAAGCAGTTCAAGAACAAGAAAGAATCAAGTTCAGCTCATGTTCAAGAACAAGAAAGGACTAGGTCCAGTTCACAAACCACAGCAGAAAAATCCAAACCAGTTTCCCAAACTACCTCAAAACTGTTAGCCAAATCAGATGAGCAAGACAAGTTCACATAATCACACTTACATGTCAAGAGTAAGCTCAGTTCATTAAACTGTATCAGTCGTAGTGATCCCCAACCAAAGGTGAAATGTCACGTTGGAAAATCGAAGTGCAAGGCATAGGGCTCAGTTATGAACATCATAGCCTAATTCACAATCATAGTTCAGTTCAATGGAACCAGTTTAACATCAGAGAACAGAAAGATCAGGTTCAACTCAGAGAATCGAGGAATCAAGCTCGTGTGCAAACGAACCAAGCTCATGTTCAGAAAATAAGAGCCAAGTTCAATTCATAAACATCGTAACCCAGTTTTAGTTCAAGAAAAAGTGTCACAAGTAATTGAATCGCCGCGAGTTCATCATAGAAAAGACCCAGGCGCACGTTCGAAGAAAGCATCAACACCTGCGTATCGATTCAGAAAGTGTAACAGGTTCACACAACCCTGTTAGAGGAAAATGAAACAAGGTCACTAAACTGCATCAGATGGAACCAGATATCCAAATCTATGATGGAGTTACCCGTATCCGAAACATCTGTGAAATCCAAACAAACCATATCAGATAAAACATTAAAATCTATATCTGATAAAAATCCAAATCAGGCACAGTTTATCCCAAACGAAACGATATCCAATTGAAATCTAAAAGACGAAATCTAGTCAAGGTAAATAAAATATGGAAAGGCTTCCAATCAAATCCGATTCAGTGAAAAAAAGATCAACAGATCCCAATCAAATCAAATTAACGTTGGTTCGCAAAAGCTCCACGAAATCAAAATCAATGATAGAAGAAAACGTAAATCCAAAAAGTCACAAGGCCCACGAAAATCACAAAGATCGAAAAGATATATAAAGGAAGATACAACCTGGGAGAAACCCTGGTGGCCGCGAGAGAGAAAGGGGGCTAAGGTTCGAAAACCTAGACGGAGAGAGACAAAGATCGCGAGCAAAACCCTAGACGGAGAAGGAGACCGTCGCATCCATCCTCAAAACGAGACGATCTAAGAGGAAAGGGT
Organism: Lathyrus sativus; assembly: GCA_963859935.3. Classification (NCBI taxonomy): domain Eukaryota; kingdom Viridiplantae; phylum Streptophyta; class Magnoliopsida; order Fabales; family Fabaceae; genus Lathyrus; species Lathyrus sativus. The sequence continues at coordinate 716,732,609 of OZ012741.1, forward strand.
TCACCAGCGCCGTTTAAAGCCACGACGAGCAAACACCTTCCTTGAAGCTCAGACCATATCATCATCGCTTTTCAACGCACAATCTCGCCGTCGAAGCCTTCGAAGAGTAAGACAAGGACCTGTATTTCAATATTTAATCATGTTTTCGTGTGTGTTTCAGGATAGCTGAGAAGAATGAAGCATGCAAACGACGAGAGACGGAAGCAACCGAGAGAGAAGAAGGAGAGTTGAAGAAACGGCGCCGTGAGAATGTTAGGGCTTTGGAACCCTAAATGTTCTTTGGTTATGATTTACGCCATCCGGGTTGGGTCCGGGAGTGATGACCGGCCCAACCCCCCTTTTATTTTTTACCTTTTTCTTTTCTTATAATTAGTTAATTAACTTTATTAAACTTTTTTTAAAAACTAATATAAAAAATTGTTTTCTTAACAAAATAATAATTTAAAAACTTTTTTTTATAAAATTAAAAAACCTTTTTATAATAATAAATAAAAACCATTTTTTTAAATAAATGTGTTAAAATCCTTTTTTTGAAAAATATAATAATTAGGTTAAAATAGTTTTAGGGTTTGAGTTAACTTAATATTAAGAATTTCATTTTTAAATTGAAGATTATATCACAAAATAAAACCACAAAAAGATGCATAATTTTACTTCATCACCATCTGACAATTCTGCCCATTAACGGTGTTTGCTCGTTTTGCAGTTTATTGCGTTTACCGTTATTTATTTCATTTTTATGTCATTACTATATTGTAACTGCTTCTCATATGTAACCTCGCGAACTTAACAATCGCGCTTTGAATTCCGTCTTTTAAATTCCTGCTTGCATAGCTCAATCATCTCACACCTTCATTAACATTTCCGTCACACTGCACACACCTCCGAAGGAACTAGGTCTAGCATTTGACCGCCGTGTCAATAATCCTCAAAACTACAAACTACAAACCCTAATTTTCACAAATGCCTCGCCGCAGGCAAAATTACAATTTTACCCTTAGCATTAGGTCAAAGAGCCGCCGCGCTCATTTTAGGGTTTCCCGCCGTGGAATCCCTAATTTAACCCTAATTACAACTTAACATTTCAACGTAGAAATTTGGAGTTCCTACACTCCGCGTAAGCGTGTCCTTAAGGCGCGTTTATTCCCCTTGAGACCTTGACCACAGTCAAGAAGTTTCTAACCTCCCTTTTGAGGGGAACTACGATTACTCTGATTCCACTCCCGTAAGGATACGTAGGCACAAGATGCGATGTCTTGCCGAGTAAACTTAGAATTAACCCCCTTTATTATTTATTATTGCTTATTTATATTTTATTTATCTTTGCTATTTAATTATTTTGCTATTCAATTTGTAATTGTTTCTTGGATGTAAAGTTGTTTAATTATTTAATTATTATTATGGTTAGTAATTAGGGAGTGTAACAACATGTATGTAATATTAAAATAAATTTAGATCATTTTTAAATAAAGATAATTAAAATAAACACGTCACACACGTAAGTCGATTTTAATCGCCGTCTCACTTCCTAAGGATATCCCTCAAGTTGCCTACGAATAATGGTTAAGTGGGGTGTATAAAGCAAGTCCCTCAAATAGAAAAATCATCAAAGTCCCTTATGGTTGCCTTTACGAATCGAGTCCCTTTCGAAAAATGATGATGGTCCCTTATATGTGCTTATTACATCCCACAATGGCCTTCAAAGTCAAATTGTCCCTCATATGTCCCTTAACATCCAAAGTAAGGACTACCTACTCCATTATAGTAGGGATAGTCTTACTAAGGAAAGGATAAAGAATAAGAAAGACCTTAAAACATTAGGGTAGGCTACTCCTAGATACTTGCTCACTTCAAAACTTTTTCACACTTAAACAAATTTCCAACAAAATTTTCAAGCAAGTTTTTTTCACATCCATACACGGATTATTATTAAACTATTCTGAAATTTTTTGCTATTCACACACTACACTTTCAAAACAATTCAAAAGTGAGCTTAAGTACCTAAGAGCCCATGGATAACCATGGATGAAAAGGGTGCTAACACCTTCCCTTTTCATAACCTACCCCCCGGACCCAAAATATTCTCTAAGGTCTTTCCTGTTCTTTTATAACCTTTCCTTATGGATAAAATAAAAGTCGGTGGCGACTCTTGCTATCCGCAACATTGTTTAAAGTCAGTTCACCGGGTTACAGAACTGGCGACTCTGCTGGGGAGCTATTTAAGAGGGGTACCCTTAGGAATTAAGATCACTTTAAATTGTTTGCCTTGTTTGCTTTATTATTATATTGTTGGGGTGCTCTTATGTGTGAAAGGTCCTAACCCGGATCTAGTGTACCTTAGGTAAATGGCAATAGACCAAGGAAACTGTACGACGTATATCGATACGGTTGATCTGGTGGCCATAGTTAGTGCGACTTCTTGGTTGGTGCTTATATTCCTTAAGTCAAGTTGAGGATAATATTGAGGCTGCCATATGTTGTCAATGCACTAACTGACTTTTAGAACCCTAGTTAACTCATCTTGGCCTTTAGAAAGTAGTGAGGTAACCGGCTTTGGTGCAGACTGAAGTTGGTTGACACTCGATACTACGCTCATTGAGATCTTAAACTTGGAGGGTTTTGGTTGGCAAGTAAGTTGCCTTCTGAACAACCACCCTTGTGAAGGATCAATGATATTGAGATCCCTTAGAACCTGGTTACTTTTGTAGGACAGGATGAACCATCTAACTTCAGGGGAGGGTACTTGCCTTTGAACCTCATGCAAGCCTTTAAACCTAGGGCTATGGTGTGACTTGTTTGTGTGTGCCACATGTTTGTGATTGAGCATGACATCATGACATCATCATGCATCATAAGCATATCATTTTCCCTAACCATTTCAAGGACCAAAGGATTTATCTTTGTTCTTTGTTGCAGGTCATGGCTTTTGCTCGTAGAAACACCATCAGGATCAACTTTGTAGGGATACCTGCTAAGCTCAAGGAGTTGGTTTCCCTAGTGCCTGATCATTCCCAGTTCAACAAGAGACATGGTCACTTATTGGATCTAGTTACTTCAGGGTTCAGTGAAGACATGATGAGTGTGCTGTTTCAGTTCTTTGACCCTAAGCACCATTGCTTTACATTTCCTGATTATCAGCTGGTTCCAACCATGGAGGAGTTCTCTAAACTTCTGGGTATACCTGTTCTTGATCAGAAGCCATTCACAGGCTTAGAGAAGGAGCTTAAACCAGAAGTTATTGCTGCAGCTCTACATCTGAAGAAGTCTGACATTGTTCTAGAGACGAGAAGTGGAGTTAAAGGTATTCTTGCCAAGGTATTAGTGGATAAAGCTCAAATGTTCTTGAAGTCTATGAGCTACGATGCTTTTGAGGAGATCTTAGCCTTATTGATTTATGGCTTAGTGTTGTTCCCCAATCCTGATCAGTTCATAGACGTTCATGCCATCAACATATTCCTGAGTCACAATCCAGTGCCTACCTTACTTGGAGACATCCTACATTCTCTTCACACCCGTACTACAAGGGCAAGAGGAACTTTGATGTGCTGCATACCTTTACTTTCTAGGTGGTTTATTTCTCACCTTCCTCGCTCAGTAATGAAGAATGAGCAAGGGTTCAGATGGTCCAAGAGGATCATGTCACTTTCTCACTCAGACATCCATTGGTGCTCCAGATCTATGGAGAATGTCACCATCATTGACCGTTGTGGGGAGTTTCCTAATGTGCCACTTCTAGGCATAAGAGGAGGCATCACCTACAACCCATCTCTAGCTTTACGACAGTTTGGTTACGCCCGGAGCGATGGTCCACATGACATGTTGATTCAGGGCATTGTGTTTGACTACGACAACGATCTTCAGGGTTACCGTCAGAGATTCATCCGAGCTTGGGGAAAGGTAAACAGGATTGACAGCAAGACACTGGAGCCTAAGTACACTATTCCTATGGAGGCTTATCTCAGATGGGTACGATCTCGGGCTCAGACACTCATGATGCCATATCCTGCCATCCTACCAGTTACCATGGAACCTGTTGCTGAAGGAGACACAGCTTATACCATCCTTCACCCAGACATGCCTACTGATATGGAAGACTTGCAGAGATCATGGATCCAACTGAAAGAGCAAAGGGATACTTTCGAGGCTCATTACAAAGCAAGCCAAGCAAGGATCCTAGAGCTAACAAAGCTACTTCATGAGGAACGAAACCTCAACTCATACCTCAACACAAAGAGGAAACGTCCATGGGAGACTTAAAACCCCATCTTTTGTACTTATTTCGTTTTCATTTTTTTGTAAGCCTAAAAGGCAAAACAAGTTACTACTAATAAAAAGTTACTTTCTTGTTTGTTTAAGCAAATTTAAATCCTGCGGTCCTTGAAAACATTGCATATGCATTCCCATATCATTGCATCACAGGTTTATAATTGCGCACAGGTTTCTCATCTCCTCGCTGTTTATTTCAGCAATGGCTCTTGAACAATCAGTTAAGGATCTCCAGGCACAGAATGCACAGTTCCAAGAGCTGATCCTGAACCTATCCAAGGGGCAGGATGAATTGAAGACACTGCTGGCCAAGAAGACTAAGAAGGCTAGAAGGTCTGCTGGGTTGCTCAATATGGGAAGAAGGTTCAAAGGTCCTGTCAAGACCAAGGAACATGTTGAAGACTATGAATCTGAAGAATCTGAGCAGGAGAGAGGCAGTCTCCACAACACTATGGGGGACTCTGATTCTGAGGCTAACTACTACCATGAGCCTAACGAAGACAAATTCAAGATGCTGGTGGATAGAATGGATGCTATGGAATTACAGAAATCATCTGGACTGGATTTTGAGGATTTGAGCTTGATATCTGGGGTGGTCATACCCATTGGGTTCAAAGTTCCTACATTTGTTGTCTATGATGGGGTCTCTTGTCCCAAATTGCATCTGAGGTCTTATGTCAGAAGAATTCAACCCCACACTGCTGATAAAAAGTTGTGGATCCATTTCTTTCAAGAGAGTTTATCTGGAGCTCAGCTAGAGTGGTATTATCAGTTGGAAAGTGTCAACATCAGAGATTGGAATGACCTTGCTGAAGCTTTCTACAAGCAGTATCAATACAATGCTGACTTAGCCCCCACTCGCATGCAGCTTCAAAGCATGTCTATGGGTGCCAAAGAAAGCTTTAAGGAGTATGCTCAGAAGTGGAGAGACTTAGCTGGAAGAGTTCAACCCCCTTTGACTGATAGGGAGTTGGTTGATATGTTCATGTGTACGCTGAATGGTCCGTTTTACAGTCATCTCATTGGAAGCTCATCATCTGGCTTCACTGAGTTGATCATGACAGGAGAGCGAGTAGAGAATGGTATCAAGAGTGGTAAGATCCAAGTGGGCAATTCTTCATCAGGTGCTGCAAAGAAGCCTCCCACTGGGAAGAAAGAATCTAATGCTGTGTATGGTCAGCTTGATCGTAACAGAAGGCATCAGTCTGTTAGTGCAGTTCATATTTCAAATCCAACTCCTGCAACAACAGAGCAGCCTCAAGGCAACCAACAGAGGGCTAGAAGACAGTTCACGAAGATCAACATGTCAATGGCTCAGGCATTGCAACACTTGTTGAAGGCTGAACTTATTACCCTGAGGGAGGCCCCTCAGAATCCCAATGTTACCTCTCCCAAGTACAATCCCAATGCACGATGTGCATATCATTCAAACTGCCCAGGACATGATACTAATAACTGCTGGGTCTTGAAGAACAAAATTCAAGATATGATTGATGCTGGAGAAATTGAGTTTGATCCACCAGGTACTCCAAATGTGATTACAGCTCCAATGCCAAATCACGAGAAGACTGTCAACGCCATTGATGAAGATATTGATGAAGATCTGCATGTCTATTCGGTTATGGAGTTGAGCACACCATTGTCTGTTATCAAAAAGAGGTTAGTACAAGCTGGGATCTTTCCAGGTTGTCGTGAAGATTGTTTGTATTGTACCTATAAGCCGGATAGTTGCTTCATTTTGAGAGATGGGATTCAACATCTCATGGATAAGTATACTATAGTGTTTGAAAGAAGACCAGCATCTGTAGAAAGTATGGTAGATCATCTGACTCAGGGTAAGAAGATTGAAGAGGTTGATATGGTTGACAAAGTACCACTAAGAATCACTTCAAAGGGTCCCATTAAAATCACTCATCAGGGCCCAATCAAGATTACTGCTGAAGGTCCTGTGAAAGTTGTCACTGAAGCCAGAGTAGCTCCTCTGATCATTACCACTCCTGGTCCTATTCCTTATACATCTGACAAAGCTGTGCCTTGGCACTATGGGTCTGATGTTTACATCCATGGTGTCAAACAGGAGCCTTTACCTGATATGCCTGTTGACATTGATAATATTGCCGGATCTAGCAAGATCACTCGTAGTGGAAGAGTCTTCTCTCCTCCAGTTGCTTCTAAGAGTGCGGTTACTCCTGCTGTTACTTCCACCACTGATGCTCGGGGCAAGGGTCCTGTTATTGAGCCTGTATCTACTGATGTGCCAGCTGCTGATGACCTCTCTAAGCAGATGGAAGAAGTATTGAAAATCATTCGCAAGAGTGATTATGATATTGTTGATCAGCTGGGGCATACTCCCTCAAAGATTTCTATGCTCTCCCTGTTATTATGTTCTGAGGCTCATGCCAAGTCATTGATCAAGTTTCTAAAGATGGCTCATGTACCCAGTGCAATTTCTGTGGACCAGTTTGAGAATTGTGTTGCTCACCTGACCTATGACAACGGGTTAGGATTTTCTGATGCTGACTTGACCCCTGCCAAGAGGGATCATAACAGGGCCTTGCATATTTCAATTGAATGCAGGGGCACTACCCTGTCTCATGTGCTGATAGACAATGGTTCCTCTCTGAATGTGTTGCCTAAGGAAGTCCTGAACAAGCTGAGTCCTGAAGATACGGTATTGAAGCCCAGTAATATTGTGGTAAAGGTTTTTGATGGTTCTAGAAGAGTAGTGCATGGGGAAATTGATCTTCCAATCAAGGTTGGCTCTCAGGTGTTCACTGCTACATTCTATGTGATGGATATTCGTCCTTCGTACTCATGTCTGCTTGGTCGTCCCTGGATCCATGGGGCAGGTGCTGTGACCTCCACATTACATCAAAAGTTGAGATATCCGGTGAATGGAAAAGTTGTTACTGTCTTTGGAGAGGAAGAATACTTTGTCAGCCATGTAAACACTTTCAAGTATCTAGAAGTAGAAGGTGAATACATTGAAACTCCATGTCAGTCATTTGAAGTGGTTCCCTGGGCTGTTAAGGATTGTGTGACTCCTCCTGCTGTGAAGAAGGTTCCTGTGGTCATCAGAAACCCTCCAACAATGGCAATGGCCTCCCTCAATGATGCAAAAGCTATGGTGGAAGAAGGTGGTTGTACTATCTGGGGTCGGCTTCCTGATATTCCATACAAGTCTGACAAGTTTGGTTTGGGTTTCACTGCAGAGTCCCAGAAGGCTGTTCGTCGGGCTCGTGCTGTTCGTATCACCAATCAAGGGGTTATCAATGCTGTGGGAGATCAAGATGAAGACCACAACTTGGAGGCATGGATTTTTCCTACTGTGGGTGCTGGACTCAATAATTGGAAAGCTGATAATGTTATCCCTATCTCCTTTAGTCAGGAGTAAATACTATTACTGTGTTATGTTTTTAAATTTGCCATGTGCCTTACCTGGGGCACAATGGTGTGCTTGTTGCGGGTTGTCATTTCATTTGCATACTGCATTCAATAAAATCAATGGACGTTGCGTTTTCGTAAATATCGTGTTCCTTGTCTTTCTTTTTCTTTTATTTTTGCTTTATCAGCTATGTGTTCTTACACACACCCACGTCACTAAAATGCAGATCCTCATCCACTCTGGATCCAGTTGATAACAGTTCTACTATTGCCAATTACAATTTCGAGAATCCGATCTATCAAACTGAAGACGGAAACGAGGACGATTGTGAAATACCTGTAGAGCTTACTAGGTTGTTACAACAAGAAGAGAAAGCTATACAGCCACATGAAGAGCCAGTCGAAGTTGTGAATCTGGGAACTGAAGAAAACAGAAAAGAGGTCAAGATAGGGGCAACATATCAGCATGCTATGGTGGCTTTGTTTCATGATATGATTCATCATGAGATAGAGGTATATGTGGATGATATGATAGCCAGATCTCAGAATGAAGAGCAACATCTTGATCATCTGCACAAGTTGTTTGAGAGGTTGAAGAAATACAAGTTGAGATTGAACCCGAACAAGTGTGCTTTTGGAGTTAGATCTAGAAAACTCTTGGGTTTCATTGTCAGTGGAAAAGGTATTAAAGTGGATCCTGCAAAAGTGAAAGCTATACGAGAGATGCCAGCTCCCCGTACTGAGAAGGAGGTTAGAGGTTTCTTGGGACGATTGAACTACATTGCAAGATTTATTTCCCAATTAACTACCATCTGTGAGCCAATCTTCAAGTTGTTGAAGAAAGATCAGGTGATGGAATGGAATGATGAGTGCCAGACTGCCTTTGATGAAATCAAGAGATATTTGCTAGAACCCCCAATTTTAATGCCACCAGTTGATGGAAGACCCTTGATTATGTATTTAACAGTATTAGACAACTCAATGGGGTGTGTATTGGGGCAACATGACGAGTCTGGTCGAAAAGAGCAGGCAATATACTACCTTAGCAAAAAGTTTACCGACTGTGAAACAAGATACTCACTGCTCGAGAAAACTTGCTGCGCTTTGGCATGGGCTGCTCGCCGACTAAGACAGTATATGTTGACCCATACTACCTTGTTGATTTCGAAGATGCAGTTCAAGATTAAGCATCACAACTCTTCTCCGTATCGTCCAAAGATGAATGGGGCAGTTGAAGCTGCTAATAAGAACATTAAGAAGATTGTACAGAAGATGACTGTTACTTACAAGGATTGGCACGAGATGTTACCATTTGCTCTGCATGGTTATCGTACTACAATACGTACTTCAACAGGGGCAACCCCATTCTCCTTAGTCTATGGTATGGAAGCAGTTCTGCCTATTGAAGTTCAGATCCCCTCCTTGAGAATTATGAAGGATGCAGGCTTGGATGAAGATGAGTGGATTCAGACTCGACTTGACCAGATAAATTTGATTGATGAGAAAAGGTTAGCAGCAGTTTGTCATGGCTAGATGTACCAGAAACGGATGATCAAAGCTTTTAACAAGAAGGTTAAGCCAAAGGTATATCAGGCTGGTGACTTGGTAATCAAGCGTATCATATTACCACAGGGTGATCCTAGGGGCAAGTGGACTCCAACATATGAGGGACCATTTGTAGTCAAGACAGTGTTCTCAAGAGGTGCCATGATACTGACTACAATGGATGGTGAAGACTTCCCACAACCTGTAAACGCAGACATAGTAAAAAATACTACGCATAAAAAGAGACCCGCTAGGTTGACAGGCCTAGGCAAAAGTAAGGGCATCCCGGCAAACCAAAAGGGTTTGGGCAAAAATCAGGGATATATATATAAAAAGATGTACACCCGGCAAGTCGAAAACCTGAAAAGGCGGCTTGGGCAAAAAAGGGTATCCCGGTGGATTGAAAACCTGAAAGGGCAATCCAGGCAAAAGTTAGGGATTAAAGCGTATGACTATGTCTCGTTTGGATCACTCATGAAACTGCAACCAGTTGTACTACTTACTCAAGCTCAAACAGATAAAGCTCAATCCAATCGTTTCCGTCTCAACAGCAAGAAGATGAGATACTTGAGTGGCAATAGTAGAATTGAAACTCAATAGGATTATTTCCCACATAGCTGATTCTTTTTGTAAAACTTCATGACAAAATTCTCTTACTAGGGTTTATGTCTCCTTGTACAAACTTACCCGTGTATGGGTCACTTTTGATATAAATAAATTCCATCTTTTGAATCCAGATTTACTTTTACCCTATTTACATAAGCGAAACGTCCATTGGTTGTGTTTGAATGTATGTATGCCTTTGAATATGATTGATGTTTACCAGAAATGCATGTATGCTTTTAATATGATTGATGTTTACCAGAAATGCATGAAAATGCAGTAATAGTATTTACTAAGGACGAACGAGGGAAGGATTTCAACGAAGCTTCGCCGGTTCATCTTTACAAGGCAGTTACAAACCATCAGTAGGACTAATCCATTTTCACAAAGCCTAATCTCCCCTGGAATTTATATCCATCTCTTTTATCCTCATACGGATATACGGGAAATTACTTTCCAATAAGGGCACGATGAACGAAGACGGGATGTTATACTTATCCTACTATCAAACGAAAACGAAGGTTATCTATACCCTACTATCCCCAACAACGGGAGGTTATCTATACCTTGTTATCCCCAACAACGGGAGGTTATCTATACCTTGTCATCCCCAACAACGGGAGTTATCTATACCTTGTTATCCCCAACAGACGGAGGGTTATATATTCTTCAACAACGAATCGGGATTTATTTTCCTTGGCCAGCAGTTGTTATACAAGGATATCCAGACACTTCCAGCAGTGTCATATCATACATACATCATTTACATCATACCATAACATATATGTCTATAGTACATTACCTAAGTGCATCATGTCATACATGCATACATAAAGCATAAACTAATGTTGTTATACAGAATGCTACCTTGTTTTCAGGTTAATTATCCAACAAACAAGCTTATGATCTTTGGGACTGCTTTATTGTAACCTCAGGGTTACTTTATCCTCCTGATGAGCTTCTTATTACTTTGGGACTGCTTTATTGTAACCTCAGGGTTATTTTATCCTCCTGATAGCCTCTCATGACTTCAAGACTGCTTTAGAGCTACTGATTGCTCTATCCTCCTGAAATCATCCTATTACTTCAAGACTGCTTTAGAGCTATTCATTGCTCTATCCTCATGAGGTCATATTACTACTTCAAGACTGCTTTAGAGCTATTCATTGCTCTATCCTCCTGAAGCCATCTAAGTATTTCAAGACTGCTTTAGAGTTATCCATTGCTCTATCCTCCTGAAATTACATTATTATTTCAAGACTGCTTTAGAGCTATTGATTGCTCTATCCTCCTGAAATCATTACTTCAAGACTGCTTTAGAGCTATTGATTGCTCTATCCTCCTGAAGACATATCACATTATTATTTCAAGACTGCTTTAGAGCCATTCATTGCTCTATCCTCCTGAAGACATATCACATTATTATTTCAAGACTGCTTTAGAGCTGTTGATTGCTCTATCCTACTGAAGCCATTCTATTACTTCAAGACTGCTTTAGAGCTATTGATTGCTCTATCCTCCTGAAGCCATTATTACTTCAAGACTGCTTTAGAGCTATTCATTGCTCTATCCTCCTGAAGCCATCTAAGTATTTCAAGACTGCTTTAGAGTTATCCATTGCTCTATCCTCCTGAAATTACATTATTATTTCAAGACTGCTTTAGAGCTATTGATTGCTCTATCCTCCTGAAATCATTACTTCAAGACTGCTTTAGAGCTATTGATTGCTCTATCCTCCTGAAGACATATCACATTATTACTTCAAGACTGCTTTAGAGCTATTGATTGTTCTATCCTCCTGAAGACATATCACATTATTATTTCAAGACTGCTTTAGAGCCATTCATTGTTCTATCCTCCTGAAATCATATCATTGTTTCAAGACTGCTTTAGGGTTATCACTATTGATTGCTCTATCCTCATGAAGACATGCTGCTACATCATTATTATTCCAGACTCCTGACAGCTTTCATCATACACCTATATTTTGAACGGCTTCCCCCCTAGTGGCATCTTTAAGCCCACTCAATCATATTCAACTAGCCATCTGTACCACTCTAGTGCACTGGTGAGTGCAAATTTTTGGGCTTTTGTGTTCAATCCCCTTCAACCTTCCAGGTTACGACTGGCAAATATACCAATCTAACCCCTCAGGTTTCAGAAAATTGAACAGGGGCAGCTGTTGCACCCCAAAATTTGCCCTCACAATACAAGACTTTGTGTTCTAAGAAGGTTCACAAGGTTCACAAAGTTCTCCAACAAATTCTACCAATTCCTTGAAGACGGGCTGTTATTAAAATTCTGAGGCGTTTGATACATTTATCTATCACCAGGTCTGATCATATCAAGATCTTGGCATTTGGTCAGTAGAGTTTAATTACGAGTAGTGTTACTGTTGATGCTGAAACTGTTGTGATTACGGTGCCCATATGTGTTGGTTATGAAGTGGTTTGGTTAACATTTTAATCGGATGAGATTAGAATTACAAATATCACTTGGGAGTGTTTATGTTTTATGACTATGTTAATGAATTTAAATGCTTGTGGATTTATTCACAATTGTTTATATTTTTAACTAGGAATAAAATATAAATAAATTCAAAGTGTTGGGAATTTTATTTCATAAAGATTGCATTATACAAAAAGGGAGATTGTTTCACATTTTTGCTGCTACAAGGAATTACATTAAATCTAAAAAATCCTAAGTCCTAAAAATGCTAAGTGTCTTCATGTTGGCCCTTGAGCTTCGCCGCAAATCTCGACTAACCTGCACATCAAAGCAAAACAAACAATATAGAAAAAGGTTAGGAGTTTTTTGACACTCTCAGAACAATGTCATCATCGAGTGCCGGGAGTGGCACAACCGAAGCTGCGTCCTACCCCGTTACCAATCCGCGCCGTTGGCGTCAGGTCAAGTGTCATCTGTTCTTATCATGCGGGACAACCGAGAAAGATGAAGAGTAAAATGAAGTTTGGGGCCGATAAAAGGTTTTGCCGAAATGCTTGTTTAAGCCAATGGATTGTACTATCAAGTAAATATCTCAGAATTTATCCAGTGGATATCCAAAATCCAAGTCAGTATATTAGACAAAACAGAAATCCATGGATATCGAACCAAATTTGCAATCAAATACGAATATCCAACAAATCCGTCACCTGAAATTCATTGACAAAGTCAGGTTGTAGCAGTAAAAACCAATTCAATCCAGAAAACAAGAGAATAAGCTCAAACAACAAGATCGGTTCGATTCACAGACTGCATCAAAAGAAAACTAGTTCATCAGTAAAAAGCCACATCAATATCAGAAATGATAAAAGATACCAAACCGAATCCAAATAAGGGGCTGGGCACCAAGTTAAGAGTGGTTCGGACAGCTGCAAAAAAATCAGAAGGCATCCAAAGACATAACAGTTGCACCAGATGAGCAAGAAACCAGTTCTTCAGCAAACAATTCAAGCCGGATCAGGAACCTAATCCGACCTCCGGTTAAACCATATTTCTAAACCCAAAGTGGTATTAGAAAAAGTCAGAAACTATAACAGGCCCAACAGGTAGTTATGAACTGAGCAAATAGATTCTAGCAGAAAAAATTAGAAGCAGTTCAAGAACAAGAAAGAATCAAGTTCAGCTCATGTTCAAGAACAAGAAAGGACTAGGTCCAGTTCACAAACCACAGCAGAAAAATCCAAACCAGTTTCCCAAACTACCTCAAAACTGTTAGCCAAATCAGATGAGCAAGACAAGTTCACATAATCACACTTACATGTCAAGAGTAAGCTCAGTTCATTAAACTATATCAGTCGTAGTGATCCCCAACCAAAGGTGAAATGTCACGTTGGAAAATCGAAGTGCAAGGCATAGGGCTCAGTTATGAACATCATAGCCTAATTCACAATCATAGTTCAGTTCAATGGAACCAGTTTAACATCAGAGAACAGAAAGATCAGGTTCAACTCAGAGAATCGAGGAATCAAGCTCGTGTGCAAACGAACCAAGCTCATGTTCAGAAAATAAGAGCCAAGTTCAATTCATAAACATCGTAACCCAGTTTTAGTTCAAGAAAAAGTGTCACAAGTAATTGAATCGCCGCGAGTTCATCATAGAAAAGACCCAGGCGCACGTTCGAAGAAAGCATCAACACCTGCGTATCGATTCAGAAAGTGTAACAGGTTCACACAACCCTGTTAGAGGAAAATGAAACAAGGTCACTAAACTGCATCAGATGGAACCAGATATCCAAATCTATGATGGAGTTACCCGTATCCGAAACATCTGTGAAATCCAAACAAACCATATCAGATAAAACATTAAAATCTATATCTGATAAAAATCCAAATCAGGCACAGTTTATCCCAAACGAAACGATATCCAATTGAAATCTAAAAGACGAAATCTAGTCAAGGTAAATAAAATATGGAAAGGCTTCCAATCAAATCCGATTCAGTGAAAAAAAGATCAACAGATCCCAATCAAATCAAATTAACGTTGGTTCGCAAAAGCTCCACGAAATCAAAATCAATGATAGAAGAAAACGTAAATCCAAAAAGTCACAAGGCCCACGAAAATCACAAAGATCGAAAAGATATATAAAGGAAGATACAACCTGGGAGAAACCCTGGTGGCCGCGAGAGAGAAAGGGGGCTAAGGTTCGAAAACCTAGACGGAGAGAGACAAAGATCGCGAGCAAAACCCTAGACGGAGAAGGAGACCGTCGCATCCATCCTCAAAACGAGACGATCTAAGAGGAAAGGGTTCACCAGCGCCGTTTAAAGCCACGACGAGCAAACACCTTCCTTGAAGCTCAGACCATATCATCATCGCTTTTCAACGCACAATCTCGCCGTCGAAGCCTTCGAAGAGTAAGACAAGGACCTGTATTTCAATATTTAATCATGTTTTCGTGTGTGTTTCAGGATAGCTGAGAAGAATGAAGCATGCAAACGACGAGAGACGGAAGCAACCGAGAGAGAAGAAGGAGAGTTGAAGAAACGGCGCCGTGAGAATGTTAGGGCTTTGGAACCCTAAATGTTCTTTGGTTATGATTTACGCCATCCGGGTTGGGTCCGGGAGTGATGACCGGCCCAACCCCCCTTTTATTTTTTACCTTTTTCTTTTCTTATAATTAGTTAATTAACTTTATTAAACTTTTTTTAAAAACTAATATAAAAAATTGTTTTCTTAACAAAATAATAATTTAAAAACTTTTTTTTATAAAATTAAAAAACCTTTTTATAATAATAAATAAAAACCATTTTTTTAAATAAATGTGTTAAAATCCTTTTTTTGAAAAATATAATAATTAGGTTAAAATAGTTTTAGGGTTTGAGTTAACTTAATATTAAGAATTTCATTTTTAAATTGAAGATTATATCACAAAATAAAACCACAAAAAGATGCATAATTTTACTTCATCACCATCTGACAATTCTGCCCATTAACGGTGTTTGCTCGTTTTGCAGTTTATTGCGTTTACCGTTATTTATTTCATTTTTATGTCATTACTATATTGTAACTGCTTCTCATATGTAACCTCGCGAACTTAACAATCGCGCTTTGAATTCCGTCTTTTAAATTCCTGCTTGCATAGCTCAATCATCTCACACCTTCATTA
The DNA here is from genome assembly GCA_963859935.3 of Lathyrus sativus. Taxonomy (NCBI): domain Eukaryota; kingdom Viridiplantae; phylum Streptophyta; class Magnoliopsida; order Fabales; family Fabaceae; genus Lathyrus; species Lathyrus sativus. The sequence continues at coordinate 716,748,018 of OZ012741.1, forward strand.
ACATTTCCGTCACACTGCACACACCTCCGAAGGAACTAGGTCTAGCATTTGACCGCCGTGTCAATAATCCTCAAAACTACAAACTACAAACCCTAATTTTCACAAATGCCTCGCCGCAGGCAAAATTACAATTTTACCCTTAGCATTAGGTCAAAGAGCCGCCGCGCTCATTTTAGGGTTTCCCGCCGTGGAATCCCTAATTTAACCCTAATTACAACTTAACATTTCAACGTAGAAATTTGGAGTTCCTACACTCCGCGTAAGCGTGTCCTTAAGGCGCGTTTATTCCCCTTGAGACCTTGACCACAGTCAAGAAGTTTCTAACCTCCCTTTTGAGGGGAACTACGATTACTCTGATTCCACTCCCGTAAGGATACGTAGGCACAAGATGCGATGTCTTGCCGAGTAAACTTAGAATTAACCCCCTTTATTATTTATTATTGCTTATTTATATTTTATTTATCTTTGCTATTTAATTATTTTGCTATTCAATTTGTAATTGTTTCTTGGATGTAAAGTTGTTTAATTATTTAATTATTATTATGGTTAGTAATTAGGGAGTGTAACAACATGTATGTAATATTAAAATAAATTTAGATCATTTTTAAATAAAGATAATTAAAATAAACACGTCACACACGTAAGTCGATTTTAATCGCCGTCTCACTTCCTAAGGATATCCCTCAAGTTGCCTACGAATAATGGTTAAGTGGGGTGTATAAAGCAAGTCCCTCAAATAGAAAAATCATCAAAGTCCCTTATGGTTGCCTTTACGAATCGAGTCCCTTTCGAAAAATGATGATGGTCCCTTATATGTGCTTATTACATCCCACAATGGCCTTCAAAGTCAAATTGTCCCTCATATGTCCCTTAACATCCAAAGTAAGGACTACCTACTCCATTATAGTAGGGATAGTCTTACTAAGGAAAGGATAAAGAATAAGAAAGACCTTAAAACATTAGGGTAGGCTACTCCTAGATACTTGCTCACTTCAAAACTTTTTCACACTTAAACAAATTTCCAACAAAATTTTCAAGCAAGTTTTTTTCACATCCATACACGGATTATTATTAAACTATTCTGAAATTTTTTGCTATTCACACACTACACTTTCAAAACAATTCAAAAGTGAGCTTAAGTACCTAAGAGCCCATGGATAACCATGGATGAAAAGGGTGCTAACACCTTCCCTTTTCATAACCTACCCCCCGGACCCAAAATATTCTCTAAGGTCTTTCCTGTTCTTTTATAACCTTTCCTTATGGATAAAATAAAAGTCGGTGGCGACTCTTGCTATCCGCAACATTGTTTAAAGTCAGTTCACCGGGTTACAACAAGCAGAAAAGGAATCCGAGTTAGAGAAGAAGGAAGACAATGAGAAGGAGGATACCACAAGTGAAAAAAACTCAAGCACCTCCAGCGCCATATAAACCACCTATCCCTTATCCTCAAAGATTAATAAACTCCAAAACTTCAGGACAGTTTAAGAAATTTGTAGAGCTCCTTAAACAGTTGAATATCACTATTCCTTTTACAGAAGCAATAACTCAAATTCCGTCATACGCTAAATTTCTCAAAGAAATCCTGTCAAATAAAAGAAAGATCGAGGATAACGAAACAATTACACTTACTGCAGAGTGTAGCGCTATTATTCAAAACTGCATGCCTCCTAAATTAAAAGACCCAGGTAGTTTCTCCATACCATGTGTCATAGGAAAGTTCGTAATAGACAAAGCTCTATGCGATTTAGGAGCCAGTATCAGTGTTATGCCTTTATCTATATGAAAAAAGCTGAATATGGGAGACCTAAGACCAACCAAAATGTCCGTACAATTAGCTGACCGATCAGTAAAATACCCCGTCGAATACTGGAAAACGTTCCAGTACGCATAGGACAATTCTACATCCCAACCGACTTCATAATCATGGACATCAAAGAGGACTCTGTTACCCCAATTATCCTTGGAAGACTGTTCCTAGCTACATCCGAAGCTATTATAGACGTGAAGAAAGGAAGGCTAACATTCGAAGTAGGAGAATAAAAGATAGAGTTCATTCTCACCAAGTTCTTACAAGCACCAGCCATAGACGATACCTGCTATTTAGTAGATGTAATTGACGAATGCATAAGAGAACTTGAAAATGAAGAGACCACGTATTCAGAAATAATAAAGATTCAAATACCTGGTATTTCTGAAGACGATGATTGGCGTAAACCGTATAAAGACGACAACCTAAGCGAAAGCTTAGCACTGACCCCAAACCATATGCCAGGTCCGAAGAACCCATCTTTGGAACTTAAAACACTACCCAAAAACCTTAGATATGAATTCCTAGACGATGAACTAAAAAGACCAGTGATAGTCAACGCCGACTTAGGACAACTAGAAACCGAAAAGCTATTAGAAGTCCTAAAGAAGTACCCCATCGCGTTAGGCTATAACATAAGCGATTTAAAAGGTATAAGCCCTTCAATCTGTATGCATCGAATTACAATAGAGGAAGACTGTAAAACCTTTAGAGAGCATCGGAGGAGACTGAACCCCATCCTAAGCACTGTAGTCAGAGATGAAGTAAAGAAATTGCTAGATGCAGGAATCATCTATCCAATCTCTGATAGTGAATGGGTTAGCCCAGTTCATGTCGTACCTAAGAAAGGAGGAGTCACAGTAGTTAAGAACGAAAAAGGCGAATCAATAACAAAAAGATTCGTGACTGGAAGCAGGATGTGCATTGATTATAGAAAGCTTAACAAAGCCACACGAAAAGATCACTTCCCCTCACCCTTCATAGACCAAATGTTAGAAAGATTAGCCAAACATTCGTATTTCTGCTATCTAGATGGCTATTCAGGATTTTTCCAAATTCCCATTCATCCTGATGACCAAGAAAAGACTACATTCACATGTCCTTATGGTACTTTTGCTTACCGCCGAATACCGTTCGGACTTTGTAATGCTCCAGCAACCTTCCAAAGATGCATGATGGCAATCTTCGCAGATATCATAGACGACATCATGGAAGTATTTATGGACGATTTCTCGGTATGTGGACAAAGTTTCGAAGGATGCCTACAAAACTTAGAAATGGTATTAGAACATTGTGTAAAAGTGAACCTCGTCCTAAATTGGGAAAAATGCCATTTTATGGTCCGACAAGGAATAGTTCTAGGACATGTCATATCAAATAAAGGAATTGAGGTCGACAAAGCTAAAATAGAGATTATAAAAGATCTCCAACCTCCAAAATCCGTACGAGAAATATGGAGTTTTCTAGGACATGTCGGTTTCTACCAAAGATTTATAAAAGATTTTTCAAAAATCACAAAACCTTTGACCGGCCTGTTGATGAAAGATGATGAGTTCGTCTTTGACGACGACTGTCTAAAAGCATTCGAAACATTAAAATCAGCCCTTATCACCGCACCGATTATGCAACCACCCGATTGGCGACTACCGTTCGAAATCATGTGCAATGCGAGTGATTATGCCGTAGGCGCGGTTCTAGGACAAAGGAAGGACAAGAAACTCCATGCCATTTACTATGCCAGTAGAACCTTAGATCCTGCCCAAATGAACTACGCTACAACAGAAAAGGAACTTCTAGCAGTTATATTTGCGCTTGACAAATTCCATTCTTACTTAGTAGGAGCAAAAATTATCATATACACAGACCACGCTGCCATTAGGTACCTAATAAGCAAAAAGGATGCCAAACCAAGATTATTGAGATGGATCCTGTTATTACAAGAGTTTGACTTAGAAATCAAAGATAAGAAAGGAACCGAGAACGTTGTTGCAGATCACTTATCCCGAATAGAAGGCATCAAACATGAACCAGTACCGATAAATGACGATTTTCCGTACGAACATCTGATAGCCAAATTAGAAAGTGACATGCCTAACTTAATCTCGGAAGATCCAGAACTCGAAAAAGCCGTAGAAGCCGTCTATGCCCAAGTCACATTACCTTGGTATGCTGACATCGTTAATTACCTAGCTGCAGGCGTGCTTCCACCGGATCTCACTTATCAGCAAAAGAAGAAATTCTTCCACGATCTGAAACACTATTATTGGGACGAACCTCTACTCTTCAAGAGAGGGGCCGACAACATATACCGTCGCTGTGTCCCAGAGGAAGAAATAGAAAATATCATTTCCCAATGCCATTCAGCACCATATGGTGGTCATGCTAGTACATCCAAGACGTGCGCTAAGATTCTCCAAGCTGACTTATTCTGGCCTAACCTCTGGAAAGACGTTCACATCGTTGTGCTAAAATGTGATCGATGCCAACGAACTGGCAACATCTCACGACGCGATGAAATGCCTCAGAAAGGAATCTTAGAGGTAGAAATCTTTGACGTATGGGGAATAGATTTCATGGGACCATTCCCGCCTTCTTTTGGTAATAACTACATACTCGTCGCTGTAGACTATGTGTCTAAATGGATAGAAGCCATTGCTGCTCTAACAAATGACGCACGAGTAGTAATCAAACTCTTCAAAAACACAATCTTTCCTAGATTCGGTGTACCCAGACTCGTCATTAGTGACGGCGGATCACACTTCATATCGCGAATATTTGATAAACTTCTTTCTAAATATGGAGTCCGACACCGAGTAGCTACACCCTATCATCCTCAAACTAGCGGACAAGTAGAGGTCTCGAACAGGAAATAAAACAGATATTGGAAAAGATTGTCGCTACCTCAAGGAAAGATTGGTCATCAAAGCTAAATGAAGCTTTATGGGCTTATAGGACCGCTTTTAAGACACCAATAGGTACTACACCCTACAAATTAGTTTACGGTAAATTCTGTCATCTCCCTGTAGAATTAGAGCATAAGGCCTTCTGGGCCATTAAGACACTTAATTTCAACTACACTGAGGCAGGAGAAAAATGAATCTTGAACTTACACGAATTAGAAGAACTTCGATTGGACGCTTACGAAAATGCCCGTATCTACAAAGAACGAACTAAAAAGTGGCATGAGAAACGTTCAGTCAAGAAACAATTCAGTGTGGGAGACATCGTACTGCTATTTAATTCAAGATTAAAACTCTTCCCAGGTAAACTAAAATCTAGGTGGTCTAGACCTTTTGAAGTGACTAAAGTACTTCAGAGTGGAGCTGTTGAAATTACCGATAAGACGAATGCATCGTTTATCGTAAACGGGCAACGTCTAAAACATTATAATAAGAACGAAAACAGCCCTCAAGTCTGCAGTATAGCATTGCTTCAGCTTCCAGCTCAAACACCCGAATAGCTTGTCACCAAGCTATCGTCAGGCTTTAGACGTTAAAAACAGCGCTTACTGGGAGGCAACCCAATTTTCCCGTATTTTCCTCGTTACTGTATTTCATTCTCATTTTTTTATTTAAAATTCTACTTTGAAACTTTAACAAAAATTCTAAACTTAAAATTACTACTATTTTTACTTTCTTTTATTTTAATTTTTATTTTATTTTATTATTATTCTCTTTTATCTTTGTTTTTACCGCCTTTTGTTTTTAAAAATCCTGACTTCAAATTTCTGTTTTAAACTTTTCAGGATTTTAAAAGCCTTCAAACCTTCCTCCTGTTTTTTCTCCGACTTACCTGCGAGTATGGCCGCGTACGACTTCACAAAGGTTCATTTTCGAGGATTAGCTCAAAAGGCAAGATTGAAGCATTAACTGAGAGAGAAATAGCCTTAACACTGTATTATGATAAGTCTACCATGGAGAAACTAGGAATTACTGATAGCATCCAATACCTGTTTAATCAATTAGGTTGGGAGAACACTTCTTTGAAAACCCGTTTTGCTACCTATAAGGACCTCACCTACGAATTCCTTAGTTCCTTCAGGTACTTACCCAACTATGGTTTTGGATCCAACACATAGCTGATCACCTTTAGGATGTTTGGAATGGACCAAACCCATAGCCGGATGTCATTAACTAACCTCCTCGGATTTCCTAGCGGACCACATGTGTTCATCAGTGCCGAAGATGACGATCTTGATTTTAAACTCAACCAGTTCTGGGGTAGAATCACAGGCGACTTTCACCCTGAACCAGACATAATGTATAATGATGAGATTCATAACCCAGCTTTCAGATACTTTCATAAGATCCTAGCTCACACCCTTTTCGGAAAAGAAGAAAATATTACTACAGTATCTAAAGAAGAGCTATTTATCATGTTCTGTGCTTCTCAGGGCCGTACAGTGAATGCAGTACCTTTTATGATGAGATCCTTCCGACGCCTCACTCAAGACCCACAATCACCTATTCTAATAGGAGGCCTTGTGACAATGATTGCCCACGAGCTTGGCCTTAGATTCCACCTAAATGCAAGCACTAGTTTTGGCACCATCCGACCCATGAATATCCAGTTTTGCTTTAACAGGCGCATTTTAAGAACTATGGGACCTGGACCTTACGAGTACCTCATCAATGACAAACCTGTCCAACTATTCACATTGCCAAATCATCAGATGACAAGTATCCACAACAAGAACAACTGGGTTTATGAATTGGATGAGCCTATGGGACCTCTTTCACCTCAATCAACACCACAGAATTACACGTACGACAGTGATCACATCTCTGAAGCACATGATTATATGTACTATGAGGATGCTGTATCAGAACCTGAGGTAGACCCTACGACCCCTCCGCATTACAACACCTATCCTGAGCCCATTCCTGAGGAAACCACTGACAAAATGGATACTGTTCTGCACCGATTAGACAACGTTGACACAGCGCTGACCACCGTAAAAGAAGACATCACAAGCATACACAGCGAACTCGTAGTCTTCATGGACTTAGTCTGTGACCAGCTCGACTACTACGCCCGGAAGTTTGATGAATTGAAGGCACGAAAAGACTGAGATATTAGTTTTAGTTTAGTTTAGTTTAGTTTTCCGCTTTCCGTCCGTTTTCAATTATTTTGATTTTTGCATTGTTTAATTTCCCTTATGTATTACATTACAAACAATCATTTTAATTACATGTTATTTCAATTGTATTCTTTATTCATTGGTTCTGTTTTTACATTATCCTATGTTTCTTGGCCGATATAATACATTGCCATATCAATTATACACCTTAAAACCATTGCAAGAACACCCCCATAGCAAAATTCTGCGTTCTGCAGATTTTTCTGGTGTGACGACTGTCACAGAAGCTTGACGTTCGTCACACGGGTGACGACCGTCACAGATACGTGACGACCGTCACAGATACGTGACGACCGTCACAGATACGTGACGACCGTCACGAGCCCAAAACTGTTATCTGCTATAACAGGGGTTGCTTTTTCTCTCCCACTCTCATCTATTCAACTTCCAATCATCTCAAACTCACACCCCACTTCCAATTTTCATTTTCCCACCTTGCTCCATACATTCCAACTCCCATTTCAACTTCCTAATCCACTTCTGTAACATTTTCCACTCCACAGAACCAACTCAATCCACATTTCCTCAGCATCCTCCAACAATGGCGAGAAACAACGAAACACCAGACCTCAGCAATATCGTGTTCAGCGACGGCGACTCCGGAGAGAAACAGCGGACCAACTATATCGCCTTCCATCAACGGTCGCTACAGCCGACCCATTACCCGCATATCCCATCCCTCACGGAGCTCGGCCTCCTTGACGGCGTCACTTGGATGCTCCAAAAAGCCGACATCTGGCACCTCTGCACAAATCCGCAACCGACATACGAACAACTCACCCTCGAGTTCCTCAGTTCATTTACCTACTTCACTTCCAGCGGCGACCTTAGCCAACACTCTGGTGCCGCATGCTTCCGTATGTTCGACACGAACTATCAACTGAACCAGAACCAGATTGCCAACATCTTACAATTCCCTCGCGGCGACAATGCTCACCGTCGCCTCACCGAACAGTTTCAGCACTAAGCCTTTGCGCTCTGGTACCAGTTAACCAGAATCAATGCCGATGGTTGGGATTCTCTGCATGCAACGCACATCCACAACCCGACCATCCGGTATTTCCACCAAGCACTGAGCAACACCATCTTCGCACGGGATAGCAACCATAAGGTGAACTCGAAAGAGCTCTTCTTTCTCCGCTGTGTGTTTAACTCCGAGCCCATCAACGTCGCTCCGTTCCTCCTGGCCCACATTCAGGCCAACTGTAGCCGTGGCTCTAAGCCATTTTACTTTGGCGGGATTGTTACTTCCATTGCACTCGGGCTGAACCTCGGTGACCGCCTCCAACATCTCCATGCCATTCCCTCGGTATTCCTCGACACCGACCACTGCAGAGCTTCTCACCTCATCCGTTCCAGGGCCGATGGCAAGTACCACCCGGTCGTGCGTGGCAAAACCGTCAGAAGTATCATCCTGCCATCACGCACCCGGATGCACCCACAGGATCGTGCCAACTGGCTATTTGACCTCAATGCCCCTGCTGCTGCCGCTGCTCCAACTCAGACTCACACCCAAGGTTCTGGTGACGAAATCCAAGATGAGTTGGACAAACCTGAGCAACCGGAGGCATCGCAACCACTTCCTTCTGAAGGCACATCCTACCGCTGCCGCCGCCATCGTCCAGAGCCCGACTACTCTGAAGAAGACCTCCGCCGATCCCTCGACCAGCAGGCCCAGATACTTGCTATGATGCAGCAGCAGAATCAGCGAGCAGAGCAGTTCGAAGCTTGGCATCGGACCCAAATGCAACAACTCCAAACCGGCCAGGAAACCATCACTAAGAACCTGGCGAATCTTACCTTGCAGTTCGAAGGACTCCGCGACTATGTCTATCACACTGGAGCACTGGACTTTGAGGCCCGTCGCGACCAGGTCAGAGCCAGAGGACGCGACAGAGGACGTGACCGAGGCAGAGGCCGTGATTAGTTATTGTTTTCCTTATTTGTTTACTATATTTTCAGTTCTTTGTATTTTCATTTACCTTGTATTTCCCTCTCGCATTCTTTCAAATCAGTGGGGACACTGATTGAGACAGTGTGGGAGCGGAGCATTTATTTCCCATTCCCTCGTACTTTTAATTCCGTAATTTCAATTCGAACATTTTCACGTATTAGCAAATAAAATCTCTTTTATATATCTTTTTTCGTTACGCAAACATCCCCACTGTATTCGACATAAACAAAAACTTTTTTGTTCATTCCTCAAAAGCAAAAGCATCACGAGAATGCGCCCAAGTTCAAACCAAGTTTTGAAACTCCAGACGAAAATTCTAACAAAACCAGTACCGTCCTGACACCTTAGACCTCCGGTTTATGCGAGTCGGTTTCACTACCTACGTGTACCAAAGTTTCAAGTTTCTACGCAAACTCAGCCCCAAGTAGTTTATACTAGCAGTCAACACCATCCTAAAACACTTCTAAGCAAGCGACCAATGCAAATAAGTGTATGATCTCCAAAAAGATGAAAAATCATGAAAAGAAAGCCATATAGCCCAAGTATAGAGACATGTTCCCTCTAAGTTAGGTGCTTCTCACCCGAGCATTTAGCCCAACGGTACAAAAACTCATTGGAAAAAAATCAATGGTATAAGCTTATGAGCAACGAAAAAGATTAAAACAGAAATGAGATCATATTCACTAACAGGTTGACTTGCCATGAAAGTGTATGGACAACGGGCTTAATGTGATTGCGCTAGAACAAACAGGGTGAACTTGACGCGAGGACCTTGATACCAAGCTACAGTAGCATGACTGGGACCAATTTGCATAAGAAGGAGACCTCCGAAGACTTGTAGTCCAGTGTCGTCACCATACTCGTTTTGTTCTTACTAAGAATCCCGATTTTCCCCAACTTTGTGAATGAGGAAGCTGCCTCGTGCTTGCCGACTTTTTCCTGTTTTACTTGAGGACAAACAAAAATTCAAGCTTAGGGGAGTTTGATAACACGAAACCGTATATATATATATTGATGCATAATTCATCTGATGTTTGACTGTTTTTGATCCGATTTCAGGTTCTTTCCATGTTATTTGTCTGATATTTTGCAGGTATTTGATGATCATGTCTAAACAAAGCAATATGAAGAAAAGAAGCAATTACAGATGAAATATGGACGAAAACCAGATGAAAACAACATGAAAAACGCAGAATGCATATTTTGCTGCTGTGACGACCGTCACACCTGCATGACGACTGTCACACGGGTGACGAACGTCACACACCATGACGACCGTCATGCAGGCAAAAACGCACAACTTCAAATGCACGTGCAAAATGCAGTTCCAAGTCCCAAATAATGGACCACTACTCCCTGATATTTCTGCCTCCAAGTCCACCTTCTTCAAATTACAACCGTTAGAATTCTACTTCTATAAAAGGGGAAGGAGGGGAGCTGAGAAAGGGAGCCGCATTCAGACAACGAAGTGCTGCCAATTTATCTTCAGAGCAACCTTTCCATTATTCTATTCTTATTTATTTCTCTTTTCTTTCTCTGCATTCTTTGATATTTTGTAATTCCCATTTCCCTTGTACGATCAATTGGCACAAAGACCAGAATCCTGCCAACATTTGTGGAGGATCTGCCCAAAGGCCAATTGGAATATTTACAGGTTTTAAATTTTAATCGTAATTTCAGTTTTCATTATGATGCATGTTATTAATCACTGTTTTTATTTATGTTTTACCTTTCCCAAATCCATGTCTAGCTAAATCAGAGTAATCGATATGTAATAATAATTCGGACGGGATTTGATAATAACCGGTTGAAAACTTTCCTTTTCAAAAGTTGTTTATGGTCTGAGTGTTTAAACTTATTTACTGAATAAACGTTCATCGCGAAAGCGAGAACTTATTTAAAAGTAGTTTTGCCACGACAGTGGGAAATTAATTAAGGTACGAACCAACAAGCGACAACTGCAGTAAGACCAGATAGTAAACACAAGGCATTTGTTTTAATAACAGCGAAAGCACTTTAAAATAAATTAGAACTTAGAGATTTCCAAAAAGTAGTTTTAACCCCGAATGGGACAGCGAAAGCGTACATCCGGCCCTTAGAATTATGACTAGCGTCAACAACCATCGTGAGACGAAAGTCTTCAGATCACTATTTTCTGCTTAAATAAATTCTGAAAATATTTCATATACTGGTAACTTGTCAAATCCCCGAAGAACATAATTACTGTATATCGATTCACGTAATTATAATTCGAGTAACGTTTTTAGTTCCCTTTAGTGACAGAAATTATTTCCTTAAACATTACCTACCTAGATAAACATAGTAACTCCTGAGAACACTAGTTTGATTACGAGTCCCTGTGGGATCGATATCTTTTATTACTACGCGATAGACTGTGCACTTGCAGTTAAGTTGTATTAGACATAGAAAGTCGCGATCAGTGGTCAGTAGTTCTTGAGAAGACTAAGACAGTTGTTCTTAGTGGTTGATATTGTAATCAGTTTGATTATAGTGGATTAAGTCCTTGTGGAGAAAGGCAAATCACTCTTGATAGGGTGGACTGGATTAGTTGAGTTCAACGAACCAGGATAAAAATCTTTGTGTTTTTATTGCCATAATATTTTCAAAATCTTTATTCAACCCCCCTTCTAAGTATTCTCTCACCTTCAGTTGGCATCAGAGCTCCGGTTCTGTATAAGCTATCACTTCACCGTGAATAGAAAAGACCCAGTTGAGAAAACTCTTGATATATATTCTTGGTTGATATTATGGCTGAAGCTTCAACATCCAACAGCAACAGATATGAAGAAAGGGATAGAATCAACACAAAACCCCCTATGTTTGATGGGAGAAGTTTGACTATTGGAAGGAAAGAATAGAGAGTTTCTTCCTTGGTTATGATGCTGATCTTTGGGACTTAGTCATTGATGGTTATGTTCACCCCACTGATGGGGATGTCAAGAAAATTGATAGAAAATCTATGACTGAAGCTCAGAAGAAGAAGTTCAGAAATCATCACAAAGCTAGAACAATCTTATTAAATGCTATATCTCATACTGAGTATGAGAATATTACCAATAAAGAAACATCATTTTATTTGTTTGAGTCTTTGAAGATGACTCATGAAGGGAACTCACAAGTTAAAGAGACCAAGGCTCTGGCGCTGATCCAGAAATTTGAAGCCTTTAAAATGGAAGAATCTGAATTTATAGAAGCTATGTTCTCTAGATTCCAAATCCTCATAGCTGGATTAAAAGTGCTGGACAAAGGCTATTCAACTGCTGATCATGTGAAGAAGATCATCAGAAGTTTGCCCATCAGATGGAAACCAATGGTCACTGCTCTGAAGCTAGTTAAGGATCTGAACAAGATCACATTGGAGGAACTAATCAGCTCTCTGAGGAGCCATGAGATTGAACTTGAAGAAGACGAACCTCAAAAGAAAGGTAAGTCAATTGCTTTAAAGTCTAACAAATATGTTAAAGCATTGTAGGTGTTAGAAGAAAGTTCTGAAGAGTCTTCTTCTGAAGAAGAATATGAACTGTCCTTGTTGTCCAGAAGGATCAACAAACTCTGGAAGCACAAAAAAAGGAAGTTCAAGAACTTCAAGAAGCCAGGTCAATGCAAAGAATCCTTTGGACACAAAAGATCTGGAAAGAAGGAGGTTGTTTGCTATGAATGCAAAGAACCTGGGCACTACAAGAATGAATGTCCAAAGCTTCAAAACGAGAAGCCAAGAAGGAAGCCTGAGCATAAAAAGAAAGTTCTGATGGCTACATGGGATGATTCAGATGCATCTGAATCTTCATCAGAGTCAGAAGAAGAATGTGCCAACATGGCACTGATGGCTGGCATGGAAGATCAGGATGAAGGAACATATGGATCTGAATCTGACTCAGAAGAGGTACTTTTTGATCTCTCTAGGGAAGAACTTATTAAGGTTTTATCAGAAGTCCTGAAAAACTATAACCAGATTAAGCTCAAATGCAATCTTAAATCTGAGAACAGTCTGTTAAAGTCAGAAGTTGCTGAGCTCAAAGAAAACAATTTGAAAATGAAAAACAATTTTGAAAAAGCTCAACAAGACTCTGAATCTGAAACTAAGTCAAAATGCAAAAATATTTTAGAAGAATATGACTATAGTTTTCAGAAGTTTCTGGCTAAAAGCATAGATAGAAGCAAGATGGCTTCAATGATCTATGGAGTTAGCAGAAACAACAGGAAAGGAATTAGATATGAATCTTCCTCTGGAAAGGATTTAAATCCAATGCCTGTTGATAAACTTATCATTAAGAAGACTCCCTTATATTCTCATTTTAAGTTTGGTCATCTGAATAATATTAAACACACACGTTCTGATCAGAACGTTCCTATGTTTAAACCAAAACTTATCCAGAACAAAAACTGTTGTAAAAAGACAGAAGTTCAGATAAACTTTTAAGGCAACTAACCCAAAAGGACCCAAAAAGATCTGGGTACCTAAGGATAAGATAATACCTGTTGCATATGTATTTAGCAGCAAAGTCAAGACACCAATCATGGTACCTAGACTCTGGCTGCTCACGTCACATGACGGGAGAAAGGTTTATGTTCCAAAGCCTGGAGCTTACATCTGGAGGAGACGTCAAGTTTGGAGGGAATCAGAAGGGCAAGATTATTGGCTCTGGTACTATTGGCAATGGTAACCTTCCCTCTATATCTAATGTTTTACTTGTAGAAGGATTAAAACATAATCTATTGTCCATAAGTCAATTAAGTGACAATGGTTATGACATAATCTTTAATCAAAAATGTTGCAAGGCTGTTAGTCAGAAGGATGGTTCAATCCTATTTAATGGAAAGAGGAAGAACAACATGTATAAAATCAATCTTTCAGAACTTAAGGTTCAGAACGTAAAATGCCTTATGTCTGTTAATGATGAGCAATGGGTCTGACACAAAAGATTGGGGCATATTAATATGAGACGTATATCTCAGATTAATAAACTCAATCTCGTCAGAGGACTTCCTAAGTTGAGGTTCAACTCAGATGCTCTTTGTGAAGCATGTCAAAAAGGAAAGTTTTCAAAATCTTATTTTAAAACTAAAAATGTTGTTTCAACTTCAAGACCATTATAGTTACTTCACATTGATCTGTTTGGACCAGTGAAAACTGCATCCATCAGAGGCAAGAAGTATGGATTAGTCCTTGTTGATGACTACAGTAGATGAACATGGGTGAAATTCCTAAAACACAAGGATGAGTCACATTCTGTGTTCTTTGACTTCTGCAAACAAGTCCAGAATGAAAAAGATTTTAAAATTGTTAAAGTCAGAAGTGATCATGGTGGCGAATTTGAAAACAAATATTTTGAAAAATATTTTAATGAAAATGGCATTGCTCATGATTTCTCCTGCCCTAGAACTCCACAACATAATAGAGTTGTAGAGAGGAAAAATAGAACTTTGCAAGAAATGGCCAGAACCATGATCAACGAGACTAATCTGGCAAAGCATTTTTGGGCAGAAGCAATAAACACAACTTGTTATATTCAGAACAGAGTGTCTGTAAGACCTCTTCTGGAAAAGACTCCCTATGAATTGTGGAGGAACAGAAAGCCCAACATTTCTTATTTTTATCCTTTTGGATGTATATGTTATATGTTGAACACTAAAGAGAATCTAAACAAGTTTGATTCTAAAGCACATAAGTGTTTCATGCTTGGGTATTCTGAACGCTCTAAAGGCTACAGAGTATACATAACTGAAACACAGATTGTGGAGGAATCTATACATGTTAGGTTTGATGATAAGATTGACATTCAAAAGCCAAAGCTGTTTAAAAATTCTGCAGATAGAGAAGTAATTCTCATAGACTCTGAAGGCTCAGAGGCAGAAAAGGTTCAAGTAAAAGAGCCAGAAGCAACGCCAGATGCAACTCCTTTAGCTTCTCAAATGAACAACTTGAATATCTCTGAAGAATCAAATGTTATAGGATCATCTTCTAGAATCAAGACCTATCACCCAGAGGATGTAATAATTGGAAAGAAGGATGACCCTATAAGAACAAGATCCTACCTCAGATCATCTGAAGCGTCATTATTTGGTTTGGTGTCAGTTATTGAACCAACTACTGTGGATGAAGCTCTGCAAGACAATGATTGGATAATTGTCATACAAGAAGAGCTCAATCAATTCACAAGAAATGAAGTTTGGGATTTGGTTCCAAGACCAAAAGGATTCAACATTATTGGAACTAAATGGGTCTTCAGAAACAAGTTGAATGAAAAAGGAGAAGTTGAAAGAAACAAAGCAAGGCTTGTTGCTCAAGGTTATAGCCAGCAAGAAGGAATTGATTACACAGAGACTTATGCCCCTGTGGTCAGGTTAGAGTCTATTCGTTTACTCATTTCTTTTGCTGCACAAAATAACATCACTCTATATCAGATGGATGTTAAGAGTGCCTTCTTAAATGGGATTATAGAAGAGGAAGTCTATGTTCACCAACCTCCTGGTTTTGAAAGTGATAAATTTCTAGAACATGTTTTTAAACTTAAGAAATCTCTTTATGGTTTAAAACAAGCTCCCAGAGCTTGGTATGAAAGATTAAGTAATTTTCTTCTGGAGAAAATTTTTATCAGAGGCAAAGTGGACACAACTCTCTTCTGTAAAACATATAAGAAAGATCTATTAATTTGTCAAATATATGTAGATGATATTATATTTGGATCTACAAATGTTATGCTGGGAAAGGAGTTTGCTCAATGTATGCAGGTTGAATTTGAGATGAGCATGATGGGAGAATTAAGATTCTTTCTGGGAATTCAAGTCAACCAAACTCTAGATTGCACTTACATTCATCAGACTAAATATGTAAAAGAGCTTCTGAAGAAGTTCAACATGACTGATAGTAAGATGGCAAAGACCCCTATGCATGCAACAAGCACTCTTGGTAAGGAAGAGGTAAGTAAGAAAGTAGATCAGAAACTCTACAGAGGTATGATTGGATCTCTTTTATACTTAACTGCTTCTAGACCTGACATTGTATTCAGTGTATACTTGTGTGCAAGATTACAATTAGATCCTAGAGAATCACACTTAACAGCTGTTAAGAGGATTCTAAGGTATCTGAAAGGTACTTCTAATGTGGGTTTGTGTTATAGAAAATCTGATGAGTTTAAACTAGTTGGATTATGTGATGCTGATTACGCTGGAGACAAAGTTGAAAGAAAAAGTACTTCTGGAAGTTGCCAATTTCTAGGAAGTAATTTAATCTCCTGGTACAACAAGAAACAACCTACAATTGCTCTATCAACTACAAAAGCAGAATATATTGCTGCTGCTGGATGTAGCACACAGATGCTCTGGATGAAAAGTCAGCTAGAAGCCTATCAGATCTTTGAGAGTAATATTTCTATATTCTGTGATAATACTTCTGCTATATGCTTGTCTAAAAATCCAATTTTACACTCTAAAGCTAAGCATATAGAAATTAAACATCACTTCATCAGAGACTATGTTCAGAAGGGTATTATAAAATTAGACTTTGTTGATACAAATCATCAATGGGCTGATATTTTCACCAAACCTCTTGCTGAAGATAGGTTTAAGTTTATTCTGAAAAATATTGGTATGAAATTCTGTCCAGAATAATATTTATCAGAAGCAACTTTCTCAAATGCAAAATGTTTAAACTCTGAAGTATTTCATCTGTCTTTCATTTAATTTCTTGAATTATTATTTCTGTGTGTATCTGAACTAACCAATCTCATAGGATCTGAACGTTGGTTAACGTTTCATTTCTCAAAGAGTTTTCAGAAGCACATGCAAGCAAACACGTGTAACTCAGAATCTGAAAAGATGGAGTGCACCATACTGAAGAGACGTTTGAGGTACTGTTTGAATAGTTGGTTTCTCGTTTTCTCCCCAAATTGTCAGAATCATTAATGCTTTAAAATGATTAATTTCTTTTTATTAAATTCCATTAAATGATAAATGTGTACGTGTTGAACATGTGACCTTTTGTGTGCCCTAAATTTTCTCTATAAATTCCACAAATCTCAACATTTCACACTTTTCACTCTCATAAACACTTATATGCATTTTTGCTTGTTCTACTGCTTTCATCTAAACCCTAAACCCAAATCTGTTCGTATCCCTAAACCTTCAACAATGGCTACTTCATCTTGAACCTCAGCTCAATTCCAATCAACAATGGCAGCTGTATCATCTTCCAATCTGGGTGTTGTTCCTTTTAAGGAACTTGTTAGAACAAATCTCACACCTGTTGAGAAACTGGAAGTGTTGTGTGAATCCTTGGTGGATTTTGCTTCTTTGGCTAAAAATGGATTTAATCTGCGTTCCATCATTGATGCTCAAGGATGGACAAAGTACTTTGATAGACTGTTTGGGCCAGTTTATCCAGTTTTGGTAAAAGAGTTCTGGATTCATGCTCATGCTTATCCCAAGTTTATTGTGTCATCTGTTCTGGGAAAAAATTGTGATTACAAAGGATCTTATAAGGAAACTAATTGGATATGAAGAAACTGATGGAGTTTCTCATCTGTCTGGGCGTGTCAACATGAAAGTTGTTTATAAAAAGGTGATTGCTTCTGGAGAACCCTCTAACAAGTTCAAAGACTTGAAACCCAATTACAAGATCTGGGCCAAAATCTTCATGGGTTGCATCCACCATAGAAAGTCTACCAACTCTCCTGACTATGTGAATAATGATCAACTCTACTTCATGTTCTGCCTTAGTCAGAGCACAAAGGTAGATCTGCCTCATCTGCTCTTCTCTCATATTTGGAATCATGTTAAAGCATCCAGAGAAGACATGAAGGCAAAACAGGCAAATGGTAGAAATTGGATCCCTTGTGAAAGGTTGATTTCAGACATTCTGATAGAGAATGGTCTGGTGGAACATCTGCATGTGGCTGGATTGAAAGAAGAACTTACATCCATTCTTGGAAAAGTTCTGAATGCTAAAAGTTTACAGAGGCTGAAAGTTATAGATGAACTTGCTTCTGTTCCTGACAAACTAAATTCAGAAGAAGTAAGCAAACGAAGAATTCTGGTAGAAAACTTTCCAACGTTTTATGCAGAAGAACCAAAGGAAGTTCTGATCAAATTTGTTGGCTCATGCATGGAACATGGAATTCCACTCCCAGAAGGATTTCTAAACCATGAACCAATGCCAGATCTCTATGCAGAACATAAGAGGCAGAGAAAACAGGAGTTAGAAGAAGAAGAAGCTGCAGGCTCACAGCAGAAGATGTAGAAGCAAGCTTCATCTCAAAGTTTTGATGACGTCAACATCAAGATCAAGAATATTTCATCTGTGCAAAAAGGCAAACGCTTTCAAAAGACCAAGATCAAGTGGAATGGAAGTGATCAACATTCAAAGCTTCATGAACATTTGACTGATCAACTTTCAAGTTTTGGACACAAGCTATGGTATATCAAAATCCATTAATTTAATTGATATACAAGTGTTCAACATCTTTATCATTTGATCACATTGCATAAGCATATTTTTTAAATTATTAGAATTGGTATAACACTATTTTTATAAGTATTTTTCTGAAAAATAGCAGTGTTAACCGATTAACCATATAGGTTAACCGGTTAACCATTTCAAATTTTGAATAATCTGGTATAACGTTCCAGTGTTAACCGATTAACCATATAGGTTAACCGATTAACACTGAACGTATTTTGAAAAATGGCTTTGTTTCAAGTTCAAAAATGGTTTGAATATTATACCAGTTCATATTTTGAATTATACTCAAATATACCTGTTGGAAAAGGTGTGTTTTACACATAAATTCTGAGTTTTTCAAATTGAAAAACAACCTCCAATAATCATTTTCAAAACATTCTTTGAATCAAATTCACCACTTTCAAATACTTTTTAAATCTTTTCAAAAGTGTTCATATTTATCATATCTTTCATATGCATAGCATTGAACACTTGTGTTGAAATTA
The DNA here is from genome assembly GCA_963859935.3 of Lathyrus sativus. Taxonomy (NCBI): domain Eukaryota; kingdom Viridiplantae; phylum Streptophyta; class Magnoliopsida; order Fabales; family Fabaceae; genus Lathyrus; species Lathyrus sativus. Next base: position 716,766,888 of record OZ012741.1, read on the forward strand.
AAAGAGTGAATTTTGATCAGAAGGAGAAGATCAATCTCAACATTGATATTACCATTATTACTCTCAAATCAAAGTATTCAGATTACTTGTATTTTGACTTGTGATCCAGGATTGTTGGACACAAGGGTGAGTGTTTACAAGAGGATTGTTCTTGTACACTTGTTGATTTTTATTGTTTGATAGTAGGCCTCACCGATTGATGGTGTGATAGGTTGTACTTTATTAAACAATAGTGAAAACTCTCTTTCGTGTTGAAAGGGGAGTGGAGTACTCTCGGATTGTGAGGGGAACCACTATAAATCTTGGTGTCCACTTTCCTTTTACTTTCTACTGCATTAATCACCAAGAACCTAACCAGTAAAATTTCAAGAATACCAAAAAAACGGAAAAAGTCCCTAAAGCCTAATTCACCCCCCCTCTTAGGCATACTCTGTACTTACAATTGGCATCAGAGCAGGTTAAGGTAACCTGTTCCTATCGATCCTAATGGCTTCCGCTAGTACTAACCCGGTTTTCAAAGATGGTGGAAGCAGTAACAAGTCACCACTCTTTTCTGGAGAATACTTCGATTTTTGGAAAATCCGTATGAAGGCACATCTTGAGGCTCAAGGAGATGGTATATGGGAAACCGTAGAAACTGGTCCGCATGTTCCTATGAGCGTCATAAATAACGTAGGCACTCCAAAGATAAAATCCTCATATGATGAAGATGACAAGAAGAGAATTTTGAATGAGAAGAAAGCAATCAACATACTTCAAAGCGCTCTCAGTATGGACGAATTCTTCCGTATATCACAGTGTAAATTAGCAAAGGAAATTTGGGACACCCTGGTAGAAACGCATGAAGGGACAGCCGAAGTAAAAAGATCAAGACTTAATACTTTAAGTCAAGAATATGAAATGTTCCGTATGCAGCCTGGTGAATCCATTGTTGCCTTACAAAAGAGATTCGTTCATCTAACTAATCATCTGATTGCCCTCGGGAAGACCTTCACCAATGATGATCTTAACTTGAAAGTCCTAAGATCCTTAACAAGAGAATGGCAACCAAAGGTGACCGCTATTTCGGAAAAGAAGAGTCTTTCAACAATGACATCCGCTTCCTTATTTGGCAAACTTCAAGAGCATGAACTAGAACTTGGAAGGCTTGAGAAGCATGAAAGTCAAGACAAGAAGTCCAAAGGAATTGCCTTGAAGATTGACACAAAGGATGACAAAAATGACGAATCTTCCAAAGACGAAAATTTCATGCTTCTAGTAAAGAAGCTTGGTAAGTTTTTTAATAATAATAAAATTTCCTCTTTTTCTAAAAAGAATAGACATTTCAAGAAAAAGGAGGCACCCACATCAAACCAAGAAATTACATGTTACGAATGTGGGAAACAAGGTCACATAAAGCCAGATTGCCCGAAACTCGCAAATAAAGGAAAATTCAAAGGCAAGAAGGATTTCAAAACGAAGAAGGCTTATGTCGCATGGGACGACAACGAAGTAAGTTCATCATCGGAATCGGAAAACGATGAATGTGCAAATATGGCGTTAATGGCCTCTCACCACTCCGATGAAGAAAATGAGGTTAGTAGTAATTTTTCTGTTTATGATAATGATGCACAAGAAGTTATAGATGAACTTCTAAAAGAGTGCAAGACTTTGTATAAAAACATCTCATCACAAAAGAAAAGAATCTCATCTTTAGAAGAACAAAACTCTGTTTTTATGAAAAATATTGAAGATGAAAAACAGAAACTGATGGATGAAAAACAAAGTCTTGTATGTAAGAAGTGTGAGTCTTTATCCTTCCAAATTGTTCAACTCAAAAGAGTTTTAGAAAGATACGAAAAAGGTCAAATTGGCTTGGAAGAAATTCTGAAACATCAAAGATATCCTAATGATAAAAGTGGATTAGGATATTCTAAATATTCAAAACCAAGCACCAATGAGACCGTTTTCGTAAGAGCAAGTGAACAAATTGTTAAAGAAAAGGCCAGCACTTCTAAAGTTCAGTATCAAAATCATAACAAGAAAAACATTGCAAAGAAAAAGAATTATGTTCCTAGATATAGAAGTCACTTTCAACCTACATGTTCTTATTGTGGAATTAAAGGCCATACAACTAATGCTTGCTATGTGCGCAATATTAGTGTTGCTAAAAGGCATTATGTGTGGGTTGAAAAAGGTACTAACTATCAAGGACCCAAAGCAATTTGGGTACCTAACACTACCTGATTTTGTGTTGTAGGTATGCTTGAAGACAACCACTAACCAATGGTATCTTGATAGCGGTTGCTCGAAGCATATGACGGGAGACATAAACAAATTTTCAAGTCTATCATTAAAGGCCAAAGGATACGTCACTTACGGTGATGATAATAAGGGAAAAATTCTTGGAGTTGGAACCATTGGTGCACCTCCATGTACAATCATCGAAGACGTTCTTTATGTGGAAGGCCTTAAACACAACCTACTTAGCATAAGTCAATTGTGTGATAAAGGGTTCCAAATCAACTTCACAAAGGAGGAATGCTTGATAGAACATGAAGTCACTCATGACATTTTGCTAAAAGGTAAAAGATATAATAACATTTTTATGATTTCTTTTGATGACTCTTTCTTGAAGGTAAAGTGTCTTATAGCAAACAACAACGAGGCATGGCTTTGGCATAAAAGATTTGCTCACATTCACATGGAGCATCTAAACAAATTGATAAAGCATGATCTAGTTGTTGGACTCCCAAAGATAAAGTTCATCAAAGATAAGTTATGCGATGCATGTCAAAAGGGAAAACAGACCAAGACAACTTTCAAATCCAAGCAAGTGGTTTCTACATCAAGGCCACTTCAATTGTTGTATATGGATCTTTTTGGTCCATCAAGAACAAAAAGCTTCGGAGGTAATTTTTATGCTTTAGTTATTATTGATGATTTCTCTCTATACACTTGGACATTGTTTTTAGTGCAGAAAAATGATGCTTTTAAAGCATTCAAGAATATGCAAAGCAAATTCAGAATGAGGAATCACTCACCATAGCCTCTATAAGAAGCGATCACGGTGGAGAATTCCAAAATTCAGACTTTGAAGATTTTTGCGAAGAGCATGGAATTTCTCATAATTTTTCAGCACCAAGGACGCCTCAACAAAACGGTGTCGTAGAACGGAAGAATAGATCACTGGTGGAGCTTGCAAGGACAATGCTCAGCGACGCAAATCTTCCTAAATATTTTTGGGCAGATGCAGTTAGTATAACATGCTTCATAAGCAACCGTGTCAATATTCGACCACTCCTCAAAAAGACTCCGTATGAGTTGTTCAAGGGTAGAAAACCAAATATAGCATTCTTCCACATATTCGGATGCAAATGCTTTGTTCTCAACAACAACAAAGATAATCTCGGTAAGTTTGATGAGAAATCCGACGAAGGTATATTTCTTGGTTATTCTCTTTTTAGTAGAGCATTTAGAATTTTTAATAAGAGAACTCTTACTGTTGAAGAATCCATTAATGTTTCGTTTGATGAGACTAACCCCTCGAAAGAGGATAATATTATTATGGATGATGATGATATAGTAGGTTCTTCACAACAACAAGAAGAGACTTCAAAAAATCAAGAAATACCTCTAGAAGATGTCACTCAAATCATTGAAGAACATCAAGATCTTCTGAAAGAATGGAGAACGCATAGAGATCACCCGATAGATAAAGTTATTGGTGATATTAGCCAAGGCGTTGCAACTCGACTTAATCTAAAGGATGCTTGTCTCAACATGGCTTTTGTGTCTCAAATTGAACGAACCAAGATTGATGAAGCCTTAGGCGACGACCAATGGATTGTAGCAATGCAAGAAGAACAAACTTGACGAGAATGGGATCATAGTTCGTAACAAAGCAAGATTGGTCGCACAAGGCTACAACCAGGAGGAAGGAATTGATTTTGATGAAACGTTCGCTCCGGTAGCAAGGTTAGAAGCAATTAGATTACTACTTGCTTACGGTTGTTCTATGAATTTTCAATTGTTCCAGATGGATGTCAAAAGCGCTTTCCTGAATGGCTACATCAATGAGGAAGTCTACATCAAACAACCTCCGGGTTTTGAAGACTTCAAGAATCCCTCACATGTTTACAAACTGAAAAAGGCACTCTACGGACTAAAACAAGCACCAAGAGCATGGTATGACCGCCTTAGCAATTTCTTATGTGAGAAGGGATTTACAAAAGGAAAGGTTGACAAGACATTGTTCATAAAGAAGATCAAAGGAAACACTTTATTGGTTCAAGTCTATGTCGACAACATCATCTACGGATCAACAAACAAAGAGCTTTGCGAAGAATTTTCACTTATGATGCAAGGAGAATTCGAGATGTCCATGATGGGAAAATTGAATTATTTTCTTGGACTACAAATCAAGCAAACAAAGGATGGCATCTTCCTCAACCAATCCAAGTATTGCAAGGAATTGTTAAAGAAATTCGATATGGATAGTTGCAAGGTGATGTCCACTCCTATGGGATCCGGAACGTACGTTGATCAAGATGAATCCGGTACTCCAGTTGATATAACAAAATATCGAGGTATGATCGGTTCATTACTATATTTGACGGCAAGGCGTCCTGACATTATGTTTAGCGTTTGTTTGTGTGCACGCTTTCAAGCAAGTCCGAAGGAATCGCATCTCACAGCCATAAAGAGAATCATAAAGTATCTCAAAGGGACAATGAACATCGGATTATGGTATCCTAAAGGTAGTATTTGTTCTTTAGTTGGTTACTCTGCCGCTGACTATGCAGGATGTAAGACCGATAGAAAAAGCACAAGCGGTACGTGTCACATTCTCGAAAATGCATTAGTGTCATGGGCCTGCAAGAAGCAAGCGTGTGTGGCACTCAGTACAGCCGAAGCGGAATATATTGCAGCAGGAAGTTGCTGTGCACAAATTCTGTGGCTCAAGCAACAACTCCTCGATTACGGTATAGACCTCGGTTGCATTCCTCTTCGATGTGATAATACAAGTGCCATCAACATTACAAAGAACCTGGTCATGCATTCAAGAACAAAACATATAGATATCTGGCATCACTTCCTTCGAGATCACGTATTGAATGGAGATGTAGATGTTACTTTCGTCGACACGCACAATCAACTCGCCGACATCTTCACCAAACCTTTGGCGAAAGAACCATTCTACAAAATTCAGCGAGAACTTGGGATTCTTGATGAAGGTGACATCTGACCTTTTTCTCTAATATGTGTATGCATTATTTGTGTTGTATTTTCATGTGTATGCATTCTGTTTTTAAGCATTTTTCAAAAATTCGTGTGTGTTAATCGATTAACCATATGGGTTAACCGATTAACACTGTTAAATTTTCAATTCTGACTCAATTTTTTAATGTGTTAACCGATTAACCTATATGGTTAACCGATTAACACTGTTAAATTTTCTAAAAATCAGAAACGAAAATTAATTAAATTTTTGAAATATTATATGTGATAATTGCATTTTTTATGTGGTCCATATTCTCTTAAGTGTCTAAAATCCATATCCAAAATCCTATTCCCTCTTAAAGAGTATTTGGAACTTCCCTCTTCAAACCCTAAGTTTTAAAACCCACTACCTCTCTCCCACTCTCTAAAGTTGGATAACTCCTCATAACCATCCCCACAACTTCTCAAACCCTAACTTCCTCAGAACCCACAACTTCAGTTCTCTCAAACTTTCATCCATGGCATCCTCACACAAAGGAAAGGGAAAGCTTCCTGAGTATGCATCAGAATCTGATGACGACAGCATTCCAATGGAAACCACCAAAAAGAGGCGCATGGATTTCAAAGTTCGTGTTCGTCAACTTCTGCCGGTAAAGTACGTAAATCTTCGAGCTTTTCCTGCAATTTCTTTTGACTTTCCTACACTATTGGAATATCAGCGCATCGACAAGTTCGTCACCGACTCTGGTATTATTTATCCTGATCTTGTTAAAGCTTTTATGAGTAAGATGGCTGTATATCTGGACATTGATGAGAACCACATGATCCGTTCCACCATTAGAGACCATGAGTTTGTTGAAAAATTATCCACCCTTGCTAGACATCTTAAGATTCCATCAAAAGGCTGCTTCACGAGGAAAGGTGTAAAACATGTGGATGGACCTTGGGAAAATTATGATAAAATGGAGTATTACTATCAGATTTGCAGGTTCCCGAAAGAAACATTTATTGCAAACTCTCGCACCGCTCGTATGTTGTGCTATGCCAAGAATCTGACGGTTTCTGATCGAATGCTTCATTACATTATCTGCTATGTCCTCATTCCAAAGGATTCCAAGCACTCTCAGATTAATGACTTAGAGATGCAGCTTTTGTATGCAATCAAGAACCACATAAGGGTCAATTGGATTCTAACCATCATGTATCATCTGCAGCAGCAACTTCAGTGCATCACACGGTTACCGTATGCTCGGTTGATTTCGAGAATTCTGGAATTAACCGAACTAGACCTCAACAGGGAACCGTCCTCCAAGATGAAACCTACAACTAATGAGATCAATGAGATTAACATTGTCAAAAATACTGGTATCATCAAAGCGGCTGACGGTACCTACAGGTATGCCGATGACGGCCCTGTCCATCACGCGTATCCAATTCCTGAAGGGGGTCTTACAAGTGAGTTTCTCTATACAACCATGATGAACCAGCATAGAGAGTCAATGAATATGCATAGAGAGACCTCCCGAGCCATTGCCTCCCTCAGAAACCTTATTCTTAACCCTCCACATTCCAACACCCGAGTTGTGGACGAAGAGATTGAAGAAGAGGATGGTAGTGAAGAAGAGGAAGAAGATGATGAGGATATGGAGGATAAGGACATTTAGAAGAATATGTTGCTGTTGATGTCTTTTATTGCATTGTTTTCTAGTTTTTGATGTTTTATGCTTTCATTTATGTTTGAACTCTGTTTTTATTTTGGCATTGTAACTCGTACAATATTTGCAGCATTGCTGCCATTTAATTTCATTATGCTTTGCTTCCATACTCTTGTGATTGCTTGCATTATTGGTCTGTCTAGTTTTCTTTTTTGAAAGCTCCTTCCTTTTTGCTTATGACAAAGGGGCAGAAGAGCTTTGGCTTTCTTATGTCTATGTGTGCAGATTTTTTCCTATGTATTCGATAGGGGGAGTTCATGGACATAGGGGGAGAAAACAAGATCATTGCTAATCATCGTCAAAAATTGCACAAGATCATTTTGGTTGTCATCATCAAAAAGGGGAGATTGTAGAAGCAAGCTTCATCTCAAAGTTTTGATGACGTCAACATCAAGTTCAAGAATATTTCATCTGTGCAAAAAGGCAAACGCTTTCAAAAGACCAAGATCAAGTGGAATGGAAGTGATCAACATTCAAAGCTTCATGAACATTTGACTGATCAACTTTCAAGTTTTGGACACAAGCTATGGTATATCAAAATCCATTAATTTAATTGATATACAAGTGTTCAACATCTTTATCATTTGATCACATTGCATAAGCATATTTTTTAAATTATTAGAATTGGTATAACACTATTTTTATAAGTATTTTTCTGAAAAATAGCAGTGTTAACCGATTAACCATATAGGTTAACCGGTTAACCATTTCAAATTTTGAATAATCTGGTATAACGTTCCAGTGTTAACCGATTAACCATATAGGTTAACCGATTACCACTGAACGTATTTTGAAAAATGGCTTTGTTTCAAGTTCAAAAATGGTTTGAATATTATACCAGTTCATATTTTGAATTATACTCAAATATACCTGTTGGAAAAGGTGTGTTTTACACATAAATTCTGAGTTTTTCAAATTGAAAAACAACCTCCAATAATCATTTTCAAAACATTCTTTGAATCAAATTCACCACTTTCAAATACTTTTTAAATCTTTTCAAAAGTGTTCATATTTATCATATCTTTCATATGCATAGCATTGAACACTTGTGTTGAAATTAAAAGAGTGAATTTTGATCAGAAGGAGAAGATCAATCTCAGCATTGATATTACCATTATTACTCTCAAATCAAAGTATTCAGATTACTTGTATTTTGACTTGTGATCCAGGATTGTTGGACACAAGGGTGAGTGTTTACAAGAGGATTGTTCTTGTACACTTGTTGATTTTTATTGTTTGATAGTAGGCCTCACCGATTGATGGTGTGATAGGTTGTACTTTATTAAACAATAGTGAAAACTCTCTTTTGTGTTGAAAGGGGAGTGGAGTACTCTCGGATTGTGAGGGGAACCACTATAAATCTTGGTGTCCACTTTCCTTTTACTTTCTACTGCATTAATCACCAAGAACCTAACCAGTAAAATTTCAAGAATACCAAAAAAACGGAAAAAGTCCCTAAAGCCTAATTCACCCCCCCCCCCCCTCTTAGGCATACTCTGTACTTACAGAAGAAGCATAAAACTTCTGAAGAACCTCAGAAGAAGAAGAAAAGAAAAGCTTCTGGAGAAGCTCATTCTGCTCTTACCAAACGCATCAAGAAATGAGGTACTAAAACATCCTTACCTATTTTTTTTCTGAAATTGCAATAGAATCATCAACAATTAGCTTTGTTCCTGAACCTTCATCTTATCAAACTCAAACCATTCCTGTACCATCTAAATCATCTGTACAACCACCTCCATCCTCTAAACAAACTGCATCTGATACCACACCGTTACAATCATCTGAACCACTAACTTTTGAAAAATCTGAACAACCAAAACCCTCTGAACCAAAACTATCTGAACCTCAAAATCAAACACCACCAGCAAAACCAACTCCAAAACAACCAGAACAACAACAAGAACCTCAACCAGAAATTCCTCAATCTGACATTCCTGAACAAGAACCTATCCAACCCTATGAACTTTTCATACCTGATTCAGAAATTCTGGACATCCAACCCCTCAAAACTCTCTTTTGACGTTTCTTCCACATCATGTCATTCATTTGAATCTGATGTACACCCAGAAGTTTATTCACCACCCTCTCTCCGTAGCTATAAACCCAGAACTTCTGAGTTTGTATCTGTTACATATTTCAAACCTCATCCCTCTGATCCCCTTCCTTTTGGTCTAAAACTTAACAACTTTTATATCAGAAGAGAACCCTTTGCACCTACCCATAAAAATCTATATCTTCAACCATTCTACCATCTGTACTTTAAACCTACCTAAAACAACTACCAGATATCATTACATCAGAACCTCTGCTTTTCGATAAATTTGTTTTTATCCCCTACACTTCACACCATTTGATGTCATTCCCTCTGCATCAAGTTTTAAACCATTTCTGTTTCACACTTCATCCATATTCAAAATCTTTACTTCATCATCTGACCATTCCTCTTTTCCTTCTTATCCTCGTCCTCTGTTCATTATTCCAACCTTTACCATACCAACTCCACTAAAACAAATCAACCCATCAACTCTGGACGCCTTTCTTAAACCTAAACTTATGCTAAATGTTGATGTTTTATTTGCTACTTTCATGAAAGAAATAAGGATGAGTTTAGACTCTGTGAAGAAGAGATGCCTCTTAAGCATGAACTCAGATGACTCTGATGCTATTTGGAATAGCTTCATCTCCAGATTCAACATTGTTGCTTCAAATCTGAAGAGTGTCTGCTCTAATGATGCGAAGATCAGATTTGCTGAGATTACCAGAACCATGCTATGGAATGTAAAAAGATCTCCAACTTTGCTTCTTGAGGATGCACCATCAACTTCTGGAGTGTCTACTACTTCTGAGACTCTTGTAGGATCTATTTCTGAAGTCATTCTGGAAGAGAATCCTTTAGCTCTGACAATTGTGGACAAACCTTCTGTATCTATGGCTCCAGAATCTGCAACTGCAATAGATATTGACTCTGCTCCTGCTCCTACATTAGAATCTGCTCCGTCTACTTCTTCTGAGATCAAGAAAGAGAATCCAGATTTAGAAGATAAGATTGTTGTGCTGGAAGCTGGTCAATCTGAGATAAAATCCTGGATGGCAAGGCAAGATCAGAAGACTGATAATATTGAGAAATGGATGTCCAAACAAGAACAATCTTCTTCTGAGATCACTCACCTTCTGAAGATGCTTCTCTCCAAATAATCTTAGATTTCTGTTTTCCTTATCTGATGTTTGAGCACTTGTTTTTGAATTCCTCATCTGTTGTTTTCCTATCTGAATATTTGAATGAATGAATCTGAATGTTTTCTCTATCTGATTGTATCTTTTATCTCTGTTTCCTTTTAATTGTCTTTAAATAGTTTCTTTTTGATTATGACAAAAAGGGGGAGAAAATGAAATTCTGAGTATTCGAATAAACTTTACCTGAATGGAATTCAGACATATCAAATCACAACTAACATGAATTTTTTAGTCTTTTAGAACTATAATGATAAATCTGACAAAATTCTTTAAAGCAACTCTGAGATCCCCAGATCAAGTTTTAACCAATCAGGCTCTGATTCTGAAACGTTCATCCAAATCAAGCTCTAATTTTGAACATTCAAGCTCTGATTCTAAAAAGAATACTCATGCAAAAAGGGAAGTTTCTATTCTTTCTTAGTATTCAATTCAGGGGGAGATTCATAATCTCAGGGGGAGTTATAATTTATCTCTTTATTGAATAAAATTTCCTATGTTTTTGTCATCATAAAAAAGGGGAAGATTGTTAGAACACAAATTAGTTCTTAATTATATCTCTATGTTTTGATTATAACACTAATGAAATTTTGTATTAAGAAATTATAAACTCTAAATTTGTTCAAGTATTTTTGTTGCAGATATTAAATTTAATATCCTTCTGAAAGCAAAAATTTAATCTGAACGTTGAACAACGCAAGGCTCTGAGCGTCAGAAGCATCTCTACAGAAGACTCTGAGCGCTGCCTACAGAAGACTCTGAAGCAGAAGCTACAGAAGCATCTGAAGCGTAATCTGAAGACTTTGTATGAAGAGTTTCAAGCACTGTTTTTCAGAAGACTCTAATAGTACTGTTCGCTGCAAGTACTGAGGATCTGATCTCCAAACTCTGCTCTGATTGATTTCACGCTGAAGCACACTTGCTGCAATACTCTGATACAGCAAACTCTGATGATATCAAAGACTTTGATCACTTAAGGCTCTGATGTTGATTGCTGTGAAATAGAAACTTGTTGAAGAAGATTATTCAAAGTTATATCCGTTAGTTATGCCAAACGACTCTTTCCTCTTTTATGCTAGACACAAGAACTCAGGCAAAAAGGATTTCTCTGAACGTTCTACTTCTAGGAAAGGTCAAATGATGTGAAGACAAAAGGCTACAGCTACTTTGCAGTACACGGTCTTCAATCTTGCAATGCCTTGGACTTCTTTGTCTATTTAAGCAAGCCTTCAACAACTCTCTTTAGTTGACGTATTTTGACAAATCCATTGAAAACTCTCTCAAAGCTCATACACAAATTATTATTCTTTGTTGAATAGTTTCATACGTTCTTAAACTTAAGTGTAAATCACAGTTGTGATATAGCTTTCTTAGAAGCATTTCAAACACTTGTTTAGTTTACATTTGATTGTAAAAGTTCCTTAAAAAGACCAAGTTGTGGTCAGTAGTTCTTGAGAAGACTAAGACAGTTGTTCTTAGTGGTTGATATTGTAATTAGTTTGATTATAGTGGATTAAGTCCTTGTGGAGAAAGGCAAATCACTCTTGATAGGGTGGACTGGATTAGTTGAGTTCAACGAACCAGGATAAAAATCTTTGTGTTTTTATTGCCATAATATTTTCAAAATCCTTATTCAACCCCCCTTCTAAGTATTTTCTCACCTTCTTCATGTTCCTTAAGTTGCTCAATCCACTCTTTGAAATCTCGGTTCCTCGTCACAAAATGAATTTGATCACCCTGTTATATCATTTATTAGATAGCAACAACAAAGTGATATAAGTGCATCAAAAGTTGCCAAGTATTACCTTTCCATCTTGTATGACCAACTCGAGATGTTGTTGGCCACTTTTCTCCTTAACAACCCAAAGATCAACAACGCGTACGTGCATTTTCCAAACTTGATTACCTTTCACCAAATCCTTGATAAAGATTGGAGGCCTTGACATGTTTGAGACAAAAACTAAACAATGTATCACAATGCCAAGCAGGTCAAACATCAAATAACAACTCAAAATAAAAGCTCACAAAAATAACAGAGCAAGAACATAGGTCACAAAAATAAAATCTGAATTTTTAAAACTCTTTCCATGACAGTAGACAGAAGCTATGAAAAATTCCATTTCTATGTCAAATATACAACCATTTATATGCATACTCTCATATGGCAAACACACAAACCTTATTATTATGTAAAACTGATTATGCTGTCAAACACACAAACCTCATTATGCTGTAAAAAATATTATGATGTCAAATACACAAACCTTATTATGTGTCAAACTGATTATGCTATCAAACACACAAAGAATAAATAAAAAACATGATTTTTCACTTGAATGAAAACACAGGTGATGACAGAACAAATAAAAAAGTTGAAGACATGATTGTTCACTTAAAAAAACAGAACAAAGAACATAAGAGATCAAGTGAAAAAACAGATCAAAGAACAAAGAATAAAGAATAAGCTTGAAAAAACAGAGCAAACATGATTTTTCAAAGATCAAAAAACAGAACAAACATAAGAGATCAAAGATAAAAAACCAAAAATCTGAAAGAGAATGAAATCCGAAAGAGAATGAAATCCGAAAGAGAATGAACATAAGAGATCTTGAACTAACCTTGAAAGAGAATGGAATCCGAAAGAATGAGTTCTTGAGAATCATACCGTGAGCTTGAAATAGGTGACTCAGAGTCAAAGATGGAAAGCGAGAGAGATTGTGAGCACAATGTGAAAGTGAGAGAGATAGTGAGAACAATGAAAAAATAGTAGTAGCAGGAGTAGCATATGTCATCAGATGCAAATGGGTTTTGGAGGGAAACATTGTTTAGACATTAGCCCAATGTTTGGCTGACACATGGGAGAATAAGAGCAAGAGTGAAGTGAATTAAAATTGTCATTTGTTATTTACTGATTTAACCCTTTGGTAGTGTAAATTTTTTTATACTAAAAGGACATATTTGGAAAATCATTAAGTTGTTTAGTATTAGATAGATAGTCGATAACCAAATAATTAATCACCTAACAATTCAAAAATTCCAACTTTGATCTTATGTCAAGAACATTCCCAAGTGTTACTTATCAAACTTTTTCTCCATCCCCTTAGTCATATCTTTGATCACATTATCTTGAGTTTTCAAATTTCTATTCAACTCTATCTTTATAAGTCCAACTTGCATGAAGTATATGTTTGAGGTTGGGTAAGATGATCAAGAAATTAAGTTAGTAATATTATAAAATGGAGCCAAAGAATTACAAATGTTCTCTGCTTTATCCCACTCTTCAATGTTTGGACAAATATTGTATTTTTTATCATTATAAATCAAGCTAATGAATACATGTTGATACCTAATAGCACTTTCAAGCATCATATATGTGACATTCCATCTAGTACATACATCCAACCTTAAAATTAACAAAAACATATTTTAGTCCAGTTTTCTCTCAAAATTAATAAAAACAGTTTTCTAAGTTTTTTTATCAAAACAAATTATTATTTTTTAATATTTTTAACGAGGCAACCTGAAACCCGCTTGGGCGGTCCGACCCATAAAAAATATTGGCCCAATGGGATGGTATTTTATGTAAAACATCCTATAAAGAGTTTGGTAACAAAAATGTCAACCTTCTATGGTTGATTTTGTTGACCAAAGCCAACTTGAAAATTATCTTTAAATCATCTGTCTATGATATAATCAATACGTCTTGATTAATATTAGGGTTTTCCCAAAGGCTTAATCCAAGAGAAAAGAAACACCCCAAAGTCAAGTATAACACAATGATTCTATAAGTTTGATTCACAAGTGCATCATAGAAACCCTAGTTCATGCATTATTTTCCTTGTCACAATCTTGTGTTTTGCATCATAAATAATAAAACTTTTTGAATCAATGATGTTTCTTGAAAAATGTAAGTGCAAATGAATGATTTAGATGACCAGGGCTTGAGTATGCACATATGAACCAAGGACCATGAGTCATGTGAAATGAAAAAAGGCAGGAAAAAATTTGGGGTATGCCAATATTAATGGTGAAGCCTCTTCCTCTCATGAAAATGTGATAACAAAAATATTGTGCAAGTGTTAGGGGTAAAGTGGTTTGCTAAAAGTTAAAACACATCCTAAATAAAATGAATTTCACCATAAACAGAGTAAAAAAGGCCAATGTGTATATCTCTCTCTTATGTACTATTTTTTTAAAAGAAAATATTTGAATCCTTCAGACAATATCAACCGTTAGATTTTGGACTGGAGAGATGGTTAAATAGAATAAGAGTAAGGTCTAGGTATAAAATGCTTTCAATATAATTATTTAAAATAGAAGTTTTTCGAATTTGTTATATTATTGAAAAAAAGTAATTTCCTTCAAATTTATTCATTTCAATGTTAAACAAAAATGTATTTGAATGAGTCGTTTTAAAGAGAGAACATAATATTATAAGATAATTTAAAATAATTTGTATAAAATATTTTTTTCAAGTAAAATTTTATGATTTTGAAATGATAACATAATCAAATAATTTCAAATTCCTCTCCTATTTCATATAATTTGAATGTCAAGTTAATTATTGTTACTATTTCAAAAATTGCAAATTGGTCTCTATATTTTTTAAAATTGTAAAATTAATATTCAAAGTTTTCAAAAAATAAAAAAATAATTCTTAATAATTTTCAAATTTTACAAATTAATCTTTTTAAATTTTTAAATTTTCAAATTAATTCTTATTTTTAAAATTTATAAAATTATCCCAAAAATTTAACAATAATTTCTCTTAATATTCTATCCAAACCAAAAAAAATCTAAAAACAATGAATTTCAATCAAATAATTTAAATCATTTACAATTTTAAATTAATTTTTCAATTATTTCTCGTCACGTGAGAGAATTTTATAAACGCCCACACCCAGGCCAATACAATGTCAACCATTTTCATTTAATTTGCAAAAAAACCCCTCACGCCTTTTTGCTCACATGCCCTTTTCAGTTTTCATTTGCGCAGCTATATCGTACAACTACTTTACCGCCACGTGTAAGCTTTAAGTACATACTCGGAAAATAAAACTGCACTCTCATTTCATAATCGATCAACTCTTCACACTTCACTCTCTCCCGTTTTTAAAACTTAAAAAAAAAAGCGCGTTTATTCTCTCTTAGGGCTCTTCCTTCCATCACAGCTTCAACCTCAATTTTCTTGTTTGATAACTTCTAAATGTATGCTTCCAATATTCATTCTCTTTTGCTCAATCTTATCATTATCTTGTCAATTTCGTTGCTTCTTGATCATTATCTTGAAATTTTGTGCTCTTTGAATCATATAGTTAAGCATTGTTTTAACTTTTATCTCTAGTTGTTGTTTTCAAATTACTGGAATTATTAGAGTTGTATTGTATGGTGTTAATTTCAGTGCGAATCAATTATCATGTTTATAGCTTATCAGAAAAAATATATATTATCATGTTTATATTCTGCTCTTGCATGAAAGTTTTTATTTTCTTGCACATCAAGAAAAGGACAAAATTCTTGCATACTGGTGAGAAGTATGCAAATTTGCTATGTTTTTGAAATTTTGATGCTCTGCCATAGAGTAGGCTTCAAGATCCTGCTTTAGTTTTCAGTTTCGGTTTCAGTTTGTTGAATTGAGGTGAAAAGTTAAATATGTATCACAACTATGTCTTCAACCCTCATGCATGATGATTTGTGATCTATCAGGTGTTAGAGTTATCTATACTATTTTGTTTTTGTCTTTAATAGTAACATGTACAACACTGGGAACTTGGCACAATGAGTACTTGTTTCCATTCAATCTTTCGAAAATTTCAACTTCTATTCCTGAGATGCTATTGCTTGAATTTTGTTCGTGCAACTGTAAAGATCTAGTATCCTTGAAGTTTGAAATTTTATATGACACTAGGTATTCTGTGCATTTTGTTTTTACAGACCTGTAAGGAAAAGACAGTTAGATGCTAAAATCTTATAGCAGTAACTGATCATGGACAAATCAGGTGAGATTCAAAAGGAGCAACAACATGCGATTGGAATTGCACCATCTGCTAGCCAAATGGCCTATTCTCACAACCAGAATGATCCTTCGGTAGCTTCTGGCACGCCTTTTGTAGCTGCTGTTCCTACCCCAGCTCAACCTCCAGCCGCGTTCTCTAATTCCGTCAACCAATTGGCATACCTGCAAGCACAACACTTCCACCACCAACAACAGCAGCAGCAAGATTTCGGTCCCCAACAGCAGCAGCAAGATTTCGGCCATCAACTACAGCAGCAGAAAGGTTTCCACGATCCACTACAGCAGCAGCAATATTTCGGCCACCAACAGAAGCAGCAAGATTCCGGCCATCAACTACAGCAGCAGAAAGGCTTCTGCGATCCACTACAGCAGCAGCAAGATTTCGGCCACCAACAGAAGCAGCAAGATTTCGGCCATCAACTACAGCAGCAGAAAGGTTTCCGCGATCCACTAAAGCAGCAGCAATGTTTCGGCCACCAACAGAAGCAGCAAGATTTCGGCCATCAACTTCAGAAGCAGAAAGATTTCCACATTCCACTACAGCAGCAGCAATATTTTGGCCACCAACAGAAGCAGCAAGATTTCGACCATCAACTACAGAAGCAGCTTAAGGTGTTCTGGGCTAACCAAATGCAAGAAATTGGCCAAACATGTTCCTTTTCAAGACCTAGTTTGCCACTTCAAAATATAAAGAGAATAATGAGAATGGATGAAGATGTTCGGATGATTTCAGCAGAAGCTCCAGTCTTATTTGCAAAAGCAGCTGAAATGTTTATATTAGATTTGACTTTGCGAGCTTGGATTCATAAGGTGAACAAAAGAAGTACAATACAAAAGAATGATGTAGCAGGTGCTATTGCAAGTAGTTTTGTTTTCGACTTCTTGATTGATCCAAAAGATGAATTGAAAGAAGAGGAAAGACCTGGAATTGCAGAGTCTACTATTCCAATATCAGAGGGGCTTGGAACTGCACAGTCCACTATTCCAACACAAGAGGAGCTTGAATTTGCACTGTCTACTATTCCAATATCAGAGGAGCTTGGAATTGCACAATCTACTATTCGAACACAAGAGAAGCTTGAATTTGCACAGTGTACTATTCCAATAGAAGAGGGGCATGGATTTGCACAGTGTACTATTCCAATAGAAGAGGGGCATGGATTTACACAGTCTACTCCTCTAACACAAGAGAAGCTTGGAACTGCACAGTCCACTATTCCAACACAAGAGGAGCTTGAATTTGCACAGTCTACTATTCCAATATCAGAGGAGCTTGGAATTGCACAATCTACTATTCGAACACAAGAGAAGCTTGAATTTGCACAGTGTACTATTCCAATAGAAGAGGGGCATGGATTTGCACAGTGTACTATTCCAATAGAAGAGGGGCATGGATTTACACAGTCTACTCCTCTAACACAAGAGGAGCTTGAATTTTCACAGTTTACTATTCCAATGGAAGAGGAGTTTGAATTTCCAGACTTTACTATTCCAATAGAAGAGGAGTTTGAATTTCCAGACTTTACTATTCCAATAGAAGAGGAGCTTGGATTTGCACAGTCTAATATTCCAATGATGGATCCTGCAGCTGATCTTCCATCTTATTATGTCCCACCACAGCATCCTGTAGGTTCTACCGGGGTGACCATGGGAAATCCAGTTGATCAAGCAGCACTATATTCTACCCTGCAGCCTCAACCGCCAAATCCAAACCCACAGCCACCGCAACAACAAAGTACAACACTATATTCTACCCAGCAACCTTGACTGCCAAATCAAAACCCACAGCCACCGCAAC
The DNA here is from genome assembly GCA_963859935.3 of Lathyrus sativus. Classification (NCBI taxonomy): domain Eukaryota; kingdom Viridiplantae; phylum Streptophyta; class Magnoliopsida; order Fabales; family Fabaceae; genus Lathyrus; species Lathyrus sativus. The sequence continues at coordinate 716,784,853 of OZ012741.1, forward strand.
AACAAAGTACAATACTATATTCTACCCAGCTGCCCCGACCTACTGTATAGCACAGTGATGCGTTTAGTGTAATGCATCAAAAATTGCTGAAGTTGTTGCACTGATTTGTGATTGCAGTATGAGGTTATGAGCTCTTTTACGGAGTTTCTCTTAGGTGCTGTTTACTTTTCATGTATTGTTGTGTAAGTAGTTTGCAGGTTTTCCATATTAATAGATGATTAGAATGTTTGAGACGATGAAAATGTTTGTAATACTACCAAAGAAAACCTGTTGAACATAGTTTTCGGTGTCATTACAGTGACTGAGTTAAAACTCAGATACTAATTACATACTAGCTGTTTGTTGCTCGATTGGTAATGTGAGTTTTCGGTGTCATTACTGCTTCAGCTGTTCTTGCAGGGCTGAAATCTTGTGTATACTATGGTTGGCAGAATGCTCATGTTGCTGAGTGTCATAGTGAAAAAGAATGACTATTCAGCTGAACCAATCTGACTGTTGGTGAATTTCTATACACCAAACCGATTTTAATTTAATCTGTCTTTGCGTAGAATCAATTGAACTAAATTGTTATATTATGTATTGAATCGAACCGAACCATCTTAACCATACTGTTTTTTCAAATAAAAGATAATTTCTAAATGCTGCATTGTGTATGATTGAATTATTCCATTAAAGAAAGTTGTAGAAAAAAGTTTTACGATATATTTTAAACTTAGTTATAATACAGTAGATAATTTATCTAAGTAGAGAAAATTATAGTCCGGACTTTGCTCAATAGACTTATACAATAAAATAAAATAAACTAAAGATAAATTAAAACAAAGTATTTATGGTATATTATTTACAACACTTCCTTTACGTTGGTGTATAATTATCAACTATTTCAAGTTTATAAGTAAGTTGATTGAATTGTTTAGTTGATAATTCATTTATTAACACATCTGCTTGCATATCCAAAAGGAATGTAGGCTTATCGATCTTTATTAAAATATCGGTCAGTCTTAACTTATATTGAACAAAATTATATGCAATAGTGTTGATCAATTTGTTGTCGCCTAACAGCTCCATAGGATGTTTATAGTGCATCTTCAAATCTTCTATCACTTCTGTTATCTAGAACAATTCACAAACTTATAGCTATAAATATTACTTTAGTGTTTGATCGAACCACTGTACTTGAATTCTTACTTGTTCAAATAATAAGATTTTCACACAAGAAAGTATATTAAATGGAAGTTAAGCTTTTTTCTAGCGACTTTGAGATATTGCAGAACCAAGTTAACAACTTGGAAATGTCATGTCCATGATTCATGTATGAATTGACTCACATAATGAAGCATAACCCAAATTTGGCCTAGTGTGTGTTATAGAAGGCTCATAAGAATTATTAAGAAATCATTTTGGTTAAAGGATTGTGTTCCTAAATAGAATATTATTGTTAGTATTATGAACCATTTCTTACAATGACAACTCTCAACATCAGGATCCTACAATTTCAAACACAACACAACATCTCTGTCGATTGCTATTTTGGCTTCTGATTGCGTTTTCGTTTGTGTTGTTGTTGTTAATTCGACGTTATTTTGGTTTGTGCATTTTGATTTCATCCGCTTTTCATTTCGATCGAGTTTGTGAATATTGTGCTTGATTTTCTAGGTACTGTAATGTTGTAAATATACAATATTGCACTGAGTTGCTGCTGTTTTGATTTTGTTTTCATTCCTTTGTGATTTCGGAGTTTAAATTTAATTTAGTTTTTGAAAATTGTTTGGACTCATCGATTATGTAGACTGGTTACTTATAGAGTGATTCTTCCATGAATCTACTTTAAGTTAGTTTAGAGCTAAATTCAATATCTTAAATTTCGATTTATTTTTCCGTTGTAAATATTGTATATAGTTTATCCAGTTGTTGGATTTCTCATTGCGTTGCAAATTAGAAATTGTAATATCATTTTTCTAGTTTTTTATAGAGTGATTCCTACATGAATCTACTCTAAGTTAGCTTAAAGACAAATTCAATACTCTATATTTTGATTGGCAAAATAACTTTTTTGGTCCCGTTAACTTTAGCTCGGGTCCATTTTGGACCCTTATCTTTAAAAAGTGCCAAGTTGGTCCTTTAACTTTTAAAATAGTGTCATTTTAGTCCTCACCGTCAGTTTCCCCAAACGTCCGTTTGTTTTGTATATCTGACAGATGAGGTGACAATCTTGTTCATGATGTGTCTTCCTTCTCCATCCTCCTTCTGTTGAAATCCCTAAAATAATCTCAAATCCCAAATTCCAAATCCCAATCCCAATCACGAATCAGTAAATTAATCTAGGGCAAGCATGAAATCCGGATGTTCCTCTTCCATTTCAAAAACGAAAAGTCGGGATTCGGATGTTTGTAATCGGTCACGATGGAAGCCCATGTGCTATTGTGGAGACATGGTTGTTCTTCAAAGGGCAACTACAGTTAAGAATATGGAAAAACTTTTTTGGGGTTGTTCAAATTATAAGGTATGCAAGCTGATTTTGTTCTCTGTTGAAGTTATGTTTTTGTGTAAATTATATTTATGTTTCTGTTTTTTGATGTTTCTGTTTATTATCCATCATCCTCTAAACAATGAATCTTACAGGGAGGTATGCAAGCTATTTGTGGCTTCTTTGATTGGTTTTATGAGGAGATGGGTGATGAGAATGAGCAATTTTGGATGCATAGGCTGGGTGTGGTAACTAAGTGACTTGCTGAAGCAAAAAAGATATTGAAAAAGCGACAATGAAAAATGAAGAATTAGGAAAAAAGCTGATGAAACTTGAAATTGAAATGAAGAATATCATGAAGTGGAAAAAGATTTTGAATTTAATGTTTGTGATGATTATCATTGTATTAGTTGTTAGGGGTAGTTAGGTTATTACGGTTTTGTAATACCCCAAATTTTGCCCTACCTTTATGGTTTCTAGTGCCACTTTATTTTGAATGAATAAAATAACACAATTGGTAAGAGACTGTGTGTAGTGAGTTATGAGTGTGAGAGGTTAAGAGTTCAAATCCTACCTTCTTCACTTTTTGTTTTTCTTTTATTTTAAATTGTTTTTAACTAATTATTTAAGTTGGGCTTTAAAGTGGCCATTAGGTTAGAGTTATTTTCCGTATTATTCATAAAAACATCCAAAAATCATAAAATTAAAAATATTAGAAAAGATTTTATTCTTTTTATAATATTTTTAATGTTTAGTATAAATAAATAGAATTTTAAGTTTATTTTAAATTGTTTTTAACTAATTATTTAAGTTGGGCTTTAAAGTGGGCATTAGGTTAGAGTTAACCCTAATTTGATACATATATAAACATAAGTTATGTTTGAGAAGAGAGAAAGGGGGACAAAAAGAAAAACGGTGGCCGTCAAGATCCGGAGGTTCAGAAGAGCTTCGAACCTCATCATCATCACCTCCATTTGAGAAAGAGGAAAAGAGATCCAAAGAAGTTCGTCGAGAACCGTTGCCCCTGGCGAAGAACAAGCGAAAGTATCACCAACCGGCAACTGAAATGTAAGCTTTTATGTTATTCCAATTAAAACCTCTTCCAAATAATTAAACTCCCATTTCATTTTTCAAACTTTTTTTTCTAACTAAAAAAACCTTTTTGTGAATTATAACTAAAACCAGTTTTTGATTATAATTACAGTAAGTAAAAACTTAAAACTTTTTCTTAATTAAAGCACTAACCACTAGCAATTTTTTTTTAATAAATAAACAGTGTTTAAAACACTTTTATAGTTAAGTGAAAACATTTTTAATAACTTAAAATTAACTCACTCTTAAAATTAAAACCTTCTTTTTTTTAAGTACTAAAATTAACATTTTTTTAAAGTTTTAAAGATTAAAAATTAAAACATGTTAGAAAGGGTTAAAACTTTTTTTCTAGAACTTTCTTTAAAATTTTAAAACTAACATTCTTTTAAAGTAAGACTAACGAACCTTTTTTTAAAATAAAAACTTTTTCTTTTTAAAAAAAAAAAGAACTTATTAGAGTTTTTTTATTTAAGACTTTCTCTTTTAAAAATTAAAATTAAAATTTTTCTTTTTAAATTAAGATTAAAACTTTCTAAAGATAAAAAGTTAAAACTAAAGTTTTGTTTATTTAAAAATTAAAACCTTTTAAAATTAAGACTAAAATTTTAATAAAAACAAAATATAAAAATTAACAAAACAACAATAAAAATTCCAAATTGCATTTTCGTGTTTCTTTTAATATAAAATATGTTTGCCATATTTTCGTCTAACTTTTCACTAACGTTCTCTGTTTCTCTCCTCAGATTATACATAGATTCTGATTCATATTTATTTCAATTTATTTTGTTCCATGGATGTAATTTACGCGAGGCCATGGTCGCGGTTTTATTTTATCTTTCTTTTTTTTTGGATTTGTAATTTACGCGAGTGATCGTCGCGACGCTTTCTTTACTTTCCGCATTTTAATTTCTGCCATATAATATTTTGCCATGTTTGCATGTTTTACCGTTATTTTCTCCTCCGAAGGAATTAGGTCTAGCAGTTTGACCGCCGAGTCAATAACCCTAATTTTTGACCATTTCAAACCCTAATAGCCTAGGCGTCCCGCCATGGACAAAAATGCCTTTTACTCTAGTTTTAGGTGAAAGAGTCGCCGTACTTTGTTTTAGGGTTTCTCGCCGTGGAATCCCTAATTTAACCCTAATTTCAATTAACAAATTCAACATAGAAATAAGAGTTTTAAGACTCCACGTAAGCGTGTCCTTAAGAAACGCTTACTCCTCTTAAAACCTTGACCACAGTCAAGAAGTTTCTAACCTCCCTTTCGAGGGGAACTACAATTACTCTGATTCCATTCCCGTCAGGATATGTAGGCACAAGATGCGACGTCTTGCCGAGTAAACTTAGGACTAACCCTTAGGTCTTTTTAGGTCACTCTATCCTTTAGCTCAGTATATATTTTAAACAGATAATAAAATAAAAAAGCATAGAATAAACAAAAAGTTCCTGTAGAGTACTACAGAAGTTTAGGGTGCTAGTACCTTCCCTAAGCTTAATCAACCCCTTACCTAGGTCTCTCCCCGCATTGTGTTTACGATGCAAAAATAGGTTTTTCCTATTTTAACCTTTTCCTTCGGATAAATCAAAGAGCGTTGTGAATTAAGAATTGTGATTCAAATTAATTAATAATTTGATATCCTATTTCCACCGCAACACAAAATGGCGACTTCACTGGGGACCCTCCTAATTTTTAAGGGCTGCCCCTATCTTGTTTATTGTATGATATTTTATTTTATTAATTAACTGTATATATAATTGTACCTTGCTTGGGATACCTGTTATTGTGAGATAAGTCCTAACCCGGACTTAAGTGACCTTATTATAGGAAGGTGAGATATTCGACGAAGCTTGCCGGGAGTGAGTCCCGACCAAGTTGACTCGAGAATCACCGCTCAGTTGAGACCCTTTCGAAAATGGTTCGGTTGAACGAGTTAGTTGTGAAAACTTTTACTATTTTTGATTGGAGTCTGTGATACTGAGGACCGTAGTACCTTAACACCACCTTGGCCTTATATAGGACGTAGTGCGGGAACTATGTGGGAGTAGTCCTACAATAGTTGCTACGCGATGCTACACTCAAAAGAGGTTCTCTTGAGAATATTATCGACCTCCGAGTCAGTTGGAAAGTTGATAATATCCGAAGGATGGGCTGATGACTTTGGGCACTTCTTAGAACCTTGTTCTGCAGGTACAACTACCCTATAGTACATACCTTTTGGGAAGGGTACACCTTAACTCCATTCATTGTTCCTCTAACCTAGGACTTTTGTGTGTCTTTGTATATTACATCATGGCATCCCTAGTTTTAAGGAATTCAACAGTCCTTCGCAAATAACCAAAAAAAAAATCCTACATTTTAAGGTCTGAAAGAAAAAAAACTTTTCAAGATTTCCCAAAAAGGAATATTTGCAATCGACCTTTGAAATTCCTTGAAACTATTGCATGGCATTAGCATCACATTTTTGCATTGCATAGTTCCCCTAGTTTCTCATTCTCGGTTCTCTCGTCTTCCAGTTGTCTCTTTGAGTCGTCAAACTGATTCCTCGACACAGATATCAGACTAGAGCTAACTACAGACGCCAGATGTCAGAACAAGAGGAAGTTAATGCTGAAGTTCGAACTGAGATTGATGGGTTAAAAGCAGGAATGACTAGGCTGGAGGAGATGCTTCAAATACTGATTTCCAGAGGGGAGCAACCTCAGAGGACCGTTATTCAGGAAGTTTCCAATGCCGATCCGACTCATGTTCAAGCGCCACCAGTTACTTGGCCAGAATTTGGTTTACCTCCTAACTACTCTCCACCTGTTGCATCTGCTGTTATGAACGGTCAGAATGTTAGACCGGTTTTTCAAGCTCCTGCCCTTACCGAGACTAGACCTGTGGTCCACACTGTGAATCAAAATGTCCAAGCTCCTGTGGTGAATCCTCCTTATGAGTTCAATGTTGTTGGTGCCCAAGGGGCAGATCAGGAAGATTTTGTTGAACCTGAAATTACCCGCGAACAGTATTAGATTATCAATAAGAGACTCCAGGCCGTTGAGGGTACTGATTTCTTCAATGTTGATGCTGATAATATGTGCCTAGTTTCTGGTCTTGTTTTGCCTGCTAAATTCAAGATGCCTGAGTTTGTGAAGTATCAAGGTCATTCGTGTCCAAGAGCTCATTTAGTCATGTACTTCCGAAAGATGGCAGCCTATACCAACAACCAGAAGTTGCTCATCCATTGCTTTCAGGATAGTTTGAGTGGTGGTTCTCTCAAGTGGTATATGTCCCTAGAGCCTAACAATATCCATTGCTTCCAAGATCTTGTTAGTGCTTTTATGAAACAATACAAATATAATTTGGATATGGCTCCTGATCATCGTCAACTTCAGAGTATGTCTCAGAAGGAAAAAGAATCATTCAAGGAATATGCTCAGCGATGGAGGGAGTTAGCTTCTCAAGTTGAACCCCCTATAGCAGAAAAGGAACTGACTGGTATGTTCATGGATACTTTGTCTCCTTTCTATTAGGAAAAGATGATTGGAAGCGTCTCTTCAAGCTTTACAGATCTGGTAACTATCGGCCAAAGGTTAGAAGAAGGTTTGAAGAATGGTAAGGTGACCAAAGCTGCCGAATCCTCCAATGGGGCGAAGAAACCCTATGGGAATTTCCATAAGAGGAAAGAGGAGCATACCAATGCTGTTATGTCTGAATCAAGGAAGCCTCGTCATGGACTTCAACCTAGTGATAATCTTGTTGCTGCTCCACAACCAGCTCCGACTTCTCAGCATCCAATTATCAGACAAGAGCAGTATCACAATAGGAATCAATTTGATCCTATTCCCATGACTTATACAGAACTGTATCCTTATCTGGTTCAACGAGGGTTGATTACTACAAGGGCTTTGCCACCTCCTCCCAATCCTCCTCCAGCTGGATTTAGGACTGATCTACAGTGCGCTTTTCATGAGGGTGCCTTAGGCCACGACTTGGAGTATTGTTTTGTGCTGAAGGCCAGAGTGCGTGAGCTGATGAGAGCAGGGATACTTGGTTTTCCAGACAATCCTCCGAACATCCAGAAGAATCCTTTGCCAGAGCATCAGAAGTGAAGCTTCGAGCTGACCTCAGCAGGCTATTTATTTCAGACAAGACAATTTATCTTTGTATTATTTTAATCACAGACTTTTGTTTCTCGTTGTTTGTACTTTCCTTATTGTACTAGCTGTTTGCTTTCGAACAATGTTTCTACTCTTATGTTAATGAATTAAACATTACAACTTTTGATTTAATTCATTTTTATCTATTATTTGCATCTCTATGCTCTATGCTTTATCTTTCAAATAGCTACTGCTTGTCCAAATTTTTGGTATGCAAAGACTGGAGGGAGGATGACGAAAACGTTATACCCATAACTACTGTCAGTATGCTTTCAATCAAACCTTGTTGAGGATGTAAGGCATTGTTTCAACTCCCAAACACTGGAGAAATAAGGAAGTTATCCCCTTGTCACCCCCTTCGAGCCCAGAAGTTGGAGTTTTTTTTTCTTTACAATAAAACCGCAATCTTAACATGGGGCATGGGTAGTTCTCAGTTAACTTGGTTGTGTGTTTCTTGCATTACACCTTTCATATAAAGGTCACATTCACAATTTTCCTTCGCATACAACAAGTAAGTGTTGAAGATGGTTTCCCAAATCAAAAGCATATGATGGTTCACCGTGATCATTAAAGCTAGGCAGTCACTTTCTTTATAAAAAAATCAAAAGAAAAAGCCCGCTAAGTCAAAACCTATGAAGGAGACTTAGGCAAAAAATGGGGCATCCTGCTGACTGTAAACTTTAAAAGAAACAGTTCAGGCAAAATTTAGGGATAATAAAAAGAGGAGATCTTTAAATCCTTATCCTGAAAATCCTTAATGTCAAATAACCAAATATTATCAGAAAGTAGTGAGTGTCTTTTCAAAGGTCCTTGACTTCTGAATCATCATTGCTACCATCATTGCAATTCCTAACCTATAGGAAACTGAACGCATAACCTGAGTTAACTGCGCATAGGACTCGAGATTATCATGTAGATTGGGTGGGTACAAATAAATTTTGAGCCTTTATCCTTTGTTTCTTAAACCGTGAACCCGACCACGTTACAACCCTCAAAAGACCTAATTGAAGCAAGGTTATTTCGAAAGCATACTACAACAAGGTTGCGTAAGCTGACTCCAAAAGATTTTTGCAAATCAATTATTCTGGCATTTTTTTTCTTTTTTACACTTTGAGTATTTTGAACCGCCGTGTTCTGATATAAAACTCTCATTTATTTTCCATCCTTCAAAAAAAAAATTTGATTTAAAAGTTGCATGAACTTTGCATTGCCATGTTTGTGTGAATATTTTTGTTAGCAAACTAGTTTTCCTCTAAGGAATTTTCAAACAGTTGAGAAACTTGGTCATGGATCCTATTAGGGGCAAGTTCATTTTATGGCCTATTTAAGAATCAGTTCAAGATTTGTTCTCAAAGTGGGTTTATCCAAAAGGTTTTCAAGACTCGGACTGGGGCAAGCCTTTCGGTGGTACAGTAAAACAGTCATTTTCAGAATAAGATGAGCTGAAGCATTTACCAATTCAATCTACAGACAGTTTAATATGGGGCAGTTGAATCAAAGGACTCCCAGCAGTGGTATCTTTAGTCCCCGAGCAAGTGGCAGCAATCTTCGTGTTGAGGAATCAGTCTTCTAGTCCTGTCATCTTACCAGAAGAGTCGAGCCTTATCATCGACATCTGCATTTGCATTTAATCACATCTCATAACATAATTCATATACATATACATATCACGAGTGTTTCATCCTCATTTTCACTTCTCCCGAGGTCGTGTTTTATCCACGTCTTACCTTGTGGTCAAAGTCCAACTCACTTGGCACCTATCAAACATATTTCGTGTCGTGTCTATCTGACGTTCTTCCAGGTGTGACATTTCTTATCCGATGTTTTTCCGGATCTGTCTCTCTCTGATGTTTTCCCAGACTGAGTTTTTTTTTGTTCTAATGTTCTTCCAGAATCCCTTTGTTGCTTATCTGATGTTCTTTCAGATATGTCCTCAATTTGTCCCGTACATTTATGGCTTTCCTAAATGTTTCGGGTTTATCTTCAGAAACTTGTCTTCATCTCATGCTCCTATAGATGTTGTTCTTTTGTTTCTATATGCAGCCCCGAGTTTATTCGAAGTTCTTCCGAATACCTCTGGTATGTTTTAGAGTTCATTCGATGTTCTTCCGAATGCCCCTGAAATTGGTTGTTTAGTCTCTGAGTTTATTCGACGTTCTTCCGAATACCTCTGGTTTGTTTCAGAGTCCATTTGATGTTCTTCCGGATGTCCTCGAAATGTGTTTCGTTATCCCCGAGTTTATTCGATGTTCTTCCGAATACCTCTGGTATGTTTCAGAGTCCATTCGATGTTCTTCCGGATGTTTCTGATGTTTGTTTTTCCTGTATATTTCTCGATGACTCCTGAAGATCCCGCTCGATCTCTTCGTTAAAGGAATGTCCTGCAAATTCCGTTTGATCCTGTCACAAGGAAAGTTTCCAGAAGCTCGGATGTTATTCTTTGCTCAATGCTCTAGCATTCTGTTTACTTAATCCTACAGTCGTACAGATCCAATTTTACTTTTATCCTAGGGTATCAACCGATCATGTTTGAACCTGTTGAGCGGTTACTCTTGGATATTCCCCAGTGCGTTGTTTTCCCGGTGTGGTTCGTCCGTCGCGTCCGTCCCCTGTGTCGTCGTGTCGTCTGCATCTTTGCATTTACTATTCCATCATACACATCATACTAAAGTCATAGCATTGTCAACATTATAGTTCGTTTCGTTTTGTCCATATCATTTCATAGCGCTGTGTTTGAGGGCAAAATTTTCTGTTATCTGTATTTAAATCCCTCCACCGTGATTCCTCGAGTCTCTGCTATTCATATCATCTGGTGAAGCTATTTAAATAGGGGCAACTGTAATACCCCAAATTTTGCCCTACCTTTACATGGTTTCTAGTGCCACTTTATTTTGAATGAATAAAATAGCACAACTGGTAAGAGACTGTGTGTAGTGAGTTATGAGTGTGAGAGGTCAAGAGTTCAAATCCCACCTTCTTCACTTTTTGTTTTTCTTTTATTTTTATTATAACTTTTCTATTTTCATTAAAAAAATAACAAAAAATAGTTTTTTTATTATTTAATTATTATTTTCGTATTTTATTTAAATTATTTTTTAAAAAATATTATTTTTCACTTTTTTCCGTATTATTCATAAAAACATCCAAAAATCATAAAATTAAAAATATTAGAAAAGATTTTATTCTTTTTATAATATTTTTAATGTTTAGTATAAATAAATAGAATTTTAAGTTTATTTTAAATTGTTTTTAACTAATTATTTAAGTTGGGCTTTAAAGTGGGCATTAGGTTAGAGTTAACCCTAATTTGATACATATATAAACATAAGTTATGTTTGAGAAGAGAGAAAGGGGGACAAAAAGAAAAACGGCGGCCGTCAAGATCCGGAGGTTCAGAAGAGCTTCGAAGCTCATCATCATCACCTCCATTTGAGAAAGAGGAAAAGAGATCCAAAGAAGTTCGTCGAGAACCGTTACCGCCGGCGAAGAACAAGCGAAAGTATCACCAACAGGCAACTGAAATGTAAGCTTTTATGTTATTCCAATTAAAACCTCTTCCAAATAATTAAACTCCCATTTCATTTTTTAAACCTTTTTTTTCTAACTAAAAAAACCTTTTTGTGAATTATAACTAAAACCAGTTTTTGATTATAATTACAGTAAGTAAAAACTTAAAACTTTTTCTTAATTAAAACACTAACCACTAGCAATTTTTTTTTAATAAATAAACAGTGTTTAAAACACTTTTATAGTTAAGTGAAAACATTTTTACTAACTTAAAATTAACCCACTCCTAAAATTAAAACCTTCTTTTTTTTAAGTACTAAAATTAACATTTTTTTTAAGTTTTAAAGATTAAAAATTAAAACATGTTAGAAAGGGTTAAAACTTTTTTTCTAGAACTTTCTTTAAAATTTTAAAACTAACATTCTTTTAAAGTAAGACTAACGAACCTTTTTTTAAAATAAAAACTTTTTCTTTTAAAAAAAAAAAAGAACTTATGATTAGAGTTTTTTTATTTAAGACTTTCTCTTTTAAAAATTAAAATTAAAATTTTTCTTTTTAAATTAAGATTAAAACTTTCTAAAGATAAAAAGTTAAAACTAATGTTTTGTTTATTTAAAAATTAAAACCTTTTAAAATTAAGACTAAAATTTTAATAAAAATAAAATATAAAAATTAACAAAACAACAATAAAAATTCCAAATTGCATTTTCGTGTTTCTTTTAATATAAAATATGTTTGCCATATTTTCGTCTAACTTTTCACTAACGTTCTCTGTTTCTCTCCTCAGATTATACATAGATTCTGATTCATATTTATTTCAATTTATTTTGTTCCATGGATGTAATTTACGCGAGGCCATGGTCGCGGTTTTATTTATTTTTTTTTTTTTTGGGATTTGTAATTTACGCGAGTGATCGTCGCGACGCTTTCTTTACTTTCCGCATTTTAATTTCTGCCATATAATATTTTGCCATGTTTGCATGTTTTACCGTTATTTTCTCCTCCGAAGGAATTAGGTCTAGCAGTTTGACCGCCGAGTCAATAACCTTAATTTTTGACCATTTCAAACCCTAATAGCCTAGGCGTCCCGCCATGGACAAAAATGCCTTTTACCCTAGTTTTAGGTGAAAGAGTCGTCGTACTTTGTTTTAGGGTTTCCCGCCGTGGAATCCCTAATTTAACCCTAATTTCAATTAACAAATTCAACATAGAAATAAGAGTTTTAAGACTCCACGTAAGCGTGTCCTTAAGAAGCGCTTACTCCTCTTGAAACCTTGACCACAGTCAAGAAGTTTCTAACCTCCCTTTCGAGGGGAACTACAATTACTCTGATTCCATTCCCGTCAGGATATGTAGGCACAAGATGCACTATGCCAAAACAGACCTTTAGCAGCGCTTTTTTTGACCTTTAGCAGCGCTTTAAAGCGCTGCCTAAAGTGGCGCTGCTAAAGGTAAAGGCAGCGCTTTTTTTGTGGAAAAAGCGCTGCTAAAGACATCACCTTTAGCAACGCTTTTTTACCCCTTTAGCAGCGTTTTTTAAAGCGCTGCCTAATCTCCCCCCCTCCCCCCCTTTAGCAGCGCTTTATTAAAGCGCTGTCTTAGACCCCCCCCTATAGCAGCGCTTTATGAAAGCGCTGTCTTAGACCCCTCTTTCCCCACCTATAGCAACGCTTTTTTAGCAGTTTCTCTGTCCCCTTTAGCAGCGCTTATACATAAAAGCGCTGTCTAATGTGCACGTTTTGAAAAAAAAAATTTCCTGATTAATGGCATTTTTTATATATTTTTCAATAAACCTGCTTATATTACAATACCTGCTTATATAATTTAGCCCTTTATTTCAGCACTTTGCCTTTATATACACAATTCAACACTTTGGCATTATGTGCACAATTCAACACTTTGGCATTATATGCACAATTCAACATCACAAATTATATACAATTCCACTTTAATATATATAATTCAAAAGCTTCACAATTCAACATCACAAATTATATACAATTCCACTTTAATATATATAATTCAAAAGCTTCACAATTCAACATCACAAATTATATACAATTCTCAACTCGAAATTCAACATCACAAATTATACAATTCTACTTTAATTTCTTCCAATCTTCATTGCTGGCCATAATATACCTGTAATTCAGGAAAACTAAAGTATCAAATGAATGACATTCAAATATGTAAATAAGAAATATATATATATATATATATATATATATATATATATATATATATATATATATATATATATATATATATATATATATATATATATATATACACACACACACACATAAGAAACGTATAAATAAGAAATAATATGTTATTTTATTGAATGAGACAATATGTAATTTTACAAGTACCTTTAACATCTTTTTCTTTTTTTAGTTCGAAGGTGCTTTACTTGTCTCTTAACAACACGGACGGATGGATTGATCCAAATTCCCTCGCTATGATCATTTCTAATATATGATTCGTCTGCTATAATATTCTCATCTGGATCATCCCTAACATAAGATTCATTCTCAACATCAACCTCCCCCTTTTCTCCAATGTTATCGTTGATTACTTTGTTGGAAAAAAGAACTATAGACCATTTCGTACTTTTCGGATCAGTGACATAGAACACTTGTTTAGCTTGCGTGGCTAGAATAAAAGGCTCATCTTTGTACCCCATCTTATTAAGATCCACTTGCAAAAAACCTGACTTATCCATACGTATGCCACTATTACTTTCAACCCACTTGCATCCAAAGATAGGAATCTGAAACTTCTCATAATCAAACACCCAAATGCGCTCGATTACCCCAAAATACGAGGAAATGTGCATTGATTCGGCAAGCACAGTGACACCACTATTTTGCATTGTACTTTTATCATCTTGCTCCTTGGTATAAAATGTGTATCCATTAATTGCGTATGCGCTATAAGAAAACACATGCAAAGTTGGACCATATGCTAAACATCTCAACCTTTCTGTTATTGAAGCGGGATCAGAATAAAACTTTGAATAAATATGCTCTTTGAACCATGTTATAAAACTTCGATTGTGCTCACGTACTATCCAATTTTCGTTTCTATTCAGATTTAAACCTCGGAGAACGTCCTTGTGCAATTTAACGTACTGCTCAACCTCAATGTCATTGTGCAGAACATATAAATGCACTTGCTCCCGTTCATCCCTTGAAACTGTCACAACTTTATTTCCAATTAACTGTTTACCTACTACTTTTTCAACAACATCAGATTTTGGGAGGCCAATGGATTGAACGTTGGACAAATATTCAGTACAAAACTCAATAGCTTCTTCAACAATGTATCGTTCAACAATACATCCCTCTGGTCGACTTCGGTTTTTCACATACCCTTTCAATATTTTCATATAACGTTCAACTGGATACATCCATCTCATATATGCAGGTCCACACAGTTGTGTCTCTTTCACGAGATGCACAACTAGATGTACCATTATGTCAAAGAATGACGGAGGAAAATACATTTCAAGCTCACACAAAGTAATAATTATATCTTTTTGCAATGTTGGTAAGATCGCAGGATCGATCACCTTACTACAAATAGATCTGAAAAAGAAACACAATTTTGTTATTGCGCCTCTCACTTTTTTTGGCAAAATAGAACGTATACCTATTGGTAGAAAGTGTTCCATAAGAACATGGCAATCATGTGTCTTTAAACTCTTTAACTTTAGGTCTTTCATAGAAACAAGTCTTCTAATATCTGAAGAGTATCCTTCTGGAACTTTAACTTCACTAAGAAACTTACACATTATCTTTTTCTCCTTTCTAGACAAAGTATATGCAGCAGGTGGTAGATAAGTGCGATTTCCTTTCTTCTAGGGTCCTAATTCATTTCTTATTCCCATTGCTACCAAGTCTTTTCTTGCTTTAAGGCCATCCTTAGACTTTCCTTGTATATTGAGTAACGTACCAATAACACTTTCAAATACATTTTTTTCAATATGCATAACATCAAGAAAATGTCGTACATACAACGACTTCCAATACGGCAACTCAAACAAAATTGACCTCTTCTTCCACCCACGCGTGGTAAGCGTATGAGCAAAAGGCTTGCCAAACTGAGTACTCACATCTTTCACCTTTGCAAAAATTTGATCGCCGGTCAATGTAGGTGGTGCTCTACGTTGTTCTGAATTTCCATTGAATTCTTGTCTCCACCCACGGTACTGATGATTAGAACTTAAGAATCTACGATGACCAAGAAAGACATTCTTCTGACCAAATTCCAACCGCGTCCAATCTGTGTTTTCTTCACAGATAGGACACGCACATTGACCTTTAATGCTATACCCCGATAGATTTCCGTATGCTGGGAAATCATTAATTGTGCCAAACAACATGGCCCTCAAATTAAAACTTTCTTTCCTATATCCATCATAAACCTCCACACCGTTCTCCCACAAACTTTTTAAGTCTTCGATTAAAGGTGTCAGGTATACGTCTATGTCGTTTCCTGGTTGTTTAGGGCCAGAAATTAACATAGATAACATCATGTACTTACGCTTCATACATAGCCATGGAGGTAGGTTATAAATCATAAGAATTACAGGCCAGGTGGAATGGGAGATACTTTGTAGACCGTGCGGATTCATTCCATCAGTCGATAATGCCAAGCGAAGGTTTCTAGCTTCTTCTCCAAAATCAGGATAATCATTATCAATTTTCATCCACTGTGGTGAATCTGCCGGATGTCGATACTTCCCATCTATAATTCTATCATCTGCATGCCAAGTAAGGTGTTTCGCATCTGTTTCACTACGAAACATGCGTCTGAATCTCGGAATTATAGGAAAATACCATAAGACTTTTGCTGGTGACAACTTCTTCTTATACCGAGATACACCGCATTTAGGACACTCGTTTAATGATGCATACTCATTTCGAAACAAAATGCAATCATTTGGACAAGCATGTATCTTATCATAGCTCATACCAATAGAGCATAACATTTTTTTAGCTTCATAGGTTCGATTGGGAAGAACATTATCCTCCGGAAGCATCTCTTGAAGTAGGGCTAACAACTCTGTGAAACTTTTATCCGACCATCCATTACCCGCCTTTAAGTTGTACAACTTTAATACCGCAGACAATCTTGTGAAAGTAGTGCAACCTTTATACAACGGCTTCTCTGCATCGCTTACCAACCTCTCAAACATCTTTGGACAATCTTTAAGATCTTCTTCAAGTGCTTCTGCAATATCTTCGACTCGATCACAATCGTATGTATCCCTACCATTGTCCTTTGAAGTAGAGGTCGTATTGTTCTGGGGTTCAACATTCTCGTTACTTATCTCACCGTGTAATGTCCAACATATGTAACTTCGATCAATTCCATGTCTCATTAAATGAGATTCCAACTGAACCGCGTCAATTCGACGCCCATAACAGCAACCTAAGCAAGGACATGTGATCCTACTGGGGTCTTTGGCGTGTTCAACAGCAAACTTAACGAAGTTCGATACCCCATTCTCGTACTCTTTTGACAATCGATTAACAGACATCCAATTTTTATCCATACTATGAAAGTTAGGCAAAAACAAAGAATACCTGTAAAGAAATCACTAACTTCTAAGAAAGTTGTACAGTAGGATGCTTGGAAACAATCACAACCTTGCTCTTCTCAGGTAACCCCTATAACAGACAATATATACATTTTATTAAAATCATATTAATAATTAACCAAAACAAAAAAACTAGATAATCCAACAAAACAAATCATATTAAAAAAAAGTAGATATACTATAATAAACTATTCTACTATTAAAGCATACTTTCATTAATATGATTTTAAACTATTCTAAACTATTTTATAATGCTCAAAATGACATGGACTAAATTAAAGCATACTCTCATAAATGGTGGAAATGGACTAAATTATTCTAAACTATTCTAAACTATTTCATTAATATGATTTTAAACTATTCTAAACTATTAAATCATACTCTCAAAAATGGTAGAAATAGACTAAATTATTCTAAACTATTATAAACTATTGCATTAATATGATTTTAAACTATTCTAAATTATTAAAGCATACTCTAAAAAATTTTGGTAATGGACTAAATTATTCTAAACTAATTTATAATGCTCAAAATTCATTGTGGCATTTCAACAAACACCTTGCATACAAAACTCAAGCCAATATCAAAAGAGTAATGCTCATCAATGGTATCAACAAAAACAAGTCAATAACTCAGAAAGAAGTAGCACTAACATCATCTAATCCAGAAAAATGCAATATTAAGACAATAATCCATAAAAATGCCGTAACAGTCGCGGATTTACCGTAACGGTGGAGGAGAACGAACGGTGAACGGCGGCGAAAGGGAACGGCGAACGGCGGCGAAAACAAATGGAAGACGGCGGCGCAAACGGACGGCGACGAAAGCTTCAACGTAGGGTGAAAATGGAAGATAGGGCAATGGAGAAATGAAGAAACGAAGAAGAAAACGAAAAAACGCGTGTTCTGTTTCGTTTACAATTCTGGAGGGTATATAAAAATTATTATACTAATACCTTTAGCAGCGCTTTTTAAAGGCCTTTAGCAGCGCTTTTAAAAGCGCTTTCATAGGGTGCATTAGCAATGACATATAGCAGCGCTTTATAAAAAAAGCGCTCTCGTAGGGTCCCCTTTTAGCAGCGCTTTTAAAAAGCGCTTTCTAAGGGTCCCCTTTTAGTAGCGCTTTTTAAAAAAGCGCTGTCTTTGGTAGGTAATTTTTTTCTTTTTTTTTTACTGACTATTTAGCAGCGCTTTTTTTAAAAGCGTTGTCTTTTGTGCGCTGCTAAAAATCAATTCTGGCGTAGTGATGCGACGTCTTGCCGAGTAAACTTAGGACTAACCCTTAGGTCTTTTTAGGTCACTCTATCCTTTAGCTCAGTATATATTTTAAACAGATAATAAAATAAAAAAGCATACAATAAACAAAAAGTTCCTGTAGAGTACTACAGAAGTTTAGGGTGCTAGTACCTTCCCTAAGCTTCACCAACCCCTTACCTAGGTCTCTCCCCGCATTGTGTTTACGATGCAAAAATAGGTTTTTCCTATTTTAACCTTTTCCTTCGGATAAATCAAAGAGCGTTGTGAATTAAGAATTGTGATTCAAATTAATTAATAATTTGATATCCTATTTCCACCGCAACAGGTTTGTTTGGAAGTATTATGTTTAGTTAAAGTTTGTATGACTTCAACATGAATGTAATAGTTGGATTTTAATATATGGATTGTATCCGTTTAGTTAATTTCAGTTTTTGCAGTTCAACATGAATGAATATAAAAGTTTTGGATTATATCTTGTCAAAGTGTTTTTATGTTTTTATGTTTGATATAACAGTTTTGGATTATATTTGGTATATAACAGCAGCATACATAAAGCAGCATACATATAATAGTTTGGACTGCTTTTAGGTTCTGCTTTTAGGTTAAAGTGTTTTAAAGTTTTGGTTAACATACAATTGGTATAACAGTTTTGGTGTATAACAATTTTGGTTAACATATAATTGGTTATACATATAACAATTTTATAGCAGTTTTGGTGTATAACAGTTTTATAGTTTGGACTGTTTTTAGGTGTATAACAGTTTTGGTGTATAACAGTTTTATAGTTTGGATTGCTTTGGTGTATAACAGTTTTGGTTAACATACAATTGATTATACATATAACAGTTTTGGTTATACAATTGGTTATACATATATCACAGTTTTAGGTTCTGCTTTTTGGTATATAACAGTTTTGGATTATATCACAGCAGTAGAGTACAACATGTTCAAATTATAAACATGTAATACTTTCCAAAACAACATGTTCATGGCAGCAGTAAAATACAACAATTGTAGAACTTGTTCATGACAGCAGTAGAGTACAACATGTTCAAATTATAACAACATAAACTTGTTCATGACAACAACAGTAGAATGTAATAGACTTGTTCCAAAACGATAGCAATACAATACATAAACTTGTTCTAGGTAACTAAACATGTTCCACAACTTAGAGTTTCTTCTTTGGCGTGGTCCTCTTTGTTGGAGTAGACCTCCTTGTTACTGGGCCAACAACATTCTTCGCAGCACTCAACCTAGTTGTAGGACCAGGTGGCACAAAAGGTCTTGTTAGGAAGCTTTTGTGTCTTGCCCTTAGCAGCCTTTATATTAGAAGTCTGAGATGCTTGGCAAGATTGTTGAGTAGGCTGAGTTGTTGAAGTAGGAATGTGTTGACTAGCATGAACACATGGGAGCCCTGTGAGTTCCCATCTTCTGCATGAACATATCTGATCTTTCAGGTTCACAATAAATTTGTTAGCTTGATTTTGTATGTGCCTTACTTCAAACATATGTTCATCATACATCCTAAATGATTAAACAAACAAAAGTACATTAGTCACATGTATGTCATAAACAAACAAAATACATTACTCACATGCTGTGACATACCTTACTAGCCAGTTGTTGGTGTATGTGCTTGTGACATCAAGTTTCTTTCTAATATTGGGCAAAATATCATTCTCATCCAAAGTTCCAAATCTCATTCTGTTATTTGCCCTTCTCTCCATCATGTATGTTCTGATGTCTTCTAACATAGTGATTAGAGGTTTTTCCCTTGCTTCAAGAATGACATTATTAAAGGACTCAGACATGTTGTTGAGAAAAACATCACATTTGTTTTCAGTCCTAAAGTAAGATCTACTCCAAAACCTTGGTGGGGTCTTCATCATATGTTTAAATGCTTCTTCATTGATGGCCCGCATTCCCTTCATCACTTTTTCCCATGACTGTGGGTATGTTGACTTGGAAGTCTTCCATATTATGTCCTTCAACATCTTTCCAGGAAACTTTTTTCTAAAATTGTTATAAAGGTGCCTAACACAAAACATGTGCTCCACCCTTGGCAATAACTCATCCATAGTAGGTAGCAGACCATGCAATACAACATCAGCATACAACAACAGCAGGGTTCATTAATCAGTATAGCTAACTTTATAATATAATCTGAAACCTGAAACTTATAATGGAAACAGCAGCACATCATACATATAGCAACATATTTGGTAACATCATATTTGGTAACATCCTAAATGACAGGTTTTAGCTGAACCAAACAAGAATAGGTAACATCCAAAATGACATCTTACTTACTTTCATAGTAAAAGAGCATTTGAAACAGCAGGATCCTAAGAAAAAATAAGTGAAGCTACAACTTCTATACAGTAGAAGACAATACAAAAATTAGATGTCATGATTCACAATTTCATATGGGTTGAGAATCTATTAATTCAAAAAATTGGATGTCATGATTCACAATTTCATAACAACAACACATCATACATATAACAGTTTGGATGAGTTATTTCATAACAGCAGCACATCATACATATAACAGTTTGGATGATATTTCATAATACCTATAAACAACAACATCAGCATACATAACTTAGGTTCATATTTGGTATATAACAATAAGATACATATAACAACATATTTGGTATATAGCAGCATATTTGGTATGAGATGAAAAACAGCAGGATACACATAAAACCATAAGAATAAATGAAAAACTTGCCTTTTGTTGGTCTGAGATGAAGGTGTAAGTCAGGCATTCATCTTTGCCTCCAAGGTCATCAATTAACAGCTCTAAAAACCAAGTCCAGCTATCCTTGTTTTCACTCTCCACAATTGCATATGCTATGGGAAGCATCTGATCATTAGGATCCCTCCCAATGGCAGCTAGTATCTGCCCTCCACACAACCCCTTAAGAAAACACCCATCTAGACCTATTACATGCCTGCACAACTTAAAGCTTTCCTTACATGCAGCAAAACATATGTAAAGCCTTCTAAAATATGGTTTTTCATCCTCAACACCTACTTGTACAGGCTCAACATAGAGCTTAACTGTTGACCCTGGATTGGCTCTTAACAATTCATGACAGTAGTCATAAACCCTTGTGTAATCTCCCAAAAAGGAACCATCTACATACTCTCTAGCTGCGGATCTTGCTCTTATAGCTTTGGTTTTGTTGACCCCAACATTCCACTTTTTTTGTGCCTTCTCCTTGATATCTTTTATACTCAACCTTGGATTGTTTTTCAAGCTATTTTGAATTCTTTTACTCAACCACTTTGTACTCATCAGCTTCACATTATACTCTATACTGCAACTGTGTTTATCAATTACTTTCCTGAGTTGCCAAGTGTCTTCAGTTGACAACTTGCTACAATAAGCCTCTCACTCACAACCAACTTTACATCTAACCCTTATCCTAACTATGTCATTTTTTACAAACCTTAGGTCTCTACCATTTTGAACAACATAAGTTGTTATTGCTTCCCTAAAATCATCCTTTGAACTAAAGTACATTCCCACATCCCACTTGTAATCTGACATGTCTTTTGGCTGTCTGAAAATTTGATGTTTTTTTCTTACAACTCCACTGCTATCATCACTGTCACAACCACTTTGTATTTCCTCACTGTCATTGTCACTTCCTTTACCATTATTTTCTACAACTTCTCTGTTACCATTATTTTCAAGACCAACTAGAGCATCAAGTTCATCCTCCCTAATCTCATCACACCCATCAGACTCATCCTCAAAAGCAACATCTTCTGCGCTATCATAATTGTAGTCCTCATCTTCACTATCATCAAATGATAGACTTAAGTCATCATACACTGCAGCTTTGCCTTTTCCAACTCCAACATTACCTTGTTCCCCTGCAGCACTCCCTTTTTCAACTCCAACAGTATCCACTGCAGGAACCTCATCAACTCTAACATTGGCTTCATCAACCCTAACTTCACCTTCCACAACTTCTTCATGTAGTTTACTAAGTAACTCCTCTACCTCATATACAATTTCAACAGGGTCCTCATCAACTTCATCAACAACAACATCATAATAGTCAGGTTGAGACAATGTGTGTTCAATATAAATATCAATAGTTTGGTGCACCCTATACAGATCTATAATTTCTAAAGCACCATTGTCATCAACAAGTCGGTTCATCCCAAATTGAGGCTCCTTGTAAAATATTGTTTCAAACTCCCTATAACCTAAGTCTTTCAATACACCTGTCGCTACTCGAAAAATGCATCGCGCAACGACGGGGAGGCGAAAAAGATAGACAGAAGAGTCGCCATCGAACTTTATTTATCCCATGAGGGGAAAGGAAAATATCGAGAAAACCTTAAGAAAAGAAAGGATAAGATGGTCTCGCAACCAAGAACGGGTTCGGAAGCCGGTTATGCGAGGGGAAGGTATTAGCACCCCTCGCATCCATCGTACTCGATGGGAACCTTTTGTTTGTCGATGTATGAATTTACTTGCTAAAATATTATGCTACAAAAGTGTGTTTCAAAGGGAGAGAGAGAGAGAGAAAGGGTTAGAAATAGGGAAAGAGAGGTAACGGGGAAGAAGAGAGAAAGAACAGACTCGGTAGGACTTCGCAGTCCCATGCCTACGTATTCTCAATAGATGTGAGAAAGTCAGAGTCGACGTAGTTCGGGGCTACGGATATGGGGGGGAAAGTGCTCGGCAAGGATTGTGGCCCTTGTGCCTACGTATCTTTACTTGAAAAAGTAAAGAATCAGAGCAGCCGTAGTTCGGCCTACGGTGTGTTGATGTTTTTTATGGATGATGCTATCGTGCGCATTCTAGCAGTTAGGTGTTTTGCTGCTCGCTCGTTGGAGACTTAGGCATTACCTGTTTGCGGTAGAACGGACGTAACATATCCTTTTGAAAGATTGATTAGTTTTCGCCACGCGGGGCAAGAAGTCACGTTTGATTGATTGGATTGTTTTTTAAGGGGCGAGACAGGTCCTCGGATAGTAACCCCTACGGGTAGTACCCAATTCGTTATCTCAAAGTTTTTGTTATAAAAGGGTGTGGCGAACGAGGCGTCTTCATATTGAAAGACGAGCGTCGAAACCACCCTCACTACAGTGGGCATCCCTACGCTCGGAGAAGAAGAGGTCTACACCCAATCCTCTCTCTTTAATTCAATGCAAAGAGAACTTCATTCTCTTATTAAAGGTGTTTTTGGTTTCGAATGGTAAGTGCTTTGTGACATAGAACCCTACGGTAAACGTCAGCACTCGGGATAGGAGAAGGCCTACGCCTAACCACTCCACGACCATTCAAGTTTTTGTTGAGAAAATGGTTTGAAAATACACTCGGTGCAGGACCGAGGTTTTAGGTGTGAAAAGGGTTGCGGGATAAAGTTGTGAAAACGAGATGGTGGATAAAGTCGCGTCTTCGTATTGAAAGACGAATATCAAGACCACCCTCACTACAGTGGGCATCCCAACATTCGGAGAGGAAGAGGTCTACACCTAATCCTCTCTTTTTAATTCAATACAAAGAGAAATTGATTTATTATGGAAAGTAGACTCGGTACGAGACCGAGGTTTTCTGAGGAAATGTTGGAAGCGCCTTTGTATTGACAGCCGAGCATCGAGACCACCCTCACTACAGTGGGCATCCCTACGCTCGAAGAAGAAAAGGTCTACACCCAATCCTCTTTTTAGCTCAACACAAAGGAATGATTTTAAGGAGATGAGATTCGAACATGGACGGGAAGCGTCTTCGTATTGAAAGACGAGTGTCGGAACCACCCTCACTACAGTGGGCATCCCAACACTCGGAGAGGAAGAAAGTCTACACTTAATCCCCTCTTTTTAATTCAATACAAAGAATTTGATTCCTTATTGATGATTGTTTGACAGAGTTTTGAATCGAGTCGGGACAAGTAACGAAGAGGGAAAAGAGGTGGTCTCAGATCCAACATTACCTATCAATAATTTGACTGGTAATGAATTACGGAGGTCTCGTCATCGACCAAAACGAGTGAAATGGGACAAAATGGCCAATAATAAATGAGAAATGGATTCAACTCTAAAAATAAAATGTTCTAAAATTTTAAATAATAAAGAAAAGATTTATAATATATACATAAAAAGGTCCTAAAAGAAATATAACATAGAAAGGTTAAATATAAAAAAGTATATATGAACTCTAAAATAAAAATAATGTTAATTAATGAAAATATTTTTAGGAAAAATAAAATAAAATAAACTGTTAATATGTATGTATAAAACTTAAAACTATTTTGAGAAGAAAAGAAATATTTACAGAATCTAAAAAAAGAACAGTTGTAAACATCATAAAAGAGACCGGGGGTTTGCGAATCATGGTGGGCCTCGAACCCATTCATCACATGGTTCAGGAGATAAACAATAACGAACTAAAAGAGGAACAGGGGCCAAATGATGAACTCCCCAAACCTAAATTCGCTCAGAAAGAAAACAAATCATTCAATACCCCGTTAAATCTCTCCTCGCGAAAAAATGGAGAAAACAAAACGACTCAACCTTCTCGCCATTTACCTGTTCAAGCTCAAAAGGTTGCTCGAATCAAGTCCGATTTGCATTCCTTCATTTCCACGAATTCGTTAGGTTTGGCTTCTCATTCGTCTAGCTCCCTTCTACTTCATCTATTCTGATTTTCTGATTCGATAATATTGATTGGGTTTATGGTTGTTCTATTGTTAGTTCGGAAACTTGGGCGTTTAGGGTTTGAGGCTGGTTTTGAAGATCCAATCTGGAGGAGATTTTGTGGTTTGTTTGACTTGGCGGATCTGAAAATAAATTTTATGATGGTGGAGAATGAAGATGAAGTGGAGGTTTAGGAAGATGTTTGAGTTGCTGAAACGAGGTTCGTGAAGTGAGGTTTGAAGTTCTGGATTTTGAGTTGAAACTTCTGGGTTATTAATGGAAGTTCAGTTGCTGTTGATGGTTATTGGGTGGGGCGAAGTTTGGATGTTCGTTTTTTTGTTGGTTGGATGCTATGAAGTTTAATGGTGTTTGTTGAATGGTTTTGGATTTCTGAAAAGTGAAGATAGTGGGAAGTTTGTTGGCTTTGTTGAATAGTGAGTGTTGAAACGGAGGGAGTTTTATTTGGGGTTTAGGACAGAATGATGAAGGTTGAAGGAGGGTGACGATAATTGATATTGGTGAGGGTGGAAGAAGGGTTGGCGGATGGTTGTTTGGGTATTATGAAGGAAGTTGTGTTATGGGGTGAAGATGATAGAGGTTTGAAGGTGATGGATGCTGCAAAAATGGGAGAAAGATGAAGATGAAGTTGGTGAAGGGTTTTTGGCTGCGCAGCAAAGGTTTCTTTTTAGGGTTTTTGTTTTCAGCCCCCTTTCTGAATGAAAAATCACAAAATATATATCACATGAGATTTAGGGTTTTGCTTGTGTTTGTATCACCCCTGCTATCACTTTCTGATGTTAAGAGTATGTCTTTCCATTTCAGTAAATTTGGCCCTGCTGTCCTCTGCTATCCCATTTTCTTGTCTTTGAATTTTATTCTCTTTTTTTTTTAAATTTGAAAATATCTGATTTTTTTTTTACCCTGAATTTTTACTATTTGGTTTGTGTTTTCAGGTTTCGATTGTGAGCACAATATGGAAGGTTATTTTGTAGTATTCCCCAATCTTGCTGCACCTTCTTATACCATTTTCGGT
Source organism: Lathyrus sativus (assembly GCA_963859935.3). NCBI lineage: Eukaryota > Viridiplantae > Streptophyta > Magnoliopsida > Fabales > Fabaceae > Lathyrus > Lathyrus sativus. The sequence goes on from OZ012741.1 coordinate 716,810,625, forward strand.
TGTTCCTCTGTCCATTTACACCAATATAATAGTGGTCTAACGGATCTGTAACCATGTCAAAATGTTTCAAACTGCAAGCATCATCGTCACAACTTGCAGGAGCATCTTCATTCTTCAAGCTGCACAGTGTCTCAGATGCTTCCACATTTTCAGATCCTCTTGGAATAACAGACTCCTCAATTTTAAAACTCTTGCTGCCTGAATTGTCACCACCTTCAATGGCAATACATTCATGAGAGCTGGTCTCACAAACATTAACAGGTGACAGACATTCAATTTCACGATTTGGCGGCGTGTGAACATGATTTAAGCTCCTTTGTCCCCTGGAGAATATTCCAGAGGCAAGTCTAGTGACAAATCGAATTGCTGCCAGCGGGACAGAAAGTGCTGCAGTCCTACTCAAGTCTCTCTCCCCATTCTCATCTGCTTCATAAGTGACGTTGCTTGAATTTTCCCTATTTACATCCTCTCTTGATTCCTCTAGGACTTCCATTTCATCATCATTGACGGTTTCCCAACTTGCAGCATCACTTATGTCACTCCCTGCTCTGTATTGTTGGGTTTGCAAATGACTTGGCGCTCGGTTAAGGGTTGTGGCTGACATACTAACTGGCGGCACTCGATTATGAGTTGGGGCTGGCATATTAACTGTTGGCATTCGATTCTGTGTTGCTGCTGAGACCTGAGGCATGTTCAGCGGGGATCGAGAAAAAAGTTGCTGTCTTTCTGCATCACTCAGTATGGCATTGTAAGGATCTGCGGAGGCAGAGTTGGACAAAGAAACATGAGTAGCAGAGGGACTGCTGGTTATCAAGGAATCCAAATTGGTTACTGAATTTTGTTGTGGTCCTAATGGCATGATTAGTTTCTGAAGTGTCAATGCTTCATTTGAACATGTTTCTTTATCTGAGAGCCTTGTAATGGCATGATTGATCTTTTGGGAGCCAAAGACTGAAAAACAGTTTTCCTGCTTAATCGGTGTCGAAACTTCTCGTTTCCTGGGTTGACCAATGGTTTGGGGATCTATAGGGTGTAAAGGAAGTCTAGAAATTTCAGACTTATCAAAGGCTTTCTTAGTTGACGGATTCAAGTTTCCTTCGGCTATTGCTTTGACTATAGTTGAGGGAAGTTCTGGTCCCAAAAAATCGAGGTTTTCAACAAGTGACTCGAGAAAATTTTCTGGAAGAGGCTTCAGGTGCTTGAGCTCTTTAGTACCGATATCATATATTCGAGCATGTTGAAATACAGCAAGTGCGTCTCTGAAGGATTTGGCATAATCTTCAGGCATTTGATCACCTTTCTCAAACTTAAGAACAGGCAATACACGATCGATATTCTGATACTTTGAAACTAAGGCATGGGCTCGAGCAACACCAATGCCAGGAACAGATGGAAGAAAATCACAGCCAGCTAAAACACACATACCTGTGAAAAGCTTCATATCAAAACTCCGAAATGAAGGTTTACAAGATTCGGCGGAAAAAATCTTCTCTAACTCTATTCTTTCACCGTTCCCTTCACGGTCCATCTTAAAAATAACATCTGGACAATCATAAGCTATCAGATCACTATCTTCTGTAATCACAGCTGCAATACCGCCCTTTTCGGTCTCAAGGTTGGACAGGTATGCTAACTGAGCATCAGCTTCATATGGAGCTACAACAAACTCAATGTTGGCTGATTTCAAAGTCTGAATAAGCTTATATGCCATAAGGGTAGTAATATTCACTGCTCTCTGAAAAAAAACTCAGAAGCAGCATTAACATTCCCTTCTTTGAGCTTGGCCATTGCCAAATCACGATAAGCATTTCTTTTTTTCTTTTGTTCCTCTCTTTCTCAGTTGCTGACTTGCAAGGAACATTGCCACCATCAAAAACAACAACTGGTGTTACTTTATAGTGCCGAAGCAGATTCACTCTATGCATAAAGTATTCAATGTAACGCAATTTCCTTTCACTATCAGAATCAAGACAAAGTTCCATACTACATGAATAAGCTCCTTTATGAAGCCATGAATATGCATCAGTACCCACGCGTTTGCCAGCGTAGTTCTTGATGTGAATGGGTTCAACGTAAGGTTTCATGAATCTGAGAAGATCTTTGATACCCATTTGCTATGTTCGTAGGTTTTCGTTTCTGGGTTTTGGGTTTTTGTTCGAGTTTTTTAAGGTTTTTTTTTATTTTGGATTAACTGATTGTACAACAAATTCTTTAATGAGTCCATTCCTTGCTTCATGCGTAATTCCATGACATTGGCTCCTCATTTTGTCCTCCACACATGATGTAATAAAACAAGTGGCTTCATACTTGTCTTAGAAATATTTGATTTGAAGATTGTAATAGCCTGATAAGGTAAGTGTGATCATGCTAGGAGCTTTTAAAGTGAATTGAAGTTCATCTTTAAACCAACTACCCTTAACAAAACGGCTCTCTTGTTCATGACCCGAAGTTGACAAATCAATAAATCCGACCTTGTTAATAACTTGACGTAGCTAAACAACACAACTTCCGATCAACTTGAAATGTGATAAAAAAACTTGAAACCAAACACACATGTTTTGTCCATACTGCCAAGAAATAAGGGCAATGCTTTCTTTCACCTCTTATGTTCAACACGTTAGCAATAACCTTGAGAAGCAACATGGGGCAATGCAAAATATATGAGAGGGTAGGACAAATTTGGGGTATGACAGATGCCCCTATCTAATTGACTTAGACCGAGTAAGATGAAATGTTGCAGCGTTCATTCTTTCGAGGTAGAAGACAATTAGATATAAAGAAGACCCTGAATTTGTCCGAAAAGGAAAGGAAATCCTGGGAACTGAAAATGATGGATGAAGTACCTCTGAGTAGGCTGTAAATAACTGGCAAAAGGTCATCATCACCAAAGGATGATGAGACGAAACACACAAGGCTACTACCACCAAAAGGATGGTAAAGCAAACATCATCGCATAATCTGACATTAATCCAAGTGACAGGCCCCCCACCAAAAGGATGATGGAGCGAAACAAAATCAACCCTAACACCAAAAGGATGTAGGGATCCATTATCAAAAGGATAATGGAAAACGCACGCTAGTCATGACACCAAAGGGATGTCAGACCCATCACCAAAAAGGATGATGGAGCGGAAAACAATCAACCCTAACACCAAAACGGATGATAGGGGGATAAGCTTCTCTGAAGAGATTGCCACTTATCGCTGAAGATGGATAAGCTTCTCTGAAGAGATTGCCACTTATCACTGAAGAAGGATAAGCTTCTCTGAAGAGATTGCCACTTATCACTGAAGATGGATAAGCTTCTCTGAAGAGATTGCCACTTATCACTGAAGATGGATAAGCTTCTCTGAAGAGATTGCCACTTATCACTGAAGATGGATAAGCTTCTCTGAAGAGATTGCCACTTATCACTGAAGATGGATAAGCTTCTCTGAAGAGACTGCCACTTATCACTGAAGATGGATAAGCTTCTCTGAAGAGAGTGCCACTTATCACTGAAGATGGATAAGCTTCTCTGAAGAGATTGCCACTTATCGCTGAAGATGGATAAGCTTCTCTGAAGAGATTGCCACTTATCACTGAAGATGGATAAGCTTCTCTGAAGAGATTGCCACTTATCACTGAAGATGGATAAGCTTCTCTGAAGAGACTGCCACTTATCACTGAAGATGGATAAGCTTCTCCGAAGAGAGTGCCACTTATCACTGAAGATGGATAAGCTTCTCTGAAGAGATTGCCACTTATCGCTGAAGAATGGATAAGCTTCTCTGAAGAGATTGCCACTTATCACTGAAGATGGATAAGCTTCTCTGAAGAGAGTGCCACTTATCACTGAAGATGGATAAGCTTCTCTGAAGAGATTGCCACTTATCGCTGAAGAATGGATAAGCTTTTCTGAAGAGATTGCCACTTATCACTGAAGATGGATAAGCTTCTCTGAAGAGATTGCCACTTATCACTGAAGATGGATAAGCTTCTCTGAAGAGATTGCCACTTATCGCTGAAGATGGATAAGCTTCTCTGAAGAGATTGCCACTTATCGCTGAAGATGGATAAGCTTCTCTGAAGAGATTGCCACTTATCGCTGAAGATGGATAAGCTTCTCTGAAGAGATTGCCACTTATCGCTGAAGATGGATAAGCTTCTCTGAAGAGATTGCCACTTATCGCTGAAGATGGATAAGCTTCTCTGAAGAGATTGCCACTTATCGCTGAAGATGGATAAGCTTCTCTGAAGAGATTGCCACTTATCGCTGAAGATGGATAAGCTTCTCTGAAGAGATTGCCACTTATCGCTGAAGATGGATAAGCTTCTCTGAAGAGATTGCCACTTATCGCTGAAGATGGATAAGCTTCTCTGAAGAGATAAGCTTCTCTGAAGAGATTGCCACTTATCGCTGAAGATGGATAAGCTTCTCTGAAGAGATTGCCACTTATCGCTGAAGATGGATAAGCTTCTCTGAAGAGATTGCCACTTATCGCTGAAGATGGATAAGCTTCTCTGAAGAGATTGCCACTTATCGCTGAAGATGGATAAGCTTCTCTGAAGAGATTGCCACTTATCGCTGAAGATGGATAAGCTTCTCTGAAGAGATTGCCACTTATCGCTGAAGATGGATAAGCTTCTCTGAAGAGATTGCCACTTATCACTGAAGATGGATAAGCTTCTCTGAAGAGATTGCCACTTATCACTGAAGATGGATAAGCTTCTCTGAAGAGATTGCCACTTATCACTGAAGATGGATAAGCTTCTCTGAAGAGATTGCCACTTATCGCTGAAGATGGATAAGCCTCTCTGAAGAGATTGCCACTTATCACTGAAGATGGATAAGCTTCTCTGAAGAGATTGCCACTTATCGCTGAAGATGGATAAGCTTCTCTGAAGAGATTGCCACTTATCACTGAAGATGGATAAGCTTCTCTGAAGAGATTGCCACTTATCACTGAAGATGGATAAGCTTCTCTGAAGAGATTGCCACTTATCACTGAAGATGGATAAGCTTCTCTGAAGAGATTGCCACTTATCGCTGAAGATGGATAAGCTTCTCTGAAGAGATTGCCACTTATCACTGAAGATGGATAAGCTTCTCTGAAGAGATTGCCACTTATCACTGAAGATGGATAAGCTTCTCTGAAGAGATTGCCACTTATCGCTGAAGATGGATAAGCTTCTCTGAAGAGATTGCCACTTATCACTGAAGATGGATAAGCTTCTCTGAAGAGATTGCCACTTATCACTGAAGATGGATAAGCTTCTCTGAAGAGATTGCCACTTATCACTGAAGATGGATAAGCTTCTCTGAAGAGATTGCCACTTATCGCTGAAGATGGATAAGCTTCTCTGAAGAGATTGCCACTTATCGCTGAAGATGGATAAGCTTCTCTGAAGAGATTGCCACTTATCGCTGAAGATGGATAAGCTTCTCTGAAGAGATTGCCACTTATCGCTGAAGATGGATAAGCTTCTCTGAAGAGATTGCCACTTATCGCTGAAGATGGATAAGCTTCTCTGAAGAGATTGCCACTTATCGCTGAAGATGGATAAGCTTCTCTGAAGAGATTGCCACTTATCACTGAAGATGGATAAGCTTCTCTGAAGAGATTGCCACTTATCACTGAAGATGGATAAGCTTCTCTGAAGAGATTGCCACTTATCACTGAAGATGGATAAGCTTCTCTGGAGAGATTGCCACTTATCGCTGAAGATGGATAAGCCTCTCTGAAGAGATTGCCACTTATCACTGAAGATGGATAAGCTTCTCTGAAGAGATTGCCACTTATCGCTGAAGATGGATAAGCTTCTCTGAAGAGATTGCCACTTATCACTGAAGATGGATAAGCTTCTCTGAAGAGATTGCCACTTATCACTGAAGATGGATAAGCTTCTCTGAAGAGATTGCCACTTATCACTGAAGATGGATAAGCTTCTCTGAAGAGATTGCCACTTATCGCTGAAGATGGATAAGCTTCTCTGAAGAGATTGCCACTTATCACTGAAGATGGATAAGCTTCTCTGAAGAGATTGCCACTTATCGCTGAAGATGGATAAGCTTCTCTGAAGAGATTGCCACTTATCACTGAAGATGGATAAGCTTCTCTGAAGAGATTGCCACTTATCACTGAAGATGGATAAGCTTCTCTGAAGAGATTGCCACTTATCACTGAAGATGGATAAGCTTCTCTGAAGAGATTGCCACTTATCGCTGAAGAATGGATAAGCTTCTCTGAAGAGATTGCCACTTATCGCTGAAGATGGATAAGCTTCTCTGAAGAGATTGCCACTTATCTTTGAAGATGGATAAGCTTCTCTGAAGAGATTGCCACTTATCACTGAAGTCTGCTGGAGACAATTCACTGGGGATCACCCATGGATTTACTGGAGATGCCCCTGTCTGGGCTGAATGTTGATTTTGAAGACCTGATTGACCACGAGGTTGAAATACATCGTGCGATACATCCATGGTCTTACAAGAGATGCCCCTGACTGGGCTAAATCTTGCTTTGAAGCTCTTGACTTTTTGGGAGGACCCACGATTTTGCAAGAGATGCCCCTGACTGGGCTGAAGGTTGCTTTGAAGCTCAAAATGTTGCACAACTTCATGGGGAATGCCCATAGTCTTGTGGAGAATGCCCCTGATTGGGCTCAATCTTGCCTTGATATCTTCTGACTCTAGTAAGAGAAACCCACGGTCTTACAAGAGGTGCCCCTGTCTGGGCTGATGATCTTGGAAACCTTCGTGATCGATCCTAGAACTGAGCTCGCATATGCGAATGCTTGATGATAATGATATTCCATAACAAGTGGAAATGCAAATGCAAATGCTAACACGCGGAGATGCAAGAGCTGGGGGGTATGACATGATCCTGGATATGCATATGGTACAAGATGCTTATGAAGTCGAATGCGATGCGTATGATGTATAGGATTGTGGATAGTAATGGGAGTGCAGGTGCTGGCATGACGGACTTTGGTGGTGGGAAAGTGAAAGATAAGCCTGACTTCCCGACATCATCTATTTATGATGTATAAAGAACTTGGATGTGTTGAGATTTTCAGCTCATGGCCTGCTCTGCCGGGTTTGACGACCTTGTCAGTCAAGTCGTTACAAGATTTAGAATGATGTTCCTGCGTATTCTTTAGAGTCATGGTCACCCTTTAGTTACCCCAAGAGGGTAAGTTATCCCTTAGTCTATTTTACCATAATGTCATTATATGCAAAACCCATCATCAAATAAATGAAACTTGCAACCAAAGGATAAATAAAAACAGAAAAGCTTTGATGAAAGTAATTTTATTGATGAACACCCATAAATGGGAAAATTACAAAAGGAGGCAATTCCTAAAAGAGGTAACTGCTTTTAAAAGAGAAAAATAAAGACTAAGACAATGTTGAAACATGGTCCCTGTCAAGTTTCAAATCCGCTATGGCCCATATGTCTCTGAAGACCCTTCACGCCTTGCTTTTGAGCGCCAGAATCGAATTGATCTTTCTCAGTCGTGAGCTTGACGGTTACGAGGAATAATTCACACGTCCTTTCAAGATGCAGTCCTGCCTTTTTGAATCCCTAACTTTTGCCTAAGCCGCCTTTTCAGGTTTTCAGCCTATCAGGATACCCTTTTTTTTTTACTTCTAGTCCCTAATCTTGCCTGAACCATTTTTATGGTTCACCAGGACGCCCATTTTTGCGTGGATTTTCTTTTTGGGTCCACCGGGTCTATCTTTTAGGCATAATATTTCTTAACTGCATCTGCATTCACAGGGGATGAGATATCGTCACCATCCATGGTTGACAGGATCAAGGCCCCTCCGGAGAAAACCTTCTTTACTACATACGGACCCTCATAGTTTGGTGCCCATTTTCCCCTTGGATCGACGTGAGTTGGCTGAATTTTCCTTAGCACCAAGTCTCCTGCTTGGATGTGTCGTGGGCGAATCTTCTTATCAAAGGCCCTCTTCAATCGTTTTTGGTATAATTGTCCATGACAGATGGCCGTCATGCGTTTCTCGTCGATGAGATTGAGTTGGTCGAGTCTAGCTTGTATCCATTCGGCCTCATCTAGCTTGACGTCTGCTAAAATCCTTAAGGAGGGAATCTCTACTTCAATGGGCAATACTGCTTCCATGCCATATACGAGAGAAAACGGGGTTGCCCCTGTGGAAGTGCGCACTGAGGTGCGGTAGCCATGCAACGCGAACGGCAACATCTCGTGCCAGTCTTTGTAAGTCTTCACCATCTTCTGGACGATTTTCTTAATGTTCTTATTTGCCGCCTCAACAGCTCCGTTCATCTTAGGGCGATAAGGTGTTGAATTGTGGTGTTCAATTTTGAAGTTTTCGCACAACTCTTTCATCATCTTATTGTTGAGGTTTGAACCATTGTCTGTAATGATCTTGTTCGGGATTCCATATCGACAAATAATCTCTTTTTTGATGAAGCGAGTCACCACTTGCTTAGTGACGTTGGCATAGGATGCCGCTTCTACCCATTTGGTAAAGTAATCGATGGCCACTAAGATAAAACGGTGCCCATTTGAAGCGGTTGGCTCGATGCGTCCGATTACATCTATACCCCACATAGCGAAGGGCCAGGGCGAAGTCAAAACATTCAGAGGGAGTGGTGAAGTATGGACCTTGTCTGCGTAAATTTGGCACTTGTGGCATGACTAGACATGGAGACAACAATCCGTTTCCATCGTCATCCAATAGTATCCTGCCCTCAAAATCTTTTTAACCATAGTATGACCACTAGCATGTGTCCCAAAAGATCCTTCATGCATTTCATTTATGATACGTTCTGCCTCGTGTTTATCCACGCATCTGAGTAGAACCGAATCGTAATTCCGCTTGTATAACACGTCACCACTGAGGAAGAACTTTGAGGAGAGCTTTCTGAGATACTTCTTGTCAGTGATAGTTATGCCTTCTGGATATTCTTGTGTCTCTAAATATCGCTTGATATCATAGAACCAAGGATGATTATCAGTTTTAGCTTCTTCCCCCTCAGCCGCTAGGCAATAAGCGGGTTCGTCCAAATATTCTAAACGGATGGATGGCACCTCATTCTCCCACTTGACTTGAAACATAGATGCTAGTGTTGCTAGAGCGTCAGCCAACTGATTTTCTCCTCTGGGAATGTGATGGAAAGTGATCTCATCAAAGTACGGGATTAACTTCAAGACATGATCTCTGTAAGGAATTAACTTGAGGTCCAGTGTTTCATACTCCCCTTTAATCTGGCATATGACAAGCGCGGAATCTCCATAGACTTCTAGAATCTTGATTCTATTATCAATGGCAGCTTCAATTCCGAAAATACAGGCTTCATATTCGGCCATGTTGTTAGTACACTTAAAGCATAATCTGGCGGTGAATGGCAGGTGAAAGCCAGTTGGAGAAGTGATGATTGCCCCAATTCCACAACCTTTGGCATTTGCGGCACCATCGAACACGAGCGTCCATCGCGATCCTGATTCGGGTCCCTCATTTGGGTCTGGCGTGGCATAATCTTTGGCAAACATGACGTCTTCGTCAGGGAAATAAAAACGCATAGGCTGGTAGTTGTCCATAGGTTGGTGGGCAAGGTATTCAGAGAGCACACTCCCTTTGATAGCTTTCTGCGTAACATACTGGATGTCATACTCTGTTAACACCATTTGCCAACGAGCTACCCGCCCGGTGAGAGCGGGCTTCTCGAATATGTATTTGACAGGATCCATCTTGGAGATCAACAAGGTCGTATGGGTGAGCATATATTGTCTCAAGCGTTTCGCTGCCCAAGCCAATGCGCAACATGTCTTCTCGAGCATCGAATATCTCGTTTCACAATCATTAAACTTCTTGCTGAGGTAATAGATTGCATGCTCTTTCCTGCCGGTTTCATCATGTTGTCCCAATACGCATCCCAAGGATCCCTCTAACACAGTCAGGTACATGATCAGGGGTCGTCCGGGAACCGGAGGCATCAAGATCGGCGGTTCTTGTAGGTATTCCTTTATCTTCTCAAAGGCTTTCTGACAGTTATCGTTCCATACCACGGCTTGATCCTTTCGAAGTAATTTGAAGATGGGCTCACAAGTGGCCGTTAGATGGGATATGAACCTGGCGATATAGTTCAACCTCCCAAGGAATCCTCGGACCTCTTTTTCAGTTTTGGGAGCCGGCATCTCCTGGATAGCTTTGACCTTATCTGGATCGACTTCAATCCCTTTCTGGCTCACAATAAAACCTAGCAATTTACCAGATCTTACACCAAAAGTGCATTTGTTGGGATTTAGTCTCAGCTGGAATTTCCTTAACCGGGCGAATAACTTTCCCAAGTGGGTAAGGTGCTCTTCCTCAGTCTGGGATTTCGCAATCATATCGTCTACATAACACTCAATCTCTTTATGTATCATGTCATGGAAAAGAGTGACCATTGCTCGCTGATATGTTGCGCCTGCGTTCTTAAGTCCAAATGGCATAACCTTGTAACAGAAAGTTCCCCATGGAGTGATGAAAGTCGTCTTTTCCATATCTTCGGGCGCCATCTTAATCTGGTTATATCCAGAAAAGCCATCCATAAATGAGAATACAGAAAATTGGGTTGTGTTGTCTACTAGCACATCAATGTGTGGCAAAGGGAAGTCATCTTTCGGACTTGCTCTATTAAGGTCTCTATAATCTACACACATTCGCACCTTCCCATCCTTTTTAGGTACTGGGACAATATTCGCTATCCATTGCGGATAGTTGGATACTGCCAGAAAACCAGCGTCCAATTGCTTTTGTACCTCTTCTTTGATCTTGAAAGACATCTCTGGCTTTGTTCTCCTCAACTTTTGCTTCACCGGCGGGCAACCTTTCTTGAGAGGTAGTTTGTGCATCACAATCTCTTCATCTAGACCGGGCATATCTTTGTAAGACCAAGCAAAAACGTCAACATACTCTCGAAGCAATATTATCAGTTTTGACTTAATCTCTGAATCCAAAGCTGCACCTATCTTGATTTCTTTGGCATCTTCTTCAGTTCCCATGTTGATGACTTCGACCTCTTCTTGGTAGGGCTGGATGACCTTTGACTCCTGCTTCAATAGTCTAGCTAGCTCTTCTGGGAGATCACAATCTTCCTCGCAGTCTTCGTCGGCTTGGTAGATCGGGTTATCAAAGTCATATTGGACCATAGCGGGGTCGTTATTGACAGGAGCAAAGGAAGATCTGCACGATGAATGACTTCATGCTTTATTATTATTTTTTTATATTTTTTAGAAAGGTTGACAGAAAAAGGAAAATAAAACAAAACATTGTCTTTCAAAGATAATTTTATGTGCAAAAAGTAAAAATGAAAGAAAGAGAGCGTAATTGGATGCGAAAGTTTATTTATTGATGATAAGTTATGCTTTAAAAGCAAAAGGCCCTACAACATGATACATATGCCTTGGGCAGAGCATATGATTTTTTTTAGATAAAATAAAAGGGGATTACTCGTCTACTAGAGTAACTTCGGGGATTTCAACGACTCTCCAATTGTTCAAAGTTTGATTAGGCGCCCTAGGATACACCATACACAGCTCTTCATGATCTTCGGCTTCAGTTTCCAAAAACATGACTTGACCATCGACAAGGTGGCCTCCACTAGTAAAAACCAACGGAGTTATAAGCTCTTTGCCCTTATCAGTTGCATTCTTCTGCTTGTAGCCTAGACCAGCTCCATTTTTGTTGACGGGCAATTCCAACACCCTGCCCCATCCTCGCGGATGTCCTTCCTCTATCACCGTCCTCGCGTCCTTCCAAGTCACTATTGAAGATGCTGGCTTTTCGTAAATCATTTCAACATTGACCACTTCAAAAGCTTGAAACGGTGTCTCATGCACCTCATTTCCTACTTCCACGTAGCGGAAAGAAGCAAGATGGCTCACAAGAACATCTTCCTCACCCTCAATGATGACCATCTGATTGTTAATCATAAATTTGATCTTTTGATGCAAGGTTGAAGTTACAGCGCCTGCGGAATGAATCCACGGACGACCAAGAAGGCAACTGTAAGCGGGGTATATATCCATTACGTAAAATGTAATGATGAAAGTATGAGGTCCGATCTTGATCGGGAGGTCGACCTCGCCTACCACAGTTCTCTTAGCTCCATCAAAGGCTTTTACAATAGTTTGACTTGGCTTCATCACAAGTCCTTCAATTGACAGCTTGCACAACGAGCTTTTGGGTAATACATTCAGCGATGATCCAGTGTCAACGAGCACCCTAGAGAATACAACATCCACACATTCGATGGTAATGTGCAAGGCCTTGTTATGATTTTTACCTTCGGGAGGTAATTCACTATCATTAAAGCTCAAAATATGACCTGATGCAATATTTCCCACCACTTCTTCAAACTGTACTACTGATATTTCCTCTGGCACATGGGCTGCCTTCAAGAATTTTAGCAATGCTTCTTGATGGGCCTTTGAACACATTAACAATGACAGCATGGATATCTTTGAAGGCGTCTGATTGAGCTGATCAATCACTTTGTAATCGCTCTTCTGAATGATTCTTAGAAACTCCTCCGCTTCATCATTTGGGATGCCTTTCTGTTTAGACGACTGCCCCTGTTCATTGGTGCTCGGTACGGCAGTACCTTTCCTTGTATTGTCACTGCTGTTGACAGGAGGTGCAGTCGGGGCGAAGATTCGACCACTTCTAGTGACGCCTCCGGTTCCCACGATGTTCTCTACAGTCTTCTTTTCTTCCAATACATCTTCTTCTGCCACCTTCTGTCCATTGAGAAAAATAGCTTCATCGTATAACCAAGGTACAGCTTTGGTGCTCTTGTACGGAAACGGAGATGGGGTCGAAATGACAAGCTGGTTCATTGATGGCGGAGACATAGGTATCTTAACTGGATCATACGGGATCTGCAGTGGGATAGAAGTATGTCCGTACATGTTGTCCCATTCTTCCTCATCGCACGGTATGGTCAATAGTGTGCGGTTCGAATTGTCAACTGGGATCCAAAGCTCATATCCATCATCATATGGTATCTCCAATGTTTCGAACGGAATTTCAAGAGTAGCAACTTCCTCAATCTTTGATAGTTGTTCTGCTACTAATACACCCTGCTCAATCAGGCCTTGTATGCCTTTCTTCAGCTCAGCGCATCCTTGAGATCCGTCCATGCAAACATGGCAATTAGTTGGACATCCTGGGTAAATGTTTTTCAACAAGAGTTGCTCCTTAATAGTGGAAAGTGGGGTCCTCAATTTCTCAATATCCGAAATTAATCGGATCCCCTTAGAGCCTTCAATCATGTTTGTTGAGTGGTGAGGTGGCATTGGATTAGATTTGATGTTCGGAGTATTTCGGGTAAAGTTTATCGCTTTGGAGTCGATAAGATTTTGCACAATGTATTTTAAAGCTTTGCAATTCTCGATGCTATGGCCTGGGGCGCCAGAGTGGAATTCGCATCTCGCATTTACATCGTAGCCGTAGGGGAGAACAGCCGGAGGATCTTTCATTTCCCTAAGTTGAACGAGACCTGCTTTCAACAAGAACGGAAGCAATTTGGCGTAAGTGGACGGAATTGGATCAAGCCTCCTTTCTGGCTTTCTCTGCCCTTGATACTGATTTTGTCTTGGTTGATAGGGTTGTTGTTGTCGATTTTGCTGAGGCGCAGGCTGATTTGCCGGAATAGAAAGTGGCTGCTGTGGAGCGATGGCAGCAATGTGGTGATAACCTTGGTGAGTTCTCCTTCCATTGGTGAACACTGCACTAGCTTCGCCTTCCCTTTTCTTAACGAAACCCTGATAAGGCTTCTTGACCCCGCTTGCAGATCCGCCTGCATTCTGAATTTTTCCCGCCTTCATGAAACTCTCTAATCTCTCTCCAGCCATAACAAGTTCAGAAAACACCGTGGAGGTTGAGGATGCTAACCGCTCAAAGATCGGTCCTTGTAGCGTGCCCATGAATAGGTCTGTCAGTTCTTTCTCCATCAGTGGAGGTTGTACCCTTGCAGCTACTCCCCTCCATCTCTGCGCGAAGTCCTTAAAACACTCATTCGGCTTCTGAGTCAAATTCTGAAGCTGCATACGATTCGGAGCCATGTCAGTATTATACTGATAATGCTTCACGAAAGCGTCTGCCAACTCTTTCCAGCTTCTCACGTTGGATCGTTCAAGGTGCATATACCATTCTAGGGATGCCTCTGTTAAGCTATCTTGAAAGAAATGGATTAGTAGCTTCTCGTCATCAGAATAGGCGGCCATCTTCCTACAGTAAGACCTTATGTGGGTCTTAGGACAACTGTTACCCTTGTACTTCTCAAAGGTTGGAATTACAAACTTTGGAGGTATCTTAACTCCGGGTACAAGACATATTTCAGCGGCATCCAGTCCCAAAACATCGGGGCCTTGCAATGTCTTCACCATCTCCTGTAAAGCATTAAACTTCTTTTCTAATTCGGCGGTCTGTGGCCCATATGCTTCACCTGAATTCTCATAGAAACCTTCATGATCATCGTACTGGACTTGTGTTGGGATCGTAGTACCATGAGGATGAGTCGTACCGACTGGCGGAGGGACGGTGTTGATAGGTACGGCGCCGGCAGAAGTAGGAATTGCCCCAACAGGGGTTGGGGTGGCATCAACAGGAATTGGAATTGCACCACTTGCATTGGGAACTGCACCAGCCAAAGTCTGATTAGCGCTCCTCTCCGCTGCTTGTCTCATCTCCTCTTGACTTCTGGCCATATTCTGAATCACCTCCATGAGTTGATTCATTTGCGTTTTCATGCCTAGCATCTCGCTTCTCATAGTAGCCTGGTCCTGCTCTATCTGATCCATGATTCTCTTCTGGCTATTCCTTGTGTTATACCGATGCCGTGAAGTCAGCATGCTTTACTCTTTCTGAAAGGGGTAAGCGGTGTGTAAGATCGGGTTGTAGGAAATGCAAAAAGAAAAAATGCGCAAACGTATGCAAAATGCTCGAGAGACTTTCGAGGCTTGTGATTATCATTGGTATCATAGAATCATGACTGAATAATAAAGAAGTGCACAATTTGGACCAAAAAGCAATCTTTCATTAATTTTAGAAAAAATTCATACAGACAAAAGCTGAATAAGCCGAAACTACAAGTCGTGCTACAAAAGAATACTGAATAACTAAAATTCTCTCTTTTGGAGACGTTCTTCAAGCTTCTTCGTCTCAAACATGAACCTCCTAACCATTTGGTCGCAGAGCTGGATAAAGTGGTGAACAGAAGGGGGGATATCATTTCCTTCCAAGTCTTGAATGGCGCTTTCCAACCTCCATGGGATATCACGGATCATGAGGTTGCAATGCTCCACCAAATTGTTGTACCTAGCACGACACATATCTAGAGTCGACTGGTAATAACAAATAGAATCCACATGGGTGTCCAACAACTCATTGAGCTGAGCCTCCTTCTCGAGCCACTGCGCACTATCTCTTTGCAAAGCCTCGAAACGATTCCTCCATAGAAGGGTTGTTTCTTGGGCAGTTTCCAATTCTTGACATTTGTTATTCCACAGGTCAGACGTGACATATGAGTCTTTCAATGCCTCCTCTTTGAGTCTTCGTTCATTTTCCACTAGGGTCAAAGCATTTCTCAGTCGTTCTTCAAGATCCCCAATATCAGCCTCAAGATTCTCTCGTATTTCCTTCTTTTCGGCAGAGGCTATCTCAAAGAAGTGCCATGCCCTATCACAAGAAGCTTTGGTGTCTTTTAAGCGTTGTCGGAGAGTTGTTAATGATGCATCAGCCCCTTCGTAACCCTGTTGGTACCTGACTCTCAGATCCGTTTCTAATTTTAGCTTCTTGCTACTTTCAGCTGCTTGATCCTGTTCAAACTCCACCTTTCTTTTGTACTGGCCGCTCTCCACCTTTGCTTGGTGGACTTCATTCTGAAGATCCTGGTTCTCCTTAGTCAACCTCTCCACTATTAGCTTCAGTTTTTCATATTCTTCTATGGACACATGAGTGGGAGCAGGAGGTGCTTCTTGCATAGAGGGCTCTAAGGGAAATGGTAACGACCTTTCAGCTACTCTAGCTAGTAACCACCGGTTGTATGGCTCCTTTGCCACGCAATTCTTTGCTTTTAACTCCTTCCTCCCCTTTGTATGAATCTTACCCCAAGCCTTAGCAATCTTCCTGACAAACGCAGGGTCCTCTGATGTGGCTAGCAAGAAGAAACTCTGAACCTTCTCTGCTTCGGGCTCGCCCTCCATAGCATAGCCCAACTGACGTAATGCCATGACTGGGTTATAGTTAATACAACCGGCCCTACCGATCAAAGGTACATTACTGAATTCTCCACAACTAAAAATGATTTCCACATCATAGTACTCAGGAGAGTACCAAGCAATATCACTAGCTTCCAGAGACATGATGCGTTGAGACCATTTTAATTTCTTCTTGTTTTCCATGAATGGCCCTTTCTTAGGTAAATGAGAAGCATACCACTTGTATAGTAGGTGAGAGCAGCATTGGATCATTCCCGCCTTCTTTTCACTCCTCCAATGAATAGAGTGATAAACATCGGCAAGGAGTGTAGGGATGGGATTCTTCTGCATGAAGAGAATGATGGCAGTGATGTCTATGAAATTGTCCACATTTGGAAAGAGGAAGATCCCATAAATCATTAGAGCAATGCTTATTCCGAACTTCTCCCAATCTTCGTCCACCTTGTATTGAGCAGCCTTTTCTAGCAGAAATTTCAATGGAAAACCCTGAACACCCCCTTTACTGGTTAGACCCTCTTTGACTTCCTCTTTGGTCATACGTAGAGTAAGGGCAATGGCAGGAGGTTTTGGTTCTTCTTCCAAGCCTGTGTATATAGGTTGATCCTTAATCTTGATGTTCAAAATGTGAGAATATTCCTCAAGAGTAGGGGCCAACTGATAGTTTTGAAAAGTGAAACATCTGAGAGGTGCATCATAGAACTGAGCCATAGCAAACAAAGCCCAAGTATCGACTCTAGAATGGAGGAGATCCAGCAGTTTCCCATACTTCCCCTGAAAGTTGATCTTGATAGCCTTTGGTACGTCAATCAGAATGTCTTGAATTAGTTCCAGCTTTGGTTCTCTAAACTTGATGGAATTTGTGCTTCACTTTCTTTGGTCAGTCATTGTATTCACCAATACCTGAGATAATCACAGTCTCTTAAGTCCCTTGATATGCGAGAAATGATATGCAATGCAATGTTTTATGAATGCACATGATAAAGAACACAAAACGAGATCAAGATCACTGGTCCTGCAAAAACAACACAAAATATTTCTCCCATCGGGTGGGTTATCTATTGGTTTGTAAGAGGGTATCCCAAAGGCTTTTAAACAAAGTCCTATGTACTAACCCTCGAAAGTTTTCCATCATAACGACTACTCGTAAGACGGTAATCCCTTCAAAGGATGAACACAGAGTCATGTCTTAGCAACCTTTGGAATAAGGTTCTACAAAGGTCCTCAGAGTCGCGGACTCCCACGTCGGAAATAAAGACGTCATTACGACTACACGTAAGACATAATCGTTCCAACGGGGTCTCATCTGAGCGGTGGAATTCGATCCAACTCAACGAGTCCTAAGTCTCGCAAATCAGAAAGAACCCACCTCCTATCTTAGTGTGTACTTGAAAGCTCGGGTAGAAAGCTTTATCTCACAAACCATCCAAATAAACCCAACAGTTAGTGAACATAACATAATAAAAAATAAAAGCAAATAAAACACAAACACGACAAACAAATTAGGTCTGGCTCGCTAGGGGGTTTCCCCAGCAGAGTCGCCAGCTGTCGCTACTCGAAAAATGCATCGCGCAACGACGGGGAGGCGAAAAAGATAGACAGAAGAGTCGCCATCGAACTTTATTTATCCCATGAGGGGAAAGGAAAATATCGAGAAAACCTTAAGAAAAGAAAGGATAAGATGGTCTCGCAACCAAGAACGGGTTCGGAAGCCGGTTATGCGAGGGGAAGGTATTAGCACCCCTCGCATCCATCGTACTCGATGGGAACCTTTTGTTTGTCGATGTATGAATTTACTTGCTAAAATATTATGCTACAAAAGTGTGTTTCAAAGGGAGAGAGAGAGAGAAAGGGTTAGAAACAGGGAAAGAGAGGTAACGGGGAAGAAGAGAGAAAGAACAGACTCGGTAGGACTTCGCAGTCCCATGCCTACGTATTCTCAATAGATGTGAGAAAGTCAGAGTCGACGTAGTTCGGGGCTACGGATATGGGGGGGAAAGTGCTCGGCAAGGATTGTGGCCCTTGTGCCTACGTATCTTTACTTGAAAAAGTAAAGAATCAGAGCAGCCGTAGTTCGGCCTACGGTGTGTTGATGTTTTTTATGGATGATGCTATCGTGCGCATTCTAGCAGTTAGGTGTTTTGCTGCTCGCTCGTTGGAGACTTAGGCATTACCTGTTTGCGGTAGAACGGACGTAACATATCCTTTTGAAAGATTGATTAGTTTTCGCCACGCGGGGCAAGAAGTCACGTTTGATTGATTGGATTGTTTTTTAAGGGGCGAGACAGGTCCTCGGATAGTAACCCCTACGGGTAGTACCCAATTCGTTATCTCAAAGTTTTTGTTATAAAAGGGTGTGGCGAACGAGGCGTCTTCATATTGAAAGACGAGCGTCGAAACCACCCTCACTACAGTGGGCATCCCTACGCTCGGAGAAGAAGAGGTCTACACCCAATCCTCTCTCTTTAATTCAATGCAAAGAGAACTTCATTCTCTTATTAAAGGTGTTTTTGGTTTCGAATGGTAAGTGCTTTGTGACATAGAACCCTACGGTAAACGTCAGCACTCGGGATAGGAGAAGGCCTACGCCTAACCACTCCACGACCATTCAAGTTTTTGTTGAGAAAATGGTTTGAAAATACACTCGGTGCAGGACCGAGGTTTTAGGTGTGAAAAGGGTTGCGGGATAAAGTTGTGAAAACGAGATGGTGGATAAAGTCGCGTCTTCGTATTGAAAGACGAATATCAAGACCACCCTCACTACAGTGGGTATCCCAACATTCGGAGAGGAAGAGGTCTACACCTAATCCTCTCTTTTTAATTCAATACAAAGAGAAATTGATTTATTATGGAAAGTAGACTCGGTACGAGACCGAGGTTTTCTGAGGAAATGTTGGAAGCGCCTTTGTATTGACAGCCGAGCATCGAGACCACCCTCACTACAGTGGGCATCCCTACGCTCGAAGAAGAAAAGGTCTACACCCAATCCTCTTTTTAGCTCAACACAAAGGAATGATTTTAAGGAGATGAGATTCGAACATGGACGGGAAGCGTCTTCGTATTGAAAGACGAGTGTCGGAACCACCCTCACTACAGTGGGCATCCCAACACTCGGAGAGGAAGAAAGTCTACACTTAATCCCCTCTTTTTAATTCAATACAAAGAATTTGATTCCTTATTGATGATTGTTTGACAGAGTTTTGAATCGAGTCGGGACAAGTAACGAAGAGGGAAAAGAGGTGGTCTCAGATCCAACATTACCTATCAATAATTTGACTGGTAATGAATTACGGAGGTCTCGTCATCGACCAAAACGAGTGAAATGGGACAAAATGGCCAATAATAAATGAGAAATGGATTCAACTCTAAAAATAAAATGTTCTAAAATTTTAAATAATAAAGAAAAGATTTATAATATATACATAAAAAGGTCCTAAAAGAAATATAACATAGAAAGGTTAAATATAAAAAAGTATATATGAACTCTAAAATAAAAATAATGTTAATTAATGAAAATATTTTTAGGAAAAATAAAATAAAATAAACTGTTAATATGTATGTATAAAACTTAAAACTATTTTGAGAAGAAAAGAAATATTTACAGAATCTAAAAAAAGAACAGTTGTAAACATCATAAAAGAGACCGGGGGTTTGCGAATCATGGTGGGCCTCGAACCCATTCATCACATGGTTCAGGAGATAAACAATAACGAACTAAAAGAGGAACAGGGGCCAAATGATGAACTCCCCAAACCTAAATTCGCTCAGAAAGAAAACAAATCATTCAATACCCCGTTAAATCTCTCCTCGCGAAAAAATGGAGAAAACAAAACGACTCAACCTTCTCGCCATTTACCTGTTCAAGCTCAAAAGGTTGCTCGAATCAAGTCCGATTTGCATTCCTTCATTTCCACGAATTCGTTAGGTTTGGCTTCTCATTCGTCTAGCTCCCTTCTACTTCATCTATTCTGATTTTCTGATTCGATAATTTTGATTGGGTTTATGGTTGTTCTATTGTTAGTTCGGAAACTTGGGCGTTTAGGGTTTGAGGCTGGTTTTGAAGATCCAATCTGGAGGAGATTTTGTGGTTTGTTTGACTTGGCGGATCTGAAAATAAATTTTATGATGGTGGAGAATGAAGATGAAGTGGAGGTTTAGGAAGATGTTTGAGTTGCTGAAACGAGGTTCGTGAAGTGAGGTTTGAAGTTCTGGATTTTGAGTTGAAACTTCTGGGTTATTAATGGAAGTTCAGTTGCTGTTGATGGTTATTGGGTGGGGCGAAGTTTGGATGTTCGTTTTTTTGTTGGTTGGATGCTATGAAGTTTAATGGTGTTTGTTGAATGGTTTTGGATTTCTGAAAAGTGAAGATAGTGGGAAGTTTGTTGGCTTTGTTGAATGGTGAGTGTTGAAACGGAGGGAGTTTTATTTGGGGTTTAGGACAGAATGATGAAGGTTGAAGGAGGGTGACGATAATTGATATTGGTGAGGGTGGAAGAAGGGTTGGCGGATGGTTGTTTGGGTATTATGAAGGAAGTTGTGTTATGGGGTGAAGATGATAGAGGTTTGAAGGTGATGGATGCTGCAAAAATGGGAGAAAGATGAAGATGAAGTTGGTGAAGGGTTTTTGGCTGCGCAGCAAAGGTTTCTTTTTAGGGTTTTTGTTTTCAGCCCCCTTTCTGAATGAAAAATCACAAAATATATATCACATGAGATTTAGGGTTTTGCTAGTGTTTGTATCACCCCTGCTATCACTTTCTGATGTTAAGAGTATGTCTTTCCATTTCAGTAAATTTGGCCCTGCTGTCCTCTGCTATCCCATTTTCTTGTCTTTGAATTTTATTCTCTTTTTTTTTTTAAATTTGAAAATATCTGATTTTTTTTTTACCCTGAATTTTTACTGTTTGGTTTGTGTTTTCAGGTTTCGATTGTGAGCACAATATGGAAGGTTATTTTGTAGTATTCCCCAATCTTGCTGCACCTTCTTATACCATTTTCGGTTGTTCCTCTGTCCATTTACACCAATATAATAGTGGTCTAACGGATCTGTAACCATGTCAAAATGTTTCAAACTGCAAGCATCATCGTCACAACTTGCAGGAGCATCTTCATTCTTCAAGCTGCACAGTGTCTCAGATGCTTCCACATTTTCAGATCCTCTTGGAATAACAGACTCCTCAATTTTAAAACTCTTGCTGCCTGAATTGTCACCACCTTCAATGGCAATACATTCATGAGAGCTGGTCTCACAAACATTAACAGGTGACAGACATTCAATTTCACGATTTGGCGGCGTGTGAACATGATTTAAGCTCCTTTGTCCCCTGGAGAATATTCCAGAGGCAAGTCTAGTGACAAATCGAATTGCTGCCAGCGGGACAGAAAGTGCTGCAGTCCTACTCAAGTCTCTCTCCCCATTCTCATCTGCTTCATAAGTGACGTTGCTTGAATTTTCCCTATTTACATCCTCTCTTGATTCCTCTAGGACTTCCATTTCATCATCATTGACGGTTTCCCAACTTGCAGCATCACTTATGTCACTCCCTGCTCTGTATTGTTGGGTTTGCAAATGACTTGGCGCTCGGTTAAGGGTTGTGGCTGACATACTAACTGGCGGCACTCGATTATGAGTTGGGGCTGGCATATTAACTGTTGGCATTCGATTCTGTGTTGCTGCTGAGACCTGAGGCATGTTCAGCGGGGATCGAGAAAAAAGTTGCTGTCTTTCTGCATCACTCAGTATGGCATTGTAAGGATCTGCGGAGGCAGAGTTGGACAAAGAAACATGAGTAGCAGAGGGACTGCTGGTTATCAAGGAATCCAAATTGGTTACTGAATTTTGTTGTGGTCCTAATGGCATGATTAGTTTCTGAAGTGTCAATGCTTCATTTGAACATGTTTCTTTATCTGAGAGCCTTGTAATGGCATGATTGATCTTTTGGGAGCCAAAGACTGAAAAACAGTTTTCCTGCTTAATCGGTGTCGAAACTTCTCGTTTCCTGGGTTGACCAATGGTTTGGGGATCTATAGGGTGTAAAGGAAGTCTAGAAATTTCAGACTTATCAAAGGCTTTCTTAGTTGACGGATTCAAGTTTCCTTCGGCTATTGCTTTGATTATAGTTGAGGGAAGTTCTGGTCCCAAAAAATCGAGGTTTTCAACAAGTGACTCGAGAAAATTTTCTGGAAGAGGCTTCAGGTGCTTGAGCTCTTTAGTACCGATATCATATATTCGAGCATGTTGAAATACAGCAAGTGCGTCTCTGAAGGATTTGGCATAATCTTCAGGCATTTGATCACCTTTCTCAAACTTAAGAACAGGCAATACACGATCGATATTCTGATACTTTGAAACTAAGGCATGGGCTCGAGCAACACCAATGCCAGGAACAGATGGAAGAAAATCACAGCCAGCTAAAACACACATACCTGTGAAAAGCTTCATATCAAAACTCCGAAATGAAGGTTTACAAGATTCGGCGGAAAAAATCTTCTCTAACTCTATTCTTTCACCGTTCCCTTCACGGTCCATCTTAAAAATAACATCTGGACAATCATAAGCTATCAGATCACTATCTTCTGTAATCACAGCTGCAATACCGCCCTTTTCGGTCTCAAGGTTGGACAGGTATGCTAACTGAGCATCAGCTTCATATGGAGCTACAACAAACTCAATGTTGGCTGATTTCAAAGTCTGAATAAGCTTATATGCCATAAGGGTAGTAATATTCACTGCTCTCTGAAAAAAAACTCAGAAGCAGCATTAACATTCCCTTCTTTGAGCTTGGCCATTGCCAAATCACGATAAGCATTTCTTTTTTTCTTTTGTTCCTCTCTTTCTCAGTTGCTGACTTGCAAGGAACATTGCCACCATCAAAAACAACAACTGGTGTTACTTTATAGTGCCGAAGCAGATTCACTCTATGCATAAAGTATTCAATGTAACGCAATTTCCTTTCACTATCAGAATCAAGACAAAGTTCCATACTACATGAATAAGCTCCTTTATGAAGCCATGAATATGCATCAGTACCCACGCGTTTGCCAGCGTAGTTCTTGATGTGAATGGGTTCAACGTAAGGTTTCATGAATCTGAGAAGATCTTTGATACCCATTTGCTATGTTCGTAGGTTTTCGTTTCTGGGTTTTGGGTTTTTGTTCGAGTTTTTTAAGGTTTTTTTTTTTATTTTGGATTAACTGATTGTACAACAAATTCTTTAATGAGTCCATTCCTTGCTTCATGCGTAATTCCATGACATTGGCTCCTCATTTTGTCCTCCACACATGATGTAATAAAACAAGTGGCTTCATACTTGTCTTAGAAATATTTGATTTGAAGATTGTAATAGCCTGATAAGGTAAGTGTGATCATGCTAGGAGCTTTTAAAGTGAATTGAAGTTCATCTTTAAACCAACTACCCTTAACAAAACGGCTCTCTTGTTCATGACCCGAAGTTGACAAATCAATAAATCCGACCTTGTTAATAACTTGACGTAGCTAAACAACACAACTTCCGATCAACTTGAAATGTGATAAAAAAACTTGAAACCAAACACACATGTTTTGTCCATACTGCCAAGAAATAAGGGCAATGCTTTCTTTCACCTCTTATGTTCAACACGTTAGCAATAACCTTGAGAAGCAACATGGGGCAATGCAAAATATATGAGAGGGTAGGACAAATTTGGGGTATGACAACACCAACTAGCTTAAAATAACTCCATCTGTCTACATCTAACCTCAAATCATCTACTACCCCATTCTCATATACACTACGACCTTCATTTGTGAACTCACCACTATGATGAATTTTCAGAGTTATGTATTCATCCATGATACCTAATCATACCATGTAAGTAATTAACGTTTAAACTAACAAATTTATATAAACTCTAAATCTGAACCTCTACCAGAAAACCCTAAATCAGAGAGAAATAAACTAACCTTTTGAGATTGGCTCTTGAATCGTCTTCTTCTTCAATCAAAAAATCAGGTCTTCTTCTTGAATCGTCTTCTTCTTGAATCGTCTTCAATCTTCATTCGTCTTTAATCTTCAATCGTCTGCTCTTGAATCGTTCCTTCTTCTTCTGGGTAATGGTGGGTAATGAACACCAGAATCATGCCCTCTTCTTCCTCTAAGCTTGAATCGTGCCCTCTTGAATCGTCTTCACTTCCACTAAGACAGTTCACTTCACTTCCACCTCAACTAGGGATGGCAAACAAACCCGGGCCCGCCCACACCCGCCCGGGCCCGCCCCGAAATTAACGGGGGAAATCTGATTTAATTGGGTGCGGGTGCGGGTGCGGGTGAAACCCGGTTCTTAACTACGGGTGCGGGTGCGGGTGCGGGTAGACACTAAGACCCGCCCGCCCCCGCCCCCGCCCCGCCCCAAATAATATATTTTATTTTGATTTCCTTATTTTATTTATTTTAATATTTATTTATTAATTATACTTTTAATTAAGTTATTAATATTCTTATTGCAATTAAAATAATAAAATTAATCAAGTTAATATTCATTTATTAATTAAAATTTTAATTAAATAATTAATTAATTTATTAAAATAATCAATTTTTTAATTAAATTACTAATTTTTATTATAATTAAAAATATAATAATTTTTTGCGGGTGGGGGCGGGGCGGGTGCGGGTGCACCCGTTTTCCACTGGGGGCGGGTCTGGGTGGTAAATTTTCACCCCCGATTGGATTTGGGGGCGGGGGCGGGTCTGTTACGTGGAGGCGGGTGCGGGTGCGGGTATAGTTAAACCCGCCCCCGACCCGCCCCGTTGCCATCCCTGACCTCAACACTTCACTTCCACCTCAGCACTCCACATGGACAAACGTGGCAACTTTTTCAAAAACAAACTAACGACAACACACAGAAGGATAAACGTGACACTGTTTTAAAAGTTAAAGGACCAACTTGGCACTTTTTAAAGATAAGGGACCAAAATGGACCCCGAGCTAAAGTTAAGGGACCAAAAAGGTTATTTTGCCATTTTGATTTATTTCTGGTCCTTTGATTTTTTCTTGAACCTTCTTACAATGAGCTCCTTATTCTTTACATTTAACCAATTAAGTAAATCTTATTTTAGTTAATTAATTATGTTAACTATGATGGATTAGCTTTGCTAATTAATTTTTATTAGCTTAATTAATTGATTTTATAAATTTTTAATTAATTTATTAAATTAGGATTCACTTGTTTAATTTTTTAATAGGCTTGTATTTAAATCGCTTTATTAGATCTTCATTCGACAAAATGTATCATTCTCCCATGGTTTGTAATAATGTTACCACTTTCTTCTTACTTCAATCAATTTAGAATTAATCAAGAATAACATAAAATAAACCATTTCAAAAAGAATAAAATAACACTCGATCCAATGTAAATAATTTTCACAAATCAAACCATGTTTACCAACGCGGGTGCTTGATCCAACGACAAGTGTTTTTTCCGTTTGCGTCAAACTTTTTTCATAATAAACGATTGAAAAAGGATTGGGGCGAAAGTAAATTTCTCCTTCTTTCCCCGAATGTTCATGTGATGGTCACACTTAACCTATCGTATGAACATTCATCAACCGCATCAAAACACTTTTAAATATTCAAATTGGGTTAATTCATTCTTGGATGAAAAAGGATTAAGGAAAATGTAATATTCTTGTCTTTTCTCCGAGTATTCTTGTGATGGCCGCACGTAGCCTACAGTTCGAATACCCGTCGTCCTTTAAAGAAACATGACTTTATTCGTTACACAATTTTCATAAATAATTTGATTGAAAACGGATTAGAGTAGAAGTAATTTTCTCCTCTTTTCCTCGAGTATTCGTGTGATGTCTATACTGCCATTTGAATATTTGTCAATCACTCAAAAATATTCAGACACATCAAACTCGTTTTCCACTCGTGCGTGACTTCGAAAACCTTTCAGAAACAATTATGTTTTATCTATATCGATGTGAAACAAACAAATCCTTCAGCCTCCAAGAACCAGCAATGTTTAATTATTCGATATGTCTAAAGTGTCACTCCTTAAAAGTAACTAACAAATAGTTCTTTGCGACTTTGAACCATGCAACATTGAGTCATGCATCACACCTCAAGATACATAGAACAAGATTTTGAAATCTTGTCAAACACATTAATAAAAATCCTAAAAATATGTCTTCCTTTTTCTCACTTTATAAGTCGAAGAAAACAATAAACATTAGCTAACATTCAATCACAAATCTAACTAAATGATTCTCGTTGAGTATAACGGACGTGAAGTGTGCTAATACTTTTTCCTTGCTTAATTGACTCCCGAACACGAATATGATTGTGAAGACCATCTTTTTTAAAAAACAATTATTGATATTTTTCTTTCATTCTTTTAGGATTAAATAAATTTTAGTGACGACTTTGTTTAAATCATTTTTCGTGAGCGCACGAATGGTTCACGAAGAATCATATTTTTTGAAATACGACATACGTTGTTAATTTGGTTTTGGGGGTTTAGTGGTTAGAAACACTAGCTAGGGTCCTTTCTTTCTGAGTACTTCATTCACTACAATCATCAACCCATCACTCTTGCCGGAAAAACCTCTCATCAACTAACTTTGTCCACTTTTTCCCAATACCATCGTTTTGTGTTCACATATACCATTTCATCAACACGCAATCTATCAATAGTACAGTAGAAAGTCTTTAAATTAATATTCAGTAAATTAATGAACTCTCTAAAATAATAAATTTGTACGATCTCGATTTGCGCCAATGTAAAAAATTGAAAAACTCGATAAAATAATAAGATAATAATTTTTCGGGAGATCCCTTTATAATTTTTGGTCCCAAAAAAATCATAAATTAATAATTCATAGAAACTGGAAAAAAAATATTACACTCTATTGAAATATGATTCAATAGTTGTCTGTTTTCTTTTAAAGTTCAAGTCTATTTGGAACTTATCTCTAACTTTTCTTATTGTATCCAATAGCTCACGTGTTGTATTTTTGTATTGTATCATAAAATTGTGAAGAGTGTTGAATGCCATAATTTGTCTTTTTATTTAGTATGTACAGTATAATTCTTTAAAAACTCTTTAAATTATCATTATTAATTTATCGATAAATTAATAACTTTGTAAATTAATAAATTTCTCCAATTCTGACATTATTGACATTATTAATTTAAAGAATTTTTTGCTTACATCTTTTAACACACCTGACTCCCCACCATCCACACACCCACATATTGCTCCAATACTTAACACACCTCTGCTTTCTCCACCCCGCAAAGCCTACCTCCAAATGGGTCCCCAACCACCATATACATCTCCTAACTCAAACCAAAGCAGTCAATGTAAAATAATTTTGTTACCCCCAATTTCAAAAGAAAATATGACCCAAATGATCAAATATATGCTTGATAAAGGTATTATACGCTCTAGTACTAACCCTTTCTCATCACCGGTGTTGTTAGTAAAAAATATGGGTTGACTACCCTTAACTTCATTGTGAAGGACTGTTTCCTCATTCCCACCATTGACGAGCTCTTGCCAATGTTGAATGTTTTTCCAAGTTAGACCTTAGATCAGGATATCATCAGATTCAACTGGCACCGAAGGATTGTTTCAAGACCACTTTCTGAACTATTGATGCCATTTGGGTTATCTAACGCGCCATAAACTTTCCAAGATACTATGAATGGAGTTTTTGTGCAAGTTTGTGTTGGTATTTTTGATGACATATTAATCTATAGTTTGTCATGGGATTATCACCTAATACACCTTCATCAGGTCCTAGACACTTGTGCATTTATACTGATCATAGAAGCTTGAAGGAACTCTTGACTCCAACTATTTAAATGCTTTTGGGATTTGACTACAAGACTGTGTATACACTCGACAATTCCAATTTAATAGCAGACGCTCTAGACATGCGGCAACGATGATCTTCTATAGTGTAGTTTCTGATGCACAACCAGTGATGTTAGAGAAATTACTCAGTTTTCATGCATTTGATCCGGTTGGCCAATAGTTTGATTCTCCAGAATCTTGTTCCCCATTCAATTTTCAATAGGGCCGGCCTACTCTTTTACAAGGGGCGCTTGCTCATTCCTACGGAAACACAATTGTGATTGCAACTCTTTTACAAGGGGCGCTTGCTCATAATGAGTAGAAAAGAAAAAAAAAGAATAAAAGTAGTAGAGAAGAATGAGGGATGCAGCAGCGAAGGAGAAAATGCAAACGCAAATAGGAAAATTTGAAATGTCTATGAAATGTTTGAGTTGTTATTGTTGTTGTTACGCTACTGTTTTTGGCTCTTTTCTGATTTAAACTCACAAAATGGCTACTATTGTGACCAAAAGATAAAAAAGCTTAATTGAAGATGCAGCAGAGCCATGTGTTGTGTGAAGCATAGAAATGGTAATACTGAAAAGCAATTGCTAAAAAAGGGAAACACAGTTATTCCAAAAGAGGAAGATTCTTTCTGTATGTCTCGCTCTAAATTTTTATTTTTATTTTTAATTTATTTCTTTATTTTTTTTAATAGTATTACAGTGTAATAATGGAAGTTGCATTGAAGCCTAGAAATAGATGATAAAGAAAAACAAAATAGGAAAAATGAAAAAAGATTATTGCCAAATAAGAAGATTCTTTGGATGCTATGTGATCTGGACACTTAATTTTATTTATTTGTATGTATTTGCAATAAAATAAAGAGGTTAAGAAGATCTTATTTAGTGATGAGATTGATGATCTGTCACGCGTCGTGGATCTTAAGTTGTTCACTTGAATGTTGAAGAGGAGGGGGGTGTACCTAAAACACACTTCGATGCCAAAGTAAGTGACGAACAGAGTGGAAGCAAGTAAAGAGAGAGTAAGAAAATTAAGTTACTTGACCCTCTAGTGAAGAGGGTATTTATAGTGAGCCCTCAGTGCAGGGTCAACGGTTATCTAGCACTGGGTTGGGTTGTCGGGCCCAATGTTAATAACTACTAGGGCTGATGTGGCGTCGTGAGGACCAGTACGTGGTCTTCGCCCTAGGGTAAATGTTTCGTACTATCCGGGAGGAGGAAGACCGAATCTTCAGGACGTTGGCAGTTACTTCATGACGTGTCCCTGCGTGATGGGCATATGGAGGACGTGGGGGCGGCTCGAGGGCCTCCCCGGGCAGGTTGGGCTCTGCCTGGCGAGAGGGATAGGTGCGAGGAGTTGGTCGCTTGGGAGGCTTGCCCTACAGTTGAGGGTATGTGCTCGACATAAGGGGAGCGTCGCGCCCGTCAGGATCATTACTCGTCGCGTGGTCTTATTGGGCCTATCCTAGGAGGGGTGTTGGGCTTTTTTGAGCGTGGGATAAACCTCGGCCCAGTCCAGAACAGTAGCCCCCCAAGTCGTTACTTGCGGCCAGGCGAGATATGACTTAAGTAGGGGATGGCATCGGGCAGACTGCGAGGATGTTGTCGGGCTCACAGATGTGTCGGGCAGGTGAGGAGGGTGTCGGGCTTATAAGTCGGTCGGGCGCACAACTCGGACGGGCGAAGGATACGCCGGGCTCGTGGTCGGAGTAAACTGTGAGGAGGCGCTAGGAAGGCGGAGGGTCGCCACGTGTCTCCTTGTGACGGCTGGGGGGCTAGGTACTTGAGTACCTAGCGACGCTTCGTTTCCTTTGCTAGGGGTATATATTCGTTGACTTGGCCCGTCTTTTCGCTCATTTGCTTTTCACCGCTGCTTAACCTCTCAAGTTTCCTGCCCGACGCTTTGATCATTTTTGCTCGACACCTGGAATTTTTCTGCCCGACAACAACCTTTCTGCATTTCCATCATGTAAGTTTCTTCGCCCCTCTTGGTATTTTCCGCTATTTACGGCGGTGTTTTCGGTGCCTCCACTGGAGCTGTCAGGGGTACTGCAGATTTTTTCGACGAATACGCCGGAGGATCCTTCAAAATTAGGTGTCGAACATCCGTCATCGGCCTTGCGATGAGTGCCCCGGCGAGGAATGAACTGAACTTTGAATGCCCCGGGCGAGCGAATGCGTGCCCCGAGGTCAGAGGGTGAATTCTCTAGTCTTCCTCGGGGAATGATCTTGTCCCCGACCTGTCTCGCGTGTGGCGTGGGCGACCACACCCTTTCACTTGACCTGCGGTGGAAGGGTGGATTTGATTTAGCTGTCGAATTCACCAAGCTCCTCTGCTTTTCAGGTGGGAGATGGTCGGTCATGTCGAAGAAGAAGCGGGGTGGTATCTCTCTATGGACGAGGAGGATCGTGAGAAGATTGATCTAGACCATCTGGAGAGGCCTTTGGAGGAGTGGGTCGATAAGGAGCCTCTTTATTATATGTCAAGGTTCGTCCTCGACTCCTCGGATGCGTTCTCCATCATTGAAGATAGGGTGGTCGGGTTCTCCATCATTGAAGATATGTCAAGATTCAATTCTTTTTTATGAAACCATTTACTTAATTTGATTGCAATCATTTGCTTAATTCAATTGTGTTCATAGGATATAATTGATTAAATTCGATTGTATGCATGTTCCTAAATTTAATTGTGTGTTATCGTTTGCTTAATTCGTTAACTCGTCATATTTTTAACTGTTTGCTTAATTCGGTAACAGGAACATAATTTGTATGATTTTGATAAGCGCTTATCTAATTAATATCATAACCGAATAGGATTGAATCCGCTTAGGAATTGGTGTTATAATAGCCGATGATAAGTCGGAATCCGAATCAGTAGGATTAGCCGTTTTAACTTAATTAATAATCACTTATTTTAATCACTTTTTATCTTGCTTTATAAATCAAAACTTAAAACCCCCCATAACCTTTTTCTTTAGTTGGTTGAAATAATACAAGAATCCTTGTGAGAACGATACTCGAGTTATCGTCACCGTTACTACTATTTTCAAAAATACTCGTTTTTGATCTGTGCGCGACAGCGGGTCGCCGGCCGTTTGACTTGTATGTGAAGACGAGAAATTGGTGAGAGTGAGTGAAAAAGAATGAAGGAGCTACGAAGGATCTACGAAGGCGCGATCGTTTCGGCGACGCTTCGCGTGGAGGCACGAGCTTCGGGCACGAGGAGAAGGTTCCATACGAGCAGGACGATATATGAGGGTGAAAGCATTTAGATTCGACAAAGAGTGATGAGATTGAAAAAATTTCATCGGTAATGCGTCTAGTGAGGGTGATTTTGAGAGAGTTGAAAGAGGAAGCGGACGATTGATCAGGGTGGAGCAAAGGGATTTATGGTTGGATTCTGCTATTGAATCCCTCTTTCCGTGTGTTTTTTTCGTTGAGGTTTGGGTTGGGTCAGGGTGCATTCGGCCCATGTTCTGTTTTTGTTTGATCATCCCCCCCTTGGCTTTGTACAACCCATTTTGTTTTTGCGTTGCCTTTTTTATGAATATTTTCTTTGAATGACGGATTAACCCTTGATTTAAGCCAACGATTTATTTAATCTTATCATCTATGCTTTAAGCTACGTTGTTCAATTATCATCTTTAATTTTTTGGGGCTTTGATTAGTTTGGGGTTTTAACATTAATTAATAGGATTTTTTTATTAACTTTTATCCGAGTTTATGACTAGCTTTAATTGTTGGCCAATTCTTTAGAATCATAATTCACACTTAACTTTTTACTATCTAAATCTGTGGTTCACCTTTGGTTTGGATTTATGGCTATTTGAGTTTTTTTCCAAATGTGTGAGATTCGGGATTAACCCTTGGTTTAAGTTTTTACGGTCATTTTCTTAATGCTTATTTACCACTGACTTCCATCACGACACATGTGTTTGACGGTCATTCTTGACATGTGATGTTACTCAAGTATATCCTTGCTTCATTAAGCTAGTTATATTATGTTACCTATCTTGTAGGTTGATTATTCAAGTCATGATTTCAAATGTGACGCATTTGTCTTCACCTGTTCTCGTTTAAATAGTACATTTGCATGTCATGTCCAAGGGAAGAACCTGTGTATGAATTTTTTTTAAGTCATACACACTGCATTGTCATTTGCATCATTTGCGCCTACTCGATCACTAACTCCTTTCAGGTTGATCAGCTTAGGATACATCCATATCCTTAGATAAATTCCCTTAAGTTTTCAACTCTTAAACAACTCAAATTAAATCCTATTCTCTTACAAGAGAACTAGACATTAGTCATCTTTGTAGTCGAGAAAATTCTCCTATCCCATAACATAATCGAGAAAGATGTATTATCTTTTCCGCTTAAGAGAGGTATGTGGCATACTCGTCGATTATATATCTGAGTTGAAGTCCTTCTCTCAATGCGACGCAAACACCATCTCCTATATGTTTGTGGTGGTAAAAGTCGAGTGTTCTTCCCAAGATGACGATTTGTCTCTTCTTCTAGAATCAATCAACAAACCTTCTCCCCCATGGCACTTTGACCATAGTCAGTGGTTCCTCAATCTCTTTTGGAGAACTACGAATACTCGGATTCCACTCCTATCGGGATACATAAGCACAAGATGTGACTTCTTGGCGAGCATACTTAGAAATAAACCCCCTGGGTCTCTTACCCTTAGAAAAAAAACAGTAACACAATAAAACAAGAGGTTCCTGTAGAGTAATACAAATACTTAGAATGCTAACACCTTCCGTAAGTATAACCAACCCGCGAGCCTTAGATTCTCTAACTTTGCATTGTATTGCATACTCATGGGTTATTAGATCTTTTTCTCTTCCCTTGGACAAATTAAAGACCGATGGTAAATAACGATTTGCGATTTAAGTTGATCAATAGTTTGATATCCAATTCTCATTGTGATAACAGGTGTAAATGGCAGGCAGAATGGGTGCATAATTAATATCATGTCAAAATTCAAAACAACAGGTGTGAAAGGTTCGGGCAGCATGCATACATGAACATTGCAACGAAATCATATGACATGGCAAGAATCAATCATGGACATGAATTACCAATCAAACATAAAACAAGTTCGATGCACAATTGAATATTTGACGAGAACATCATGCATTCAAAACCGATTAATCAATTCAAACAATCATGCGTTCACGAAAACGAAAACAAACAAAAGCATATGGTGTGTAACACCCCCTTTTATACCCTCAAATAATTAAATAAAACATTTAGGCATATTTAAAATTTCATAAGAGTAACATTTAAAACATGGCGTAAAAGAGAGATGTCACATCATACATCAAAACATTCAACACCTGCTCAATAAAAGACATGTAACGGTGGGGTAGTTTTCAACAGAGGAACTTCGTCCTTACGCCCACATCTCAATATTTAGAATTAAAGCGGAAAATCTAAACATTTTAATCACTTTGAACATATAATCATATATATACATATCATCAAGTTTGATTCGCATATCATCATGTTTACAAAACATCTGCCATAGATACATATACAAAATGTATCCCAAAAGAATGTTATACACACCTAACTACCCGGTGCTACATATCAGAGAGACCCGACAAAAGAATGAAGCTATACTTCACAAAAAGGACCTCTAGCAATCCTAATCTGCAATGCCTCATAGAGCATTATAAAACAGCAGAAGGGTGAGAAATATTATCATAATAATCAATGCATGCAATCATATATATATATATATATATATATATATATATATATATATATATATATATATATATATATATATATATATATATATATATATATATATATATATATATATATATATATATATATATATATATATATATATATATATATATATATATATATATATATAAACACAATAATACATACATTCCACATTTATCATCACACTTCATCATAATCATCTTATGCATCATAATATGTGCATAACAATATAATGGATAATTACTAAACATGTACATCATGTACGCATCCATAATACTCAACTCAACCATTCACACACAACCAAACTCTCATACATCTACACCATGTGATTTCACACAACTCGTCAACTTTCAACAATCTCTATTCGAGATTACGGGTACATCGCTTGTACCCCACCAGAAACAACATCTCGGTTATTCTACCCCGGCGCTCATTCCACTAGGAACGACACATCGTCATTCTACCCTAGGGGCTACTCCACTAGGAACGATATCACCATCATTCTACCCTAGTGAGTACAACTCTGCCGCTCATACTCCATTAGGAACAACATCTAGTCGTTCTACCCTAATGATTACTCCACTAGGAACAATATCAAATCATTCTACCCTAGTGCATATCAATATTCATACCTCATTAGGAACAACCTCTAGTCATTCTATCCTAATGAGCTTCCCACTAGGAATGACGTTATTAGCCACTCTACCCTAGTGCACCCACATTATTACATCATTAGGAATGACGTCTAGTCATTCTACCCTAATGAGTTCGTCACTAGGAACGACATCATGTCATTCTACCCTAGCGCATACCGACTATTACACTTCATTAGGAACAACATTTAGTCATTCTACCCTAATGCACCACAGTGTCACTTATACCTCATTAGGAACGACCTCTAGTCATTCTACCCCAATGAGCTCTCCACTAGAAATGACATCTCATCATTCTACCTTAGTGCATTCAACACCTATATCTCATTAGGAATAACATTTAGCCATTCTACCCTAATAAGCTCCCACTAGGAATGATATCATTAACCATTCTACCATAGTGCAAAACCACGCCGACACCACACCTACTACGCAATGCACACATATTCCTATTATGTTCTTACGCATTCACATTATTGTGCCAACGACAACGAACTCAATCACTTTCATCATGCACTTGTAATTAATTAAACAATGCATACATAATCGCCAGACGACCATAATTTACAATTCATCGCACAATCTAGGATTCACGCCATAAGGCTACCCACAGCATATCACAATAGCATAACTATTCATTTCCAATAAGGATTGAATACGTCCGAACCACACAATCACCATTGGATGGAACCACAATTAAAAATCAATGTTGTCACGTTCGCTACTGGCTCGCCTAGCGAGCACCTAGCGAACATTCGCTACATGTTCGCCTAGCGAACTGCTAGCGAGCAAAAACAGAAGCTACAGACTTCATTCGCTACCTCGTTCGCCACAACGAGGCTCTAGCGAGCAACTCGCTACCTCGCTCACTACCAGCGAGGAGGTCCAAATCCATTATGTCCCAAGTCTGGGACCATTCGCCACAGGCTCGCTAGGCGAGGACCTAGCGAACGTTCAAGACTTGCTCGCCTAGCGAACAAGCTAGCGAGTGTCTGCGAACCTTAAAACCCTCACTGTCCAAAACTCCTAAAACTCAACAAAATCATCTAATTCAATTCCAACTTGTTCCAGTGGTATTAGCCTAACATATCTTGACTAATCTACACCACTTATCTCAGATTCTAACCGATAAAACATCGGTTCTACCGATTAAACTCATTTCGACCTAAAATGGAAAAATGGAGAAAACATTCCAACAACTCATACAATCCATACATAATTACAAACATTGATAAGATGATGATACTTCACACCCTTACCTTGATTAAATTGCTCCCAAAGGATTGATCTTGATGATTCCAAGTTCTTCCTCTTTTTCTTCTTTTTTCTCCTCTTCCACTTTCTTTCTCTTCCTTTCTCTTATGTTTTCTATCTATTTCTCTTTCTCCCACTTTTCCTTATATTCTTTCTATCCAATTTCCTTCCATCATATTTCTCAAATATCTACCAATTCATTAAATAATAATCCAATAATTAAATAACTCAAATAAATAAATTATTTAATATGAATAATTAATTATTAAAAATTGGGCTGTTACATGGTGCAAATCTAGCAAAAAAGTCATCAAGAATCAACAATCATCATCATGCAAACAAATATCTAACATGATCAACACATCAAGAATACAACACAACGATCATAAACGTTCATCAATGGGAAATCAAGAGTCGTGTGTCGAAGAACCTCGAGCATGCTATCAAATATGTTGAAACAGGTCAAGAATAATCCACATATATGCATCATATCAATTCATGAAGTTTAAAGATGAAAAGGAACCCAGACAAGCTTGAAAAGGCAAGAAAAATGCATCTTGTCTTAGTGATAATCGATTACCAATATGTGGGTAATTGATTACCCACTTGTAAATGTAAAAAAAAACACGTGGAAAAGGCAGGGTAATCGATTACCCTGATTGTGTTAATCGATTACCACTAAGACAGTGACAGATTTTCAACTTTCAAAAAGCACTTTCAGCAGCACATGACTTATCCAATATCCCAATGAACAATCAATAAATTATGCACGAAAATCATATCAAATACCAGTCAATGTTAATAATAATAATAATAAAATAATAATATAATTGAAAAATAACTCACATAAAATAATAATAATAAAATTTATAAAAAAAAAAGTAATTTAATAATTGAAAATTAACTCACATTAAATAATAATAAAATTAAAAAAATGTAAAGTTATCATTGTTGACCGGATCTATTTTTTTCTTCTTTTTTTTAATACTTTGACTTTAATTTTAATTATCATTTTAAATTTTAAATTTTGAGTTTTATTTATTTTATATAATTTAAATTATCATTTTATATTTTAAATAATTTAAATTATTATTTTAAATAACATAAAATTTAACCATAAAATATTAATATATAAAATAAAATTGTTTCAATATAATTTTTTTAAGTTGCACCATTAAAATACAAATTAAATGAGTTTTTTAAAAAAGATGATGTGATTTGATGAGTCCCAAAAAAAACACAAAAATGAGTTGCACCTCCCATTCTCTAAGTCCCAAGACAAAATCTAATGACCATTGCTTCCATCTCCTATATACTTTAAAAGCTAAATACAACATTAATTAATGGTTGTTTACAAAATAAGTGAATAATCATAAAATAACAAATAAAAATGAATATATTTTGATACAAGTGTGATAATATTGTTTTGTTTTTAATAATATGCAATGCA
Source organism: Lathyrus sativus (assembly GCA_963859935.3). NCBI lineage: Eukaryota > Viridiplantae > Streptophyta > Magnoliopsida > Fabales > Fabaceae > Lathyrus > Lathyrus sativus. The sequence continues at coordinate 716,847,801 of OZ012741.1, forward strand.
TGAGTAAAAAAATAAAAGATGATGGTCTAATCTAACTTTCGGCACAATTAATGGCCACATAATCTTATGAATGATCATAAAGTACTGTTTATGCACTCAAATATTGATTATAGCCAAAATTAAATAAAGTTAATTTCCATTTTGCCTGCCAAAATAAGGAAATAATCGCTTTCATTCAAACAGTGAAATACCGACTGAAATTATTGAAAGATGACATATACTTAATACATAAATATATACGTCATCTCCAATAATGTGACACATATAAATAATACATTTGCTAATTATAATGCCAACTCCTATTTATTTTTTCTTATTTTCATAATAAATTTGAAATATTAATTTATTTGATATTTAATTTGAAAAAAATAAGTATGTTAAAAAAAAATTCTAACTAATGGCGTCAATTGGTGAAATGTGAATTGCAAGTAATCGTTGACTAAAAGAAATGCCATTTCCCATCTCATAAAGTACCGATCAATCATGACAAATAGAAAGTTGAGAGTTGAGACAAAACTCTTAGGAATTTTTTTTATTTAGGATAACTAGTTTATTAAAAAAAAATATACGAATTAAATAAATAATTGAAAAAGATTATAAAACTCACAATGTTTTTATATTTGGATTGACGACTCAGACTATTTGAAGTGGATTCGTCAATTAGACTAGCAACACGGTTATGTCATTTGGAGTAGGCTCATCAATTCATTTGACGACTTGACTCATTTACTTTTATTTTCTGTTTAGGGTTTGCGCATTTATGTTTTAACTGTCAATTAATTTTTATTTTTGCATAATTAATTTCAATTTAAATTATATAAAAATAAATAAATGGAATAAATATTAAATTATGTTTTTTGTTTTTATAATTAATTAAAGTTTAAATATTGTAAAAATAAATAAATAGAATAAATATTAAATTATGTTTTTCGTTTTTCATAATTAATTAAAATATAAATAATAAAAAAATAAATGGAATAAATAGTAAATTATAGTTTATGTTTTTTATAATTAATTGAAATTTAAATAATCTTACAAAATAAATAAATGTAATAAATATTAAAATATATTAATTTACAATAGAATAAAAATTACAATTGATCAAAAAAATAAATAATGGCCGACTCTATCTAAACGACCACCGATGCCACATTGTAGAGGATGCGCCCGGCGACGGGGTCTACCACAAGGTTGTTGAGGTGTGTCCGGTCTTTATGTGTTGAGTTGTGGAAGAGGGATTTGTTGGGACGGTCCCGGCGTATCAGATGAATTTTGAAGCATTTGACCTCAATAGCTGAGAGGTCCACTATCAACGACGCTTTCGTAGTTAAGCTCAATGTCCATGTTTTCGTAGGATTGTCAGGGAGGTTGGGTAGAGTATAGACGATATGGTTGTCTGAATTAGTACATCGAATCGGGTTGGAAACAATGTGTTGGTTGTTGTGGGGTTTGATAGTCAAACAGTGGATAGTTGGAAGGGGTAGGGTCAAATGAGTTATCTGGGCTATAGGTGGAGGGGTAGGGTCAAAAGACGTATCAGGGCTATATTGTTATGGTTGTTGATGTTGTGATTGTGTTGGTGGCATGTACGGGTCATGGTAAGGCTGTTTTTGTTGATGTTGGGCATTTAGTGGCATGTATGGGTTATGGTAAGGCTATTGTTGTGGATGTTGGGCATTGGATTGTTGTTGTGTGTTTGATGAAGAAGCGTGTTGCCTTGGGTCAATCAAATAGGTTGGCTCAGACAAAAATGGTTTAGATGTTGTAACCGAACTAAACCAAGTCATATATTGATAACTTGGCCTAGCCCCTTCCACAATATGGTCGGTTAAGATGTGTTGCCTTCTATTCTTCTAATGTTGACACGTCTTACAAATTATTAACTTACAAAAAAACTTTGGTTGCTAAATAGTCTTGAAAAGAAACTTACTTGTTGGCGTATGGGAATGTAAACGGATTATGGTTTATTGGAGCAAGCGTTGGCATCTTAGACCAACCCCACACTTGAAGAAGATAGGCGCAGCCATAAAAAGTACAGGATTTTTTTTTGGAATTTTTACACAGTGCACTATATAGATGGGCGAGGACAGCTGATCCCCAACTATATTTGCACTTTTTGTTTATGTTTTGTAGCAATGGTAAATACATAATATTTACGGTATTTCCAGTGCCATCTGGAAATAAAAAATGATCAAACAAAATCATAATATAGCACCGAGTTTTGAGTATTTTCTCATACTCGGTGGACTCCTCACTTAAGACAATATTATTGTAGTGTTGTCTGAGGTATTTAAGATTTATTCCATGACCCCTTGGGTGACCCTCGCATTCTTCCTTAGTTGTGTCCACACAAAGAGGGGCGCCCAATAAATCTTCGCAAAGTTGGTCGTTAACACCAACTTTGCCGTTGACGGTCTTACCATTGATGTGTAGGTCGAGCAACATGTAGACATCTTGTAGAGTCACAATACACCCACCGAAAGGTAGGTGAAATGTATGTGTCTCTGGTCTCCAGCGTTCTAACAACGCTAGAATGAACTTTGCATCGAGTGAGTATGATTTGATTTTAATCAAATCACCAAACTTACAATGTTCAAGGTATCCCTCTATGAAAGGGTCATGTGGTATGTAGTCATGCACATGACATCGAAACCTTGATGCATCCTGCAAAAGAAATTACGTGTCATTAGTTTTAAAGGAGAACTAAAGATCGTAAACATAGACAAAAAAATACTTACGAACTCAACGATATTCTCAACTGTGCCTTTGTGAGAGTTGCCCATTGTGAGTAGAGACACTGTGGTTTACGAATTTTCTAGGTGAAGAAGAGTTTGAGAGTTGGGATTAGAAGATTTTGCTGGGATGAGCATAGTTTGAGAGTATGAGGATGAGAAGAGTTTGCTCGCATGTGAAGAGTTTGAGAGTATGAGGATGAGAAGAATTTGCTAGGATGAGAGGAGTTTGAGAGTCAAAGAACCTCTATTTATAATCCACGAATGTATGTGACCTGTAAATGCATACATAACAAGTGTCAATAATGCATGTGACTTGTAAATGCATGCAGAGCAAGTGTCAATAATGCATGTCACCAATACATGCATGCAAAGCAAGTGTCACTAATGCATGTGACCTGTAAATGCATGCAGAGCAATTGTCTTGATACATGTGAGGCGTGCAGGTTTAGTCTTGTCTTGGAAGTGCATGATGTGGTGTTGTCATGCAGGCAAAGTGTCATCAGGCATGCAGAGGACATGCATTAAGGGAGGCGTGCAGGTATAGTCTTGTCAAGCATGTGGCAGGTTTAATATATTTTTAATTAGTTTTAATATAATTTTAATTATTAGGTTTAAAAATAACATTGCGGAGTTACTCGTTATTAGGTTTAATATATTTTTAATTAGTAAGAACTTAATAGTAATACCGGGTTAATAATATTACAAATAACGCAGCAACAAATATATTCAACATTTAATTTCAAAAATGCATTATATGGTGTTCAGTCTTGTCATGCATGCAGAGTAAATACGGTTATTGTAGCTATGTGACATACATTTATTAGTAAGAATGTCGTAGGCCTGCATAGAATTGGTAGGCATGCAGGGAATCGGTTACTGTAGACAGAGTGTTGTCTTGTCAAGCATGTTGCATGTGACTCAGACAAACTAATGCTCTTCTCCGTTTGTTATACACATTCAAGTAAAATAAACTCAGTTGCGTCTTCTATTAAGACTTACTCGTTATTAACTTTAATATATTTTTAATTATAATATTTTAATAATAATGTTGGGTTAATAAATGTAAATATAATATTTTTAATGTTACTATTCTTTGTAGTAAGAATCTCGTAGGCCTGGAGGGTCATGGTAGGCACGTAGGGAATCGGTTCATGTAGACAGAATGCAGGCGGTAGCCAGAGGTGTTGTCTTGTCAAGCAGTTCACTGTGACACGCAGAGTATTGTTTTGCCATGCAGCTCAATGTGGCGCTCAGAGTGTTGTCTTGTCTTGTCTTGTCATGCAGCTCGCCAAATTGTTATTAATACAGTAGATAGATTTGTATTATTATCATATCAATTAGTAAAATAGTCTTTCCAAATACAATTTTCACCATGTCTCAAACACCACAATACATGATTAGTGCACATCTTAACGGTGAAGTTTTTGAATGTGACATAGCCAGTTACAATTTCAGAAACACTGAGTTTACGAGATTTTTAATTGACAGAAGGTCAAATTTTTTACACTTGAAGTCAAGATTAGAAAAAAAACTGCAATGTGGTCCAGTTGGCCAAATAATATACAAAAATCCAGTATTTTTTGGCGAGCATGGTGAATGCAAAATTTTACCATTAAAGGTTCGAGACGATGAAGATGTGTGTAACATGTTCTGCAATCACGAGTATTCTGGTTTCTCAAATATCGTGTTACATGTTACGTTACAACAACAATAACTGTCTCAACAACTTGATTCTTCTCAAGTTTTTTGCGAATCTGATGAGGAACACGCTAAAGTCAATGTCATTGACGAAAAATAAGAAGCAGTTGAAGTCACTGTTGACGAGATGGTGAACAACGAGGAAGAGGGGATTCCACCCCGCCATGTTTATTGCCCACCTCAACACATGACAACTCTCAACTTAGGTGACAATGAACCCTCAACAGATCTTTTGTACAACCTCAACTACGCAACAGAAGGGCAACTAAAAGAGGGTGACGAGTTTCGTACCAAAGAAGATTGTGTCTGGGCAATTAAACAATATCGCATGGAGTTGTAAGCCGATTATAAAGTCGATCAGACGAATTTGACTCGGTATACAATCTATTGTCGTAACGAGGTGTTCCCGTTTCAATTAACAACGTCTTTCAGGAAGAGAAGTGATTCCTGAAAGATAGGGCCAATGGGTCCAACCTACACTTGTATAATCTCGAATCCGATGTAGGACCATCACAAGCTCAACTATCGATTGATTTGCGATGAGATTATGTCAGTCATTAGCAATAACCCATCTTTGAAGGTGAGTACCATAATTGCACATATGGTTCAAAGGTACAATTACACTCCTTCATACCGAAAAAATGGATTGTTAGGACTAAAGCGGTTGAAAGGGTGTTTGGAAATTGGGAGTCGTACAAGGAACTTCCAAAATTCTTGGTGGCTCTAAAACAATACTCTCCAGGGATTGTTGCCATATTTGAGACAATGCCAACGTGTACACCAGACGGGACTTGCGTTGGTGGAAATGGAATTTTTCACAGACTATTTTGGGCGTTTGAACCATGCATCAAAGGGTTTGCATATTGTAAACCTATTATTCAAGTTGACGGGACATGGTTATACGGGAAATATAAGGGCACCCTACTCATGGTTGTGGCACAGGACGAGAATAATAACATTTTTCCAATAACCTTCGCTATAGTTGAAGGGGAGACTGCTGGGGGTTGGAATTTTTTCCTAAAAAATCTCCACCTATACGTTTCTCCCCAACCTAACTTATGTTGGATCTCTGATAGACACCCATCAATCGAGAGTACATACAATAACCTTGATAACGGTTGATAGGATCCTCCCTCGACCCACGTCTATTGCATAAGACATATCGCCCAAAATTTCATGTGGGAAATCAAAGACAAAACACTACGAAAGAAGGTTGTTAACGCAGGATATGCACTATCAGAGCCCACATTCAAACACTACCATGACGAGATCAGAATAACAAACACAAATGCATTAAGATGGATTGATAACATTGATAAAGAGAAATGGACACGGGCATACGACAATGGGGTGCGATGGGGCCACATGACAACTAACCTCGTTGAATCAATGAATTTTGTTTTCAAGGGAATCTGAAACCTACCGATAACTGCCTTGGTAAAGGCAACATATTTTAGGCTAGGCGCACTCTTTGATAGCAGACGTACGAAGTGGGGTTCAGTATTACAATCTGGTCAGCTGTACAGTGATAGTTCAACAACATTCATGAAAGACGAAGCTGCCAAAGCCAACACGCACGTGGTCACAATCTTTGACCGTAATAAAGGTTGGTTCAGTGTTGCCGAGTCAATCGATCACAACGAAGGAAGGTTTAGGGAATGTTACCGTGTTGAACTGGATAGGAGATGGTGTGATTGTGGGAAGTTTCAGGCATTTCGCATGCCTTGCTCTCATGTTATAGCAGCATGTTCGAAGGCGCGACAGGATCCAACCAACCTTCTTTCTACAATTCACCAAGTGATAAGTCTATGCAATGTCTACACATGTAGCTTTCAGGTGGTGGCAAAGGAGGACTATTGGCCTTAATATAAAGGAGAAATTGTCTGGCATTATGATTTGATGCGAAGAAATAAAAAGGGTCGCCCTAACAACACGCGCATTCGAACGAAGATGGATATCGCAAACAAGATGGTAAGTTTATGTAGTTCGTGTCGACAACCAGGACACAATCGTACAAAATGTCCTAACATAGAATCAAGCAGAAGATCATAGTTTCATATGTAATCGTGTCTCTTTAAATCAATAGCAAATTTCATTCCATTTAAAGCATACTTAACCAATTACAATTAGCAAGCAATAGAAATTAAACAAGCATAACTTAATATCACAACAACATTCCGAAAATAACAACAACATAAAGACATAAAACAGAAAAATGCACCGAGGCGTCTACGATATTACAACCATCAACGTTATCTTCTTTGGTGTTAACATCATCACAAGGACACCAACATCATTTTCCACTTTTCTCCATTCACGAGTAACTTTGTTTCTCCTAGCCTCCTCGACCAACCTCTCAATTTTCCTAATCTTTTCGCCTGGAGTAATATCTCCTTCTAGCCAGCGATTCAGTTTCCTATGCAAATGCTCCAACGTCTGCGTATTCCACAAGAGCACCTTCATCGGAGGCTTTGTTACTGAAAAATAAACTAGGGCATTTCTTTTCATTAGAGGAAATGTTGGAAACGCTTTCTCCGATGCTGCCAACAACGACGAAAAACGTTGATTTAGAAATGCAGACATTCTAGACTCCACTCCACTCAAAATTGTTAAGACTTCGGTCTTTTGGTATATAATATTGTGAAAAAATATATTTGTTTGCAGTCGTATTTATAGAAAAATAAAATAGTACCTGCCCCATATTATATGTCTTAAATACCCTTACAAAATATATATATATTTTTTCAACAAATACCAATTTTTTTCAACGAAAGCTATAAAAATATCAAAATTCAAATATGACCTACTATTATATATTTTAAATTTATATATTTAATTATATACAAATTATGTTTTAAAAATATATGTTAATCATATATTTATTATGTTTTAAAATTTATATGTATTTATATGTATTATGTTTAAAATTTATATACAACTATATTTATTATTTTATAAAACTATATCAAAAAAACTATATTTATTATGCTTAAAAATTATATACAAATATATTTATAATTTAAAAACTATATTTATTGTTTAAATTAATATAAATCAATTTTTATTTTAAATCACAAATATATTTAAAATATATTTTAAAACTATATTATAAATATATTTATTATTTTAAATATCATTTAAAACTAAATCAATTTAAATATATCACATAAAATAAAAAATATCAAATAAATAAATAAAAGCAAATAAAAAAGAAACTAAAAATTGGAAACCGAAAAAAAAAAAATACAGACTTAGTTCTTTAATTGGATTGATGAATCAGTTTGAAGCCCAAATCATAATTCGCCAATTGATATGACGACTAAGTTTAAAGGAGGTGCATTCGCCACATAATTTGGCGATCCAAAGTTAAACTATGGCCACTTTAAAAAATTATTTGAAACTTTATTTTATTTGGGAATAAATTTGAGATAGTTGGTTATATTAAAAAATAATAATAAAACTCTTGCTCTTATTTATAGTATAGTTTTATAAATTTCATTTAATTTTTTTACTGTACTAACTTTTTATTATAACGTTAATTATTTGCTTAACAAAATACTCTTTGAGATGTTACATTTTATTTTACTCAACCTATAATAGTATTACTAGAATGTAAATAAACTACTGGTTATTAGAGTAAAATAGATCAGATGAAATAAAAGATATCCATAATCTATTAACTATCAAATGCTTTAGTTTAAAAATATACTATCCTCTATTAGAATTTTCTAAGCAGAACATTTAGCATATTTAATATTCTAAAAAGATAAAAAAATTTGATAACATTAATTATCGAAAACACAAGAGAAAGAAAAACTACATAAGTGGTAGCACGTCAATAAAAAACAAAAAAGAAAAAAAAAGTATAATTAACAAATTTATAAAATAATATATTAAAAATTTTAATAAAACTTTTGGACGGGTAAAAATAAAAAATATATATATATCTATTTATTAAGACAATTTAGTTAAATAGTTGTACAAAATTATCATACTAAAAAAATGCGGATTTCAATTTTATATAATGAATTTCAGCTACTAATTTATTTAAGGTAGTCCTATAATATTTAAGATAGAAACATTAACTAATAGAGAAATGTTTTATTATAATTGTGGACAATTAAGTTCACACCTTCCTATCCCACTTGTTTGCCCAAATTATTCTTTTGTTTCCTATACACAAAATGTGGTCCAAAATTAGGCTAGATTGAAAAAAATAGTAGTAGTAGTACATGACAATTTGTCCTTATGCGTTTGTTTTTTACTCTATTGCAAATCCATTATATAATTGTTTTCTAGCCTTTTTGAAAAGTTTTCATAGATATGTGAGTGCACTAAAGTTTTGGTGACAAATTAATTTCTTTAAAAGGAGAAGAACACACTATCATATAGGTTAAAGGTCATTTTTATTGGGAACCAACATTGCCATTTGATAGGTTCATCAAAAGTTTAAAAAATGGATGTATCCATCATAGGCTTTGTTCAAACTCTCCATCATCATTTGCTTTTACTTTGTAATTTTGTCTTTATTTTTATAAACTTTACTATTTTCTTACATCTTACATGTTTTTCTTTATCTTTAAATACTTTACATTTACAATTTTGACTCAATATTTATGGGTTCTTTATTTTAAATTTCAACTTATTTTATTTGCAAAAGTATTTTATATTAAAAAGATTTGTTTTATAATATTAAAATTGTTTAATAATTTTAAAGAAAAAGTACATCGACATTGTAAAATTAAATACTTTAGACTCTTCGATTTGATTATTCCCGCATTGTCACCTTTGGGCCATAAAGGTCGGTCTGACACATTAACTTGACCCCTCTGACTTCCCTGTGTTGGGCCAATTAAGATTCAGGGTGGACTGCAACCTGATCTTCATTGACCCAACCCAAAAGAGAGATCAGACTGTATAGAGCCCCTCAAGTCTAAGACTTACAAGGGCAAAGTGTTTTAACTGGTAAATTAGATTGAATGTAGTCCCTCAAACATTAGACCTGCAATGACGAATAACTTTAAATGAGAACCAGATTGTACAAAATCCCTTAATCATGAGAACTGGAAGGAGAAAATTCTTTAAAAGAGAGATCAAATTGTGCATGGATTCTTTGTTTAATTTCAATATTTGTATGCTCGTTTATTAATGTTATTGACGAAGTAATGCATATGCACAAACACATCTCAGATAGTCCAATATTACGCTCCTGTAGGAGTCTCTTGTAGGTGCAAGGATACCATAGAGAGTCTAACATATTGTTCACATGTGTGTTGCATGTAGGCGCAAGAAAAACTTAAAGGATTCATGCATATTTCTCCTATAGAAGTCACATGTAGGCACAAGAAAAGCCCAAAGGTTTCCTATAAATTGCTCTTGTAGGATTCACCCATAGGTGTAAAGAGAGCCTGAAGGGTTGCTTTATATACCCCGTGCGATTTTAGAGTCCCACTAGGGTTTTGGTGGATACCTTGGAGGGTTTCAGAGTCCCATTAGGGTTGTAAGGGATACCCTGAAGGGCTTCAGAGTTCCAGTAGGATTTTGGCGGATACCCCTGGAGGAATTTAGCGTCCCACTAGGGTTCTGATGGATAAAAATTGTTGCCTCCTTTTGCATAAATGTATTCAAATAGAAATTACTTTATCTCAACTTCACTTTTAACCAAAATCGATTTTACATAATCAATTCTCAAAACCATAGAAACTTTAATTCTAAACATGAATTTTGCACTTAAATTTATTTTTCAACTCTCTTTTGTGAATTTGAGGACTAGTAAGTGGTGCATTCAATGCTCATAACACAAATTCTTAAGACCATCGAACCATCATTGCATTATGTTATTTCATATTATAATGATGCATAATCCTTATGACACATCTCCATAAACAAATTTTCAATATTAACGAGACTCATATATGCCAATTAAAAGATTCTATAGAAAAATACAAGCAAGGCAAGAATGAAATGGTGTCATTCTACTTTGGCTAGACTTAATTTGTGATTGGTGTAAAAAATACGACTTGAACATATGGAAGGTTTGTGTGATATCAACAAATAAGAGAGTGAATTTTGTGATAAAGATTACATCCACCATTCTCTGTTTGGTCTCGATGGGGATTATACTAGCATCTTCTTAAATTTCCTTTCAAAAGATCATTTACTTGTTAAAAGTATTGAGTAATTCAAGTGTTGTAACTAGTTAACATGGGGATGTAACCGGTTACAACAAAGGCAGAAGCACTTCTGAGTAGCAGAAAAGTGAAAATCTCGAAGGTGTAACCGTTAAAGTTTGAGGTTAACCAGTTACCACTGAAAGTAGTTTTAATTGTAATGTCATATGTAACCGGTTAACCTAATGGTGTAGCTGATTACAGACTCGAGTTTTGCAAATTTTCTATTATGTAGTTGTTTGTTTTGGATCCCTATCAGTTTGTAACACTTGTATAGATGTGTTTGATGCATTCTCATAAAAAGTTAATGCAATATTCATTCTCACCCTCAATTATCTCTCTCTCTCTCTCTCTCTCTCTCTCTCTCTCTCTCTCTCTCTCTCTCTCTCTCTCTCTCTCCCCTATCTCTCTCCACATTTCAATTTTCTCCACTATTGTTCACAGTCTTATTGTTCAAATTTCCAACATTACCAAACATTGATCAAGTATATAAATTTGTCTTGCAATATGAGAGGCTTCTACGTGGGGAGTCCTCGAATCATGAAAATGTCACAACCTTTTAAGTCATACGTGATTTGAGAGGTAAATCTAAATTTATGGTAAATTATGAAAAATCACATAATCACTCACTGCAACATAAAAGGACATGATGAGAGCTCACACATTGAACTTTATGGGTTCTCTAAATTTTTAAGGATTATCGATGGGGTGGACATGGGCTTGATCGTGGAAGAGTAACGCATGGAAGAGGAATCGACCATTCTGGTGAGTGTGGTCAGAGCTCTCACAACCCATATTCACGCACTAAAAAGGAAAAAAACTAATACTAGTAATCATGCTCATAAGGGTGTTTATCTTCATGTTCCACCTAAAATAAGTGATTCAACATATATACTACGAATCACCATGACACAATGGCAAAATATTCTCGATGCTCTTAATAGTTTGAACTTTAACAAACATCTTCATGGTAAAACAACAATTCTTGGACAATTGACACAAGAATCTTAAACCATGTAATAGGAAATTTAAATGTTATGATGAATGTGAAAAATATATAGAATTTTCCTATGGGATTGCGAGACTAAAAAAAATTTGATGCTAATAGAAAAGGCAATGCGATTTTGGAAGGTGGTTTGCAACTTAATAATGTTATTTTTATGCCTAAATTAACATGAAACTTAATTTTTTTTAACACAATTATTTGATGACTCATATTGCATCGTTCAAATTACTAATGCATTCTGTGTAATACATGACCAGACGATGCAAAAGTTGATTGGAGTGGGTGAATGGGCTGACTGACTTTACTAATGTGAGTCATTGGCATGTGATTCTTCAATGGATTTGTGTCATAAATGTTTGGGTCATCCGTCCAACAAGGTGTTGAATTTCATTCAATGTGAGTCAATTTAGTAGAAACAAAATAAAAGAGTGCATAATTTATGTCCACATGCTAAGCAACATATATAAAACTTTATTTTAAGTGATAATAATGCTAGTAGTTTTTTTTTTGAAGTGGTTCATATTAATTTATGGGTCTCCTATCACATTCTTTCATGTAGCATATTATTTAACTGTTATAGAAGATCTTTTGCATGCAATCTGGGTTTATTTTTTATGTAAGAAAATTAAGATCGAGCCTATGTTTATGAACTTTGTTGCATTGTTTAATCGATAATTTGATAAGAAAATAAATAAGGTACAAAGTGAGAATGACACCGAGTTTAATTTTCCATGTGATTATTTAAAAAAAATATTGTTTGAGACATGTGTTGATACTCTCCAATAAAACAGAAGAGTAGAACAAGAGCACCAACATATCATGAATACGGCAAACACACACACACACACACACACACACACACACACACACAGATTCAGGGTCATTTACCAATACAATATTGGGGAGAATGTGTGTTGGAAACTCCCTACTAAATAATCTAACATCATATAATGTGCTTAATTATATGAAACTTGATAAGATATTATTTGAAAAAACCCTAAATTTGAAAACATGAAATTTTTTGGTTGGTTATACTACGCTTATAATCAACGATGCGGCGTAGATAAGTTTGCAAGTAGAAGTCAAAAATGCATATTCATGGGATACTCATATGGTAAAAAAAGGATGGAACTTGTATGATTTGGAATGATAATAAAAATTTGTTTCTATAGATGTAAAATTTAATGAAAATGAATCCTCTTTTGATGTGCAACTAGATAACATACATGTGACCCTTTTGTTAGTTATGACAGACCAAAAGAAAAAAAGGGTATATCAATGCCTCTGCAAGGAGATGAGCAGCTGCAAGGGGGTGTGGTGATTGTATGAGTGATAAGGTTATTGTGGCAGTAAATAATGTGATTGATATGGTTGTCGATGTAGCTCACGAGGCACCCCACCTACACAATGATGGCATGTGATGTTGTAGATGTTTAAGAGGACAATGTGGATCCAAGAAAGCCTAGGGTGGTTGCCTCAAGGGGAGAAAATAATATTGTTGTAGAAATGTTAGGAAGAGGAATAAGAAATAAAATTTCTTTGAAAAAAATATAAGGATTATGTAACTCTAAAAGTAAATTCCTTTGAAAGTTCATCGGCCCAACACCACGCCTTAGGTATTCCTTACCCTATTAATTATCTAGTATCTTTTGAATAATTTTCTTCTAGACATCAAATTTCTCATAGTATCTAGTATTTAGTATCTAGTATATTTTGCACAATGCATCAAATTCCTTCTAGTATCTAATATATTTTGCACAATGCATTCCTTCATTGTGACTTGGATGAGAAGTCTACATTAAAATACCTCCAAGTTTTAAAAGTACTAAAAAAATTTAGGTTTGCAAGTTGAAAAAGTCACTATATGACTTAAAACAAAGTCCACGATGTTAGTTTACTAAACTAGTAACTACAAAGAAGCGATATGGATTTGTTCAATCTTATTCAAACTGTTATCTTTTCACATTGCAATTAGGAAAAATACAAATTAATGTGTTAGTGTTCGTGGAAAATATAACCATTGTAAGAAATGATATTACGACCCTACTTTTTTTTATAAAACTTATTTAAATAATACTTTAATATAAAGGATTTGAGGGTTTGGAAATATTTTTTTGGGTTATGAGTAACTTGCAATCCTGAGGGAGATATATCTTTGCTAGAGAAAATATGTGTTAGATATTATTAATGAAGCATGGGTGTTATATGCTAAGTGTTAAGAGTTTCATATCGGATAATACATGGCATGAACATGTTTTTATAAGTGGGGGCAATCATCACCTTACCAACCAGTTTTGTAGGGTTGAGGTTGACCCAACCACAATTTCTTAACATGGTATTAAGAGCCTCGTTTAAGATTCGGCGGACCACCTTTTATGGTTTCCACTATCGGGTCACCCACCATTTATTTCCACGCTCCAGTTGTCTAGTCCTGAGCGTGAGGGGGTGTGTTAAGAGTCCCACATCAAATAATATATGGCATGAATATGTCTTTATAAGTGGAGGTAATCCATACCTTATAAACCGGTTTTGTAGGGTTGAGTTAGGCCCAACCACAATTTCTTAACACTAAGCCCGCCGATTTTTCTATGGAACAACATCATAAATTATTCTTGGAAGTTAGCGTATTGTTGGAGGATCCAAAACCCTATAAAAGACTAATATGGAGGTTAATTAATTTGTTAGTGACTAGGCCTGAACTCACTTATTTTGTACACATTTTGTCCCAATTTATGTTAGTGACTAAGATGATTTTTTCTGTACTTGCAATCCACCCCAAAGAGATTTAATTATCTTGAACAAATATTTTTATGACAAATTTTTTCACATAAAAGAGAACATGAAAGAGAAATTGATGATTGTGTTTAGGAATAAATTTCTCAATGTTGTCAAGTGAGGAAAACATTAAATTTCTCAATGTTTGTTTTGATTGACAACATAGAAAGATTATTACCAAAATACAACAAGAACGCCAACATCATTATTTGAGATAAATTGTAAGGGCAAAAAATGTTTTGTTAAAGAACATTGAGGATTTTTTCCTGTCTTGCAATTCATCCCAAAGAGTGATGCATAAGATTTTGAAGCGACTACATATAAGTTAGGTTTATGGTAAAATTTGATTAACGATTGTTTCTATAGTAAAATATGATAATCTAACCCCTCGGTTAATAAATATAACCGAAGGAATAAATCATTAATTAAAAAAAATAAAAAATAAAAAGAAAGACATAATTTTTAAAGAAATAAAAACATAAACTGATGTTGCTGGGATTTGAAAGATGTCTTGAATTATTTTTTCCTCGGTTATATTTAGAATCAGAGTGAATATATGGTATTTATTAAACAAAATAAAATAAATCATGGCGCACATTGACATTTTACTTCGGTTTTTGGTTAGGTGAGGTAAAAACTTTGTCATGAAATATATTATTTGTAGTAATGTTTTTCCATATAAAATATGCATTAGATATTATATTGCTGAAACATTAATGATACTCCAATCGTCCCACAATGAGTGATTCAGTTGATCAATTTATACATATTAAAAAAAGAATAAAAATAAAAGAGAGAAAATTATGATTTTACCAAATTACCTATCAAGTATTAGGAGTGATGAAAGTAATAATAATTAAATGGTAAAATTGAAAAAAAATTAATTTGTTTTGTAAATTGAAATGAGTCATTCATTTTAATATTTTTTTTAACAAATATGTCACTCATTGTGAAACAGAAAGAGTTTGTGCCAAGTCCATTAATTTTCTTATGTAACATCATGACAAATTATCTTTAGAAGCTAGTGCATTGTTGGAGGATGTAGAACCCTAGACTTGTAGGGAGGTTAACTTATTTGTTGGGGACTAGGTTTGATCTCTCTTATTTTGTATACATTTTGTCCAAATTTATGTAAAAACCGCATAAAATTTTTCTTAAGTGTATGTTTGGTTCTGCAGTAAAAAAATTAATTTTAATAAATTGATTATATAAAGTTAATTTTTATTAAAAATAAATTAAAAACATTATAATTATTTTGAATAACTTTTATGAAAATTGAATTTAACCATAAATTTTAATTCAAAATTCACGTTTAAACTCAAAAATTATAAATCTTAACTTCAAAATGAAATAATTATTGACATATTCAATTATAGTTTACAAGAAACAAACATGTTAAAAAACTCTCCAAAATCAATTCAACACATCTAAATTTTTTTTTTTTTTTTATGAAAACCATACATACACTAAGTTAGATATTCCAAATCTTTAGGGTCCAATTTAATGAGTGTATGAGAAAAGATTATTGATGAGTCATTATTAATATACTATTAGGAGATTGTACTAATAATAGCTTATATTAATATGAGACATTTTTGAAATCTAGGTAATTTATTATAATAACAACATAAACAAAAACATGTGGTACATTTTTAAAATCCAACAAGTACTATTAACTTTGGTGAAACATCCACCTAGACTACAACACAAGTTTTGACTTTCTATAATACAAATAATATTCAACACACTTTCAATACTTTGATTTAAATATAAAATTGTGTATAAACTATTTTGCCCTCTACTACAATCCAAATAGTAAAATCATAGATTAAAGAGAAAGCAAAGAATTTTCAAACCTTTACATAAGGGCACAACCTCACTCTATCTTGTGACACAAAACCCCACCTATTGACACCAACCCTACAAATATATTATTAAAATCTCAAAACTAAATTTATTATTATTATTATTATTATTCTCTGCAAAATTTCAATCTCATTCCTTCTTCTTCAACTAACCATGTCTTCTTCTTCTGTCACACAAACAAAAACAGAACAACAACATAGGATGAAATCGAGAAAACCCAGAAACCAAATCAAAAACCACCACAAACCCATTTCACAAATGGATCAACAAATCCAAACCACTCGTTGCAACTCAACAATTTCATCTCTTCTTCTCTCCACATTCTCCAACGAAACCGCTGTTTCTCCGCAACCCACTAGCAAAAAGATTAACTTTTTATCTGCGGCAGCTACTTTCAGAGGCTTGGGATGTACTGCCGGTGCTTCTCAGCAAGTGTCGGTGCCGGCGGTGATTCGGGCTTCTGCAGATTGGACTCATCAGGGGAAGAAGAAAACCAGAAAAAAGAAGCATAAGAGGAATGTTGTAGGAGGGAGTAGCAAGAACATTAGTAATGATGGTTCTTCTGCTACTTGTGTTGATTTTCAAGATGTTTGGTGTGGACCTGGAATTGATGCTGCTGCTTCTGTTGATTGTGTTGTTTCAAAGAAGAATGTGTCTTCAAGGGCTAAGATTGATTTGGAAAAGATAACTCATAGAGAGGTAGTTACTTGTTTCTGTTTTTTTGTTCTTATATGGATATTGGTTAGGTTGCATTTATGATGTTTCTCTTTGTTTTGCCAAATTGATCTTTTTGCATGCATTTAGAATGTACTAGTATGAATAAATCTAGTAGTAGTGACCATTGTTCTTGTTTATTTATTGATGAATTTCAATTAAATATATATGAGATAGATTATATAGAAAAATTATTATATGTATGTATGTAAGTATGGGCCTTAAAAACAATTTGTTCTTTATTATAAAAACGGTGAATAACAGTATCGGTATCAGTCTCTTCTGATACTGTTTTGTCGCGACTGTTTTTGTGTTTGAATGATGTTTTTTAAAACCTTGGATACATGTTTGTGGTTAGTTTGGATTTTTGTTTGATCTGTGCTTGCTTCCATATTTTAAACTTATTCATCATTTTGGTTTCATATTCCTTAACATGATTGTGTACTAAACCATCCTGCTTCACCATAATGACTATATTGGCAGCCTTCATCATCTTTCCGAAGGCGCACTACTGTCTACCCAGAAAGCTTCTCTTTTCCGGATACCGATCCTGACATTTTCACGGCATGCTCTTTCGGAACTGCAACATACCCTCGCCATATCAGAGATCTCTCTTCTGATGATTTATCTGAGGTTTGCTCGTACTCTTGTGTATTCTTTCATTATGAATGATGATCATTTTAATGAATCTGATTCTTAAAATCTAAGTAAAATGATAACTTGTTAATCACTGCAAGTTACTCATTGTTTTGTGTAGCACTTGAATGTATTGGCTTGGCTTTCGTTGAATAGAATATACCAAATCATGTTCTTAACTTTGCTCTTGTTTTCTGACAAAATTTGATAAAATTAATGTCTACTGAAAGTATGAACATGTTATGGTTTTGACATATAATTGGAACTTCATAATCTTGATTGCAATTTTAAGGAACATGATTTTAAGATATTAATATTGTAGTTGAAAGCTAGTAATTTGCATATTTTGATTATTGTTGGAACTTTGAAGATAATGGTGCTTCAAGGAAGAATACTAATGGGAGGACGATACAATTCGTGCGACCTTTTCAGAGATTTGAGACTAGATGTTGATAACATGTCATATGAGGTGAGTTCTTTGTTATGTCCGGCGCATATGCGTGCAACTTCGTTTCATGTTTGTCTAAGTTGTTAGTTTGTGTTTGATAGCAATTGCTTGAGCTTGGTGAGAGAATTGGTCATGTCAATACTGGACTTAAACAAGATGAGATGGAACCTCACATAAGGAAGACTAAACTTCGATTTTCCGATGATGTGTCAAAGCATCAAGTAGACAAAAAATGCAGCATTTGTCAGGTATGTAGTTTGTAAAATGTATAGTTAGATTGAATATATTTTTATCCCCCGCAAATGTACAATGTTTTAGTCAGGGCTGTCTTAAGTTTTCAGAGGCTCTGTATGTTCCAACGGTTTAACCATGAAAAAACAAATAGGATCCTATTTTAACAAGATTTAACTGTGACAAATATTTTATAAAATCGTATTTAATTATAGTTTAACCGTGTCAAATTTTGAGCCTTTGAGCCATGTGTAGTAGTCTGTCTTGCACGCCATAAAAGACGGTCCTGATTTTAGTTTTAGTTCATGTGAATAAAATTCTCGGTTTTTCGTACAGGAGGAGTTTGAAGAAGATGATGAGGTTGGAAGGCTGAAGTGTGATCATATGTATCACTTTGAATGTATACAAAAATGGGTTGCACACAAAAATTTCTGTCCTGTGTGCAAGGAGCAGGTTGCAGCTAGACATTGAGTGAAAACTTCTTGATGTTTCTCTAAGACAATAGGTGTATAATTATTCATATGTCCACATAACTATGGATTTTCATTTTTTTGGTAACAATCAACATTTCATCATTTCATCTTCAACCCTTTTGAGGACTCTAGAAATATGTTATTGGATGAAATTTTCTTAGCAATGGATTCTTTTTATCATATGATTTATTCTAAAATTTAAATACAATCTAAAAGCTGAACTGTACTACATCAATTTCTCGCCTTTAATTGTAAGGAAAGCAATTTGCAAGGAATGACTAAATATTTGACAATTCCAAAAATGACTTTAAATATTGGCAAATTTGAGATTTTTTTACCAAAATGCCATCTGAAATGAAATGTAATGTGCCAAACTGGTTTATGCATCTGCCACACATTTAGTAGGGATTCGTTTAATGAAAAGACGAATATGTGAAAAGGTTTTTTTTTTTGCTATGAAGGGGCTCGGTCAACCAAAGGACGACCCCTTGAAGTCTCGTTTTTTTTTTATAAATATAAAACTCTTTTTAAAATATATGTTTAATTGTTTTTTAAATATTAAATACTCTTTTAATGATTTAAAACATTAAAAAATTATATAATAGACATTACAAATTAAAAAATATTTTTTAAAATAATATAAAAAATAAATAAATTAATTTAGACGGGCCGATTTGACGAGCCTGCTACATTTGAACATTTTCTACGCATATGACTAATTTTTCGACATATTTTGCATCTTCTCTTTTCTTTCTCAGGATCAT
Organism: Lathyrus sativus; assembly: GCA_963859935.3. Taxonomy (NCBI): domain Eukaryota; kingdom Viridiplantae; phylum Streptophyta; class Magnoliopsida; order Fabales; family Fabaceae; genus Lathyrus; species Lathyrus sativus. The sequence goes on from OZ012741.1 coordinate 716,867,317, forward strand.
CCATTTTGGTTATAATTCTTGTACTATTTAGACCTCCTTTCTTATTCCTTCGCATTGTCTCGTCATGGCAAAAATAACAAAGACTTCTGCTAGTGAGCCATCATCGGAGAACTCAGATACACCTTCAAGTTATGAGTTTAACTCATAATCACCAATGAAGCGTCCAATGGGACAAAAAGTAGCAAAAAGGAAGGGTAAGACAAAGGAAATTCCAAATGCAACGCAAGATGCAAAGAATAAAAGAGCAATAACAATGGAAAGACTTGCACAAGCTAAGGAGGACGAGATAGAATTAACGGTAGTGCAAATGATGATGAAAGACACTTCTCCTATGAACGATAGTCAACGAGATATTCATGAAAAATATTGTAATAAGATGAAAAAAAATATGGAATGTAGTTAGTATCACTTATATAAAATGATCATTAGTACCACTTTAATGTATCGACACCTATGTAAAATGGTCATTAGAACCACTTTAATTTAAACTAGCCGTTATTCAAACTAGTACTTTAATTTAAACTAGCCGTTATTCAAACCATTATATATACTACCACTTATGTCATTGTTCTCTCATTCTCATCTTATTCTTCTCATTTTTCTCTCATTCTTTACTCATTAAATGGATTCAGACAATTCAGATAATTACGATCAAGAATTTTGGAAGTTGGTTAAAGAAGAATTTATGGACGACAGTGATGAAGAACAACAACTTCAGAATGAGCGTCGATCTGGAAGTTCCTCTAAGCCAAAGAGAAGAACAACGGTAGATCGAGGTCGTGAAGAAGGGCACAATTGATTATTCAATGACTATTTCTCGGAAAACCCAGTATACACAGATGTTCAATTCCGAAGAAGGTTCAGAATGCATAGGCATGTATTTCTTCAAATTGTAGATGCCCTTGGAAATCATGATGAATATTTCCAAATAAGGGTCGATGCAACTGGTAAAATGAGTCTTTCACCATTGCAGAAATGTACATCTTCGTATGTTGGCATATGGGTCTCCTGCTGACCTTGTAGACGAATATGTTCGAATCGGTGAAAGCACTTCAATTGAGTACTTACAAAGATTTGTTAAGGGCGTGAATGTTGTAGTTGGGGATGATTATTTGAGAAAGCCTAACAACACTGATGTTGAACATCTTTTACAAATGAGAGAGTCACGTGACTTTCCAGGTATGTTGGGTTCCATCGATTGTATGCATTGGGTATGAAAAAATTGTCTTGTTGCATGGAAAGGACAATTTTGTCGAGGTGATCATGGTAAGCCCACAATCATGCTTGAAGTAGTGGCATCACAAGACTTGTGGATTTGGCATACTTTTTTGGTATTGCAGGTTCAAACAATGACATTAATGTGCTAAACCAATCCAACGTGTTTAACGATATTTTGGAAGGACGTGCTCCCAATGTGCAATATACAATCAATGGGACACCATATAATATGGGGTATTATTTAGCAGATGGTATATATCCTGAGTGGGCTACATTTGTCAAGACCATTTCAATGCAACAGGGAGAAAAGAAAAAATTATTTGCTCAACATCAAGAATCGGCTAGAAAAGATGTGGAGCGAGCATTTGGAGTGCTTCAATCTCGATTTGCAATTATACGCGGCTCAGCGCGTGCCTGGCACATAGACACTCTCAAGCATACCATATATGTCTGCATCATATTGCATAACATGATTGTGGAAGACGAACGACATACATATGGAGGTAATTTTGATTACTCTTATGATAATGTGGATATCAATAACTCAACAACTGAAACATTTAGCGGTCCTCATCCGAATCTTACAACAAGACTACAAAGAAGAGCAAGTATTCGTGAAAAACAAGTTCATCGTAAACTTCAAGGAGATCTAGTCGAATATATTTGGGAACGTTTTGGACATGAAGATGATGAAATTTAAGTTTGATTAATTATGTGATGTTATTTATTTTTACTGTTTTTAATTATATATCATGTATTTGAGATTAATTTTAATTATCATTTTAAATTATAAGTTTAATTTGAATTTTATTTATTTTATTTTATATCAATTTTTATTTATCTTATTTATTTATTTAATATAAAATTTAATATGAATAAAATATTAATATATAAAGTAAAGTTGTGGGACCCAATATGAGTTCTTCAGAATTGCACCATTGGAGTGAAAAACTAATTGAGTTGCTTCAAGCTGACGTGACTTAATAAGTCCCACAAAGAACCTAAAAATGGATTCACAGTTGGAGATGCTCTAAGTATTTTAAAAGTTGTCAATTGAGATCAATAGACTAATTAGTGGATTCTAAAGAGATCAATACATTTTAAAAGAGACTGATTAGTATTAGTAAGTACAAAAAGGGATATTTTAGTAATATTAATAATTGATCAATTGATACTAGAAGATAAAATATCAATTGAGATATTTTGTATATATTTGTGTAGTGGAAATGAAAGAAGAATATATGTGGATGAGAAGAGATAAGAATAAGAGAAAAAGAAATAGAGTTATCAAGAAAAAGAAAGGAAAGAAGAGAGAAAGAGGAAAAGAGAAAGAAGAGAAAGAAGGAAGAAGAAGAAGAAGAAGAAGAAGAAGAAGAAGAAGAAGAAGAAGAAGAAGAAGAAGAAGGGGAAAAATAAGAGGAAGGCCATGGAAGAGCTATTGTTGCAATCGATTTTTGTGGCGCGAACACTACTACTCTTAGTGCTACTTTCTGATTTCTATATTTATTCTATGAAGCTTAAAAGGAAAGGGAATATATCTTAAACTAACCCTGCGTGCAAGTGTTTTTCCTATAAATACAGAGAGATATGGAATCGGAGGTTAGTTATACAAAGGGAAACTATTAACACCTAGAGTATCTATAGTAATCTATATGAACCTTGATTGTATCTGTTTTTACTGTTTGAATTGCTTTCTTGAGTCTATTTTTTGTCAGGTGGGGAAAGTTTCTCCTTTGGGAGGTTGAGAAAATGTTTTTGTTGTTTTAGGATTTTCTATTATTTTTGAAAAGGTATCTGGACCTAAGGTTTTTTATTAGTGCGCTCGTTAAGACTTCGCAATCTTATGCTTACGTATTCTCAGAAAAGGAAACAGAGAAATCAGAGCGTTCGTAGTTCCTCCTATTCTATGGGAGGAAAAATGTTTGGTGTCTTCTTCAAAGCCAAAGATTGAAGCTAAAAGAGTATTTGTATTTTGTTCACAGCTCAAGATTGAAGCTAAAAGAGTTTTTGGGTTTTGTTCAAAGCCCAAGATTGAAGGTAAAGGAGTTTGTGAGAGAATTTGTCATCTCTAAAGGGAGATATCTCACTTATTCATCACAATTATTAAGGTTTCGTTTATAAAGGAAGTTGCTTTAAATGTGATATGTGGAATCCAACAATGCCACATCTTCTTTTATAAGAGAATTAAAATTTCATGAAGGAAGAAGCTTTAACTTAGTGTATAGAAATGCCACTTGTTCCTTTATAAATCTTTGCATGCTAAGAGAAAGACATTGGCTTGGATGTGTTCCAGAGGCTTGCCACTTACATCACTTAGATGAAAGATAACTTTGGCCATGATAAAAGAGGGACTCCAACTTGGATTTTGAATCAACAAGTGTGCCACTTACATCAATTATCTGGAAAAGGGTTTACTTGTTTGTCTTGAAATATGATGTATAGTGGAAATATCCTCCTACATGTCGCAACTGCGAAAAAGAGGTCGGCAAAAACAAACAGAAGAGTTGCCACCGAACTTTATTTATCCCAAAGAGAGGGAAAGGAAACGATCGAAGAAAACCTAAAAGAAAGGAGAAGACAAGGTCATCGCAACCAAATCTTGGGCTCGGGAGTCGATTACGTAAGGGGAATATATTAACACCCCTCACATCTGTTGTACTCAACGAGATCCATGCTTGTTGTCTAATCAAAGGGTGTGTTATCTAAAAGCTACTACTAAGCGGGGGAGGAAAAAGAAAAGGAGACTCGATAGAATATCGTCGTCCTATGCCTATGTATTCCCTCGTGCAATGGGAAAGTCAGAGTTAACGTAGTTCGGAAAACTATGGGTGATGGGGGGAAGGTTGCTCGCCAAGACATCGTCGTCTTGTGCCTATGTATCCTCACATGGTATGAGAAATCAGAGCAAATGTAGTTTGGGTAACTACGGGAAAAAGGAAAAGGATGCTCGCCAAGACATTGTCGTCTTGTGCCTACGTATCCTCATCTGATATGAGAAATTAGAGCATTCGTAGTTCACGGTACTATGGGAAAACAGGATCTCGATCACACGGGGGCGAGAGAAAAGGTTCTGGTCCTGAAACAACTTAACAGAAGTGAATTGACTTTGTTTGAGATGCGTATCGCACTAAAGTCTATGACATAGGAGCAAATGTGTCGTATATCGTCCAAGGGGCATACGCTAAACACTCTAAACAAGTAAGGAGAGACCCCTAACTCATCATTTCCCATGTACTTAAAGCTCGTGGCATACAATACTCATCGTATTCATTAAGTGTTTTGATTATTATTTTGATAAAGAAGAGAAAGACACACAGAAGGTCTATGGGAAACTGAACCCTAGCTGTTATCATACAAAGTGGTCCTAAGGTCAGGATTTGGATGGAAGCTAACCTAATGTTGTCTTGATTGGATTAAAAGCCTAATGTCTCTCCTACCTCGAACTTAATCAGAAATTAAATCAAGATAGGAGTCCTAAGGGATCATGTAAATATAGGGGTAACCAACAGCTAACACGAAGCGTCGCAATCACAAACAACATCAAGTATCAAAACTCAAGTTAATATTCAAAGGCAAATATATACAAGTATCAATAGAGAAATATTCACAAATGTTACTCAAGAATTCATAGAAACTAAAACCAAAATCAAGAATAAAATTCAAGTTAATCAACAATTAAAATCAAGGTTAATGTTAAAGGTCAAGATTAATTTCTAAAATCTAATTCTAATTAATCTAAATTAAATAAATTTCAAAGTTAAAATCTAATTAGAAAGTTCAAGATTTAAATCTAATTAAAAGTTAATATTAAATTTAAAGTTAATTAATAAAAACCTAAACAAAGTTAATTATAAATTAATTAAGTCTAAGTTAATTAAATTAAATCCTAGAATTATTACATAATTAAATTCTAAAACCTAATTAAAAAGATTAAACCTTAATTAGTTATAATCTATAAAACAACAAATAATTAAGGAACAAAGGGGGCAGAAAGGGCTTTTGGTGGGTGTGAAAAGAATCTAGACCGCCTAGGCCTAAGCCTTCATGCCCATGATTCAAATATGAATCAGAAAGGGATGTGCAATGAACGGTAAAAGGGGTGCAGCGAATGGTTGGGGGTGTCAAGAAATTTAATCTTGAAGGGCCTAAAGCCCAAACTTAACCTAGAAAACCACAGAGCAACATCCCAGCAAACTCAAAAGTTCACCAGCCGTATTTCACCTCTAACAATCCTCTTCGAAAATCACCACCACGGGCATCCTCCTCCTTTTGATATGCCATCGTCACCTTCACATTGTCGTTCGTCCTTCTTCTCCCACCCTGTTCTCCTCCTTCAATCAGACATTACCTTCTTCAGAATTCATCGTCGCGCCGATCCAAGCACCGTGACTGCCACATCAGACTCTGCCGCACCTTCATCTCTCTCCGTCTCATCTCCCTCTTTATACATGTCGCGTCATTAGAAACACAGTCTCCGTCACAATGAACCTCTCAACATAATCGACCTCGACCTTGCCTCCGTATGAATGATTCCGATTTTCATATACACGAATAACAATTGAACATACCAGAACGAATCACTATAAACATAAGAGCAAGCCAGTCAAAGTTAGGGGCGAGATTACCAAATTTACGCGACGAAGACGAAGCTGCAATAGGTATGAAATTGTTACGTTCTTTCTTCGATTCCGCAAATTCTTCTTTCTACTTCTTGCTACGAAATTGGTTTTGTTGTTGATGTTTGAAGAAGGAAGTTGTGTTATGATTTGATTTTGGGTTTTGTGAAATTGTTGGAAGCTTTTGTTTAGTTGAAAGTTGAAGCCGTAGGTCGGGAGACTTAAGAAAGATCGAAGGTTATGGAGGTATTTGCAAAAAGAAATGAAGAACAAGGTTGTTGTAGGATATGGTGGTTGTGTTCTGGTGTGAGAATGAAGGTCTTTGGGCTGATGGTATGAAGGTATGAAAGAAAAGAGTTATGTCATTTTTTTATGCGATTTTTTCTCTCTGTTCTGTTCTTCCTTCATTGATTTTTTTTTGTTTGTGTAGGTGAGATGCCCCGTTATTTATGTGTGATGATGGTGGAATGAATAAAGTTTGTTTTCATGTTTTGCAATCGTACATACGTGAGCTGACCAGTTTTGACGTTTGTAAATTGGTGTGGTGTGATTTGTTTTGGCAAGGTTTGCAACAGGTAGTGGAATCAAGGTTTGCGTGTGGCCTATAGTGACATTATGTCCAAGTCGTGAGGTTTTATTATATTGTTGTTCGCGAATGGTTTTTTTTGCAATAAAAGGGTTTTGCAATGAGTCTTGTGCTATTGATGTATGTAATTTTTCCACTATTATAAAAAAATTGTTATGGACTTGTGTTCTTCTGCTTTACTGCTACAACTTGGCCATCACTATTAAAGAGTTAATGGAAGGACAACCGTCCTCATCAGAGGGACACATCATCAAAGAGTTGATGGAAAGGAAACTGACATCGTCAAAGGGTTGACGGGGAAAAAACTTCATTAAAGAGACACCTCGCCAAAGGGTTGACGACATGATAAAGTCTGGAATGTCGTCATCAAAGGGTTGATGGCAAGAAAACCTGACTTCGTTAAAAGGGTTGACAGAGTAGAATGGACTTCATTGAAGAGACACATCATCTAAGGATTGACAGAAAGAAAAACCTGACCGATGGAACACTTTGTCAAAGGGTCGACGAATAGAATATTTTCTTGAAGAAATACATTGTCAAAGAGTTGATGAGAAGAAAAACTTATCCAATGGAACACATCATCAAAGAGTTAACGAGAAGAAGGACTGATTGAGGGTAAGATCGGCGCATGATCTAAGAACCAAAAGAAAAGTAAGCAGATGAGTTGACTGAAATATCTGTTGGGGAATGGCTCTACATTCTCTCTGAGTATATGTCATTGATTTAACTGAAATTTGATTAGGGTTCTCGCGCAAGGTACGAAATCACGCTTATGCTTCGCATGCGTATGTTTGAACATGACTTAATACTCCATACGATATGGAAATGCTACGCATTTGAGGATGTAATGATAACTATATGCAAAAATACAGGTGCAGGCTCGGGCTGCTGGGGAAAGAAGGATGTGCCAAGTATGAATTGACTTTACTAGGAAAGACGGGTGGGACCTGATGATGATTGATTTTTCAAATGTGATATTTTTTGGGTACAAATGCGGATTAGATTTTGAAATTAGGTACCAATAGAGATTGGACTTTTGGTGGTTGCCAATAGGGATTGGGCTTTAGATGAAGGTGACGATGCCAGCAAAATAGGCTTTTGGTTTAAGAGACGCTAATAAGAATTGGGCTTTTGGTTTCTGTGGATACCGATAGGGATTGGGCTTTAGATTATCTGTTCGGTTTTACACGACTTCAAGCTATGCTATGATAGATGATATGCAATGATTATGCCGTGATATGAGGGATTAACTAGTGGTTTTAAGGTAGGTCAGGTACAACTAACGTTGGAAAGTGACTTGTCTAGATACAAGATTGGAAAGGTGTCTTGTCTAGATACAAGGTTCATGGTTGAAGAGTTGGGGAATGGTTAGCACGACTTCCCGACAATCATCTTGAACTCGAAGGTTGACAGAAACTACTTGAGTAACTCTGAAAAGCTCTGAAAATATGGAGAGGAAACATCCCTTTGTCTCCAATCCTGCCCCAACATGTGGGATCTTTGTAAGAACATCTTCCTTGAAAGGAAACCTGAAATCTCTGAACCCTAATAGTTTAAGATGAACTTCCTTAACATTCTGAACCTCGGAGAAGTGTTTCAGATGAATTGCCTTCTGGATAAGGATAACTTATGTGCTCTTGGGGTGTCTGCCCCAACCTTGAAGTGATTTTTCCCCTGATTGGCTAATTTGTAAATAAGTGCCTATTACTAACTAACCTTCGAGAGATTTATCGAATCTTGACTTGATTGCCCCAGATTAACTGAATCTTGGATGATTGACCCTCCTGGTGTGATCATTTAATCTGATATGCCCATGCTCAACGGAGTACTCAGGCGCTTTGCATTTTATCTTGATTAATCCTTCCATTGCAGAAACTTTCCTAATGTCAAGTGCTTACTCGCAAGTAAAATAATTCATTTTGAAAATGATAACTTTAATTCAATGCATATGACAGTTTTGAAATCCAAGTCTGTTCACTGGGAAAAATGTTGTGACATTTAGTGAACGAATCACTTATCAGAATGTCCACATCAATACCAACATGGTAAGAAAATCCTTTTAGGATTCAATTTTGATGCGATATTTATCGAAGTATGCTTTCGAAACAAACCTGCTTCAATTAGGTCTTTTGAAGGTTGTAATGTGTCATGGTTCACAGTTTTAGAAAGAAAGGATATAAGGCTCGAAGTTTGTTTTAACCCACCCATTCTCCTTGATGTTCTCTAGTCCTATGTGCAGCTAATTCGACACAAGCACTCACCTTTCGCAGATTATTGAATGGCAGGAGTGATGGTTACGGACCCCACAAGGTTTTTAGAGTGACAGTTACTCGCTTTTCGTCTTTGGTGTATGGAGTCACACGACTTGTTCTATATCGAGGATTTTTCTTTTGTAATCCTTTTCATTTTCATCATTTTTTGCTTTTGATTTCCCTGATTTTGCATGGACTGACTCTTTTGAATTTTTTCCGATTTTGAAGTCCAGCGGGATACCCTAATTTTTGCATAAGTCATTTGTTTTTAAGTTTTTGACTTAGCGGGCTTTTTCTTTTTCTTTTTTTTTCATTCTTTTTTTTTGGAACAAATCATGTGACACCGGCTTGTTTGACTTGTTTACGAGGATTGTGACTGCCTCACTCCTTGGTTGGTGATGGATAACCATTGTAAGTTTGTGAGGTACGACCTCTACAGAGGTGATTAATCCTCGAACGGGAACACTCCTTTTAATCCTCGAACGGGAACACTACTTTTGTAATTTGGATGCTTGGTCAAATTAACTGAAACCTACCCTATCCTAGGTTAAGATTGAGGGTTTTTCGTTTTCAGAAAGAAACTCCTACTACTAAACTCAAAGGGGTTGACAAGGGATTATCTTTCTTATATCTCCCGTGTTTAGGGATTTGAAATAATGCATGTACATCATTAGCAAAGGTTTTATTCAAAAGCATAAAACCGGAAGTCTTGCGTCTTTCAATTTCGTCATCCTCCCTCGGATTTTGCTTAAACAAGCGTTTAACATCAATAAAAAAGTATGAGTGAAAACAAATGGATTTAATCAAAACATGCATATTTATTTCATTATCGTTATCAATAAAAAACAGACAAGTTTTACAAATAAGTTCACACTTTAACAGAAAAGAAACTACAAATGCGAAGAAATGATATGATAAAAAAGGCTGCCAGCCTCGAGGAACTGGGCTTTCTAATCTTGATTTGCTACTGAACTAGCCATGTTCAGAATTACTCGTCGAAATCAGTCTGATACTCTTCTGAACATTTGCTCTAGGTGAATTCCTCCATAACATGAACTGATGAATCCACATGACTGGATGAAGAAGGATTGTTGATCTGAATACCCTGAGGTGTGACTGAGAACATATTGGAGTCAAGTAGAGTCTGAATCTTTCTCTTAAGCACCTTACAATCTTCAGTTGAATGCCCCTGTGTCCCAACATGGTAATCACAATGGGCGTTGACATCAAAACCTGGTGGGTATGGAGGGATCACTGGATTAATCTCCTTTGGCACTATCATCGCACCTTTGGTCAAATCTGGCAACATCTGGCTGTAAGACATTAGAAACTGAGTGAAATGCCTCTCTGGCTTCCTAGGTCTTTGTCGGGCGTGCTGACGCGGCTGACAGTGGTATGACCGTTGACTCTGAGGAGGTCTCTGATTTGGAGAAGGGTACTGTCCCTGTGAAGAGAATGGCATCTGATATGGAGACCCAGAATATTGTTGACTCTAAGTAGTTGAAATGTCTGAAGACTAAGGCTGAGGTATCGGAGATTCCCAAATGGAATTACTTTCTTTCTCTCATTCTTCTTGAGAACTGGCAACTGATTTATTTTCACTGGTTGAGATGTCTGAGACTTCTCGAATCTTCCCACTATGGCACATTACAAGGCCAGACACCAAACACATACTTGAAGCATTCAGATTAAGAGTATCATGACCCCTTAGGGCATCAAGTTTCTCCTCCAACAAATGATATCTTCTCATAAACTCAACAATCCGTGGGTTTTTAGGTTTCATCTTTAGAACAACCCCTTGGACGTCTGGCACAGAGAATGTGAAACTATGATAGTCCGTTCCATTAAGAGAAGAGGAATGTCCATCTCGAATGGGGGTATGCTCTTGTATAACTTGATCCTCAATAGGAATCCGCACATGCTGAGCTTGGGCAACATTATTTACTAGAGGCGGAATAACATTCTCATTAACTGGAGTCCTCTGAATATTGGCCTCTCCCCTTGTCATGGCTTCCATGAGTTGATCCAACTGATTCTTCATCAATTCAAAATCTTCCCTTGTAACAGCTTGATTCTGCTCTCCTGAGTCCATGATTCTTTCAAAAGTTAATTCAAGTCCAATACGAGTGTCAGGAAATCAATTGCAGGTCGGGCAAAAGATGAATGAGCTCTCTGTTTTTGGCTAAGGAAGGAAATGAAAAAAGATGCACAAATGCTTATGCAATGCAAAAGGTTATGGATACAACATACATGGGATCAAAGCTTCCACTAATATTCTGAATAACTACTGTGCTACTGACTGAATAAGCTCATAAGTCTGCTCTGAAGAAATTACCGGAATACCAGAATACCCAAATAAACCAGAATACCAGAGTGTCAGAATAATCAAAATACCAGGCTGATACATTCACACTAATAAGAAAACCATAAAACAGGGTTGGTTGAAAGTCAAGGTTTCCTGCAAAACCCATTCCCTCTCACATTGGTTCTAGTCTTGGATGACATGGCAATCCTAACAGGTCGTCAGTATCACGGACTCTCAGGTCGAGAAACGATGATATCTTCAGCATTTCTAATTTGGCATCATGGTCAATCAAGGAGGTCTCAACTGACCTCCCAATGAACGGTCTCCAGAGTTGTTAGCTTTCAGATCCAACACCCCCTCAATTGTCCAAGATGCACAAGATAGGATGTATTCAAAGAAAACCTTATCTGGATGCGAATTTCGTGCAGACTCTTGCATGCCAAAGTGCCACACAAGTCCATACTACTCTCCACACTAATTCTATGTGTATACTTAAGCATGGGTATTGGGCTTATCTTTCATGGAACAACCCACCCAATAGCACAACAACAACAGTATAATATGATAATAATAAAGTGCAAAAGGTAAAAAAATGTAAATGCAATAATATACAATAGTAAATATACACATACAACATACATATGTACAAAAATAAACACCCAAAGATATAAAACAGAGAAGCACTAGAATTGAATCGCATAGGGAAACAGAGTCGCCAGCAGAGTCACCAGCTATCATAACTGCAAAAAGAGGCCAGCGGAAACAAACAGAAGAGTCGTCACTGAATGTTATTTATCCTAAAGAGAGGGAAAGGAAATGATGGAATAAAACCTAAAAGAAAGGAGAAGACAAGGTCATCGCAACCAAATCTTGGGCTCGAGAGCCGATTACACAAGGGGAAGGTATTAGCACCCCTCACATCCGTTGTACTCAACGAGATCCATGATTGTTGTCTAATCAAAGGGTGTGTTATCTAAAAGCTACTGCTAAGTGGGAGGAAAAAGAAAAGGAAACTCGATAGAATATCATCGTCCTATGCCTATGTATTCCCTCGTGCAATGGGAAAGTCAGAGTCAACGTAGTTTGGAAAACTATGGGTGATGGGGGGAGGGTTGCTCGTCAAGATATCGTCGTCTTGTGCCTATGTATCCTCATATGGTATGAGAAATCAGAGCAAACGTAGTTCGGGTAACTACGGGAAAAAGGAAAAGGATGCTCGTTAAGACATCGTCGTCTTATGCCTACGTATCCTCATCTGGTATGAGAAATTAGAGCATTCGTAGTTCACAGTACTACGGGAAAATAGGATCTCGATCGCACGGGGGCGAGAGAAAAGGTTCTGGTCCTGAAACAACTTAGCAGAAGTGAATTGACTTTGTTTGAGATGCGTATCGCACTAAAGTCTATGACATAGGAGCAAATGTGTCGCATATCGTCCAAGGGGCATACGCTAAACACTCTAAACAAGTAAGGAGAGACCCCTAACTCATCATTTCCCATGTACTTAAGGCTCGTGGCATACAATACTCATCGTATTCATTAAGTGTTTTGATTACTATTTTGATAAAGAAGAGAAAGACACACAAAAGGTCTAAGGGAAACTGAACCCTAACGGTTATCATACAAAGTGGCCCTAAGGTCAGGATTAGGAGGGAAGCTAACCTAATGTTGTTATGCTTGGATCGAAATCCTAATGTTTCTCCTACCTTGAACTTAATCAGAAATTAAATCGAGCTAGAAATCCTAAGGGATTATGTGAATACAGGGGTAACCAACAGGTAAACGCGAAGCGTCGCAATCACAAACAATATCAGGTATCGAAACTCAAGTTAATATTCAAAGGCAAATATATACAAGTATCAATAGAGAAGGTTTTCAGCAGGTAGTGGAATCACAGTTTGTACGTGGCCTGTAGTGACATTATGTCCAAGTCGTGAGGTTTTATTATATTGTTGTTCGCGAACGGTTTTTTTTTTTGCAGTAAAACGGTTTTGCATTGAGTTTTGTGCTACTGGTATATGTAATTTTTCCACTATTATAAAAAACTGTTATGGACTTGTGTTCTTCTGCTTTACTGCTACATTTTGGCCATCACTAAAATGAGCTTTATATACTGTTCCAAAACCCATTGGCCAATGACAGTGATAAACCCCTCTATCTCTTTGTTTATCTCTTTGAAGTTGAACTTCCGAAACATAGATGAAAATCCTTCTTGAAATTTCCATGTTGGCATAGAAGGTAAGGTTTTTGAATGGGGTTTACCAACGTTATCAGGATCATCTAGCTCTCTCCTCTTTTGGCGAATTAGAACTATCAAGACTATGAGCATTACAAAAGCAACAACGGTAACTGCAATAGCAATACATGGAACTAATGTCAAGTGGTATGAATGGTGTTTTCCTTTAGAAGGTAGACCTAATAGTTGACTTGGGCTATCAGCAGCAACCAGTAGGCTTGGAGAAACCTCAGGAGCAGGTAACAGGGATGATTCTGAAACAGGAGGCCCGAGAAGTCCTTGAACGCCAAAGAAACAACTTTCAATATCAGTAGTATGCTTCTCATCGACTTGGCTTGCTAGTGCAGTAAAAGAGGCATCACAACATGTACTCAATGTAATATTATCTTCAATTCCCAAATGATGCAAATAACCAATGCTGGAATTTAAGCACTTCTTACAATTACTTTCCTTTCCAAGTGACACTTTGCAATTCTTTGTGAAGTCTACATATCTGGGAGATTGTAGCATCTGCATGACACTAGTTCGACCCTTGCATTCATAATTAACACGAATTTTTGTCCCAAATCCATAGCAAATTGTTGCAAGTTGTGGAACCCCATAATGTGGCAGGGTATGAGATATGGTTTGAAACAAAATAGATATGGACAAACTTGAATATGAAATAGGGTTAATGAGAAAAATTAATGGTTAATGAATGTTGGATAATGCTTTTCTACAAATGGATATGAAAGTGAATATTGAAATTGGTTAAAAATGGGTATGAATCCAAAAGAATGGATTAGGAAATGGATTTTCAGGTTAATGGATTGGAAAATATGGATTTAGAAAACTAGTTCATGGACTTTAATATTGATCATGGAGAAATTAATCTAAGTGGTTTGGATATTGAATGAGAAATTTGGATTTGGTTAATGGGATGGGTTATAGACTTTTGGATATGGACATGGTTATTTGTAAAGTGAATGGAAATGGATTTAAGTTCTAAAATCAAAATCAAAATGGTTTATGATGGCTTTGTATCTTGAATTTCAAGTAGTCCACATACACATATCCTCCAACCTTTGAATCAATTCCTGACAAACCAACTGCTTAAGGATTTTGAATCAAACTTTTTGAACCATCAAGCACACAAACCTCAACTGACCACTTGGGTGAACACTCCACCAAAATCCTCAACTTAACTGGTAAACTCAATTGATCAATCCACAAATGATTTGACATGGAACCCTAACCTTATGATTCTTTCAATTGATGACTGTCCACAAACTCAACCTTGAATGAGAAAACCATGACCTTCCTTGAATGCACACTCTTTCCTCAACTTGAGTGAAATAACCAACTAAACTTCCTCTGAATAGAGAACAAATATCATAAGAAAGTTTTGACCCTGTGTCTTAGGAACTAAATATCGAACATGATTATGAGTTATGACCTAATGGACTACAGATGAATATGAAACAACAACCAGTTAAGGTTAGAAGAAGTAAGGGCAAATTTTAGGGTACAACACTACAGAGAGGACTCAGAGTCTCATCTGTGGGGATGTTGAATTTTGTGCCTTGATCAAAGCCCAAGGTTGAAGCTAAAAAAAGGGATCGAACACTGAATCAACCAGGGGAGTATTATATTTGTCTTGTACAAAGCCCAATATTGAGGCTGACTGGGGAAAATCCTTATATGAAGTCTAATAAGAGGTTAAGGGGATTTAAGTGGAGACTGACTGTTGCTGAGGAAAAAAAATCCAAGAGCAGGTTCCAACTACTCTAAGGAATCAAAAGAGAAACTGAGTCCTGCTGGAAATTTAGAGGAGAGTTGGATTTATTGAACTGCCATAAAGGTTTTGACTTTCCTGGGAATATGTGTAGGGATGACTAGGGTCTATCTTGTACTTCTAGGAAGCCTGAGGGTCCTTATACTAAGCCCAAGAGGAGGATGAGGAGGCTTCTGGGAAGCCTGTGGGTCCTTGTACTAAGCCCAAGAGGAGGCTGGGGAATTCAGTCTGTCCAAGTCTTAAGAAGAGTTCAAGAAAGGTTTCATCGGGAAATAATCCTTTCTTTATTCAACTGTTCCAAGATTAAAGGGGTTAAAGAAGAGGTTTCACCGGGAAATAATCCTCTCTTTATTGAATTTTTTTCAAGGTTGAATTAATTGAACAAAGCCCAAGAGGAGGCTGACTATATTGGGAATGAGAATTCATTTGTACAGGGGGGGGGGGACTAGTTGTTTGAACTAAGTTATACTGATTGACAAAGATCCTATTGTTTGAACTAGTCTAAACTAAGGATGATTCAAATGCTAAGAGAAACTTAACAAAATATGTACAAGCATATATACAAAGATATGAAAAAGTATATAAACAAGTATGAATTGAATTTAAAAAGGTGGTGGGTCTTATACTTTGCATAGAGGCCCAAATGTACTATGATTGATTAGATGTTTTCTTCAAGACTGAGTTAGGGTTTTGAGGAAATTGAAGAAAGTTTTGAATTTGAAGATGACTTGATCTTTAAGTAAACAAAGGTGTTGGGTCTTACACTCTAGATAGAGGCCCATGAGATTGTTTGCATCCTGTACAAAACCCAGGATGAATGAGGCTAAAAGGTTTTCTATTTATAAAAGGTGTTGGGTCTTACACTCTAATAGAGACCCATATTTATTGAAAACAAAGTTTATGTACAGAGAGATGAGACTTACACTCCTAACAGAGACCCAGATGATTTTGAAAATAAGGTTTATGTATACAGGGATGGGACTTACACTCCTAGCAGAGGCCCAGATAATTTTGAAAACAATGATTACACCGTCATTTTGAAAAGCGTAATGAGACTTATACTATAGCAGAGGCCCATGAAAAATTTTATTTACAAAGAGGGTTGTGCCTTACACTCTAATAGAGGCCCATGAGTGTTGAAATGATGTTTGAAAGATTGAATCAAAACAAAACCCTAATTTCATATTTTTTAAAGATATTTTTCAAAGAAAAATCAAATAAAATACGTATAATTTATCAAATAAAATCATTAATCATGTTAAAAACAAGGATTAAGGTTTATGAAAAAGTATTTTATCCACATGAATAATTAAAATCATTTTGATTTAAAAATATCAAGAAAAATAAATTATTTTAAAACAGGGTAAGAAGGAAATTGAGTTTCTAGAGTTGAAGCAGGGTAACATGTCGGTTACGAAATATGCTTCCAGATATGTGGAACTTGCTAAGTTCAACCCTCAATACAGTGAGGCAACTGCTGAGCTCTCGAAGTGTGTCAAATTTGAGAACGGGTTAATGCCTGAGATCAAACAAGCGATAGGGTACCAACGAATCAGGAGATTTCCAGATTTGGTGGATTGTTGTAGAATCTATGGAGAAGATAACAAAGTTAGATCGGCTTACTATAAGGGGCTGGCTGAGAGGAAAGGAAAACAACAGATGAACCGTGGAAAGCCTTATGCAGCTCTAGATGATAAAGGTAAACTGAGATTTACTGATGGCATGAAGCAGAGTAAAGGAGGTGCTCCTACGATTCCTAAGTGTTATAGATGTGGTGAGATGAGTCATCAAGTCAATGAGTGAAAAGTGATATGAAAAAGTGATGAAAGTGTGGTAAGACAGGTCATCTGGTCGCTAATTACAATGAAAAGGTAGTGATTTGCTTCAATTACGGAGAACCTGTTCATATCAGTACTCACTGCCAGATATCAAAACAAGCTGCAACTGGAGGTAAAGTGTTCCTCTGCCAGGAACTCGGACTTCCAGTGAAGACAGGTCGATAAGAGGTATATGTTATATTAATAATACGCCTTTGATTGCTATTATTGATACTGGTGTTACTCATTCCTTTATTTCTGATGATTATGTAAAAAGGCTAGGCCTTAGTGTATCTGTGATGAAGGGAGAAATGGTTATCGAAACTCCTGCTAAGGGATCGGTGGATACTTCTCTTATTTTCTTGAATTGTCCTTTGAGAATATTTGATAGGGATTTCGGTGTGGATCTCATTTGCTTGCCGCTGATGAATCTAGATATTATCGTGAGAATGAACTGGTTGATGTTTAACCATGTTCAGATTAATTATTTTAATCAATCAGTGTGGTTTCCTACTCCTGGTGATGAGGAGGGGGCTGGTTTCTTATCTATGGAAGAATTGAAGGAGATTTTAGAAGATGGCACTCAAGTGTTTGTGATGTTCGTATCACTATCTGCTGATAGCCAAGCTGTGATCGATGAAGTGCAGGTGGTACGAGAGTTTCCAGAAGTATTTTCGGAGGATATTTCAGATGTACCGCTAGAAAGAGAAGTGGAATTTACTATTGATCTTGTCCCTGGTACCAGACCTATTTCTATGGCACCATACATGATGCCGACTTTAGAATTAGTAGAGTTGAAGAAAGAACTGGAAGACTTGTTGAAAAGAAGTTTCTAAGACCAAGTGTGTCGCCTTGGGGAGCTCCGGTATTGTTGGTAAAGAAGAAATATGGTAGTATGAGGTTGTGTATAGATTATCGACAGTTGAACAAAGTGAAGATTAAGAACACGTCTCTACTTCTAAGGATAGACGATTTAATGGATGAATTAGTGGGTGCCCAGGTGTTTATCAAGATAGACTTGAGGCCAAGTTATCATCAAATAAAAGTAAAAGATGAAGATGTTCAGAAGACCATATTCAAGACTCGTTACACACATTATGAATACTTGGTGATACCTTTTGGCGTTTCTAATGCACCTGGTGTATTTATGAAGTATATAAATCAGATTTTTCATAACTACTTAGATCAGCTTGTTGTAGTGTTCATTCATGACATTTTTACCTATTCTAAGTCAGAAGAAGAGCATGAGAAACATTTGAGGATTGTGTTGCAGGTTCTGAAGGAGAAGAAGCTTTATGCTAAGCTATCAAAGTGTGAGTTATGGTTGAAGGAGGTTAGATTCCTTGGTCATGTTATTTCAGATAATGATATCACAGTAGATCTTTCTAAAGTAGATGTAATTCTATAATGGGAAACTCTAAAGTCGGTTACCAAAATTTGAAGCTTTTTGGGGTTGGCTGGTTACTAGCGTAGATTTATTGAAAGGTTTTTCCAAGTTAGCACTTCTTCTAACTCAGCTGACCTGCAAGAGTGAGCTGTTCATATGGGATATTCGTTATGAGAAGAGCTTTGTAGAGTTGAAGAAGAGGTTGACTATGGCTCCGGTTTTGGTTTTTCCTGAATCAAATAAACCTTTTATAGTATATTATGATGTGTCACTAATGGGTCTATGAGGTGTATTGATGCAAGATGGAAAAGTTGTGGCTTATGCTTTCCAACAATTAAGGATTCATGAGAGAAACTATCCTACCCATGACTTAGAGTTGGTTGCAGTATTGTTTGTATTGAAAATCTGGAGACATTATTTGTATGGTTCTAGGTTCGAAATGTTCAGTGACCACAAAAGCCTGGGGTACTCGTTTGATGAGAAGGAATTAAACACGAGACAATGTAGGTGGTTGGAGTTCTTGAAAGACTATGATTTCGACTTGAATTATCATCCCGGTAAAGCTAATGTCGTGGCTGATGCTTTAAGTCAGAAGTTGTTGCACATGTCAGCAATGATGGTTAGAGAGTTGGAACTTAAGGAACAATTTAAAGACATGAGTTTAGCCTGTGAATTAACACATCAAAGTGTGAAGTTGGGGATGCTAACAATCAACAATGATTTTCTTACTAGGGTTAAAGATAATTAGAAAATGGATGTGAAATTGGTGGACTTGATGGCTGGAGATGATCAAGTTGTAGAGAACAATTTCAAGTTAGACGAACAAGGTGTGTTGAGATTCAGGAATAAAATTTGTATTTCTGATAATGCGGAACTAAAGAAGATGATTTGAGAAGAAGGTCATCAGAGTAGTTTAAGTATCCATCCGGGAGCTACTAAGATGTACCAAGATCTGAAGAAGATATTTTAATGGTCAGGAATGAAGCACGATGTGGCACAGTTTGTTTATGCTTGTCTGACTTACCAGAAGTTGAAGGTTGAACATCAGAGACCTGCAGGGTTGATGTAGTCATTGGCTATTCAAGAATGGAAATGAGACAACATTTCTATAGATTTTTTGACGGGATTTCCAAATACTCCGAGGGGGCATGATGCTATTTGGGTGATCGTAGATAGGCTGACAAAGTCAGCCCATTTTATTCCGATTAACATCAATTTTTCTATGCAAAAGTTGGTGGAGATCTACATCCGTGTAATTGTTAAGTTGCATGGAATTTTATTGAGCATTGTGTCAGATAGAGATCTGAGGTTCACTTCTAGATTTTGTGAGAGTTTGCAAGAGGCGCTGGGTATTAAGCTGAGGTTGAGTTCAACTTATCATCCACAGATGGAGGGTTAGACGGAGAGGACTATTCAGTTGTTAGAAGATCTGTTGAGGGCTTGTGTTCTAGAGCAAGGAGGTTCTTGGGATAGTCACTTGCCGTTGATTGAATTCACTTATGACAACAATTTTCATTCTAGTATTGGGATGCCACCTTTTGAAGCGTTGTATGGTCAGAGATACAAGACGCCTTTGTGTTGGCATGAATATGGTGAGAGTGTGGTGCTTGGACCTGAATTAGTCCAACAGACTACGGAGAGAGTGAAACTAATTTGGGAGAAAATGAAAGCTTCTCAAAGTAGACCGAAAAGCTATCATGAAAAGAGAAGAAAGGATCTTGAGTTCCAGGAAGGGGACCATGTATTCTTGAGAGTCAGTTCAGTGACCAGTGTGGACGTGCCCTGAAGTCGAAGAAGCTCACTCCTCAGTTTATCGGTCCATATCAGATATCCGAGCGGGTAGGAGCTGTTACTTATAGAGTGGCGTTGCCACTAAATTTGTCCTTTTGCATGATGTATTTTATGTTTCGCAGATGCGAAAGTACATTCCAAATCTGTCGCATGTGATTTCGAGGGATGATGTGCAAGTAAGGGATAACCTTACTATGAAGGCTTTACTTGGGAGAATTGATGGTCACGAGGTGAAACAGTTATGAGGCAAGGAGATTGATCTCGTGAAGGTCATGTAGGGAGGTGCTGCCGGAGGAAATGCAGCTTGGGAGTTGGAGAGCAGGATTTGAGAGTCGTATCCTAAGTTATTTGCGTCAGGTAATTTTCAAGGACGAAAATATTCTAAGTGGGGGAGAGTTGTAACGCCCCTTTTACTTTAAATTATATTTTGTAATTCAATTTTTTGAAGTTGTGTGTATAAATGTGATTATGTGTGCTTTGTTGTGTGGTACCCTGCGGTAAGGGATAATGACCTTAATATTAATGACCTCGAGGGTGAGAGGTGTGTGGATAATTTTGTGGAATTGGTGGAGTGGTGAGAATGATTAAGATGTAATATTAATAATTTAATTATAATGAGATAATGTTGTTATTATTTTTGTTCTGAACTGGGTCGAGACCGACCTTACAGTCGGACAGACCCAATCCAATACTACGTTAGGGAGGCTCAACAAGGCCCAATCCTCCCATGTCGGGCATGCGTCTCAACAAGGCTTTTCAGTCGGGCAGATCACCACCTAGCACGGGAATAACTCACGCGTCTGCCCCATGTTCTCCATGTGCCCCCCACACGAGACACGTCATCAGGCAACTACCCACTTCCGAAAGAGATGGTCAGCCCACCTTTTGAAGATCACGGGACAGTTGATCCAGGGCGAATACCACGTGCTGGTCTTCCCTATGCCACGTAAGCTCTGGAAGTTACTTGTGTTGGGCTTGGTAATCCGGCCCAATGTAATGTAACCGTTGGTCCTACGCTAGGGGAATATTATAAATACCCTCTTTCACTAGAGGGTCAGGTATTCTATTCTCTACACCTATTATGTCTGAGATTACGCTTTCTAACCCCGTTACTCACTTAAGCATCGGAGTACCTTGCAGGTACACCCCCTTCTCCTCCATAACACTGGTGATCACAAGAGCTCACAACGCATGGCAGGCTACTGATTACTTTCTGATCAGGTCAAATCAGTGGCGCCGTCTCTAGGAACCCTTTGTTTCCCCGTTATTTCTCCTATCCAAGGATAGAAGCTCAAGAACCAAAGAAACTTTCAACTTCCGTTTGATCATGGTCAGCCCATGCAATGATAATGCTCTGGAAACCACCTTTGTTCTATTCACCAACGGTGATGGCCACGACCCCAACGTGACCATTCACATCGATAAAGGAGACTATAGGGACATGCACACAACCTCTCCTTCCTTAGAAGACATGACCTTCAATGCTGCCTAACAGTTCGATAGCCCGACAGTCTACCAACCAATTTCGGTGCCACCCAGCACTGACCCTACCATGGTGGCTCTGTTCATGGTGATCAACCAGACCAATCTGATGATCTTCCAACAGAACGAGCAGATAGGGAAGCTCG
Organism: Lathyrus sativus; assembly: GCA_963859935.3. Lineage (NCBI taxonomy): Eukaryota > Viridiplantae > Streptophyta > Magnoliopsida > Fabales > Fabaceae > Lathyrus > Lathyrus sativus. Next base: position 716,888,927 of record OZ012741.1, read on the forward strand.
AGAATGAGTGGCAATCACGCTCTCCCCCATAGAGACATCGTCGTCCAATTTCCAACAACCCCTCTCCTCCCCTGCGGAGGACACAACACGACGACTCTCAGAGTCCTTCTCCCCGATTGACTGGACATCACCCTCTCTTGGAGTGACTGCAGCTAATGGCCTCCCAAAAGCGCAACCGATCACCTCCCCAGAAGGAGCGATGCTCCCTCACTCAGAAGGGGAATAAAGCTGAAGGGGGTGTCGAGAAGCCAAAAGGTCGGCCGAGGAGTCCTCCTCGACGAAACAGAAATAAACGGGGATCAATCTCCCCTTCACGGTCTCCTGTCAAGAGCGACAAGGACGACCAACGCTCACCACTGTCTAGGGCCATCAGGGAGATTCCACTATTTGTTGGGATGGAAAAACCCCCACCCTTGGCGATATACGATGGCACAACCGACCCGGACGGCCACATAGAAAACATCAATGTGATGCTCGACTATTGGAACATACGAGGAGCCATCAATTGCAGGCTTTTACCCACCATCCTGAGGAAAGGTGCCATGTCGTGGTACAAGCGCCTCGCCTGAGTCCATCACCTCTTGGGGCGAATTGAAGAGGCAGTTCTCCAAGCACTTCACAGCTTCCCGGCGCCATCCAAAGACAGAGGCAGCCCTGGAAGCCATCATCCAGAGAAATAATGAACCTCTTTGAGATTACATAGAGAGGTTCAACCGAGAAGCTATCCAAGTGGCCACCTCGGACGACATGAAGAAATTTCTGATCGAGCGAGGACTGCGTCCTCGCACTGAATTCTCCAAGGCCATCAGGATCGAACGACTCTGCACCTTGAATTCTCTCCTCCTTAAGGCCCAATCATACATCCAGTATGAGAAAATAGAGGCTGCCCACGATGCCTGCGACACGCGGAATCAAGAAGGCATTAGGGGCACCAGACACGAGGATGTCGCTGCTCCTCGAAGAGGTGGAGAAAGAAGAAGAGAGGACCGACCCCATGAACAGAGGGGGACGGCAGGCCGATTAACTGAGTAAACGCTACTCAAAGCTTCCCACGAGCGCATCCTGTTCGAGTGTATCAATTCAGAGTTTCAGAGAGTCGGTGTCCAGTTCCTAAAATCGAAGCCCCAAAGCCCAACGTCGACAAATCCAAATACTGTCGGTTCCACCGGAGTCATGGACATGTCACGAAAGATTGCATCCACCTCAAGGATGAAATCGAGATCCTAATCAAGGAGGGATGCCTGAAATAGTACACCCAAAGAGGCGAGGCTCCTTGACAAGAGACTCGCAAGGCCAAGAGGGTCGAGGAAGTGTCACTGCCCTCCGAAGAAGGCAGACTGCAGGTCGTCCTGTGTGTCTCTAGGCCAGAGAATTTTGTCCTTCTCAGTGAGCCTGCCATACCGCTGGCCGCCCACAGTCCATGGGAGGACTTCCCCACTACTTTGGCCATATTCGGCAGAGGCCCCAACAAGCTCTCAGTCGGGTCGGTCAAGAGGAAGTTCGAGCAGCTGATTGATAAGAGCTCGAAGACGAACACTACCCTTGACAAGTTCAAAGGTCAATCGAACCTGATTACCTTTTACATCGAGGAGCTTCTTGGAGGCGCACCCAATTTCAGCATTCCCTTCTTGATCAAGGCTTAGATAGAAAATTTCAACATGCGCCAAATTCTAGTCGACCAAGGGAGTTTGGTGGGCATAATGTACACCCATCTGTTTACAAACCTCAAGCTCGACGAGAGCCACCTAACCCCGTATGTCAGCTCCAACCTACATGGCTTCAATGACACCACTATGAAACCTTGGGGATACGTGAAGTTGCTCGTCACATTCAGAACCGAGGAGACCACCAGGTAAGTAAAGGTCCACTTCTTGGTGATCGAGTGCCCTTCTCTGTACCAGTGTATCTTGGGAAGGCTAACTTTAGCTAAACTGACCGCAGTACCATCTACAGTGCAGTTGAAGATGACGTACTACACGACTAGAAGACGAGTTGTCACCCTCCACGGGGACATTGAGGGGGCAAGAGGTGTTTCAAGGCAACAATCAAGGGCCTCAACTCAATCAACATCACCCCCAAGACGACCGAAAAATCAGCCTGGGTTGCGGAGCAGAAGCCACTACCCCGCATCAACATCGTCGACCTCGACAGCCGGTTACCCAGCAAGCAGGAGCAGACCGCAGAGTCTGAGGAACGCACCTCCTGTAACACCCCATTTAAACTATTTAGTCACTTTTGTATTTTTATGTGATGTGTATTGGTTATGATGTATTTGATAAGGGTATGAGGTTAAGAGCGAGAGTGAGAGGTGACCTTAGTTGGGGTAAGGTGGACCTATAATGATAATAATATTAATCATTTAATAATAATAATGAGAGTACTATGGTTATTGACATTATTATTTAATTATTATTGATTATAATATTAATAGGATGGTAGTGATTATTATTATTATTATTATTATTATTATTATTATTATTATTATTATTATTATTATCATTATTATTATTATTATTATTATTATTATTATTAATATTAATATTAATTGGATTAAATGAATTAAAACCTGATTAAGGGGTTAAGAGAGAGTTAGTGAGAGAATTAGTCAGTTAACACATAAAAGAGGAAAAAGGCAGAGAAAGGAGAGCTAGGATAAAGAGAACAAATTCTCCATTGTTGTCAAGAAAAAAGCTTCAATCCAAGGTAAGGGGGAGAATGGATTTCAATATGGGTGAATTAACATGAAAGGATAGTGAGAGGTCCTTTCTCTCATAGGAGTTTTTGTTTGTTCTTGTTCATTGATCAGATTTCGTAACCTTGTGGTGTTTCTTGTGATTATTATCATTGTTGAATATTCTGATCTGGTGTTGGGTGAACGAATCTAGAACTAATGTAAAATTCGTGTGAAAAATGAATGACCGATCTGGAGAGGAAACTCGTGAGAATGATGAGATCTGAGTTTTTTTTGACAGATCTGCTAGTCATATGCGTATTGGAGGTGTCAATACGTGTATGGGGGACTTCCCAAGGGGCTGTACGCGTAGCAGACGTACCCCGTCCCCAGCGCCAACACGACGATATGGTGATACGCGTATGGTACGCGTATGGGCTTGGCAATACGCGTATGGGGGTAGTCATACGCGTAAGGGGTGACTGATGGGGTTTTGGGAGGTAGAAGCCTCTGGTCGTACGCGTAAGGTAGGGCTGATACGTGTATGATAGCAGGAATTACGCGTACGGACCATGTTGGTACGCGTATGGGCAGCCTGGGGTAACTTTTCCCCAGTTTTTGTGATTTCTATCCAGATTTTGCTTGGAATGCATTTCCGTTAAATCAGTAGGGTTGATAGAACTAAAATGAACTTAAGAAACATTAGTAATGAATTAAATCGAGAAAATGTGGAATTATCTGAGTGCGCATATATGGGTGTGTTTTGTTGGGTATGAGCCTTGGTTATCGAATGTGGATAATCTTGTGCGATTGTGGTAATTCCCGAGAGGATTACAGTGAGCGAATGGCTCGTGTGGATCATTGATGATCGTGAATTATGCTTGAATTATTATATTGCATAATGGTGTTGTCATGCATTTCATGTCATGTGTCTTATGGAGATGGCTAGGTGGGAATCTATGATGGGTGCCTAGTTTCATCCGGACTTCATGTGGAAGTCGTTGTGGAGATAAGTAGTAGTTCAGAGGAACGTATACGACTTATCCAGATTCCAATGGGGATCGGGTTCTAGGGTGAACCGTATGTGATTGTGTTGGTACCATATGCAATGTGTCGAGTCAGTGAGTCACATTGCATATTTGTATTTGAATATGGGCTATTGATGCCGAGTGATTGAGGTGGCACATGTATGTGCATTGTATGTGTATGAATTTATGTGTGGTGTGTATCTACTCCTTAGCATGTGTATTTCACTGCTTATTTATTGAATGTAGTTCTCACCCCTTTTCTGCTTGTTGCGTCTGTGCTCTTTGGGGAGTGCAGATGACCAGGTACCTGAGTAGTGCTTGGAGTGTGTTGCTATTTGATCGAGTCCTAGGAGTCACTCTGATGTGTAACATGGGATGACGGGATTACGTTATATTTTGCTTATTTTTTGATTTATTGTTACGTATCTTTTATTTGTTGGATTAAGGATGTATGATCACCTCGTGGTGGAGATTATGTTTGAACAATTGACTTCATTCCGCTGTTTAATTGAAAGCTAGATACCTTTGGTTTAATTATGAAAACTGAAGTGACTTAGTGTGACATCCTACTTGTTTGAGAACTCTGATGTATTTTTATGTAATATTTCCGTATATGTTTTATAATACGCGTACGGGGTAGAGTGGGGTGTTACAATTGGTATCAGAGCAGGTCGGCACGTCCGGCCAGTGTTGTAGTAGAGTCTGACTATAGGATGTTTATGGTCATGTGTTTTTCTAACCTGTGTTTTCATGGATATTGAGCAGTATGGCTCGTAGAGATGATGCTACGATGGGTGTTGTGTTACAAGCTGTTGTGCAGGAAGTGGTGAACATTGGTCAGAATATCAATCGGAATGCTGGAAACGGAGAGTTCCGTTATTTGGAAAAGTTCCAGAATAACAAGGCACTTAAGTTCGAAGGCGGACATGATCCAGATGTAGCACAGAAATGGCTGAAGGATATTGAGAAGATCTTCAGAGTCATGGGATGCTCAAAGTATCATAAGGTACAGTTCGGTATCCATATGCTGGAAAGTGAGGGTGAGGATTGGTGGGACAACACCCTCCAGAGATTGGAAGCTGGTGAGGGTCTCATTAATTGGACAGTGTTCAGGGCAGAGTTTCTAGAACAGTATTTTTTGGAAGATGTTCGCAGAAAGAAAGAGATTGAATTCATTGATTTGAAACAAAGGAGCATGGCAGTGGCTGAGTATGCGGTTAAGTTCGACGAACTAGTAAAGTATTATCCTCATTACAATACTCACGCAGCTATTAGTTCGAAGTGCATCAAGTTTGAGAACGAGTTACGTCCTGAGATCAAACTGGGTGTCGGTTATGAGAAGATCAGGTACTTTCCTGAGCTGGTGAACATGTGTAGAATCTATGATGAAGACAACAGAGCTAGAATCGCTCACTATAAGAATCTAAGTGACAGAAGAAACAAACCGAGGCATGGAAATACACCTTACCGTGCTCTGGATGATAAAGGAAAGCCGGAATATGTTGCTGGGAAGAAACCAAGTAGGCGAGCAAATCCTTCCAATCCTTTCAAATGTTTCAGATGTGGTGGCATAGGTCACCATGCAAATGAATGTCAGAATGAGGTGAATAAGTGTTTTAAGTGTGGGAAGCCAGGTCATGTGGTTGCGGATTGTAGAACCAACATACCAACCTGTTACAACTGTGGTGAGCAGGGTCATATCAGCACCCACTGTCAGAAATCAAAGAAGTCTCAGACAGGTGGAAATGTGTTTACATTGGTGGGAGCTCAGCCTACCAGTGAGGATCGATTGGTCAGAGGTACGTGTTACATTCATAACACTCCTTTGATTGCTATTATTGATACGGGTGCAACTCACTCGTTTATTTCTGTGGATTGTGTGAAGAGACTGGGGCTTGTGCCGTCTACTTTGAGTAGAGGGATGGTGATTGATACTCCATCCATTGGATCAATCACTACATCTTTAGTGTGTTTGAATTTCCCTATGTCGATCTTTGGTAAAGATTTTGGAGTGGACTTGATTTGTCTACCACTCAGCGAGCTGGATGCTATTTTAGGGATGAATTGGCTCGAGAGCAACTATGTTTATATTGATTATTATAGGAAGAGGTTGTTATTCCTGACTCCTGAAGAAGAAGAAATGGCTAGTCTTATATCTACTAAGGAGTTGAGAATCTTGGTAGAAGACGAAGCTAAAGTATTTGCAGTGTTCACTTTGTTATCTATGGAGGGTAAGTCTTCGATTGAGGAATTACCTGTTGTGAGAAAATTTCCTGAAGTGTTCCCAAAGGATGTTGCAGAGTTACCTCCAGGGAGGGAAGTAGAGTTTACGATTGATCTTGTCCCTAGTACCAGATCTATATCTATGGCACCATACAAAATGTTAGCGTCAGAATTGGTGGAGTTGAAATCTCAGTTGGGAGAAATAATGGACAAAAAGTTTATTAGACCGAGTGTGTCGCCGTGGGGAGCGCCAATGTTGTTGGTAAAAAAAAAAGATGACAGTATGCGCTTGTGCATCGATTATCGCCAACTGAATAAAGTAACCATCAAGAATAAGTATCCACTTCCAAGAATCGATGATCTGATGGATCAACTCGTGGGAGCTCGTGTGTTCAGTAAAATTGATTTGAGGTCAGGCTATCATCAGATCCGTGTAAAAGAAGATGATATCCAGAAAACAACTTTCAAAACTCGGTATGGACATTATGAATATGCAGTGGTGCCATTTGGTGTGTCCAGTGCACTGGGTGTGTTCCTGGAGTACATGAATCGTATCTTCCATGCTTATTTGGACCAGTTTGTAGTAGTTTTCATTGATGACATTTTGATTTACTCCAAGTCAGAAGCAAATTATGTAGAGAATTTGAGGGTTGTGTTGCAAGTACTGAAGGATAATAAATTGTTTGCAAAACTTTCGAAGTGTGAGTTTTGGTTGAGCGGAGTGAGTTTTCTTTGACATGTTATTTCTGGAGGAGGAATAACAGTGAATCCATCTAAAGTGAGTGCTGTGCTTCAGTGGGAGGCTCCGAAGTCAGTGATAGAGATTAGAAGTTTCTTAGGCTTGGTAGGCTATTATCGTAAGTTCATCGAAGGGTTTTCTAATTTGGCTCTTCCATTGACCCAGTTGACTAGAAAAGGCCAGGCATTTGTATGGGATATTTTGTGTGAAGAAAGTTTCCGAGAACTGAAGAAAAGGTTGACTACCGCACCAATGTTAACCTTACCAAATTTGAATGATCCTTTTGTGCTATATTGAGATGCGTCTAAAATGGGATTAGTTGGTGTTTTGATGCAAGATGGCAAGATTGTGACTTACGCTTCACGAAAATTGAGGATTCATGAAAGGAATTATCCTACTCATGATCTAGAGTTAGATACGGTGGTTTTCGTACTAAAGGCTTGGAGGCATTATTTGTACGGGTCGAGATTCGAAATATTCAGTGACCATAAGAGTTTGAAATATCTGTTTGACCAGAAGGAATTAAATATGAGGCAGCGAAGATGCCTTAAATTTCTAAAAGACTATGACTTTAGCTTGAGTTACCATCCCGGTAAAGCTAACGTCGTGGCAGATGCTTTGAGTCAGAAGACGATACATATGTCGACGTTGATGATTAGAGAAATGGAGTTGATTGAGCAGTTTAGAGACTTGAGTATGGTTTGTGAGTTAACTTCGGAAAGTGTAATGTTGGAGATGCTAAAAGTGAATAATGAGTTCCTTCGTGAAATAAGAGAAGGTCAGAAATTGGATCTGAAATTGGTAGACTTGATGACCGTAGGCGGAACAGATAAGGAAGAAGACTTTAAAGTAGATGAGTCTGGCGTGTTGAAGTTCAGAGACAAAATTTGTGTGTCAGATAATCCTGATTTGAGAAAGGTGATTTTGCAAGAAAGCCACATGAGTAGCTTGAGTATTCATCCAGGAGCTACGAAAATGTATCAAAACCTGAAGAAATTATTTTGGTGGCCGGGTATGAAGAAAGACATAGCTCAATTTGTGTATGCTTGTTTGACTTGCCAGAATTCAAAGGTGGAACACCAGAAACCATTTGGTTTGATGCAACCGATGGAATTATCGGAGTGGAAATGAGATAGTATTGCAATGGATTTTGTGACTGGATTTTCGAATACGGCGAGAGGTTTTGACGCCATTTGGGTAATTGTGGATAGATTGACGAAGTCTGTGCATTTTATATCGATTAACGTCAGTTTTCCTTTGACGAAGTTAGCAGAGATTTATATCAGAGTGATAGTGAAGTTACACGGGGTTCCGTCGAGCATTGCATCTGACAGAGACCCGAGGTTTACTTATGGATTTTGGAAAAGCTTGCGAGAAGCTTTAGGTTCCAGTTTGAAATTGAGTTCTGCTTATCACCCGCAGAACGATGATCAATCTGAGAGGAATATTCAGTCATTGGAAGATTTGTTGAGAGCTTGTATACTTGAGCAGGAAGGCGCTTGGGATACTCATTTACCGCTGATTGAATTTACTTACAACAATAGTTATCATTCTAGTATTGGAATGGCATCTTTTTAAGCATTGTATTGTAGGAGGTGTAGGACACCTCTATGTTGGTATGAGACGGGCGAGAGTACGGTACTCGGACCCGAGATTGTACAACAGACTACGAAGATAATCCAATGAAGACGACCCAGAGTAGGCAGAAAATCTACCATGATAATAGGAGGAAAGACTTGGAATTCATCGAGGGCGACCATGTATTTCTTAGAGTCAATCGGTGACCAGTGTTAGTCGTGCGTTGAAATCAAAGAAATTAGGTCCTAAGTTCATTGGACCGCATCAGGTTCTACAGAGGGTTGGGGTTGTTGCCTATAGAGTGGCGTTGCCACCCAAACTTTTGAATTTACATGACGTGTTTCATGTATCGCAACTTCGGAAGTATGTTGCCGATCCATCTCATGTGCTTCAGAGGGATGGAGTGCAAGTTCGAGATAACCTTACGGTGAAGGCGATGCCATTGAGGATCGAAGACCGCAAGATGAAGTAACTAAGAGGGAAAGATATCCCGTTGGTGAGAGTAGCTTGGAGAGGAGCTGCTGGAGGAAGTGTGATATGGGAATTGGAGAGCAAGATGCGAGAGTCGTACCCGGAATTGTTCTCAGCATGTACATTTTCGAGGACGAAAATATTTTAAGTGGGGGAGAGTTGTAACACCCCATTTAAACTATTTAGTCGCTTTTGTATTTTTCTGTGATGTGTATTGGTTGTGATGTCTTTGATAAGGGTATGAGGTTAAGAGAGAGAGTGAGAGGTGATCTTAGTTGGGGTAAGGTGGACCTATAATAATAATAATGTTAATCATTTAATAACAATAATGAGAGTACTATGGTTATTGACATTATTAATTATTATTGATTATAATATTAATAGGATGGTAGTTATTATTATTATTCTTATTATTATTTATATTAATTGGACTAAATGAATTAAAACCTGATTAAGGGGTTAAGAGAGAGTTAGTGGGGGAATTAGTCAGTTAACACGTATTTGAGGTGTCAATACGCGTATGGGGGACTTCCCAAGGGGTTGTACGTGTAGCAGACGTGCCCTGTCCCCAGCGCCAGCATGACCATCTGGTGATACGCGTATGGTATGTGTATGGGTTTGGCAGTACGCGTATGGGGGGGGGGGTAGTCATACGCATAAGGGGTGACTATGATGGAGTTTTGGGAGGTAAGATCCTCTGGTCGTATGCGTAAGGTATGACTGATATGCTTATGACAACAGACATTACGCGTATGGGTAGCCTGGGGTGACTTTTCCCCAGTTTTTTTGATTTCTGTCCAGATTTTGCTTGGAATGCATTTCCCTTAAATCGATAGGATTGATCGAACTAAAATGAACTTAAGAAACATTAGTAATGAATTAAATCGAGAAAATGTGGAATTATTTGGGTGTGCCTTTATGGGTGTGTTTTGGTGGGTGTGAGCCTTCGTTATCGAATATGGATAATCTTGTGCGATTATGGTAATTCCTGAGAGGATTACGGTGAGCGGATGGCTCGTGTGGATCATTGATGATTGTGAATTATGCTTGAATTATTATATTGCATAATGGTGTTATCATGCATTTCATGTCATGTGTCTTATGGAGATGGCTAGGTGGGAATCCATGATGGGTGCCTAGTTTCATCTGGACTTCATGTGGAAGTCGTTGTGGAGATAAATTGTAGTTCAGAGGAACGTATACAACTTATCCGGATTTCGACGGGGATCAGATTCTAGGGTGAACCATATGTGATTGTGTTGGTACCACATGCAATATGTCGAGTCAGTGAGTCACATTGCATATTCGTATTTGAATATGAGCTATTGATGCCGAGTGATTGAGGTGGCACGTGTATGTGCGTTGTATGTGTATGAATTTATGTATGGTGTGTAACTACTCCTTAACATGTGTATTTCACTGCTTATTTATTGAATGTACTTCTCACCCCTTTTCTGTTTGTTGCGTCTGTGCTCTTTGGGGAGTGCAGATGACCAGATACCTGAGTAGTGCTTGGAGTGTGTTGCTATTTGATTGAGTCCTAGGAGTCGCTCTGATACGTAACATGGGATGAGGGGATTACGTTATATTTTGCTTATTTTCTTGATTTATTGTTAAGTATCTTTTATTTGTTGGATTAAGGATGTATGATCACCTGGTGGTAGATATTATGTTTGAACAATTGACTTCATTCTGCTGTTTAATTGAAAACTAGATATCATTGGTTTAATTATGAAAACTGAAGTGACTTAGTGTGGCATCCTACTTGTTTGAGAACTCTGATGTATTTTTATGTAATATTTCCGTATATGTTTTATAATACGCGTACGGGGTAGAGTAGGGTGTTACACCTCCAGCAGGCAACGAGCAACCTTCCCATCCAACACACCCCATTTCAAATGGAGACTTCGAGCTCATCGCACTCAGAGATGACCCAGGAAGAAGCGTGAAGATTGGCACTAGACTCCCCGACCTGGCGAGGAAGCAACTAAAGGCCTGCCTCTGGAAAAACACTGACCTATTCGCGTGGAGCGCTGCTGAGATGCCCGACCTCAACCCCGACGTAGCTAGCACCGTAGTTCAACGTAGGCGTAGATAGTCTTTTGAGAAAGCGGAAGCTGTTGAAAAAGCTGTAAAAGATCTCCTAGAGACAAACTTTACATTGGAAGCTCAGTACACAAGCTGGTTGTCCAACGTTGTATTAGTTAAAAAACATAATTGAAACTAGAGGATGTGTGTTGACTATACTGATCTCAACCAAGCATGTCCCAAAGATGCTTACCCATTACCTAACATCGACAAACACGTCGAAAATTTTGTAGGTTTTAAACTGCTTTCATTTATGGACGCGTACTCGGAGTACAATCAAATTCCCATGGCGAAGGCTGACAAACGATACACGGCCTTCATGACCGAGTCGGACAATTATTACTACAACGTAATTGTCACACCTCAAATTTTACCCTTTCATTTTATATTTTATATTTTTTTAAATTCTGATTAACTTAATAAATTAACCTTTTTTTAAAATATTTTCTTTTCTTCTTCTTTTTTTAAAACTAATAATAATTTAAATAAACTTTTTTTAAATAATTTTACTAATGTTTTTTTATTAACCTTTTTTTCTATTTAGTGTATTTATTTAAATCATTTTAATTTCTTTTGTTACTAACTTTTAGGATTTAGATTAAAATTTAACTTTTTCTTTTCTTTTCTTCAAGAGTAAATTCTTTTTAAAATTTAAAATATAACCTTTTTTTTTAATTAATTTCTAACACTTTTTATAAATAAAAAATAAAAAATAAACCTAAATCTTTTTTTATTTTATTTTTATTAAATTAACACCTTTCTTTTTCAAATAATAATTCTATTTTTTTTATTTTAAATTAAATTCCAATGCCCTTTTCTTTTTTTAAATTAAGATCTAACTTCTTTTTATTCTTAAAAACTCTAACTTCTTTTTATTTTTAAAAAAACTCTAACTTATTTACTTATTGATTTATTTTTAACTTAAAACTTAAAACTCTAATTTTTTAAAACTTGAAACTCTAACTTTATTTGCTAACATTTTTAAATTTAATTTCCAACACTCTTTTAATAAAAAATCTCAACACTTTTTTAATCAAATTCAATCACAATAAATCACAATGGAGTTAAATCAAATCAATCATATCATATCATTGTCATAAGAAAATTAGATCTAAATATCAGCATCACCATCATTGAATCAAATATGAAATCACCATAAAATCCACTCAAATCAAATTTGAGGTTGAAAAAGATTGAGATATTCAAATCAAATCCGAGATTGAAAAAGATTTTAAAATCAAGTATAAAAAGGACCCTCAAGAACAAAAATATGGCAGATCTGCAAGCATCAAAGACTTTTACAATCTTCATAAAAAAATCACCATCCGCGGCCAAAACCCCCTACCTCCGAGATTCTCATCATTGACCGAAAACCACGAAAGCCATCAACCGTAAAACCATCAAAAGAAAAATCTGTCCACTATCACCGTCATCACAAAACCGTCGCAAACCCAGGCTCGACCCAGTTCCTTATTTTTTAATATTTTCAGTTTTTGTTTTATATTTTTGGTTTTTATAATTAAAATTAATAGTAACTTTTTTTAATTAGCTTTTCTTTGTAAAATCTAACACTTTTTTAAAAATAAATAGTTAACTTTTTCTTTTTTAAGATAAAATCTAACTTTTTTTTTAATTAACATTAACTTTTTATTATTATTAAGATTCTAATTAACTTCTAACCTAAAATAAAATCTAACTTTTTTAAAATCAAAATCAACATTTTTTTTATAAATAAAATCTAACTTTTTTTTTTAAAATTAAAACTAAAACCCTTTTCTAAAATTAAAAACTAACTCATTCTTTAACTTAAAATTTCTAACTTTTTTTTTTTTTTAATCAAAATTCCTAACCTTTTCTTATCTTTAAAAATCCAAACACCCCTTTGTCGCTACGCGAAAAATGACATAGAGTCGCCACTGAATTTTATTTATCCCAAGGAGGGAAAGGGAAATAACGATAAAAGCTTTAGGGAAAAGAGCATGGTCATCGCAACCAAGTCTTAGGGTTCGGGAGTCGGTTATACGAGGGGAAGGTATTAGCACCCCTCACATCCATCGTACTCGATGGGAACCTTCTAGGTTGCTTCGCTTGTGTGGGTTTTTTTAATCTAAAAGTTTGCTTGTTTTAAAAATAAAGAGGGGTTGTTTTTTTTATTATAGTGCTCGCCAAGGATTGTGGCCCTTGTGCCTACGTATCCTCACTTAAAAGAAGTGAAGAATCAGAGCTCCGTAGTTCGGAGACTTGTGAAATGGTTGTTTGTTGGTTGTTTTTATACCTTGAAAAAGGGTTTTCGATGCACTAAGGAGAAAAGAAGTTTGATGAGTTGATGTTATTTTTAGGTTTTTTAAGATAAATTGTTCTTGATTAGGATTATACAAAAGACTTTGGATATAGGTGAATGTTTCGAATAGCCAAGTCGAGCGCCTTGTATTCAAAACGTTCGGAACGAGTGTAGGAGGGTTCCATTCTCATTCCTTCTCCACCACCTTAAAGTCCATGGTGTATAACCCTAATCACATATTTATTGTATTTTTGGATTTTTATGAGAAAAAGTACCTCTTGATGTTGGATCAAGGGTTTTATTTTTGGCAAAAATATTTGAAGTGACACGAACAAGGTCGTTGGCGATGCAGAAGGCAATCGTCTTACAAGGTTGAAAATGGCTCGATGAATCCTAATACGAATCGCAATTTCCACCTAATTCAAAGTGTTTCTAAAATAATAATTTTAGAATTCTTTGAGCATGATGTGAAAATACACATTAATATGATAATTTAGAAAAAAGAATCACCCAAAAAGAATTTAAGATGAAAGAGTTATGGAATTGTGAATTTTAATGATAATTAAAATAAAATTAAATAAAACCAAATACTAAAAAGAAAGGAAATGCCTCCCCCAAGGCTTGAACCCAAGACCTTGGGGTCATAGGCTCAAAATATAGCTAGCCCAACCACTTGATGCGTAACTAATGGAAAGAGAAGAGTGAAATGTTGAAAACCATTAAAAATCATGAAATTGCACGCGCATAGTAAGTAGCACGTGCATAGTAAGGTTCTTAAGGCAAGGCAAACAACCACTGGGGTGGCGATACATCTGTTATATCATGCCACCCCATTTGCATATGTACCCAAAACAGTGCATATTCTGGGCAAGCCTTATGGCAAAATCAAGATGAAAAATAATAAAAATGATTTCATTATACCTCACTCAATTCTTGATCAATTTTCATGAAATTTAAGTCAAACTTGCTTGTTTTTTCAAGAGGAACATGATAGTACCATTCATTTTTTAAAATGATGCACACACATTAAAATTTGAAGAAAAATGCAGAATGTGGTTTTTTAAAATGCATTGGCCTCATGGCAAAATCAAGGTGAAAATGATTTCATCATAACTCACTCAATTCTTGATCAATTTTCATGAAATTTATTCAAGCTTGCTTGTTTTTTCAAGAGAAAAATGACGGTACCATTCATTGTTTAAAATGATGCACACACTAAAATTCGAAGGAAAATGCAGAATATGGTTTTTAAAATGCATTGGCCTCATGGCAAAAATCAATCAAGTTTCAATAACATTTATGCGTATAAAAGAGAGAGATTAAAGGCACCAACCTGTTGTAGACTCCTCACAATAAGCTAGCAACAAAAAGCAAAAGATCCTTCCTTATATGCAAGCTTTGAGATTGTTACTTCTTCTTGAAAAAAGAGGCAATCTTGTGGACAGATCTCACAAATAAACTTCCAACTGTGGTTTGAGGTTTTTTGGACATTTAAAATATCATAAATATGAAGTGCTCCAAGTGTTATATTGATGGAAAAAGGTTTGTGTGGTGATTTGGCTTGAAACTTGCATAGAAGTAAAACTATGGTGTATGGACAGTTGACTTTTTGATTCATGGCTCTTTTGATGAAAGTGATGGTGGGAACAGTTTTAAATGGAAATTTTAAGGGTGTGTATATGGTCTTTGAGGCGGTTTTGTGTTTGCAACAAGAACTGGTGTGAAAAATGCAAAGTGGTGAATTTGGTGTTTTTGTGAAATTTCTTTACTTACAAGTAAAGGGAGAAAGAAGAGAGCTATGAGTTTCTGGTTTTCTTGGATAGCTCTGGTGTGTCCAAAAGAGTGGAAAGAAGCCTATATTTATAGGTCATGAGAGGGGTTTGGGGTAGATTTGGCATTTTTTGTCTTGGAGGGAAATTTTGGAAGAAAATCTATCCAAGACTTGGTACAGCTGCACACTCAACTCCTTCGCTCAATGTGATGTATAAATCAAGTGGAATAAGGGTCATAAAGGTGACTGAAGTGAGGCTAGAGTGTAGGGAGGCTTCAGCTGCAGATTTCCATTGAAAAGTTTCTCTTTCCTCTTTGACTTTTGAATAAAATAATGGCAACTTGCTTTACCAATCTTGTCAAGCCTTTCAAGCCTTCACCTCTTCTGCATTTCTATTCATGATTCCCACTAATTATCAGATCAAATGTTTGAGAATGATTCAAGTGGCTGAAAAGTGGATTTGTGACAAAGTGGAAATGGTGCACTCAAGTGTTGAAACCCCAAATTGCTGGATTCAGAACTCTCAGCTCACAAGGGCTATGAATGAGTTCTAGTACTTTTTGGAAAGCCCTCATGGAGCTCTACAACTTTCATGTTTTCATGATCTTCATATTCCAAGTGGAACTAGGTCAAAAACTCCTCAAATTTGGCTAAAAACATGATTTGAAAGGCCAGAAACTTGGAAATTTTCCAAGTGTTTTCTCCCTCTTGTGTTGATTTTGGATATAACTCCAAATATATGCATTTTTTGCACATGGACCACTATGAGACGTTTTTAGGACTTGCCAAGACCTTTCCAACAACCTTTGAACCACCTCAATTGGATGTGTGGTTAGGAAGTTATGGTCTTGCCCCTTTCAAAACCCTAATTCCCGACTTTTTTGATTACTCCCCAATACTTGATCCAATGGTCATGAAACTTCATGGATAGGTGTAATATGTTATTAGGAACATTTTTGTTTCACACATTGAGGTCAAATTCCTTATGGTTGAAGAGTTGACTTTTTGGTTACTGAAACGATTGATCGATAACTATCGAATTGAATGTTGTTGTTCTAGGTTTCCCGAGGTCTCGAAACTTCTTGAGTGGACTTCATTAAGCCATATTAGCTTCATGGACCATTATTCCATCATTGGAACACCTTTTTAATCAAAAGTCAAACTACAATTGACTTTTCCTAATCAGAAACCCTAATCGGGGATCCTGAACTGCACTGTTCTTAATCTTTGGGTGACCACCTCAAATTGGATTCATAATTGACCCAATAAAGTATCTTTGATGATGTACCTTTTCTTCTATGTAGTCCAATGATTGGAAAATTATCTTATTTGGAATGGAAAACCAAGAACCGACCCAATCCTTACCTTGTGAACCCACATGCTCGATATGCAATAGAACGATGTATGATATGACGAAATGTAGGGTATAAAAGGCTAAAGGTAAAAATAAGGGTGTGACAGCTACCCCTATTTAATCCTCTTGGACCTGAATGTCTGGAGGATAAAGGTGCTCAAACATTCATGGTAGAAGAGAATTAAATACTAGAATACCCGGGATTTTCAACTGGAGAGGTGTGGGATGAAATTAGACAGTCAGTGAGATGGCTTGAAGGAGGTGTCTGTTAGTGAGGAAGGGTTAAGGGGGATATGATGATATGCTTGAGATGCAATGCGGAATGAACATGAGTGTCTTGCCAGCCAGAAGGGGAGACACCTCATAATAGGGAATCATAATCGGCCAAGAGATAGTCCTTCTACAAAAGATAGAGAGGACTCAAGAGATATAGAAATGTGAGATATTCCTTCTACGAACGGTAGAGAGGACTCTAAAATATAGAAATATGAGATATTCCTTCTACGAAAGATAGAGAGGACTCTAAAATATTGAAATATGAGATATTCCTTCTACGAAAGGTAGAGAGGACTCTAAAATAAACGACTGTGAGATGTTCCTTCTACGAAAGGTAGAGAGGACTCTAAAAATATGGAAATGTGAGATATTCCTTTTACAAAAGGTAGAGAGGACTCTAGAGTAAACATTGGTTTTCCTCTTACAAAAGGAAAGGAGGACTCCTGAACAAAAGGTTTGGAAAAAATGTTTCTTTCTACAAAAGGTAAAGAGGACTCCTGAACAAAAGGTTAGAAGAAATATTCCTTCTACAAAAGGTAGAGAGGACTCCTGAACAAAAGGTTAGGAGGAATATTCCTTCTACAAAAGGTAGAGAGGACTCCTGAACAAATGGTTAGGAGAAATATTCCTTCTACAAAAGGTAGAGAGGACTCCAAAATAAAAGGTTTGAAGACATGGTAACTCCTTCTACATCAAATAAAGGAGACTCTCTTAGGAGAATATGATCGTATTTTCTTCTGTAACGGCAGAAAGGACTCTAGAACAAAAGGTTAGGAGAAAAAGTTCCTTTTACAAAAGGTAAAGAGGACTCCAGAACAAAAGGTAAAGAGGACTCCAGAACAAAAGGTTTGGAGATAATTTCTTCTACAAAAGGTAGATATAAAACTCCCTCATGAGAGGACGATCATACTTTCTTATGCGAAAAGAAAAAAAGACTCCTAAACAAAAGGTTAGGAGAAAATTTTCTTCTACAAAAGGTAGAGAGGATACTTACAAAAGGTAAGCTGACAAGATCCTATACAAAAGGCACGGTAGGTCTTACTAAAGGTAAGTTGAATATGTTGCGAAAGGCAAGGTGGAGATACTTCGTGAAAGAGACACAGAAAGACTCACAAAAGGTAAGTTGAGGGCAATAACCATCCTCTTGCAAAAGGTAGAGGAAACTTGTATAGGGTATTAGAGCATCATTTGAACTCATAGGCACAACGATGGAGATGACATTCTTTAAGTATGGTGACCATCCAATTCTTGGCCACACAGGTATCAAGCGCCCGAATTGATCAAAGATACCCAAAACAAAGTTTTGTCGCGTGTAAAAGACAGCGAGAAATGCTTACGAAAGGGAAGTGAAAGGATAAGATTTCATGCGAAAGGCAATAAAATCCCTTACGAAAGGAAAGGTGAGAAGATATCATAAAATGGACTTACAAAAGGTAAGTGAGTCGGTGTAATACCCCAAATTTTGCCCTAAGATTTGTCGTCGCATTTCATTGCATTTTTATAGCATTTAATCAATTACTAACAAATTTGTGTAGTCGTTTGACTTTTTGCAGGTAAATATCATATGACATGCATTTTTTTTCTAAAAAGTAAAAATGGTACAATTGGCAAGAGGACATGTGTAAGGAGTTGTGAGTGTGAGAGATTGAGAGTTCGAATCTCACCTTAGTCACTTTTTGTTTTTTATTATTTTTACTCTAAATGTTTCTATCTCTCATTAAAAAATAACAAAAATAGTTTTTTTTTATTATTATTTAATTATTATTTTCGTATTTTAATTAAATCATTTTTTAAAATATTATTTTTTTCACTTTTTTCTAAATTATTCATAAAAATATCCAAAAAATCATAAAATAAAAAATATTGGAAAAAATTTTGTTCTTTTTATAATATTTTTGATTTTAGGAATCAATAGGATTATTAGTTTCTATTTTAAGTTTATTTTAAATTATTTAAATTTTATTTTTTCTTAACTAATTATTTAGTTTGGGCTTTAAAATGGGCTTTAGGGACATTATTGACAATTTGGTGTTAACCCTAATTTGTTCCCTATATATACATGTGTTGCCTTGTTGAATAGGAGGAGAATGAAAAAAAACCTAAGAGGAGTGAGTGTCGTTTACCGTTATTTCTTTTTCTTCATCTATTACTGTTGTTTCTTTTTCTTCATCGTTTACCGTTATTTCTTTTCCTTCATCTATTACTGTTGTTTCTTTTTCTTCATCTTTTACCGTTATTTCTTTTTCTTCATCTATTACCGTTATTTCTTTTTCTTCATCTATTACTGTTACGTTTATATATTTATAATTTTTAAATTGTTAGAGTTTATATATATATAAGATTAATTTTTGATCGAATTATATCGATACGATGTTTGCACATTTGTGTGCATGACGCGTGACATTTGTGTTAGTTCGATCTGGTTGCGATGATCGCATTTTTGTGTGAGCAATAATACTGTTTTTTTGCTTAATTTCTTTTTCTTTGCGATAAATTTTGTTTCGTCCGATTTAGATCTGGTTGCGCTGAGCGCATTTCTGCGTTAGCAACATTGTTGGGTTATTTGGCACATTTAAAATTCATTATTGCTTTATTATTATTATTATTATTATTATTAGTATTATTATTATCATTATTTATTATTATTATCATTATTATTATTATTATTACTATTATTATTATTATTATTATTATTATTATTATCATTAATTTATTAAAACTTGTTATAATATAAAAGTCTGTTTTTTAAAATAAATAACATTAACATCTTTTCCAAATTAATATGAAAACCTATTATTTTTAAGAAAAACTTTTTTTTAGATAAATTTAAAATAATAACTAAAATCTTTTTTTTAAAATAATAACTAGAACCGTTTTTTAAAAAATATATAATAATAACATTAAACCTTTTTTTTTAAAATAAAACCTTTTTGTTAGATAATTAAATTAAGACTATTTTTGAAAAGTTTTTTTTTAATAATATTAAAACCTCTTTTTTTTTAACTTAAATCAAAAGCTTTTTTATATATCACAAATAAACAACAAAGAATATCTATAACTTTCGCACTTCCGTTTCATAACTCGTCTGATTACTGTCTGATTCTGTCTACTAACCTTGTGTATTCAATGTGCAGCTTGTTATGTTGCTATTATCTATTTTAATGTGTTTTTCAATTCAAGTTGTATTATAATTGTATCTGTTTCTCATTTGTAACTTCGCGAACAAATTATCGTGTTTACCTTTCCGCACTTTAATTTCTGCTGTTTGTATGGTTTAAATTCGCGCATTTGCATCGTTAATTTGTCCCATTGCATTCCTCCGAAGGATTAGGTCTAGCCGTTTGGCCGCCAAGCCAATAGTCCTCAAAACTTCAAACCCTTACAAACCCTAACTTTTCACAAATGTCTCGCCGTGGACAAAATTACAAAACTACCCCTAGCTTTAGGTCAAAGGGTCGCCGCACTCATTTTAGGGTTTCCCGCCGCGGAATCCCTAACCTAACCCTAATTCACTTAACAATTTACAACGTAGATATTGGAGTTTCTACACTCCGCGTAAGCGTGTCCCTAAGATACGTTTATTCCCCTTGAGACCTTGACCACAGTCAAGAAGTCTCTAACCTCCCTTTTGAGGGGAACTACAGTTACTCTGATTCCATTCCCGTAAGGATATGTAGGCACAAGATGCGATGTCTTGCCGAGTAAACTTAGAATTAACCCCTAGGTCTTTTTTTAATTTTCAATCCTTTGTATATACCCTAAAGCAAAATAATTAATGAAATAAATAAAAAAAAATAAACAAAAGGTTCCCGTAGAGTACTACGGAAGTTTAGGGTGCTAATACCTTCCCTAAATTTAACCAACCCCCGAACCTTAGATCTCTCCCTTTTAGGTTTTTCCTTTCTTTAACCTTTCCTTCGGATAAATCAAAGACCGGTTGTAAATGAATTAAGATTCAAGTTAATCAATAACTTGACATCCAAATTTCACCGCAACAGAAAATGGCGACTTCACTGGGGAGTCCTAATTTTTGAGGGTTATCCCTATCTTGTTTATTTTTCTTCATATATTTGTTTCATTAATATTTTTACTCATTTGTATATACGTTGTTCAGGGTACCTGCTTGGGAGTTACTGTGTTGTGAGATAAGTCCTACACCCGGACTTGAGTGACATTATTATAGGATGGTGATATATTCGACGAGGCTTATAGGGAGTGAGTCCCGACTAAGTTGACTCGAGAATCACCGCTCAGTTGAGACACTTTCGAAAATGGTTCGGTTGATCGAGTATAATCGTGAAAACTTTTACCATTATCGATTGGAGTCTGTGATACTAGGAACCGTAGTACCTTTACACCATCTTGGCCTTATATAGGATGTAGTGCGGGAACTATGTGGGAGTAGTCCTACAATGGTTGCTACGCGATACTACACTCAAAAGAGGTTCTCTTGAGAATATTATCGACCCTCAAGTCAGTTGGGAAGTTGATAATATCCGAAGGATGGACTGATGATTTTGGGCACTGATTTAGAACCCTGGTTCTGCAGGTACAATTAACCTATAGTACTTACCTTTTGGGAAGGGTAGACCTTAACTCCATTCGCGGTCCTCTAACCTAGGACCTTTGTGTGTGTATTTGTGCTTTGCATCCATAAAGCATCATATCATTTCTAGTTTCAAGGAATTCAACGGTCCTTTGCAAATTCAAGAAGTCCTACATTTTAAAGTCTAACAGCTTTTCTCACTTTCCTAAAAGGGAATGTTTGCAATCGACCGTTGAAATTCTTGAGACCATTGCATGGCATTAGCATCACATTTTTGCATTGCATTTATCCCCCAGTTTCTCCTTCTTGGTCCTATCCTCTTCTAGTGTACCTTTGAGTCGTCAAGCTGATTCCTCGACACAGATATCAGACCAGAAACAGAACAGGAGTCACTTTGATCCTATTCTCATGACTTACACAGAGCTATATCCTGACTTAGTCCGGCAAGGACTGATTACTACAAAGGCTTTACCACCTCCTCTTAATCCTCCGACTGGATTTAGGGTTGATCTCCATTGTGCTTCCCATGAGGGTGCCCCAGGCCATGACTTGGAGCATTGTTTTGCATTGAAGGCTAGAGTATGTGAATTGGTTAGAACTGGAATACTTGATTTTACAAACAGTCATCCGGATGTTCAGAAAAATCCCTTGGCAGTACATCAGAAATGAAGTTTTGTCACTAGGCCTTTTGTTTCTCGTTGTTTGCACTTTCCTTATTTTGTTTAAGTTGTTTGCTTTTAATTATGTTTGTACTTTCATTATTGAAATAAGCATTGCGACTTTTGATTCAATTCATTTCCGTCCATTTATTTGCATCTTTATGCTTTATTTTTCAAATGTTTACTTCTTGTCCAAAATTTTGATATGCTAAGATTGGAGGGAGGATGACGAAAATGTTATACCCATAACTGCTGTCAGTATGCTTTCAATTAAACCTTGTTGACGATGTAAGGCATTGTTTCAATTCCCAAACACTGGAGAAATAAGGAAGTTAATCCCTCGTCACCCCCTTCGGGCCTAGAAGTTGGAGTTTCTTTCGTTACAAAAAACCCACAATTTTAACCTTGGGATGGGTAGTTCTCAGTTAACTTGGTTGTGTGTTCATACGATACACCTTTCATTAACAAATTTTCCTTCGCACACGTCAAATAAGTGTCGAAGATGTTTTCTAATCAAAAGGTCGATGATGGTTCACCGTAATCATTAAAATCAAACAGTCACTTTCCTTCACACAAAAAAATAATCAAAAGAAGCCCACTAAGTCAAAACCTATGAAGGAGACTTAGGCAAAACTGGGGCATCCCGCTGACTGTAAACTCTAAAATAAACAGTTCAGGAAAAATTTAGGGATAATACAAAGAGATTTTTAAATCCTTATCTTGAAAATCCTCAATGTCAAAACAATCAAATGTTATAGGGGAGTAGTGGCTGCCTTTTCATAGGTCCCTTTGACTTCTGAATCATCACTGCTACGATCAATGAAATCCCTAACTTATGGGAACCTGAATGCATAGTATGAGTTAACTGAGCATAGGACTGAAGATCATCACGTAGATTGGGTGGGTACAAATAAATTTTGAGCCTTTATCTTTTGTTTCATAAACCGTGAACCAGGCCACGTTACAACCCTCAAAAGACCTAACTGAAACAGGGTTATTTTGAAAGTATACTACAGCAAGGTTGCGTAACCTGAATCCAAAAGATCCTTGCGAATCATTTATTTTGGCAATACACTTTTATTTTAAACTTTGAGTGTCTTGAACCGCCTTGTTCTGACTAACGACTCATGTATTTTCCATCATTCAAAAATAATTTTTCAAAAATCGCATGAACTTTGCATTACCATGTTTGTATGAATATTTTTGTTTGCAAACTGGCTTTCCTCTAAGGAATTTTCAAACAATGAGAAACTTGGTCAAGTGATCTTATCAGGGGCAAGTTCCTTTTACATCCTGTCAAAGAATTAGTTCAAGATTTGTTCAAGGCAATATCTTCTCAGATTTGGTTTATCCAGAGAATTGTTCAAGACCCAGACTGGGGCAAGCCCTCCGAGGATACAACAAAACAGTCGATTCCACGAATCAGACAGCTGAAGCAATTATCAGTTCATTTGACCTGGGGCAGTTTACTTGCATAATCCCTAAGCAGTTATCCATCATTCCTACAGTGACTATCAACTTGATACAGTTTAACAGAATGACAGTGATCTCCGTGTTGAGGAATCAGTCCTCCAGTTTTGTCATCTCACAGAAAGAGTCGAGTCTTGTCGTCGACGTCTGCATTTGCATTTGATCATATGTCATAGCATAATTCCTATACATGTGCACATCTTGGGTGCTTTACTCCCCATTTACATTTCTATCTTGGGTGCTTTACTCCCCATTTACATTTTTATCTTGGGCGCTTTACTCCCCATTTACATTTCTATCCTGGGTGCTTTACTCCCCATTTACATTTCTATCTTGGGTGCTTTATTCCCCATTTACCTCTCTATCTTGGGTGCTTTACTCCCCATTTACATTTCTAGTTTGGGTGTTTTACTCCCCATTTACATTTTTATCTTGGGTGCTTTACTCCCCATTTACATTTTTATCTTGGGTGCTTTACTCCCCATTTACATTTTTATCTTGGGTGCTTTACTCCCCATTTACATGTCTATCTTGGGTGCTTTACTCCCCACTTACCTTCTATCCTTGGGTGTTTTATCCCCCATGTACCTTTATCCCGGGTGTTTATTCCCCGTTTACCAGATATTCCTGGGTTTACCTAACATCATGGTGTTTTACCCCCATTTGCTTTTTTTTTCTCCCTGAGGTCGTGTTTTACTCGCGTCTTACCTTGTGGGAAAAATTTATTTACTTGGCATCATGGGTGTTTTATCCCCATTTGCGTTTTTCTCCTGAGCTCGTGTTTTACCCGCGTCTTACCTTGCGGACAATTTCTAATTTACTTGGCACCTATCAACAATTCTGTGTCGTGTCTACCCGACGTTCTTCCAGATATGACATGTCTTCTTCCCTAGTGCAATTCCTCGATGGGTCGTCCCCTGTGACGTTGTTTCGTCTGTATCCGTGCATTTGTCATTTTCATCATACGCATCATATCAGATTCATATCATATTTAGCATTATAGTTCGTTTTGTTTTGTCCATATCATTGCATAGCAGTGCGTCTAAAGGCAAAAATTTTGGTTATCTGTATTTAAATCCCTCCACCATGATTTCTCGAGTCTCCGTTGCTCAAATCACCCGGTGAAGTTATTTAAATAGGGGCAACTATAATACCCCAAATTTTGCCCTAAGATTTGTCGTCGCATTTCATTGCATTTTTATTGCATTTAATCAATTACTAACAAATTTGTGTAGTCGTTTGACTTTTTGCAGGTAAATATCATATGACATGCATTTTTTTTCTAAAAAGTAAAAATGGTACAATTGGCAAGAGGACATGTGTAAGGAGTTGTGAGTGTGAGAGATTGAGAGTTCGAATCTCACCTTAGTCACTTTTTGTTTTTTATTATTTTTACTCTAAATGTTTCTATCTCTCATTAAAAAATAACAAAAATAGTTTTTTATTATTATTTAATTATTATTTTCGTATTTTAATTAAATCATTTTTTAAAATATTATTTTTTTCACTTTTTTCTAAATTATTCATAAAAATATCCAAAAAATCATAAAATAAAAAATATTGGAAAAAATTTTGTTCTTTTTATAATATTTTTGATTTTAGGAATCAATAGGATTATTAGTTTCTATTTTAAGTTTATTTTAAATTATTTAAATTTTATTTTTTCTTAACTAATTATTTAGTTTGGGCTTTAAAATGGGCTTTAGGGACATTATTGACAATTTGGTGTTAACCCTAATTTGTTCCCTATATATACATGTGTTGCCTTGTTGAATAGGAGGAGAATGAAAAAAAACCTAAGAGGAGTGAGTGTCGTTTACCGTTATTTCTTTTTCTTCATCTATTACTGTTGTTTCTTTTTCTTCATCGTTTACCGTTATTTCTTTTCCTTCATCTATTACTGTTGTTTCTTTTTCTTCATCTTTTACCGTTATTTCTTTTTCTTCATCTATTACCGTTATTTCTTTTTCTTCATCTATTACTGTTACGTTTATATATTTATAATTTTTAAATTGTTAGAGTTTATATATATATAAGATTAATTTTTGATCGAATTATATCGATACGATGTTTGCACATTTGTGTGCATGACGCGTGACATTTGTGTTAGTTCGATCTGGTTGCGATGATCGCATTTTTGTGTGAGCAATAATACTGTTTTTTTGCTTAATTTCTTTTTCTTTGCGATAAATTTTGTTTCGTCCGATTTAGATCTGGTTGCGCTGAGCGCATTTCTGCGTTAGCAACATTGTTGGGTTATTTGGCACATTTAAAATTCATTATTGCTTTATTATTATTATTATTATTATTATTAGTATTATTATTATCATTATTTATTATTATTATCATTATTATTATTATTACTATTATTATTATTATTATTATTATTATTATTATTATTATTATCATTAATTTATTAAAACTTGTTATAATATAAAAGTCTGTTTTTTAAAATAAATAACATTAACATCTTTTCCAAATTAATATGAAAACCTATTATTTTTAAGAAAAACTTTTTTTTAGATAAATTTAAAATAATAACTAAAATCTTTTTTTTAAAATAATAACTAGAACCGTTTTTTAAAAAATATATAATAATAACATTAAACCTTTTTTTTTAAAATAAAACCTTTTTGTTAGATAATTAAATTAAGACTATTTTTGAAAAGTTTTTTTTTAATAATATTAAAACCTCTTTTTTTTAACTTAAATCAAAAGCTTTTTTATATATCACAAATAAACAACAAAGAATATCTATAACTTTCGCACTTCCGTTTCATAACTCGTCTGATTACTGTCTGATTCTGTCTACTAACCTTGTGTATTCAATGTGCAGCTTGTTATGTTGCTATTATCTATTTTAATGTGTTTTTCAATTCAAGTTGTATTATAATTGTATCTGTTTCTCATTTGTAACTTCGCGAACAAATTATCGCGTTTACCTTTCCACACTTTAATTTCTGCTGTTTGTATGGTTTAAATTTGCGCATTTGCATCGTTAATTTGTCCCATTGCATTCCTCCGAAGGATTAGGTCTAGCCGTTTGGCCGCCAAGCCAATAGTCCTCAAAACTTCAAACCCTTACAAACCCTAACTTTTCACAAATGTCTCGCCGTGGACAAAATTACAAAACTACCCCTAGCTTTAGGTCAAAGGGTCGCCGCACTCATTTTAGGGTTTCCCGCCGCGGAATCCCTAACCTAACCCTAATTCACTTAACAATTTACAACGTAGATATTGGAGTTTCTACACTCCGCGTAAGCGTGTCCCTAAGATACGTTTATTCCCCTTGAGACCTTGACCACAGTCAAGAAGTCTCTAACCTCCCTTTTGAGGGGAACTACAGTTACTCTGATTCCATTCCCGTAAGGATATGTAGGCACAAGATGCGATGTCTTGCCGAGTAAACTTAGAATTAACCCCTAGGTCTTTTTTTAATTTTCAATCCTTTGTATATACCCTAAAGCAAAATAATTAATGAAATAAATAAAAAAAAATAAACAAAAGGTTCCCGTAGAGTACTACGGAAGTTTAGGGTGCTAATACCTTCCCTAAATTTAACCAACCCCCGAACCTTAGATCTCTCCCTTTTAGGTTTTTCCTTTCTTTAACCTTTCCTTCGGATAAATCAAAGACCGGTTGTAAATGAATTAAGATTCAAGTTAATCAATAGCTTGACATCCAAATTTTACCGCAACAGTGGGTAATAACCATCCTCTGGAAAAAGGCAGAGGAAATTTGCATAGGGTATTAGAACATCATTTGACCTCACAGGCACAACGGCGGAGATGACATTCTTTAAGTATGGCGACCATTCAGTTCTTGGCCACATAGGCATCAAACGCCCAAATTGATCGAAGATACCCAAAACAAATTTTTGTCGCATGTAAAAGACAACAAAGAAACGCTTACAAAAGAAAAGCGAAGGGAAAATATTTCACGCGAAAGGCAATGAAATCCCTTACGAAAGGAAAGGTGAGAAGATATCTCAAAATGGACTTATAAAAGGTAAGTGAAGGGATAAACACTCTTCAAGGATCCTACCAGGATGTCCACAAGAAATTTGTGTCTTTGAGAATAACTAGCTAAACACTCATGTAATAATGCAGCATGTATGCAAAAATGTCGGGGATGTAAGGATATGTAGGTTACGGATGATGGTTTATGCCAAGTAATTGGGTTTTTGTTTTGGGTTCCAAGCAAAGTTGGGCTTTGAAGGTGAATTCCTAGACGATAACTGGATTTTTACAGGGTAGGCTACCAGACGAGAACTGGTGACGAAAGGGTTAAGTTATCAGGCAAGAACTGACTCCTTGTTTAATTGCCAGACGAGAACTGTTTTTATGGTTTGCCAGACAAGAACTTGACTTTGAAGGGAAAATTAACTACCAAACGGGAACTAAAGAAAATGGTGATTTGGTCGGGTGGGCTAATAGCATGATTCCCCGACACTTTCTTTGAGCTCGAAAGAGCTTGCTTGATAAGCTTGAAGGCATGGAAAGGACTTACCCCGGTTTTAGTTCAACTTGCCCCAGTCTAGAAGGGTCTTTGGCGAATTTCTCCTTAAAAGAGAGATTTGAGGTAGCTTGTCATGAGATGACCTCGAGATGGCTTGCCCCAGAATCTTGCGTGATGAAGAGGTTAGTCCTTGATTAAATGACTCTTGGAGTGATGGGTTTTGACATACTCTTGAAGTAGCTTGCCCCAGAATGAGCGTTGACGAAGTGATTAGTCCTTGACTAGCCGAGTCTTGGAGTGATGGGCTTTGAAGTACTCTTGAAGTAGCTTTCCCCATAATGAGCGTTGAAATGATTTGAACTGTGCTGATTGAGCATTGGAAGGACTTTTCTTTTAATCAACGAACCTTCAGATGGCCTGCCCCTAGTTGGTAGAGTCTTGTGATGATTCTCTTCTGATCAACCGATTTTTGAATGACTTGCCCCATAATCAAATGATGCTTGGGAGTTCGCTTTAGACTAACTAACTTCATAATCATTGGATGTCAATGCCCCTGATCCACAGGAACACAAGGTGCTCTTGATTCTGGTCAACTTTGATGAATGGTCAAATCCTCTTTGATTACTCTTTGTTGGAATTTCCTTCATGTCAAGTACTGACTTGCAATTTAAATTGTTTATTCACAAATGGTAATTTTAATGAGATTCTCATGAAAGTTTTGAAAACAATCATTATTAGAATGATGTGAAAGTGTGTGACAAATGGACCATTAGTCCAAACGTATTGTTGATTTAGTTGGTGTGAAAGATATAGCAGGAATAATACACCAATGCAAATCTGTGGGGAGTCAGTTTACACAACCTTGCTGTAACATGCTTTCAAAATAAACCCCGCCTCAATTAGGTCTTTTGAGGGTTGTAACATGGCCTGACTCACGGTTATAGAAACAAAGTATATAAGGCTCAAAGTTTGATTTTAACCCACCCTTTCTTCATGACATTCTCCAGTCCTACGTTAAGTTAATTTGGTACACACATGTCTAGAGTTGGACGGTGTAAGAATGAAGATGAGAATTCAAGGCTCGCTTGAAATGACAATCACTTCATCTTGTTTTTCATGGATGTCAGCGACCCTTTGACGCTTGACATGGTGGTCATTGGATCTTATCTTGCTTTGAGGATTTGAGGGCCTCTTTTGCCTTCTTTTTTTTTATATCCCTAACTTTTGCCTAAGTTGCCTCTTTATGTGTTCAACTTAGCGGGCTTTTCTCTTAATATATTTTTTTGGAAAGGCTTGTGACTGCCAAGTCATTTAAAGAGCACACGCCATAACAAGAGGTTTCATCTTGAAATTCAAATGTGTAGTCATATTAACTGAACATTACCCATGCCCCAGGTTAAGTGTAAGGGTTTAAATCCGAAGGAAACTTCTACGTCTAGGCTCAAAGTGGTTGACTAGGGATTAACTTCTTATCTCTCCAGTGTTTGAGGATTTGAAACAATGCCTGTACATCATCAGCAGGATCTTACCCGAAAGCATACAATTGTAATTATGGGTATTTCGTTTTCGTCATCCTCCCTCCAAATTTTGCTAAAACAAATATTTGATAGAGAAAATGGACGAGAGGTAAATGTATTTTTTTTTATATAAGTGAAGAAAGAATGAGCGAATGCGATATGATTAATTCAAAAAGCATGGTTACTTCATTAATATTACCATTTAAAACAAACAATGTTTAAAAACAAGTAGCAAATAACAAGAAATAAACTACAAATGTATAGAAATGACAAGATCTAAAAATTGCCAGCATTGGATACTAGGCCTTTTCTTTCTTCGACTTGCAATTGGGATAGCCTTCTTGCTCATTGAGACCATGATGATAACCATTCCTACACCCACTCTTAAAAGCTTCTTCCATGATAGAAACTGATGAGCTTGCCTGACCAGATGAAAGGTTGACGTTGATTTGAAGGCCTCGAGGCGTAAATGAAATCGATTTGGATTCAATCAACCCTTGTACCTGGTACTTTAAACATTTACAATCCTCAATCGTGTGTCCAGGTGCTCCAGAGTGGAATACACACCTGGCATTTGCATCATAGCCTAGAGGAGGTAGTGTTGAAGGAGGACCAAGTTCTCCTAGCTGGACCAATGAGTTACTGAGCAACAAAGGGAGGAGTCGACTGTATGACATAGAAATTGGGTCAAAGCATTTCTCTGGCCTCCTTGGTTTATTTTGGCCTTGTTGGGCAGAGTTTCTCCGCTGATCTGGATATTGATTCTTACTCTGCGGTCGGTTCCTCTGACTCGACGGGGGATCAGGTAATGGTCGTCGATAGGTATGCTTTGTAGGTCCAAGTGGTATGTCATGTTCACAAGGCATCACTTGACTTGAGGGGGTCTTAAGCACTTCCATAGGATCAAACATTTTCGTGACAACAACTGGTGCAGGGTTACTTTCCTTCCTCATCAGTGTTTGCAGGATCTCTATAATGAAGTTCACTTGAGAGTTTAGTTTCTTGACCTCCTCTTTTAACAAATCTTGGCCTTTCTGAAGCTCTTCCATGGTGATCTGAGACATGTTTCCAGTTCTGAGCGTGTGCCAGAAAATCAGCTATCCAAGTTTAGAAACAAAAGGTGGTATGAGGTTCTCGGGAAATGGTATGCAGAATGCAGATGCAATGCTCATGCAAAGGATTGAATGCACTGGAATGTAATGCACTTATTCTGATTGAGGATGGAAGCTAATTGTTTAATACAAGGTTCTCACCAGGTGTGGTCTAAGGTTTAATAGGGATCCCAAAGTCATGGATTCATATGACTGTTCATCATACACGACATGAATATGTCGGATGATGACTCCATCACATGAACCTCTTTTAGGTGAGGTCCACATATCGAACCACGCGATAAGAGCTTCTCGGGGACCCATACTACGAGACAACGACACTAGGTTCTAGACAAGGATTTCAGAGTCATGGAATTCCTTAACTGTTTGTCACGTATGTCAATCATTACCAGACAACAACTCCATCAAGAAAGTCTCTTCTGAACAAGGTCTTCGTATTGATCCATACGAGAAGAGCTTCTCGAGGATCCATACTACGTGACTATCAATCTTAGTTGGCCAACAGTTTAGGGTTCTAAAAGGTCCTTAGAGTAATGGATTCCCAAGAAAACATTGATCGAACACGCCAAGAGCTTGACGGTTGTCATCATTCTCAAAAGAATCTACTCTAAGCGAGGTTTTCGTATTGACTATCACGAGATGAGCATCTCGGAAGCCCATACTACTCAACCTCTCCTATCTCAATTTTAAAACTCTAGACTCGGGTATAGAGTCTTTCCCTTAAGTTTGCCACCAAAGTAACCAATCCATACAACAGAGAATGAAACCAAATACGGTGAGATACAATTGAATAATAAGGGAAAGCGATAAACAAGCAAATAAAAAGAAAGGACCCAAACACTCGAAAGAACCTAGGTTAGGCTTCACTCGCTTAGGAAAAGACTCCCCAGCAGAGTCGCCAGCTGTCGCTACGTGAAAAATGACACAGAGTCGCCACCAGATTTTATTTATCCCAAGGAAGGAAAGGGAAATAACCATAAAACCTTTAGGGAAAAGAGCATGGTCATCGCAACCAAGTCTTAGGTTCGGGAGTCTGTTATACGAGGGGAAGGTATTAGCACCCCTCGCATCCATCGTACTCGATGGGAACCTTCTAGGTTGCTTCGCTTGAGTGGGTGTTTTTAATCTAAAAGTTTGCTTGTTTTAAAAAGAAAGAGGGGTTGTTTTTTTTATTATAGTGTCCGCCAAGGATTGTGGCCCTTGTGCCTACGTATCCTCACTTAAAAGAAGTGAAGAATCAGAGCTCCATAGTTTGGAGGCTTGTGAAATGGTTGTTTGTTGGTTGTTTTTATACCTTGAAAAAGGGTTTTCGGATTGATGCCCTAAGGCGAAAAGAAGTTTGATGAGTTGATGTTATTTTTAGCTTTTTTAAGAGAAATTGTTCTTGATTAGGATTACACAAAATACTTTGGATAGAGGTGACTGTTTCAAATAGCCAAGTCGAGCGCCTTATATTCAAAATGTTCGGAACGAGTGTAGGAGGGTTCCATTCTCATTCCTTCTCCACCACCTTAAAGTCCATGGTGTATAACCCTAATCACATATTTATTGTATTTATGGATTTTTATGAGAAAAAGTACCTCTTGATGTTGGATCAAGGGTTTTATTGTTGACAAAAATATTTGAAGTGACACGAACAAGGTCAATGGAGATGCACAAGACAATCGTCTTACAAGGTTGAAAATGGCTCGATGAATCCTAAAACGAATCACAATTTCCACCTAATGCAAAGTGTTTTTAAAATAATAATTTTAGAATTCTTTGAGCATGATGTGAAAATACACATTAATATGAGAATTTAGAAAAAAGAATCACCCAACAAGGATTTAAGATGAAAGAGTTATGGAATTTTGAATTTTAATGACAATTAAAATAAAATTAAATAAAACCAAATATTAAAAAGAAAGGAAATGCCTCCCCGAAGGCTTGAAACCAAGACCTTGGGGTCATAGGCTCAAAATATAGCTAGCCCAACCACTTGATACGTGTGAAACTAAATGGAAAGAGAAGAGTGAAATGGTGAAAACCATTAAAAATCATGAAATTGCAAAAATTGCCCTCGCTGAGGGTCGAACTCAGTAGAACGTGCATAATAAGGTTCTTAAGGCAAGACAAGAAACCACTGGGGTGACGATACATCCATTATATCAAGCCACCCCATTTGCATATGTACCCAAAACAACGCATATTCTGGGCAGGCCTTATGGCAAAATCAAGATGAAAAATAATGAAAATGATTTCATCATAACTCATTCAATTCTTGATCAATTTTCATGAAATTTAAGTCAAACTTGCTTTTTTCTTCAAGAGGAACATGATGGTACCATTAATTTTTTAAAATGATGCACACACATTCAAATTCTAAGGACAATGCAGAATATGGTTTTTAAAATGCAATGGCCTCATGGCAAAGTCAAGGTGAAAATGATTTCATCATAACTCACTCAATTCTTGATCAATTTTCATGAAATTTAAGTCAAACTTGCTTGTTTTTTCAAGAGGAACATGATGGTACCATTCATTTTTTAAAATGATGCACACACATTAAAATTCGAAGAAAAATTTCAGAATGTGGTTTTTAAAATGCATTGGCATCATGGCAAAATCAAGGTGAAAATGATTTCATCACAACTCACTCAATTCTTGATCAATTTTCATGAAATTTAAGTCAAACTTGCTTGTGTTTTCAAGAGGAACATGTTGGTACCATTAATTTTTTAAATTGTTTCACACACATTAAAATTCGAAGAAAAATGCAGAATGTGGTTTTTAAAATGAATTGGCCTCATGGCAAAATCAAGGTGAAAATGATTTCATCATAACTCACTCAATTCTTGATCAATTTTCATAAAATTTAAGTCAAACTTGCTTGTTTTTTTCAAGAGGAACATGATGGTACCATTCATTATTTAACTTGTTGCACACACATTAAAATTCGAAGAAAAATGCAGAATGTGGTTTTTAAAAATGCATCGGCCTCATGGCAAAATCAAGGTGAAAATGATTTCATCATAACTCACTCAATTCTCGATCAATTTACATGAAATTTAAGTCAAACTTGCTTGTTTTTTAAAGAGGAACATGATGGTACCATTCATTTTTTAAAATCATGCACACACATTCAAATTTGAAGGAAAATGCAGAATATGTTTTTAAAATGCATTGGCCTCATGGCAAAAATCAATCAAGTTTCAATAACATTTATGCATATAAAAGAGATAGTTTAAAGTCACCAACCTGTTGTAGACTCCTCACAATAATCTAGCAACAAAAAGCAAAAGATCCTTCCTTACATGCAAGCTTTGAGATTGTTACTTCTTCTTGAAAAAAGGGGCAATCTTGTGGACAGATCTCACAAATAAACTTCCAGCTATGGTTTGAGGTTTTGGACAGTTAAAATATCATAAACATGAAGTGCTCCAAGTGTTAAATTTATGCAAAAAGGTTTGTGTGGTGATTTGGCTTGAAACTTGCATAAAAGTCAAACTATGGTGTGTGGATAATTGACTTTTTGATTCATGGCTCTTTTGATGAAAGTGATGGTGGGAATATTTTTAAATGGACATTTTAAGGGTGTGTATATGGTCTTTGAGGTGGTTTTGTGTTTGGAACAAGAACTGGTAGGAAAAATGCAAAGTGGTGAATTTGGTGTTTTTGTGAAATTTCTTCACTTACAAGTACAGAGGGAAAGAAGAGAGCTATGAGTTTATGGTTTTCTTGGATAGATCTGGTGTGTCCAAAAGAGTGGAAAGAAGCCTCTATTTATAGGCCATGAGAAGGGTTTGGGGCAGATTTGACATTTTGGTCTTGGAGGGAAATTTTGGAAGAAAATCTGTCCAAGACTTGGTACAGCTGCACACTCAACTCCTTGGCTCAATGTGATGCATAAATCAAGTGGCATAAGGGTCATGGAGGTGACTGAAGTGAGGCTAGAGTTTAGGGAGGCTGCAGCTGCAGATTTCCATTGAAAAGTTTCTCTTTTCTCTTTGACTTTTGAATAAAATAATGGCAACTTGCTTTACCAATCTTGTCAAGCCTTTCAAGCCTTCACCTCTTCTGCATTTCTACTCATGATTCCCTCTAATTATCAGATCAAATGTTTGAGAATGATTCAAGTGGCTGAAAAGTGGATTTGTGACAAAGTGGAAATGGTGCACTCAAGTGTTGAGACCCCAACTTGCTGGATTCAGAACTCTCAACTCACAAGGGCTATGGAGGAGTTCTAGTACTTTTTCGAAATCCCTCATGGAGCTCTACAACTTTCATTTTTTCATGATCTTAAGATTCCAAGTGGAACTAGGTCAAAAAACTCCTCAAAGTTGGCTGAAAACATGATTTGAAAGGCCAGAAACTTGGAAATTTTCCAAGTGTTTTCTCCCTCTTGTGATGATTTTGGATATAACTCCAAATTTATGAATTTTTTGCATATGGACCACTGTGAGAATGTTTTAGGACTTGCCAAGACCTTTTCAACAAGCTTTGAACCACCTGAATTGGATGTGTGGTTAGGAAGTTATGGTCTTTACCCTTTCAAAACCCTAATTCTTGACTTTTTTGATTACTCCCCAATCCTTGATCCAATGGTCATGAAACTTCATGGATAGGTGTAATATGTTATTAGGAACATTTTTGATTCACACCTTGAGGTTAAATTACTTATGGTTGAAGAGTTGACTTTTTGGTCAATGAAACGATCGATCGATAACTATCGGATCGACTGTTGTTATTCTAGGTCTCCTGAGGTCTTGAAACTTCTTTAGTGGGCTTAATTAAGACATATGAGCTTCATGTACCATTATTCCATCATTGGAACACCTTTTTAATCAAAAGTCAAACTACAATTGACTTTTCCTAATTAGAAACCCTAATCGGGGATCCTGAACTGCACTGTTCTTAATCTTTGGGTGACCACCTCAAATTGGACTCATACTTGACCCAATGGAGTATCTTTGATGATGTACCTTTTCTTCCATGTAGTCGAATGATTGGAAAATTATATTATTTGGAATGGAAAACCAAGAACCGACCCAATCCTTACCTTGTGAACACACATGCTCGATATGCAATAGAACGATGTATGATATGACGAAATGTAGGGTATACAAGGCTAAAGGTGAAAATGAGGGTGTGACACCCTTTTTATTTAATTATAATTCAAAATTTTTTCTCAAATTTCTCAAAACGATTATTACCTAACTTCTAATTGTTTTCTAATTTTAATCCTCCATTCCTAGTATCATTCTCGATTGCCCATGAACCTGTTACTAGCTTTTCTTTATATTCTTACTTGTACATAATTTGACATTCTGGTTGCTATTTCACATTCCATTATCACTTGTATATTATGTTAATTTTCATTGTTTAGTAATTTTCACCGTTTATTATTATACCATTTATCCCCTCCGAAGGAAAGGTTTAACTGTTTGACCGCCGCGTCAATATTCCCTTACCCTCGCCCATCCTAGCCTTAGGATCCGAGTCGCCGTACTCGTGCTTAGGCATCCCGCCGTGGACACACCCTTACCTTTTCCAAACCTTGAGACTTTGAGTCACCGTACTCATGCTTAGGCGTCCCTCCGTGGACAATTGTACCCTTTACCCTAGCCTTAGGATAAGGAGTCGCTGCACTCCATGTAAGTTCCCGTCGTGGAACATTTTACACCTTTTCAAGTCAACCTTTTAACATAGAGTTAGGAGTTTCCATACTCGACGCAAGCGCTTCCTTAAGAACATTTGCATCCCCATTGAAACCTTAACCATAGTCAAGAAGTTTCTCTTCCTCCCTTTCGAGGGGAACTACGATTACTCTGATTCCGTCCCCTACCTCGGATACGTAGGCACAAGATGCGAATCTTGGCGTGTAAACTTAGGACTAACCCTTAGGTCTTTCTCTATCTTTAATCCTTAGCATTACCCTTAAGAAAATAACTTTAGCAACAGCACATTTAAAACAAGAGGTTCCTGTAGAGTACTACAGAAGTTTAGGATACTAGTACCATCCCTAAGCTTAACCAACCCCCGAACCCTAGATCTTTCCCCGCATTGTATTTACGATGCAAAATAGGTTTTTCCTTTCTTTAACCTTTTCTTCGGATAAATCAAAGACCGGTTGTGAACTAAAGATGTGATTCAAATTAATTAATAATTTGATATCCTATTCTCACTGCAACAGAAAATGGCGACTTCACTGGGGAGTCCTATCTTTTGAGGGTTATCCCTACCTTGTTTATTGTAAGCTATTTGCTTCATTATTTGCTTGCTTGTATATAATATCATGTACCTTGCTTGGGGTACCATGTTGTTGTGAGATAAGTCTTACACCCGGACTTGAGTGACCTTATTATAGGAAGGTGATATGATCAACGAGGCTTATAGAGTCCCGACCAAGCTGACTTGAGAATCACCGCTTAGTTGAGGCCCTCCTGAAAATAGTTTTGTTGAACGAGTAGTCGTGAAAACATTTACTATTTTCGGCTAGGAGTTTGTGATACTGGGGACCGTAGTTACCTTTAACCCCACTTTGGCCTTATCTAGGATGTAGTGCGGGGACTATGAGGGAGTAGTTCCAAAGTAGTTGCTACGCGATACTACACTCAAAAGAGGTTCTCTTGAGAATATTATTAACCACCGAGTCAGTCGGGAAATTGATAATATTCGAAAGATGGACTGATGACTTTGAGCACCTCTTTAGAACCTTGTTCTACAGGTAAAATTAACCCTATAGTACATACCTTTTCGGGATGGGTAGACCTTGGCTCCGCTCATACTTCTCTAACCTAGGACCTTTGCTTGCCTTGTGTGTTTGTGCATTGCATCCAGCATCATATCATTCCTGGTTTCAAGGAATTCAACTGTCTTTGCAAATTCAAAAACCTTACATTTCAAAGTCTAAAACTTTTCAGCTTTCCTAGAAAATATTCACAGTTGACCGTTGAAATCCTTGAAACCATTGCATCACATTGCATTGCATTTGTATCTTTGCATGGTTCGTTGCATATCATATGTATATCCGGTAGCTCATATCCAGTTGTCTTTATCTTCCAGTTTACCTTTGAGCCGTCAAGATGATTCCTCGACACCGATATCAGACTAGAGCTAACTATAGATGCAAGATGTCAGAGCAAGAGACATATAATGCGGAAATCTGAATGGAGATCGACGAGTTGAAATCAGGCATGACCAAGCTCACCGAGATGCTTCAAGTACTGATTGCTAGAGGATAGCCAACTCAGAGGACCATCATTCAGGAAGTTTCAAGTGTTGATCCTCCTCCTGTTCAGATGCCACCATCTACTTGGCCAGAGTTTGGTTTACCTCCTAACTACTCTCCACCCCTTGCATCTACTACTATGATTGATCAGACTGTCAGACCAGTTTTTCAAACTCCCGTCTTTGCTGAGCCAATACCTGTAGTCCACACTGTTGCCTAGACTGTCCAAGCTCGTTTCTTTGACTACAATGCTGCCAGTGCATCAAAAGTGAAGCTTTAGTCCGACTTTAGCAGACTATCTTAAATGCTAGTGTTTCAGACAGGATGACTCATCTTTGTACTGATTTAGTCACTAATCCATGTTTCTTGTTGTTTGCACTATCCTTATTTTGTTTAAGTTGTTTGATTTTAATTAGTGTTTATACTTTCATATTAATGAAATGAGCATTGTGACTTTTGATTTCAATTCATTTTGTCTATTATTTGCACTTTTATACTTTATCTTTCAAAAATTTACTTGTCCAAACTTTTGATTATGCAAATATTTGAGGGAGGATGATGAAAATATTATAGCCATAACTGCTGTCAGCATGCTTTCAATCAAACTTTGTTGACGATGTAAGGTATTGTTTCAACTCCCAAACACTAGAGAAATAATGAAGTTATTCCCTTGTCAACCCCTTCGAGCCTAGAAGTTGGAGTTTCTTTCTTTACAAAAACCTGCAATCTTAACCTTGGGATGAGCAGTTCTCAATTAACTTGGTTGTGCGTTCCTGCAATACACCTTTTATATAAAGGTTGCATTCACAAATTTTCCTTCGCACACAGCAAGCAAGTGTCAAAGATATTTTCCAAGTCAAAAGTCGATGGTGGTTCGCCGTAATCATTAAAGCCAGACAATCACTCTCTTTCTTTATAAAAAAACAAATCAAAAGAAAATCCCGCTAAGTCAAAACCTATGAAGGAGACTTAGTCAAGACTAGGGCATCCCGCTGACTGTAATCTTTGCGAGAAACATTTCAGGCAAAATTTAGGGATAATACAAAGAGGAGTTTTAAACCCTTCATCTTGAAAATCCTCATGGTCAAAATGACCAAATGTTATAGGGAGGTATTGGCTGCCTTTTCATAGGTCCCTTGACTTCTGAACCATCATTGGTACCATCAGTGCAATTCCTAACCTATGGGAACCTGAGCGAATGATATGAGTTAACTGAGTGTAAGACTGAAGATCATCACGTAGATTGGATGGGTACAAATAAATCTTGAGCCTTTATCCTTTGTTTCATAAACCGTGAACCATACCACGTTAAAACCCTCAAAAGACCTAACTGAATCAAGGTTATTTTGAATGCATACTACAACAAGGTTGCATAAGCTGACTCCAAAAGATCTTTGCGAATCATTTATTTTGGCAGTACACCTTTGTTTTAAACTTTGAGCGGCTTGAACCACCGTGTTCTGACCAACGACTCATTCATTTTTCATCTTTCAAAAATAATTTTGGTTTCAAAAGTTGCATGAACTTTGCATTACCATGTTTGTATGAATATTTTTGTTTGCAAACTGGCTTTCTTCATGGAACTTTCAAACAATCGATAAACTTGGTCAAGTGATCCTATCAGGGGCAAATTCCTTTTACATCATGGCTAAGAATCAGTTCAAGATTTGTTCAAGGCAAGTCCTTCTCAGATGTTGTTTATCCAGAAGATCCTTCAAGACTCATACTGGGGCAGACCTTCCAGGGGCATAGTAGCGCAATCATCTACCGAATCAGACAAGCTGAAGTAATTATCAGTTCATCTATAACAGAAGGTTTAATTTGGGGCAGTTTACTTGAAGGATCCCCAAGAAACTCTTCATCCTTCCTACAAGGACCATCAACTTGATACAATTTAGAAGTGTGACAAAGATGTGTTCAGCAGTAACATCTTGGGTTCCTAAGCAGAATGGCAGTGATGTATGTGTTAAGGAATCAGTCTTGTCATCTCACCAAAAGAGTCGAGTCTTGTCGTCGGCATCTGCATTTGCATTTGATCATATATCATTTGCATAATTCATATC
This sequence comes from Lathyrus sativus, assembly GCA_963859935.3. Taxonomy (NCBI): domain Eukaryota; kingdom Viridiplantae; phylum Streptophyta; class Magnoliopsida; order Fabales; family Fabaceae; genus Lathyrus; species Lathyrus sativus. Next base: position 716,928,442 of record OZ012741.1, read on the forward strand.
ATATGCATATCATGAGTGTTTCATCTTCATTTGCATTTCTCCCGAGGTCGTGATGTTATTCATGTCTCACCTTGTGGTCAAAGTCTAACTCATTGGCACCTACCAAACAGTTTTTGTCTTGGCTCATCTGATGTTCTGCCAGATATGACATTTCTAATCCGATGTTTTTCCAGATTGAGTCTTAGTTCTGATGTTTTTCCAGATTGAGTCTTAGTTCTGATGTTCTTTCGGAACTTATCTGATGTTTTTCCAAATATTCCCTTTGATTATGATGTTTTCCCAGAATCTATCCGATATTTTACCGGATTTATTTCTCTTTCTGATGTTTTTCCATATTGAGTCTTTGTTCTGATGTTCTTTCAGAACTCCTTTGTTGCTTATCTGATGTTCTTCCAGATATGTCTTCAAATTTTTCTCGTACATTTAATGTTTTCCTAAATGTTCGGATGTACCTTCAGAATCTTTGTCTTCATTTAATGCTCTTCTAGATGTTTTCATTTTGTTTCTGGATGTGTCCCAGAGTTTATTCGATGTTTTTCCGAGTATCTCTGGTGTGTTTCAGAGTTCATTCGATGTTCTTCCGGATGTCTCTGATGTTTGTTTCTTTGTCCCTGATATTTCCCAGATTTACCCTCACTCCCTTCAATGTTATTTTGAATGTTGTGACTTTTCAATGCTTCCTCTGTGTTGCTGCCTCGCCCTAGTGAGTGGTTAATCATTGTGTTGTCTTTATCCCTGTTTGCTTTGGTTTTTGTCTGCATTTATCGTTCCATCATTTTCATCATATTAAACTTCATGGCATGTTGACACTGTATAGTTTTCTTTTTTTCCGTAGCATAACATGTCTTTGCATCTAAGGGCAAAATTTTCGGTTATCTGTATTTAAATACCTTTCACCATGATTTCTCGAGCCTTCGTTGCCTAAATCATCTGGTGAAGTTATTTAAATAGGGGCAACTGTCACACCTCAAATTTTACCCTCTCATTTTCTATTTTCTATTTTTTTTTAATTCTGATTAACTTAATAAATTAATCTTTTTTTAAAATCTTTTCTTTTCTTCTTTTTTTTTAAACTAATAATAATTTAATTAAACTTTTTTTTTATAATTTTACTAATGTTTTTTTATTAACCTTTTTTTCTATTTAGTTTATTTATTTAAATCATTTTAATTTCTTTTTTTACTAACTTTTAGGATTTAGATTAAAATTTAACTTTTTTTTTCTTTTCTTCAAGAGTATTTTTTTTTTAAAAAATTAAAATATAATCTTTTTTAAATTAATTTCTAACACTTTTTTTTAAAATAAAAAATAAACCTAAATATTTTTTTTATTTTATTTTTATTAAATTAACACCTTTCTTTTTCAAATTAAAATTCTATTTTTTTATTTTTTATTTTTTAAATTAAATTTGAATGCCCTTTTCTTTTTTTTAAATTAAGATGTAACTTCTTTTTATTCTTAAAAACTCTAACTTCTTTTTATTTTTAAAAAACTCTAACTTATTTATTTTTTTTATTTTTTTTAACTTAAAACTTAAAAGTCTATTTTTTTTTAAACTTGAAACTCTAACTTTCTTTGCTAACATTTTTAAATTTAATTTCCAACACTCTTTTAATAAAAAATCCCAACACTTTTTTAATCAAATCCAATCACAATAAATTACAGATGTAGTTAAATCAAATCAATCAGATCATATCATCATCATAAGAAAATTAGATCCAAATATCAGCATCACCATCATTGAATCAAATCTGAAATCACCACAAAATTCACTCAAATCAAATCCGAGGTTGAAAAAGATTGAGATATTCAAATCAAATCCGAGATTGAAAAAGATTTAAAAATCAAGTATAAAAAGGACCCTCAAGAACAACAAAACGACAGATCTGCAAGCATCAAAGACTCTTACATTCTTCATCAAAAAAATCATCATCCGCGGCCAAAACCCCCTATCCTCCGAGATTCTCATCATTGACCGAAAACCACGAAAGCCATCAACTGTAAAACCATCAAAAGAAAAATCCGTCCACCATCACCGTCATCAAAAAACCGTCGCAAACCCAGACTCGACCCAGTTCCTTGTTTTTTTAATATTTTCAGTTTTTGTTTTATATTTTTTATTTTTATAATTAGAATTAACATTTTTTAAATTAACAGTAACTTTTTTTAATTAGCTTTTCTTTGTAAAATCTAACACTTTTTTAAAAATAAATAGTTAACTTTTTCTTTTTTAAGATAAAATCTAATTTTTTTTAATTAACATTAACTTTTATTATTATTAAGAATCTAATTAATTTCTAACCTAAAATAATATCTAACTTTTTTAAAATCAAAATCAAACATTTTCTTTATAAATAAAATCTAAATTTTTTAAAATTAAAACTAAAACCCTTTTCTAAAATTAAAAACTAACTCATTCTTTAACTTCAAATTTCTAACTTTTTTTATTTTTTTTAATCAAAATTCCTAACCTTTTCTTATCTTTAAAAATCCTAACACCCCTTTTTATTTAATTATAATTCAAACTTTTTTCTCAGATTTCTCAAAACGATTATCACCTAACTTCTAATTGTTTTCTAATTTTAATCCTCCATTCCTAGTATCATTCTCGATTGCCCATGAACCTGTTACTAGCTTTTCTTTATATTCTTACTTGTACATAATCTGACATTCTGGTTGCTATTTCACATTCCATTATCACTTGTATATTATGTTAATTTTCATTGTTTAGTAATTTTCACTGTTTATTATTATACTGTTTATCCCCTCCGAAAGAAAGGTTTAACTGTTTGACCGCCGCGTCAATATTCTTTTACCCTCGCCTATCCTAGCCTTAGGATCCGAGTCGTCGTACTCGTGCTTAGGCATCCCGCCGTGGACACACCCTTACCTTTTCCAAACCTTGAGACTTTGAGTCGCCGTACTCATGCTTAGGCGTCCCTCCGTGGGCAATTTTACCCTTTACCCTAGCCTTAGGATAAGGAGTCACTGCACTCTATATAAGTTCCCGTCGTGGAATATTTTACACCTTTTAACGTAGAGTTAGGAGTTGTCGTACTCCATGCAAGAGCTTCCTTAAGAACGTTTGCATCCCCATTGAAACCTTGACCATAGTCAAGAAGTTTCTCTTCCTCCCTTTCGAGTGGAACTACGATTACTCTAAATCTATCTCCTACCTCAGATACGTAGGCACAAGATGCGAATCTTGGCGAGTAAACTTAGGACTAACCCTTAAGTCTTTCTCTATCTTTAATCTTTAGTATTACCCTTAAGCAGATAACTTTAGCAATATCACATTTAAAACAAGAGGTTCCTATAGAGTACTACAGAAGTTTAGGATGCTAGTACCTTCCCTAAGCTTAACCAACCCCCGAACCCTAGATCTTTTCCCGTGTTGTGTTTACGATGCAAAATAGGTTTTTCCTTTCTTTAACCTTTCCTTCGGATAAATCAAAGACCGGTTGTGAACTAAAGATGTGATTCAAATTAATTAATAATTTGATATCCTATTCTCACCGCAATAGTAATGCCCTTCGGTTTAAAGAACGCTGGTGCTACCTATCAGCGGATGATGAACAAGGTCTTTCGGGTAGAAATCGGGGACATGATCGAAGTCTATATGAACGACATGATCGTGAAGTCACGAGAAGATGTCGACCATACCACCCATCTCAAGAAGGTCTTCGAGATGGCGAGGAAGTGCAGAATGAGGTTCAACTCTAAGAAGTGCACCTTCGGCGTACGGGTAAGCAAATTCCTCGGGTTCTACCTAACGGAATAAGGAATAGAGGCGAATCCAGACAAGTGTAGGGCTTTCTCCGAGTTCTCCATGCTAAACACAAAGAAGTCTATCCAGACCCTAAACGGGATGCTCGTGTCGTTATCACGTTTTGTCGTCAAGTCTGCCTAGCACGACCTCCCCTTCTTCAAGCTTCTGTGCAAGGAGGCCGAGTTCAAATGGACCGAGGAGTGCGAGCAGGCCCTTCTCCATCTCAAGCAAGTCCTCTCAGAACCACCAATACTGTCGAGGCCCGAGGTCGGAGAAACCTTGTACCCGTACCTTGCCATCGTGACCGAGGTCGTCAGCGCAGCGCTGATACGCGAAACCCCCGAAGGGCAGAAACCAATATACTTCATGAGCAAAGTTCTTCAAGTTAATGAGCTTAGATACTAGCAGATCAAGAAGGTCGCTCTGGCCCTCAACGTCGCGGCCAGGAGGCTACGAAATTACTTCCTGGCCCACACGACCATGGTCAGAAACGACCAGCCCGTTAAGCAGCTACTCGGGCGGCAGGAATGTCGAGAAAAATGCTCAAATGGTTGCCGGAACTCTCAAAATACAACGTCCAGTATGAAAGCAGAAAAGCCCTCAAGGCTCAAGTCCTGGCCGACTTCGTCGCAGAAATGACCTCCACAGAGTCCCCGACCCTCGGGGTATACAAATAAACCATCTTTGTCGATGGCGCATCTAGCTCGACGGGAAGTGGAGCGGGCATTATCTTGGAGAACAAATAGGGAATCCTAATAGAAGTCTCCCTTGCCTTGGAATTCCCAACTTCGAACAACCAAGCCGAGCACGAGGCGTTCCTCGTAGGACTCCGCCTGGATGAAGACCTTGGCGCGAAGAAGGTAAAGATCTTTACCGTTTCCCAGCTCGTGGCCTCTCGGGTCCGGGGAGAGTACCAAGCCAAAAACGACAACCTCACCTTAGTAAAACAAAAAATGAAGAGCTTCGACTCTGCAGAAGTACGACACATTCCACACGAATACAACACCAAGGCATACATCCTGTCAAAACTTGCAAGCACAAAGAAGAAAGGAGGAAATGAGTCTGTAATACAAGATTTCCTCCTTCGCCCGAGCATCGAGAAGGACATAACAACAATCGAGGTTAACGCTATCAACGAAAGTAACTTCTGGATGACCCCGGTATACACTTAACTCAACATAGGATGACTTCTCGATGATGCCAAGGAGGCCAGCATAGTCAGGTGTCGAGCCTACTCATACGTCTTGATCAAGGACATTGTACCAGTGGGGATTCTTCATTCCCCTCCTCAAGTGCACCTGGGCAAAAGATCGCTCGCCCCCAAGGCTCTATGGGAAGGGTACTATTGTCCCATCATACAGTAGGACACCAAAGAGCACATCAAGAAGTGCAACAAATACCAATGACACGAGGACATGCACCTGGCCCTGCCTAACGAGCTCAGAACTCTATCGTCCCCATGGTCGTTCTCTTGGTGGGGGTTGGACATCCTCGGGCCCTTTACCATAGGTTCGTATAAAAACAAGTATTTAATAGTCGGCGCCGAATACTTCACTAAATAGATAGGGGTCAAAGCCTTGGCCAAAATCACGACCCAAAACATACTCCGCTTTTACAAAAGGAATATACTTGCCTAGTTTGGCGTACCCCAGACCATCGTCATCGACAACGAGACTCAATTCACCGATAGGAACTTCCAGGACTTTGTTACCTGGCTGGGCACAAAGCAACACTTTACCCCGGTCGAATATCCGTGGATGAACAGGATGGTCGAAGCCACAAATAGAGTTATTCTGCATGGCCTGAAGTGAAGGTTGGGAGATGCTAAGAAGAGGTGGGTCGAGGAGCTACACAATGTACTCTAGGCCTACAAGACTACCCCATATTCGACAACCAGGGAAACCCTATTCCGACTAACCTAAAGACCTGAGGCAGTAATTCTGGTGTAAATAAGAGAATCCTCTAGGAAAACCGAGTCTCCCCTCGACGAGGAGGCAAACAATGAGGCCTTAAGGGAGGAACTTGACCTAGTCGAGGAAATCAGGTCAGGGGAATCCCTACGAGAAGCCTCGCTGAAATCAAAAGGATCCTGGTTCTACGAAGGAATCAAAAGGACTCGCGCGAGGGCAAACTCGCCGCGAACTGGGAAAGCCTCTACCGTGTTCGAGACAAAATAGAAATAGAGCCTATTACCTCGAAAACATGCACAGGGAAGAACTTGCTCGATTATGGAATGCAGAAAAGCTCAAGCAATACTACAGTTAGACACTGCCCACGATCCACTAGCGTCGCGACCACAAAGGACGCGACATGGTACATGTGTGACTCCTAATTTTAAAACAAAAAGACAAGAGTCTGCCCTTTGTGTGCGTGAGCATACTTGTGATCCGACGGGGAACCCTTAATCGAGCTCCTCCGTTGCCGTATCAGTAAGGCAGAATGCCCAGCTTGTGATGGGAACTTCATGCCATGAGGCAAAGACCTCGACCGAGGTCTTAGCTTCGTTATCGATCAAATACCAACTCCGATCATCCGACCAGTTCCCTGCACGGTGGGTCACAATATATGTCGAGAAAAAACCCCGATAACAAACATACAACGCACACTATTTCATACACATGAAAAACAAAGAAAATAGAGCACATATAACATAAAAGTAAAATATTACATTTTCAAAATGCGGGCAGAGCCCGTTGTTCAAGTGTTACAAAATATGGCACGCAGGCCAGAAACAACTACATCAGAATATGACGCACAGGCCAAAAAGTAGAAATACATCAAAAAGCACTAAACAACTTTATTCTCCTCGGGTTGGTCACCCACCACAACATGGTCTTCATCTTCTTCTTCAGCTTCTCGCACGACCACATGACCCTGAACCACCTGATGATAAGGGCCTGTCCCTTTAGTGATGAGTTGGACGTTCGAGCTCACGATCAGGAGCTGTTCCACAGAATAGTTAAAGCCCACCTCGAGAGCCCCTAGGCAGTCCTGTTCGAGCTCTCATATCTTCGACACCAGGTTGGCCCAAGCATAAGCTTTTCCTCGCTAGACTCATCCTCAGTAGGCCGAGAAACCGCTTCTAACTCGGCGATCCTCGCCAAGAGCTTTTTCCTCTCCTCGCCCGCGGCCTTCACCTGCTTCTCCACTTCGTCGTAGAGCTTGAGCTGGGCAACATTTCTTTCCTTGGCCTGGTCGAGGTCATCCGCCAGTTTATTCCTCTCAGTCTCGACGGTCGCAAACTCATTCTGCAGCTTGGTTAGGTCAGTCGAAGAGCAAGTCTCGTCGGTGAGGACCAAGGCCGTTTCGAAGACCCGATCACTGCAGCCATGTCCTTTGACAAAATTTTCTTCCTCGCCTTCCGGTCGACACGTAAGATGGCCTTGGACTCAGCAGTGCTCACGACCAGGAAATTGGCTCCGCAGAAGAAATCGGGCTGCAGATAGCATGGCGGGAGCATGAATTTTCCTCGGAATTAATCTCGGTGAGGTCGACGGTCTCGGGCTCATTGACCCGTTGCCTTTTCCGTGTCCCTTGCGAAGATGGAGATTAACTGCCTTGGAGGAAGAGGATGAACCTCTGGGAATATGGCCAGGACCGGGAATTTGCTGTACTTGGGCGACTTGCCCCTTACCGGCCTTCTTTCCACCTTTGTTGGCCGCCATCTTCTTTACGCATTTCTGCATGCTCGACATCTCATCTACAAAAGAAAAAACAAACAAGTTAACAAACATCACACCAACGACAAAAATATAGATAGAGCCCGAGCGAGGGGAGGGCCCGTTACCTAGAAACTGTAAGGCTTCCTCGTCGAACGCACACTCGAGAAGGGCCTTCGTGTTTATCAACCACAACTTCTGAAGAACCTCCCCGCGAGCGTCGAGGATAAAATTCTCGTTCGGGGTCACACATTTTGCGGCAGTGAAGCCGGAGACAAATTCGACCAGCTTCTGGTAGACCGCTTGATCATCAGCGTCCAATGAGCCCAACCTGACTATATAGATGTCTGTCCCCTTTTTGAAGTGCTCCTCCGACCATTCTAACTGAAACTTCAGCACTAAGACCTCCTCTGGCTGCCCGTTTACCTTCCTGACCACATAGTCATACACCGAGTCCACGGCCGTATGGGTAATGGGCTTGAGAATGTAGTACCAGTCTTTGAAGGTACAGATAGAATCTAGATATGCCTAAAACAGTCTCCTTGGCTGCTTTAGGGATACCCATCTGTGTCGACCTTCAAACTCCTATCGTTGAAGATGGAAGATGCGGAAGAAAAAAGTGAGCGTAGTCCTGATGTTGAGGTACTGACATACGAGCTCGTACCCCCGTCGAATGCAACCGCGTTGGGGTGGAGCTGTAAGGGCAACAGCCACTACCAGTCAAACACTCCCCGTTGGAAATCAGTAAAGGGTAGACATAGGCCTGCCTCTCAGAAAGTAAACTCGTACATGGGGAACCTCGTCCCTTTGAAAGTCGAGCATATCCAATGGTGTGATCGGGGTTTATACATCTGCCAATTCATGGAGGAACCCTTCCAGCAGTCGTCGATAGTGGTGTAGGCGTCAGATTCATCCATGGAAAAGCAGGAGATAATACTCAGGAGCTCAAGCCCGGCCCAATCTGCGGCAGTCCATTTTTGCTCCTCATCGGTCTGCGTTACTGGGGAATCAGGTTCATCGTCAATCTCAATGACCCCCTCGATCCGTGCAACTATCTTTACCTGAAAAGTAGAGGAAAATGATGAATTCGATATTCTAGATCAAATCCACCCTTCCACTGTAAATCAAGTGAAAGGGCAAAAAGAGGGGCACGTGGACGCCAGACAGGCCTCTCCGGTCGAAAACACCCAACTAGTGTGCTCGTCTAGGAGAAGTTCTCCCCCACCACGACAGCAAGAGGCGACGATGGGATCCCCAAAGGGTCTTTGAGGCCTCCATCTAAAGTCCTCGGGACCTTCATCAGGTCCCCAGGACCTTCACCTAATGACCTCGGGGACCCCATCCTAAGTCCTCGGGAGCTTCATCAGATCTTCGAGACATTCATCTTATGTCCTCGGGGTCCTCACCCCAGATCCACGGGACCTTCATCAGGTTCACGGGACCTTCATCAGGTCAACGGGACCTTCATCAGGTCCTTGAATCACTCATCCTATGTTCTCAGGGACTTCATCGCCAGTCCCCGGGGGCTTCATCAAAAACATCATCAATCCAAAGAAGTTCAAGTGTATTCGCCGGAAACTTCATAGTCTCCCCGGGAACATCATCAAATCCAATGGAGAAACTATCGAAAAATGCAAAAAAACTAAAGTAAAGCGGATGTGACTTACTTGGTATGGTGGTTCTTGGAAGACGAGACGACGGCAGACGAAAAATGTCTTGAAGCAAAGAAGGAGGAGCACGAACAGAGAAGATAGAATGTCTTGAACGGAGGAAGGGAAGCGTGCGACCGAAACAGACTCATTCCCTATTTATAAGCCTAGCATAGGACTTGAGGCATCCCTAGAAACTTGAGTGCCCTACCCCATAGCCACCCTAGGAATTAATTTCCCTGACATGTGGCGGCAACAGATACCTCACGCACCCGTTCGAATCCCCCTCCTATCTGGAGACACGCATGCCCGTTCCCTTCGGCGTCTCCCACGAGCGCGAAGCTGCTATACCACATCAGCAACGAGAAGAGCGGCTCATGGCCACGATAGGCGAGCATAACTCCCCGAGATAGAGGAGCTCGACATATGACAACATCCCCAACACTCTAGCCATCTCTTAAGTCATTACTCCTTCACTTAGAAGCAACGACTTAGGGGGCTCCTGTTCTGGACTGCGTCGAGACCTGCCCCATAGTCGAGCAAACCCAATTCAATACTACGTTGGGAAGGCTCAACAAGGCCCAATCCTCCCATGTCAGGCACGTGTCTTCACAAGTCCCCTCAGTCGGGCAAACCACCACCTAGCACGGGGAGAACTCACGCATCTCCCCCATGTTTTCCACATGTACCCCATGCGGGGACACGCTATTAGACAACTACCCACTTTCGAAAGAGATGGTCGGCCCACCTTCCGAAGATCACGGGGCAGTTGATCCAGGGCGAATACCACGCGCTGGTCTTCCTTACGCCACATAAGCCTTGGCAGTTACTTGTGTTGGGCTTGGCAATCTGGCCCAATGCAATGTAACCGTTGGCCTTGCGCTGGGGGCACATTATAAATACCCTCTTTCACTAGAGAGTCAGGTATTCTATTCTTTACACCTATTCTCTCTGTGCTTGCACTTTCTAACTCCGTTACTCACTTAAGCATCGAAGTACCTTGCAGGTACACCCCCTCCTCCTCTGCAACGCCGGTGATCACAAGAGCTCACGACGCGTGACAGGCTGTTGATTCCTTTCTGATCATATCAGATCAATTTTAGTTATAAAACAATTGGTAATATTAATATTGGAATAATAATAATAATAATATTATAAGAATATTAAGGTGAGAATAAGGAGAGACATAATTGGAAATTGGGAGAATGTTGAGGGTATAATACAGAGTTAGAGAAATAAGTAAGAGCATAAGAGGAAAACCATAATTGAGGGGGTTATAAGGGAATTTGAAGATTGGAATCAGTTTCTGATTGTATGTGTTTTGGAACCGACAATGAGAAAGGCTAGGGCTATAGGAGAAGAAGAGGAACCACCATCTGTGAAAGTCTAGAAAGCTTGATTTTAAGGTTAGAGTGGGGTTCTGGTTTTATAAGGGTTAATATGTTGAATGATGGGTAAAAGTTAGGTTTTTTCTTATGGGTGGGATGTTGTTCTATGTTATGATTATTATGAATACTTGATCAATAATAAAATTGTTAGTTGATTGTGTGATACATGGTGGTTTTCTAACTGATACGTGATGAGTTATGTACTTATATGTATGTAGTAATTATGTTTTAGAAATTGTTGAAAGTTCCTCCATTGCTGAGTTTTGGAGTTTCGAGTCAGAAGTATGAAATTAGTGATGATTTGTTGTTAATCCATGAGTAAAACATAGTATGTTCGAGTTTAGGATGTTATTTTGATATAAAATCAGGTCTAGGGTGATGGGGGTTAGTGGTATAGACTTTGGAGTGAAAATGTGTGGTGAAAGTGCATTTAAAATAAGTGATTTTTTGGGTTCAGAACAGTGTGCGTCGATCGCTAGAACTCCCTGAGTCGACCTGAGGTCACCCAAATGTAATATTGTGGAAATTTGAACAGTACATATCGACTCATAGGCTTTCCATCGACCTAAATACCCTGCACGTCAACTCATAGGCTTTGCGTCGACCTAAGTACCCTGCGCGTCGACCCTGGGGTCGACTCATAGATAGAAAAACGCCAGAAACGGTTTCAATCATAACTTTTTAACCGTTAATCCAAATGACGGACCGTTCGAAGCGTTGGAAAGCTAATGAGCAGAAATTTAGCATGGAATAATTAGATGAACCATTTTTCTAATATTTTTTATGTTTAATATGTTGAATTTTACGACTATTACTTGTTGTGCATGTAAAAAATTTCGTTGTAAGTGGCGAAACTTGAATGTTGTTATAAAGAGGTTGTTGTGGTGTCATTCGTGTAAAACGAGCATGTTTGATGATGTAATTGTGATTGAATAATATATATATATATATATATATATATATATATATATATATATATATATATATATATATATATATATATATATATATATATATATATATATATATATATATATATATGTCTATACAGTATGAGATACGTTTTTATGTTTGTTGGCCAATTTGGGCGGTGTACAATAACCATGGTGGTGGGTTATTGTACACGATGGTGTTGTCGTTGTTGTATGCATAAATAGTTTCATTGCATACATTTGAGGACAGATGGTCTATTTTTGGTGAGCATAAAATCCCATTGTGTGTATTGAGCTGGTAGCTGATTCAGAGGTGATGTGAACCTGAGTGTTCATGAAAATTGGTACCACATGCATACGCATTGAGTCGGGTATGAGTCTCATTGCATTATATTTCATATATGTTGCTAAGTTATTAAATACGTGGTGATGGGTGATTAATTGATTTTTATTGTGTGATTTTCTGTTGTTTGGTGAATAATTGGTGATGATATCGTTAGATGATTGATATGAGATGTTAGTTGAATTGTCGTTGTGCTAACTTAATGCATGTTGTTTAACATGCTTTCCTTTATAATATCATGATATCACACCCTTTCTAATTGAATATTGCCTCCACGTGGGCAATGTGCAGATACTCCACAGTAGGACTCAGGTCTGAGTTGAGGATGGAGTCTTCTTATCTCTTCTCTATAGTTGATGTCTGCTCTTATTGTAACATTGGGGAGTCGTGGGAACATTTTTATGATTTATATTTTCTTTGGGATTGTCGACATCTCCTTTATCTTGTTTAATTACTTTTAATGGATTATGTAATGCTACGTTGACTTTTAAATGCTATGAAAAGAAAATTGTGAATATGAATGTGAAAAAGAAAAAGAAAAAGCATGCTTGTTTGAATGAGAGAAATATAGAATGAATAATGTGCATAAAGGAAGTTTGGAAGGGTGAACAATTGAGAAAAGAAAGTCTGAATGAAGTTGTAGTGTACACATAACCTTGTATAGTGAATGTTTCTTTTGCATTGGTAACTTTGATTCCGTGGCCTTAGAAATGCCCCCTTGTTGTGAACCTAACCAAGCTACAACCTTTAAAGCCCTTAGTGATCTTATTGCTTCCATAATTTCATTTTTGACTGATTAGATGAATGTATGAATTAGATTATTATTTGCATTGTTTGTCAGGCGAGTGAAATTGTCCCACAGTTGCAAACGCGTTAATTTCTTCATTCTTATTCGAAAAGGAATGTTATAGTGATTCAAGCATGAGAATTTAGTTGTTATTTGAAACATTGCATGATATTTGTTTAAGAAATAAATTCTTTATCATTGTTCGATTCTAGGAAGTGGTGAACATTGTTTGTGCGTATTTGTATGTTTAATTTGAGCCATAGATTCATTCCTGGTTGAATTAAATGCTTGAGAAAATCCTCTTGTTTTCAATGAAAGGCATACTTTGCTTGAAGACAATCAAACATCTAGTTGGGGAAAGTTTGTTGAATGCCAAACATGTCTTATTTTGATCCGTATTTCTTGGCATTTTTCAACTTATTTGTTATGTTTTAATGGATTTATTCCATGTTTTCATGCTATTCTTTAATTATGTTGCAAATACCTTTGGTTACTTTAATTTGTGTGTTATTATGCAGGATTTAGACACAAACTATCAAAGATCAAGACACAAGTGAATTTACAAGGAAGCCAAAGAAAAGAAGAGGAATCAGCATGTTCGATGTGCGAACACCAGCAGGCAGCCGATGAATATTCTCTATGCAAAATTGCAACGAGGTCCCAACGAAGAGGAAACTTGAGATGGCAGTAAGAAAAGGACCCTAAGTTTGATGTGCGAACTTGTAGCGAAGAAGTTCGCTAAGCGAAGAAATGTTCGCACTACGAACTTAGATATTTCCTCAGGGGCAATTTAACTATTCAGAGGCACTTCAAGTGCCATAAAAGGGTCTTCGCTGTGCGAAAAAGGTGTTTTCTAGGCGAACTTGACAATTTTTAGTTGTACTATATAAGCACTTTTTGGGGATCATAACTCAACATAACCCCATTTTCACATAGAAACCCTATTTTATGCATTTCTTCACAAAAGAGTGATATTTTGTAAATAGAAGTTGGATTCGCATCCAAGATCGATTCTTCGACGTAGATGTTCATTCATCTTCTCTCATTACTTGTAAAGCAAGCTACCATGATTATGGGTAGCTAATTACTTTTATAGTAAAGGTAGAGGTAGTCTACCTTAGCTTTATGTATTTCTTTTGATTGACCTTGTATGTGAACAAGTGATGATTAATATATGATGAATATTTTTGTTCTTAATGATTCATTATTGTTTTGCAAAACTATAGACATAGATTTTATGGAACTTAACCTAAAATATTCATCTATCAATTCATAGATTGGAGAGATCGGTCTATGGTTGGTATTTGCTTTGTGTTGAACTTAAAGCTTATTATATTAGTTGTTATATGGAGAAATCTAGCGATGAATATTGTATTTCTCACGACACCGCTCTAGACATAGATGATATTGAGAGAATGCGCAATGATATTAATCAGATCCGACTTCACATGCAAGATTAAGAGAATATGTATAAGTTAGGGTAGATGAAAACTACTTTTGATATACTTTGTTAATCAAACAACTTTAGAATTTAAATCTTTTCTACTAAATCGTGACAATTTATGAAACAAACTTTGAAAACCCTTTTCTTGAAATGGTAAACTATTGAACAATAAGCATCCCATATCAGAACAATCCTTGTGGAGACGATAACAAAACCCCCTTTATATACGTTTCGAACAATTTTCACACAAAATCACACTAAAAGAAACCTTTACATAAGGATGTATGATATGTTTGAATGATGACAGAAAATGATTTATGTGTGCTTAAGATGATTTATATATGGTTGAAAAAAGGTGGTTAGATTCGAATCAAGAAAAATATGATTTGAATCAATTGAGCAAAAATGTGGTGAAATGAAAGAAATACCTAATTTTTGAATAATATGCCATTAGATTCGGATCAGAAAATACATGACTCAAATCAGAAGCCTCCTTATTTGAATCAAGCATAAAATGTGATTCGAATCAAATGGCCCATGGCTAACAAGATTTTTAGGCAAAATAATTTGATTCAGATCATGTTGAAAGTTTGATTTTAATCAAATCAAACAGAATCAAACATGATTTGTGAATATTGAAATTGATTTGAATCATGTACAAGTTCTGATTCGAGTCAAGTCAGACAAAATATATCCAAGGAAAATGATCAGGGTCAATTGAAAAATATTATTAGGATCGAATTGATGAGTTGAGCTACTTCCCAATTTGACCAGGATAAAAAATTCAGTGTAAAACTGTCTGATACGAATCAATCTTGTAAAATCTCAAAATTTCAAAAAAAAATTGAGATTTTATTTCACTATCACAAGGATAAAAAAATTCATTGTAAAATTGTCTGATAAAAAAATATAAGGTGATTTCATTTCACTATCATATGTAATAGATGAAAGAGCATTTAGATTCAAATCAAATATAACCAAAGTTTTATCCATACAAAACATGAGAAATGAAATCATGAAGAAGACTCTAGAAATTAAAATAAAAACACAAATGAAAGTGATAAACAATAAATTAACCGAATAGTATAGTATAGACATGCAACTAGACAAAATCCATCGACAAATATTTTCATACCTCTCTCTATCTATTATTCATATTCAAACAAATTCTCAACCAAATATCATTGCATAAATCAAACAATTTTCACACCTAACAAAAGAAAAAGGAGAAACAAAAGATGTAGTTGTGGATTTGAAGGTTGACACCGGGCTACGACAGTGATGATGTAGAGCGATGTCATGACTTTGGATATGTGGTGGATGTTTGGCGGAGTAGAAGCGGTGTCAGACGAAATTGCGAAGGAATCTCGTTGCCGGGAAAAATTCACGGTGGTCGAAGATTCTGCAATGGTTGTGGTCAGCCGGTTACTTTCAGCAGTAGTTGGGTTCGCACAAGTCACCAGATCATGTGCAAGGATGCGTCTGCGTGTCGACAATGAGAGAGCGACTAGCTGCGCGAGGCAGTGGTTGTGTCACAACTAGCGGATCTGGCATACACGACAGTTGGTTATGGAAATCTCATTTTCTTTTATTTGGATTCTGTTTTTCTCTTTTGATGGAGTTGGTATTATAAAAAAAGATAGGTTTAATACCTTTTTTGGTCTTTAACTTAGGTCAATGTTTCTCTTTGGTCCTTAAAAAAAAGGTTACATAGTGGTCCATTAACTTATACTTCGTTACATATTTTAGTCATTTTTGTTAGTTTTTAGTGAAAAAACGTTAAACTTTGATTAGCTGAACGAAGATCAAACCCATTTTTTGCCATACAGTCAGAATCAACCATAAACTCACATAGTACCTCTAGTTTGTTCACTAGTGTGAGAAGTGTGCGTTCTGGTTCTTTGTACGCTTCATTACCCATTTGCGATGAAGACGACCTAACCATTGTAGAAACCAAGTGTTGATGTGATGAAGATGAGGTAGCCATTGAAGAAGAACTTTTGAGATGACTGAAGATTCTTTTAAATTTTGAATTGAAAAGTAAGCAATGAAGAAGAGCAAAATACATAAGGTGTGTGAGATAATGAAAGTGTAAAATGTGTTACGGCGTGGAATATGTGTTAGGGCACAAAGAGAAACATAAATAAAATCAAAAAAGGAATAATGATTTAACGCATTAAATGTGATTTGACAAAGTGGGGGGAAACAAGAATTTCAATGATTCAAACAGTACCTAAAACGGCGCCTCAGCTTTGTGTACACTCAATCGTTTTCAAAATTCAGATTAGAAGTGACACATGTTTGATATGGTGTGCCTCTGAAGCTCTTTTAGGAAATGAATCGTTAGCTAACGCTTAGATCCTCTAAAGCTTGTTAACTCAGATTTTCACAAAAATAAAGTAACTTAAAAAATTTCAGATGCAATACTTCAGAGTATAGACTTTAAACACTTTTCATCTGAATAAATTTAATTCTGAATAAAGATTTTATTCTGGACAAAAGTCCATACTAATATTTTTCAGAATAAATTTAAATCTATCTTCAGAGAGGGGTTTTGTAAAAATATCAGCCCATTGATGGTCTGTATCAACAAAATTTAAACTTAATATCCCTTTCTGAATATAGTCTCTGATGAAGTGGTGTTTAATCTCTATATGTTTTGCCTTTGAATGTAAAATTGGATTTTTAGAAAGACAAATTGCAGAAGTATTGTTACAGAAGATATGAATATTACTCTCATGTATTTGGTAGTTCTCCAGCTGACTCTTCATCCAGAACATCTGGGTACTGCAACCAGCAGCAGTAATATATTCTACCTCTGTAGTTGAGAGTGATATAGTGGGTTGCTTCTTGTTGTACCACGAGATCAGATTGCCTCCCAGAAACTGACAGCTTCCAGAGGTGCTTTTGCGTTCAACTCTATCTCCAGCAAAATCAACGTCGCAGAAGCCTACTAATTTATATCCATCAGATCTTCTGTAACACAGACCCACGTTAGTTGTACCTTTCAGATACCTCAGAATTCTCTTAATAGTAGTTAAGTGAGATTCTCTAGGATCTGATTGGAACCTAGCACATAAACATACACTGAAGAGAATGTCAGACCTAGAGGCAGTCAAATACAGAAGAGAGCCAATCATACCTCTGTACAACTTCTGATCTACCTTTTTACTTACCTCTTCTTTTCCCAGAGTGCAAGTTGGATGCATGAGAGCCTTAGCTGGCTTACTCTCTGTCAGATTAAAATTCTTCAGAAGCTCATTCACATACTTCGTCTGATGTATGTAGGTGCCTTCTGGAGTCTGATTAACTTGAATGCCCAGAAAGAATCTTAGCTCTCACATCATGCTCATTTCAAACTCTGCATGCATAGACTTAGCAAACTCCTTTCCAAGTGAAATATTTGTGGTTCCAAAAATAATATCATCAATATAAATCTGACAGATTAAGATATATTTCTTAATTGATTTATGAAAAAGAGTGGTATCAACCTTTCCTTTGATAAAATTATTTTCTAAAATAAAATTACTCAGCCTTTCATACCAAGCTCTAGGAGCTTGTTTTAGGCCATAGAGTGATTTCTTTAATTTAAAAACGTGCTCTGGAAATATTTCATTTTCAAATCCAGGAGGTTGATGAATATATACTTCTTCTTCTATTAAACCATTTAAGAAAGCACTTTTAACATCCATCTGATACAAAGTGATGTTATTCTGTGCAGCAAAAGAAATTAACAAGCGTATGGATTCTAGCCTTGCCACAGGAGCATATGCCTCTGTGTAGTCAATACCTTCTTGCTGACTGTAGCCTTGAGCAACAAGTCTAGCTTTATTTCTGATGACTTCTCCTTGCTCATTTAACTTATTTCTGTAGACCCATTTTGTTCCAATAATGTTGAATCCTCTTGGTCTTTGAACCAGATCCCAGACATCATTTCTTGTGAATTGATTCAGCTCCTCTTGCATAGCAAGTATCCAATCATTGTCTTGCAGAGCTTCATCCACAGAGGTAGGTTCAATAATTGACACCAGACTAAACAATGATGTCCCAAAGGATTTGAGGAAGGATCTTGTTCTTATGGAATCATCCTTCTTTCCAATAACCATCTCCTCTAGATGATAAGATTTGATTCTGGAGGATCCTTTCAGAGTTGGTTCTTCAGAAATAGTTAAGTTGTCCAGATGAGAAGCTAATGGAGTGGCATCTGGAGTTGCTTCTAGTTCTTTAGCTGGAACTTTGTTTTTCCTCTGATTCTTCAGAGTCTGTGAGAAGAACTTCTCGATCTGCAGAAATTTCAGACTGCTTTGGCTTTTGATTACCAAGCTTATCATCAAATCTGACATGAATTGATTCTTCCACAATCTGTGTTTCAGTATTGTATACTCTGTAGCCTTTTGAGCGTTCAGAATATCCAAGCATAAAACATTTTTGTGCTTTAGAGTCAAATTTGTACAAATTATCTTTAGTGTTCAGAATAAAACAAATACATCCAAAAGGATGGAAATATGAAATGTTGGGCTTTCTATTCCTCCATAATTCATAAGGAGTCTTCTCCAGAAGACGTCTTACAAAGACTCTGTTCTGAATATAGCATGACGTATTTATTGCTTCTGCCCGAAAATGTTTGGTCATATTTGTCTCATTGATCATGGTTCTGGCCATTTCTTGCAATGTTCTATTCTTTCGTTCTACAACTCCATTCTGTTGAGGAGTTCTAGGACAAGAGAAATCATGTGCAATGCCATTTTCTTTAAAATATTTTTCAAAAGATTTATTTTCAAATTCACCACTATGATCACTTCTGACTTTGACAATATTATATTTCTTTTCATTTTGGACTAGATTGCAGAAATCAAAAAATACAGAGTGAGACTCATCCTTGTGCTTTAGGAATTTTACCCATGTCCATCTGATGTAGTCATCAACGATGACAAACCCATACTTCTTGCCTCTGATGGATGCAGTTTTCACTGGTTCAAATAGATCAATGTGCAGAAGCTCTAATGGTCTAGAAGTAGAAACAACATTCTTTGGTTTGAAAGTGGATTTTGAAAATTTGCCTTTCTAACATGCTTCACAAAGAGCATCTGAGTTGAACTTGAACTTAGGAAGTTCTCTGACCAGATTGAGCTTGTTAATCTGAGATATACGTCTCATGCTAACATGTCCCAGTCTTCTATGCCAGACCCATTGCTCATCATTAACAGACATAAGACATTTAACATTTTGACTTTTCAATTCTGAAAGTTTTATTTTATAAATGTTGTTCTTTCTTTTACCACTAAAGAGGATTGATCCATCTTTCTGACTAACAGCTTTACAACATTTTTTGTTAAAGATGATATCATAACCATTGTCACTTAATTGACTTATGGACAACAAGTTATGAGTTAATCCTTCTACAAGCAGAACATTTGAGATAGAAGGTGTCGCAACTGCGAAAAACCACCGGCGGAAAAATAGAAGAGTCGCCACTTTCGTTATTTATCCCAAAGAGAGGGAAAGGAAATAATCGGAAAAATCTAAAGAAAAAGGGAAAGACAGGGTCATCACAACCATGTCTGGATTCGGGAGTCGGTTACGCGAGGGGAAGGTATTAGCACCCCTCACGTTCGTCGTACTCGACGGGATCCACACATTGTTGTCTATCTAAAAGGGTGTGTTGATACTATCTAGCTAAAAGCTTAAGGACAAAAGAAAAAGAAAAGAGAAGTGACTCAGCAGAGCATCGCTGCTCTGTGCCTACGTACTTCCTCGTGCAATGGGAAAGTCAGAGTCAACGTAGTTCCCCTAACTACGACTAAAGAAAGGGGGAAGGTTGCTCGCCGAGACATCACGTCTCATGCCTACGTACTTTCATCTAGTATGAAAGATCAGAGCAAACGTAGTTTAGGCTAAAAGGATCACAGGTTGGTTCAAAAGTTTTTAGGCCCGAGTAGGGTTAACAAATAGTTCTAGCAGTTGGTGTATGCAGCTCGACCATTGGAGACTTAGGCGTTACCGTTTGCAGTAGAACTAAAAGTTAACGACACTATTTTATCTGAAAAGATTTTCCGATTAAGAATCCCAAAGGGTGAAAAAGGTTTGAAATGTTTTTGTGTTTTTTTAGAGAAGAAGTGTTTTGAACTTGAGTGTTTATAATGTATGTTGTACTAAAGTCTAGAACCTAGGATCGAATGCGTCGCATATCATCCTAAGGACGTATACTAAACACTCTAGGAAATTGAGAG
This sequence comes from Lathyrus sativus, assembly GCA_963859935.3. Taxonomy (NCBI): domain Eukaryota; kingdom Viridiplantae; phylum Streptophyta; class Magnoliopsida; order Fabales; family Fabaceae; genus Lathyrus; species Lathyrus sativus. The sequence continues at coordinate 716,948,643 of OZ012741.1, forward strand.
GTGGCCCCTCAATCACCATTTCCCAAGTATAAGGCTCATGGAACAACATTTATTATCCTTATTAAGTATGTTAAGATTGTTTGAAGAAGAAAAGAGAAGAAGGCACACTAATGGGAGACTAATCAATCCTAAAAGTTATCATGCAAAGTGGACCTAAAGTTGAGTTTGAAAAAGGGAATTACCTAATGTTATCATGCATGTGTAGAACCTTAATGTCTATCATAACCTCAAGAGTTTAGAGAACTTATGGGGAGCATGGCAAATAAAAGCAAAAGAAGAAGAAGAAGAAGAAGAAGAAGAAGAATGCATATGCAAATGAAAGGATGCACACATAGAATGCACAAGTAGAATGATAGTGGGAGGAAAATAGTGTGGGACAATAGCCACCACAAGCTTATCTCAACCAAGCATACATATGGGAATGCAAGAAAAGAAAATAAGAAAGATGCATCAAAGGCAAACAAACAAATGACAAAAACATAAAGGAAAAATCCTCATGGATTCATCACTTTAGGTAAGCTTCAAGTTCCTCCTAAGGAGGGACCAAGCCACCTCAAATGACACTCCAAGGTCATTATACAGAAGGGGGATGAAGAGAAGAAAGCTCAAAAGCAATAGCAAAGCACAACAAGAAGAAATGCAAGCAAGAGCAGAAAGGAAGCAAGCACACACCACTTAGCAACTCAAGTTGAAAGCTCAAAAAGAAAAGCCTCAATCAATAAGCAATGAACATATATTTGACCTAAAAATGAACATACAGCAATCTCAACATGTCTAAAATGTGAAACAAGAAGAGTTGAGAGCTTATTGGATCCACAAAGGTAATTTCCAATTCAAACTAGGTCATGCACTTGTGTGAGTTGTCCTATGAAATGACCTAACTTGCAAGTCACTTCAAAAATAGGAAAAAGGCTCAAAAAATATCAAATAAAATACAAAAAGAAGCTAAACATGTTGGCAACCAGAGGCCAAAAGATCAAGAGCAATATTCCCTCAAAGCACCATCAAAAGAAACAATTCATTTAGATGTACCACTTTGAAATGGGAGAAACAAAGGCAACAAGAAAAGCCACAAAAGTCAACCCAAAAGTCAACAACCAGGGGTAAAATGGTCCTCAAAAATTGATCAACTCATCATTGAGATGAGGATCAATTTTCCATCATTGGATCAAAAAGGAGGAAGAGAAATAAATGTAAGAGTAAACAAAGTTACAATTTAAACCATTTAAAACCACTCCAATATTTAATTCTTTTTTAAATCGAAAAGAAAACTGAAAAATAAAATAAAAATATCCAAAAAATATTAGACATCTCAAAGTTTATAAAAAATATTTTTGGTGAATTTTAAAAGTATTGGAGTTATTTTATTTGAATTAAATTGCAAACAGAAAATAAAATAAAAATCAAAAAGAAAATAAAAGAAAATAAAAAAACACATGGTGGCAAATAGAAATCAAATGCAGTTCAAACTGAGACTGGGCCCAATCAAGGGGTGCAAGTAGCACGCGTATACAAGGCCCATCAGAAAATCCAAAACTAAAATAAAAACCTGGCAATCAGGTGTCGTGAGTCAAACGTGGACTATCATGGAAACTCAATCAGATACGCATGATTAAAAAGTAAGCAATCAAGTGGCCACAAAGGCGCCAGCACATTAATGAAGATTCAAATGAAATCAAGTGCAACAAGTCAAACATGGACCATCGTGTTTCTTAATCAGAAGCGTTGGAAACAAAAGTAATCAGATCACACGCCTTAGAACATGACACATCAGCGTCTTCTTCACAAAAAAAAAGAGGGAAACCAGTCACCGGCCGGAAGTACTGTTCATCGTCTTCTCCGGCCGGTCCTCAACCGCGAACAGTGCAGCAACAACGTGTAACATCAAAACTCAACCATTTTGCACAAATTTTATACCAAAATTCATTTAGAGATCACGAGGATCTCAAATCCAGCCTCAAAAATCATTAATCATGCACGATGAGAGCAACCCGAAGCCACTAAGTTTGTGCACCAAAATCTCAAGTTCATCAAAACTCATCCAATTTGGTTTAAAAATCATCTAGAAGTTATGTAGGTTACAGATCCATCAACAAACAAGCAAAAGCACACAAGAACAAGCCAAAACAGATCCAAACATTTTTTAGCATCCACCAACAATCATCACAAATGCCAGTTCATTTTACATATTAATGATCTACATTGTTTCTACGTCTCAAATATGCAAAAATGGCAATGAATCATGTCATATTGAGAGTGTAAGGTTGATTTGCAATTACTTAGTGGAGAACTTCCACTGAGCCTTCAATTGAAGCTTAAGCTTGCAGAAAAATGTCTAGAATCGTTCAATAAACTTCAATAGAGCTTTTGCAATTCACAATTTGGCTTGAAACTTGCTAATTCTCCAAATTCAAATTTTGAGTTTCCACCACTTTTTGAAAGTTGTTCTTGATCAATTTGCCTCCAATTCTCAGTTATGATGATTTGTCAATGATCAAAATCTTATATATGATGGATCTTGATAAGAATTAAGCCCAACCTTAGCCTCTAACAACCCAGTTGAAAATCCAAGGAATTGAATTTGGAGCTTACTCAAGTACACGAAAATCTCAACAATTTGGCTCCAAATTGGCTCAAATTGCTTGCTGGTAACACATGGAGTGTGAATGGCTAGGATTAAAGCCTTGTTTAATCTCAATGGTTGAAGGTTGTTGTGTAACTTCATGATGAAGAAAGCTTGAAAATGGCTCACTAAAACACATCCAATTCAAATTTTATTAATGCCAATGTGTTTAAAATGTAGTTTTCACTCAAAATATGCATTCATTTGCACCAAAATGATCAAAAATGAATTAATTCCAATTTTGCCCTTTTAAGCTTTCTTCCATGAAAATTCAACCATCAATTCTTCATTCCAAGCTTAATCCATGCCTTATCAATGCTTGAATAAACAAATAACACCATTTGGAGCAAGTTTGATGTTGGAAAGATCTTCATTTGAAGTGTGCAAGTTGGTGAAATGGACCTATAATTTTATGACCTATAATCTCACTTTCCCAAAATACCCCTGACTTACAAACCTCATAACTTGAGTTCTACAAATTAGATGAAAGACTTCTAGTACTTTTTGGAAAGCTAAAACCAAGACCTACAACTTTCATGTTGGTCAAAAGTTGAAAAGAAACATCCTTATAGGTCAAAAATGGCTTGGAAGTTGGTTGACTTTTGTTGACCAAAATCACATTCATCTGATGACCTGTAACTTGTCTGGATCATAACTTGAGTTCTATAAATCCAATCAAGGACTTCTAGTACTCAAAAGAAATCTAAGAACATGCTCTACAAGTTCTATGTTGGTCAAAAGTTGATATGAGGCTTGTATCTTGAGATAGGTGGTCTTGAAGTTAGGCACTAAATATGGGATTTTACCCTTAGAACCCTGATTTAGTAACTTCTCACACTCTTGATCCTTGATGAATTGATCTTGAAATGATGACTCATGTATCTTAACACAACATCCATGACCATAGAGACTTGGAATTGAGTTTTAATCTCCTTCAATTTCATAGTTGACTGAGGATTAGCTAGATGAAAACCATAGTTGCAACTCCTTCAACTGTAACCTTTCACACTTAGCACAAACACTTGGCTGAGCTCCACAATGAACCTCAGGGAACTCAATGAGCTCTCTCAATATCTTATATTCATGACCATGCATTCACAATCCTCTGATGATCTTGAACTGGCCTCCAAGTTAGGAGCTGACCCACATACATCCATCAATCCTTTCACAAGACCAATGCCCACCTCTAGATGACTTGATGACCATCAAAACTTGAGTAACACCCCTTGCTTAGGCTCAAACCTCTGAGTAGACTCCTCTTGATATGCACAATCTCTTGATCCCCTGTTCAATGAAAAATGCTATGCAATGCAAATGCTAGAAAGAAATGAAATGAAACATAAACCAAGTTAAGAAAAGGTTGGGAAATTTTTGGGGTGCAACAGAAGGGAGGTTACCATTACCAACTGTTCCAGAGACAACGATCTTTCCCTTTTGGTTTCCTCAAAACTTCACGTCTCCACCAGATCTAAGTTCCAGACTTTGGAACATAGACCTTCTTCTCGTCATGTGTCGTGAGCATCCAGAGTCCAGGTACCAGGACTAGTGTCTCAACCTTGCTGCTAAGGACATATGCAACGTAAACTATTTTATCTTTATGTACCCATATCTTTTTGGGTCCTCTGGAGTTAGTTGTTCTGAAGTTCTTCCTAAACTTTTGTCCATTAAAAGTAGTTGTGTTCTGGCGCAGCTTAGGTTTATTAAAAATCATGGTGTTCTGATCTGAACGTGTCTACTTTATGTCATGTGAGTGACCAAATTTAAAATGAGAATACAGAGGAGTATAATTGATAATTAACTCATCAACAGGTTTTGGATTTGATTCCTTCCCAGAAGATGATTCATATCCAATCCCTTTTCTGTTGTTCCTGCTCACACCATAGATCATAGAAGCCATTTTGCTTTTGTTTATGCTTCTGGACAGGAACCTTTGAAAACTATGGTCATACTCTTCTAAAATATTTTTAGAGCTAGACGTAATATCTGTTTCAGATTTTTGTTGAGCTTTTTCCAATTCAATTTTAATTTGAAAATTATTTTCTTTCAGCTCAGCAATTTCTGATTTCAGCTGACCAGTCTCAGATGCAAGACTGCTTTGCAGCTTCTTGTATTTGAGTTTGATCTTACTATAGTTTTCACATATTTCAGATAAGCTTTCAATTAACTCAGCTCTGGTGAGATCAGCAAATACCTCTTCTGAATCTGATTCTGATCCAGATTCAGATGATTCTTCATGCTCCTCTATGTCAGCCATTAGTGCAACGTTTGCACATTCGTCTTCAGACTCTGACGAGGCTTCAGAAGAATCTGAGTCATCCCAAGTAGCCATCAGGACTTTCTTTTTCTTCTCAAACTTCTTCTTGGGTTTATCCTTTTGAAGTTTGGATAATCATTCTTGTAGTGTCCTGGCTCTTTGCATTCATGGCACACTACTTCCTTTTTGATAAATCTTTTGTGACCAGAGGATTCTCCACGGTGTTCTGGTCTTTTAAATTTTGTGAACTTCTTTTGCTTGTGCTTCCAGAGTTGGTTTATTCTTCTGAATAGTAAAGATAGTTCATCTTCATTTGATGAAGAATCTCCAGAGCTTTCTTCTAGTACCTGAAAAGCTTTAGTTTCAGATTTTTTGTTAGATTTTAAAGCTATGGACGTACCTTTCTTCTGAGGCTCATCTTCTTCAAGCTCTATCTCATGGCTTCTTAAAGAACTGATGAGTTCCTCCAGAGTGATTTTGTTTAGATATTTTGAGAGGTCTAACACTGTGACCATAGGTCTCCACCTCTTTGGTAAACTTCTGAATATCTTCTTTACATGATCAGAAGTGGAGTAGCATTTGTCAAGAACCTTCAATTCAGCAGTCAGAATCTGAAATCTAGAAAACATGGTTTCCACAGATTCATCTTCCTCCATCTTGAAGGCTTCATATTTTTGAATCAGCGCTAGAGCCTTCGTTTCTTTCACCTACGTGTTTCCCTCATGTGTCATCTTCAATGACTCAAACATGTCATGCGATGTATCTCTATTGGTGATTTTCTCATATTCAGTATGAGATATAGCGTTCAGCAAAATTGTCCTTGCCTTATAGTGATTCCTGAATACTTTCTTTTGTTGATCAGTCATTGATTTTCTATCAATCTTTTTACCTTCACCATTAGTGGGATGAGTGTATCCATCAATGACTATATCCCAAAGATCAGCATCATAGCCAAGAAAGAAGCTTTCGATTCTGTCCTTCCAGTAATCGAATTTTTCTCCATCAAACATAGGAGGCTTTGTGTTGATTCTGTCTTTCTCTTCATATTTGTTGTTGAACCCAGCGTTAGCGTTGTTTGAAGATTCAGCCATAGTAAATCAAAGATTCATCCATAGCGTTGTTTGAAGATAACTGGTATTTTTGTACTGGTTCGTTTGAACTCAAACTACTCCAGTCCACCCGGCCAAGGTGATTCCGCCTCTTTCAAAAGAGGACTTAATCCAATAATCAAAAACTGATTACAATCTTTCACTAGGACAAACTTGTCTTAGTCTTCTCGGGAATACTGACCACAACTTGGTCTCTCAAGGATCTTTTACAAAGTAATACAATAAAGTGTGTTTAAGTGCTTCTTAGAAAAGCTTTTTCACAACAGTGCTTTAACACAAATGAAGATCAATGAAACTTTCTATTTTCTAATATGAAGTTGACTTGGAAGTGATAGAAAAGTAGGATTTTCTTTTCAGCAAAGTAGTATGTTTGTTGTAGAATAATGTTATATTTATGAATTGCTGTTGAAGACTTGTTTAAATACTTCACACCCATTTCTCAAATAGCGTGCACATGCTTTTTGTCTTCTTTGACTATTTCTTTCCAGGAGAGGAATGTTTAAAGATATCCTTTTTGTTCTGAAATCATGTCCTATACACAAAAGAGGAATAGGGTCGTTGGATGTAGACAATGAATTTGGCAACGAATCTTTCTTGATCAACATCTTTTTAAATGAACGAATATGGAAATATTTCCTGCATCAGATCCTCTGATGATGTTCCATTTTCTTCTTATCAGAGTAACTCTCTTCTAGAGTTCTGCAGCTTAGTGCTAGCGTGATTGTTTTAACAAACTGTTCATCCAGAGGAGCATTTTAGATCAGAGCAGATCTTCGCTCTTACGTATTATTCCCTTCTCAGTGTTTTCCTTCCTTCACTCTAAACCTTCATCAATTTTTGTAACCTTTTCTTCTCTAAGATGCAGAACAAACCCAAAATTCTAAAGTTTGAAAAACTTTATCCTTTGTGTTCTCATGGAAGATCCAAAACAGGATACCCAAATAGAAATTGATGAAGAAAAAAACCACCCATTTTAGTTGTGTCACAGAAAATGGAAGAGAAATTAGCAAGGAAATTAAGAGAAATTGGAAGAAAAACAACCACTCTAACACCAATTTCATCCTCTCTCTCTCTCTCTCTCTCTCTCTCTCTCTCTCTCTCTCTCTCTCTCTCTCTCTCTCTCTCTCTCTCTCTCTCTCTCTCTCTCTCTCTCTCTCTCTCTCTCTCAATAAACCTCAACAATTACAAAACCAAGCATCAATTTTTTCAACCTCTAAACTTTCATCAATTTTTTCAAACTTAAACCGTCACTACAAACCTTTATTTTCTCACCTCCAAAAACCAAACCCAACACTTACCTTTTTTCCTCTAAGATGCAGAACAAACTCAAACTTTCAAAAATAGAAAGACTTTGCTCTTTCTGTTCTCATGGAAGATCCAAAACAAGATACCCAAATGAAAATTGAAGAAGAAAAACAACCACCCATTTTAGTTGTGTCATAGAAAATGGAAGAGAAATTGACAAGAAAATGGTGTTGTTGTAAGTTCCAATCTTCAATTTTCTTTTAGTATTTTGGAGAAGAAAATGGAAGGTGAAGAAAATATGGATGAACACTGTAAATAAAAGATGAAACCTATGAATTCTAGAGTGTTTTTAACACAGAAGCTGAATGTTGAACACCATTTGTTTACCTGGCATGTCATCTCAGCCATAATTAACATTTTTCCACATAAAGTAACCGTAGGACCAAATGGTCTAACAGAAGTGAAATTAAGTGATCATTATGTAATGACTTTTTAATTTGGAAAACAAAGCGAAACTTCACTCAAAGTTAAAGAACATAAGAGTTAATTATGCCAAAAAAATAACTTTAGTTTGTTTCAGTTACTTTAATTTCTTATGCGCATCTTTCTATTTTTCCCCTCCTTTCTCAAATTTTGTTGGATTTGTATTTTGATGGGGTTTTATAGTGACATATTTTATGGTGATTTGGAATATGGTTGGTAGAAGATGAAATTTGGTGTTGTTGTGCGATGAAGTTTAGTTCGACTTTGTTGGTTTATGGTTGTTAATATTATTGATGAAAATGGCTCATGAAGGTTGTTGATGGTATATAGTGGAATATGTGAGATTGTTGTTAATGGTGAAGCTGTTGAGATGGTATTTATGAGGTGAGGTTTATGATGAGTATTAATTTGTGAAGGAAATTGTTTTTTGATTTTTTGTTTATTAGGATTTTCTTGTCACACTTTGGATTTTTTAATTAATGTGAGATAAAGAAGAATAAAAAATAGAAAAATAATAAATTTAAAAAAATACTTAATTAAAAAAATAAAAGATAATATTTAAATATTTCTTAAAAGAAATGCAAAATACAGAATGAAATGTAATTTGAACCCATAACCTTACACTTGACATCCTTATTTGATTACCAGTGGAGCTAACCAACATTTTTGATATTGAAATGCTAAAGATAAAATAATAATAAAAATAAACTCGGGCAAATTTTAGGGTACACTAGAAAAGAATAAAAAATCTGAAGAAAAAAAACTAACAACTTGATTTTTAAAATAGGTGGATGAAAAATGAAATTTGAGAACTGAAACTTTATTTAAACTTGATTTATACAATGAATTATAAACTAAAATTATAAAAAATAATATTTTAATAGAGTAATAAAATAATTAAAATTAATTAATAGTCAATGAAAAATAGAAAATTTTCAAATAAAATAAGTTTATATATATATATATATATATATATATATATATATATATATATATATATATATATATATATATATATATATATATATATATATATATATATATATATATATATATATATATATATATATATATTACATCATTGTACTAATAGATAAATTCAAACTAAATTAATAAAATCGATTACTTACTACATCATTTCAGTTCGATCCCATCGATGGAAAACTTTTCTTCTCAATCACTCTCAATGAACAAAGATGTGTTATCTGCAGTTCCTTTCATGGCTTCTGCCCAATCTAGCACCACTGGAAATACGATGGCGTACATGGAACGCATTGTTAATGAAATCAGCAATTCTGATCTTCGAGAAAACGCTATTCGTGTGCTCTCCAAGGTTCTTACCATTCTATAGTCCTATATATTTTTATTCCTTTTCTTTATTTTAATATTTTTCATTTAATTCACAAGTATACAATTTTTCGAAGGTCGATTTAGCATAAAACTAAATGTGTTCCCTCCATCAAAATAAATTTGGATTGTCATATGAGTCCCTTTTGCTAGATCTAATCATAATTTAGGTCAATTTTTAGTATTTTGGGAGAATCAATGTCAGATTCTAGTCATATTTTGAGTTAGAACCTTTATTGTTTAGTGTAACATGAATTCAAATTTTCAGTCATTATTTTTTATAATTAGGTATTGCTTCTATATACTTTGATGCTTTGTTTGAGTTTTAATTAGGGGTGGAAAACGGGCATCCCCCGCCCCGTTTAGACCCACCCCACAAAAGTCTACAAAAAAAATAGGGCAGGACGGGGCAGTCAAAGTTGAGGATGCGAGCCTAAAACCTATGTCCGTCCCGCAAAAAAGTGAGGGCGAGGCGGAAAAAGTCTGCGGGCACTGCATCTTTTAAGCCTAAAAATAAAAAAAATTATGTAAATGTTAGTGCCCGCAAAAGCCCGCAAAGAAAACGGGGGCGGGACGGAGCAGACATATTTGAGGGTGAGGGTCTAAACCCTTGGCCCACACCGCACTAAAGTGTGGGCAAAACAAACATGCTTAATGAGTCGGACCCGTTTTTCCACCCCTAGTTTTAATGTAGGTAAACTAGTGTTAATTAGATGGGAACAATACCTTATTACATGTTATGACCTACACTAGTAATCATATAATATCATAGTTGGATATAAGTTAAGTCATTTGTGTTGTGACTTTGACCAGTTGAACTCTATATATGTCATTTTTTTAAAGTTTGGTATTCAACCTAGCAATGGACAAATTCAAGGGGACTAATCCCATTTAAATACGTAGAAGAGCTTTATATGACTTTGGTCTAACCCATGAATTTTTATCACCTAGTGAGATTCAAACATAAAACTTTGAGAGGAGCACATTCTCAGGACCATAGCCTTCACCAACAAGCCAACCACAGTGGTGACTCGATATCTCAATTGATTGATATTATTAAACAAACAAAATCATTGACAATAATGATGTTGGAAATCAAAATCATTCATAAGAAAATTAGTTTTACTACCTCATATGGATATCACATAAGATTATTCTATTTAATATTTTTATTCCACAATTCCATTTGTACTTTGTAATGTTTGTTTAGCTCTTTTGATTAACACGTGATTTTTTATGTTATTATTTTTTAATATTTCAGAGGACTGACTTATTCAAGGAACTTGCACCTTTATTGTGGAATTCTTTTGGTACCATTGCAATACTTTTGCAGGTATGTTGCATGTATCTAACGTTATATATTATTTGTTATTTGGATATTTTTCTTTACAACTTTTGGGAAACATTTTCCTTTGCTTCTAATATTTTTAGATCATCTTTATTTTTTATGAATTAGATTTAGTTAAAAGTAATATTGTATATGTGTTTTACTATTATTCTGTATTTTAAGTTATTTATTTTGCATTGGACAGAAAACAATGTCATACTGGATGAAAATAACAATCATTGTCTTTTGTCGTGTTACACTCCTTTATAACAATCATCTTTTTCTATTTTTCGGGTTAATAATCCCCCCCTCTCTCTCTCTCTCTGTAACACCCCACACATATACGTCTAGAATAATATGCAGTGACATTATAATATGGTACATAGAAATATAAAAAAGCTAAAGATGACATAATAAAAATTATATACATCTCAAAAATCCAAACTAAGAGTGTATACAACACATATGTCTTTAAGAAATGCACAACAAAAGATAAGATCTGATAAGGTCTTCATTGCTTGGTGTAGACCGAATAGAGTCAGGATCTAGCACCTTATCAATTCAAACACTTTCCACACGTCAAAGCAACCTGAAAGTCTGGTCCCTTTGTCTAAGCTCCTAAAGGTTTTCTGCCTAACAGGTTTCTAAACCTTCTCTGCCACTTGCAACAATGATTGGACAATGAATCCTACTGACTTCAAGCTCAACCCCTTTGCAAAACTTGCTGACTATATTCCTTCTCAAGTGTTTCTTAAGTTTCCTCCTCTACTACATGAAAGGTTCACTTCGTCCAGTCGAAACCTTGGAAACTACAATTTCCTTAACTCTTACCATGATAGTTGAGGTTGCAGACTACTCTGCATCGGATGCTCCTCTTACGTATGACAACTTCCAACACCCCTCTACTCAGTCAGCTTCTACTACTTCAGTATGAGCCACTAGAGATCTTGCGCGTCCTCGTGGTGGCTCCTCTATGATCCTATCTATCAGTATACAGTCAATGAGTTGATTAGGCTCATCAACTGAATACTATGTCAATAGAAATAAGGCTAGCAACACACACATGTGGGGAGGATGAGAATTGTTAGTGATGTCTCATGGCTTGGTCGAGAATCGACCTGCTCTGATATCAACTGTAACATCCCATTCATATACGTCTAGAATAATATGTAGTGATGTTATAATATGGTACATAGAAACATACAAAAGTTAAAGATGACATAATAAAAATTGTGTACATCTTAAAAATCCAAACTAAGAGTGTATACAACACATATGTCTTCAACAAATGCACAACAAAAAGATAAGATTTGATAAGGTCTTCATTGCTTGGTGTAGACCGAATAGATTCAGGATCTAGCACCTCATCAATTCAAACACTTTCCACACGTCAAAGCAACCTGAAAGTCTGGTCCCTTTGTCTAAGCTCCTAAAGGTTTTCTGCCCAACAGGTTTCTAAACCTTTTCTGCCACTTGCAACAATGATTGGACAATGAATCCGACTGACTTCAAGCTCAACCCCTTTGTAGAACTTGCTGAGTATATTCCTTCTCAAGTGTTTCTTAAGTTTCCTCCTCTACTACATGGACCAAAAGAAAGGTTCACTTCGTCCAGTTGAAACCTTGGAAACTACAATTTTCATAACTCTTACCATGATAGTTGAGGTTGTAGACTACTCTGCATCAGATCCTTCTCTTACGTATGACAACTTCCAACACCCCTCTACTCAGTCAGCTTCTACTACTTTAGTATGAGCCACTAGAGATCTTGCGCGTCCTCGTGGTGGCTCCTCTGTGATCCTATCTATCAGTACACAGTCAATGAGTTAATTAGGCTCATCAACTGAATATTATGTCAATAGAAATAAGGCTAGCAACAGACACATGTGAGGAGGATGAGAATTGTTAGTGATGTCTCATGGCTTGGTCGAGAATCGACCTGCTCTGATATCAACTGTAACATCCCATTCATATACGTCTAGAATAATATATAGTGATGCTATAATATGGTACGTAGAAACATACAAAAGTTAAAGATGACATAATAAAAATTGTATACATCTTAAAAATCCAAACTAAGAGTGTATACAACACATATATCTTCAAGAAATGAACAACGAAAAGATAAGATCTGATAAGGCCTTCATGCCATATGTACATCCAAGCCTTTAATCTAGACCTTCTAGCAATTATTCACTTCTAAGAGACACTTGAAAAATCATAATAGGATTCGAGTGATGTTACTAAATCCCAGCGAGTCCTCTTATCCCATGAGTCCTCTCGGCTCTACAGGGTATATGCATCAATACAGATCCACCATTAATCCAGGGTTTCATCACTCTCAAGTACATGAATACTCAATCATCACATACTATCCTCAGTTGGACTCCCTTGACCGCCCAATTGAAAATCAACAAACATACAATAGAACAATACAACCTAGTATGCAAACCTATACCCATGTACGAGAAATCCAGAAGTAGCTCATGCCTCAAAGGACTCAAGAAACAAAGAATGAAGCATTTCACAATAACATGTAAGTTAATAGCTTAAATATTCTAGCCACGTAGGAAAATAGGAGCTACAGATCTATCACGTCGAAGTTATTGATGAACCTCTAGCCCGACTAGTGTTTCAAATGTTGTTGCCGATTGACAATCTGTTGCCCATCAGGGCAAGAGTTTACCGAAGTTTCTGCCCATTTCTATATGACTAGGTCCAATAAGGCGGTTTCAAGAATTTACTCGCCACCTTCTTTCAAGACTAAGCCTAGTAAGGCGGTATCCACAATTTTCCTACCTTCTGTCTAGTAGGATTTACTCTCTTATGTTTCGAACTACGTATTGACTAAGTTCGAAGATTCCAACTTTCACTCCCTTAATCCCATTATCTTGGAATTATGGAGTACTAGCAATACCAAGGTTATTCTTCCCAAACCCAGTTGGTTTCAACCCATTCCAAGTTTTCTAGCCTTAGTTACAATTATCTCAATTCAACCTTGTCACAACATTTTCTGCATGAATCCTAAAACAAAATTTCTAACTTCAAAATCACACTGGAATACAAATCATATGATAAAATTATGAAACTTTCCAGTATGAAAGTATCGTGAATCATCTTTCAAACCCAGTTAGTTTCATCCCAATCCATGTTTTCTAGCCCTAGTTATAGCCATTTAAAATCAGTCATGTCACATCACCTAAGAGTTCCATATTCATCTATCATTTAATCAAACACAAATTCATATGGAAAACTGATCATAGCAACATGAACATTAGGATATCATTAATTATCCTGATTTCACATAAAACCCTAAGACTTTTCTAAACCCCCAAGTCCTAACTAGGACTCACCTTGATCAGAGGATATTATGATTTCCCATCTTGAGATGGAGATGGTCACAACTTCAATCTACCCTCTTAAGCTTTTATACAAGCTCACAACCACCAAACCCATATGCATGCCTTAGCATAAATCACCATCAGACCTCCAACTTCAAACACAATTTTCGACCTCATCACAGACCCCAAGTGCACAAAATTAGTATTAAAGGTAAAGTGAATTTTATCTAGTTTTTGAAAAATTAAAAATATTTCAATTCTGAGTTACACAGAGAGAGTTATTACCTTTTGAATGGAGACATGTCAAGAATCTGAGTTCTGCACAACTTCTTCGATTCTTGAATTACTCATACCTCTTGCTCCTTAAACCCTAACTCTTTTTTGATAAAAAGATGAAGATGATTTGATAACTATGATGATTCACATTGATTTTGTTCTTCTTCTATAATCACCGAGTTTTTTCTCACATGTATGTTGATGATGAGCTTTAGACCACACTACCTTTCCTCTCTTTCCTCCCTTTACACGTTCCCTCTCTATCTTTCTTTTCCCTTCCAATCTGATTTTTCTACCCAGGGAACATAGTGAGAGAATGAGGGAAAAATTTATATTATAACCTTATATGGTTCTCCTTATGGTTCTACCAAGACAATGCAATTTTTGCCCTCCAACTATGTCATATTTACTAACTTTCCATGTTGTTCAATCTTAACCAATTAACTTAATTCATTCTTACCTCCACATAACATGAATAGGAAAATTGGGATCTCTCTCTCATATATATATATATATATATATATATATATATATATATATATATATATATATATATATATATATATATATATATATATATATATATATATATATATATATATATATATATATATATATATATATATTTTCAAGATATGTTATAAGGAAAACTTAAAGTTAAATTGTGACAATATGATTTATTTATAAGTTTGTTGAAATCGTAGTTTAGTTTTGTAACTGCAATCTATAGAGTATAAAAATTTGTTTATTGGTTGCTTTGTACTTACCAATGGTGATATCTTATTTTATAGGAAATACTTTCAATATATCCTACTCTTTCACCACCGACTCTTAGTTTTGCGCAATCAACTCGAGTGTGCAATACTCTTGCACTACTTCAGGTGATATAAGCTTCTCATGCAAATTTATACTTCTAAAATACCAAAATATCACTCATGTTATAAACGAGACAGTATTCAAATATCACATATTTAATTTTCTTTTTCTCATCTAAACTATATGAAATCTAATTATCATTTGTCTCAATTTTTTATTATTATAGTGTGTGGCATCTCATTCTGATACAAAGAAGTTGTTCATCGAAGGTATTATCATGTTTCTTATTTATTTTAATTAGCAAGTTAACATCACTAAATTTATTAATAATAGAACTCTGAAGTTGTACTAACACTTACCTTTTTTAATTATTCACAGCTAACATGCCTCTGTATTTGTATCCCTTTCTTAAAACAAAAATCAAGTCACCTGAA
Organism: Lathyrus sativus; assembly: GCA_963859935.3. Lineage (NCBI taxonomy): Eukaryota > Viridiplantae > Streptophyta > Magnoliopsida > Fabales > Fabaceae > Lathyrus > Lathyrus sativus. The sequence continues at coordinate 716,963,897 of OZ012741.1, forward strand.
TTTGAGAACTTGAGGCTTGCTAGTCTTGGAGTCATTGGTGCTTTGGTGAAGGTATTACATCATAAATAATTGTGTTATGGTTTATTATAAATTAAAATAAAAGTAATTATGATATAATAAATTTGGAGATTATTTTTCAAAGACTAATAAAAATAGTTTTTCATTAATACGGTTGAAAAACCATACTATCATAAATATTGCTTTTATCTTTTATATTTTATTTTCACAGGTTAACACCAAAGAAGTTATAGGGTTTCTTCTTTCAAGTGAGATAATTCCATTGTGCTTGAGCAACATGGAAATCGGCAAAGAAATAACAAAAACTGTAAGTTTTATATTCTTGTTTTGCTACCCAATTTGTTTTGTATAGATTTTTTTTTGTCCATTTTCGTTACTAATTTTCAAATAAAATTTGTATATTTTTGCAGATTGCAACATTTATAATTCAAAAAATTCTACTAGATGACGATGGTTTGGCTTATGTTTGTGCTACAGTAGAACGCTTTTTTGCAGTGAGTCGAGTTTTGGACATGATGTTGGAAAATCTTCAAAGACAACCTTCACTTCGTTTTTTAAAGCTTGTGGTTACATGCTATTCTCGTTTGTCTGAGAATCACAGGTTAGTAGAGAATGTCATTATCTTAAATGTTCTAAAATACTCATTCTAGTCTGAAATATAAGCGATTATTTATTCTTAAAGTTTCTGATAAAACTTATTTATCATATTAAAGCAGGGCTGGTATTGCACTAACAAAATGTCTCCCAAACATGCTCACAGATAGCACTTTCATGAATTGCCTTCGTGTAAGTACCTCTTGTGATATAGCAAAATTCAAATTTTATTTAGTACTGGTTTGATTATAATCAGAGTCGTCTCAAACTTTTAAGAGGTCTTATTTAAGTATAAATTAGTTGTAGAATATATGTATGGAGACCATTTTTGCTATAGTTTAAATATGAAAAAGTATGAGGTCCTGTGCTATAGATCACCTTACACACCCTCAAAGACGGCACTGATTATTATAAGATAAGATATGGCATAACATTTTGTATATTTTGATTCACGTGCTACCAAGTCACTATTATTTAGGCACACAATCTGATATTATTTTGATGTATTCAGGAAGATCCAACATGTTGGAGGTATGTGAAGCAGTTGTATGAAAATGTTGGGATGAATGAGGTTCCTTTAGTACCAGGTGGAGAAATAATCAATGATAGGGTTGGATCATCATTGTTTGGAAACTGATATCTCTTTTTCCATCTATTGGGTTTACAACTCCAGTAACTTCTTGCTTATATGTTAAGCTGCTATAATCACTTTAAATCTAAATACATTTCTTGTTTGTGCTAATAAATTTGTATCTACATTAGGTGGTTCTTTTGAACCCATGATGAATGCTCAAGGTGATGATAGGATATTAAATGTGTTTGACAGACATGCAAAATATTTGGCTCCTTCAAAGCATTTGTGATAGCATTAGTCGTATGATACGTAACTTTATTCGAGACAAGCTTCAATTAAATGATAAACTCTAGGTAAACATTTCTCTCTAAAAAATATTTATTAGGGTTAAGAGAATGCTTAAGGCACTGATCCACTTAATTAAGACCAAAGGGCCAATTAGGAGTTAACTAGTCATACAAGGGTTGTTATGGAAATGTGTGTTTTAAGTTGAGGGTTAATTGATAATTGGAGTTTGGTGATATATTAATGTGATTCTGGATGGAAAAACACAAATATTTCATTTGGTTCATCCTCTTCCTAGGAAGAGAGAATAAGGAGTTCGTGAGGTAATTGCAAGTTTGTCTTACTTGTGATCACCCTCGTTCCTCCATGATCATCACCAACCAAGAAGGTTTGTATGGATGAATCAATTGGATTTGGGAGAGAATAATTAAAAGACTCTTGAAAAAGGAAAGCTTGACTTTGAAATAAGGAGAGGAGGAATTTAATCACCTTTTTGAAGAATCTCTTATCAACCCAAAATGGAAGAAATCAAGGAAAATCATGTGGAGTTAGAGTTTTGGTTGAAGAAGTGGGAGATGATCACCTAATTTCTTAAGGGTTTTTTTTCGAGTTGGTTTGGGGAGGGTTTTAAAGGGGAAGGCTTAGAGGTGTATGTTTATACTTTGATACATATTTGATATTAAAAAAATACATGATACATTAGTATATATTATTATAATGTTTTTTTTTAAATAACAAATTCATACCAAAATATAGACATAGTACTCCAAAGCCTTTCACTTAGGTTATGATCTTGAATTTAGATTAGAAGAGTAATATTGCATATGGTGTGTAAAGCTTTAACTAGTAATGTGGTGAATGTCTGCAAGAGTGAGGATTTTGATGGATTGATGAGCTATTAAATTGATGTGCTTTAAGTGTATTTTGGTATCCTAATTACAGTGATATATTTGTGTGGATCCACAAGGGACAGTGAGATCATTTCGCCCACGTGGGGACGATATCGCTCGCAACACTTGCCACATGCCCAAATTAGGAAGGGCGTGGGAAGTGACATGTCTTGGTCATAAGTGGTGCAGAGAAAAAATACGGGGAATAACCTATTTTTCCCTAGGAAATAGGAATTCAATGGTCCAATACCCTTTTACTAGAGGTTTCTATTTTAAAGAAACTCTAAATCCAGACCATAATTCTCTATAAATACCCCAACCTTAGGGTTGAGGAGGACAATATGATACTCACACAGAAAACACCCCTAAAACAGAGCTTATCACCCCCCCCCCCTAAGCTTACTTTAACTCCCACATAAACACTAAAGCCTATGGAAACCTCTACCAGCCTAAGGTTGCTATGCATATGTACTTTTTTTAGCAAGTACAATAGTGTTCACTGTGCGGCCCCGGTAAAACTAACTCAGTCCACACCTTCCATTATTACCACCACTTCCATCCTTTTTCTTGGAAAATTCCAAGAAAGATCCAAGCTTCATGTTTAACACTAGCGTTAGAAGTTTCACCAGTGGGTGGAATTCCAACTCCTCCTAGAGAAAATATGCCATGCAGGTGTTAAGTGCGAACATAATATCCCTCAGGCTTTTCAAAGCCACATGGAGAGGGCTTCGGTCCATAATCATTTTTTTTCTAACAGTGACGACACCAGTATCTACCCTCATGACAATGACCTCATGGTCATCACAGTGTAATAGGATGGTTAGGGTATCAAATAAATCTTGATAGATCCTAGAAGCTCAAAAGACATCTTATTCTATAACACCTTCCAAAATTTGTAACTCAATCCTCGTAGCATTAAGGAATTCTAGGTCTCACTAGTGGGCTTGTTAAGCGAGCAAATACAAGTAAGGGGTCATGTAATCCTTGAAACGATCCATGTCTAAAAAGTAAATTCCAAGGCGATTGAAGTATATTACCTTGTGGTGGATGTATTATCGCCCTATAACGTCATCCTTGGTAGGACAATCATCAATTTGGTTGGGGCAGTTATATCCACCCAGTACCCAATCCCGAAACACCTGTTACCTAGCGGGCAAGTAGGAATGGTCTAATGAGACCAGGAAAGCACCCATGAATATTATTAGAGTAGCCTAACAGTAAGGAAGAAGGATGTCACCTACGAGGTTGCGCCCTCTTCTGAGGCGGGAGACACAAACACAAAGATTTGAAATCCCATACTCGGTGTAGAGAACAACATAATCACGCCCACAAAAGATCCAAAGAAGGTTCAAATAGGGCCTTTGGGTCACCAAGTGACAAAGATAGACACACATCTTTCTGAAGAAGAAAAGTGCGAACTAGTCGACCAACTAAGAAGGAACTTCAACGTGTTCACTCGGACCCCCTCCGATATACCAGACATAGATAACAGAGTGTTGTGACATCTTCTCATCATCGACCCCACTGTGAGGATAGTGTCTCAAAGAAATCAAAAGGTTTGCGAGGAGAAGAGAGCCTTCATTGTTGAATATTTGAATAAGTTAGTGAGAATTGGCTTCATCACCGAAGTAAAATACCCAATTTGGATAGCCAACATTGTCCTAGTAAATAAATCATAAAAAAAAGCGGCACACATACATTGATTTCATAGACTTCAAAACAACCTTTCCCATTGACCCTTATTCCCTACAAGATATTAATCGCCTGATCGAAGGGTCCTCGTGTTATGGGATTTTGAGTTTCATGGACTCTTACTTGGGGTACAACTGAATTAAGATGGATCCCTAAGATAGCGTTCGTGCCAAACCATGGCAACTACTAATATAATGTCATGTCATTTGGCTTAAAGAATGCAGGCGCCACCTATCGGTGATTCATGAATGTGATGTTCTCCCAAAATATAGAGCGTAAGATGGAAGTCTATGTCGATGACATGATAGTAAAAACATATGAGGTGATAAGTCATGCAGAAGACTTAAAGGGTGTCTTGGGATCAGTCAAGAAGTATAACATGCACCTAAACCCCACCAATTTCTCCTTCAATGTGAAAACAGGAAAGTGCCTTTACTTCATATTAACCAAGAAGGGCATTAAAGTGAACCTGTATTGTTATGAAGCCACCATCAACATGAAAATTCCCACCAATGTTAAAGAGGTCTAGCAACTAACAAGTAGTCTCACCTTTTTACATCATTTCCCCTCCTGTGTGGGAGACAAGGCTTTTCTTTTCTCTGTCGCCCTGAAAAAGAAAAAGAATTTTGAATGAATAGGGGAATGAGAGGAGTAATCCTTAAGAATAGTAACCTTCCTTGCATCGCCACATATCCTAACTCGCCCAAGAGTATGGTCATCATTACTACTCTAGTACTTGTCCAAGAGGCAGATAAAGCATAACGTCGCGTGCAATTCATAAGTAAAGTTTTTAAAGGCGTCGAGGCATATTACCAGAAGATTGAGAAATTAGCTTTGACCATCATAACTACGGCTGTCGCTACTCGAAAAAACAAGGGCAGAAGAGTCGCCACCGAACTTTATTTATCCCATGAGGAAAAAGGAAAATATCGATAAAACCTTAAGAAAGAAATGGATAAGATGGTCTCGTGACCAAGAACGGGTTCGGAAGCCGGTTATGCGAAGGGAAGGTATTAACACCCTTCGCATCCATCATACTCGATGGGAACCGTTTGCTTGTCGCATGTGTGAATTTATTTGCTTAAATATTATACTATAAAAGAGTGTTCCAAAGGAGGAGAGCAAAGGGATTGAAACAGGAAAATGAGAGGTTAGGAGGAATTAGAGAAGTAACGAGGGAAGAAGAGAGAAAGAATAAACTCGATAGGACTTCGCGGTCCTAGGCCTACGTATTCTCAAAAGACATGAGAAATTCAGAGTCGACGTAGTTCGGGGAACTACAAATATGGGGGGAATGTGCTCGGCAAGGATTATGACCCTTGTGCCTACGTATCTTTACTTGAAAGAAGTAAAGAATCAGAGCAGCCGTAGTTCGGCCTACGGTTTGTTAATGTTTTTATGGATGACGTTATCGTGCGCGTTCTAGCAGTTTAGGTGTTTTGCAGCTCGCATGTGAGGAGACTTAAGCGTTACCTGTTTGCGGTAGAACGGACGTATCATATCCTTTTTTAAATGATTAGGTTTTCGCCATGCGAGGCAAGATGTCACATTTGATTGGTTGAATTGTTTTTAGAGGCGAGATAGGTCTTCGGATAGTAACCCCTTGCGGATAGTACCCAATTCTTTATCTCAAAGTTTTTTGTTATGAAAGGTGTGGCGAACGTAGCGTCTTCGTATTGAAAGACGAGTATCAAAACCACACACACTACAGTGAGTATCCCGACACTCGGAGAGGATGAAGACTACACTTAATCCTATCTCTTTAATTCAATACAAAGAGAATTTCATTCTCTTATTAAAGATGTTTTTTTTTTGTTTTGAATGGTAAGTGCTTTGCAACTGTAAACCCTACGGTAAATGTCAGCACTCGGGATAGGATAAGGCCTACGCCTAACCACTCCATGACCATTCATGTTTTTGTTATGAAAAGAAGTTTGAAAGTGCGCTCGGTACGGGACCGAGGTTTTAGGTGAGAAAGGCTGCGGAGAGAAGTTGTGAAGGTGAGAGGTGGTGGATAAAATTGCGTCTTCGTATTGAAAGACGAGTATCAAGACCACCCACACTACAGTGAATATCGTGATACTCGGAAAGGAAGGAGTCTACACTCAATCCTCTCTCTTTAGTTCACTACAAAGAGGAATCTATTCTTATTGCAAGATGTGAAGATGCACTCGGCATAGGATCGAGGTTTTTAGGAGAAAAATGGTTTGAAAATGAACAAGCGTCTTCGTATTGAAAGACGAGTATCGAGACCACCCACACTACAGTGAGCATCCCAACACTCTGAGAGGAAGAAGTCTACACTTAATCCCCTCTTTTTAATTCAATACAAAGAGAAATGATTTTTATTAAAGAGTTTTTTAAAATGGGCTAAAAAAGCCCAAATAAATAAAATGAGAATTAAAATAAAAGAGAATAAAATGGTTGATTAAACAAAAAGATAAAATTCTTGGGATCTTATGAGTCTTAAAGTTATTTTTTAAATAAATGAAATGGAAAAAAGAAAAGAACAAAAAATAGAAAACAAAGAGATGAAAATAAAATAGAACAAGCATTAAAAATAAGAAAGGGGCTCTACCAAGGGTAGAACCCATGACCTCAAGGCTCAAGAGTCAAAATCTTACCAAACCAACCACTTATACGCGTGTGACAAGAATGGTAAAGGAAAGTAAAAAATAACAAAACATGAAATATAAATGATTTAAAGAAAAAAAAAGCCCCCATCAGGAGTCGAACTCAAGACAAAGGCATGGCAAGGCAAGTCACTAACCACTGGGGTGGCAATACATCCATTGTATAATGCCACCCCATTAAAAGATAAACTAATACACGCATCTGGCTGGGCAAGGCAAATGAAGTGAAAAACCAAAATACGTTTTGATTGCAACCCACTCAAATCTTAATCAGTTTTAATAAAACAAAAACCTAACTTGCTTGATTTTTCCTGAGGATTGCAATGGTGCAAATCAAATTCTCAAAGGATGCCCACAAAATAAAATTCGATGGCTCACGCATAATGGAGCTTGAAATGCGTTTTGGACAATGATGACCAAAACTGATGAGTTTAAAAACAGGTGAGGGTCTGCACATGATTCAAGTACATCATAGATCCAATTTTAACCAACAAATTAATCCAAATTGTTATTATAGCAGGATGGTCCTATGAGTTGCAACCATGAGTTTGGAGATGCACTTGAAGATCAAAGTTTTACAAACTAATGCAATTAGTGGCAGGAGGTGGTTTGAGCAAGTTCTAAATTTGATATGGAATGTGTCTCAAAAGGTATGGTGAGTTGCAAAGGGTGAAGTTTTCCAAACTAGATTTTGTGCATACACAATGTTAAAGCAAATGTGATATGACAGCAACTCAATTTTCAATCCAAACTGCAATAGGTTAAGAACTTCAAAACACATAAAAATGTAATAGCCTTAGGATGGAACTGGGAGGTATCAAAGCTTAACCAATTCAAAACAGAAACCAAGCAGCAGAATCTGATGCTGCAACACACAACAACCAACAACCATCCAAGGCCTTGCCCTTGTGACAGCAACAAATGGATCACCTACCAAGTACTAACAACTAACCTCTCCTAGACTGTCTAAGTCTTGCCTCCAAAGATTAGCCAGCACATAACAGCCTTAAACCCTTATGACAGTCCCAAAACCCTCTAAGCCTCTCAAACATGAAAGGACAGTTCAACACAAATTCCAACAGCAAGTCATACATGGTGTAGGTTTCACATATTTTTGACAACATACTTAACAACTTTAACATGATAATGTACAAACCAAACTCAACCACAAAACAAAATATGACAATGCATACTAGTGATCTCAGTTTTTAGGCATCACACAAAGACAACAAAAACCTGACCTGAATATGCCAACCGCCACACTCTTGCAAAAAGCAAACAAACACTTTTAACAAAGTAGATCAAACAACCCTCTTTCCTTTTAAAACAGAAACAACAGCAAAAACTTGGCATGATAATGTAAATAATAATTCAAAACATTGCATCAAAGACAGACAACATCTCAAGGTGAGTGGACACTACTTGAACAGCTTAAACTCAAAACAGTTTTAACAATGAGGCTACAACATGACAATATTCCATGCATTCATCAAAATGTTCTATACATACATGATAGGGCAGCTGCTATTTTACCAACAGGTTTTAGTATGAAAGACTGTTTTAGAACAGTAATGAACCAATGAGTTGACAAACACAAAACATGGACATGCTCACAACAGGCCTTACACAAATTATTCAAACCAAACACATCATGCCAAGGATAACAACATTCATGATGATTCACTTCCACAGTGCCTTCACAAAGGCAAAAACATACATTTGCGTTCCAATTAAAATTCATGCATAGCATCTGAGCAGAAGCAACAAAAATATTTAGTTATAATCATGTCAACAATCAAACAACCATCCCAACACATTGCCTTAAAATGACAGTTCCTACCCAAACAAAAGAGACCTGCCTACAACTGGTGGTAGGCAGAAACTGCTCAAGCTTAAACATTGGACATAACAAAAGTTCAAAACCAAACCAAACAGTCTAAGTTCTCTCATGCTAACAGATTCCAAAAAAAACAGTTTTTGTGGTTCTCAACATAATAACATCAATAGCAAGAGCTCAAAACAGGCCTAGCAACACTAACTGTGAGTTCTAATATTATTGTATTAGCATCTTTCAACAGTTAGTCCCACACTTCAATCACATAGCAACCTTACAAACCAAGTGAGATCCTCTTAAGACAAAAAGTTAACAGACCTCAAAGGTCAAAACCAATAAGGCACATAAAAAGCAAACCATAATCAACAGATTTTAGCAAGGTGTAGTCATAAATTAATGGCAAGGTAAAGGGTATGGATGGAACACACTTAAACCAGAAACGTAACCAACATGAGGGTACAAAATCACAAATCCAACCAGGAAGCTAAACTAGACCTAGACAGCTCTACAAACCTGATGATGAAGGCAACACATAGTACATGATACTTATCATAATTGGAAATGGAAATAATATATGGATAGATCATGATCACAAACACAGCCCTACTATGATGCCTAAGTGATGACAGCAATTGATGCAAGAAGATAATGTCAAATATCTAGCAAAATATGATTCCAAGAGTACCACAATCTCATGTTAACAAACATAGACTAAATACCAAGCAATAGTTCAGGCTATCACAGATATTCACTTATCATAACAGTGGCAAGTATCAGAATTTCAAGGCATATAGCATGATGGTTACAAACATTAAGACAGCATAACAAGACATGGTCATCAACAAGCTTCAAAAAGTCACAAGAGCCATCCTAGGTCCAACAGCACCAAACAACTTACAAGCATACTCCAAATATGTTATAGACTAAGTTTGAACACAAAGAAGATCCAGAAATACACTAGCATTGAAAATGGTATATGAGTTGAAAAATGCACATGAGTGAAAAATGGCCAAAACAGAAATGTAGCAGAACCATAACCAAACCAGTTTCAAATGATACCAACATCACATGAATCATACATATAAGGACCTCTAATTTAAAATGCTAACAAACAGATTCATGATATAAAAAAGATGTTGCAACAGAAACATCACTCACAAACAAAAGCAGAATCAAAACAGTCCCAAACCTTCATAACAGTTGCTAACATCCTCATATGTTCATACATGACATAAAATGGCACTTAAGAGAGTCTCAATGTTCAACACATAGCAGCACAACATATTGATGATGATCATAAGAGCAATATACATTAATGAGCAAACAAACAAAATAGGACAGATTCAAACATGAACTGCATTGTATTCAAAACTCATTGTAACCACTAATGCACATCAAACACATTCATGACAGTTTAAAGAAGGATAGTAACTACCAACCTCTTGTAGACCTCCAAGAAAGTTTGTGCAGTATGGAAAACCTTGAAGCCTCCAAATAAGATCTAATCCAATGCCTTGATGAAGATGACAGCTTTTCTTGCACTTGAAGTAAACAAGTGAACCCTTAGGACAGAATTCAAAGTAAGTGATGATGATGGTATTTTAGTTTATGGACAGTTGGTACATCATAAACCTAAGGTTTTTGGAGGTTTACAATGATCAAAACAGGCCTGGTTAGTGATTTGGCAGATTTTGTATGTGAAGTCAAACTTTGCTTGGTTGAAAGTTGACTTTTGGGAAAATGAGGTTTTTGACTGGTTTAAGAGTTTGAACACCTACCACACATCATTTGTGGATTGTGTGGATGGTTCGTGATGAGTTTGAGTGAGTGAAAATGGTTTTGGAAGGCTTTGTGCTCAAGGCAGATTTTGAGGTATTTTTGGAATGATTTCTTCACTTATAAGTAAAGCAAATGCAAGATGAGAGCAATGGATTTCTCTTAGGTTTTAGAGTGCTCTGGTGTACCTTTCAACATAGAGGAAACCTCTATTTATAGGCAAGGAATGGTTTAGGGCAGATTGGTATTTTTGCATTTTGGAGGGAGATTTGTAAAATGCAATTTTGTTCAAGATTGTAGACAGCTGCAAATCCAAGTTCTTGGCCCAAGATGAGGCATAAATCAAATGGTGAGGATGACATAAAAGTGACTGAAGAGTGGCTAGGGAGTAGGAGAATTGCAGCTGCAAGATTTCTTCCATAAAGTTTCTCTTTCCTTGATTTCTTTTATTAAAATAATGCCAACTTGCCTCCAACTTACCAAATCCATCAAATCCCTCAATTTTCTGCATATCAACTCATCATACTCTTTAATTATCAGATAGAAACATGATCAAATGGCTGAGAATAGCCCAAGTGGTTAAAGAGTGAGTTTGTGAAAAAGTGAAAATGTTGAACTCAAGTGTTGAAACCTCAACTTGTTGGATTCATAACTCTCAACTCATAAGGGCTATCGAGGAGTTCTAGTACATTTTGGAAAACCCTCATGAAGCTCTACAACTTTCATGTTTTCATGATCTTTAGATTTCAAGTGGAACTAGGTCAAAAATCCACTCAAAGTTGCTTAAAAACATGCCTAAAAAGGCCAATAACTTAGAATTTTTCTAAGTTATTTTCCCCTCTTGTAATGACTTTGGCCATAACTCCAAATCTATGCATTTTCTGCTCATGGACCACTGTGGGAATTTTGTAGGACTTGTCAAGAGTTTTCCAATGAGCTTTGAACCAACTCAATTGGATGTGTGCTTAGGGAGTTATGGTCTTGCCCCTTTCAAAACCCTAATTTCCCGATTTTTCGATTACTCCTCCATCCTTGATCCAATGGTCATGAAACTTCATGGGCAGGTGTAATATTGCATTAGGAACATTTTTGCTTCACACTTTGAGGTCAAATTCCTTATGGTTGAAGAGTCGACATTTTGGTCAACGAAACGATCGATCGATGACTACCGAGTCGACTATTGATGTTCCGAGTCTTCTGAGGCCTTGAAACTTCTTGAGTAGACTTCAATAAGCCATATGAACTTCATGGACCATGATCCCACCATTGGAGCACTATTTAAATCAAAAGTCAAACTACAGTTGACTTTTTCCCCAAATTTCCTGATTTTCAATTGACTAATCAATTGAAGCTCTTCTGATTAAAATTGATGGTCAATCTCCCATCCTCACACACCTTAGGACACATGGAAGGCCATGGAAATAATTCTTGCCCTTAAAAACAAATTTATCCTGATTAAAATTGAAACCCTAATTTCAACCTTTTTGCTTGGGCATTGTACAGATGAACTGGGTAATCATTCCAACTCCACCATGACCTCGGAGGTACCCAACAAGCTCCTACCTCATGCTCACACCAATGAAAAAAATCTCAAAATTTATTGACAACCCTCTGATGGTTTGTACCAATGCCTTTGATTAACAAAAAAGTATGGGCAAATTTAGGGTATGACAACGGCGAGAAAGCTCTGACCCTATTTCCAAGGTTATAAAGTATTTGTAAAAGCTAACTAATGTGAGTGCATTTACCTTCTAGTAGTTTGTTTTAATTGATTTCAAAACTAGAACACTTAGTATTTGTGTACATTGGACGGTATCTTCTCAATCCTGCATCTTCATGATTTGGAGTGCATAATCATCCTTATTTGTTTATAATCCTTTACTAAGTTAAAATAAGGTTTCGGGTCAAAACTGAGTTTATGCGTTAGTTTAAAATCATTTACTAAGTCAAAACAAGGTTTTGGGTCAAAAAGACTTTTATGCGTCAACTCATAAAATGCTACAGGTTTGTGCATAAGATTTTCCATTCAGCATGCATCAACTCATAAATGCAGTAGGTAGTTGCATAAAAGTTTCCATTCAGCATGCATCAACTCATAGCTGTAGCAAGTAGGTGCATAAAATTGTTCACTCAGTATACATTGTCTCATAGAGCCACAGGTTGATGCATGGGTAGGTGCATAAAGACACAATTTTTAAAAGAATGCTCATTATCCTCTACGCGTCGACGCATAGAATTCTATGAGTCGACTCATAGCTCATTTTTGCTGAAAAAATGTTTGTTATTTTTGTACTAATTTTCCGTTACATTACCACTTTCACACACGCATATAAATACATGCATACATCTTTATTTCAAAGGGATTAAAACCTGAAAGATACAAAGATTGCTCTTCATCTTCATTCTTCTTCATAGCATTCATTCAACATTTACACATAATAATTCTTATTGAGTGATCTTGATTAAGAGTGATAACGTTCAATTTAGGATTTGTGAAATTTAAATTGGGTTGAGAATTTTTTGGGGTTTCAAGGATAGAACCTTTAGGGTTTTTACTCCAAGATCAAGGGTTGATTTAGAGCTTTTTGTACAAGTCTTGTCAAATTGGATTCAGCCAAGCAAAGGCTTTGAAGAATGGGATTTCTTGTAAAGGAGTAGAGGTAACCAGAGGATCAATTGAAAGGCTTGGAGAAAGATTTTGCAATTTAGATTCAGCCGAGTGAAAGCTTTTAAGAATGTTGTTTCGGTCAAATGAGTAGTGGTAATCGAAGGATCAAATTGGAGATCTTGTGTGACTTGATCTAGCTAAGATGAAGGGGGGGAGAAGGAGTTAGGATCTACATCAAACATAGGGTTTGGATGTTTGAATTTCTACTACTTCTCTTGTAAAATGATATTGCAAAGGTTAATTACAATATCTCAATTCAATTTTGAATTGAGGACAGACGTACCCATAGTGAGCACAATTGGGGAGCTATATAAATAAATTTTGGTGTTTTCTCTCTCTCTCTCTCTCTCTCTCTCTCTCTCTCTCTCTCTCTCTCTCTCTCTCTCTCTCTCTCTCTCTCTCTCTCTGTATATATATATGTGTGTGTCTGTGTGTGTGTTTATAACCATTAGTGTGTAATTTGAATTGTTGAAAATTCTGGTTGTGTTGAAGTGTTTAAAACTATTTTTTTTTTGAAACCATTGCAATTGATTTGTTACACCTTCAACATAAAGAGTTAAGTTTGGTGTATTGCACACCAAGTGTTTAATATTTTGGCTTCACACTAAGTGTTTGATTAAATTTTGTTGTCATGTTTTATTTTACTTCTCATTGGAAACTGTTTACTTTAGTGTGGTTTATATTCAAACAAAGTATATTGAACGTGTTAGTTTGCTTTTCTCATCTTAAGCATTCATTTTACGAAGTTTTGTACGCATATCTGATTCTACCAATAAAGGTTTCGAACAAGAGTCGGTCTAGATTCGCTTTCGCTTGCCATAGAAAAATTCTTTTCAAAATATAATTTTAATAAGAAAATTTTCATTTGGCGATCTATTCAACCCCCTTCTAGATCGTAGCCTCGTCTAACAAGTGGTATCAGAGCCTGGTTTAACTTGTGCTTTAAAATCCCTTATTATATTGTGGTTATTAGAAGGATTGTATGCGTATCCATATTGATTCTATTGATAGAAAAGTATGGAGTGCCATCCAAAATTGTCCATTTGAAATAACTATGACCAATGTGGATGGTGTTATTGTACCTAAACCGAAAGCACAATGGGATGCGGAAGATGAGAAAAAGTGGTATAGTGATTGGAAAGAAAGGAATATTCTAATCTCCACTTTAGGAATTGATGAATATTACAGTGTGATAAAGTGAAAACGTATCATGTTTTTAGACCCGATTCGCATGTTATTTGATGTCGTTTTGTTTGTTTTATCCCTTTTATGTCTTGTTCTGTTTACATTTCATGTTTAAATCAATTATGGAGCATCTACGTGAAGAAATCGGAAAAGGAGAAAAAGAGATGAAGAAGATACAAAAAACTAGGTTTTTGGTACATGGCGTCCGCCATGTACCCCATTCACGTCAACAACAATCTAAAGCTCATGGAGGTCACCATTATCATGCAGTAACAGAATACGTGAAACAGACTTGGACTCACTTTTACCTACTTTCCTACTCTATCTCCATGTTCTCTACACATATTGGAAACAGTTTTTGAGCCTATGACCTCTATATAAGACCCATTTTACCTAGTTTTGAGCTACCCAAGCATTGTGCGGAAGCTCTGTCATTTTTTAGTCTTAAGCATACATAACTTTCAAAGTGAAAATCGCTCACATTGAGAGATTGTCACAATTATGTTCTTATGTTTTTGTACTCTTGGATCGCAAAGCCTTCCGGCATAATCAAGTTATTTAGTTTGTTGTTATTTCAAGTTCCCGCAATTTATTTCAAGTTCTACAGGTTTTTATTAGTATTTCTTTAATTATTTGCTTATCGCACCCTTTACTTTAATACCATGCCATTTTTACATTCAAATATCATGTTTAAGTTGTTTATGTTGAATACCATGTATGGCTAAACATATCTGAGACCAGTATGTGAGGACTGTCGTTTTCGATGGGACTCGGTAATGAAATTAGCATAAGTTTTGCGTAAATTCTATCTTGGCTATAGTTTCCAAGTTTAATTCCAATAGTTTTGTCATGAGTGTGAAAAGCAAATTAAGGTTCGAGCTGATAGCGTGAGAGTGTGAGGATTGAGCCAGATAGTGGGAACTGTGCATTGATCATAAATACAGCGAGAGCGCTTTAGGTATTAATTAGGACTTATTTAGTTTTCAAAATATGCTTCTTAATTAGAATGGGCGAGCGAGAGCAAAATATCATGGTTAGGAAGTATGGCTTTAGTCAATAGCGCGAGAGTGTGAGATAGAGTCTTTAAACTGATATTTTCTAATAAACATATTTTAACCATAAATTAATGCCAACGAGATATAGAGTCCCTAAGGTACACAAAATCCACGTTCTGACCTCTCTTTATTAATATATTTCTAAATATTTAGCAAATTTACGTTTTAAATTCCGTTTAATCCAAGTAATCACTAGCCTTATCTTTACATACCATTAATTGATAACATTAGATTGATTATTAGTCCTTGTGGGTTCGATATCTTTTAAAACTACGCGATAGACTGTATACTTGCAGTGGATCATCCTATAGACTCGTAAAGTCACGCAATCAAGTTTTTGGCGCTGTTGTAGGAGACTAGTTTAGTCATTGTGATTCCGTTGTTGTGCATTATAGACTAAGGCAACAAATTTCCCTTTAAATTCGTCAATTGTATGTCAAACACTCGCTCTCAAGGCGAAAAGTTAGAGCAATCGATTGACGATATCGAACATTTTATTAATTTAAGACGTCGAATCAACGAATTCTGGATAAAATACAACCTTCCTGATCCTATCATTCCTTTTCCAAAACCAGAATATTTATGGCTGAGAATCCACCAAACCATCCTCTTAAGGACTATGTTATTTCATCGCAAGATGAACCACACAATAGCATTGTTTCCCCTGCCATCGAGCAAAATGATTTCGAGTTGAAACCTTCATTGTTACAAGTCGTTCAATAGAACCAGTTCTCTGGCAGCCCTACAGACGACCCGAACCTTCATTTATCAATGTTTATGCAGTACGCTGACACAATAAAAGTGAATGGTATTAGTAATGAAGCCATAAGATTATTTCTTTTTCCTTTCTCTTTAAGAGATAGAGCTAGAGCTTGGCTCCAGTCTCTACCATACAACTCTACCATTACGTACGACGAGTTGAAGAAAGTCTTCTTAGCACGATACTTCCCACCTAACAAGACTGTTACGCTAAGAGCCCAAATCAACGGATTTAGGCAAAAAGACAATGAATCTATTTTCAATGCATGGGAAAGATACAAGGACATGTTGAGGTTTTGTCCACATCATAGACTTGAACAATGGTTGATTATCCATGCTTTCTATAATGGTCTTCTGTAAAACACCAAGTTGAACATGAATGTTGTAGTTGGCGGTGCTTTAATGGACAAACCTTATGAAGACGCCTATCAACTCATTGAAAACATTGCTCATAACCACTTTCAATGGGGAGGTGAGCGAACTCCTATAGAGAAACCTGCTACGAAGAGCGAGATGTACGAAATTAATAGCCTAGATCGTGTCAATGCTAAAGTGGATGCGCTTACTCAAAACATTTAGAGTTTGACCGTAACTCCAGCAGTTATCGTGGCTTATACGACACCCAACTGCGAATTATGTGGAACCCCTGGGCACAGTAATATTGAATGTCATCTATTGGCTGGTATTCCTACTGACCAAGTAAACCACGCCCAAGGAAACCCACACTCAAAAACTTATAATTCTGACTGGAGGAACCATCCTAATTTTTCCTACAAGAGCAACAATATTTTGTTCACTCTAAACCCAACACCTGTTGTTCCTCCAGGCTATCAAAAAGGATCCCTCGCTGCTCCTCAGGCACCTAGGAAGTCAAATGTTGAGATATTATTAGAGAACTTCATTGCAACCCAAACTCAACAAAACAAAGAGTTTGCCGACCAAAACGCCCCCACGAGTGAGCTAATGAAGAAAATGTCAAGTAAGCTTGATGTAATGGCTACCCATACCAAAATGTTAGAAACCCAAATTTCTCAAGTAGCCCAACAACAAGCAGCAACAGCAGCCCCAACCGGAGTATTTCATGGCCAACCACAACCTAATCCTAAAGGTCATTCTAATGCAATCACACTGCGAAATGGGACAGAATTGGATGGGTCGGTAGATCCTAGAATCCAAAATCTACCCATGTATCAGAATTATGGAAAAGAAACTGAGAAGGTAACAAAGAATGATCAATCATATAAATTAAATGACAATGAGGAGGATGACAATGACGAAGAGGTCGTAGAGAAAGAAAAACCATGTGTGCCTCCACCACCATATAAACCACCGATCTTTTATCTTCAAAGACTTGCTAAGTCTAAAAATAAAAGGCAATTCAAGAAATTCGTAGAGCTTCTGAAACAACTAAACATCATTATACCTTTCGCAAAAGCTATTACGCAAATGCCTTCTTACACTAAATTCCTTAAAGAGATTATATCTAATAAGAAAAAGCTCGAGGATAATGAGACTGTTACACTTACTACATAGTGTAGTGCTATAATTCAAAATAATATGCCTTCGAAATTAAAAGATTAAGATAGTTTTTCCATACCACGTGTAATCGGAAAGTGTGTCATAGATGATGCGTGTTATCCGCAAGTATACGGAGTATGTCAAAGTAATATAAAAGATTGTCGATCCCACAGAGACCAATGTGAATCTATCGGTTTCTATTGTTACGGTGTTCTACTTAAGGTGAAACCAAAAATGTTTGGAAAGTGCATAAAATGTAAATAATAAGGATTTAATAAACTTATAAATAACACTGAAATGTAATTCGCATCAATCAAATAATACTCCTATTGTTTCTAAATAGAATTACTTACAGGGCAATATTTTCTTCCTTGAAAGAGAGTTAATTAAAAGGGAATCGTCGCGTTAGCGTAATCAGAATCGAACTTAATCTCTAATTTATACTAGCCGTTCACGTTGCACTGGTCGCGTCTTACGTTAAAGTAGAAAATCCTCTTTATCTCAGTTGAAAAGTGTTTTTGACTGGAAACTTTAACTTAAAAGGGTCTCCAACATATGCTCGGACAACCTGATCCTAAACCTATAAATGCGTCCGAAAATAGTTTTAAAACCTCCTTCTAATAATATTAAACTTTCCTAATTGATTAACAAAATGCTTTCACTATTTTTCCTAATGAAAAACTAACCAATTTTTATCTTAAGTGTCAGACGACTTTCGATCTTACCCGACTTAAGCATGATGCTACTTTCGTAGTAACCGATCAAATTAACTACTGAAAAATTGTATTAAAGTCAAAACAACCCCAAAAGTGTTCCTACACATACAACATATAGAGTTCCATCGATTCGACCCTCACATTCTAGCACTAAATATTTAGTTGGACATGGTTACGACAAGCAACATAGCATATGATTGATAATTAGGATAAGACATTTTTGGGTAATAAAGTGCTAAGTGTACAATTGGGTTTCGAAAGTAAACAGTGAGAATGATACGATTAAAATATGGTTTTGAAAATAACTCTTTTATGATAACAAAATAAAGCGAGTATATAATCGTGCAATAGAATAAACAAAGTAATACAGTGCAAGGAAATGAACGAAATTAAAGCGATGCGACGAAAATAAATGAAATTAAAGTGAGGCAATAAAGCAAATAAAGTAAAAGCGATACGAGGAAATAAAATAAAGTAAATTCAGAATTATATTAAAATCTTGCTCCAATTGGAGACTTAAATCTGGAACAATCGGAAAGTAAATGACGGCAGGATTAAAACTCTAAATCTACGATGCTCCAAACCTTTATTACAACCACGGTACAATAACTCTCTGATGTGAAGAATTATTGTTTTACAGATGTGAAATATATGCCTAGGTTGCAACAAAGTTTGGATGTTTCAAAATATGAAATCTAAGTCCTATTTATAGTGGTACTAGTCCTTGGAAACCAAGTAACTTCTTTAGGATTCGTGTGCAAGAAAAAGGGAGTAGTGGGTTGGATTCTACAACTGGCATTTGACTTTTCCGTTTTTATAAAGGATGGTGACCACCATTTTCCCCACAGCGACCGCCATCTTCGCAAAAAGTGCAGACTTGGTTTTCTTAGTCGTTTGGACATGGTACACCTTAGCCACATCATGGCTACCTCCATGTCGAATGCCATGCTGGACGTCGTGATTATAAATTACACCTTTTTCTCTATTTTTCATCTAATTTGCTTCGTTTCTTCATGTACGGCTCTTATTCGATAAATATCTGAGACAAAAGCATAATACTATGAAAATATGATAAAAAGATACTAAATAGTATGTGAATTAGGTCAAAATATACGATACATTTTTGTGTTATCAAACTACCCCACACTTAAACCTTTGTTTGTCCTCAAGCAAACCATGACTCGCAAGAAAAACAATGGCATACAGATACTCGTCCTAGGCTACCAAATCTATTTTGGTTAAGTTCGTGTCGATAGGTACTTGCTCGCGCACTAAGGATATCGTTACAACACAATTTCACATTTGCGGTCATCAACCTCCCTCCTATACAAACCAATTTGAATCATGTTATTATACATGAGCCTAACTTACTCGTCCTTTTTTCATCCTTTTTCATTCAGGCACAATCACATTAAGCCTGTTATCCTTTCACACTCATGGTAGGATAGCCTATTAGTGATTTTGATCTCATTATTATCTTTTTCTTTCTTTCTTTCCTTGCACTTTGGCTTAAATATCAATAGATAAAGAAGTTTGCACCATTGGGCTATGTGATCGGGTGAGGATCACCTAACTTAGAAGGAGCATTTTTTTTATTCATTTTTTTTAGCCTGAGATTATACACTTATTTGCATCGGCCTCCTACTTAGTGTGTGCTTAGGATGGTGTTGACTGCTAAATAAACTACTTAGGGACTACTAAAGGGTGAGAACGTAAGGTTTTGGCATAATAATTACTTAAATCAATTTCCATAATTGGGAGGCTCACGGTGTTAAAACGATACCGATCTTGCGGAATTTTCCCAAGTCTCACAATCCAACCTCAATTTCGTCTGAACCTAAGATTTTCAAAAGAAACACTATTTTTCTAATTCAAATTTTTTCAAAAGTTATTGGTATGACCCAAGAAATTGGGGAAATCGATAAACAACATAAAACCACGCATAAAGACTCGACATCACATGTAATGACTCGACTAACAACAATTTAACTGGAAACAGATGAAATTCTAACAACATGAAATAAACTAAAAACAATAAATCTAACTAGAAATCGGTAAAATGAAAGTGATAAAGTTCCTCCCCCACACCTAAATCAAACATTGTCCTCAACGTTTCGATAAAAGGTGGAAAAAGGAAAGATAGAGCCTGTATGAATGCTACTGCGTGCCACCACGGTCAAATCCTTTGTGATCCTGCTCTTGTTGTTGCTGATACTTGGCATAAAATAGGCTATCACACTCATCATCATGAGATCCTCTACTGCGCAATTTCTAAAGCAGCTCATCATATTTCCCGCTTATGGAGGAAGTACCTATCATACTAATTATTGGTGTCACTAGCAGCAGCGACATTCGTATGAATGTCCGAGGCTACCGGCTCAGTAAGGCCTGCAACATGGTTAGTGGTGCATAAATTTTTGACAAATGTGAAAAATCAAAATAATATAATAATTAAAATTTTCAAATGAAATGCATAAAAATTGAAAATTCCATGGGTTGCCTCCCATGCAGCGTTTTTGTTTTACGTCGTTAGCTCAACGGCTCATGAGTGTAAGCACTCATGGTGGTTCTCTCAAGAATGACTCATCGATCGAACTTTCAATAATCTTTGGTTTACATGGCCATTTATCAAGCCATCTTTCATATCCCTCACAGTTTCTTTTCTTTCTTCTGTGGGGTGGTTCGTTCTTCTAGGCTTGTGGTAGTGGTTCTTGCTCTATCTTGAGTACTATATTTTTGGATTTGAGTTTAACTCTTTCATCCACTACCTCAAAATCTAACCTTCCCCTCTTATCACTAATGATTACTCTAGTTTCATAGTCCTTTAATTTTATCTTCTTATGCAGGACCTCAGAAAAGGGTGCATTGGTGTGGATAGTTTCCAATACTTCACATAACTTTTAGGTTGGGAGTCTACCTTAGCTTTCATAATCCTTTGTGGGAAAGTAATTGGTGGGTTATAGGAAAGAGGAACAACATAAGGTGTTTTCTTCTTTACCTCTTCAACAACCTCTCTTTCGGGTGGTGTCGTTGGATTTTTCTCGATCTCTACTTTTTTCTCACCAAAACTCTTCTCAACCTCATTATCACTCTTCTTAGGATTTCTGATTTGTTTTTCACTGTTGGTTGATACAACATCCAGATGTCTCTCAGGGGAGGGTCTTAAATGTGTTTGTGAGAGCATGGAGATTTGAGTCTCTAATGCCTCGTTGTGAGTTGCAAGGAACTCTACCATAGAGTTCAACTGCCTAAGGTTTTCATTAATGTTGAGACTTTGTTTTCTAAACTCTTTATTCAGGAGAGTTTGTGTCGCCACAAAGCGCTTCATCATAGATTCTAGCCTAGAGTAAGTTAGCGTCACAATGTGATCCTCCATTAATATTTCGAGGTTGGATTTATGGGATTCTTGTGGTCCCTCATAATACTGGGAGTGGTAATTCTAGAGAAAATTTGGGTGATACATAGTAATAGAGAAAAGGGTGCCTTAATCTAGACGGTGTAACAACAGGGGACGATATTGACTGTTGGTCTCCGGCAACGGCACCAAAAACTTGATGCGTATTATCCGCAAGTATACAGAGTACTTTAGAGTAATATAAAAGATTGTTGATCCCATAGAGACCAATCTCAATCTATTGTTTCTATTGTTACGGTGTTCTACTTAAGGCAAAACCAAAAAGGTTTCGAAAGTGCACAAAATGTAAATAATAACGATTTAATAAATTCAGAAATAACACTGAAATGTAATCTGCATCGGTCAAACAATACTCCTATTATTTCTAAGCCGTTTGGACGTGGAGTAAAAGTGTCATTACTCCAACTGGAGAATCCAGCCCGCTAAAAGAGAATAGAAAAAGACATTGGAGTAAAAGTGTCATTAAATTTAATCAAGTTTAGATCCTTCCAAATCGAATGTTTCTAAGTCGTTTGGACGTGGAGTAAAAGTGTCAAATGGCTTAGAAACAATAGAAGAAGAAATTTGTACTCCACGTCTAAATGACTTAGAAACAATAAAAGAAGACATTGGAGTTGGAGAATGACACTTTTAGTCCACGTCCAAACGACTTAGAAACAATTTGGAAGTCAAATGGCAGCTGGAGATTCCAGCCCACTACTCTGTTTTTAATGACACAAATCCTAAAGAAGTTACTTGGTTTCCAAGAACTAGTAGCACTACAAATAGGACTTAGATTTCAAATTTTGAAGCATCTAAACTTAGTTGCAGCCTAGGCATATATTTCACATCTGTAAAATGATAATTCTTCACATCGGAGAGTTATCGTATCGTGGTTGTAATCGAGGTTTGGAGCATCGTAGATTTAGAGTTTCAATCATGTCGTCATTTGCTTTCCAGTTGTACCAGATTCAAATCTCCAATTGGAGCAGATTTTTAATATAATTCTGCATTTACTTTATTTTATTTCCTCACATCGCTTTTACTTTATTTGCTTTATTGCCTCGCTTTAATATCATTTAGAGATAATCAAGTTTCGAGCCTTCCAAATTGAATTGAGAGTGAAAATGATGGCTAATTTAGAGATATACTTATACCAAAGAGCCTTCAAATATTTGGCCAACCAATTATAGAGTAATTAATATTGAGCATGTTCTTCAACCAACTCCAAAACTTTGAAGCATAATTACAATTAAAGAGCAAATGGAATTCCATTTCCTCTGTCAAACCACAAATATCACATCTAGAAGGGAGTGAGAAACTTCTTCTTTTCCATTAATTATTAGTAGGCAACTTACTATGAAGAAGCCTCCACACCATGAAAGACTTAGATGAAGGAATTGACTTGTTTCAAATCCATCTCCAACACTCCTTAAGAGTACCTTTATTACATTTAAAATCATAAGAAAACTTAAGAGGTAAGTTTCCATTGGTAGAAAGGTTCCAACATCTCTTATTCGGACGAAGATAAAAAGGGATATGACAGTTTTTAATACGCACCTGGATAGAGAGGGGAATGCTGGTGGAAGACAAAGAAAAATCCCAAATACCTTTCAACATAATGATGTTAATCGTATGATATTCAATCAAAGTATGAGCATCACCATCTAGAAATAACAGAGAACAACACCAATTATCGAACCATAAACTAATTGATTTACCATTCCCTAGACACCACGAACAGTTATCAAGAACATTGTTCAGCTTTAGCTTAACACTGAACCAAATGAAGGAGAAAATATGATGAGTGATGAACTTATTATTACACATAACTCTTTCCCTGAGGAGAGTAACCTAGGTGTCAGCAGAATTAAGAGTATCCAAGGCAAGCTTCAAGTTTGAGGCTTCATTAAGCTTGAAAATAGATCTCTGCCTAAGCCCGCCTTCATCAATAGGCTTGCAAATATTGTTCCACGCCACTATAACAGTTTTATTTTTAGAGGTTTCTCCACTCCAAATGAATCTCCTCACCACCCTCTCAAGATCACCAATAAGAGATAACAGACAGGCATAGATAGGCATAATATGAATAAGCATCCCGAAAACATTAGATTTAACCAACTCCACGCTACTGGCGAAAGATAACAATGAACCTTTCCACGAAGCCAACTTATTGATCATTCTATCAGAAATAGCTTGCGAGAAAGTCCTTTTAGGTTTACCTTTGAAAAGAGGAACACCAAGATAGATGAAAGGAAGAGAGATTTTGTGGAACCCCAATAAATTGGCAAACGTATTGAGATAGGAGGATGACATCGCACCACCGTAGATGAAATATTTCCCACAATTGACCACTTGCCTAGTGATAGCAGCATAATCTTTGAAATAGAAATGAGATTTTTGATGTTGTAAACTTTACCTTTGCAAAAAATAAGAGCATCGTCGGCATAAAGAATATGAGAGGGAACCCTAACATTCCTCAGCCCAACAATAATACCCAACTTGCAAGAGGACGCTAACTGAAGAATCCTTTTGCTCAGAACATCTTCAGCAAGACAGAACAACAGTGGCGAAAGTGGATCACCTTGCCGAACTCCACAAGTTTAGTTGAAGAAACCATGTAAAACTACATTAATATTAATGGACAGAAAAGCCGAATGAAGAATGTTACTAATCCACGAATAGAATTTGTTATTGAACCCAAACTTGTGCAGAACTTTCAAATGGAAATCCGAGTTAATGGTATCAAATGCCTTCTTAATATCCACCTTAAAAGCCAAATTATCACACCAAGCGTTGGATCAAGTGTTTCAAGTTTATTTATAAAAAGAGTTCGGATGTGGCGGGGATAGTGCTAGACGTTGCATTCAATTGAATTTGATTTGAAAAAAAGACTCGTTAGATTGAGTGTCAATTTTTATTCTTTTCTGAAATTTGTTGATTTTAATTTATGAATTAACAATCAATCATGATAATAAAGCAATAAAGAAAAGCGGTAAAATTATTACATCTTTAATAGGAATGGGGGTACAACTTCACAAGTTTGTGAAATAGAGAATGTACAATGCGGTAAAAGATTCACGTAGGAAGAGAAATGGTGATGATGAAGAGTTTTTGTTGTTGTTGGAAGAGAAAAGTCAGTAAAAGAGTGAAAAGTCTTTGGTTTTTTTGTTTGTTGAGGAATTTTAATGAAGAGGAATGTCCCTCTTTTCTTAGTGCAGAGAAAGAAAAGATATATATATAATTAGATGGTGTTGTCTTTGGAACATGAGAGATATTATAAGGGAAAAAGAGATATTATGATGAGATATTTTTGTTTATGTTGTAGTGTGATGTGAAGAAGAAAAAATCAAATGTTGCAGGTGGAGTCTCTGTTGTAAAAATGAGAAAATAGAAGTTTTTATAAAGTTCAAAGAAAAAATGAATCCAAAAGAAAAAGAAACACATGCTTTTATATATAATATTTATCACATACTGATATCTTATATATCACTACTACTACTTAATGGAGAGAAATGAAAAAAAATAAACACATGTTTTTACTAAAATTAAAGAAAAAATCTTTCAATACAAAACAATAATCTCATTTAAGAATGCATTGTCATAGTTTTCTCAATTCAATTGCAGTTAAGTAAATAAAAGTGACAATAACCATGCTTCAGAAAGAAGTAATATGGAAAGGTAAAATCATCATTTTAAAAAAACAAATTTTGAAAAGACAAATTTTGAAAAGATAAACTTAATTAATTATACAGATACGTAGTGCAAGTAGTTACATATGTTCTAATGAATTCGTAATATTTTTGGCAAATATACGTGAGTTTAATTTAGGGTATGCTAACTTTCTAATATGTCAAAATATCATTGTGAGTGTTTATTTAATGATAAACATGAATTAACACTAATGAATTTAATAAATTCAATAATTCTAAATAATTAAAATTTAACCGAAACGAGAACATGAAAATTCTATTTAATTTCAACGGTTATTTTGCTTAAAAAACAAAAATAATCGGATAAAAAACAAATAAACACTGGGCCGCAAAAATTGCTTGAAAAAAATAATTAAACGCATTAAAATGATCAGCGCGGAATAAACTTATTGGAAATATACAGTGTTTGATCAGATTTTGAAATAAATTATGATCGGTTAAAAAGCTCAGGCAAGTAAAAATGCGACAAAAAAAATAGTAAAAAAATTAAAACGAGCACACCATGTTAAAATACGTGAAATGTGGATTAAGAATATCAATGTCTGCAAGCTCAATTTTGAAATTTTTCGGCCACTAATTCGAAGTACAACTTGAAAAACAGTTCAACCGATCTATCTTTAAATCTAAAAAATTATTCTGACTGATATTTTAAGCATTATACAAAACAAAATACATGATGTGATAAGTTAAAAATGCAAATGTCGTATAAATGCAATAAATTACCGACTGAATAATTATAAATAGACGATCAAACGCAAATAGATCACCTTTTAACCACTTACTTCTAATTTTCCATTATAATTAAATCCTACATAAATTCAAGTGACGACAATATTCTCGATTGTCACCTTATGGACCTCTAAAACAAGATGCAACATAATGAACGATGCGTTGAGATTCGCAAAATCAAGCATTTTAACTTCTGAATCCACAATTGACCGAATGAATATCATCAAGACCAAATAAAATTCCAGAACTCCTGAATTTCTATTTAAATCATAATGAACGCTTTTGACTAAAAGAATGTATGAAAAATGAACGTTTTGCACTATGCAAATGCAAGTGAAGAAAATCAGGGTAAAATTTAGGGTATGACAGTTGTTATAGGCTATAGCCCCAAAATTTTATCCAACCCCTAAATATTCTCGTTGGTATAAGATATTGGGACAAAAAATTGTTGTTGGTATAGGTAATTATAGTTGATAGAAGCAAACACCTGTTGGTATAGGTGGTTTTTTTTACCTTTGCCAACAAAATTTTGTTGTTGGTGCATGTCAAATTTCTTATTGTGGTCCTACTTTATCTCACAAGAAGCCTAGTCTGTGCTCCACGAGCATACATTTGTAATTATATGTCGATATTGAGATCAAAATAAATTCTACACCTAGCCAAAGGGATACTGCATTTCGGAAACACTCACATGGGATCCAACTCTAAGGCCATGCACATAAGTGAACTAATAAAGGTTCTACAGTCTGGTAACACTCAAATGGTGATCCAACTTCGAGGCCATGTACATAAGTAAACCAATAGAGATACTACAATGCTATATATGTCTGATAAAACTGATATGGGGGTCCTACTTTGAGACTATGTACATAAGTGAGCCACCTAATTTTATATACGGCAAGCAACTCATATCATATAGGTGTGACAATAAGAAATTTGACAAGTCTCCTTAAGGTCTTCTCCTCGTAAGTCCTTTCAGTCCCACTCCTTATGAATATAATAAAAACAAAGGAGTGTAACACTTCTAGGATTCATTTACACTTAATGCGATTAATCTCAGTTTTCCCTTCGACATTCCTAGCATCATGTAACTATAATCTCACTGATTATGTTATTAACTTGTATTAATAGACAACTGGGTGTTCCATCCCGTAGGATGATATTCATGCATCTTTAGCCAACGCTAAGTTCAGACATATCATACTAATTAGGGTTCATACCTACCGTTACCAACTATCTCAAATCAAACAGATTAAGAAAGCATCATGCCTTTCATAAGGCATTATTAATCGTTCAGCAACGCTTGGTCCTATTCCCAAGCATATGACTCAACCAAGGTCTCTTATCAATTAGTCTAGTCCCAAGTATACATCAACAAACATTATGTATCCTTATACTTCACTTGGCTAAGTAAAACATTATCAAAATTTTCTCAATCAATACCTACTTCTTTCACTCAGCATGTTTTGTAAGAATGAAAAGTGACATGAAAACTCCATTATGTTATAGCTCTTTACATTAGTTTTTTTAACTCAACTAGTCTTTCCTAAAAATGGCGTCCTTTACTCTAGTGATCATATGCCTCTTATAGACCTTCCATAATGAATACACATAAATTTTTATAATGATCAACTAAGAAACTTTCCTTCAAGAGTTTGAACAATTGGAAGTGAAAAAGGCAGAAAAACGTTACAAAATTGCAAAAGTCCATACTCAAAACTAAAGCTGACACATGTGTGTTGATTGACACGGATGGGTGGTGTTAAGTAACACAACCGGTGTTGGCTGACACGGCCCAACCGTGTTTCCCTATGATAATTTGTATGGGAGAAATGTTGATGGTGAACAGGCTTATGTCGATGGACATGGCCCACCCGTGTTGGTTGCTGGAAATTTGTACTAGATGATTCATTTTACATGTATTCTTTGATCCTTTCGCTTCTATTTTGTCCCACAGGTTCCTTATTACCTAAAAAACAGATAAAATACACAAAGACACATAAAGTTAGAAAAAACAAGAATCAACTTCTTAAGCATCACAAATAAAACATATTGAAAACATATTCAAAACGCCATTGATCAAATTCCCCCATACTTGAATCATGTTTGTCCTCAATTTTTTTTACTTGTATCAAAAGAATTTAAACAATAAAAGGTTTTTTAAGAAAAATTCAAATTAATAAAGTGAAGATACTCATACAAAAGTCTATGTTCGGATTGGATAGGGGTTTCAATACTCGCTTGATCCTAAGGGTCTTGTGAGAAGACAAACTAGAGTCTCCCTAAAAACACCAATTGCATCATGGATATGACTATAAGTCTCTGCACATGATAAGGAGATACCATATGGTGTTGCCAATTTAAATGATGATAGGGTGTTAAACATACAAGGGGGTGCCAATTCATTTGGAGACAGGGTGCATTGTGTAATTTTTTTTTAACAAAAATAAATAACATTAATCATTAATTAAAAATAATGTTACATATATTAATGTTGGCGACCAAGTTAGTCATATCGGCCATCGGTTCCACACCCCTAGGCAACCTCACTCTTTGCACTTGTCTCCCTCGTTATTGATTCACTCCAGGTGTTTGAGGAGTTGAAGTCTCAAGAACATCCTCAATTAATTCCCTAAGAATTTCATGCATTTCCATGAGGTCTTATGTATTGAAACCGAACGTGTGACCCATGCTAGAGTAGTTCGGATGTGATGAAGGGGTCATTGGTGTGCGGCCTAAACGATTGAAAGGGGACATTGATGTTAAGGCTTTGTTGGTGAAGGGTTGAAATGGTATTGGTGTTTGAAAGTCATAAGGTTATTATAATGTTTGTGTGTGTAGGCTAAGGTATGATGTTTGAGCATTTTGGTTATGAAAAGATGTTTGAGCATTATGGCTATGGTATAATGTATTGTTCGAACTGCAGTAAAGCGGCAAGAAGCAAAAATTTAGATTTGGAAGGATTCCTCAAGGATTTATATCGTCTCCATAGGGATCGGTGCGAGGGAAAGAATGTCGTTCAACGGTCTTTACATTTCTAAACGTGTTTTGATTAAATCGGTTAAAAGATCAAAATACCATAAATAAAGGCAGAAAATATAAAGACGAGAAATATAAAGTAAATACTGAAATATAAACAAAGCCTGGTTGGGATTGAATCTCATTAATTGACAACACATGTATTCTTATAATCATGTTATACACAACTCAAACTTTTGTCTAATATCATCATGTATCACACACAACAAAGGTTATGTCTAACGCCAAATTGAGAGGCCAATCTTATTGTCTCATTAGTGATATCTCACGCAACAAAACTAACACAGAGCATTAAAAATTGATACTCACGTGAATTTTAAACTTAAATTTATGTCTAGAGTTTAGACCCAACAAGTATTCCTATAACATCCATATCAAATTAATAATTTGATTCATATATAACGCCATGATCAGAATATGTACACATGATTAACCCTTTTTATATCTATTAAACTAATTTGCCAAATGTATGTGAACATAGTTCTTCATCACTATTATCACGAATCCTCGCAATACCGTTTGTCAAGCGTTATCGCGGTCCTTATCGTATTGATCCTACTCATGCTACTCATGCTACCCTTGATAGTTAATCAACACAATAAAATAAAAGTAATGCAAGTGAATAACAACTTACAAAACCATGTCAAAAGTTTGCTCATTGATATATGAAAATCTTAGATCAAAGATTTGAAAAAGGTTTTGTCAAGACCCACAAATAAGAAATCAAAGACAATCAACAATATTGAATCAAAACTAGTTCACAAACATATATTAGATGAAATACATAAGGTATCAAAAGATTACATCCAAACTCCAACAAGAGATTAAATATCTTACCTTTTCCCCCTTAAGGTTTGTATTTATCCCTCTAAAAATCCCTCTAAAATATGCTTGAAATGAAGTGAGATAAAGTTCTATGCTGAAAATATATAACTCCCTCTAGAAAAGTGAAAAAAGTACATATATAGTAAAACAAAAATCTATCATGTTCGCACTGTGAACCATTTCTTCGCCCAACAAACACACTTTTAGGAACCTGAAGTGCCTCTGAACAATTAATCTGCCCTTGAGAAATATCTGAAGTTCGTTGTGCGAGCAATTCTTTGCACTGCGAACTACCTCGCTACAAGTTTGCACAGTGAACTTAGGGTCTCTTAGCTAATGACTTCAGTCTGGGATGGTTCGTTGGTCCTTCGCTGCAACTTCATACAATGAACGTTTGTTGGCTGCTCGTTACTATTCTCACAACGAACATCCTGATTCATCTTCAATTCTTTGGCTTCCTTGTCCAATCATTTGTGTCTTAATCATTGATGTTTTATGTCTATTTCCTGCACAATAATACACACATCAAAGAATCCAAAGGTATTTGCAATATAATTGAGAAATCACACAAGAACGAGAATTAATTCTATAAAAACATGAGAAATAAATTGAAAAGTGCCAAGAAAAATAGTTCATTTTAAGTCAAAATTTGCACTTAACAAACTCTCCCCAACTAGATTTTTGCTTGTCATCAAGCAAAGTATGCCCCTCATGTAAACAAGAGAAATTTTCTCGCATAAGAGGATTTTCTCAAGCATACGATTCAACAACAAAAAAAGGATAACAATTCAAATTCAAACAAG
Source organism: Lathyrus sativus (assembly GCA_963859935.3). Taxonomy (NCBI): domain Eukaryota; kingdom Viridiplantae; phylum Streptophyta; class Magnoliopsida; order Fabales; family Fabaceae; genus Lathyrus; species Lathyrus sativus. The sequence continues at coordinate 716,994,597 of OZ012741.1, forward strand.
AGAAATTTGCTCAAATAAGAGAATTTGGTCAAGCAAAAGAATACGTACAAGCAATGTTCACCACTTAATAGAATCGAACAATGATAAAGAATTTAGTTCTTAAACAAATATCATGCAATGTTTCCAATAACAACTAAATTCTCATTCTTGAATCACACTAACACTCCTCTTTAAAATAAGAATGAAGAAATTAATGTGTTTGCAACCTCGGAGAAATTTCACTCACCTGACAGACAATGCTAATAACAATTTAATTCATACATTCATCTAATAATTAAAAATAAAAATATGGAAGCAAAAAGATCACTAAGAGATTTTAAGGATGTAGTTTGGTTAGGTTCTGTCGCTACCGCGAAAATAAGGTGCCGGCAAAACAGAAGAGTCGCCACCTTTCGTTATTTATCCCTCAGAACGGGAAAGGAAACGATCGGAAAAACCTGACGAAAAGGATATAAGACAAGGTCATCGCAACCATTGTCTGGGTTCAGGAGTCGGTTACGTAAGGGGAAGGTATTAGCACCCCTCACGTCCATCGTACTCGATGGGATCCACGCTTGTTGTGTTTACTGGACGGGTTGGTTTATCTATCTACCTATCAAGGCTGGCTTAAAAAGAAAAAAAAGTGACTCGGCAAAGCGTCGCACTTTATGCCTACGTATTCTCATCAGAGAAGGAAAAATCAGAGTCAACGTAGTTCGCCTAACTACGGGTTACGGGGAAGGTGGCTCGCCAATACGTCAGTATTGTGCCTACGTACTCTCAACAGGCCTGAGAGATCAGAGCTTACGTAGTTCGGGTTAATACGGATTACGGGGATTCAGATTCATCTGTTTTATCGAGTAGGGTTAACAAACAGTTCCAGTAGTTGGATGTACGCAACTCGACCCTTGGAGACTTAGGCGTTACCGTTTGCGGTAGAACTGAGAGTTAACAACACTTTTTTCTTCAGAAAAGCTTCCTTTGAATTACGGGCCCACGAGGCAAAAAGATTTGAAGTTTGTTTTCTGTCTTTTACGAAAGAACTGTTTTTTATGTTTGTTTGCAACCAATATCACACTAGAGACTATGACCTGAGAGTGAATGCGTCGCATGTCACCCAAAGGGTGCCATACTAAACATCCAAGCTATTGAAAAGAACTCTCCAACAACCCTTTCTCAGATAGCTTAAGGCTCGTAACGTACGGCATCAGTTAACCTTTATTACTGTATTTTGATTTGTTTTGAGATGAGAAGAGAGAACATGTTCAACTAAGGGGAGACTATCAAGTCCTAATGTTGTCATGCCAAGGATTCATCCTATGGTTGAAGTTTGAAACAGGGAACTCCTAGGTGTTATCATGCATAGGTTTCAACCTAAAGTTCTAATCATCACTTCCTTATCAAAGGAAGGGAGATTCCTAGGGGATCATGTCAATGATAAACAGAAACAGATAAAGCATCAGCTTAAACAGTAAACAGATATACAATAAAATGCATGCAATGCAAGTGAGGGAGGAAATGTGTGTGGGGCATCAGCCTCCACAAGCTCATCTCAACCTCAAGCCAGATATGAATAACTGCAATCATACAGAAGAAATAACATGCTATCAAGCAAATAACAAGTGACTGTAATCATACAAAAGAAATAGAATGCTAACAAGCACACACAAACCACATAGGCAAGGGAGCTGGGCTCTACCGAATACCCGCAAGCAAAGCCATACAGTAAAAATACAAGCAGAGGGAGCAACTCAACCTCTAGTGCAATCATGCTCCTAGCTTAAGTCAATCTAAATATGAGCTTATTCTAATGCATCAAGCAAGTCAAACAAGTCACATCAATACATTTGCACAGCAAGCAAACAGACAGTCAAGAAAAGAAAGCAGATCAACCACTCCTACAACTTCACAACAAAACAACCTCCTGACAGCAGTCCAGTCTTTAGACTTCAACTACCCTTCAAGACTATCATCTTCAATGGCAAGTATCAACTTGCTTCTACAAGCTTCTAACACATCAAACATAAGTATCAACTTATTCCCTCTTCTCCAAGCCTCAGCTCTTCAGTCAATTCCACCTTCAGGCTTCACTCCTAACTGCAAATATCAACTTGTTCTTTTAGGGACTCAGTGCATCAACATAAGTATCAACTTATTCTTTATTCCTCAAGCCTCAGCTCTTCACTCAATCTCAATTTGATCTTCTTCACAAGTGTCAACTTGGTCTTCAAGCTTCAGCTCTCTCTTCTTTACCAGTATCAACTTGGTCCTCTTCATCTATAAGCTTCAGCTTCTCAAAATAATCTTCAAACACAAAGAAGTATCAACTCCATCATCTCCAATCCTCTAACAAGGAACTCCACCCTCTAACAAGGGAGAAAGATGCATCCATCAAGAGCAAAGTTTGGATGATTGGTAGCAGAATGAAGACCAAAGGTCACCACTAAGCATCCTATCATTAGAGAAAGGGACCCTCAAAGGTTCTACCAACTTACAAAGGGCCACATATCCTACCAAATGAGGGATGAGGCCTTTACAAAGGGACCTTACATCATAAGGAAGAATGAAAGTGATCAACATCATCCATGTTTATGAAGGAAGAGAGTTTATCTAGAAGCTCTGCCTACAAAACCCTAATCTTAACACCTAAACAAAACTACACCAGAAGAAGGGAAGATCCTCACATCCAAGCCTCTTCAAGCAATCCAATGCATCTTCAACTTGTCTTCAACATCATCCAAGAACAAGCAAATCAACACCCTAATCTAAGGGAACTAAAGAGGTCAATCTAGTTGACATAGTGCATTAGAATCATCTAAAGCTAGCACTTAAACTAAAATCAAGCAAAAATAGTAAACTTCATTGAAAATTCCTACAAAAATTCCTAAGGGACCCTAATTCAATCATGAATCTATCCTACAAAAATCATAGGTTGAAGCATCCACCAAGTTCTAAAAATAAAATCTAAACCACAAGGTATCAACCATAAACCCTAAAAATGGAGCACCTAAAGGTTTCAACCTAAAACTACCACCTACATTCATCACAAAAATGTGAGAAAAATCTATGGGGAGCATGCATATCTATGCTAACTACTCACAAAAATCAAGGCCAAAATCATCATCACATGATCAAACCAAATTCAATAAAATCAACCATCAAACATGATTATTTTAATGTCAATTAAAATGTAAAAAATCCCATAAAATCAGAAAATGCATGGAATAATAATATTTTTTATCTAAAAAATACTAGATTCAATCATGATTCCATAGCAAAGAGAATGGGATTAATTGCATCATTTTTCCACTTTTTATGAATTAATCAATAACCATGAATAAAATGAAAAATAAAAGAAAATCAAAAATAAAATGAGAAGCGCGCGGTGTAGATAGTAAAGCAATTCAGTTCATTTCCCAGACTGGGCCAAGAAGGGGGTGTGGTTATCAATTCTGACTTAAGCCCAAAACCACAACTGATTAATGAAACGCATCGTTTCATTTAGTTCAAAAATCCTTCAAAAATTTCATGCACGCGTGGCCGTTGGATGGGGTCTTCAGTCAAAGTCCAACCTTGATCCAAGGGCTCTGGGATCATCTTCCCCAATTTAAATCTTTGGAACTCAGGCCACCTGCGCGCCCAAAGTCACTGCTGGTGACATTCTCCGGTCGTCATCTCACAACCCTAACTTGCCATAGAATCCACCATTGGCCACGATTCCTTAATGAAACTTGTCCCAAATCTCACAAGGAGTCCATTCATGCCCTTAATTCAATCTAAATCCTCAAGATTCGCAAGAACAACATCTCACCCGAAAATGGTAACGACCCTAATTAGTCACTAACTCTCAAATTAATGATCTGAAAACCTCCCTACACCATTCTACTATGCATCTAACACAATAATTCCTCCTAGTTCTACCTAATTTAAGCTGGAGATTGAAAGTTACTAACCTGAGAATTTCGTGTGCATAGAAGTAGTAAACCTTCAAATCAAGCTCTCAAATGCTCCAGACTCCTTCAGTGAATCAATTTCAAGCTTCTGTATGCAATGAAATGGATGGAAATGCTCTGGATTCTTGGAACCAATTCTGAGTTGCAGGTGACAAAATCTGAGATCAAGAACACTATTCAGCCACGAATTTGCCTTGATTATGATCTGGAATCATTCACTAGCATCCATGGAAGTGATTGCAATCAAGAAAATGGATGGAAAGTGAAGAAAATGGTGTAACCGAATTCAGTTGCAAACAAGAATTTTCCAATCTCAATCTCTATTCTCTCCTTCAATTATCACCAACCTTCAATCTGAACCTCTTCTACATCTTATATAGAACATGTATGGATGATCTAGAAAGCTCTAGATCCTTCTAATGAGAAATTCAATTTCTCATGTCATGAAAAGTTCAATCACATGCCATGGTCATACCAATTCTGCTAGCAGCTTGTATTCACCCTCATTCTCTTCCAATTTCTCTCCTAATGGTATTTTGGATGTGTTTGGATTGGAAGAAGCCTTGGTCATGCCTTGAATTTTGGTTTGGCAAATGTTACTTAAGATGTAAGTAATTACTTTTCAAAGCAAGTCCACAAATTAAACCTCTAGTCAAAATTGTGGCAATACCAATGTTCTTAAAATGTTTTTTAGAATCAAAATGACATATCACATGCCTTGGTTTGGACATGTAGATCAAAAATACCAATTTCCATCTTTGGTTCATTTGAAAATCATCCTTATTTTAGGTCATTTTTGCAACTTTGAGCTACAAGCAATTCCAACCTCTCATGACCTCTTAGTTAGCCTTAAAACATCATTTTGAACAAGTTTGATGTTGAACATTTTTCCATTTGAAGTTTGCAAATAGGAGTTATGGCCTTATGCTTGAAATGACCTATAATCTCCAAATGACCAAAATGCCCTTGACTTGTCAAAGCCATAACTTGAGTTCTACAAATCCTATCAAGGACTTATAGTACTCTCTAGAAATCTAAGAGGATGAGGAACAACATTTATGTTGACCAAAAGTTCATAGGAATCATCCTTATAGGGCAAAAGTTTCATGCAAGTTGGACAACTTTCAAGCTCCAAATTCACATACCTCAGATGACCTGTAACTTGTCAAAGTCATAGCTTGAGTTCTACAAATCCTATCAAGGACTTCTAGCACTCAAATTAAAGCTAAGATCATGCTCTACAACATTCATGTTGGGGATAAGATGAGATGGCAATCACATCTTGAGTTACACTGCCTTGAAGAGAGGGGTCAAATTAGGGGATTTTACACTGTCAAGCCTTAGAAACCCTAGCTTGAAACTTCTCAAACTCTTCAATCATGATGAGTTAACCTTGGAATCATCCTTATAGAATCTCAATTCATCAATCCATGATCACATGGCTCTTGGATTAGGTCTCAACCTTCTTCAAATCATCAGTTGACTTAGGGTTGACCCAGTCAAACCCTAGCTGCACCAATCATGGCTGAGGCTTCTTAATCTTGCACAATGACCTGTCTAGGCCTCAACGTGATCTTCAAACCTTCTCATGAGCTCTCTCAAAACCTCAGGTCTACTTCATGGCTTCAGAATCATTTGATGACTTCCCACAACTCTCAAGTTAGGAGACACACCCTCTTGGCTTTAGCCACTCTCTCTAAGGATCTTTTAACTTCTCTGACAAGGATATCTACCCTTGAACACTTGAATAACCTTCTTAGCTAGCTTCATAGTCTTGTGTAGCCCTTGATTGGTAATCATACCTCTTGATCTCCTGCATACATGTCAATGAAATGCAAATGATAATGCTAATGTGAATGAAATGAAACACAAGCTAGGTAAATAAATGTTGGGCAAATTTTGGGGTGCAACAGGTTCACAACAAAGGGACATTTCTAAAGGCCATTGAGTCAAAATTTCCGATGCAAAAGAAATATTCATTATACATGGTATTTACACATACCAACTTCACTCACCATTTTCTTTCCTCTATTGCACCTTCTCAAACTTCCTTTTGCACAATTATTTCATTCACTATTTTTCTTTTTCAAACAGACATTCTTTTTCTTTTATTTTTCACATTCATATTCACACTTTTTCTTTTCATACTTGCTTGAAAATTTTCAAAAGTTTTAACAACCTATTGTTCTTATTTTTCATTCTCCCCAACTTGAATTTAACCAAATCTCAAGTGAATATTCATTGCTTTTTATGGCAAGGAAAACAATTTAAAACAATGTCCAAAGGTTCAAGAATTTTTTTTAGAATCTCACAAAATTCAATGATGAACTAAACTTTCAAATTATATATAAAAACCAAGTTTATCACTAAAATGAGATCTAAATTTTTTAGACTCAAAGGGGTTAACAAGTTCTCTCTACTCACGGGTAAGTGACTTTTGAATATGGTTATGCTCAATATAAACAAATGCCTTGATCATTTCTAATGCTTCCACAAAATCACAATAATTAAAAGCTAAAGCATGAATCAAACGAATTAAACAAAGTTATCATTCATCCTAGCATATAATAAACAATGGAGGTTTCTCACAATTTGTGGCTTTTGGTCCTAAGTGAAGCAAGCATTCAAACAAGTTGCAACAAGAAACAAGAATACACATTTGCATAAAACACAATTCTTAAATCATTCTAACATTCTATAAAGCGGTATAATTTACCTTGCTTGCATTCACCACACTCAACATCCTACCATCATCGTCCAAACTTGGGAGAATCTTCATTGGATACTTTTATCCAACTAACAATCAATCTAGAAGTTCTCATCATTTATTCCTAATCAACACTTGAGAAAACATAAAAAGGAAACAAGTATATACAATATAAACAATTGTACAAAGCTAAATAATATAGAAACTATTGCAATGCACTTCAATGTCTAAACACCAATCCCCGGCAACAGCGTCATTTTGTTCAAACTACAGTAAAGCGGCAAGAAGCAAAAATTTAGATTTGGAAGGATGCCTTCTGGGATTTATATCGTCTCTACAGGGATCGGTGCGAGGGAAAAAATGTCGTTCAACAGTCTCTATATTTCTAAACTTATTTTGATTAAATTGGTTAAAAGATTAAAGGATCATAAATAAAGGCAAAAAATATAAAGACGGGAAATATAAAGTAAAAACTGAAATATAAACGGAGCGTTATTGGGATTGTATCTCATCCATTGATAACACATACATTCCTCTAATCATGTTATACACAACTTAAACTTTCATCTAATATCATCACATATCACACACGTCATAGGTTATGTCTAACACAAAGTCGAGAGGCCAATCGTATTGTCTCATTGGTGATATCTCACATAACAAAATCAACATAGAGCATTAAGAACTGATACTCACGTGAATCTTAAACCCAAATCTATGTCTAGAGTTTAGATCCAACAGATATTCCTATAAACTCCATATCAAATTAATGATTTGATTCACATATAACGCCATGATCAGAATACATACACATGATTAACCCTTTTACATGTACTCAACTAATTTTCCAAATGTATGTGAACATAGTTCTTCATCACTATTATCATGCATCCTCGCAATACCGTTTGTCAAGCGTTATCACAGTATTTACCGTATTGATCCTACTCATGCTACTTAATCAACACAATAAAATAAAAGTGATGCAAATGAATATCAACTCACAAAACCATGTCAAAAGTTTGCTCATTGATAGATGAAAATCTTAGATCAAAGATTTGAAAAAGGTTTTGTCAAGACCCACAAATAAGAAATCAAAGACAATAAACAATATTGAATCAAAACTAGTTCACAAACATATATTAGATGAAATACATAAGGTATCAAAAGATTACATCCAAACTCCAACAAAAGATCAAATATCTTACCTTTTCCCTCTTAAGGTTTGTATTTATCCCTCTAAAATATGCTTGAAATAAAGTGAGATAGAGTTCTATGCTGAAAAATATCTAACTCCCTCTAGAAAAGTGAAAAAAGTATATATAGAGTAAAACAAAAATCTGTCATGTTCGCACTGCGAACCATTTCTTCGCCTAGCAAACACACTTTTAGGCACCTCAAGTGCCTGTGAACAGTTCAACCGCCCTTGAGAAATATCTAAAATTCACCGTGTGAGCAATTCTTCGCATTGAGAACTACCTCGCTATAAGTTTGCAGATCGAACTTAGGATCCTTTAGCTACTAACTTCAGTCTGGGATGGTTCGTTGGTTCTTCATTGTGACTTTGCATAACGAACGTTCGTTGGCTGCTCGCTACTGTTTGCATAGCGAACATCCTGATTCATCTTCAATTCTTTGGCTTCCTTGTCCAATCATTTGTGTCTTAATCATTGATATTTTATGCATATTTTCTATACAATAACACACACATCAAAGAATCCAAAGGTATTTGCAATATAGTTGAGAAATCACACAAGAACAATAGATAATTCTATAAAACATGAGAAATAAGTTGAAAAGTGCCAAGAAAGATAATTCATTTTAAGTCAAAATTTGCACTTAACATGTACCCTTATTTTGGCTATATCTTGATGTTGTGTTGGGGGCATAGCCATATTAGGGTTTCCTGATAATAGTCATTTTGTTGGAGATGGTATGGGGGATGCTCTTGGTATTTTGGTTGAGTATTTGGCATGTTTGGATGATAGGTTTATATGTTAGTGGGTTGGTAGTTTTGTTGGGTAGAGGGTTGTGAGTAACATGGCCGATAATTTCCTGGTGGGTTAGACGTTGAAGCTTCTTGTGTGTAGGTGGTTTATCGTGGGTTGTATATATACCTCTCTTCGGAGAAAAACCCAGTTGCAATTGATTTATGCCAAGTTATATAATAATTGGTTGGTATAGACGGAGTTGCCATCACCGGGTCACGTAAGACATGGGCGTTACGGTTCTCCCATTTACGACACTCAGATTTTGCAATATCCTTCTAGTCGGAATAGTTCTATTGGTCATTAACTTTTTTTAGATGCCATTTACCGAGGTCAATTGGAGGATCTGGTATATTTTGATGCATTTCAAATTGTAGTTTGACACGGTCACTGTTGTGCATATCCGAGTGGTGAATCTGATGATCAGCATGTATGCAGTCCAAACGACTACATCTTCCTCACTAATTTCATGTAGGTGTTCCATGTTTAGATATGAACGCCAAACAAACTGAAGAACATACAAATATTAGATAATAAAATTGTTAATATAAAAAGTAAATTAATTTATTTAGAGGCCTTACATCTCCAGGTGTTAGGTGATCTAAGAGATTGCGGTATTGAATGATACAATGTCTAGGACATCTATTGTAACTTATACCTCGAGTCGACCATCTAAACAAAAAAATTTTCAAATTCAATTAGTTAGACACAATAATTAGTAAGGTGAATTAACTAATATTAAGTTACTAACTTAATTTTGTGCATACGGGAATGAAAAGTTGTTTTGGTTAACAGGCGCTAGGGATGGCAATCTAGACCAACCCCATGCTTTGAGCAAAACGGCGCATCCAGAAAAAGTAGATGTATTTTTTTGGCGCACTTACATAAAGAGCTATACAAATAAGACATATAAGCGAAACCCTAACTATATTCTCTTGATTTATCTAGGTTTCTCAATAAGGGTAAATACATAACGTGCATAGAAGAACCAATACCTTTGGGAAATAAAAATAAACCAAGTAAAAGCATAATATAACACCTGGTTTTTATTATTTTCATTTCTTCGGTAGAATCTTCATCTAATATTAAACCGTTGTACCATGATTTGAGACGTGAAAGTAAGATACCTTAGCCTCTTGAGCTATCATCCAGCAAGTCAACACCCAAAAGTTCCTCACAAATTGAACCATCACGGTTTGTTGGTCTATTGACCGCCTTACCATCAATACGCAAACCAAGTAACATGTACGCATTCTTAAATGTCACAATACATTCACCATTTGGGAAAAAAAAGAAAGTGTGTGTCTTTGGGCGCCATCTCTCTTGTAAAGTTAATATAAACTTTGCATCAACTGAGTATGACATGATTTTGCTTACATGTCCAAAACTGCGAGCTCAATATAGGGTAGAATTAATTCTCCAGGGGCGACGTATTATGGGCACGAGGAAGGAACTTAGAGACATCCTATAAAATAATAAACAGATACAATAACAAATTGTCAATTTAGGGAAAAAAATTAACACGTACACATTTACACATTGTCAATAAAGAAAATAACACTTATATAATTCTCGATATTAGCGATAGTGCCTCTATGCATTTCACCCATTGTCAACAGAGACATTATAGTTGATTAAATGTTTCTGATACTAGTGACACTCTAGACTTGATAAAATGTTTCTGATATTATTTCTCTAAAGCAATATTTCTGATGATGTATCATTCAATACCTCTAGCTTATTTATATAACAACGTAGGAGTAACATGTGACCAAAGCATGCAGCAAGGTGGCGCCACATGAATTGGCGACCATGTTCAAAGGTTAGGAAGAGTCGCCAGTCCATTTACACCGAGACACATTGTTAACACCCACGACAACAGAGGGACATATGTCTCCGATGACACTGGGTTTGGTTTTCAAAACACCGATGTCGTCCGGTTCACAATCAATAGAGACACAAGTTTCTTGCATTTCAAAGATAGATTGGAATCAAAATTAGGGTTTGGTCCTATATTGCAAATAGTATATCAAAACCCAATTTTTTTAAAACCAACCACGTTAAATTTATCCACTTAAAGTGCGAGATGATGAAGATGTTGAAAATATGTTCGTTAGTCACGAACATTCTGGTTTCAACTATATTGATTTGTATACGTTACTCCAACAAAATATTCCATCTCAACATTCTCAAATCATCGATCAATCAATAGGTGTAAACTCAAATGAAACCGAAACGAAATACTAAGATGAAGTCGAACTAGAGGTCAACGTCATTGATGATGAAGAAGAAGGAAGCGATACATTGGTCGATTAACTCTTGAACAACACTATTGAAGACGACAAATAAGTGTCAATACCTCCAGGTCATGTATACTGTCTAGCTCAACATATGACAAACTTGGACTTGCAATACTATGAGAGATCCTCAGATATGTTTTACAACCTGTATATGCGATCAGAGAATGAATTAAAAGTGGGAGAAAAGTTTTGTACCAAGGAAGAATGTGTACGAGCCATTAAAAAATATCACATAGATAACTCTGTTAATTTCAATATGCACCGAACTAATTCGAGAAGGTATGTCATTATTTGTCGTAATCCATTTTGCAAGTTTCGACTTGCTGCTCTTACAGAAAGAGAAGTGATTCTTGGAAGATAACTTCCATAGAGCCACCTCGCAATTGCACTACCACAAATATTTGTTCAAGATCACTGAAAGCTAAGCGCATAATTGATATGTCAAAACATTTTGCCGCTTGTTAACAAGGATCCATCAGTGAAGGTGAGTATAATAATCTCTCATATTGTTACACGTTATAATTATACTCCCTCGTACAAGAAGGCGTGGATTGCAAGAACAAAGGTTGTTGAACAAGTATTTGGCAACTGAGAGGATTCTTACAAAGAATTAGTGTGATTTTTGGTAGCACTTAAGACATACACATCGGGAACTATTGCAATCATGCAAACAGTGCCAGCATGTAGGCCAGATGGAACTATTGTTAATAGAAATGCCATATTTTACCGACTCTTTTGGTCATTTCAACATTGCATAAAAGGTTCTGAATTCTACAAATATATTATTCAAATTGATGGAACATCGCTCTACGGAAAATGCAAGGGCATCTTGCTTATGGTTGTTGCACAAGACGATAAGAATAATGTCTTTCCCATAACCTTTGCTCTGGTTGAGGGTAAGACTGCTTCTGCTTAGAGTTTCTTCCTTAAGAATCTCAGAACACATGTCGCTCCGTAAACCAATCTCTATTTGATTTCAGACAGGCATGCTGCTATTGAGAGTGCTTACAATAACCATGATATCGGGTGGCATAATCCTCCTTCTACCCATGTATATTGCATTAGACATATCACACAAAACTTCATGTGCGCAATCAACGACAAGAACCTTCACAAAAAAAGTTGTGAATGCCGAGTATGCTCTAACTCAACCATCATTTCAATACTACCTTAACGAAATTAGGATCTCAAATGCAGATGCAGGAAGGTGGTTGGATAATAATCCATTGGACAAGTGGACAAGGGCTTTTGATGGTGGATGTCGTTGGGGCCACATGACAACAAACCTTGTGGAATCCATGAACGACGTCTTAAAAGGAATTAGAAATCTTTCAAACATCGCTTTGGTGAGATCAACCTATTATAGATTGACATTACTTTTTACAACAAGAGGCAAAATATGGAGTTCAATGTTAATGTCAGATCGATTATTCAGTGAAAGCATAATGTAAGTGATGAAAGAGGATACTATCAAAGCCAACACACATGCAATTACATTCTTTGATTGTCATAGGTAAACTTTCAGTGTACAGGAAATGATGGACCATAATAAGGGGAAACCAAATTTATCCTATGTTGTCATACTAAATAGATGTTGGTGTGATTGTGGCAAGTACTAGGACATCCGTGTACCTTGCTCACATGTCATTGCACCATGCGCACATGCTCGTTAGGATGCTTATAGCCATCTATCTGATGTTTACAAGGCCATTAATGTCATGAATGTCTACAACGAAGGCTCCGCAGTGCCACCAATGTAGAAATATTGGCCTCCATACCAATGGGACATAGTTTGGCACAACAATGAGATGCGAAGAAAGAAAAAATGACGCTCAAGCAACACGTGTATAAGAACAGAATTGGATATGGCTGATAAAATGATAAGATTGTGCAGTATATGTCGTCAACCCGGACACAATCGAAAAAATTGTCCCAATGTCGGAGCAACATCTATATCATAATTTAGTTTATCCTTTCAATTGTTGTAACCTTATATTTTAATATATTAATGAGTCTTTGTTACAACAATGTTAATAACAAACAACACATACAATAGATAATGGAACAGAAACATAAAACATTTCTAATTGATTATGATAATCAAACTGATGTCATTCAGTCCAAACATCACTTCCCTCACATCCTTGTCAATCTTAACGCGAACACACCCACGCAGGCAATCAAGTCTCTCGATACTTCAAATTTTTTTCCTTTCACGAATGTCTCCTTCTAACCACCGATTTAGCTCCCTCTTAAGTTGGTCGAAACTTTGAATGTTCCAAAACAACATGTCCATCAGAGGTTTCTCTCTCGAATAGATGACTTTTCCGTAGCGGCGGCGATACATGTTATCAATAATACAAAGATATGAGATGAGTTGTGAAAATAAATGATCAGAACACCTCTATTTATAGAAAAAAATTCACTTTCAAAACTGTCTCCAGTTGAATTAGCGACACTCTTGTAACTTTTAATTGTGTCGCCAATTGGATTGGCAACACCATGTGTTGTCTCCAGTCCAATTAGCGACAACACATAACCTTTGTGAAGGCCAATTCATTTGACGCTTACATTCAATCAATACTTTAAAGTGGAGTATTTTGAAAAATAATTTTAAAAATAAAATATTTTAGATTTTTTTTAAAGTGAGTTATTTAGGTAAGTTTTTTTTGTTAAATTATTCATATATTGCACAATTCTACTTAGATAATTTGTATAAATATAATAGATCATGTAAGTTGATTATAGAATCATGATACAAATTAAAAATATATAGTTTAAATTTCTTTGTTACCTCATTCACAAATTTAGCATATACTACATAATATATGTCTTGTTATAAAAGACAGAAATCAAATAATAGAAGAAATATAAATAAATAGAGGAAGTTTGTTCGGAAAAAACAAGGCCATTTAATATTTATTACTCATGATAATGATATAGAAGTACTTTAATTATAGAATCACAAATTTTAAATTTTGCCCATCACAAATTTTATTTTGAATTTTTTTTTAAATAATCATAATTTTTAAATAAAATACCAAAAAACACAAAATAAAAAAAATACGAAAGTGACTATATTTGTATATTGAGTCGCCATACGAAATGACTGATCAAGGTCACCTTAACCTGAGTAGCCATTTCATATGGCGTAAGGGTGTATTGGCTAACCCTATCCTACAGAGGAGTCGTCATTTCATATGGCGCATCCCTTCTGTAGGGATTTTTTTCCCTTTTTTTTTAGTTAATTTTTTTAGGTTTTAATTTTTGTTTTATAAAATAATTAAAATAATATGTGTAATTTAAATAATATAAAAAAATATAAATGAAAGAAATAGTAAAATATAATAATTTATAATATAATAAAAATTACAACATATCAAAAAAAGATAATTAATGGTCGGCTCTATCTAAACGACCACCGGTACCACATTGTGGAGGATGCGTGCGACGTCAAGGTCTACCACGAGGTTGTTGAGGTGTATCTGATCTTTGTGTGTTGACCCGTGGAAGAGGTATTTGTTCGGATGTCCCCGACGTATCAGATAAATTTTGAAGCATTTGGCCCCAATAGCCGGGTGGGCCACTATCAACGGCGCTTCCGTAATTAAGTTCAATGTCCATGTTTTCGTAGTTTTTTCGGGGAGGTTGGGTGGGGTATGGATGGTATGGTTGTTCGAATTGGTACATCGAATCGGTTTGGAAACGATGTATTGGTTTTTGCGGGGTTTGGAATTTAAAAAGTGGATAGGTATTTTATTGGTAGGAAGATTGATTGTCTGGCGTGGGTTCAAAAGAGTTATCTGGGCTATAGGTGGATGAGGTAGGGTCAAAAGATGTATAAGAGCTATATGCAGAAGTGGTGTCGGTTTCAGAACGTTGATGGTATGGGTAAGGCTCTTGTTGCTGTGATTCGGTTGGTGGCATGTATGGGTTACGGTTTTGGAAGATTGTTTGGGTGGGCATAGTTGGATGTTGCGTATAACATGGTGTTTGATGTTGGGCATTGGGTTGCTGCTTTGGAGTCGAGGAAGACGCACGTTGTCTCGGGTCAATCAAATATGTTGGCTCAGACACAAATGGTTGTGAGGTTGTAACCGACCTAAACCAAATCATATATTGATAACTTGGCCTAGCCCCTTCCATCATATGGTCGGTTAAGATGTGTTGATGTCGGTTCTTCCAATGCAGATACATCTCTTTCGCAAAGTCCTTCCAATGACCAACACTCCATTGTGTATCCACCCTTAGCTGATGCCAGTGTCCCAATGACGTCGGAGCATCTAGAATATCCTGATGCATCCCGAACTGTAATTTCACCCGGTCACTTTGGTGCATCTCCACTGTGGTGAACCTAATGATATGTGTTTTAGATGTCCACACGGCAGCATCATCGGCGTTGGGCTGGTGGTCGAGACCCTCGTACGGAATCCAGACAAACTACATTAATAATATATGCAATTAGAAATAAAAGTTTGTGTTTATCAATTAGACAAAGTAAAGGTAGAAAAATTACATCATCTGGCCCAATGTGTTCAATAAGGTTGCGGTACACAACTATGGAGTTCCTGGGACATCTTTAGTAATTCATTCCCAGAACAGGCCACCTAAAAAAAAGAAACCCAAATAAATTAGACACTAAGACACATCGTACAAATAATTAAGTTACAAAGAAACTTCGGTTGTAAATTCGTCTTGAAAATAAACTTACTTGTTAGCGTATGGGAATGTGAATGGATTGCAGTTGACTGGAGCAAGTGTTGGCATTCTAGACCAACCCCACGCTTGAAGGAGATAAGCGCAGCCATAAAAAGTACAAGAATTTTTTTTGGCATTTTTACATAATGCACTATATAGATGGGGCGAGGACAGCTGATCCCTAACTATATGTGCACACTTTATTAATATTATGCAACAACGGTAAATACATAATATTTACAGTATTTCCAGTACTGTCTGGAAATAAAGAATGGCCAAACAATATCATAATATAGCACCGAGTTTTAAGTATCTTCTCATACTCGGTGGACTCATCATTTAACACGATACTATTGTAGTGTTGTCCGAGGTATTTCAAATTAATACCTTGCCCCCTTGGTCGACCCTCACGCTCTGGCTGATGTGTGTCGACACATAGAGGGGCGCCTAGTAAATCTTCGCAAAATTGGTCATTAACACCAACTTTGTCGTTGACGACATTACCGTTGATGTGTAGGCCAAGTAACATGTATACATCCTGTAAAGTTACGGTATATTCACCGAAAAGTAGGTGAAATGTGTGTGTTTCTGGTCTCCAGCGTTCTAACAAAGCTAGAATAAATTTGGGATCCAGTGAGTATGATTTGATTTTAATCAAATCACCAAACTCACATGCTTCACGGTATCCCTCTATTAAAGGGTCGTTTGGTATGTAGTCATGCACACGACAGCAAAACCTTGATACATCCTGCAAAAGAATTTAAATGTCATTAATTTTAAAGGAAAAATAAACTTCGTAAATATCGACAACAAAAAGAAAAACACTTACGAACTCCACGATGTTCTTAATTGGGCCTCTGTGATCGTTGTCCGTTGTGAGTAGAGACATTGTGGGTTAAGTTTGCTTAGTGAAGTTTGCTGGGTGAAGTTTGCAGGGTGACAAGAAGAATTTGTAGAACATATGAGGAGTAGAGCTAGTAATGGGATGAGAAGAGTTTGAGAGTTGATGAACATGTATTTATAATCCTCAAATGTGATGAGATGAGTCACATGAAAATGCATGCTGAAGTGTGCAAGTTTCTATGTACACGAGTCACATGAAAATGCATGTTGTAGTGTTGTCATGCATGCAGAGTGTTGTCAAACATGCATGTGACATGGATGAAGGGAAGCGTGCAAGTGTAGTCTTGTCATGCATGTGAGGTAAAAAACATTGTTGAAGTGTTGCCATTCATGCAGAGTGCACCGAAAGCATGCATGCAAGTGTAGGCATGTAGAGTGTAGATGGATATTGTAGCCATGTGTATTTATTAGTAAGAATCTTGTAGGCATGCATAGAATCAGAGTGTAGACGGTAGGCATGCATAGTACAGACGGTAGGCATGCAGAGTGCAGAAGGATATTGTAGCCATGTGTATACATTTATTAGTAAGAATCTTGTAGGCATGCATATAATCAGAGTGTAGACGGTAGGCATGCAGAGTGTAGAAGGATACTGTAGCCATGTGTGTACATTTATTAGTAAGAATCTTGTAGGCATACATATAATCAGAGTGTAGACGGTAGGCATGCAGAGTATAGACGGTAGACATGCAAAGTGCAGACGGATACATGCAGAGTGCAGAAGGATACTGTAGCCATGTGTATAGAATCAAAGTGTACACGGTAGGCATGCAGAGTGCAAACGAATACATTTGTAAGAATGTAGGGTTTAGTCTAGTCATACAACTCACTTTGCAAGCACACAGGGTTTAGTCTAGTCATGCAGCTCACCTTACAGACACGCAGAGTTTAGTCTTGTCATGCAGCTCACCTTGCAGGCACGCAGGGTTTAGTCTTGTCATGCAGCTCACCTTGCAGATGTAATAATAAAAAGCAATATTTTATTGCTATTAATACATTAAAGAGAGTTGAATTATTATCATATCAATTAGTAAAACAATCCATTCAAACACAAGTTTACTAAAACATTAGTTATGACTCAAACACCGCAATACATGATTAGTGCACATTTAAACGGTGAGGTTTTTGAATGTAACATATCCGGTTACAATTTCATAAATACTGATGTTACAAGATTTTTGATTGGCAGAAGGTCAAATTTTTTACACTTGAAAGTCAAGATTAGAAAAGAAACTACAATGTGGTCCAATTGGCCAAATAATCTACAAGAATCCGGTGTTCTTTGGCGGGCACGACCAATGCAAAATTTTCCCATTAAAGATTTGAGACGAAGAAGATGTGCGTAGCATGTTCCGTAGTCATGAATATTTCGGTTTCTCAGATATTGTGCTATATGTTACGTTACAACAACAACAATTGTCTCAACAACTTGATTCTTCTCAAGTTTTTTACGAATCTGATGAGGAACACGCTGAAGTCGATGCCATTGATGAAGAAGCAGTTTAAGTCATTGTTGACGACATGGTAAACAACGAGGAAGAGGGGGTTCCACCCAATCATGTTTATTTCCCACCTCAACACATGACAAGTCTCGATTTAGGTGACGATGAACCCTCAACAGATGTTTTTTACAACCCTAACTACGCAACAGAAGAACTATTGAAAGAGGGTGACGAGTTTCGTACAAAAGAAGATTGTGTCTGAGCAATTAAATAATATCACATGGACTTATCAGCAGATTATATAGTCGATCGAACAAATCTGACTCTGTATAAGATCTATTGTCGTAATGAGGTGTGTCCGTTCCAATTAACCGCGTCTTTCCGAAAGAGAAGTGATTCATGAAAGATAGGGTCAATGAGTCCAACCCACACTTGTATAATCACGAATCCGATGCAGAACCATCACAAGCTCAGCTCTCAATTGATTTGCGATGAGATTCTATCGGTCATTAGCGACAACCTGTCTTTGAAGGTGAGTACCATAATTTCATATATGGTTCAAAGGTACAATTACACTCCTTCATATCGGAAAGCATGGATAGCTAGGACTAGAGCGGTTGAAAGGGTTTTGGAAATTGGGAGGAGTCTTACAAAGAACCTCCAAAATTCTTGGTGGCTCTTAAACAATACTCTCCAGGGATTATTGTCATATTGGAGACAATGCCAACGTATACACCAGACGGAACTTGTGTTAGTGGAAATGGCATTTTTCACAGACTCTTCTGGGCGTTTGAACCATGTATCAAAGACTTTACTTATTGTAAACCTATAATTCAAGTTGATGGCACATGGTTGTACGGGAAATATAAGGGCACACTACTCATGGTTGTGGCACATGATGGGAACAACAACATTTTTCCAATAACCTTCCCTATAGTTGAAGGGGAGACTGTCGGGGTTGGAGTTTTTTCTTAAAAAATCTCCGCTTTTACATTTCTCCCCAACCTAACCTATGTTTGATCTCTGATAGACACCCATCAATTGAGAGTGCATACAATAACCTTGATAACGGTTAGCGGGATCCTCCCTCGACCCATGTGTATTGCATAAGACATATCGCCCAAAATTTCATGCGGGAAACCAAAGACACAACACTAAGGAAGAAGGTTGTGAACGCAGGATATGCACTAACAGAGCCTATATTCAAACACTACCATGATGAGATCAGACTGACAAACACAGATGCATTAAGATGGATTGATAATATTGATAAAGAGAAATAGACACAGGCATACAACAATGGTGTACGATGGGGCTACATGACAATTAACCTCGTTGAATCAATGAATTCTGTTTTCAAGGGAATCCGAAACCTACCGATAACTGCCTTGGTAAAGGCAACATATTTTAGGCTAGGTGCACTCTTTGATAACAGACGTACAAAGTGGGGTTCAGTATTAGAATCTGGTCAGCTGTACAATAATAGTTCAACAACATTCATGAAAGACGAAGCTGCCAAAGCCAACACACATGTGGTCATAATCTTTGACCGTAATAAAGGTTGATTCAGTGTGGCCGAGTCAATTGATCACAATGAAGGAAGGCCTAGGGGATGTTACCGGGTTGAATTGGATAGGAGTTGGTGTGACTGTGGAAAGTTACAGGCATTTCGTATGCCTTGCTCTCATGTTATAGTAGCATGTTCGAAGGCGCGCAAGGACCTAACCAACTATCTTTCTACACTTCACCAAGTGATAAGTCTATGTAATGTCTACATATGTAGCTTTCAGATGGTGGCAAAGGAGAACTGTTGGCCTCAATACGAAGGCAAAATTGTCTGGCATAATGATTTGATGCGAAGAAAGAAAAAGGGTTGCCCTAATAGCACGCGCATTCGAACGGAGATGGATGCAGCAAACAAGATGGTAAGATTATGTAGTTTGTGTCGACAACCAGGACACAATCGTACAAAATGTTCTAATGTAGGATCAAGCATAAGATCATAGTGTCTAATGTAACCGTGTCCCTTTAAATCAACAACCAATTTCATTCCATTTAAAACATACTTAACCGATTATAATTAGCAAGCAACATAAATTAAACAAACATAACTTAATATCACAACAACATTCCGAAAATAACAACAAACCGACATAAAACAGAATAATGCATCAAGGTGTCTACGATATCACAACCATCAATGTTATCTTCTTTGGTGTTAACATCATCACAAGGACACCAACATCATTTTCCACTTTTCTCCATTCACGAGTAACTCCGTTTCTCCATGACTCCTCGACGAACCTCTCAATTTTCCTAATCTTTTCACCTGCAACAATATCTCCTCCTAGCTAGCGGTTCAGTTCCCTATGCAAATGCTCCAATGTCTGTGTGTTCCACAGTAGCACCTTCATCGGAGGCTTTGTTGTTGAAAATAAACTACGTCGTTACTTTTCATTAGAGGAAATGTTGGAAACGGTTCCTTCGATGATGATGATGATGATGATGATGAACGTTAATTTAGAAATGCAGACATTCTAGACTGCATTCAAAATTATAAAGACTTGAGTCTTTTAGTATAAATTGTTGTGAAAAACTATATGAGTGTGCAATCTTATTTATAAAAAAATAAAATAGTACGGGAGCCATATGATATGCCTTAAATACCCTTGCAAAATTTATATATTTTTTTTCAACAAATATCAAAAATTAACAACGTAGGGTTTAAACAAATATACACAATCAAAAATTTAAAATATAAAAATATCAAAAATCAAAGGTGACCTACAATTATATATTTATTATGTTTTAAAATTTAAATAAATATATATGTATTATATTTTAAAATTATATATTTATTATATTTTAAAATTTAAACAAATATATCAAATATAATTAATTATATTTTTTTAAATAAATATTAAAATATAAAACTAAAACTAAAATCTAAAAAAAATTTAACAAAAAAAAAGCAAAAAAAAATTTCTACAGAAAGGATACGCCATATGAAATGGCGACTCCTCAGTAGGGTAGGATTAACTAATACACTCTTACGCCATATGAAATGGTGACTCAGGTCAAAGACTCAAGGTGACCTTAATAAATCATTTCATATGACGACAAATATAGTCATTTTTGTATTTTTTTTTTATTTTGTGATTTTTTTATATTTTATTTTGAGTTTAAGAATATTCTATTAATTTCTTTTTATAGAAATTCTCTTCTATTCAATTTATGGTTTTTTAGTTTTATTATTAAATATTATATTTATTTCATCATATCACTTTGCAAAGTTTGAATTCTAACCTAGTTATCACCACTGAAACTCAAGCACGCCGTCTTCACCATCCCTCCGCCGCGAACCCACCGATTTTATCCGGCGGTTAACGACTTACACTATTTCTTCTACTTAATCAGTTTTTTCTGAACTAATCGAAGATGACTCGTGGCATAAAACATCGCCAAAAGGCAAAGAGCAAGACCAAGGTATCATTTTATTTCACTTCACTCTGTTTTTATTTTTTTTGGGGAAAATTTCTAATTTTTGTGATTTTTTTTTTTGAAGAAACGGAGTGAATCATCGTCTTCAGCGCCTCAGGTTCCAGTTAAAGTGTGGCAACCTGGTGTGGACAAATTGGAAGAAGATGAAGAGCTTCAGTGTGATCCTTCTGCTTACAACTCTCTTCATGCTTTTCATATTGGATGGCCTTGTCTTAGGTACTTTTCAGTTTTCATGCTTTTTATCCCTACATTTTTTGCTACCGATTATTGTTAAATGTTAATAGTAACAACATGCAGTTATTAATTTCCTTTTGGCATCAGCATTGCAATTCAATAGGAGAATCTAAGACATATATTTGGGTGTTTGCTTTAGTTTTTGTTTTAGTATCCGTAGCAGCACCAGCTCCTCTTAAAAAGTTGTGAAAAAGTTGTGTCAGCGGCTGAAGTGACACTTGTGATTACTTTTAATTTACATTTTTTCAATTTATTACTGGTATTGACGTGTCAGTGTTGTGTTTCTGTCTGTGCTTCATACTGCTATCTTTGTGTCATGAATTTATTTTTGTTTGGCACTTATGACAGCTTTGATATTTTACGTGACACCCTGGGCTTAGTTCGAACAGAATTTCCGCACACGGTGTATTTCATGGCAGGAACACAGGTTAGGTTTATATGTTTTGTGTGTATATGTGTTTTTTTTTTTTGGTTATACTTTATATGATGTCTTAATTAATCAACCTTGAGCCCGTAACTATTCATTACTCATCAAATGGGGTAACAGAAAAGTTGGTATTGTGTTTAGGTTTATATGTTTTGTGTGTATGTGTGTTTATTTGTTTATACTATATATGATGTCTCAATTAATCAACCTTGACTGTGTAACTATTCATTACTCATCAAATGGGGTAACAGAAAAGTTGATTATGGGCTGTGTAGATTAATATATATCTTGGAGAGTTTTTTCTTCCCTCAATGGAATTTTGAGTTTGGACTTCAATTTTTAAAATCGTGACCTTCAGATTGCAGCATCATAACAAAGAATAGTGCTTACTGTATCCATGCAATGCTATCTGGTAGCTTTTGTATTGAGCCCTGTAGGAAAATAGCTGGGAGAAAGATTTCCCTTTGAAAGATTTTTTATTATTATTGTTATAAATTTATAATCACAAATATAGTGATTATCACTATAAAAATAACACGTACCATCTCCTAGTCATGTTTTTTACTGTAGCTTTGTTTCTTGTGTCTTTTGCTTTTATTGTAAATCTCATATTGATATGATGTTGCATGTGCCCCAGGCCGAGAAGCCTTCTTGGAATTCTATTGGGATTTTTAAAGTATCAAATATTTCTGGGAAGCGACGTGAGCTGGTGCCTAAACGTGAAACTGATGACTCTGGAATGGATGATGAGGATAGTGACAGCGAGGATGATAGTGATGATGAAGAAGAAGGTGGTGCCACGGGTCCGACTTTGCAGGCAACATCCTCTTCATCTGCGTTTGTATTATTTCATTTCTTAACAGTTTTGAAGTTTATCTTGCTCACTTTTCGTTCTGTTCAAACCTTCAGTTGCGGAAGGTAACTCACGAGGGTTGTATCAACCGGATACGGGCCATGGCACAAAATCCTCATATATGTGCAACTTGGGCAGAATCTGGTTACGTACAGGTTAGTTTTTTAACCATACAACGTAGTTTTTTAATTTGTGGCAAACTTTGATGAAGGCTTCTCGTATTTTTAGAATTTAAAATTATGAATATTCATGTGATATGGCAGTTTCAGTGTTTATCATGTTATGATAAAATATAAAACAACACTAATATAAGACCACAAATCAGTTAGGGTAACTTCAAGTGAGTTTTAGTTTGTTCTGTTGCAACTGTTATGCATACAATTACATTTTATTTTAACACTGTTTAATTTTTATGGGTCTTGCTAACGAGTGTCACATGGGCACTCTTTAAGGATTCCAAATAAAGAAAATATTCTATAGAGAAGTTAACCATATCGATTGCAGAAGCATTAAATACGCACATTTCCAAGGAAAACTTGTTATTTTAAGGCCTTGAAGAGTGCCCCGTGCCCGTTAGCATTTCCCAATTTTTATATTTAAGCCCTTTTTGAACTCTTGTTGTAACAATTTCAACCCATATTTCTTAATTTGATACTTTTGAGCAATCAATTTGTAGATATGGGACATGAGCTCTCATCTCAATGCTCTAGCAGAGACAGAAACGGAAGGTGTCCAAGGAGTTGATGTAGTTCAGGCTCCACTGCAAAAATTTAAGCACAAAAATGAAGGCTATGCTATAGACTGGAGTCCTCTTGTTCCAGGAAGGCTTATATCTGGTAATCGCTGGGTTTATTTTATTTTATTTGTTCATAATTTTCTCTAGCATACATTCATATTTAGTTATCAAATAGATCTGAGGCTTGATGTTGATCTTAATGTTTGAAGGGGATTGCAATAATAGTATTTATCTTTGGGAGCCTACATCTGCTGCAACATGGAATATTGAGACAACTCCTTTTACTGGACATACCGGTAGTGTTGAAGATCTGCAAGTACGTACTCATGTTCAAAGCAAAACTAGTAGTACCTTATGTTCTTCTGGTGTTAATTAAGTTTTCAGAGCATTCCTGTCTCTTACATATGTATTTTTATTTACTTAAATGTATAATGAGAGTTCTATCGTTCAATGAATCCTTGCAGTGGAGCCCTACAGAACCTAATGTTTTTGCTTCTTGTTCTGTTGATAAAACCATTGCAATATGGGATACTCGTGGGAGGTCACCAGCTGCGTCTTTTAAAGCACATAATGCTGATGTGAATGTATTGTCATGGAACAGGTATTATAGCATTGACTTTTGGTGTTCCATCATCTCAATTTCCATTATATATCTCTCTTCATGATGTTGTATTTTATTGTACTGAGTAGGTTGGCTAGTTGTATGTTGGCGTCGGGTAGTGATGATGGAACTATATCTATTCGTGATCTCAGATTGCTTAAGGTATGAATAGCTTGACTATAGTTGGGAATATTCCCCTTTACTCATACAGAATAACCATATTGTAAATCTTTCTCATTTATAACAACAAAATTGTTGTTTAGATATGATGCCCTCTAATGTCAATGATGCTTTAGTTATGTTGTATCTGGTTTCAATTTTCTGATAATTTTGTTTTCATTATGTCTTAACATATTACATCATTTTACCTATAACTTATCCTTGTATATTTCTTTTTGTACGTTTGAATCAAGTACATTTTAATTCAAATTTAAAGAACTTCTAGATGCACTTGGTAAAGAACTATCATAACATTACCTAGATTTTGAAAAAAAAAACTTTCATACTGTCTGATTTATTTTGCAACCCCTTAGCCAACCACAAACCTTTAGTAGGAGTTAGGAGTAGGAGGAATCTGACTATTTTGATTTTGTTATTAAATTAAAGATGACGTGAAAGTGCCTTATTTTGTGAATAGGAAGGAGATTCTGTGGTAGCTCATTTTGAATACCACAAGCATCCAATCACATCCATTGAGTGGAGTCCACACGAAGCTTCTTCACTTGCTGTTACATCCTCTGATAATCAACTTACGTAAGTAATATGATATTGGTAGCAGTACATCATCCACAGAATTGTTGGTCAAATTCCTAACAAATTTCAGGGCTTTACTCTCCCTCAAATGTTATCTCGGGGTTACCCTTTCGTGGACTCTGCAAGTGACTTAAGCTTTACATTACCAAATTTTAACAAGTTTTGTAATCCTTTGCCACAGAATATGGGACCTTTCTTTAGAAAAGGACGAGGAAGAGGAGGCTGAATTTAAAGCTAAAACCCAAGAACATGTAAAAGCTCCTGAAGATCTGCCTCCCCAACTATTGTTTATTCACCAGGTAATTTGAATCACTTTGCTCAATATTTTCTACTCATCTTTATTCTTATGGCATAAATACTTACTTGTGTAAGTGTTTGAAAGAAGTTATGAAAATAGTGTCATGTCTATAAACTGTTCATAGCTTATTAGACATAAACTGTTTTTAACTTATTTCAAAAGTTTATGAAAACTGCTTAACTACATTCCTTCTTGAATATACAAAAGCTTATGATAGTTATTTAATTTAGCTGTTTACCATGGTATTTGATTTATTCTCTTATTTCCTGTAACTTGAAACAGGGGCAAAAAGACCCCAAAGAACTGCATTGGCACACACAGATTCCTGGAATGATAGTATCTACTGCAGCAGATGGATTCAATGTTCTCATGCCTTCAAATATTCAGAGCACACTTCCATCAGATGGTGCTTGATACGGGGCCATGTTCAGTTTTCAAGCACGTTACAAGGGATATTGTGGTGCAAGCATCCTGAATCTAATTTTATGGTTTGCTGTTATAGTTTGGATATGGTGTTGCGCGGATATTATCATTATTTATGCAAACCCTTCTATAGGCATTGCTGTTATAGTTTGGATATTGTGTCACACTGTGCAAGCATCATGAATCTAATGTTATGTCAGAAATTTTACTTTTATGCTTTATTATTTTCCTTATCTGCTTATGCCAAGTTTTGTAATGAGTTGAGTGTCTTCAGATGGTGGTGGAAGCAAAGTTTTGTAATGAGTTGAGTGTCTTCAGATGGTGGTGGAAGCAAAGTTTTGTAATGAGTTGAGTGTCTTCAGATGGTGCTGGAAGCTATAATCAGAGATACTATCATTATTTATGCAAACCTTGCTTCTATTATGCTTTTTATTTATTTATTAATAGTTTCATGTTGATGTTAGATGAGTACTATTGAGCATATATTTGAAAGTAATTGAAAGTATTTCTTTCTATTTTTCAACGGTGTAACTTGAAGTTGCCTTCTAGCAACTATATTTTTGAGAATTTTTTATTGCACCCGAGATGTTTTATGTACCATGTGAATTTTTACATATGTCTCTTGATTTCGGAGATACATCTCCGAACGCATCTATTTATGAATAAACATTGATATATCTTGGAAATATATCTCTGGAACCATTTTAAATATTCAAAAATGTCACTCAAACATTAATATATAATTGAATTGTTTTGGAGATACATATCTGGTAATTTTTTTCGAGATACATCTCCGAAATGTATCAGAATAGGTGTTTTTTGCTATAAGTTATGTATTTGTTTTTAAATGAAGTATAATGCACAATCTTGAATAAAAAAGTAGATGTATAAATAGTAAGAGACTAATATTGGATGAAGTATAACAATATGTGTAGAAAATGTTGTATAATCGAGATTTAAAATGTAATAAAATCGTAAAAATAAAGTAGAAAGTATAGTAATACAACAAAATAATAACAGACTACTATTATGTGCTTGACAACATTGCATCTACCTCCTTGACCATCAATTCTCCCGTCCTCCGGCGATGTCTCTGATGTAACAATGCCCCCCGTGCCTCCGCCAGCATGGCATCCAGGATTCACTTGACAACAGACCCCTTAGAGAAGATACCATCGTCAATGCATGCCCACATAATCTCTACTATGCGAAGACATCGAGGCAAGACATCATTAGTATTATTTAGTTAAGTCTGCTCCTTCTATAATATCTCTTGATGAGGTGGTCTCAGTGGATCTCCTGAAGCATTTTGCACCATGTAAATATGTGACACCCTGAAAAACCACCTGATGTATCCATCAACTAGCTCCAGTCGTTCGGTGTTGTGGTAGCTCGTGCCTTCTCCGATACAAGATGACTCTCATAATCAGCAAACATCTCCTCTATCTGTTTACAAGACAAGACATGAGAAGCAGAGACAACAGGGTGCCTAGGGATGGTTTGTGTGTACTCAAACTTCCGCATGACGCGCTCGGGCAGATGAGGAGCAGTGATATGCGATCCACATGCCAACTATCCGGAGTATAGCACTATCTTCGTCAAATGATCGCGTCTGACGGTGATCCACATAGCTGTTGATGTGCACGTCCTCAACAACCAAACAATCAATATAGATTTTGAAAGGATCTACCGTCTGGTTCCTTCTAAGCAAAATAAAAGCACAGACACACGACATATCCTCAGTGTACTCATTCACACTCGTCCAACCGGCGATGTGTGGGAAGTGCTAGAGGATTCAAGCCTGAAATAAAACTAAAAAAAAATTCAGGGATCAAGAATTATCGACAATGGTTTCGCAAATATTAAAAGAAATTAACAAAAAAAAAATTCAAGGATAAAGAATTATTACCACCAGTAGTGTTACGTTGCCTGTGACCTGCTTCGTCTTCCCCCGACATCCATCTCTCAACTTCGAATAAAGATATGTCAGACAAACCGCCCCCCAGTTGTACTCATGGATCTGCTGTAGATCCAAGAAGTACTAGAGGTATGCAACGTCAGTATAAGTGGCACTTGTGTTAAAAATACAAGTGTCAACAAAAAAAAGAAAATATGCCCTCAAAGCACGAGCCTTGTGTACTGTCACCTGCTCAGCATCACATGAGCCTCATGTGCAGCAAGGATCTCAAATCTAGCATGAGCACCCCTGGTCCTATCCACCTCCTCAATCGCCCTTCCTGGATAAGCCCCCATATGCTCTACCATCATCTCGACTGCCTCGTCTTTGGTCATCCTACCATGATCGAGGAATCTCCCCTAATCGAAAGATGTAACAAACACGAGACATTGTCCAATGTGATAGACATCTCACCATGCGGGAGATGAAACGAAGAGGTCTCAGAATGCCATCTCTCCACGAATGCATTAAGCATCTTGTGGTTGACCAGAGTGTAATCGGTCATGCATAGGTCCTTCAGGCCATGTAATAAGATAAAAATTGAAACCAATCATCCTCCAGCTAAGGCAAGCCATCAATCAATCTTCTTCCCATAGTTAAGAAACTTCCGGGGATCACGCACCTGAAATTTTCCAGAAATAATCAATAGTAATAATCAATGCCAAAAATAATCAATGCCAGCAATTAAAATTAATGTAAAAAATAAATCAAAAATTCAACTAATGTTACCTCTACGTCCCAGATATGTCTGACAATGTGGTATGGATACAGAGGAAGTAAGGACAAATCATATGGATCTCCTTCAAAACCCTTTGACTCGACATCCGCGACAACCTCACCCTCCGGAGGTGGCACTTGATCAGCAGGATCATTAGCGGGAGGTGGCACTGGATCTGTAGAAGGTGGCACTGGTGAACCATGACGCTTACGGGAGGATGGTGGAATGGCCTAAGGTGAAGCATTATCCCTAGAAATAGACAACGCCCCAGAAGTCAAACCCTCTGCCTAACCAGAAGTACCTACTGCCTCCAGAACCTGCTGGCTCCGCTCCCTCTGACCGGATGCGTGTTAGGCTACCCTGCCATGTCTCAGTCAGTTGACTTTGTCAACCATTATGCCTGTAAGGTAAAGTAAGACATATAATTAGTGCACGCAAACAAAACACATAAACAAGAAAATTAAAAAACAAAATAGACTGCAGAAAATTTCGGAGATGCATCTCCAAAAATACCATAAAACAATAACGTTGAAAATTTTCGAAAATGCATCTCTGGAAACACCATAAAACTATTAACTTTCAAGAGTTCCAAAAATGCATATCCAGAAATTCTTAAAGTATGTGAAACACTGAACTATTCCGGAGATTTATCTCCAAAATGTTTTGCAACTCAAAGGTCGCGAAAATGGCGTAATGTGCCTCATGCAAGTTGAAAAAACATGATCTGATCGCCATTTTGAGCCAACAAACAAGTCACACACTAAGTTTAAACTATGTTACATGTGGTTCCTACACATTTCTAACCCTAATAATTGATTTCTACACATTTACACTAAAACTCAATTTATCTGAAAACTAAAAAATTTACCTGAAATTTATGGGTTTGATGATGTTATTGATGATGTTGAATGATGTTATTGATGATGTTTAATGTTCCTCTGAGCCTTGTTTGATGAAATTTGATGTTGTGAAGTTGAAGTGTATTGAGAAGGAGAAGAATGTATTGAAGAAAAGTGTTAAATGAGGAAGGAGAAAAGTCTGGCGCGACTTATGCTCTAAAATGTTTCAGAGATATATCTCCGGAATATTTCAACGTTCATTGAACTTTGGGTGCGCTCGGAGATATATCTCCGAAATCAGGGGGCATATGTGGAATTTCACACGATGTGGTAGAAATACATATGGTGCTATAAGAAATTCTCATTTTTTTTGTTGCGTCTTGTTTACTATGGCTAAAAAACAAGCTGGATTCGGGCCCAATCCCCAGAATTAGACCAACCTATACGTGAGAACTATGGGCCCAACTTTCGAATGCATATGCTATCAGTTTGCTTAATCATTTTTTATGGGAATTTCTTCTCCCACCCTATGTGATGGAAAAGAACCGTAAGGAAATTCGTAAATGCCCTTGAGAATTTTGAAATGCCTTTTCGGACGCACTCTTTTCACACCAAAATATGTCCTAATTGAGTCCCATCCCTTTCTCCCTCCTCCTCCAAAATTTAATTTGGAGATGCACTTTCAGATTCACCTTTTATGCATCACATACATTTCTAATTGAGACACTCATTACGAGATAAATTGTTCACCATATGCAGAATACGAAGATGCACTTCTGTATACATTATGGATAGTAAGTTTTGACTTTTTTTTAATGAAATATACTGATGAAATACTTCAGTATTATAACTATATTATTATAATATTTTTTTATAAATTAAATCATACATTTAATGTACAAGATTAAAAAGGCCATATATGAATAAATGAATCCATAGTACAAATCAAAATAACAAACTACAAAGTAATAAATAATATTAATATCCATAATACCTGATACAAATACTACATTACACCGTATGTTGGACCCCTTATTCATATGTTGCTTCTGTACTGCAGTGCCGTCTGTGCCTCAGTAAGGATGATATCCACATTGTCCTTCCTGTCAGAACCTTTTGTAGAGACTCCTCTATACCCACCTACACAAAATCAATTATACGTTGACATGTAGACAATAAAAACAACAAGGTCATCCCTAGATTGCTTGTTTTCTATATCTCCTAATGAGCTGACCTAGGTGGATCTGAGCATCCAGCCTTATATAAGGATGTGACACTCTGAAATACAACGAGACGTTGTCGCATGCACAACTTCAATCGCTAGGAGCTAGGGTACCACATGTGTCATCCGATACCAAATGATTAAGGTAATTGTCATACACGGAACCCACATCTCTGCAGACCATAGTAGGAGGAGCATAAATGAAGGAGTCTCTGGGAACAAATTGCATGTAGTCGAACAAGCGCATTACACACTCAAGCAGATACGGATACATCAGACGTGACCACAAGTCAACCATCTAAAGTAGAAGTCTATGTTATCCAATGGGCGCGTCTAACGATGATCTACGTGCGCTTGAAAGTGTATATCATCTGCTATCATACGATCAAGATACATTCTGGCTCAGTTGCATGATTCTGTCTAAGCGGGACAAATGCACAAGCATGATGCATATCCTCAATGTTGGTCGAGACATATGACCAATCGAATATGCATAGGAAGTGCTTGAGGATTCACGTCTGAAAATGGTACATATTGTTACACCCCAAAATTTGCCCCAACTTTTTGCTTTAGTTGGCTGTCGCTTCATTGCATTCATAGCATTAGCATCTGCATACCATAGTCCATGAACAGGGGATTGAGAGGTGTGTGCTTATCAAGAGAGGGCTATCAAAGGTCTAAGCCTATTCAAGGGGTTATATTCAGGTCATCAAGTGGTTTTAAATCCATGGTTATGGGTGGAGAACATTGTGAGAACTCATGGGAGACCTTGAGGTTCATTTTGAAGCTTATGTCAATCATTATATCAAGTGTGTGAAGCCACAGTCAAGATTGGTGCAATTAGGGTTTTCGCCTGGTCAACCCTAAGTCAACAGTTAAACTGAAGGAGATTAAGACTCAATTCCAAGTCTTTATGATCATGTGATGTTGTGTTGAGACACGCCAAAGATTATTCCAAGATCATTTCATCAATATCCAAGAGTGTGAGAAGTTGCTAGGCTAAGGTTGCTATGTTTGACAGTGTAAAATCCCTGGTTTAGTGCCTAACTTCAAGACCACATAATTCAAGATGCAAGCCTCATCTCATCTTGATATCCACATGAGACTTGTAGAGCATGTTCATACCTTTAATTTGAGTATTAGAAGTCATTCATTGGATTTCTATAACTCAAGTTATGAGGCAGACAAGTTACAGGTCCTCAGATGAATGTGATTTTTATCGTTAAAAGTCAACCAACTTCCAGGACATTTCTGAGCTATAAGGATGTTTCTCCTTAATCCTTGGCCAACATGAATGTTGTTCCTCATGATCTTATCTTTCCAAAGAGTACTATAAGTCCTCCATTGGATTTGTAGAACTCAAGTTACAAGCTTTGCAAGGCAGAGGTATTTTGGGAAACTTTGATTACAGGTCATAAAATTACAGGTCAAGTTCACCATTTTGCATAACTCAAATAGAATTTTTTCCAACATGAAAGTTGCTCCAAATGGGGTCATTTGGTCAACTAAACCTCAAGTTGTCAATGGGCTAGCTTGTGGTTGAAGATTGGTGAAGGAGACTTTATGTAAAAACATGTGAAAATCCAAGTTTGGGGTCTTGTCAATTTTTAACCAAATATTGTCATATTTGTGCATTTTCTGATTGCAAATTCTATTTTAAGAACATTGGTGACAAAATCAATTGCAATTGATACATGTTTTGTGGGGTATTTCAAGCTTTCTTCATGTTTAAGCAACATAATGGATCATAGCCATTGAGATAGAAACAAGGAGTAATTGTGAGCCATAGATCTTCCTTACATTACAAGGAATGGAATTGAATCAGAAACAAGGAGTTTTGACCATGAATTGAAGCATTTCCATGGGCTTCCATAAGCTTGAAATTCAAAAATCTAATTAAATGATTAAGCCATGTTTGGGGCCCCAATTAATCACAAACATATTCTATAAGTAATATAGAATATTTTCAGGTCAAGGTGGATGAAAATTGATGCAAGTTTGAGTCATTACAACTTTGAAAAAGTGGAGAAAAAAGTGAATTTCGAATTTGGAGTTCTACATCATTTCAAGGCAATTCAAGGTTCCAAATAGTTTCCACAACCTATCTTTGAGTGTTTCCGGGCAAAGAAATTGAAGGTTTAGTGGATATTCGAAGGTTCACCATAAGCATTTTTGGAGGTAATTTAATTTCAAGATAACTCATGATATAACCATCTTTATCGTGCCATTTTTGCATCTTTGTAATTCCCGCACATAGTAGAAGGATTTTGGTATCATTTGGAGAAGTTCCATGGAGTTTTAGTGTTCTTGAAGTTTTCTTGGATGCATTCGGTTTTGAGGAATTAGTGGTTAAAAGTGTGATTTGATAACATATTTGGATTCTACGCGAAAAATCACTCAAGATTGGTTTAAGAAAGTATTGATTTGGTGAAGAAAAGAATTATATGTGTGTTGCTTGATGATGAAGGGTGGTCGGAACGCATGAAGGTGGTGACCGGAGTCCATTTCCGGCGACTGGTAGGCTCAAGGTTGAAGAAGACTTGCGTGTCACTCTCACATCCAACGAATCAGCATACTAAACCAACGGACGTCCCAGATTAGAACACCTCACGGTCTTCCTTTGACTCACTTAAAATTCTGAATTGGACTTTGCTATCCACACACCCCTTTCAAGCCCAATCCAATACTGAACTACATTCTTGTGCTATTTACCACGCAGCTTTTTCATTTTCCATTGTTTTTTCCTTATTTTCATTCTTTTATGCTTGCTTGCTTTAATTCTGATCAAAATAGTAAAATTGCTCCTAAATTCTTGAGATTTTTACACAATAATCTTTTACGTGATTAGAGATTTTAGGAATTGAGAAAACTGATTTTGGATTTATTTTCAATTTGTTTGATTTTTTCTATTTTTAATAGTCATTAAAAATGTGAAACTGTACCATTCTTCTTGTGGATTTTTGTTGAGGTACCAAAACAACAAATAAACTCCTAATCTTATGTGGCATTGTTTTACACATCTTTATGGATTTAGGGGATTTTTCTATGGATTTTATAGTACCATTTTCATTGGTTTTGGATAGCAATTTGTTCATGCTCTATTTTGCCCTAGTTTTGGGGTACCCTTGAATGTTTGCCGTATGTTTAGGCACTTTCCTTTGGATTATTTTTCTACCCTTTGAAACTCTGATTAATAACACTTTGTAGGTACTTGGAGAATTTATTTGGCATTTTTAGATGCACTTTACTATTTTTTCCTTATTTTGCAAGTTAGATCATAATTTGGCACTTTCACTTGGACACTTGTATTGTTTTGACTCCAAAAGCCTTGTATTGCTTGTGTGATGGATATTATAGTGATTGCTTCATGTTGGGGACTCATTATAGGTCTTGTTTACCAATTGGTGGATGTTTATATTGTATGTAGCATTCCCATTTGATGCCTTACTTTCATGCTTGTACATCGTGATTCCATATGGTGGTGTATGTACCTTCTTTGCTTGTTTCTCTTGGTTCCTTGCCATTTTACTTTTGATATTCATTTGTGGCTTAGGTTTTATGATTAGAATATGTAACCCTATGTCCAATGACCTTGGTGTGTCATTTAAGGAAGTTTTAGGTCCCTCCTTTGGAGGTCTCTAAGGCATGCCTAAAGTGGTGAAACCTTGAGGACCTCTTTTGTATGTTTTGTGACTTGCTTTTTGTTGCATTTCTTCTCCTCTTCTCTTTGCATTTATTCATACTTTGTCTTGAGGTTGAGATGAGCTTATGGAGGCTCCTGCCCCACACATATTTCCTCCCTCACTTGCATTGCATCCTTACCTTCCATGTTTGCATTTCATGTTTGGATTCTTATAATTGTTTTCTTCTTCTCCTTTTGTCTTCCTTCCCTTAGGATTATCATTCCTTCTTGTGCAAGTTGGAATGTGATAGACATTAGGGTCCTAACCATGCATGATAACATTAGGTAGTTCCCTCCTAACCTCAACCATAGGATGAACTTTGCATGACAACTTTAGGGTTGGATTAGTTCCCCTTTAGTGCGTCCTTTCTCTTCTCATCTTCAAACATTCTTAAAACACTTAATAAAGATAACACATGTTGTACACTACGAGCCTTAAGCACTTGAGAAATGGTTGTTGGAGGGTCTCTCTTCAATATCTTGGGTGTTTAGTGTGGTACCCTTTGGGTGACATGCGACGCATTCACTCTTAAGTCCAAGTCTTTAGTGCAACATGAGTTACAAACAAAACTCAAAACACTTCTTCTTTAAAAGACTTCAAAAACAAACATCTAAATTCTTTTTGTCCTCTTGGACCTTTAATCCTTGGAAATCATTTTCATAAGGAGAGTTTTGTTAACTCTCGGTTCTACCGCAAACGGTAAACGCCTAAGTCTCCAAATATCGAGCTGCATACACCAAACTGCTAGAACCGTTTGTTAACCCTACTCGGGTTAAAACTTTTGAACCAAACATGTGGTCTTGTTAGCCCGAACTACGTTTTCTCTGATCTTTCACGCCATGTGAAAGTACGTAAGCACGAGATGCGATATCTCGGCGAGCAACCTTCCCCCATTACCCGTAGTTAGGCAAACTACGTTGACTCTGATTTCTCGTTCCATACGGGAATACGTAGGCATAGAACTGCTGTGTTCTGCCGAGTCATTTTCTTTTTCTTTTCAGACCAACCTTTTAGCATAGATAGATAAACCAACCCTTCGAGATAAACAATTAAGCGTGAATCCCATCGAGTACGATGGACGTGAGGGGTGCTAATACCTTCCCCTTGCGTAACCGACTCCCGAATCTAGACTTGGTTGCGATGACCTTGTCTTATACCTTCTCGTCAGATTTTTCCGATCATTTCCTTTCCCGTTCTGAGGGATAAATAACGAAAGGTGGTGACTCTTCTGTTTTGCCGACACCTTATTTTCGCAGTAGCGCCACATATGAATTATTAGTAACGGGGTAACACAAGTGGGAAATGATACACAAATAGTAAATAATGTGAATATATTACTGTCAACAACGTGCAACTAGTTTTCATCTATTTATCTTCCACATACAACCTTCAACTAACTTGGAGTATTGGTAGACTAAATAAGCGGTTCCCCAATTGTAACATCCACATATAAGATACATCTAAAAATATATATTATACATAGTGTAATTGATATTGAATAGACTTAAGAGTCTATCGACAATGATACATATTTATATATGTCCCAATGAAATAACATACATAAACAACACATGGTATACAAAGATGTTTAAGAAAACTAAGATCTATAATAGAGTTCACATAATCCACAGTAGAAGATCATAATTCAAAATGTCTGATTGCCAAAACTCATCAAGCAAGCTTATCCTTGTCTTTTACCTACAAGAAACAACCTAAAAAATAATAATAGTAAGATGAGATAATAATTTTAGTGAGCTTCTCTATCTTATGGATCCTCTCGGCTCTAAAGGGATCTCAATCTTTTCAGGATTCTATGATCCATGGAAACTAGAGAACGATCTCCGTATCAATGAGAAAATAGTATAATGTTTACCGTCTATTACCATCAATTTATATTGTACATAACAATTGAGACTTATGGTTATATTTATGGACTAAACGTGTCACTAGCCATTCTTTATGTCTATTATGCCTAAATTTTAGGTCTAGAGCATGACACCACTTCCATAGTATTGTCACATTACTAAATCTTTGATGTGGGACTAAACATTTGTTTCTTTTTTGTGTTATCAGTAGATTATTTAATAGTAGAAATAAGACACTACACTCACAATACACATAGAGCAATTAGCATATCCATAATATTATGTGTTTAGAGCAATTACCATAATATTATGTGGTTAGAGTATCACTCACCATTTTCTTAACACACTATTTATATTCTTAGCTAACTGGTCATCCATCACTCACTTATTTTCTTAATTCTTCAATGTGAGATTATAATTCATTTTTGCAATTAAGCAATACAATTTTACTTCGTAGACATCTACCACACATTTGGATTTTTTCACTCAAATAACCAAACTTCTACACTATAATTTCCAATCTATCCAACTTTCTAATATATTATCCAATCTACCCTAGTTTTGTATTTTTTTTATTTTTTTTTACAAGGGGGCGCCATGGGGGTTGGAGCCTCCCTTATAATTTGTATGGGGGCGCCATGGGGGTTGGAGCCACCCTACAAATTATAAAGGGGGCGTCATACCCATTAGAGTCTCCCTTATTTTTTGCTTGAATGTCTACCTATAGATTAAAATCCCACGAATTAAATATTATTAAAACTATAAGGGGGGCGCCGTGGGGGATGGAGCCCCTTCTTTAAATTATAAGGGGGCGTCGTGGGGGATAGAGCCCCTTCTTTAAAAAATAAGGGAGGCTCCAATGGGTATGGCGCCCCCTTTATAATTTGTAGGGTGACTCCAACCCCCATAGCGCTCCCATACAAATTATAAGGGAGACTCCAACCCCCATGGCGCCTCCTTGTAAAAAAAAATAAGAAAAATACAAAACTAGGGTAGATTGGATAATATATTAGAAAGTTGGATAGATTGGAAATTATAGTGTAAAAACTTGGTTATTTGGGTGAAAAAATCACACATTTGAGCATTGAGCAATGAGAATATCATCATATGTGGCTGGATTATTATAAATATATAGGTTCAAAATTATGCTTTTTATAATGATGCTACACTTAATTTTAGTCTTTACAAAAGCTTGAGACACAAGGTAATACAGTTTCTTGTTCAGTTTTCAATGCAAAATTTATATATGAAATTATTTAATTTGTATTACTAAATTCTCAATGTGGGACTAAACATTATTGTGTTGTCAATAGATATTCCATCGTAGAAATAAATTACTTCACTCTCCCAATACACATAGAATAATTAGGATACATAATATTATATGTTTAGAGCCGTTACCAAACACATAATATTATGTGGTTAGAGTATACGAAATGTAATATTAAACTAATTTGAAGTGGCACTACACATAGTCTTAGCTAAATGGTCAAAAATGGTCAAAACTTAAGATAGTAAAAAATTGGATCTTGCTAACTAGTGTCCTCAGGGCACTATTTAAACATTCAATATTAAGAAATTATTTTTTAAAAAATTCAAACACTTCAATTTCCAATGCACATTATTACACATCATTGAACATACTTTTATAAAAACTTATTATTTAAAGTTTTAAAAAGTGCCCCCGAAGACACTGGTTAGCATTTCCCTAAAAGAATTTAATTTAGCTCACACACTTTATATATGTCATTCACTCATTTTTTAAATTTTTCTATGTGGAGTTATAATTCAACATCTCATTTTTATTATTAAATAATATAATTTTAGTTTATTACTACACGTACAAAAATTAAGAGTTTTTTATTATAAATATTAAGAAATATAGTAACTGTACATAAAAAAAAGAAATTATGAATGATTTAATTAAGTTATTCTTTATTAATATTAAAAATATAAATTTATATAATTAAAAGAAAAGAAAATAATAATATTTAAAATATAATAAATTTATTGTACTTCCTAAAGCAAAGAGAATAATAAATATATAAAAATATAATAAATTTATTGATATTTCCTAAAGCGAGAACATAGGTGGTATGTATATTGATATTTCCTAAAGCAAGAACATAGGTGATATGTGATTGGAGTATTGAGCAATGAGAATATTTAATAAGGCTTTTTAAACTTTTTAAATTACTTAGACCATTAGACCATCTTCAACGGTGGTTCTTCCACTTATTTATAAACTGTATTACCTTATTGAGACTTAAGGTAGTACAAGCTTTTGTGAAGACTAAAATTACCTTATTGAGACTTAAGGTAGTACAAGCTTTTTGTGAAGACTAAAATTAAGTTGTTTGAAGTTGATTACGGGGACCCACTCTTATTGAGATTTAAGGTAGTACAAAATATAATTTATCTCCCACTTATTTATTTTTATCATTTAATCATATTTTTTCTTAATTTCCGATGTAAGATTATAATTCAACGCCTTATTTTTGGAAGGTTATAATTTTCATTACTAAATCCTCAATGTGGGACTAAACACTAGTTTTTTCATCAGTAAATTATTCAATTGTAGAAATAGGTTACTACACTCCCAATACACAATGAACAATTAGTACACATAATATTATTTTCAAGAGTAATTACCAAATACAATTTATATGGCTAGAGTATAAAAAATATATAATTAAACTAATTTGAAGTGGTACTACACTTAATCTTAACCAACTGGTCGAGACTTAAGATAGTACATAGTTTAACTTAGCTCACACACTTTATATATATATTTCATTCACTCACTTATTTTTTTAATTCCTCGATGTAGGATTATAATTCAACATCTTACTTTTGTTATTAAGTAATATAATTTTATTTTGTTGACATCTACCAGACAAAGAAAAATTGTCAATGTTATGTGATTGGAGCATTGAACAATTAGAATATTCTATGAGGCCAGATAATAAATACAATAAATTTTAAACTATTTAAAATGGTACTACACACAACCTTAATCAATCGCTTGAGATATAAGGTAGTACAATTTTTTATTTAATTTTGTTGCAGAATTCATATATGTAATTCTCTAACTTATACTCTTAACTCCTTAGTTTGAGACTAATATTTAGCTTTTTTTTTCTTTTGGTGTCATCAATATATTATTCAATTGTATAAATCTTTATAGACGTAAAAGCAATTAGCATACACATGATATTATGTGTTTAGAGCAATTATCGAATACACGATATCATGACGTTAGAGTATACAAAAATTAATATTAAACTACTTTTGAGTGGAGAATACTTAGTCTTAATCAACTCCTAAGGTAATACAAAATTAAATTTATCTCACACACTATGTTTTTTTAGGCAGAAAAACTAATTATATAAAAGTGAGAAAACAAATATAAAAGAGGGAAGACAAGAACCAAAATTCTCAAAGAATTAACACATACGAAAAGAAGGAATACCTAATAGGTTAGGAACTAAATTGTCAAAACAGACACTAAAACTTCATTCCACCAGACAAAGTCTTAAATTGTAAGATTTAATGAGACTAGACCACCAGACAAAGTCTTAATTGTAAAATCTAATGAGACTAGAGCGTCTCCATATTAATTCTCTTCTCTAAATATGTGAGTTAAGCAAAAATTCATATTCTCAATTCTATGAAGACAATTACTCCATCTATTTTTGAGAGTCCAACATTATTAATAGCAAGATGAACATTATTAATAGCCAACTACACAATCCTAGAGTCTATTTCAATCCAAATCCTAGAGTCTATTTCAATCCAAAAAATTTTTCAATTCCTTTTGAATGCCAATGCCGCACGGACTCCTAGCAAAGTGAGATTATAATTCAATGTCTTATTTTTGGTATTAAGTAATACAAATTTACTTTATAGACATCTACCACACAGAGAAAAATTGTCTATACAAATTTAGTTATAGACATCTACCTAACAAAGAAAAAGTGTCGAGCAATAATGTTATGCAATTGGAGTAATGCTATGTAATTGGAGTATTGAACATTGAGAATATCATATGTAGTTAGATTATAAATTATACATTATAAATATAAATAAATTCAGATAAATTTAAAATTTTAAATAATGAAGTCTTAACCCTACACTTGAGACATATGATAGTACAAAATTTAGATTTGTTTCCAATGCTGAATTTATATATGAAATTCTTTAATTTATTTTCCTAACTCCCCCTTGTGGGACTAATATTTATCTTTTTTTTGTGTTATCAGTATATTATCCAAGAGTAGAAATAGATTACTACACTCTAAATCTAAATACAAAGAGCAATTATTATACACATAATATTATGTGTTTATAGCAATTATCAAACACATAATATTATATGGTTAGAGTTTTTTTTAACTAAATTAAGAGCATCATGTCATCAAGGTTGACATGATAGTAAAAACTATGAAGAAGTTTTGAATCATTTCAGAAATCTGTAGAGAAAAATAAACATGAGAGTCAATCTAACGAAAACATAATATAGCTTAAAGCTAATGGATTATTATTATTATACATAACATAAGAAAAATTACATTGAAATATATCTAATATAGTGCTGAAGCAGAACCCGACGGAGTCATGGATTGGTGTACTGAGGGGGTGCAACTGTGTCTGCATGATGTTGTGGAGTGTAGTATACTTGTTCTTGCTTAACTCCACTACATTCATAACCATAAATAGTCTGATGAATATTTAGACTTTGAGGCAAACTCACATATTGCTGCTGAAATTGATTGGATGGTATTTGAACAAAAGCAGGATTTGATGCCACTGGAGTTTTATAAACTGGGTAGCTGAAGTTGTTGGCATGATTGTGGTGCATAAATTGGGCAGGATTATGAATATAGAGAAATTGATGTTGCTGGTTTTTATCAGATACTTCACTTTTGATATTATCCTGCAAAGTGGTACCATCATCAACTTCTATTGGAGAAAGATTAGCAATAGAAGAATATTTAAACATGTTGTCCTTCTCTTCCACCGGCATCGAATAATCGATATCAATCAAATGCTCTTTAACACTAGTAGTATTAGTATTTTCGACGCGGTTGCCGGAAGTTATACTAACATGATCATCATCATCGTCAAGGTTGAGCAGGCAATTATTATCAACCACCGCGGCAGAATCAGAAAGGACTCGCGACAGAATACCTGAGTTGTTGAGAGCTTCCACAAACCATGTTTGATCGTCTGAGTGATCATAGTTGCCCATGGAAACAGCGGTTTCTGGTTTGGATAAAAACAGGAACAATCTGAGTCGAGAAGGTGAAGGTGAAAGGTTTGAAGACAAACGATCGTATTCTTCGATCATGTTCTGGAGGTCTTCGTTGGTGGAAACAGTGATGAGATTATCGAGGTCTTCGTTGGGAAGATGGTACTTGAGAGTGAAAGGTTTTCTTCCGTGAAGGAGTGTCTGAGAGAGATGAGAACAGATGTGTGTTAAGGAAGAGCCGCGGTCGACAGCGACTATGCGGGTGTCACCGCCGATGTAGAAGAGTGAGTTGTGGAATGGCGTGATGTGGCCGCCGTAGCTGCACAGGAGGCGGAGCTTGGAATCAGGATACGGTTGTTTTTGAGATAAGGGAAGGGATGGATCCATTGCAGATTAGTTGAATCAATTCTTATCATCCTCATCATCACATATAGGCTAGCATCGTTGCAAGGATGATTCATTGAAGTAAGCATAATCACATGCAGAGTTTTGGATTTCAAAGTTACAAACTTCAATGAAGTTGGGAATGAAATTACTTGTGCGTTGGGATTGATCATCCCCCAACACACGAGGGTCTGCTTAGGAATAACAGAACCCAAGGGAGCAACTATTGGGGGAGACTAACATGTACTATGTATAATTGTTGCATATTCGTGGTTGCACTGCATGTTGAAAATTGTACAACACAGAAAAAGAAGTATTGATTGAGTGTCTACACAATTAAAAATGAATGGCAAAAAAAAGTCTCACTGAAAAGTAGAGTCCTTGGGCAAATGTGTTGTTCGCCTCCTCCGTAAGGGCCTGTGACATTAAATAGCGAGAATTTCTTATCCCATTTTTTAGAGTTCTTAAGCACTATGTGTTTCTGAAAATACCCTTCAGTTTTTGAAGATGTATTTTAGGATGCATTTTTTTTTTACTTAAAGTTGGTTTTTTCTATAGCTATATCTATGAAATGTTTTTGTTTATATAGTTCCTGAACAAATCAGAATACATTCGCGCCAGAGTCTTTTATTCTTCATTTTTCAATTCCTCACTCTCATACTCTCCAAACTCTCTCAATCCTAAAAAAAAATTTCACCAAACTTAATTGTTTTCAACCAAGTTCGACAAAGAACATTCATCTCAACGATCAAGACACTCCAACTCATTCAAAGTTCGATATAATTGGTAAGTTTTTGAGTTTCAGAGGTATTTTCGGTAAACGAGTTAGAATATAGTTTTAGTAGTAGAAATCGTTAGATAGTTTTAAAAACATAGTTTAGAGACAATGTAGATATTGTTTAATGGCTGAAACGAACAATCAGGGGTTGGAAAAACATTGTTTAGAAACAATGTAGGTATAGTTAGACCGATTTTTTAAAGGAAGGGGCGCCATTGCCATTGATGTTGGAGTTGCAGGAAGTTCCGAAGCTACATCTATGGAACAAATTAACGTTAGGACAATTTTGTAGATACAACTCCAAAACAAATCAAACTTTCTGACTTCTGACTTCTTCCGTAGATATGTTAGCATTGTTGCAAGGATAATTTATTGAACTAAGCACAATCACATGCAGAATCTTGGTTTTCAAAGTTACAAACTTCAATGAACTTGGAAATGAAATTATTTGTCCCTTGGGATTGATCATCCCTTAACACACGAGGGCCTGCTTAGGAATGGCACAACCCACGAGAGCAACTATTGGAGAGACTAACATGTACTATGTATGATTACCTTGCAATCAAATTACTTTTTTTTTTAATTTTAATCTTACAAACTACTAGTAATATATAATCATTTTACAGCTTTGTCATAATGGAATTAAAAATCATTTGAATAATAATAAAAGTGGACGACAGAAAAATCAGAATAGCATGAACAAATCTACAACTAGCATTAATGGTGGAAACGAGCATAGTATCTCACACGGTAGTGGGGGACAATAGTGGTCCCCATAATAAAACACAACCTAAACAAAATATGGAGACAACTCAAAACGTGGCAGATTTTAATCCTAGGAAACATCTGGTAGTGGCAAGTAGGAAAGAATGTAGCAATAATAAGAGAGAGATCCGGGGAAGACACGTGGAAGGCGTTAAAAAGTTGATTTTAAAGGGAAAACTTCAAGCAATTAAATGAAGAAAGCTGGGGAATCGGTGGAATTAATAGAAGAGTGTTGCACCCCAAAATTTGCCCAACATTTCTTTACCTAGCTTATGTTTCATTTCATTCACATTAGCATTATCATTTGCATTTCATTGACATGTGTGCAGGAGATCAAGAGGTATGATTACCAATCAAGGGATATACAAAAGTTTGAAGCTAGCTAAGAAGGTTATTCAAGTGTTCAAGAGTTGATATCCTTGTCAAAGAAATTAAAAGATCCCTAGAGAGACTGGTTGAAACCAAGAGTGTGTGCCTCCCAACTTGAGAGTTGTGGGAAGTCATCAGATGATTCTGAAGCCATGGAGTTAGACTTGAGGTCTTGAGAGAGCTCATGAGAAGTGTTGAAGGTTACTT
The DNA here is from genome assembly GCA_963859935.3 of Lathyrus sativus. NCBI lineage: Eukaryota > Viridiplantae > Streptophyta > Magnoliopsida > Fabales > Fabaceae > Lathyrus > Lathyrus sativus. Next base: position 717,038,428 of record OZ012741.1, read on the forward strand.
TGAGGCCTAGACAGGTCATTGTGCAAGGTTAAGAAGACTCAGCCATGAGTGGTGCAATTAGGGTTTAACTGGGTCAACCTTAGGTCAACTGATGATTTGAAGGAGGTTGAGACCTAACTCAAAGGCCATGTGATCATGGATTGATGCATTGAGATTCTATAAGGATGATTCCAAGGTCAGCTCATCATGATTGAAGAGTTTGAGAAGCTTCAGGCTAGGGTTTCTAAGGCTTGACAGTGTAAAATCCCCTAGTTTGACCCCTATCTTCAAGGCAATTTAGCTCAAGATGTGATTGTTATCTCATCTTGCCCCTAACATGAATGTTGTAGAGCATGATCTTAGCTTTAATTTGAGTGCTATAAGTCCTTGATAGGATTTGTAGAACTCAAGTTATGGCTTTGGCAAGTTACAGGTCATCTGAGGTATGTGAATTTTGGAGCTTGAAAGTTGTCCAACTTGCATGAGACTTTTGCCCTAGAAGGATGATTCCTATGAACTTTTGGTAAACATGAATGTTATTCCTTATCCTCTTAGCTTTCTAGAGAGTACTATAAGTCCTTGATAGGATTTGTAGAACTCATGTTATGGCTTTGACAAGTCAAGGGCATTTTGGTCATTTGGAGATCATAGGTCACTTCAACCATAAGGCCATAACTCCTATTTCCAAGCTTCAAATGGGAAAATGTTGAACATAAAACTTGTTCAAAATAACGTTTTAAGGCTAGTCAATAGGTCATGAGATGGTGGAAGTGCTTGTATCTCAAAGTTGCAAAAATGGCCTAAAATAAGGGTATAAGTTAAATGAACCAAAGTTGGAAATTGATATTTTTGATCTACATGTCCAAACCAAGGCATGTAATATGTCATTTTGACTCTAAAACACATTTTAAGAACATTGATTTAGCCACATTTTTTAATTGAAGTTTAATTTGTGGACTTGCTTTGAATAGTAGTTACTTACATCATAAGTAACATTTGCCAAACCTAAGTTCAAGGCATAATCAAGGTACCTTGCAAGCCAAACACTTCCAAAATGTCATGAGGGGAGAAATTGGAAGGAATTGAGAGTGATTTTAAGCTGTTAGCAGAACTATGCATACCATGGCATGTGATTGAAATTCTCATGGCATGAGATATTGAAATACTCATTAGAAGGATCTAGAGCCTTCTAGATCATCCATACATGGCCTATATATTGAGTAGAGGTGATCCAAGGCCAAGGTTGGTGATGATTGAAGGAGAGAGCAGAGATTGAGTTTGGAAAATTCTTGCTTGCAACTGAATTCGGTTGCATCATTTCACTCACTTTCCATCCATTTTCTTGATTGCAATCTCTTCCATGGATGCTAGGGATTGATTCCAGATCATAATCAAGGGAAATTCGTGGCTGATTGGTGTTCTTGAGCTCAAATTTTTCCATCTGCAACTCAGAGTTGGTTCCAAGAATTGAAGCCATTTCAATCAATTATATTGCATACATAAACTTGGAAGTGATTCACTGAAGGAGTCTGGAGCATTTGAGGGCTTGATTTGAGGTCTTGCTACTTCTGTGCACGCGAAATTTTCAGGTTGGTAACCTTCAATCTCTGGCTCGTTTTAGTTAGAATTAAGAGGAATTAGGATGTTAGATACATTGTAGAATGGTGTAGGAAGGATTTCAGACCATTAATTTGAGAATTAGTGACCAATTAGGGATGTTACCATTTTCGGTTGAGAGTTGGTTCTTGCGAATCTTGGGGTTTCAGAGTGAATTAATGGTATGAGTGAGTTCCTTGTGAAATTTGGGACAAGTTTGATCAAGGAATCGTGGCTTATGGTGGACTCTATGGCAAACTAGGGTTGTGAGAAGATGACCGGAGAAAGTCACCGGCGGTGGTTTTGGGCGCGCAGGTGGCCTGAGTTGCAGAAGTTTGAATTGGGGAAGATGATCCCTGAGCCCTTGGATCATGGTTTGACTTGGACTGGGAACTTCATCCAACAGCCACGCGTGCTCCTCAGTTTGTGAAGAGTCTGAACTTTAATGAAACGATGCGTTTCATTTATTTGCTGATTTGGGCTTAATGCATTAGTTGATATCTGCACCCCCCTCATGGCCCAATCCATGGAATGAACTGATTTCTCTTTCTATCTGCACCGTGTGCTTGTTCATTTTATTTTGATTTTTTTTATTTTTTCATTTTATTCATGGTTCTTGATAAAATCATAAAAAATGGAAAAATAATTCAACTGACCCCATTCTTTTTGCATTGGATTCATGATAGGATCTAGTATTTTTTAGATAAAAAATACTATTATTTCATGCATTTTCTTATTTTATGGGAATTTTTACATTTTAATTGATATTAAAATAGTCATGTTTGATACTTGATATTGTGGAATTTTGTGTGATCATGTGATGATGATTTTGATCTTGATTTTTTGTGAGTAGTTAGCATAGATATGCATGCTCCCCATAGATTTTTCTAACATTTTTGTGATGAACATAGGTGGTAGTTTAGGTTGAAACCTTTAGATGCTCCATTTTTAGGGTTTATGGTTGATACCTTGTGATTTAGATTTATTTGTACAACTAGGTGGGTGATTCAACCTCTGATTTTTGTAGGATAGATTCATGATTGAATTAGGGTCCCTTAGGAATTTTTGTAGGATTTTTCAAGGTAGTTTACTATTTTTGCTTGATTTTAGTTTAGGTGCTAGTTTTAGATGATTCTGAGGCACTAATTCAACTAGATTAACTTCTTTAGTTCCCTTAGATTAGGGTTTTGCTTTGCTTGCTCTTGGATGATGATGAAGGCAAGTTGAAGATGCATTGGATTGCTTGAAGAGGCTTGGATTTGAAGATCTTCCCTTCTTTTGGTGTAGTTTGATTAGGTATTAAGATTAGGGTTTTGTAGGCAGAGCTTCTAGATAGTTCTCTTTCTTCATAAACATGGAATATGTTGATCAATTCCATTATTCCCTATGATGTAAGGTCCCTTGTAAAGGCCTCATCCCTTCTTTGGTAGGATGTGTGGCTCTTTGCAAATTGGTAGAACCTTTGAGGGTCCTTTTCTCTGATGATAGGATGCTTAGTGGTGACCTTTGGTCTTCACTCTGCTACCAATCATCCAAACTTTGCTCTTGATGGATGCATCTCTCTCCCTTGTTAGAGGATGGAGTTACTTGCTTGAAGAAGATTGAAGGATGAAGTTGGTACTTCTTTGTGTTTGAAGACTACTCTGAGAAGCTGAAGCTTGTAGATGAAGAAGAACTAGTTGATACTGGAAAAGAAGAGAGAGTTGAAGTTTGAAGACCAAGTTGACACTTGTGAAGAAGATCAAATTGAGATTGAGTGAAGAGCTGAGGCTTGAGGAATAAAGGATAAGTTGACACTTATGTTGATGCATTGAGAGCCTGAAGGAGTCAAGATGATACTTGCAGCTAGGGTTGAAGCCTGAAGGTGGAATTGACTGAAGAGCTGAGGCTTGGAGAAGAGGGAATAAGTTGATACTTATGTTTGATGTGTTAGAAGCCTGTAGAAGCAAGTTGACACTTGCTATTGAAGATGATAGCCCTGAAGAGCTGTTGAAGACTGAGGACTGGACTGCTGTCAAAGTTGGTTTAGTTGCAGGAGTGGTTGATCTGTTTTCCTTTCTGTATTGATGTGACTTGTGTGATTTGCTTGATGCATTAGAATAAGTCCATATCTAGACTGATGTAAGCTAGGAGCATGATTGCATTAGAGGTTGAGTTGCTCCCTCTGCTTGTATTTTTACTGTGTGGCTTTGCTTGCGGGTATTCGGTAGAGCCCAGCTCCCTTGCCTATGTGGTTTGAGTTTGCTTGATAGCATCTTATTTCCTCTGTATGATTACAGTTACTCTATTTTGCTTGATGGCATTTTATTTTTCTGTATGATTGCAGTTATTCATATCTGGATTGAGGTTGAGATGAGCTTGTGGAGGCTGATGCCCCGCACACCTTTCCTCCCTCACTTGCATTCCATGCATTTTACTGTTTACTGTTTCAGCTGATGCTTTACCTGTTTCTGTCTATCATTGATATGATCCCCTAGGACTCTCACTTCCTTTGATAAGGAGGTGATGATTAGAACTTTAGGTTGAAACCTATGCATGACAACTTCTAGGAGTTTCCTGTTTCAAACTTCCACCATAGGATGAATCCTTGACATGACAACATTAGGACTTGATAGTCTCCCCTTAGTTGAACCTGTTCGCTCTCTTCTCATCTCAAAACAAATTAAAATACAGTAATAAAGGTTAACTGACGTCGTACGTTACGAGCCTTAAGCTATCTAAGAAAGGATTGTTGGAGAGTTTCTTTTCAACAATCTGGATGTTTAGTATGGCACCTTTTGGGTGACATGCGACGCATTCACTCTCAGGTCATAGTCTCTAGTGCGATATTGGTTGCAAACATCCATAAAAAATAGTTCTTCCGTAAAAGACAGAAAACAAACTTCAAACCTTTTTGCCCCGTAGGCCAATAATTCAAAGGAAGCTTTTCTGAAGAAAAGAGTGTCGTTAACTCCCAGTTCTATCGCAAACGGTAATGCCTAAGTCTCCAAAGGTCGAGCTGCGTACACCAAACTGCTGGAACTGTTTGTTAACCCCACTCGATAAAAACAGATGAATCTGAATTCCCGTAATCCGTATTATCCCGAACTACGTAAGCTCTGATCTCTCAAGCCTGTTGAGAGTACGTAGGCACAATACTGACGTATTGGCGAGCCACCTTCCCCGTAACCCGTAGTTAGTCGAACTACGTTGACTCTGATTTCTCATTCTCTGATGAGAATACGTAGGCATAAAGCGCGACGCTTTGCCGAGTCATTTTCTTTTCTTTTTAAACCAGCCTTGATAGGTAGATAGATAAAACCAACCCGTCCAGTAAACATAACAAGCGTGGATCCCATCGAGTACGATGGACGTGAGGGGTGCTAATACCTTCCCCTTGCGTAACCGACTCCCGAACCCAGACAATGGTTGCGATGACCTTGTCTTATACCTCTTCGTCAGGTTTTTCCAATCGTTCCTTTCCCGTTCCTAGGGATAAATAATGAAAGGCGGTGAATCTTCTATTTTGCTGGCACCTTATTTTCGCGGTAGCGACAGCTGGCGACTCTGCTGGGGACTCTAATAGTTTCCTGGGATCCAACGTCCCTTATGCGAGTCAGTTTGGGGATCCAACGTCCCCTACGAGAGCCGATCCTAGCGCTTGTATGATTACTTGTTGGGTTGTGTTTATTTATCGCATTTTATTTCCTGCATTTTATTTTCAGTATGATATGATTATCTGTGCTGTTGCGGGAGGGGCATTCTGATGAGTGAGAAGCCAGACCCAGGCTTGAGTGTACCTAGCATTAGTTGTGGAAATTAGTGGGCGCGTGCTTGCTTTGCAGGCACTAGTGTCTCATGAAATCCACGCTCAGACGAGGTTCTCCCGGTTGACTTCTTTTTCAACCCTTTGGGTTGAGGGGGTTGTTGGTTTGGAGGATTGTCGACTCTGGGGACCGATCATTTGGGATTCAGCTAAGTGAGGCCGCTTCAGGAGCTGGTGATGCCACACCTTCTGGGTATCGTATCACCCCTATTGAAAGTTTGTGACGCTGATGACCGCATAGGATGCCGAACTTGTGTCAGTTTAGGTCCATACCTGTGAGCAGGGTTGGGTTTGTTGCAGGAAACCTTAACCTTCAGATTACCTGGTTTTCTTGATAGTGAATCAGTTTTGTGGGTACCAGAGGTTCTCATCATCAGATATATGTTTGTTCTTGACAGAGCAGATTTATGGTCCTGTATCAGAGGTCCTCATTATCAGAGATGTTTGTTCTTGACAAGAGCATATTCATGGTCCTGTATCAGAGGTCCTTATTATCATATATTTGTTCTTGACAGAACAGAGTTATGGTCTTGTGACAGAGGTCCTTATTATCAGCTATGTGTGTTCTTGATAGAGCAGATTTGTGGTCCGACACCAGGGTTTTCTTCTTATCAGAGATATTGGTTGTTCATGACAGAGCAGTATTGTGGTTTTGTTGATACAGAATCTTCGCAGCACAGTCGTCTTGATCTCCTGCTGCATGATTGCATTTTACATCGCTTTGCATATTCATTTGCATTTCATTAACGTGTGTCTGTGTTGTAGGTACTGTTTCCCCCGGTTCAGGTTTTCTTGCCTTCTACTGTGCTATCATGGGTTCTTTGAGGAAGACTGTGGCTTACAAACTCCCCACTCCTGATGTTGTTTAGCTGATCGGTTTGATCGCTTTGGCAGATGATTATGTGAAAGATGAATTCAGAAAGTCTTACGGTAAACTGCTTGGATTGGTTCGTAAACCCTCTGCGTTTGAGTTGAATGGGTTGCACGCCCTGCTGCACTTCTACGATCCCCCATTGAGATGCTTTACTTTCCAGGATTTTGTCCTCGCACCTACACTAGAAGAATATGTTGATTTGTTAGGTGTGTCTATCAAGAGTCAGATGCCTTTTGTTCATATGGATGCTGAGCCTAATCTGGCTAGTCTAGCTCCCTCACTTCATCTGGACGCCTCCGAGTTGGAACAGGTTTCCCGGTTTCTCCTTGCAGTTCTTAGTGGGAAAGGCTCAGCAGTGCGCCAAAGACGGATGTTGGATCGTGTTCAACGCTATTCTCGCTCTTTGCATATACGACATCATTCTGTTCCCTAATATGCCCGACTTTATAGACTTCGACGCCTTTCACATCTTTGCATCAGGGAATCCAGTCCCTACATTGATTGAAGATGTTTACCATTCCGTCCACTACAAAAACGAGAACAGAAGGGGCAAGAATGTCTCGTGTTGTGTGCCCCTATTCTATAGATGGCTTGATAGTCACCTACCCAAGAAGGGTCCCTTTGCTTCCTCTGCGGCCACAACTGAGTGGTCTGAGCGTTTGATGAGTCTGTCAGCGGAGGATATTGACTGGTTTGATAGAGATAGGTTGGGTATCGAGATTATATTCAGCTGCAGCGGGTTTCCGAACGTGCCTTTGATAGGCAGGAAGGGTTGTATAAACTATAATCCATCTCTGCTGATCCGACAGTTTGCTTATGCTTTGAGAGCTCCGCCGAAGGATGAAGAGGTACAGGAATCTCTGTACCTCACTGGTCTTCCGGAAGGGGATATGTTATCTAAGCTTCAGCGCGCTTGGAATGGTATCAGTAAGCGGGGAAAACCATTGCTGGGGAAAAGTAATAGTCAAGCCTACGCTCCGTATGTGACTTGGATCAGAGCTAGAGCAGATGCTATAGGGATGCCTTTTCCTCCTGCCAAGCCAGAAAGCCCTTCAGTGATCGAAGAGCCTACCACCGTGCTTATTCAGCAGCATAATCAGGTGCTAGCTGAGCGAGATAAGCTGAAAAAGGCAAATGAAGAACTGGAGAAAGAATTGGCGCAACTCAGAAGCGAGATAAGCGAATCCGTTCATTCCTTCAAGAGGCAGACCGAGCTGGTGAACCAGCTGGGGACAAATTTGACTAAGCAGATAGCCAAGCGCGAGCGCATGGGTCGAGACTTCAAAGCTGTCAACGATGTACTGGCCACTAAGAAGCAGCACTTGGATGAAGCGTATCGGAGAATATCCAAGTTTAATCAGCATTGGAAGGCCGCCCTAGCCAACAGGAAAGAACGGGAGGATAAGCTGAAGCAACAGATCTCCAAGCTGAAAGCCCAAGTGAAGGCTAGTGAGAAGAGGTTTGATGAATAAACCGCTCGCAGATATGCCGCCGAAGGCCAGCTCAACAAAGCTCTCGCTAACCTGAAGGAGCGCAAACTGACGTTTGAGTCCAAGAAGCAGAAGCTAGAAGATTGTTTCGGCGAAGGAGCATGGGAAGATTCGGTCGAAGGTCTTTAGTACACCATTGTGCAGAGGGAGTTACTCGTCGAATGGTTGCTCACTCGGCCTGATCATCCAGAAACGAAGGGGTTGTTAGAAGAGTTTCGCGATGTTGCACCCTAAAATTTGCTCAACCTACTTCACTTGGTTTATGTTTCAATTGCATTAGCATTTGCATAAAAAGTCATGTACATAGTCTAATCATTTGCATAGCATAGCAAGCCATCCAGCAAGGGACCAAGTACTATTCTTATCTCTATGAGCCTATCAAGAGATTCTTATTCAAATTCAAGCCTAGCCAAGTCATCAGAAAGAAATTGAAACCTAGAGAAGTCAGTGGACCAAGCAGTGGATCTCTCTCCTATCTTGAGTGTATTTGAAGATCATCAAAGAAGTTGTGAGCTGTGAATTGAGCATGGAGGGTATATAGACATCATGGAGGACCTATAGGGTCATTTTGAAAGTGAGACAAGTCATTGATGTGATCACAAGAGTTGCAGTTGAAGACAGTCAACTAGGGTTTCATCTGGGTCAACCCTAGGTCAACCCTAGGTCAAATGATTGATTGAAAGGCATCAAGGTCTATTTGAAAGATGTGGGGTTCATAATTTGACATGTAGATATGGATGTGGTGTTGTGCCAAGGAGAAATCAAGATAAATCAAGAAGGAGAGAAGTTTCTAAATTAGGGTTTCTGTGTAAAATCCCTTAGTTTAGGTCAAACTTCCAAGCAAGATAATTCAAAATGCAAGCCTCAAATGGATCCTTGGCAAACATGAGACTTGTATAGGATCTCAAGACCTTTAATTTGAGTGGTGGAAGACATCAAGGAGATTTATAGAACTCAAGTTATGGTTCTTGCAAGTTACAGGTCATCTGAGGCATCTGAAATTTTGTCTGTGAAAGTTACTTGTCTTCCAAGCAACTTTTACCCCTCAATGAGTTTTCAAATGGATTTCTGGTCAACATGATAGTTGTTCCTCATGATCTTAGCTTTCTATAAAGGTATAGTATGCCTTCATCTGATTTGTGGAACTCTACTTATGACCTTGGAAAGAAAAGGGTATTTTGGTCATTTGAGAATTATGGGTCATTTCAAGCATGTGCCTAAAACTCATACAAGGAAGCTTCAAATGAAAAACTTCACAACATCAAAGTTGTTCCAAATGACATTTTGAGTATAGAAAAGTGGTCATGGAAGTTGGAAAATGCTCATAGCTCAAGATTGCAAATTTGGTCAATTAAAAGGTGAATTTAATGAATAAAAGTGACCTAAAAATGAGATTTTGCAATACATGTCCAAATGGGATGAAATTATAGGTCATTTTGATTGGAAATAATGTTTTGAGAACATTGGCAATAGTGGATTTTTGAGTTTAGTTCAAAGTTTGAGAGTTATCATGGCTTGCTTATGATTAAAGTGACACATGCCAAAACACAAGGGATTGGTGTACAAGAAGTTTCCAACAAGTTCTAGATGTTTCCATGGGCATCTATATAAACCCTAGAACACATTCAATGCAGGGTTACACTTCATTTTGATCAAAATCCCATAGTTTCATTCTCTCTTGCATTTTTGCAAATTCATCCAAACTCTCTCAATTCCTCATCATTCTTCAAAGTTCTTGATCCTATCATACTCCATATCCATCATAGATCACATTGCAAGCAAGATCCAAGTGTATTGGTGCAAGAATCGTGTGTTGCAAGTTCATTATTCAAATTGCAAAAAGAATTGGTTACAAGAATCCAAAGCCTTTGAGCAAGCACAAGTGCATACAAAATCAAGATCTTGGTCTATTGATTGCTATTGGAGCATTGCTGAATTTGAAGTGGAGATTTCATCCATCTATTTTCAACTTTACACCAGGTTGGTATTTCTATCGAATTGGCTTGAATTAGGTAGTAGGATAGAGAACCACTAGGTTAGAACTGTTAGGAATAAGTAGATGATCAATTCCAGTGAATTTGAGAGCATTTCATGGAGTTTACCATTGGAGCACACCAACTGTTTGGACTTAGAACTCTCTTGATATTGAGTGCTAGCACTAGTTCTTTAGCTTATGGTAATCAGTGATGTTTGGTGGTTGTTTTGATGCCAAGAAATTGGAGAAAGAAGAAGTTGAAAGTTGGAGTATTATGGAAGAGTATGCTATCGGGTTTGGTTTTCTAGGGCGTGTTAGTGAGAATTAGTCATATATTATTGTTCAGCTTGAGAATTGGAGCAACTTTGCTGTTTATAGAACTGGATTTCATGGAGAAACGAGAGAGAACGAGGAAGATGAAGAGTGCTACATGAAGCTTCGTGCATGGCTGTGTATGGCAAAACCCTAGCATTCCATTGGAGAAGAAACACCTCAAGCGTTGGATGAGGTCTCCTTGGTTGACTGAAATTTTGATCTCACGACTTAGATTCAAAGTTGAAAACGAGAGGGAATCAGAGAACATGAAACGCACCGTTTCACTTAAGTCCTCAGATTGGGCTTAATGATCTTTCTTTTCACACCCCCACTTGCCAGGCCCAATCCCAATTGAACTGAGTTTATTACTTCCTGCACCATTTTCGTTTTATTTTCTTTTATATTTTCTGAATATGCACTGGGCCCAGGCGCGTCTTGCTACGCGCACCCCCAGTCTGGGCCCATCATCCATTTTCCAATGCAAATCATTACTAACTGCACCCCATGCATCAATTATCATTTTAATTTTCCTCCAAATCTTTTCAAACTTCAAAAATTCATAATAATTTGGAAATTCCATATTTTTGATTGGTTGTTTTTTTACCATTTTCATATTTCTGTGTAGAAAAATATCATGTAATAAAATTTCCATTTTATATTCTTTTAATATTTTTTGCACATTTTTTCTTTTAATGCCTTTTTAATAAATATAGTTTGTACATAGTTTTTGTAGAATTTCTTTTAGGTGGTTCTCATAATCTTTTTAAGCCATTTTTTTTTAGTATAACTAGATACACATATTAGGTGCCCCCTTGATTTTTATACCAATTTTTTAGGACTTATTTTAGGTAGTTTACTTAGAAAACATTAGGCTAATCATTTAGGGTTGTGAATATAATGTGGGTTTAACAAAACAAATCTTCCTTTGGGTTTTCTTTAGGACAAGTTAAATGATGGGAATATAGGGGTATTATAGGTAAATAATAGATCCCTTAGAAAATATTAGGCTTCCCCTATTCTACTATTACTACTAGTATATTTCCTGTATTTGCTTGATTGTGTGGTGTGCCCTCTTTAGGGTTATTGTTTGACTGTGTGGGGTATTGGGCCTGCTTGGGGTTTGGGTTTGAGCTGAAGATTTTGCTGATGAAGCCATTGAAGACTAAGAGAATGAAGACCAATTTCCAGGGTTGATGAAGAGTATCTTACTGGCAGCTGTTGAAGGTTATAGGGTCTAGGAGCTAGGCAGAGCTCTAGAGTAGAAAACTTGCTTCATAAACATGGAAGGTCTTGTCTGCCTCCATTCTTTCTCTATGATTCAAAGTCTCTTTTAAATACCCACCTCCTTCCTTTGGAAGGACTAGTGAATGTATTTAAAAGATAGAACTTTTGAGAGAAAACTGTCAGTATCATGTTAACAGTCAGTAGGCCACCCTTGGTAGGCAACTGATTGCTTAACATCCAATGCATCCTGTTAACTGTTCCTCATCTTGGAGAGTGAGACTTGAAGAAAAGCCCTGAAAGATTGAAGATAGAGACCTTGCTTGAAGGCTTGAAGATGAAGACTGATGCTTGCTTGAAGCTTGTAGATGATTGAAGATGACTTGAAGACAGATGTTGATGAGGATTGTTGTTTGCTGTTTACTTTTGCTGTTTATAATTTTTGATGTATTTGTTTGAATTTCCCTGACTGTATTGCTTGCTAATTGACCTGTTAGGTTGAAAGTGAATTTTATTCACTTTTGCCTGTTGTTTTCTAGGTTCGAGATTGAGTGGGACTCCCTTACCTCGCTTGTATTGCTGCATCCATGCATTTTACTGCTTTATTGTATATATGCTATTGTTTCTGTTTCCGTTTATCCCTTAGAATCTCTATTTCTCTCTGCGCAAGAGAGGAGCATGATAGACATTAGGTCTTAACCCATGCATGACAACATTAGGTTAGTTTAATTCCCTTTTAAACCATAGGTTAGAGTTCTGTCTCTTCTTTCTCAAAACAAACAGAAAAAACACAATAATATTTCAAACACAATAAAAGACACTTCTTTCGTAAAAGAATGTGAACTCATCAAAACGTCATTTTTGTCCGCTTGGACCAGTAATAAGAAAAACCCTTTTTCAGAAGGAGATAAAAAACAATCAAAAACAACCTTGTGTCGTACGTGGCCCGAACTACGTTTGCTCTGATCTTTCATGCTGTGTGAAAGTACGTAGGCATAAGATGCGATATCCTCGCGAGCAACCTTCCCTTCCTTTCCCGTAGGTAGGCGAACTACGTTGACTCTGATTTCTCGTTCCAGACGGGAATACGTAGGCATAAAGTGCGATACTTTGCCGAGTCATTTTCTTTTCTTTTAACCCCAGACCTATAGAGTAGATAGAATAACAATCCGTACTAGAAAACAAGCGTGGATCCCGTCGAGTACGACGGACGTGAGGGGTGCTAATACCTTCCCCTTGCGTAACCGACTCCCGAATCCAGGATTTGGTTGCGATGACCATTCCTTTCCCGTCTTTGCGGTAGGTTTACTCTGAGCGTTTCCTTTCCCTCCTTTGGGATAAATAACGCACGGTGGCGACTCTTCTGTTCATCCAGCGCCGATTTTCGCAGTAGCGACAGCTGGCGACTCTGCTGGAGATCCAACGTCCCCTAAGCGAGTCAATCCTAGCGCTTGTTTTCTCGTCGAGGATTTTGTATGGATTTATATTTCTGTCATTTACTTTCAGCATTATATTATTGTTATTATTGCTGTATTGGGGTTGTGACGGGTGTTCTATGATTGAGAGATAAGCCGGACCTGGGCTTGAGTGCACTTAGAATTAGAGTAGAAAGTAGTGGGCGCGTGCCGGCTTTGCTTGCATTAGTGTCCCACAAAATCTACACTCGGACGAGGTTCTTCTGGTTGACTTCTTTTTCTACCCTTTGGGTCGAAGGGGTTGTTGGTTAGTTGGATTGTCGACTCCGGAAACCGATCATTTGGAAGTTGGCTAAGTGAGGCCTCTTCAGGATTTGATGATGCCACTCCTTCTGGGAATCATATCATCAACCCTGAAAGTCTGTGACGCCAACGACCGCATAGGATGCCATACCATTGTCAGTTACTAGGATACCTACCTGTGAGAGGGTTTGGGGCTATGCAGGTAACTAGACCTTCAGATACCGGTTTGTTTCTTGATACGAGCTTTAGGGTATTTATGGACAGTTGAGAGGTCTATCAGAGACCAGGCAGAGTTATGATATGAGGTCTATCAAGGACCAGTCAGAGTTAAGTTATGGGGTCTATCAGAGACCAGTATTGGAGCTTTGTATTGGGTCTGTCCAAGACCAGGGTTTGAGGAATTCTGGAGGGTCTATCTGAGACTTTTTGATATGGTTCAGGCTTCTCAGCCATGGCATTTGGTCCCTGTTGCATATATTTGCATTGCATTGCTCGCATAACCATTATCATGTGCATTTCATTAACGTGTGTCTGTGCTGCAGGTGCATTTGCATATTCCCTGATTCTAGTGTTCGGACTTCTGCTTATTGATCATGGCTGGTTTGAGAAAGACAGTTGCGTACAAGTTACCTACACCTGACACTACTCCCCTACTTGGTCTGATGTCCCTTGCTGATGAGGAGGTTAGGAGAAGTTTCAGGATGAGTCATGGAAGATTGTTGAGATTGGTCTGCAAGCCAACTGCTGTTGAGATGAATGGGCTGTACACCTTGATGCAATTCTACGACCCTGCATTGAGATGTTTCACGTTTACTGACTTTATTTTGGGGCCTACCATGGAGGAATACACAGAGTTTATCGAGCTGCCGGTACAAAATAAGGTTCCTTTCATCCGTCGTGACGCTAAGCCCCAGTTGGAGGACTTAGCTAAATCCTTGCACATGAACGCTTCTGAACTATTAGTGACTTCTTGGCTCGGGGTTCCAGGTTTCTCCCTTGATTTTCTAGTTGGCAAAGCTCAAGAATACGCCAAGAATGGGTGCTGGATAGTCTTTAATGCTATCTTGGCTCTATGCATCTACGGAATAGTGTTGTTTCCCAATTTACCCAATTTTGTGGACTTGGACGCCTTTCATCTGTTTGCTGCTGGCAACCCGGTACCCACTTTGATTGGAGATCTCTATCATTCGTTGCACTACAAAAATGAAAACAGAAGAGGAAAGACTGTTTACTGTTGTGCGTCGCTGTTGAACATGTGGTTCAAGAGCCATCTCCCCCTAAAGGGACCTTTTGTAGATAGTGCAACTACAGCTGACTGGCCAGAGCGCCTGATGAGACTATCTTCTGAGGACATTGAGTGGTTCGATCGAGACTTGCTGGGGTCTGAGCTTATTTTCAGTTGTTCTGGGTATCCTAATGTTCCCTTGATCGGAAGAAAAGGGTGCATCAATTACAACCCATCTTTGTTTGTTCGCCAGTTTGGATACGCGTTGAAGAACCCACCTAGGGAGGAAGAAGTACAGGAATCTATGTACTTCACCGGTGATTTGAATGGAGAGTTACTAGCTAAGCTTCAGCACGCCTGGTTGCGTATCAACAGAAGAGGGAAACCACTGTTGGGAAAGAATGATTGTCAGGCTTATGTACCATACAAAGTTTGGATCCAAGAGAGAGCAAGACAGTTGCTGATGCCATTTCCAGCTGCACCAGTCCCTGTTCATATTCCGGTAGAGGAACCAACCACTGTTACTATGGAGGTCTACAAGCGAGTTGTAAAAGAAAAAGAAGCCTTGATGAAGATCAATGAAGGGTTAGAAAAGGAACTGGCTCAGATGCGTAGTGAGAAGAACAAGGCTGTGCATTCTTTCCAACAGCAGATCGAGTTAGTAGACAGGCTAGGTGCTGAATTGAATGAAGAGAAAAAGAAGCGTGAACGCCTGGGGAAAGAATTTAGAAGCTCTCACGACATGTTGGAGTCCAAAAAGAAAGCACTCGATGCTGCCCACCGGGAAATCTCTTCTTGTAACAAGACGTGGAATGCTACGCTAACCAACAACAAAAAGAGGGAAGATAAATTGAAGCAGCAAATTTCTGAACTCGAAGAACAATTGAAGGCTAGCACTAAGAAGTACGAAGAGGAGGTAATGGCCAGATCTAGTCTCCAGAATGCATTGAACAAGGCCATCGAAGGCAAGAAAGAAGTTGTGTCTCAGAAGCGGAAGCTAGAGGATCGCTTCGGAGAAGGGGCATGGGAGGAATCTACTGGTGATTTGCGACGTGTTCTCAAGCGAAGAGATCTACTTGTTGAGGGTCTGCTTACCCGACCAAGTCATCCAGATACTACGAAGTTACTAGAGGAGTACCAGGCATATGGGAGTACTTGACCGTTTCATGTATATGCTTTATTTGCATTTGTGCTGACCATCACCAGGATTGTTGGTCGAGGTCATGCCTTCTTATTGTATATTCATTGATATTGTATTCTCGGCTTAATGGATTTCTTTGCAATATATGAGGTGTTTGCTATGGTTCGGCTCCGATCTTCGTATTGCTGTCACTGTCACTGCACTGGCACATTCGCACTAGAATCGGGGAATGATACGCCCTAATGCACAGACACATATTGCATTGCATTCACATTCATATTGCATTACAGGTGATTATTGAACTGTATCTCATTTCTTGCACTATACCAGGTCTTCCCAGGATTGAAGGTCGGCGCCCGCACCGATACTCCACTCGTACCAACTGCCGAAGAATTATGGATCAGATGCAGAATGAAATGCAGGACATGCGTGAGAAGCTGGCGCTATTCATGCAGACAATGGAGACCATTGCGAAAGGCCAGGAGAATTTGCAAGCTTTGGTGCAGCCTCTGTTGGTAAGAAATGCGGGGCACGGAAATGAAGACCATAATTCTGTGCGAGTTGACACTATTCACGGGGATGGTACCCCCGCACCAGTAGCTCCACCTGTGGTAAACATACCTGCTGTCAATGTGAACAACGGCGCTGCCGCCGGGAACGGTAACATTGGGATCGGTAACGAGACTGTCGTCAACAACGTTGGGCTCGGAGATGTCAACCTGGGTGATAATATGGGAGGTAATGGCTTCGACAATAATGGATTCGACTTCAATGACCAGGGGTTTGATCATGCTGGGAAGTACGGCTTCAACGCTCAGGGCTTCGGACAGGACGGATTTGGTATGACTAATCAGGGTTATGGCGGATTTGGAAATGGAAATGGCGCTGGGTTAATGACTTTTGGACCTGCAGGAGTCGCTCCGGGGTATGGTATCAGGGGGCGAGGCCCTGTAGTGAATCAGACTAGAGTTGGCCGTAACAACGGATACGATGGATACGGAACTGGGAACGGTAATTGGCTAGAAGATCAGCAAGAGGATGCTTTCTCCGGTGGAGGTTTCGAAGGTCCTATGGATGACTCTAAGAGAATCAAGATGCTCGAGGAGCAGATGAAGGGGGTCGTGAATCAAAGCGCTGTCGGCTTAGATATGACTACAATGGGTCTGGTGCCTGGCCTGAGGGTACCAATAAAATTCAAAGCTCCCACGTTCGACAAATATAAGGGGGATACCTGTCCAAAGGTGCATGTGCGGTCATACTACCGAAGGATGTCGGTGTATTCAAACGATGAGAGGATGCTGATGCATTTCTTTCAAGATAGCTTGTTTGGTCCTTCCCTCGAATGGTATATGGGGCTGGAGCCAACTCAGATAAAGACATGGAAGCAGCTGGCTGAAGCGTTTGTGGCTCACTATAAGTACAACAGTGACTTGGCACCCAACCGGGTCCAATTGCAGGGGTTGTCCCAGAAGAAGGGCGAGAGCTTCAAAGAGTATGCGTAGAGATGGCGCGACATGGCTGCTCGAGTTCATCCTCCTCTGGAGGACAAAGAAATGAATGATATGTTCATAGGAACATTTACTGGCATGTTTTATGACAAGTTGTTTCATACTTCTTTGGGCAGTTTCTCAGACTTAATCCTGATGGGAGAGAAGATTGAAAGCAACGTTAAGCAGGGAAGATTCCAAGCTGAGGAATCCACTTCAGCTGGCAGTAACAGAAGGGCTTTCGGTGGGCGCCGTCAAGGTGATGCAAGCGCAGTGTTTGGGGGCCGAGGCCGGGGCAGAGGTTGAAACTAGTACAATCAGCCGCAGCAGGTGGCAAGGGTTACCATTCCATTTCAGCAACAACCAATACAACAACAGCAACGGCAGCCACAACAGGGGGTACATCCTGCTCAGCGCCGAATCCAGGGGGGCAAACCAAGGAGGGTGTTTGAAACGCCTCCTTCAACGTATGCAGAATTGCTACAGACGTTACTGGGTTTGAACTTGGTGGAAAAGAGAACTATGGCGCCAGTAACGGGCACTCCTCCGTACGGCTTTGACGCAAGCAAGCACTGTGAATTCCACTCCGGGGCTCCTGGCCACGATATAAAGGGTTGGCATGCGTTCAAACATGTGGTGCAGGATCTATTGGATAGTAAGGCTATCAATTTTGGACAGGCAGGTCCGAACATAGTGCAAAAGCCCATGCCCAACCATGGGGCAAATGCTATTTTAACTGAGGAGGGTTTGAACTTGATTATGAATGTTGACGACCTCAAGACACTGTTATGCGAGATAAATAGCAGGTTATTGCAAGGTGGTGTGTATCCAGGCTGCGACGAGTATTGTTTAGAGTGTTGGACCCAAGCTGGGGGTTGTGATGAATTGAAGAAGGGTATTCAGGCCCTGATAGATGGAGGCACATTACAATTCGACCGAGCGGCAGTTGAAGGACCTGCAGAGTTATCAGCGGACGAGCGGAGTGATGTAGCTACTGTGACGATTCCCCGAAAAACGATAACTATAACGGTGCCAGCCAGGCGACCGCCGATCACTATCACCAAGGCAGGACCAATCCCTTATGAGAGCACTAAGGCGGTACCCTGGAATTATGGGTTGGAAGTGTACTGTGATGGGGTGAAAATTGATGTTAGTAAGCAACCAGTTGAGGTTGTAGACAACGTCGTCGGTACCGGAGGGATGACAAGAAGTGGGAGAATCTTCATATCGCCTGAGGTAGAGGCTGAACGACTGGAAAAGGGAAAAGGAAAGATAAATGAGAATGTCCCGGTGCAGAGGAACGAAAAAGAAACGTCATCGAAGGATGTGGAAGAGTTCATGCGCCTTATTCGCAAGAGTGATTATAAGATTGTTGAGCACCTTCAACAGACGCCGTCAAAGATATCCATACTGTCGTTGCTATTATGTTCCGAAGCTCACAGAAATGCATTATTGAAAGTTCTGGATACTTCTTTCGTACCCCAAGATGTTTCCGTGAATCAGCTGGAGGGGGTGTTGGCGCATGTGAACGCAGGCCATAGCTTGGGATTTACAGACTTTGATTTGACCCCGAAGGGGAGAGAGCATAACATGGCGTTGCACGTCTCAGTTGAGTGTATGGGCTCAGTCATGTCTCATGTACTGGTAGACACCGGATCTTCCTTGAACGTGCTGCCCAAGAAAGTGATGATGAAACTGGATGTCAGAGGAATCCTTTGTACGCCTAGTGACTTGGTGGTCAGGGCATTTGATGGTACACGAAGAACAGTCTTTGGATCCATAACATTACCTCTACAGGTAGGGCCGGAGGTTTTCGCAACTGAATTTTATATTATGGACATCCAGCCAGCATACAGCTGCCTTCTCGGACGACCCTGGATTCATGGTGCGGGGGCAGTCACATCTACCTTGCACCAAAAGCTGAAATACATGGTAGGGGACAGTGTGGTCACAGTATGTGGAGAAGAAGATATATTGGTTAGCCATCTATCATCATTCAAGTATGTAGAAGTCGACGGCGAGATTCATGAAACACCCTGTCAAGCCTTTGAAGGGTTGCGCATCAAAGACAAAGGTCCCGGGCCGAGTAAGGCGTCAGAGGTAGCCGTCTCGTCATACAAGGAAGCTCAGGCTCTAATAGAGACAGGTGAGACAAAAGGCTGGGGTAAGGTGCTGGATATTCCCGTGAAGATGGATTTGGGATGGGATATCAACCGTCGTCATCAACGCCTGTTGCTGGGGCACCCCGTTTCAAAGGACCGATAACCATCACAGCTAGTGGAGTGTGTCACGAGGCCATCAACGCTGTTTCAGATTCTGAAGAAGGAGACAGCGATTGCGACATGGACGCCTGGATTCAGCCGAGCGTGCCAGGACAAGGATTATGCAATTGGTCTATTCAGGAGATTGTTCCTGTGACTCACAAACAGTAATACTTTGTTATCTTAATTGTTGAATAATCTGGTGTCTTACCCGAGGCATCATGATTTTGCTTAGGGTCGTGCTGTTATGTACATTGCGTTGTTTAATCATTAAATAAAAGGCGTTTTTTTTTTCATGTACAAATATTGCGATCTCTGTTTTTCTTGTTTTGTGTTTTACAATAAAATGGCAACGTGGTTATTCGCTTTATACGCATTTTGAAGCATTTAACCATTCCTTTTGCAGGATAACATTTTCAAATGACATCATTGAACCGCCTATGACTCGTCTCGACTTTGAGCACCCGGTATTTCAGGCCGAAGAAGAGATTGTTGAAGATGGCGACGTTCCCGAAGAATTGTCTTGGCTGGTAAAGCAAGAAAAACGAGTCATTCTGCCTCATGAGGAGGTCATCGAAATTATTAACCTGGGGTCGGAAGGGGTTGAAAAGAACATCCGTATAGGAGCCGCGCTGCAGAGCGACGTCAAGCGAAGACTGGTTGAAATGCTCAGAGAGTACAGTGATGTGTTCGCTTGGTCGTATGAAGACATGCCTGGGCTTGATACAGATATGGTTGTGCACCGCCTGTCGTTAAAAGAAGAATGCCCGCCGGTCAAGCAGAAGCTTCGCAGAACTAGACCTGATATGGCAGTGAAAATTAAGGAGGAGGTTCAAAAGCAGTGGGATTCTGGTTTCCTAGCTGTTACAAAATATCCTTCATGGGTCGTTAATATTGTACCAGTGCCAAAGAAAGACGGTAAAGTGAGAATGTGCGTAGATTACCGTGATTTGAACAAAGCGAGCCCGAAAGATGATTTTCCACTTCCCCACATCGATGTGTTGGTTGACAACACTGCTCAATTCTCCGTATTCTCCTTCATGGACGGCTTCTCGGGCTATAATCAGATTAAGATGGCACCAGAAGACATGGAGAAGACTACTTTCATAACACCTTGGGGAACATTTTGTTACAAAGTGATGCCCTTCGGATTGAAGAATGCTGGGGCAACGTATCAGCGTGCAATGACAACTCTTTTCCATGATATGATGCATAAAGAGATCGAAGTTTATGTCGATGATATGATTGCCAAATCCCAGACGGAGGAAGAGCATTTGGTGAATCTGCTGAAGTTATTCAAAAGGCTTAGGAAGTTCAGGCTGAGACTGAACCCTAACAAGTGCACCTTCGGGGTGAGATCGGGTAAACTGCTGGGGTTTATCGTGAGCGAAAAAGGAATAGAGGTTGATCCTGCAAAAATAAAAGCAATACAAGAGATGCTGACGCCTAAAACAGAAAAAGAGGTGCGCGGGTTCTTAGGGAGGTTGAACTACATCGCTCGGTTCATATCTCACCTAACAGCTACGTGTGAGCCGTTATTCAAGCTGTTGAAAAAAGACCAGGCTGTAACGTGGAATGAAAATTGTCAAAAGGCGTTCGATAAAATAAAGCAGTATTTGCAGGAGCCTCCTATTTTGATACCCCCAGTGGCGGGGAGACCCTTGATTATGTATTTGACAGTTCTTGAGGGAAGTATGGGTTGTGTTCTCGGTCAACACGACGAGACAGGAAGAAAAGAGCATGTGATCTACTACTTGAGTAAGAAGTTTACTGAATGTGAATCTCGATATTCAATGCTCGAAAAAACTTGTTGCGCGCTAGCCTGGGCCGCCAAGCGTTTGAGGCAATACATGCTGAACCATACAACCATGCTCATCTCGAAGATGGATCCTATCAAATATGTATTCGAAAAGCAGGCATTATCGGGGAGAATTGCCCGTTGGCAGATGGTTTTGACTGAATACGACATCCAGTATGTCTCGCAGAAGGCTATAAAGGGGAGTGTATTGTCTGAGTACTTAGCAGAGTAGCCTATTGAGGATTACCAATCGATGAGGTTTGATTTTCCTGACGAGGATATCATGTACCTAAAGATGAAAGATTGCGAAGAGCCGTTGCCAGACGAAGGACCAGAATTGGGTTCCAAATGGAAGTTGATCTTCGACGGAGCTGTAAACGCCTATGGTAGCGGAATAAGGGCAATCATCACTACTCCACACGGGTCGCACATCCCGTTTACTGCTCGATTGACCTTTCCGGTTACCAATAATGAAGCCGAATACGAAGCTTGTATCATGGGGCTTGAAGAAGCCATTGATTTGCGAATCAAAAATCTGGATGTATACGGAGACTCCGCTCTGGTAGTGAATCAAATAAAAGGGGAATGGGAGACGCGTCAGCCTAATTTGATATCGTACATGAATTACGCAAGGAGATTGTTGCCCTTCTTTGACAAGGTTGAATTGCATCATGTACCGCGAGCAGAGAATCAGATGGCTGACGCCCTGGCCACTTTGTCTTCCATGTACAAAGTCAACTTCTGGAATGAGGCTCCCAGAATTGTCATCTCTCGGCTTGACAGACCCGCCTTCGTGTTTGCCATTGACGAAGCATCTGATGACAAGCCGTGGTATTTTGACATCCTTAATTTCCTGAAGAACAAAGAGTATCTGGCTGGGGCATCCAGTCACGATCAGAAGACTCTCAGGAGATTGGCGGGTAATTTCTATTTGAATCTGGACGGTGTCTTATACAGAAGAAATCACGACTTGGTGCTACTACGTTGTGTAGACGAAAAAGAGGCGAAGCTGCTCATGGAGGAAATACATGAGGGTACATTTGGTACGCATGCTGGTGGGCATGCTATGACGAGGAAGCTGCTGCGGGCAGGTTATTATTGGCTGACTATGGAAACTGATTGTTTCAAGTTTGCGAGGAAGTGTCATAAGTGCCAAATCTATGCAGATAAGATCCATGTGCCTCCGAGTCCTCTGAATGTGATGTCATCGCCATGGCCATTCTCGATGTGGGGAATCGATATGATTGGAAAGATCGAGCCGACGGCTTCTAACGGACACCGGTTCATTCTAGTAGCGATCGATTATTTTACTAAATGGGTGGAAGCGGCCTCCTATGCAAATGTGACCAGGCAGGTGGTAACCAGATTCATCAAGAGAGATATCATTTGCAGATATGGAATCCCCGAGCGGATAATTACTGACAATGGTTCAAACCTGAATAACAAAATGATGAAGGAGCTGTGTCAGAGTTTTAAGATCGAGCATCACAACTCCTCCCCTTACCGACCCAAGATGAATGGCGCTGTTGAAGCGGCCAATAAGAATATAAAGAAGATTGTTCAGAAGATGGTGGTGACCTATAAGGACTGGCATGAGATGCTACCTTTTGCTTTGCACGGTTATCGTACGACGGTACGCACATCAACCGGGGCAACCCCGTTCTCATTGGTATATGGAATGGAAGCAGTATTACCACTGGAAGTTGAGATTCCTTCCCTGAGAGTATTACGAGATGTCCAACTAGACGAGGCATAATGGGTGAAAGACAGGTTGAACCAGCTGAGTTTAATGGATGAGAAAAGGCTAGCTTCTCTAGCATACGGTCGTTTGTACCAGAGCCGAATGAAGAAAGCATATGATAAGAAGATACATCCTCGGAGCTTTCAGACGGGCGACCTTGTGCTGAAAAGGATTCTCCTGCCACAGGCAAATCACAGGGGCAAGTGGACCCCCAACTACGAAGGGCCATACGTTGTCAGAAAAGTCTTTTTAGGAGGGGCTTTATTGTTGTCCACCATGGACGGTGAAGACTTTACGTCGCCTGTGAATTCAGACGCAGTTAAAAGATACTTTGCTTGAAATTGACCCGCTGGACAGAAAAAAGAGAGTCCAGGCAAAAATGGGGCATCCCGGCGAACCAAAAACAGAATGAAAGGTTCGGGCAAAAGTTAGGGATAAAATTGAAAAATGTACACCCGCGAAGTTGAAAACCTACACTGGGCGGCTTCGGCAAAAAAGGGTATCCCGGTGAACTGAAAACCCGTAGAGGGCGGTTCACGCAAAAGTTAGAGATTTGAAAAGCAAATGACTGCGGTCCGAAGTTGATACTGCAGTGAGCATTGGTGCGGGAGAATATACCTAAGGGGTCGATTATCAGATACAATCTCTTCGGAAGTGTGAATACCGGGAAAGCATTAGAGTCGGGCGAGTCATAGGAGGATCAGCTCATGATGATCGTCTGCACCCCGTTGCCGACATGTGTGCAAATTTGATTTGTCATTATATTTATGCTTCTTGTGCATACTTGTATATTTGTTGTGCGTAGCTTCCTCTTTTCAGGAGTTACATCCCGTGTACAAAACTCCGCCCATTTAGGGGCCCAATCAATAAAACATGTTATTCAGTATTTGATACTAGTTCTTTACTGTTTTGTACATGATAAACGCCTAGGTTTAATAAAACTAGCAAGTGTATAACGTCGCTGGCCCTTGCCAATGATTGCTAAAACTTTGAATTAACTGAAAATAATGTCACTAACACTAACCTGAATAGATTTGGTTGTGTAGACTTGTCTTGTCTTGTTTGTGTTGTTGCAGGGTTCGTAGCCGTATGAAGTGGATGATCAAAAGATTGCAGTATTGACCAGAAGCTCGTAACGAAAGACTCGATCCCCACGCAGGTCGCGCTTCTGAGATGACAATGTTCCTTACTAAAGAAGAATCAAATTCTCCAGCTAGCCTTAGCTTATCCGAAGGACATTCTCCAGCAGGGTCATTTACTCTCAGCAGAATTGACGATTCCCAGATCGAAGGCTGTATTCAGACAGTGTGGTGTCCCCCAAAAGGATCCCCCATCCCGAGCAGAGTGGTTTAGCCTCAGAAGATTAACATTTCCAACTCGTGAGCTGTACTTAGACAGTTTACCCTTCCCAGTAGGGTCATTTACTCTCCCCCAGCGGAGTCAGTTGATTTTCCCCAAGAGAATTGTTTCGTCCCCAGCGGAGTTCTCTTTCTAGCAAGTGTTTTCTTTCCTCCCCAGTGGAACTCAAAGATTAAAAAAGAAAACTCTCCCCGGCAGAGTTGGTGGTGTATCCTGGCATTTATTTTGTCGGAATACCGTGTGATACCCGTTCACTCCCCAGCAAAAGTCCAATTTTCATTGGCACGGGTAAGCTCCCCAGCAGAAGTCCAATCATGATTGGCGCATTCAGCTATTCCTCAGCGAAGCGGGCTTCACTCTTCCAGCATTTATTTTGCTGGAATAATTCTGTGGCACCTGGTTACCCCCAGCGGAGTTGGCGTTGTCTTCAGCATTTATTTTGCTGAAGCGGTTTCTGTATCCCAGCAGTTCGAGTCTGCATTTGCATCGGCATATAGTGTCATACTTGCATCCACCAAATAAAAACGCGTAGCATTTCCATATCGAATGGAGCGTTACACCATTGTCCAACATATGCATTTTGAAACATAAGCCAGGTTGGTTAACCGTTTGTTTTCAAGTGTTGTTTCCCTTGCAGGTGGAGGGAGCTCTTGCTCAAATTAATTACCAAACATTAAAGATCTCGGCGTGAGACATGTAATGAGAATGTCAGTTTTGGCATTATTCCCCACAGAGTTGCTTGTTTAAGTTTCTCTTACCCCTCCAGCGGAGTATTTCTTCAAGGTTGTTGTTAGGTCGTTATCAAAAGATTTCGTGAATCGATTTTTTTGGAAGTTGCCACCTATGTTAAAGTAGGTGTCTGGCAGTGTGGATTCAGAAAATCCCCAGTAGAGTCCTTCTCAGATTTGCTGCCATGTCAGCACTGAAAGTTGGAAGACTAGACTCATATTGTGTTACCCATGTGATTGATGGAGCTAGCTGCTGCAAAGATAGGCAGAAAAGCTGTATCGGAGTTATTTCCCGTAGTGGTGACGGAGTTATTTTCCCGCAGTGGTGGCGGAGTTATTTTCCCGCAGTGGTGGCGGAGTTATTTTCCCGTAGTGGTGACGGAGTTATTTTCCCGCAGTGGTGGCGGAGTTATCTTCCCGCAGTGGTGGCGGAGTTATTTCCCGCAGTGGTGGCGGAGTTATTTTCCCCTAGTGGTGACGGAGTTATTTCCCGCAGTGGTGGCAGAGTTATTTCCCGCAGTGGTGGCGGAGTTATTTTCCCGTAGTGGTGACGGAGTTATTTCCCGCAGTGGTGGCGGAGTTATTTCCCGCAGTGGTGGCGGAGTTATTTTCCCGTAGTGGTGACGGAGTTATTTCCCGCAGTGGCGGCGGAGTTATTTTCCCGTAGTGGTGACAGAGTTATTTCCCGTATTGGTGACGGAGTTAGTACCCATAGCGATGGCGGTGTTGTTATTTCTTCAGACTATTTTCCTGTAGTGGTGACGGAGTTATGTTCCCGTAGTGGTGACGGAGTTATTTTTCCGTAGTGGTGACGGAGTTATGTTCTCGTGGTGATGGCGGAGTTATTTCCCGTAGCGATGACGGTGTTATTTTTCTATAATAATGACAAAATTTTCCCGCAGTGGTGGCAGAGTTAGTTCCTGTAGTAATGACAAAGTATTACCCGTAGCGATGGCGGTGTTATTTTCCCAGATTATTACCCGTAGTGATGACGGTGCTATTTTCCTGTATCAGTGGCAGGGTCATGTTTTGTTAACAAAAGTACTTCTCCCAGTGAAGTCAATAAGTTCATTCAAGTATCGACAAGATAATGTTGAAATCAGACTTGTAGATAGTGTTCCCCAAGTAATGGTGCAAGTTATTTTGCAGTTTATTTCTGCAGTTGGCAAATTTCCGGGTTCTTAGTATTCAATCGTCTCGTACCTCGAATGTTTGAAGGTCGTTCGCTCTTCACCCAGTCGGGTCCAAGTCGTTTGAATAGGGGCAACTGTTGCACCCTAAAATTTGCTCAACCTACTTCACTTGGTTTATGTTTCAATTGCATTAGCATTTGCATAAAAAGTCATGTACATAGTCTAATCATTTGCATAGCATAGCATAGCAAGCCATCCAGCAAGGGACAAAGTACTATTTTTATCTCTATGATCCTATCAAGAGGTTCTTATTCAAATTCAAGCCTAGCCAAGTCATCAGAAAGAAATTGAAACCTAGAGAAGTCAGTGGACCAAGCAGTGGATCTCTCTCCTATCTTGAGTGTATTTGAAGATCATCAAAGAAGTTGTGAGCTGTGAATTGAGCATGGAGGGTATATAGACATCATGGAGGACCTATAGGGTCATTTTGAAAGTGAGACAAGTCATTGATGTGATCACAAGAGTTGCAGTTGAAGACAGTCAACTAGGGTTTCATCTGGGTCAACCCTAGGTCAACCCTAGGTCAAATGATTGATTGAAAGGCATCAAGGTCTATTTAAAAGATGTGGGGTTCATAATTTGACATGTAGATATGGATGTGGTGTTGTGCCAAGGAGAAATCAAGATAAATCAAGAAGGAGAGAAGTTTCTAAATTAGGGTTTCTGTGTAAAATCCCTTAGTTTAGGTCAAACTTCCAAGCAAGATAATTCAAAATGCAAGCCTCAAATGGATCTTTGGCAAACATGAGACTTGTATAGGATCTCAAGACCTTTAATTTGAGTGGTGGAAGACATCAAGGAGATTTATAGAACTCAAGTTATGGTTCTTGCAAGTTACAGGTCATCTGAGGCATCTGAAATTTTGTCTGTGAAAGTTACTTGTCTTCCAAGCAACTTTTACCCCTCAATGAGTTTTCAAATGGATTTCTGGTCAACATGATAGTTGTTCCTCATGATCTTATATTTCTATAAAGGTATAGTATGCCTTCATCTGATTTGTGGAACTCTACTTATGACCTTGGAAAGAAAAGGGTATTTTGGTCATTTGAGAATTATGGGTCATTTCAAGCATGTGCCTAAAACTCATACAAGGAAGCTTCAAATGAAAAACTTCACAACATCAAAGTTGTTCCAAATGACATTTTGAGTATAGAAAAGTGGTCATGGAAGTTGGCAAATGCTCATAGCTCAAGATTGCAAATTTGGTCAATTAAAAGGTGAATTTAATGAATAAAAGTGACCTAAAAATGAGATTTTGCAATACATGTCCAAATGGGATGAAATTATAGGTCATTTTGATTGGAAATAATGTTTTGAGAACATTGGAAATAGTGGATTTTTGAGTTTAGTTCAAAGTTTGAGAGTTATCATGGCTTGCTTATGATTAAAGTGACACATGCCAAAACACAAGGGATTGGTGTACAAGAAGTTTCCAACAAGTTCTAGATGTTTCCATGGGCATCTATATAAACCCTAGAACACATTCAATGCAGGGTTACACTTCATTTTGATCAAAATCCCATAGTTTCATTCTCTCTTGCATTTTTGCAAATTCATCCAAACTCTCTCAATTCCTCATCATTCTTCAAAGTTCTTGATCCTATCATACTCCATATCCATCATAGATCACATTGCAAGCAAGATCCAAGTGTATTGGTGCAAGAATCGTGTGTTGCAAGTTCATTATTCAAATTGCAAAAAGAATTGGTTACAAGAATCCAAAGCCTTTGAGCCAGCACAAGTGCATACAGAATCAAGATCTTGGTCTATTGATTGCTATTGGAGCATTGCTGAACTTGAAGTGGAGATTTCATCCATCTATTTTCAACTTTACACCAGGTTGGTATTTCTATCGAATTGGCTTGAATTAGGTAGTAGGATAGAGAACCACTAGGTTAGAACTGTTAGGAATAAGTAGATGATCAATTCCAGTGAATTTGAGAGCATTTCATGGAGTTTACCATTGGAGCACACCAACTGTTTGGACTTAGAACTCTCTTGATATTGAGTGCTAGCACTAGTTCTTTAGCTTATGGTAATCAATGATGTTTAGTGGTTGTTTTGATGCCAAGAAATTGGAGAAAGAAGAAGTTGAAAGTTGGAGTATTATGGAAGAGTGTGCTATCGGGTTTGGTTTTCTAGGGCGTGCTAGTGAGAATTAGTGATATATTATTGTTCAGCTTGAGAATTGGAGCAACTTTGCTGTTTATAGAACTGGATTTCATGGAGAAACGAGAGAGAACGAGGAAGATGAAGAGTGCTACATGAAGCTCCGTGCATGGCTGTGTATGGCAAAACCCTAGCATTCCATTGGAGAAGAAACACCTCAAGCGTTGGATGAGGTCTCCTTGGTTGACTGAAATTCTGATCTCACGGCTTAGATTCAAAGTTGAAAACGAGAGGGAATCAGAGAACGTGAAACGCACCGTTTCACTTAAGTCCTCAGATTGGGCTTAATGATCTTTCTTTTCACACCCCCACTTGCCAGGCCCAATCCCAATTGAACTGAGTTTATTACTTCCTGCACCGTTTTCGTTTTATTTTCTTTTATATTTTCTGAATATGCACTGGGCCCAGGCGCGTCTTGCTACGCGCACCCCCAGTCTGGGCCCATCATCCATTTTCCAATGCAAATCATTACTAACTGCACCCCATGCATCAATTATCATTTTAATTTTCCTCCAAATCTTTTCAAACTTCAAAAATTCATAATAATTTGGAAATTCCATATTTTTGATTGGTTGTTTTTTTTACCATTTTCATATTTTTGTGTAGAAAAATATCATGTAATAAAATTTCCATTTTATTTTCTTTTAATATTTTTTGCACATTTTTTCTTTTAATGCCTTTTTAATAAATATAGTTTGTACATAGTTTTTGTAGAATTTCTTTTAGGTGGTTCTCATAATCTTTTTAAGCCATTTTTTTTAGTATAACTAGATACACATATTAGGTGCCCCCTTGATTTTTATACCAATTTTTTAGGACTTATTTTAGGTAGTTTAGTTAGAAAACATTAGGCTAATCATTTAGGGTTGTGAATATAATGTGGGTTTAACAAAACAAATCTTCCTTTGGGTTTTCTTTAGGACAAGTTAAATGATGGGACTATAGGGGTATTATGGGTAAATAATATATCCCTTAGAAAATATTAGGCTTCCCCTATTCTACTATTACTACTAGTATATTTCTTGTATTTGCTTGATTGTGTGGTGTGCCCTCTTTATGGTTATTGTTTGACTGTGTGGGGTATTGGGCCTGCTTGGGGTTTGGGTTTGAGCTGAAGATTTTGCTGATGAAGCCATTGAAGACTAAGAGAATGAAGACCAATTTCCAGGGTTGATGAAGAGTATCTTGCTGGCAGCTGTTGAAGGTTATAGGGTCTAGGAGCTAGGCAGAGCTCTAGAGTAGAAAACTTGCTTCATAAATATGGAAGGTCTTGTCTGCCTCCATTCTTTCTCTATGATTCAAAGTCTCTTTTAAATACCCACCTCCTTCCTTTGGAAGGACTAGTGAATGTATTTAAAAGATAGAACTTTTGAGAGAAAACTGTCAGTATCATGTTAACAGTCAGTAGGCCACCCTTGGTAGGCAACTGATTGCTTAACATCCAATGCATCCTGTTAACTGTTCCTCATCTTGGAGAGTGAGACTTGAAGAAAAGCCCTGAAAGATTGAAGATAGAGACCTTGCTTGAAGGCTTGAAGATGAAGACTGATGCTTGCTTGAAGCTTGTAGATGATTGAAGATGACTTGAAGACAGATATTGATGAGGATTGCTGTTTGCTGTTTACTTTTGCTGTTTATAATTTTTGATGTATTTGTTTGAATTTCCCTGACTGTATTGCTTGCTAATTGACCTGTTAGTGTTGCACCCTAAAATTTGACCAACCGGGTCCCGTATCTGGCCCTATGTTTCGACGCATAACCGCATTCGCATCTGCATATCGCATACAATGCACATTTTCATTTGTTTTGATTTTATCGGGATCACAGCTCT
Organism: Lathyrus sativus; assembly: GCA_963859935.3. Lineage (NCBI taxonomy): Eukaryota > Viridiplantae > Streptophyta > Magnoliopsida > Fabales > Fabaceae > Lathyrus > Lathyrus sativus. The sequence goes on from OZ012741.1 coordinate 717,068,334, forward strand.
CGTCTCGCGTCTCAGGTTTTTTTAATCAGTTTAGATAGGTAGAATCGTATTTTTGGGGATATTTCGGTGCCCGTTTATTTTTACCGGCTATTTTGGTGCGCTCTCGCGGTGTTATGTGTCGTTCGGTGCTTATTTTGTTCATCTGGGAATTATTGTGATTTTTCTGGATTTTATTAGCTATTATTAGGGTTTATTAGATTTTTTAATCATTTCTAGCATTTTTAGAATATTAATAAGATTTTTAATAGTTTTTAATTCTTTTTAAATAGATTTTTAATCATTTTTTAGATTAATATAGAATATTAATAGATTTTTCTTTTAGAATATTAATTGGTTTTTGAATATATTTTTTAGATATAGAATTTTAATAGAGTTTTAATAGGATAATAGATTTTAATTAGTATTTTAGGAGATATTGTTTTTAGATATTAATAGGTTGGTTTTATAAGTATAATAAATCTTTTCAATTAGATTCAATTGGGTTTTAATTAGTTTAATCTAGGTTTAGCTGGAATATTATTTTGTTTAGATATTAATTAGTTTTTAGATTTAATTAGAGTATTGGTTTTAATCAGAGTCATTAGCAATTAATTCATTAGATTAGTTAGGTTCAAGTGTTAATTGGGTCATTAGTCCATTCAATCATCCGTTAATTCATTTCGTTAATCCATCTTAATTCTTCATTAGTATTAATCCAGACTTAATTCTTGCTTTAATCCATATTAGTTTTTTTGGTTTTTTATCATGTTTTTCGTTTGGGCCTTATCATCCAAATATCAGTCAAAGCCCAAATTCGCAGGGCCCAGAGTTTGTTTTTCGTCCAAGTTTCCAGCATATTCCAGAAAGATCCAGAAAAATTGCAAGTCCAGTATAAAACCAGCCAGCCACGTGTTAAACGAGAGAGGACCCACGCCATTCATTTCTACGCCGCCACGTCACCCTCCGTTCATCTCTCTCACTGCCACGCCAACAACACGCGTCTCACATGCGTGCACCTCCTCCACTACCCTTGGCCACGTGCCTCCACCACAGCACTCCACCGGTCCTCGCCTGAAACTTCACCGGCCGGCATGCATGGCCGGCGGCCACCGCACACATCACCGAAATCACCCTAAGTTCCCAGATTCCGGCCAAAACTTCATCTCCCACCTCCATAACTTCCTCTCCTCCGATCAAACTTCATCGTCCACCCTCACCTCCAGATTTTTCCAGACTTCATCTTCTTCAATTCCACCGATCATCTTCTCCGGTCACAATCTCATTCAACCTTCATCATCGTTCAACATTTCTCCAGAATCATCCGCTCCAGATCTTCGTTGATTCAACCGTTCAACAAACTTCAGCAGAAAACCTTCAACCTCAATCCTCGTTCTCCGATCATCATCAGAATAGATCTTCATCCAACCGTTCGCCAAGAACCACTTCCCAGAAACTTCTTCATCATCATCATCACGTTCATCCTTAAGAACACGTCTCCAGAAGAACACACAAATCTCCAGAAACGAACTTCAGCAAGGGCATGCAATCCACGATCGATCTTCAGAGAATCACAAACGTTCGTCTTCAGCGAACAATCTCCAAGATCTTCAAGCAAGTACCAGATTTCATTTCAACATTTATCCAGTTCTTCGTGTTCTTCAAGATCCATTTCCGAAGATCCTCAACCGGCTTCATATCGTTGCCAGATTTCCCCAGGATACTCATCGATCCCTTTGATGTTAGCCTTCATATATCCAGATTCGTCACCTTCATGTTCATCACGAGTTCCAGAAATCGCCAGAAAATCTTCATCATCAAGAACGGTCAAAGATCCTCCACTATCATCACATCTCCAGATCTAAACGCCAAGCACACCACAAATCGGAAACTCCTATCGTGTTCAATCTCCTTCGCGTTTCTCCATGAGATCTCCTCCAATCATCTGTCAGATGCAGTTTATTTTTGCTCGTCTTTTGCTTTGTTTTGTTGTTTTAGAAAGATGTGAAGTTGGAGAAAGAAGAGTTTGAGGTTGAGAGGAGCAGAAACGCGAGGGAGGGGAGATGGTGAGAAGAAGTTCAGTTTGAACGGAGGAAGGAGAAAGGTTGACGGCGGCGGTGAGGGAGAAAGGAGAAAGAAACCTAGGGTTTCAGAGAGGAAGCTGAGAGAGTGAGGAAGGAGGTAGGCTGGGTTAGGGATTGGGCCTCGGGGCCTAATTACATTTTTGGATCCAACACCTCCGTTTTTGGCAAACACCCCCTCCGTGTGTTTTTTTTGCTGGACTCTGGGCCTGAGCCCACATGACAATTGCCAGACTAACACCCCTGCGTTTTCAGTATCCCCCCCTCCGTTTTGCAGCCACAGTTATTGGGCTGGGCCCTTAGTTTGTTTTTTTGTTTTTTCTGTTTAATTACCCCTTGTAAACTGGGTACCCCCCTCCCCTCTTTTGTATTTTTTTCTTTATTTTTATGTTGTTTAGCTTTTCTATTGGAAAAGAATATAAAAAAAAATATAGAGAAAGAAAAAGAAATCCAATATTTAAAAAAGAAAGTGTAGAAAAAAATATAAAAAGAAAAAGGAGAGAAAATATTGTGAAAAATATTAAAAAAGGAAAAATAGAAAAAGAAAAGAAATTGAGGAAAATATTTAAAAAAAAAAAGGAAAATATGGAGAGAAATACATAGAAAAATATGAAAAATATATGGAAAAAATTTTGAAAGAAAGGAGAAAATAGTTGAAAAGAAAAGAAGGAAAAAGAGGAAAAATATTAAAGTAGACTTAATATTTTTTAGAGTGCATTTTTTCATAGAGATATTTTACCCTTTTAGAGATAGCTTAGAAGTCCACTTGTTAGGGGACTTTTTCTTTTGATTTTTTTCAGGATAGGATAGGATAGTATTTCCTAGGAGATTATTTTCAATATTCAATCATTGTAACCATTTTTCAGAATGTTAATAAAACGAGATTTGAGTTGTGGTCCCGAAGTAGCCGAACTACAGCTGCTCTGATTTCTCGTACCAGACGAGAATATGTAGGCATAGGATGCGATATCCTAACGAGCACACTAACAACTGACCTTTTGTTCTCTCGCTGCTGTGCGATCGAGACTTTCCCGCTGACGACTAATTGTTACCCCTTTTCACTCTTGCCCGAGTGCATTTGAGACCAAGCCGTAGTATTGCCCATAGGTTCCCGACCTTTGAAACCAGTTTGATTGTCTCACTGCTGTGTGAGAATACCCTGTTTAGCCGTAGTTAGCCTGAACTACGTAAAGCTCTGATCTTCCATGCAGTATGGAAGTACGTAGGCACAAGACACGAGGTCTTGGCGAGCCAATTTTCCCCGTAGTCCCGAACTACGTTGACTCTGACTTTCTCTCTTGAGAATACGTAGGCGTAGAGTGCGACGCTCTATCGAGTCAATTCCCTTCCGTTTAGATTTAGCAGCCGTAGATAGATTGTTTTTGCATCCTTTAGACAACCCAAGCAAGCGTGGATCCCGTCGAGTACGACGGACGTGAGGGGTGCTAATACCTTCCCCTTGCGTAACTGACTCCCGAACCCAGGTTTTGGTTGCGATGACCATACCTTTTCCCCGTTTTTTGCGAGGTTTACTTCGAGCGTTTCCTTTCCCTCCGTTGGGATAAATAACGCACGGTGGCGACTCTTCTGTCAGCCGGCGCCGATTTTCGCAGTAGCGACAGTTAGGTTGAAAGTGAATTTTATTCACTTTTGCCTATTGTTTTCTAGTGTCGCGGTGAAAATCGGATACCAAACTATTTATTAGTTTGAATCTTTAATTCATTTTGCAACCGAACTTTGATTTGTCCAAAGGAAGGGATAAAGATCGAAATTCCCGCAATGCAATGCACATGCAAGGTTTAGATTGTTTTAGGTTCGGGGGTTGGTTAAACTTAGGGAAGGTACTAGCATCCTAAGTTTCTGTAGTACTCTACAGGAACCTCTTGTTTTATGTTGTTTACTGCTATGTGTTATCTGCTTAATGGTTGAAAGACCCTAGGGTTTATTTTCTAAGTATACTCGATAAGATGTCGCATCTTATGCCTACATATCCTTACAGGAGTGGAATCAGAGTATGTTGTAGTTCACCCTAAAGGGTTAGAGGAGCTCTTTGACTGTGGTCAAAGTTCCTACGGGTTTAGGGTAGTTGTTTTGATTGGGTTTAGGAGAAGAGATGAGTCTTCATGTTAAGGGAGAGATAACCACCACAAATGTAATAGGGGTTGTAGGAAATGGTCTTTGCATCGTCTTAAGGAAAGGTCTTACATACTCGGATGGTCGCCAAGCATGCCTTTGTCGTTCTTAAGGCAAAGTCCCTACGTGTTTGATTGTATTGTTGTGGGGGTGGAGATTATATCTCACTTAAGATGATTAACATCTATTCTCTATTTGTGTTTGTAAAATTGTATAGTGTTGATTGTTTGTTTCTATGTTGTAAAGACAAGGTCCTTCCTATGGGGTAGGATCTATCCTAAGTGATCAACTTGAATGGACTCAAGGATCGAAGGGGATATGGTGCAAATGATGTGCAACTACACACAACGTTGAATTATGTGTAGGTTTTTCCTTTGGACGGAATGCAATGCGATGAGAGTACATATGATAATGACTTGCAGTAGAGATAAATTTGCAGAAAGTAAATACGGAAATATAAACCATACACGAACGCATGAAAGCGCTAAGTGAGTGTGTGCATTGTGACTAAGGTAAAGCAGATAAAGATAAATGATGTATACGCATGAAAGCGCTGAGTGTAAGTGCATGTGTCGTGAGTGCACGATTGATTGTATTACGATGTTGATTTGATTTTAAGTAGTTGATTGATAAAAATGATTTGATTTTGGATGGAAAGGTTGTATTTGTTTTTAATAAAGATTATTTCTTGATAAAGAGATGGTATTTAGATTTTAAAGGTTTTATCCCAAATTTTAAAACGGTTATGTGCATTTTTATTATAAGAAAAGTTCCTATCTGTTAATTATTTTCCTTAAAAAAGATAAAATAGATTTACACATTATAAAAACAAGAGTTTATATAAAAAGTTATTATAAAAAAAAATGTAACATGAATATATTGTCACTTATTTAGAAAATTAGTTTTAAAAGGGTGTTTAAAAAAACTAATTAAAGTGGATTAGTTAATTACTAAAAAACAAGAGTTTTAAAAAACTGATTAGCGGCTTGATTAAGAATCAATGGGGGAAAGCATGCGATTAGTGTGTGTGTGTGATTAGGTGAGCAGATTCGTAAATTACAGCAAATTAAATAAAATAACATAAACGAAACCCTAAATTCCCCCCCCCCCCCCAAATCCCTCTCATCGTCGTTCTTCTCCTCTCCGCCTCACTCTCGTTCGGATCGTGCTTCCCTCCCTGAGCCGTTATCCTTCACCTTTCGTTTTCATTTCCATTCTAAAACCTACAGCAACACATCAGAGCATCAACAACGCGAGAAATTTTAACATGAGTAATGGTTTTACCGAGATTTGGGAGCGGCGAAGGGTGATTTCACGTTGGCTTCGTGGTGGTGACCCGATGAACTCCGATGACGGCTTGAAGGCGTTTCCGGCGATGGCGATTTGTGGTTTGAATGGTTCGTAGGGCTTCGCGGCGTACGAGGTTTTTTGGTGTGCGATTCTTCGACGGCGGCTTCTGGGAAGATGAGTTTCTTCTCTCCCTCTCTCTAATTTTGGGGTCTCAGGTTGAGGGTTTTCTGTGGTTTTTTCTTGATAGTCATTTTCTTCCCCCTTTTCTCGATTTGAAACCCCTCCCTTTATAGGCGAGTTGGGCTGGATCTTGAGAGCATTGATTGAATTTCTGATTGATTGACTTTAAAACTTTCCATTTGTGTCGATTGAGTTAAATGTTATTGATGGGAGATCAATTTTGCGATTTGATTTGGGGGATCCTTAGTTGATGCTGAGGAATATGAACAGGATCTTTTTGACATAGGGGATATTCTTTGATCGATTACTAATCCATGAATTGTGATCTTGGCAGGTGTGGATAACAGGCGTGTTATTGGGCTGGGTGATGAATTAGAAGCCCAAAGTGGAGAAGCTCGGGTTTGACGTGTCTGTTGGAAACTCTGCGAAAAACTAGTGACGAAGGGTAACAACTGCAATTGTTCTTTGCGCAGGGTATACTTCTTTTCCCAATTCAGACTTTAATCCTTTAGTTTTTTCAAACTGATACGAATCTGAACATTTCCTTTTCATGTGTTTCAATTCAGACAGCACAAGCTTCTACGGATCAATGGACGCGTTCAAGAAGGCAAGATTGAGAACCGGTTGGCCATTGCAAATCTCACTGCCTGCAGCCTTTGCTTGTATTTTGCGGCTTGAAGAAACCTCACGTAATGTGGGTGGTACGCAGCGGACTCTTAAGGCATCTGAGTTCCCACTTGAGGACGATATGGTAGGTACGGAGACCTCTTTGTAACCTATTCTTTCATCATGTGTGAGCTGCTTGGTTTGGCTTATGAAGATTCAGATTAGTGCTGACTTGAGATTTTGATTTGTAGGTTTGGAAAGCAAACACGGTGTTGGGCTAGTGAACGAACATCCCAAAGCAGATACGGTAGTGGAGTGGACATGTTCGTCGTGAGAACTAAACTGGGACTGAACGGTCTTTAGAGATGGCATTTGAGGATGGGACTGGGATTGATTCCCTTGCTATTGATATTGTTGCTTCTAACACGTATGTTGCTGCTGTGTTAATTTACTCCTGATGCTTATGATGATCCTTAGTGTGGACAACCTCTGAACTTGAGAACGGAATATATTGTATGTGAATGCCCCTCCTTCTCTGTGTTAGTGTTCTGATTTGTATCCTTGTTCTTGTGTATGATACATGTAGTTTAAGGGCTGAGCCTGTTGTCTAAGTGTTCAATCGAACTGCTGTTGCGGAGAAAGTTTGTACGACAGGTTGATACTGCATGCCGGATTATGGCTCTTACCGCTGACGAAGTAGTTGTTGCTTCCGGTTCGCGCTCGTTGTTGCGAATGCTATTCTGCTGATGATTGCAAAGTATGAAATGTTGTTGTTGAAATGCTGTATTGACGCTTGTACCGTGATGATGCTGATGCGCCGCTTCTGACAAATTGTTGCTGACGTTGAGATTGCGAGTAATTGCGTGTGCAGTTGATGCTTGTAAGGCCGGTGGCTGGGATTCATGAATTTTGTTACCGTCCGTGGTTATCGTGTAGCCGAAAACAAAATCTGGTGGCTCTAATTGTGTCGGGAAGATACCGTTGTAATTGAGGTCAAGCCTTAGTACCTTCTATTTGACTTGGTTTTGATTCTCTTTTCTTGCAGTTATTATTAATTGGACCACTGCTATGGTGAGGAACTAATTGCTCTTCTGAATGCAGGGGTGACGTACCGCATGCCTCTGGAACAGAGCTCATATCCCTGTAATTTTCAGAAGCTCTTTACTGAGGAGCAATCCACTTTGTTCAGATTCTGGTTGTGGACCATCTATGGTGATATAGTTTTTTCTCCTAATCAAATGTGTTGTAGCAGTCCAAAAATCTGTATAGCACCTCTAATGATGAATGAAGACAATTGATGATATATAACACTAATATTTCCAGTGCATATGTTGATAGCAGGCCATGGTGTGCACCAAGAAGTCGGTTACTCGTGAGATTCACGGTCGGGATTACTTACATCTTGTGAGATATTACTTCGCATCTGCTCCATTGCAGGTCTTTGTTGTTTCAGCTCCAACTCCGATGAAGGCTGCTCTTGAGGGATCTCAGGCTGCTGATTTTGACGGTCAGTCCGGTTGTCATGACTAGCAGTTGTCCATATTGGTAAAGAATTACTAAACGGGTCATGGCTTCCTGCAGGGTAATAACCAAACAACGGCTGCTTGGCTCTTAGCTTGCAATTGCAATTTATCTGCTAGGTCTGTTCTAATTATTAATTTGCGTTGCTTTGATAGGTTGTGATGTCGGTGTTGCGTAAACTGGCGAATGGAGCTCCGGGCTGACGGCGCGCTTTGGAATCGAATGTGCTTTGTAGCAGACGTTCATGATCCTGATTTTTCTTGTTTTGTCATTGTCCACTTGTTTGCTAGATAAAACTTTGAAAATTGTAACTGTAACCTTGTAATGTTTGAACAAATTTGGTGAACTTAGATGACTGAATTCCTTTTATCCGTTGATTGGACTGGCATAATGTCACCATTCTTTGCAACTTAGAGTGCTCAATACAATTATGCCATAATCTTGTGTTGGCCTTGCTGTGAATTGCTGAAACCAAAATGTGGGTGTCTTCTAGATTTGGATAACAGGAAACTATGCTTCTTAGAAGGAAGCCTATAATAAGGTCTATGAAATCGAATAGTACATGTGCATTCAGTTTATGGAAGAGTCTTGAACACTTGATTTTGGGTCTTGAAAATATCTACTATGAACCCTCTTATAATTTGCATCTTCTAGTCTTTATAGTAAATTCTAAACATTTAAGACGAACTTAGTTTTCACATTGGTCTCGGGAACTCCAAATGTTTTGGACTTGGAAGTATTTTCATGGACTTGCAGCTCGAACTTGTAAACCCAATAAGTTGAAGATGATACGAACATCTTGAAATAAATCTTGAAATGAATCTTGTAAGTCTCTGATAATGAACTCTCTTGATTCTCTCGCACGATGAATCACTATGGGACTTAGACTCCACTTCGAGACTTTGTGCAACTTGGCCCATCACTCAGAATCTCATCTTGAGCAAACCTTTGAAAGTGGAGGTACCGTTGGCCATATACCACGCAGCTCCAACCGGTCTCCCAATCGAAGTTCTTGAAAACAAAGTATAGGAAATCTTGGCTCTTCTTAGGGGATCCTCTGAGCAGTTCTTGAAGAGAAAGGTTGAGCTTGTGCTAGTTATATGACCCTAAAGGGTGAAGGCATATCCTCTTTACGTCCACATGAATTCCCTACAACTCGCGAAGGATTTGAAACTTGTCAAGCACACGTACCCAGCCTTCGTAACCTGCCCTCTCGGTATCAACTTTGTCCTCGTAAAACAAAACAGACAAACTGGTTAAAATGGTTAGTTAAAACGAAAACGAGAAAAAAAACTTATGCACAAGGAGGTGGGATCTTATGGTAAAAAATTAGGGTGCAACAGATGCCCCTATTTAAGTTACTCCTATTCGGAGATATGGAGATTGAAATCTTCGTCTCGACGAGATAGGAGGGACTTAAATACAAACATTGCGCGAATTTTTGGCCATAAGAAACCACCGAATGCATATGATATGCAATGATATGAAAATGCAGGACGGACAAAATCTGTAAGGAAGAGGTCATAGGGGGTGAATTGGACGCGACATGCTAGACAGAAAAGCAACAGATCCAACAAGGCGGGACCCTACGAGGACATGAACAATCACTCATGGGAAATCTCCAAACGTGTAACGGTAACTCATGCATCAGGGATGCGGTGGTTTTGACGATTTGAGGTCGAAAGATACTTTTGCTACCGAGGTGGTGGTCAATAGTAACTCAAAATGGATCCTTTTTTATTATTTTATATTTTGTAACTCCGCTGAAACGGTAAAATGTATAACCTCTCTTGGCATCATGGTACGGGGACCCTGAGCTAGTCTCGGTCTTTGATGTCATTGTAGTTGTAGATGTTGTTGTAGTTGTAGAGCTTCCCCGAGCATCATGATATGGGAGTCATGCGCCGGTCTCGGTCTCTGATGCCGAACTTCCCCTTGCACCATGGTATGGGAACCATGAGCTGGTCTCGGTTTCTGATGTCAAACTTCCCCTTGCTCCATGGTATGGGAACCATGAGCTGGTCTCGGTTTCTGATGTCAAACTTCCCCTTGCTCCATGGTATGGGAACCATGAGCTGGTCTCGGTTTCTGATGTCAAACTTCCCCTTGCTCCATGGTATGGGAACCATGAGCTGGTCTCGGTTCCTAATGCCGAACTTCCCCTTGCTCCATGGTATGGGAACCATGAGCTGGTCTCGGTTCCTACCCAAAATGATGGAAACTCGTGAGAGCGTCTTCAAAGAGGGGTTGTAAATTTGTTGATTGTAGATTGTAACTGTAGTTGTAAATTGTAATGTTGATGTAAATGTTTGGCTGTGAGCCATAGCGTCATTGTAGATTGTATGTTGTAAATTGTGACACTGTAGAATTGTTGATGTAAATGTTGTCGATGTAATCTTGTAATTGTAGAATTTTGTAGATGTGATCTTGTATTCGTAATTGTAGATGCAATTTGTATTGTATTGGCAATTTGTAGAATGCACCGGGGATCTTCAAAAGAGTTGTAAACCGGTTGATACGTGGAGTGTCCTCTTGTGAGGAGATATGTCATTGATTGTACTCATAATGAACTCTCTGGGGAAGATCATTTTTGAGGAGTATCTTTGTTGTAATTGTAAAAGAATGTAAGATCGTTGTAGCAGAAATCCTCAAGTGGGGAAGTATCTGTAATGTACTTTGTTTTGTCTTGATAAATCTTGAGATAATCCACTGGGGAAGGACAAATTGTCTCGAGGAAATTGTTGTTTGTCGTTTTGAGTATAAGTTAGCCCAAGACGAGTTGCTCAAATAAAGAGGTCTTCTGTCATTTAGCTGTAAGTTGTTGAGTGGATCTTGTAATGTTGTTGAAGAAACGTTGTGTCTTCAAATGGTGATCCTCATAATGTCAAAGTGCAAAATAAACGCACTCTTGATCCATGCTCAAAAGCTGGAGATGTTCATAGTGTGATTGTCAAAGACCGAAGTTCAACTCGGGAAATAACCGAAGAGAAAACTGTCAAGCAAGACTCAACCATAGAGGTATAAACTCCAATGGGAATGTACTGAAACAACTGTCTTCCACGAGGATCGAACTTCGTGGGGAAGTAGAAATATTGAGTTTTTTTTCTGCTTAGGGCTGACAACTCTATTTGGAAGGAATAAGACACGCCCAAATACCCAAGGGTAAACGCAATCGAAGAGATAGAGTAAAACATACAAAGGATGCACAAAATGCAAATGTTATGCTATCTTCTTATATGCTATGCGTATGCTTATGCTGACAAGATAGACGAAAGCAAATGAACGAAGATGGGATAAACGTCTCGGAACAAACATCCGACCAATCTTCCAAGATAGAAGTATCACTGGGGATATACGGAGAGCTGAATATAGGATCCTAATTCTGCTTCAAAACTTCCAGATTTCTCTTGAGAAAAAGTGATCAATCCATTTGAGGATGTATCATCTTGATAAGTTTGGCGCGTTGTATGAAATTGTAGACGGAGGTACCCAAACCGAAGTTTCATAGGGGATAAAATAAATATCCTGGGTCTTCGTAGTTGTTGAACATGTTGGGGTTGAGCTTCCTGAGGATGAGATAGACATCTTTTGCTCCAATCTTCAAATGCCCCAAGTCACGTAGTTTAAAAGCAACATCTAGAGAGGATTTTACAGAAAACATGATGCCCAAATGCCCCACTGTTTTCAAACTCTCTAGAGATTCACCGAATCTCGACGTAACTGCCCCTGATTGGCGGTAAGTGAGTCCTTGAATTTCTTCTAGTTGAACCCAAGACTTGCGCGGATGGAATTTTCTTTGGGAAGAATGACTTGCCCCAAGTCAGCAAAGTCTTCAAATATCATCATCAATGTCTGTATGTGGTCTTTCTAGGATGTCAAACGTATTTAGCACATTTGAAATATCCATTTTGAAATGGTTAATGCAACACGCGTTTGTCTTGAAGTTTTTAAAAGGAGTATCGCAATAACTTGTGATCGAAACCACTAGTTAGGATACAAATTGAATCATTATTTATAAAGCCGATTTAAATTTGAGCATAGCTCAAGGAGTCAGGAAACAATATCTCATCGAGTATGCTTTCGAATTAGACCTTACCTCAATTAGGACTTTGAGGGTCGTATATGGGTTTAATTTGTGACTGATGAAATGGAGGTAGAAAGGGTTAGTATATTTGTGCCCACCCAATTTTTGAAGATGTTCATCATTTTTGATATTACCCTGCCCCAGGTTAAGAAAATGATGTCTCGGTTTGGGAGAAAGAGAACAGATCCTCAATCAAGGTTTAAAAGAAAGGGTTGACTATGTCGGCTTTCAGGAGGTTTAGAATAATGCCTTACATCATCATTAGGGTCTTTATTCGAAGCATACAACAAGAGATCATGTGTTTTACTTCATCATCCTCCTTCCAATTCTCTGTCAGAGCAAGAGAATGGGTAAAAGTCGGCGTTATAAATAATTTTGAAAACTATTTGAGTGAAAACGAATGGGTTTCTTCAAGACAAACAGTTATTGCATTACTTATTCAAAATAGAAAGTTCTTACATGCAAAAATATGCTTTTAACCAAAGAAATAAACATGAACAAAATGAAATGAACTTCTTCGGAGAGTCCTTTCCAGGATCTTTATTGTGCTTTTATGTAGACGGGAAAGACATGCAGAAATGTCTGGTGCGCAGCCTTCAGTCACGGCGTTGACGACCTTGAATCATGCCTGGGGAGGATGAACCTTGTCGAGATAGGGGGCTATCTCGTACGTAAGGGACGGAACCCTCAAAGAACAAGACTCTATCTTTGACCAAATTTTGGACGTCTGCTTTCATGCCGTAACAACTCTCAATGTCGTGCCCCGGAGCACCTTGATGATACAGGCAAAATTTGTTGGCGTTGTACCAGTATGGAAACCTCTTAGGTACCTTGGGTGGGGCTTTAGTCTGGATATGCCCTCTTTGAATTAAAGCTGGAAACAAATCAGCGTACTTCACCGGGATAGGATCAAATTGGTGAATTGCTTCCCTTGGAGTATCTGGAGTCATCCTTTGATACCTTTTCCGAAATTGTCGATGCTGTGGTTGATCTGGAGAGGCCAACCTCTGCCTAGGATGTGGTTGTTGTTCACGCTGAGCGGGCACCGCATACTGGTGCTGAGGACGGGGTACCGGATCTATGAATTCTCTGGAAGGTCCGCAGCCATCTCTATTGTTTGGGGCTATACCCAAGTTATGATGGTATTGCTTCACAAAAGCAAAAGTTAAGTCTTCCCAAGACTGAATATGATTCACTCGTAGCTTCATATACCATATTAACGGTGCTCTACCCAAACTTTCTTGGAAGCAGTGAATCAAGAGTTGGTCGTTCCCAAGATAGGCGGTCATCTTCTGACAAAACATCATCAAATGATACCTTGGACAAATTGTACCTTTGTACACTTCGAAGGCGGGCATCTGGAATCCTGGGGGGATAACTAAGTTTGGAACTAGGTGCGGGTCATGAGCATGAAAATCAGGCGCACGGTTCCTCTTCATCATTTTCCATCGTTCCTCGAAGTCACGAAATTCATTCTTGAATGCTGTAAACTCTGGATCGTCCATTTCCTTTTCTTGCACAGGCTGAAGTTGCATAGGAACAAAGTTGTCGGAGGGACGGCGAAGTGTCGGATTAGACCTTACTCTGAAGCTAGTCATGCGATCCATGTCTTTGTTCTCCTCACTATCCTTTAGTGATACTTCCGGCTTGGTCAGATGGTCGAGACGGCGACTGACAGCAAAGATGGAAAACCGAAATGAGCCACAACAAAGGAAGGACACGTGCATAAATGTAAAATGCCATGCTAAATGCAGGATGCTAATGCGAGAATGCAGATGCAGGAGGAGACTTCAAGAAACTCAAAGTGTTTTTCAGTGTTATAATGTAGGATAATTGAAAAACTTTTTATTTTTGAGAAACACTGTAAAGCGAACTACTCTTTTAAGAGTTTATTACAACGAAAGCAAAAGAAAACTTAGAACTCTATCCCACGGTCTTCTCCTTTGTACGGAGCTCCTCGGTTAGCTGATCAATGCGCTCCTGCAGCGCTGCTTTCTCGATGATAAGTTGTTCTACACATTCTTTCCAAGCCATGGTAGTTGATGGGAGATCATCTCTGGTAACAACACTTGAAGAGGCATGAGGAGAAAATAAATCTCCTTGCGCCTTCCTCTTTCTGGCAACTTCTAATTCTGGTGTCTTCTGAAGTCTTTCCTTCTCGACTTTGAGGGTGAGGAACTTGTTCTTCCAGGCAGTCCTCAACTTCCGGGCTTCATCTAAAGCAATCCTTACTTGTTCTATTTCCTCTTCCTCGAACCATTCGGGGTCATGAGGAGACAATACCATCGGTTCATGAAAAGGAAAAGGCATCTTGAGATCGAGAGCCCTTTCTCGCACCCAATGCAGATAATCCTCGGAAACAGCACAGTCGGGGTATCCTGAAGCAGCTGTTCCTTCCCTATCAATGTATTTCCATGCATAAATGATAACAGTCTTTAGATCTAGATCCTCTTCTCCTTTGAAGTAGATCTCTTCCAACGAAACTGGGTCTGGTATTTGGATCATAGGGTGTCCAAACTGTCTACGGGCTAAGGCGGGATTATAACTTATACATCCTTCTCTTCCAATAAGCGGTACATTGGGGAATCCTCCAATGCTAGGAATCATAGGCACGCCTCCATAGACGGGATCATACCAGACAATGTCCGAATGGGTAAGGGCCATAAGTATCTCGGACCATCGAGGTGTTGCTACTTTGTCCCAAAGGGACGGATACCAAGTCAAACGAGCGATGAACCATGAATACAGCAAGGCGGTACAACATACAATGTGTCCTCCCCCTTCAGCATTCCTCGAGTGAATAGAGAAGTATGTATCGGCAAGCAAGGTGGGTACTGGATTCTTGAGTATGAACAGCTTGATTGCATCCATATCAACAAAATTGTCAAATTTGGGGAACAAGAAAGTACCATAGACCAACAAAGCGAAATTGGCTTCCGATATGAGAACCTCCTTTCTTTCAGCATGGTAACGGACTTTTTCGATCAAAAAGTCGGCAGGGAACCCAAGGACTCCTTCCTTGGTGATCAGGTGTGTCTGGACATCTTCTAGGCTGAGATGGGTAGCGTTTGCAATTTCCTGGTGACTAGGCGTGTCTTCTCTTCCGGTGAATAGAGGTCGAACAGTCACAGGCATCCTCAAAAGTTCTGAGTACTCTTCTAAAGTTGGCATCAACTGGTAGTCTGGAAAAGTGAAGCAGTGATACATCGGGTCGTAAAATTGAACCAATGTTTCCAACAATCCTTCTTTCATCTTCAACTCAAGGAAACGGAAAACTCCTCCATATTCTGCTGCGAAGGCAAAGCGATCCTCGACGAGTTCGGCTAGTTCTCTCAAGCTTTCGATGTTGGGACTCTGAAAAGTGTACTTCAGGGTTTCTCTTCTGAAATCCATGATTACAACACCTACAGAACGAATTTGAGTTTCTTGAAGTGAACAATGGAAAAGAATGCAATGCAAGATGATTAGGACTTCATGGGATTCCTCTATTTATAGGCATTGCGGTAAAAGAAAACGTTTTATTAAATTTGAAACGGACTACATAAATATTCTTTTAAAGAGTCCCAAATAAAAGCTAAATAAAAGCTAGTAAAGACACTAAAGAAGCTTTGAATGCTGCTGCTTGAGCTGCTCTTCTAGTTGCGCCTTCTCACGGATAAGGTTGTCCACAATTATTTTCCAAATAGTGCACTGTGGGTCGGAGAAAAATAAATCCTCCATGACTTTCCTCTTCTTGCAGGGGAGTAACTCTTCATCCTTTAACTGTAGCTGCTTCTGAAGTTCACCCTTCTCCTTCTGAAGTTCAGCATTCTGCTTTTGAAGCTCAGCATTCTGCTTTTGACACTCAGCATTCTGCTTTTGACACTCAACATTTTCTGCCACTGCCACATGGTACTTGTTCTTCCAAGACTCTAGCTCATGTTGAGACTTCCTTAAAGACACCTCTAACTCCTCGGCTTTAGACATAAAGACATAAGTGGGCTCTCTCCTGGGAGCTATGGGATCTTGACGGGAATAGGGCATCTTTAGGTTGGTTGCCCTTCTTCTGACCCACTGGAGGTATGGTTCTAAAGACACACAGTTAGGCTTCCCTAGACTTCTCTTCCCTTTCTTGTATACCCTACGCCATGCGTCCAGAACTCTTCCTAGAAGCTCTATATCATCTTTGAAGAATATACCCTCTACTTGAACACTTTTGGGAGGTTCCTTCAACGGGTATCCCAACTGTCGACGGGCTAAGATAGGATTATAGCTGATTCCTCCATCAAAGCTGAGCAATGGTACATTAGCAAAGTCACCGCAGCTATCAATGATTAATACTCCATCATACACTCGATTGTACCAATCAATGTCAGAATGGGTCAAAGCCATAACCCTTTGAGACCAATGCTCTTTGCCAATGTTTGTAAAAGAGCTAGACTTCGGCAAGTGCGAAATAAACCACTTGTAAAGTAGAGGTACACAGCAAGTAATCATCCCTCCACCACGAAGGTTTCGGAGATGTATAGAGTGATATGCATTTCCCAACAGAGTTGGCACTGGGTTGTTCTTCATAAAGATCTTGAATGCTTTGAGATCGATGAAACCTTCGAAACTCGGGAATAGAAACAACCCATAAACAAGCAAAGCAAAGATTGTCTCAAACGGAGCCTTATTAGAATAATCAGCATAGAAGGAAGCTTTCTCGATTAGGAAACCTGTCTTTAAACCCAGAATTCCATCCTTAGTAACTAGATTGGCTTTGACGTCGGACACCTTCAAACGGAGAGCTTTAGCAATATCTTTCTCATCAGGGTCCTTTTCCAAGAAGGGAAAAGGAGATTCCTCAAGGACAGGTAGACCAACCAAAAAGGAATACTCTTCTAATGTAGGTAACAGCTGAAAGTCTGGAAAGGTGAAGCAATGGTAGAGAGGGTCATAGAATTGTAGCAAAGTGGCAAGAAGTCCTTCATTCACTGAGCAACCCAACAAAGATATCAGCTTCCCATACTTGGTCTTGAATCCTTCTTGATCTTCGATGAAACCCCACAACTTCCTTAGGTCATCCAATTTGGGACTCTTAAAAGTATATTTCACAGTATGTCTTTTATCTGAAGCCATAGTGACCTACAATGTTCATAAACGAAAGTAAATCCCATGAAGTCCAATGCGGAATGATGCTATATGAATGCAGCAAACACAAGTATTCACATAAGGACATAAAAATAAACAAACAAAGGGGCGCCCTAGGTTTGCAACGAGCATGGAGTAAAGGTGTACCCTTCCCAAAGGTTTAAGGACTAAAGGTTGTTTGGTACCTGCAGAGCAAGGTTCTAAAGGGACTCATAATCATCAGCCCATCCATCGGATATTATTAATTTTCCCAATTACTCGAGGATTAATAATATTCTCGAGAGAGCTTCTTTTGAGTGTAGCTTCGCGTAGCACTATTTCGGAAGTACTTCCTCATAGTCTCGCACTACGTCCTAGTAAAGGCCAAAGTTGGGTTAAGGTAACTACAGTCCTCAATTTCATAAGCTCCAAAGTCGAAAATAGTGAGTGTTTTCACGATAATTCGTTCAACAGTACTATTTCGAAAGGGCCTCAACTGAGCGGGATTCTCGATTCAACTTAGTAGGGATTCCACTCCCAATAAGCCTCCTCGACTATATCCCATCCTATCTTAATCTCTCTCAAAGTTCGGGTGTAGAACTTTATCTCACCACTCAAAGACAATAATCCCAAAAAGAAAAACAAGAGAAAACATGTAAACAATTAATCAAGTAGGCAGATATGTAAAGCAGTAAACAAAACAAAATAAGATAGGGAAACCCACTAGAGAGTCCCCAGTGAAGTCGCCATTTCTGTCGCGGTGAAAATCGGATACCAAACTATTTATTAGTTTGAATCTTTAATTCATTTTGCAACCGAACTTTGATTTGTCCAAAGGAAGGGATAAAGATCGAAATTCCCGCAATGCAATGCACATGCAAGGTTTAGATTGTTTTAGGTTCGGGGGTTGGTTAAACTTAGGGAAGGTACTAGCATCCTAAGTTTCTGTAGTACTCTACAGGAACCTCTTGTTTTATGTTGTTTACTGCTATGTGTTATCTGCTTAATGGTTGAAAGACCCTAGGGTTTATTTTCTAAGTATACTCGATAAGATGTCGCATCTTATGCCTACATATCCTTACGGGAGTGGAATCAGAGTATGTTGTAGTTCACCCTAAAGGGTTAGAGGAGCTCTTTGACTGTGGTCAAAGTTCCTACGGGTTTAGGGTAGTTATTTTGATTGGGTTTAGGAGAAGAGATGAGTCTTCATGTTAAGGGAGAGATAACCACCACAAATGTAATAGGGGTTGTAGGAAATGGTCTTTGCATCGTCTTAAGGAAAGGTCTTACATACTCGGATGGTCGCCAAGCATGCCTTTGTCGTTCTTAAGGCAAAGTCCCTACGTGTTTGATTGTATTGTTGTGGGGGTGGAGATTATATCTCACTTAAGATGATTAACATCTATTCTCTATTTGTGTTTGTAAAATTGTATAGTGTTGATTGTTTGTTTCTATGTTGTAAAGACAAGGTCCTTCCTATGGGGTAGGATCTATCCTAAGTGATCAACTTGAATGGACTCAAGGATCGAAGGGGATATGGTGCAAATGATGTGCAACTACACACAACGTTGAATTATGTGTAGGTTTTTCCTTTGGACGGAATGCAATGCGATGAGAGTACATATGATAATGACTTGCAGTAGAGATAAATTTGCAGAAAGTAAATACGGAAATATAAACCATACACGAACGCATGAAAGCGCTAAGTGAGTGTGTGCATTGTGACTAAGGTAAAGCAGATAAAGATAAATGATGTATACGCATGAAAGCGCTGAGTGTAAGTGCATGTGTCGTGAGTGCACGATTGATTGTATTACGATGTTGATTTGATTTTAAGTAGTTGATTGATAAAAATGATTTGATTTTGGACGGAAAGGTTGTATTTGTTTTTAATAAAGATTATTTCTTGATAAAGAGATGGTATTTAGATTTTAAAGGTTTTATCCCAAATTTTAAAACGGTTATGTGCATTTTTATTATAAGAAAAGTTCCTATCTGTTAATTATTTTCCTTAAAAAAGATAAAATAGATTTACACATTATAAAAACAAGAGTTTATATAAAAAGTTATTATAAAAAAAAATGTAACATGAATATATTGTCACTTATTTAGAAAATTAGTTTTAAAAGGGTGTTTAAAAAAACTAATTAAAGTGGATTAGTTAATTACTAAAAAACAAGAGTTTTAAAAAACTGATTAGCGGCTTGATTAAGAATCAATGGGGGAAAGCATGCGATTAGTGTGTGTGTGTGTGATTAGGTGAGCAGATTCGTAAATTACAGCAAATTAAATAAAATAACATAAACGAAACCCTAAATTCCCCCCCCCCCCCAAATCCCTCTCATCGTCGTTCTTCTCCTCTCCGCCTCACTCTCGTTCGGATCGTGCTTCCCTCCCTGAGCCGTTATCCTTCACCTTTCGTTTTCATTTCCATTCTAAAACCTGCAGCAACACATCAGAGCATCAACAGCGCGAGAAATTTTAACATGAGTAATGGTTTTACCGAGATTTGGGAGCGGCGAATGGTGATGGCGAAGGGTGATTTCACGTTGGCTTCGTGGTGGTGACCCGATGAACTCCGATGACGGCTTGAAGGCGTTTCCGGTGATGGCGATTTGTGGTTTGAATGGTTCGTAGGGCTTCGCGGCGTACGAGGTTTTTTGGTGTGCGATTCTTCGACGGCGGCTTCTGGGAAGATGAGTTTCTTCTCTCCCTCTCTCTAATTTTGGGGTCTCAGGTTGAGGGTTTTCTGTGGTTTTTTCTTGATAGTCATTTTCTTCCCCCTTTTCTCGATTTGAAACCCCTCCCTTTATAGGCGAGTTGGGCTGGATCTTGAGAGCATTGATTGAATTTCTGATTGATTGACTTTAAAACTTTCCATTTGTGTCGATTGAGTTAAATGTTATTGATGGGAGATCAATTTTGCGATTTGATTTGGGGGATCCTTAGTTGATGCTGAGGAATATGAACAGGATCTTTTTGACATAGGGGATATTCTTTGATCGATTACTAATCCATGAATTGTGATCTTGGCAGGTGTGGATAACAGGCGTGTTATTGGGCTGGGTGATGAATTAGAAGCCCAAAGTGGAGAAGCTCGGGTTTGACGTGTCTGTTGGAAACTCTGCGAAAAACTAGTGACGAAGGGTAACAACTGCAATTGTTCTTTGCGCAGGGTATACTTCTTTTCCCAATTCAGACTTTAATCCTTTAGTTTTTTCAAACTGATACGAATCTGAACATTTCCTTTTCATGTGTTTCAATTCAGACAGCACAAGCTTCTACGGATCAATGGACGCGTTCAAGAAGGCAAGATTGAGAACCGGTTGGCCATTGCAAATCTCACTGCCTGCAGCCTTTGCTTGTATTTTGCGGCTTGAAGAAACCTCACGTAATGTGGGTGGTACGCAGCGGACTCTTAAGGCATCTGAGTTCCCACTTGAGGACGATATGGTAGGTACGGAGACCTCTTTGTAACCTATTCTTTCATCATGTGTGAGCTGCTTGGTTTGGCTTATGAAGATTCAGATTAGTGCTGACTTGAGATTTTGATTTGTAGGTGTGGAAAGCAAACACGGTGTTGGGCTAGTGAACGAACATCCCAAAGCAGATACGGTAGTGGAGTGGACATGTTCGTCGTGAGAACTAAACTGGGACTGAACGGTCTTTAGAGATGGCATTTGAGGATGGGACTGGGATTGATTCCCTTGCTATTGATATTGTTGCTTCTAACACGTATGTTGCTGCTGTGTTAATTTACTCCTGATGCTTATGATGATCCTTAGTGTGGACAACCTCTGAACTTGAGAACGGAATATATTGTATGTGAATGCCCTTCCTTCTCTGTGTTAGTGTTCTGATTTGTATCCTTGTTCTTGTGTATGATGCAGGTAGTTTAAGGGCTGAGCCTGTTGTCTAAGTGTTCAATCGAACTGCTGTTGCGGAGAAAGTTTGTACGACAGGTTGATACTGCATGCCGGATTATGGCTCTTACCGCTGACGAAGTAGTTGTTGCTTCCGGTTCGCGCTCGTTGTTGCGAATGCTATTCTGCTGATGATTGCAAAGTATGAAATGTTGTTGTTGAAATGCTGTATTGACGCTTGTACCGTGATGATGCTGATGCGCCGCTTCTGACAAATTGTTGCTGACGTTGAGATTGCGAGTAATTGCGTGTGCAGTTGATGCTTGTAAGGCCGGTGGCTGGGATTCATGAATTTTGTTACCGTCCGTGGTTATCGTGTAGCCGAAAACAAAATCTGGTGGCTCTAATTGTGTCGGGAAGATACCGTTGTAATTGAGGTCAAGCCTTAGTACCTTCTATTTGACTTGGTTTTGATTCTCTTTTCTTGCAGTTATTATTAATTGGACCACTGCTATGGTGAGGAACTAATTGCTCTTCTGAATGCAGGGGTGACGTACCGCATGCCTCTGGAACAGAGCTCATATCCCTGTAATTTTCAGAAGCTCTTTACTGAGGAGCAATCCACTTTGTTCAGATTCTGGTTGTGGACCATCTATGGTGATATAGTTTTTTCTCCTAATCAAATGTGTTGTAGCAATCCAAAAATCTGTATAGCACCTCTAATGATGAATGAAGACAATTGATGATATATAACACTAATATTTCCAGTGCATATGTTGATAGCAGGCCATGGTGTGCACCAAGAAGTCGGTTACTCGTGAGATTCACGGTCGGGATTACTTACATCTTGTGAGATATTACTTCGCATCTGCTCCATTGCAGGTCTTTGTTGTTTCAGCTCCAACTCCGATGAAGGCTGCTCTTAAGGGATCTCAGGCTGCTGATTTTGACGGTCAGTCCGGTTGTCATGACTAGCAGTTGTCCATATTGGTAAAGATTGACTAAACGGGTCATGGCTTCCTGCAGGGTAATAACCAAACAACGGCTGCTTGGCTCTTAGCTTGCAATTGCAATTTATCTGCTAGGTCTGTTCTAATTATTAATTTGCGTTGCTTTGATAGGTTGTGATGTCGGTGTTGCGTAAACTGGCGAATGGAGCTCTGGGCTGACGGCGCGCTTTGGAATCGAATGTGCTTTGTAGCAGACGTTCATGATCCTGATTTTTCTTGTTTTGTCATTGTCCACTTGTTTGCTAGATAAAACTTTGAAAATTGTAACTGTAACCTTGTAATGTTTGAACAAATTTGGTGAACTTAGATGACTGAATTCCTTTTATCCGTTGATTGGACTGGCATAATGTCACCATTCTTTGCAACTTAGAGTGCTCAATACAATTATGCCATAATCTTGTGTTGGCCTTGCTGTGAATTGCTGAAACCAAAATGTGGGTGTCTTCTAGATTTGGATAACAGGAAACTATGCTTCTTAGAAGGAAGCCTATAATAAGGTCCATGAAATCGAATAGTACATGTGCATTCAGTTTATGGAAGAGTCTTGAACACTTGATTTTGGGTCTTGAAAATATCTACTATGAACCCTCTTATAATTTGCATCTTCTAGTCTTTATAGTAAATTCTAAACATTTAAGACGAACTTAGTTTTCACATTGGTCTCGGGAACTCCAAATGTTTTGGACTTGGAAGTATTTTCATGGACTTGCAGCTCGAACTTGTAAACCCAATAAGTTGAAGATGATACGAACATCTTGAAATAAATCTTGAAATGAATCTTGTAAGTCTCTGATAATGAACTCTCTTGATTCTCTCGCACGATGAATCACTATGGGACTTAGACTCCACTTCGAGACTTTGTGCAACTTGGCCCATCACTCAGAATCTCATCTTGAGCAAACCTTTGAAAGTGGAGGTACCGTTGGCCATATACCACGCAGCTCCAACCGGTCTCCCAATCGAAGTTCTTGAAAACAAAGTATAGGAAATCTTGGCTCTTCTTAGGGGATCCTCTGAGCAGTTCTTGAAGAGAAAGGTTGAGCTTGTGCTAGTTATATGACCCTAAAGGGTGAAGGCATATCCTCTTTACGTCCACATGAATTCCCTACAACTCGCGAAGGATTTGAAACTTGTCAAGCACACGTACCCAGCCTTCGTAACCTGCCCTCTCGGTATCAACTTTGTCCTCGTAAAACAAAACAGACAAACTGGTTAAAATGGTTAGTTAAAACGAAAACGAGAAAAAAACTTATGCACAAGGAGGTGGGATCTTATGGTCAAAAATTAGGGTGCAACATCTAGGTTCGAGGTTGAGTGGGACTCCCTTGCCTCGCTTGTATTGCTGCATCCATGCATTTTACTGCTTTATTGTATATATGCTATTGTTTCTGTTTCCGTTTATCCCTTAGGATCTCTGTTTCTCTCTGCGCAAGAGAGGAGCATGATAGACATTAGGTCTTAACCCATGCATGACAACATTAGGTTAGTTTAATTCCCTTTTAAACCATAGGTTAGAGTTCTGTCTCTTCTTTCTCAAAACAAACAGAAAAAACACAATAATATTTCAAACACAATAAAAGACACTTATTTCGTAAAAGAATGTGAACTCATCAAAACGTCATTTTTGTCCGCTTGGACCAGTAATCAGAAAAACCCTTTTTCAGAAGGAGATAAAAAACAATAAAAAACAGCCTTGTGTCGTACGTGGCCCGAACTACGTTTGCTCTGATCTTTCATGCTGTATGAAAGTACGTAGGCATAGGATGCGATATCCTCGCGAGCAACCTTCCCTTCCTTTCCCGTAGGTAGGCGAACTACGTTGACTCTGATTTCTCGTTCCAGACGGGAATACGTAGGCATAAAGTGCGATACTTTGCCGAGTCATTTTCTTTTCTTTTAACCCCAGACCTATAGAGTAGATAGAATAATAATCCGTACTAGAAAACAAGCGTGGATCCCGTCGAGTACGACGGACGTGAGGGGTGCTAATACCTTCCCCTTGCGTAACCGACTCCCGAATCCAGGATTTGGTTGCGATGACCATTCCTTTCCCGTCTTTGCGGTAGGTTTACTCTGAGCGTTTCCTTTCCCTCCTTTGGGATAAATAACGCACGGTGGCGACTCTTCTGTTCAGCCGGCGCCGATTTTCGCAGTAGTGACAGGCGCCCGTGGCCATGCTTGACTATTTGTATTCCTTTTGTTTTGATCATTGTTGTAAGCTGACCATCACCAGGCCTGTTGGTTGAGGTCATGCTATTGATTCTGCTTGTACTCAGTGATGTTGTGTACTGCCTTGATGGGCTTTCTTTATATATGAGATGTTATTTCCATGACTGGACTCAAACTTCTTATTATCAGCACTGACACTCAGGCACTAGGATTGGGGGGGAAATCTCCCTAACGCACAGACACACGTTTGCATTTGCATGAAGCATTTGCATAGCAAGCACTTTGTTGTCTTTTCTAACCCTTTTGTGTATACAGGTTGTTTCAGGTTGTTCCAGGATTGATCAGAGACCTATCCACCGCTATCCGACCAGAGCAAATTAAACCAGAATTATGGAGCAAATGCAAACTGATGTTTAGGAACTCCGAGAAAGGATGGACCGTTTCATGGAGCTCATGCAAGCGGTCGCCAACGGCCAGGATCAACTCAGAACCTTGGTTCAGCCTCTGATTTCAAGGGTCGACAGCAATGGTATACTCCATGGTGGGACCGTGCCTACTCCTCCACCTGTTGAAACTCCTCAGAATGGCGTCCCCGTGACCGAGAGGAATGGCAGTGCTAACGGCAATGTGATAGCTAATATGGGACTCAATGGTAATACGACGGGCGTCGGTAATGGGAATTTTGAAGCTAACGTCAATGTTGGGCTGGGCAGTGGCAATGCGGGTGTTGGAAATCTGTTTAGGCCTCAACCATGGTTAGAAGACCGTCAAGACGATGTGTTCTCGCAAAGAGGTGCTGAAGGAGAGCTGACTGCTGAAGCACGGCTTAGGTTCAAGGCACTCGAGGATAAGATGAGGAATTTCGAGAACCAGAACACCATAGGTGTTGATATGTCCAAGTTGGGACTGATTGCTGATTTCAAGGTGCCTCCCAAGTTCAAGGTACCTGACTTTGAAAAGTACAAGGGCACCACTTGCCCCCGCGTCCACCTGAGATCCTATTATCGGAAAATGTCAGCTCACTCTAAGGACGAGAAGTTGCTGATGCACTTCTTTCAGGACAGTCTGTCCGGACCCTCCCTCGAATGGTACATGAGTCTGGAACCTACCAGTGTGCGCACGTGGAAGGAACTGGCTGAAGCATTCGTGCACCACTACCAATATAACAGTGACTTGGCTCCGAACCGAGTCCAACTGCAGAATCTGTCGCAAAGGAACAACGAAGGGTTCAAGGAATACGCCCAGCGGTGGCGTGAATTGGCAGCCAGGGTTCAGCCGCCGATGGTTGAACGCGAGCTTGTGGAAATGTTCGTAGCCACCCTCCCAGGGGTTTACTATGAGAAATTGGTCAGTAGTATGTCTGGAAGCTTCTCAGATCTCATCATCACGGGCAAGCACATTGAAAATGGGATCAAACTGGGGAAAACTCAAGGTGATTCATCCTCAGCTGGAGGAGGCAAGAAACCTTATGGTGGCAAAAGACGAGAAGGAGAGACGAGCGTTGTGTCCAACGCTCGAAGGAAGGGTAAAGACCCTCACCAGCAGGTGGCCAGCATAACTATCCCGGCAGTTCAACAGCCACAGCAGCAGCAGCATCAGCCGAATCAGCAAGGGTACAGAAAGTATCAGAACAGGGCACCTCTGTCGAGCCGTCACCTCGAGACACCATCCATGTCTTATGCCCAACTATTACAGACTCTGCTCCAGTTACAATTGATCCAGAAGAGAACCCTGGCTCCCTTGACAGGGGCACCTCCGCCAGGTTATGACGCGAATGCGACTTGCGAATTTCATTCAGGGGCACCAGGTCACACAATAGAAAATTGCAAAGCCTTCAAGCACAAGGTGCAGGACATGGTGGACGCTAAGATCATCAACTTCTCAGATAATGTGCCAAACGTCACGAAAAACCCTATGTCGAATCATAGGGGAGGTGGAGTAAACGCCATTATTGAAGACGAGAGCTTGGATTTGTTGGTTGACGTCAGAGATCTAAAGACACCGCTTAGCTTCGTTAAAGCTAAGCTGATGAAAAGGGGTTTCTTTCCAGGTTGTGGAGAGTTATGTGTGGGCTGCGCGACAAGTCCTGATGGATGTGAACCGTTGATAGAGGGAATTCAGAGTATGATGACCGAAGGGATCTTGCAGTTTAGCCGGAGGGCCGAATGTGGATCTGGAGAGGTAATGCTGAAGCAAGATGATGAGGTTGCCACCATCACCATCCCTCGCCGGACGATCACTATTTCTGCACCTAGACCGCCCACAATTACCATCACCAAAGCTGGGCCGATACCTTTCGAAAGCACTAATGATGTCCCATAGCATTATGGGGCAGAGGTCTACTGCAACGGACAGAGGTTGGAGCTGGAACCATTTGGGTCGTCTGTGGAGAACCTAGCGGGCGTCAGCAGAATCACTCGCAGCGGAAGAGTGTTTACACCACCTGAGGTCGTGGCGGACAAAGCTGATGCAACTGATAAAGGGAAGAGTAAAGTCGTTGAAGAGATCCCTCGTGGGGTAGAAAAAGACTTACTTGTTAAAGACGCCGAGGAATTTATGAGGTTGATTAAAAAGAGTGACTACAGGATCGTGGATCATCTCCATCAAACACCCTCGAAAATTTCCATCCTGAACCTGTTGCTGTGTTCTGAGGCACATCGCCACACGCTGTTGAAGGTGTTGAATGCCGCGTACGTACCGCAGGAAATATCGGTTAACTAGTTGGAAGGGGTCGTAGCCCACGTGAATGCTGGAAATGGGTTAGGGTTCACTGACCTAGAGCTGACGCCGAAGGGGAGGAATCACAATAGCGCCCTGCACATCTCGATAGAGTGTAGGGGAACGATTATGTCTCATGTGTTGGTGGACACAGGGTCATCCTTCAATGTTCTTCCGAAGAAGGCATTGATGAAGTTGGATACTCGTGGATTGATTTGCACACCCAGTGATCTAGTTGTGAAAGCATTCGATGGAACCAAACGTCATGTTTTTGGGGAGGTGACATTGCCAATCCAAGTTGGTCCGGAAACGTTCGACGCGGTCTTTTACATTATGGACATCATGCCTGCCTACAGTTGTCTCTTGGACCGGCCATGGATCCATTATGCGGGTGTCGTGACCTCCACGTTGCACCAGAAGCTCAAGTATGCTGTCGGAGGTAGCATTGTGACTGTTTGTGGCGAGGAAGACATAATGGTGAGCCATTTGTCGTCCTTCAAGTATGTTGAGATGGATGGGGAAATCCACGAAACCCTATGCCAAGCGTTCGAAGCTGTTAAAGTCAAGAATGTAGCTCCTGCAATCGCTGAAAAGCCAGAGATGACTCTCTCTTCCTTCAAGGAGGCCCGTGCCGTTGTTCAAGCCGGATCCACCCCAGGCTGGGGGCGAATTCTAGAAATACCTAACAAGCAAGACAAGTTCGGGTTGGGATATTCTCCTGCAGCTGAAGCCTTCTCTTCCAGCAGTGCGTCGCGAGGTAAAGGGCCGATCCAGTTTACCAGTGGCAGGGTGATATTTGAAAGTGTCAACGCGGTGTCTGAAGATGGCAAAGACAGTGACTGCGATCTAGACTCTTGGATCCAGCCAAGCAAGCCAGGCGAGAGCCTCAACAACTGACCCGTCAGGGATATCATCCAAATGACAAGCAAAGAGTAATGATTTACTTTTTTCCAATCATTGTACAACCCTATGTCCTACCCGGGGCATAGTGGTTTTATTGTCAGGGCCTTGTTTGATTATGTACATGCATTTTACCAATAAATCAAAAGGTGTTTTTCTTCGTATTCAAATGTTGTGATCTCTGTTATTCCTGTTTTATATTTGTTTTAAAAAACAACAAAATGGCAATGGGGTTTGTGCTAACCTGCATATCCTTGTTTTAAGCTTAACCCTTGTTATTGCAGGATCCACATAGCAGATGACATCGACTCTGGACCTTCTACGACTCACTTCGACTTTGATTGCCCGATCTATCAAGCCGAAGAAGAGATTGATGAAGACGAAGACCTTCCCGAAGAGTTGGCACGCTTGTTGAAACAAGAAGAGAAAGTTATTCTGCCTCACGAAGAGGAGATCGAGATTGTGAATCTGGGTTCTGAAGAACTTGTCAGGAACGTCAGGATAGGGGCTGCATTGCAGAGTGATGTCAAGTAGAGATTGGTCGAGATGCTAAGAGAGTATAGTGACGTCTTTGCTTGGTCATACGAAGATATGCCCGGACTTGATACTAACATCGTGGTCCATCACTTGCCGCTGCGAGAAGATTGTCCTCCCGTTAAGCAGAAGCTTAGGAGGACACGACCAGATATGGTCGTTAAGATCAAAGAAGAAGTGAAAAAGCAGTTTGATGCTGGCTTCTTAGCGGTCACTACTTACCCTCCGTGGGTCGCCAACATAGTGCCTGTACCGAAGAAGGATGGTAAGGTGTGAATGTGCGTCGATTATCGGGATTTGAATAGGGCGAGCCCTAAAGATGATTTCCCGCTGCCTCATATTGATGTGTTGGTTGACAATACAGCTCAGTTCTCCGTATTTTCGTTCATGGATGGCTTCTCCGGCTACAATCAGATCAAGATGGCGCCGGAGGACATGGAGAAAACTACATTTATTACACCTTGAGGAACATTTTGCTACAAGGTAATGTCTTTCGGTCTGAAGAACGCAGGGGCCACTTACCAACGAGCAATGGTCATTTTGTTTCATGATATGATTCATCATGAGATTGAAGTCTATGTTGATGACATGATTGCGAAGTCCCAAACGGAGGAGGGGCATCTGGTCAATTTGCTGAAGCTTTTTGAGAGGCTTAGGAAGTTCAGGTTGAGGCTGAATCCTAACAAGTGTACTTTCGGAGTACGGTCTGGAAAACTACTGGGGTTTATCGTGAGTGAAAGAGGCATTGAGGTTGATCCTGCGAAGATAAAGGCGATACAAGAAATGCCAGCGCCAAAAACAGAAAAAGAAGTTCATGGTTTCCTGGGCAGAATAAACTACATTGCAAGGTTTATCTCCCAGCTCACGGCCACGTGTGAACCGATGTTCAAACTGCTAAAGAAAGATCAGGCGATTATCTGGAACGAGGATTGCCAGAAGGCATTTGATAAGATAAAACAGTATCTACAAGAACCTTCAATCTTGATACCCCCAGTGGCCGGACGACCCTTAATCATGTACTTGACAGTTCTTGAGAATAGTATGGGGTATGTTCTCGGTCAGCACGACGAGACGGGCAGAAAGGAGCATGCCATTTACTACTTGAGTAAAAAGTTCACAGACTGTGAATCTCGTTACTCGATGCTGGAGAAGACGTGTTGTGCACTAGCCTGGGCTGCCAAACGTTTACGACAGTACATGCTCAATCACACAACCATGCTAATTTCGAAGATGGATTCGATCAAGTACGTCTTCGAGAAGCAAGCGCTTTCGGGCAGGATTGCCAGATGGCAAATGGTGTTGACGGAATATGACATTCAGTATGTTTACCAGAAGGCCATCAAGGGAAGCGTATTGTCTGAATACCTTGCCGAACAGCCGATCGAAGATTATCAGCCGATGAAATTTGAATTCCCTGATGAGGATATCATGTTTCTTAAAGCGAAAGATTGCGATGAACCGTTGCCCGACGAGGGTCCAGATAGGAAATCCCAGTGGAAATTGATATTTGACGGGGCGGTTAATTCTTACGGAAGTGGCATTGGGGCGATCATCACGACTCCTCACGGATCCCACATCCCGTTCACTGCGAGACTGACGTTTCCGATCACCAATAACGAAGCGGAGTACGAAGCATGCATCATGGGTCTAGAAGAGGCAATTGATTTGAGAATCAAGAAACTAGATGTATATGGTGACTCGGCACTTATGATCAACCAGATTAAAGGGGAGTGGGAGACTCGCCAATCGAATTTGGTGCCGTACATGAACTATGCCAGAAGGCTGCTTCCGTTCTTTGATCGAGTGGAGCTCCATCATGTGCCCAGGGCTGAAAATCAGATGGCTGATGCCTTAGCCACGTTGGCTTCAATGTATAAAGTCAATTTTTGGAATGAAGCTCCAAGAATTGTCCTTTCTCGTCTTGATAGACCCGCATTCGTCTTTGCCATCGAGGGAGCCTCCGACGGCAAGCCATGGTTCCATGACATCCAGACCTTCCTTATGACTAAGGAATATCCTGCGGGAGCGTCAACCCAGGATAAGAAGACTCTGAGGAGGCTGGCTAGAAATTTTTATCTCAATCCTGATGGAGTTTTGTATAAGAGAAACCATGATCTCGTGCTATTCAGATGTGTAAATGAGAAAGAAGCAAGTATGCTCATGGAAGAAGTCCATGAAGGCACATTTTGTACGCACGCCGGCGGGCATGCTATGACAAGAAAGATCCTGAGAGCAGGATACTACTGGCTGACGGTGGAGTCTGATTGCTTCAAATTCGCGAAGAGATGTCATAAATGCCAGATTTATGCTGATAAGATTCACGTGCCGTCGTGCCCGTTAAATGTCATGTCCTCCCCGTGGCCGTTCTCCATGTGGGGCATCGATATGATAGGCAAGATCGAGCCCACTGCATCTAACGGTCATCGCTTCATTCTAGTAGCTATCGACTACTTCACCAAGTGGGTGGAGGCAGCCTCGTATGCTAATGTGACCAAGCAGGTGGTGGCTAAATTCATAAAGAGGGACATCATCTGTCGTTACGGGATTCCCGAGCAGATCATTACGGATAATGGTTCGAATCTGAATAACAAGATGATGAAGGAGCTGTGCCAGGGTTTCAAGATTGAACACCACAACTCATCTCCTTACCGGCCGAAGATGAATGGCGCCGTTGAAGCGGCCAATAAGAACATCAAGAAGATTGTACAGAAGATGGTTGTGACCTACAAGGATTGGCACGAGATGCTGCCATTTGCACTGCATGGTTATCGTACAACGGTACGTACATCAACCGGGGCAACTCCTTTCTCACTAGTGTATGGTATGGAAGCTATCCTACCGTTAGAAGTTGAGATTCCTTCTTTGCGAGTTTTGGTTGATGTAAAACTCGACGAGGCAGAATGGATTAAGAACCGACTAAACCAACTCAGCCTGATGGACGAGAAGAGGTTGACATCGATTGCATATGGTCGTCTGTACCAAAGCCGAATGAAGAAAGCTTATGATAAGAAGGTGCGTCCTAAAAGCTTTCAGACGGGTGATCTCGTCCTGAAGAAGATTCTTCCTCCACACTCCGATCACCGGGGCAAGTGGACTCCCAATTACGAAGGTCCGTACGTCATCAGCAAGGTCTTCTCGGGAGGAGCTTTGTTGTTATCCACGATGGATGGCGAAGATTTTGCATCCCCGGTGAACGCAGACGCAGTTAAAAAATACTCTGCTTAAAAATGACCCGCTGGAAAGAAAAAGAATATCCAGGCAAAAATGGGGCATCCCGACGAACCATAAAAAAGGAAAAAGGTTCGGGAAAAAATTAGGGATATCAAGAAAAGAATGTACACCCGCAAAGTCGAAAACCCGGATGGGCGACTTTGGCAAAAAAGGGTATCCCGGTGGATCGAAAACCCGGAAGGGCGATTCAGGCAAAAGTTAGGGATTTGGAAAAAAGCAAAAGACTGCGTTCCGCGTGTGGACTTTCATTGTTTAGTGGTTTGGAGGACCTGAGGGCCATTTATCTAAATCAATCTCTTATGAATCTGAAGCATCGGAGAAGTATCGAAGTCGAGTGGGTCATAGAGGGATCAACTCATGGTGTTCGTCTACGCCTCGTTGCCGACATTTGTATATACTGATGTATATTTATGTTTTATATTTGCGCAGCTTCCTCATTCCAGGAGCTTGCATCTGTTGTAAAACAATTTTGCCCATTCAGGGGTTCGTTATCAATAAAATGTATACTATTCAGCAATTGTTTGTCTGTTTAGCATGTATCTGCTTTGTTGCAGAGAAGAACGCCGATGTTTTTGATAAAATGCGCATACATAAACTTACTGGCCTAGGCCACTGATTGTTGAAACAATGAATTACTTGAACATTGTCACAAGATGATGACCTTGATATGTCCCTTTGAGAAAGGGTATCTTGTCTGTTTGTTTGTGTTGTTACAGGTGTAGCATATTCCAGGCAGTGCGCCGTATGCGGCCCCAGGCATGATGATTCCTTTCCTCACCAGCAAATTCAGTAGCACCTCCCCGTGGAGTTTGAACATGAGATCGTAAGCATTGATATGTTTCCCCAAGCAGGACGATTCCTTCTCCCCCAGCTGAGTCACATATTGAAGTGCGCAGCAATCGATAGTTCAAGACCGAAGTCTCCGGAAGAATTGAAATTCCCCGCAGAGTTGTACTCTCCCTTGTAAGCAGGACGATTCCTTCTTCCCCAGCCGAGTGGGCAAACCCCAGGAGAGCCGAATCTTTGGAAACCGTTGAGGCCATGATTGGTTTTCCCCTAGTAGAGTGTTGAATAGCTGATACTGTATTTCCCCATCGGAGTCGTTATCCCCAGGAAGTTTTAGCCGCGAAGGCCGTGCAGTTTATTTCGATGATTGACATCGTTTTCCTCAGCAGTCGTGGTTCGTACACCTAGACGAGCAGGTCCAGGCTCTCGTAGAGCTTTATTCCCCTGCAGCAGTCGACTGAAGTTCGTTTCCCCAGGTGGAGTCCAATTGAGATTGGTGTGACTTCTCCTCCTCGGCAGGATGAGTCCTTCTTCCACCAGAGTGGTTCTTTCTCCTTGACAGGAGGCTTTTCCCTTCAGCATTTATTTTGCTGATGGGGTCGTAGCATTTTGCATGATTGCATAGCATTTACCCTAAATGCGTAGCATTTCCACCGTGTGGAGCAATACGCCATTGTCGATCATATGCATATGAAACATGAGCTAGGTCGTTACTGTTCTTGTTTTGCAGGTGTTCCCCGACAGGGTGTCTGCTCAGGATGATTTCTGAAATCTCAGAAGAGTTGTGCGGTTCAAGAGGTTTCTTGAATTCCCCCAGCAAAGTTGCTTGTCCAAGATGATTCTTGAATTCTCCAGCGAAGGTGTTTGTTTAAGATGATTCTTAAAAATCCCCTGTGAAGTCGCCAGAGAGGGTCGCTCAAGTTGATGCTTAGAGTCCCCGGCAGGGTGTCTGCTCAGGATGATTCCTGAAATCTCCAGCAGAGTTATTTGCCCAAGATGATTCTTGAAGTCCTCAGCAGAGTTGACTCATCCAGAATGATTTCTGAAGCCCCGAAGCAGAGTTACTTGATAGTTCTCCAGAATCCCCAGCGGAGATGCGTCATTGATAACACGAAATCGTATATATATTTTGATGCATAATTCAACTAAAGTTTAACCATTTTCGATCCGATTTCGGGTTATTTCCGTGTTATTTGTCTGATGTTTTGCAGGTATTCAACGATCACGTCTAAACAAGGCAACATGAAGAAAAGAAGCAATCTCAGATGAATTATGGACGAAAAAAGAGTGAAAACATCATAAAAAGCGCAGAAGGCTGTTTTTGCTGATGTGACGACCGTCACAGCTCCATGACGACCGTCACACGGGTGACGACCGTCATGCAGGCAAAAACGCCCCACTTCAATTACACGTTAAAGAAGCAGTTCCAAGTCCCAAATAGTGGACCACTACTCCCTGAATTATCTGCCTCAAAGTCCACTCTCTCCAGCAGTAACCGTTAGAATTCCATCTCTATAAAAGGGGAAGAAAGGGACCTCAGAAAGAGAGTCGCATTCATACAACGAAGTGCTGCCAAATTTATTTCCAGAGCAAATCTTTCCAGTTTAATATTCTTATTTGTTTCTCTTTATTTCTCCTGTACTCCATTTTCATTCTTCTGTAATTTCTACTTTTATTGTATGATCAATTTGGCATAAAGACCAGAATCCTGCCAACATCTGTGGAGGATCTGCCCAAAGGCCAATTGGAATATTTACAGGTTTCCCATTTCAATCGTAATTCCATTTTTATTATAATGCAAATTATTATTTATTGTTTTTATTTATGTTTTATCTCTCCCAAATCCATGTCTAGCTAAACTTAAGTAGTCGATATGTAGTAATAATTCGAATGGGATTTGACAACAACTGGTGGAAAACTTTCTTTTCAAAAAAGTAATTTATGGTCTGAGTTTTTAAAATTGATTTACTGAATAAACTTCGTCGCGAAAGCGAGAACTTATTTAAAAGTAGTTTTGCCACGAAAGTGGGAAATTAACTAAGATACGAACCAACAAGCGAAAGCTGCGGTAAGATCAGATAGTAAACACTAGTCATTCATTTTAATAACAGCGAAAGCACTTTAAAATGAATTAGAACTTAGAGATTTCCAAAAAATAATTTTGACCCCGAATGGGATACGAAAGTGTACGTTTGGCCCTTAGAATTATGATTAGCGTCAATAACCATCGTGAGGCGAGAGTCTTTAAATCACCATTTTCTGCTTAAGTAAACTTTGGAAACTATTTTATACACCGGTAACTTGTCAAATCCCTGAAGAACATAATTACTGCATATCGATTCGATCAATTATAATCTAAGTAGCATTCTTAGTTCCCTTTTAGTGACAATCTTATTCCCTTAAACATATTCTACCTAGCTAAACATAGTAACTCCCGAGAACACTAGTTTGATTACGAGTCCCTATGGGATCGATATCTATTATTACTATACGATAGACTGTGCACTTGCAGTTAGGTTGTATTAGACATAGAAAGTCGCGATCAAGTTTTTGGCGCCGTTGCCGGGGACCCGTTTAGTCAATAGTGTAACCTTCTGTTACGCCGTATAGACTAGGTTAACAATTTTCATTTTTCCTTTACTAGTGCTGTTGATTGTATGCCAAGTGATCGCCCACAAGGCGATATCTTGAAACCTTCAGTCGCAGAACTAGAACGCTTCTTACATCTAAGAAGCCGAATCATTGAGTACCAACTCAAACATAACATTCCCGATCCTCTCACTCCCATTCCCAAATCCGAAGAAGAATCAAACATGGTTGAAGGACCTCCAAACAAACCGCTGAAGGCATACGCTACACCCTCTCAGATGGAGCCTAGAAGTAGCATTGCTGCCCCAGCTATTACCCGAAATGATTTTGAGCTGAAACCTTCATTGCTGTCAGCTGTACAACAAAACCAATTCTCAGGAAACGCAACTGAGGATCCGAACGAACATCTAACGAAGTTTGTACAATACGCAGACACAGTGAAAGCAAATGGAGTAACTCCAGACGCGATAAGACTTCGTCTTTTCCCATTCTCTCTTAGAGACAGAGCGTGGACATGGTTACAATCTTTACCATCCAACTCCGTTACGACGTGGGAACAATTGAAGAACGTCTTCTTAGCAAGATATTTTCCGCCAAGCAAAACTGCTATGCTTAGAGCTCAAATCAACGGATTTCGACAAAAAGATATTGAATCTCTTTACGAAGCATGGGAACGATTCAAAGATATGATGAGAACATGTCCTCACCACGGTCTAGAAGACTGGGTGACAATCCATACTTTCTATAATGGGCTTCTATACAATACTAGATTAGCAATAGACCCTGCCGCGGGCGGTGCACTTATGGATAAGCCATACGATGAAGCCTATCAATTAATCAAAAATATGTCACAAAACCATTGCCAATGGGGAGGTGAACGCACTCCAACAGAGAAAACCACAGCGAAAGGTGGGATGTACGAGATCAACAGCCTTGAAAAGTTCAACGCTAAAGTAGATGCTCTAGCACAGAAGATTGATAGTCTGACCGTTAACCCCACTGCAACCGTCGCTGCCGTAACTCCAAATTGCGAGTTATGCGGAAGCACCACTCAAAATGCGCCCGAATGCCCATTGCTAGCCGGAATTCCACCAGACCAGGTAAATTATGCTCAAGGAAATCCTTACGCAAATACCTATAACCCAGGTTGGCGAAATCATCCAAACTTTTCTTACAAAAGCGAAAATGCATTGCAAATGCCTACTGCTCCACCAGGATATCAGAAACCAGCTGTTGCTCAGAATGCACCTAAGAAATCCAACCTCGAATTGATGATGGAAAAATTCATAGCTACTCAAGCTCAAACAAACAAAGAATTCCTGAATCAAAACATACACACTAGCGAGCAAATTAAACAGTTGACAGGAAAAGTAGACGCTTTAGCCACCCACAACAAAATGTTAGAAACACAGATATCACAAGTGGCTCAACAACAAGCATCTGCTGCCGCACCTGCTGGCACATTTCCTGGACAACCCGAACAGAATCCAAAAGGCCAAGCAAATGCTGTAATACTAAGAAGTGGGAAAGAATTGGACGAACTGATCGATCCGAGGACCGAAAACTCAGCCATGCAACAAAAACCAACTGAACAAGCAGAAAAGGAATCCGAGTTAGAGAAGAAGGAAGACAACGAGAAGGAGGATACCGCAAGTGAAAAAACTCAAGCACCTCCAGCGCCATATAAACCACCTATCCCTTATCCGCAAAAATTAATAAACTCCAAAACTTCAGGACAGTTTAAGAAATTTGTAGAGCTCCTTAAACAGCTGAATATTACTATTCCTTTTACAGAAGCGATAACTCAAATGCCGTCATACGCTAAATTTCTCAAAGAAATCCTGTCGAATAAGAGGAAGATTGAGGATAACGAAACAGTTACACTTACTGCAAAGTGTAGCGCCATTATCCAAAACCGCATGCCTCCTAAATTAAAAGACCCAGGAAGTTTCTCCATACCCTGCGTCATAGGAAAGTTCGTAATAGACAAAGCTCTATGCGATTTAGGAGCCAGTATCAGTGTTATGCCTTTATCTATATGAAAAAAGCTGAATATGGGAGACCTCAGACCAACCAAAATGTTCGTTCAATTAGCTGACCGATCAGTAAAATACCCCATCGGAATACTGGAAAACCTTCCAGTACGCATAGGAAAATTCTACATTCCAACCGACTTCATAATCATGGACATCAAGGAAGATACTGTAACCCTAATTATTCTAGGAAGACCGTTCCTAGCTACAGCCGGAGCTATTATAGACGTGAAGAAAGGAAGGCTAACATTCGAAGTAGGAGAAGAAAAGATAGAGTTCATTCTCACCAAGTTCTTACAAGCACCAGCCATAGACGATACCTGCTATTTAGTAGATGAAATTGACGAATGCATAAGAGAACTTGAAAATGAAGAGACCACGTATTCAGAAATAATAAAGATTCAAATACCTGATATTTCTGAAGACGATGATTGGCGTAAACCGTATAAAGACGACAACCTAAGCGAAAGCTTAGCACTGACTCCAAACCACATGCCAGGTCCGAAGAACCCATCTTTAGAACTTAAAACACTACCCAAAAACCTTAGATATGAATTTCTAGACGATGAACTAAAAAGACCAGTGATAGTCAACGCCGACTTAGGACAACCAGAAACCGAAAAGCTATTAGAAGTCCTAAAGAAGTACCCCACCGCGTTAGGCTATAACATAAGCGATCTAAAAGGTATAAGCCCTCCAATCTGTATGCATCAAATTACAATAGAGGAAGACTCTAAAACCTCTCGAGAGCATCAGAGAAGACTGAACCCCATCCTGAGCACTGTAGTCAGAGATGAAGTAAAGAAATTGCTAGATGCAGGAATCATCTATCCGATCTCCGATAGTGAATGGGTCAGCCCAGTTCATGTCGTACCAAAGAAAGGAGGAGTCACAGTAGTTAAAAACGAAAAAGGCGAATCAATAACAAAAAGAGTCGTGACTGGAAGCAGGATGTGCATTGATTATAGGAAGCTTAATAAGGCCACACGCAAAGATCATTTCCCGTTACCCTTCATAGACCAAATGTTGGAAAGATTAGCCAAACATTCATATTTCTGCTATCTAGATGGTTATTCAGGATTCTTCCAAATTTACATTCATCCTGATGACCAAGAAAAGACTACATTCACCTGTCCTTATGGTACTTTTGCTTACCGCCGAATGCCGTTCGGACTCTGTAATGCTCCAGCAACCTTCCAAAGATGCATGATGACAATCTTCGCAGATTTCATAGACGACATCATGGAAGTATTTATGGACGATTTATCGGTATGTGGACAAAGTTTCAAAGGATGCCTACAAAACTTAGAAATGGTATTAGAACGATGTGTAAAAGTGAACCTCGTCCTAAATTGGGAAAAATGTCATTTTATGGTCCGACAAGGAATAGTTCTAGGACATGTCATATCAGATAAAGGAATTGAAGTAGACAAAGCTAAAATAGAGATTATAAAAGATCTCCAACCTCCAAAATCCGTACGAGAAATACGGAGTTTTCTAGGACATGCCGGTTTCTACAAAAGATTTATAAAAGATTTTTCGAAAATCACAAAACCTCTGACCGGCCTGTTGATGAAAGATGCTGAGTTCGTCTTCGACGACGACTATCTAAAAGCATTCGAAACATTAAAATCAACCCTTATCACCGTACCAATCATGCAACCACCCGATTGGCGATTACCGTTCGAAATCATGTGCGATGCGAGTGATTATGCCGTAGGCGCAGTTCTAGGACAAAGGAAGGACAAGAAACTCCATGCCATCTACTATGCCATTAGAACCTTAGATCCTTCCCAAATGAACTACGCCGCCACAAAAAAGGAACTTCTAGCAGTTATATTTGCGCTTGACAAATTCCGTTCTTACTTAGTAGGAGCAAAAATTATCATATACACAGACCACGCTGCCATAAGATACCTAATAAGCAAAAAGGATGCCAAACCAAGACTATTGAGATGGATCCTGTTATTACAAGAGTTTGACTTAGAAATCAAAGATAAAAAAGGAACCGAGAACGTTGTTGCAGATCACTTATCCCGAATAGTAGGCATCAGACACGAACCAGTACCGATAAATGACGATTTCCCGTACGAACGTCTGATAGCCAAATTAGAAAGTGACACACCCAACTCAATCTCGGAAGATCCAGAATTCGAAAAAGCCGTAGAAGCCGTCTATGCCCAAGTCACATTACCCTGGTATGCTGACATTGTTAATTACCTCGCTGCAGGCGTGCTTCCACCGGATCTCACTTATCAGTAAAAGAAGAAATTCTTCCACGATCTGAAACACTATTATTGGGACGAACCTCTACTCTTCAAGAGAGGGGCCGACAACATATACCGTCGCTGTGTCCCAGAGGAAGAAATAGAAAATATCATTTCCCAATGCCATTCAACACCATATGGTGGTCATGCTAGTACATCCAAGACGTGCGCTAAGATTCTCCAAGCCGACTTATTCTGGCCTAACCTCTAGAAAGACGTTCACATCGCTGTGCTAAAATGTGATCGATGCCAACGAACCGACAACATCTCAAGACGCGATGAAATGCCTCAGAAAGGAATCTTAGAGGTAGAAATCTTTGACGTATGGGGAATAGATTTCATGGGACCTTTCCCACCTTCTTTTGGTAATAACTACATACTCGTTGCTGTAGACTACGTGTCTAAATGGATAGAAGCCATTGCTGCTCCAACAAACGACGCACGAGTAGTGATCAAACTCTTCAAAAACACAATCTTTCCTAGATTCGGTGTACCCAGACTCGTCATTAGTGACGACGGATCTCACTTCATATCGCGAATATTCGATAAACTTCTCTCTAAATATGGAGTCCGACACCGGGTAGCTACACCTTATCACCCGCAAACTAGCGGACAAGTAGAGGTCTCAAACAGAGAAATAAAACAGATATTGGAAAAGACTGTCGCTACCTCAAGGAAAGATTGGTCGTCAAAGCTACAAGAAGCTTTATGGGCTTATAGGACCGCTTTTAAGACACCGATAGGTACTACCCCCTACAAATTAGTTACGGTAAATCCTGCCATCTCCCTGTAGAATTAGAGCATAAGGCCTTCTGGGCCATTAAGACACTCAATTTCAACTACACCGAGGCAGGAGAAAAGCGAATCTTGAACTTACACGAATTGGAAGAACTTCGATTAGACGCTTACGAAAATGCCCGTATCTACAAAGAACGAACTAAAAAGTGGCATGATAAACGTTCATTCAAGAAACAATTCAGTGTGGGAGACATCGTATTGCTCTTTAATTCAAGATTAAAACTCTTCCCGGGTAAACTAAAATCTAGGTGGTCTGGACCTTATGAAGTGACTAAAGTACTTCAGAGTAGAGCTGTTGAAATTACCGATAAGACGAATGCACCGTTTATCGTAAACGGGCAACGTCTAAAACATTATAATAAGAACGACAACAGCCCTCAAGTCAGCAATATGACACTGCTTGAGCTTCCAGCTCAAACACCCGAATAGCTTCTCACCAAGCTATCGTCAGGCTTTAGACGTTAAAAACAGCGCTTACTGGGAGGCAACCCAATTTCCCTCGTTACTGTATTTCATTCTTTATTTAAAATTTTTACTTTGAAAATCCAACAAAAAAATTCTAAAATTATAATTATTATTACTTTCTACTTTCGTTTGTTTTCATATTTTTATTTCATTTTATTTTTCTCTTTTGTCTTTTGTTTCTACCGCTTTTTGTTTTCAAAAATCCTGACTTCAAACTCCTGTTTTAAACTTTTCAGGATTTTTAAAGTCTTCAAAACATTCCTTCTGTTTTCTCCGAATTACCTGCGAGTATGGCCGAATACGACTTCACAAAGGTTCACTTTCGAGGACTAGCTCAAAAGGCAAGATTTGCAGCACTAGCTGAAAGAGAATTCGCCTTAACGTTGTATTATGATAAGTCTACCATAGATAAACTAGGAATCACAGATAGCATTCAATACCTGTTCAATCAACTGGGTTGGGAGAACACTGCTTTGAAAACACGTTTTGCTACCTATAAGGATCTTACCTATGAACTCCTGAGTTCTTTCAGATATATACCCAACTATGGTTTTGGATCCAACACAGAGCTGATTGCCTTCCGATTGTTTGGAATGGACCAAACCCATAGCCGGATGTCACTAGCTAACCTCCTAGAATTTCCTAGCGGACCGCATGTGTTCATCAGTGCAGAAGATGATGATATTGATTTTCAACTCGACCAATTCTGGGGTATAATCACATGCGACTATCACCCTGAACCAGACAAAATGTATAATGATGATATCCATAACCCAGCCTTCAGATACTTCCATAAGATACTAGCTCACACCCTGTTTGGGAAAGAAGAAAATATTACTACAGTATCTAAAGAGGAGTTATTCATCATGTTCTGTGCTTCTCAGGGACGTACAGTAAATGTAGTGCCTTTCATGATGAGATCTTTCAAACGCCTCACGCAGGAACCACAGACACCTATTCTTATAGGAGGCCTCGTGACAATGATTGCCCACGAGCTTGGCCTTAGATTCCACTTAAATGCAAGCACTCGTTTTGGCACTATCCGACCCATGAACATACAATTCTGCTTTAACAGGCGCATTTTAGGAACTATGGGACCTGGACCGTATGAGTACCTCATTAACGAAAAACCAGTACAGCTATTCACACTGCCTGATCATCAGATGACAAGTATCCACAACAAGGACAACTGGCTCTATGAACTGGACGAGCCTATGGGACCTCCTTCACCACAGTCAACACCACAGAACTATATGTATGACAGTGACCACATCTCTGAGGCACACGACTATATGTACTATGAGGATGCTGTATCCGAAACTGAAGTAGATCCTATGACCCCTCCACACTACAACACTTATCCTGAGCCTATCCCTGAGGAGACCACCGACAAAATGGATACTGTTCTACTACGATTGGACAACGTCGATGCAGCTCTAACTACTGTAAAAGATGACATCACAGGCATACACAGCGAACTGGTAGTCTTCATGGACTTAGTCTGTGACCAGCTCGACTACTACGCACAGAAGTTCGATGAGTTGAAGACACGAAAAGACTAGATACTAGTTTTAGCAGTAGATTCAGTTTAGTTTGGTTTAGTTTAGTTTCGTTTAATCATTTAGAATTTTCGCATTGTTAGTTTTTTATGTACTACATACAATCATTTCGATTTCATGTTATTTCAATCATAGTCTTTATTCAATTATTCTATTTTTATGTTACTCTTTGTTTGTTGGCTGTTATAACACATTGCCGTATCATTACTAGGCCTAAAAGTCACTGCAAGAACGCCCTCATAGCAAAATTCTGTGTTCTGCAGATTTTGCTGCTGTGACGACCGTCACAGGACCCTGACGAGCGTCACGCGGGTGACGACCGTCACGAGCCCAGAACTGCTATCTGATATAACAGGGCTGCATTTTCTCTCCCACTACCCTAATTTCAACTTCCAATCATCAAAACTCCTCCCCCACTACGAATTTCCGTTCTCCCCACATTGCACCATATATTTCAACTCCAATCTCAACCTCCAACCACACTTCTGTCAGTTCTTCCCACTCTGCAGAAAAACCCAATCTTCAGAACCCTCTCAATCTTCCAACAATGGCAAGAAATGCAGAAACCCCAGATATCAGCAACATCATCTTCAGCGAAGGTGACTTAGGCGAGAGACAGCGAGCAAACTACATCGCATTTCATCAGAGGTCGCTCCAGCCGACTCATTATCCACACATTCCATCGCTTACGGAGCTCGGACTCCTTGAAGGCGTAACTTGGATGCTTCAGAGAGCAGGCATCTGGAATCTCTGCACCAACCCACTACCAACATACGAACAACTCACTCTCGAGTTCTTGAGTTTGTTCACTTACGTCACAAGCAGCGACAACCTCAACCAACATTCCGGTGCCGCATGTTTCCGGATGTTCGGCACAAACTATCAGGTGAACCAAAACCAGATTGCCTCCATCCTACAGCTCCCTCGAGGCGACAATGCTCACCGCCGCCTCACCGATCAGTTCCAGCACGAAGCTTTCGCGCTGTGGTACCAGTTGACCGGCATCAATGCCGATGGTTGGGACTCTCTGCACGCCACACATATCCATAACCCAACCATCCGGTACTTTCATAAAGCATTGAGCAACACAATTTTCGCCAGAGACATCAATCATAAGGTGAACTCGAAAGAGCTCTTCTTCCTCCATTGCGTCTTCAACAACGAGCCTGTCAACGCCGCTCCGTTTCTGCTAGCTCACATTCAGGCCAACTGCAACCGTGGCTCGAAGCCATTCTACTTTGGCGGGATTGTCACTGCCATTGCACTTGGGCTGAACCTTGGCGACCGCCTCCA
This sequence comes from Lathyrus sativus, assembly GCA_963859935.3. Classification (NCBI taxonomy): domain Eukaryota; kingdom Viridiplantae; phylum Streptophyta; class Magnoliopsida; order Fabales; family Fabaceae; genus Lathyrus; species Lathyrus sativus. The sequence continues at coordinate 717,111,511 of OZ012741.1, forward strand.
GCACCTCCGTTCCATCCCCTCGGTGTTCCTTGACACCGACCACTGCAGAGCCTCCCACCTTATCCGCTCCAGAGCCGACGGCAGGTACCATCCGGTAGTGCGTGGCAAGACCGTCCGAAGCATCCTCCTTCTATCACGCACCCGCACACACCCGGAGGATCGTACCAACTGGTTATTTGAGCTCACTTCCCCTCCTGCTGCCGTTGTTCCTACTCAGGACCACACCCAAGGTTCTGACGATGAAATCCAAGCTGAGTTGGACAGGTCCGAGCAGCCAGAGGCATCGCAACTTCCTCCTTCCGAAGGTACATCCTCTCGCCGTCGCCGCCATCATCCAGTGCCCGACTACATAGAAGAGGACCTCTGTCGCTCTTTAGACCAGCAGGCACAGATACTCACGATGCTGCAACAGCAGAATCAGCGAGCTGACCAGTTCGAAGCTTGGCACCGGACTCAAATGCAACAACTTCAAACCGGCCAAGCTACCATTACTGAGAACCTGGCGAATCTGACTTTGCAGGTCGAAGGACTCTGAGACACCGTCTACCACACAGGAGCTATGAGTTATGAGGACAAAGTAGCCCTTGCCAGAGCCAGAGGACGCCAGCGCGGACGTGACAGAGACAGCGGACGTGATTAGTTTTCCATTTTTCCTTATTTGTTTACTATATTTCCAGTTTATTTGTACTTTCATTCCAGTTGTATATCCCTCTCACATGCTTCAAAATCAGTGGGGACACTGATTGAGATAGTGTGGGAGTGGAGCCTTTACTTCCATTTCACTGTTATTTCCATTCCACTGTACTTTGAATTTCGTAATTTCTATTTAAACACTTTCTATTTTTAGCAAATAAAGCTCGTTTATATATCCTTTTTTCGTTACGCAAACATCCCCACATTATTCAACGTAAACAAAAAATTTTCGTTCGTTCCTCAAAAGCAAAAGCACCACGAGAATGCACCCGAGTTCAAAACAAGTTTTGAAACTCCGAGGAAACGACAGTTCTAACAAAACCAGTACCGTCCTGACACCTTAGATCTCCGGTTTATGCGAGTCAGTTTCACCACCTACGCGTACCAAAGTCTCAAGTGTCTACGCAAACTCAGCCCCAAGTAGTTTATACTAGCAGTCAGCACCATCCTAAAGCACTTCTAAGTGAACGACCGATGCAAATAAGTGTATGATCTCCAAAAAGATGAAAAATCATGAAAAGAGAGCTAAATAGCCCAAAAATATAAGACACGTTTCCTTCTAAGTTAGGTGCTCCTCACCCGAGCATTTAGCCCAACGACACGAAAACTCATTGAAAAATCAATGACATAAGCTTATGATCAATGTAGAAGATCAAAAACAAAAATGAGATCATATTCACTAACAGGTCAACTTGCCATGAAAGTGTATGGACAACGGGCTTAATGTGATTGCGCTAGAACAAACAGGGTGAACTTGCCGCGAGAACCTTGACACCAAATTACAGTAGCATGAATGGGACCGGTTTGCATAAAAAGAAGACCTCCGAAGACTTGTAGTCCAGTGTCGTCATGGTACTCGTTTTGTTCCTACCAAAAATCCCGGTTTTTCCCGACTTTTGCGAACGAAGAAGCTGCCTCGTGCTTGCCGACTTTTCCATGTTTTACTTGAGGACAAGCAAAGATTCAAGCTTAGGGGAGTTTGATAACACGAAATCGTATATATATTTTGATGCATAATTCAACTAAAGTTTAACCATTTTCGATCCGATTTCGGGTTATTTCCGTGTTATTTGTCTGATGTTTTGCAGGTATTCAACGATCACGTCTAAACAAGGCAACATGAAGAAAAGAAGCAATCTCAGATGAATTATGGACGAAAAAAGAGTGAAAACATCATAAAAAGCGCAGAAGGCTGTTTTTGCTGATGTGACGACCGTCACAGCTCCATGACGACTGTCACACGAGTGACGACCGTCACAGCTCCATGACGACCGTCACACCTTGTGACGACCGTCATGCAGGCAAAAACGCCCCACTTCAATTACACGTTAAAGAAGCAGTTCCAAGTCCCAAATAGTGGACCACTACTCCCTGAATTATCTGCCTCAAAGTCCACTCTCTCCAGCAGTAACCGTTAGAATTCCATCTCTATAAAAGGGGAAGAAGGGGACCTCAAAAAGAGAGCCGCATTCATACAACGAAGTGCTGCCAAATTTATTTCCAGAGCAAATCTTTCCAGTTTAATATTCTTTTTTGTTTCTCTTTATTTCTCTTGTACTCCATTTTCATTCTTCTATAATTTCTACTTTTATTGTACGATCAATTTGGCATAAAGACCAGAATCCTGCCAACATCTGTGGAGGATCTGCCCAAAGGCCAATTGGAATATTTACAGGTTTCTCATTTCAATCGTAATTCCATTTTTATTATAATGCAAATTATTATTTATTGTTTTTATTTATGTTTTATCTCTCCCAAATCCATGTCTAGCTAAACTTAAGTAGTCGATATGTAGTAATAATTCGAATGGGATTTGACAACAACTGGTGGAAAACTTTCTTTTCAAAAAAGTAATTTATGGTCTGAGTGTTTAAAATTGATTTACTGAATAAACTTCGTCGCGAAAGCGAGAACTTATTTAAAAGTAGTTTTGCCACGAAAGTGGGAAATTAACTAAGATACGAACCAACAAGCGAAAGCTGCGGTAAGATCAGATAGTAAACACTAGTCATTCATTTTAATAACAGCGAAAGCACTTTAAAATGAATTAGAACTTAGAGATTTCCAAAAAATAATTATGACCCCGAATGGGATACGAAAGTGTACGTTTGGCCCTTAGAATTATGATTAGCGTCAATAACCATCGTGAGGCGAGAGTCTTTAAATCACCATTTTATGCTTAAGTAAACTTTGGAAACTATTTTATACACCGGTAACTTGTCAAATCCCTGAAGAACATAATTACTGCATATCGATTCGATCAATTATAATCTAAGTAGCATTCTTAGTTCCCTTTTAGTGACAATCTTATTCCCTTAAACATATTCTACCTAGCTAAACATAGTAACTCGCGAGAACACTAGTTTGATTACGAGTCCCTGTGGGATCGATATCTATTATTACTACGCGATAGACTGTGCACTTGCAGTTAGGTTGTATTAGACATAGAAAGTCGCGATCAGTCATCCCCAGCAGGTTTCTGAACAGCGAAGTTGAAACTTCCCTTGAAGACTTGAGGATTGAAGTCCAACCATATTAACGAAGCAGTTCTCTCAGCTGAGGCGGAGTGTCTGACGGCAGAAGTTTGGATATCCCCAATTGGTTCATGATTGACTGAGAATTCTATTCCTGACTTAGTGAGGAAGTTCGACTGATGCCCGAAACTTTCTTTGAATGCTCGATGGCATGATTAACTTGATTGTTGACCTGACGAGTCCCGAGGAGTCTTGATGCCTGACGGCATGATCGACCCTGTATCATCGGTTACCGTGTGACCAATTCCCCAGTAGGGTACCATGTACTGGTGCAGTTGGCAAATTTCCGGGTTTATTGGTATTCAACGGTCTCGTACCTTGATTGTTTGAGAGCCGCTCGCTTCCCACCCAGTCATGTCCAAGCCGCTTGAATAGGGGCAGCTGTTGCACCCCAAAATTTGCCCAACATTTCTTTACCTAGCTTATGTTTCATTTCATTCACATTAGCATTATCATTTGCATTTCATTGACATGTGTGCAGGAGATCAAGAGGTATGATTACCAATCAAGGGCTACACGAGAGTTTGAAGCTAGCTAAGAAGGTTATTCAAGTGTTCAAGAGTTGATATCCTTGTCAGAGAAATTAAAAGATCCCTAGAGAGACTGGTTGAAACCAAGAGTGTGTGCCTCCCAACTTGAGAGTTGTGGGAAGTCATCAGATGATTCTGAAGCCATGGAGTTAGACTTGAGGTCTTGAGAGAGCTCATGAGAAGTGTTTAAGGTCACTTTGAGGCCTAGACAGGTCATTGTGCAAGGTTAAGAAGACTCAGCCATGAGTGGTGCAATTAGGGTTTGATTGGGTCAACCCTAGGTCAACTGATGATTTGAAGGAGGTTGAGACCTAACTCAAAGGCCATGTGATCATGGATTGATGCATTGAAATGCTATAAGGATGATTCCAAGGTCAGCTCATCATGATTGAAGAGTTTGAGAAGCTTCAGGCTAGGGTTTCTAAGGCTTGACAGTGTAAAATCCCCTGGTTTGACCCCTATCTTCAAGGCAATTTAGCTCAAGATGTGATTGTTATCTCATCTTGCCCCTAACATGAATGTTGTAGAGCATGATCTTAGCTTTAATTTGAGTGCTATAAGTCCTTGATAGGATTTGTAGAACTCAAGTTATGGCTTTGGCAAGTTACAGGTCATCTGAGGTATGTGAATTTTGGAGCTTGAAAGTTGTCCAACTTGCATGAGACTTTTGCCCTAGAAGGATGATTCCTATGAACTTTTGGTCAACATGAATGTTATTCCTTATCCTCTTAGCTTTATAGAGAGTACTATAAGTCCTTGATAGGATTTGTAGAACTCATGTTATGGCTTTGACAAGTCAAGGGCATTTTGGTCATTTGGAGATTATAGGTCACTTCAACCATAAGGCCATAACTCCTATTTCCAAGCTTCAAATGGGAAAATGTTGAACATAAAACTTGTTCAAAATGACGTTTTAAGGCTAGTCAAGAGGTCATGAGATGGTGGAAGTGCTTGTATCTCAAAGTTGCAAAAATGGCCTAAAATAAGGGTATAAGTTAAATGAACCAAAGTTGGAAATTGATATTTTTGATCTACATGTCCAAAACAAGGCATGTAATATGTCATTTTGACTCTAAAACACATTTTAAGAACATTGGTTTAGCCACATTTATGAATTGAAGTTTAATTTGTGGACTTGCTTTGAAAAGTAGTTACTTACATCATAAGTAACATTTGCCAAACCTAAGTTCAAGGCATAATCAAGGTACCTTGCAAGGCAAACACTTCCAAAATGTCATGAGGGGAGAAATTGGAAGGAATTGAGAGTGATTTCAAGCTGTTAGCATAACTATGCATACCATGGCATGTGATTGAAATTCTCATGGAATGAGATATTGAAATACTCATTAGAAGGATCTAGAGCCTTCTAGATCCTCCATACATGGCCTATATATTGAGTAGAGGTGATCCAAGGCCAAGGTTGGTGATGATTGAAGGAGAGAGCAGAGATTGAGTTTGGAAAATTCTTGCTTGCAACTGAATTCGGTTGCATCATTTCACTCACTTTCCATCCACTTTCTTGATTGCAATTTCTTCCATGGATGCTAGGGATTGATTCCAGATCATAATCAAGGGAAATTCGTGGCTGATTGGTGTTCTTGAGCTCAAATTTTTCCATCTGCAACTCAGAGTTGGTTCCAAGAATTGAAGCCATTTCAATCAATTCTATTGCATACAGAAGCTTGGAAGTGATTCACTGAAGGAGTCTGGAGCATTTGAGGGCTTGATTTGAGGTCTTTCTACTTCTGTGCACGCGAAATTTTCAGGTTGGTAACCTTCAATCTCTGGCTCGTTTTAGTTAGAATTAAGAGGAATTAGGATGTTAGATACATTGTAGAATGGTGTAGGAAGGATTTCAGACCATTAATTTGAGAATTAGTGACCAATTAGGGATGTTACCATTTTCGGTTGAGAGTTGGTTCTTGCGAATCTTGGGGTTTCAGAGTGAATTAATGGCATGAGTGAGTTCCTTGTGAAATTTGGGACAAGTTTGATCAAGGAATCGTGGCCTATGGTGGACTCTATGGCAAACAAGGGTTGTGAGAAGATGACCGGAGAAAGTCACCGGCGGTGGTTTTGGGCACGCAGGTGGCCTGAGTTGCAGAAGTTTGAATTGGGGAAGATGATCCCTGAGCCCTTGGATCATGGTTTGACTTGGACTGGGAACTTCATCCAACGGCCACGCGTGCTCCTCAGTTTGTGAAGAGTCTGAACTTTAATGAAACGATGCGTTTCATTTATTTGCTGATTTGGGCTTAATGCATTAGTTGACATCTGCACCCCCCCTCATGGCCCAATCCATGGAATGAACTGATTTCTCTTTCTATCTGCACCGTGTGCTTGTTCATTTTATTTTGATTTTTTTTTTATTTTTTCATTTTATTCATGGTTCTTGATAAAATCATAAAAAATGGAAAAATAATTCAACTGACCCCATTCTTTTTGCATTGGATTCATGATAGGATCTAGTATTTTTTAGATATAAAATACTATTATTTCATGCATTTTCTGATTTTATGGGAATTTTTACATCTTAATTGATATTAAAATAGTCATGTTTGATACTTGATTTTGTGGAATTTTGTGTGATCATGTGATGATGATTTTGATCTTGATTTTTTGTGAGTAGTTAGCATAGATATGCATGCTCCCCATAGATGTTTCTAACATTTTTGTGATGAACATAGTTGGTAGTTTAGGTTGAAACCTTTAGATGCTCCATTTTTAGGGTTTATGGTTGATACCTTGTGATTTAGATTTATTTGTACAACTAGGTGGGTGATTCAACCTCTGATTTTTGTAGGATAGATTCATGATTGAATTAGGGTCCCTTAGGAATTTTTGTAGGATTTTTCAAGGTAGTTTACAATTTTTGCTTGATTTTAGTTTAGGTGCTAGTTTTAGATGATTCTGAGGCACTAATTCAACTAGATTAACTTCTTTAGTTCCCTTAGATTAGGGTTTTGCTTTGCTTGCTCTTGGATGATGATGAAGGCAAGTTGAAGATGCATTGGATTGCTTGAAGAGGCTTGGATTTGAAGATGTTCCCTTCTTTTGGTGTAGTTTGATTAGGTATTAAGATTAGGGTTTTGTAGGCAGAGCTTCTAGATAGATCTCTTTCTTCATAAACATGGAATATGTTGATCAATTCCATTCTTCCTTATGATGTAAGGTCCCTTGTAAAGGCCTCATCCCTCCTTTGGTAGGATGTGTGGCTCTTTGCAAATTGGTAGAACCTTTGAGGGTCCTTTTCTCTGATGATAGGATGCTTAGTGGTGACCTTTGGTCTTCACTCTGCTACCAATCATCCAAACTTTGCTCTTGATGGATGCATCTCTCTCCCTTGTTAGAGGATGGAGTTCCTTGCTTGAAGAAGATTGAAGGATGAAGTTGGTACTTCTTTGTGTTTGAAGACTACTCTGAGAAGCTGAAGCTTGTAGATGAAGAGGAACTAGTTGATACTGGCAAAGAAGAGAGAGCTGAAGCTTGAAGACCAAGTTGACACTTGTGAAGAATATCAAATTGAGATTGAGTGAAGAGCTGAGGCTTGAGGAATAAAGGATAAGTTGACACTTATGTTGATGCATTGAGAGCCTGAAGGAGTCAAGATGATACTTGCAGCTAGGGTTGAAGCCTAAAGGTGGAATTGACTGAAGAGCTGAGGCTTGGAGAAGAGGGAATAAGTTGATACTTATGTTTGATGTGTTAGAAGCTTGTAGAAGCAATTTGACACTTGCTATTGAAGATGATAGCCCTGAAGAGCTGTTGAAGACTGAGGACTGGACTGCTGTCAAAGTTGGTTTAGTTGCAGGAGTGGTTGATCTGTTTTTCTTTCTGTATTGATGTGACTTGTGTGATTTGCTTGATGCATTAGAATAAGTCCATATCTAGACTGATGTAAGCTAGGAGCATGACTGCATTAGAGGTTGAGTTGCTCCCTCTGCTTGTATTTTTACTGTGTGGCTTTGCTTGCGGGTATTCGGTAGAGCCCAGCTCCCTTGCCTATGTGGTTTGAGTTTGCTTGATAGCATCTTATTTCCTCTGTATGATTACAGTTACTCTATTTTGCTTGATGGCATTTTATTTTTCTGTATGATTGCAGTTATTCATATCTGGCTTGAGGTTGAGATGAGCTTGTGGAGGCTGATGCCCCGCACACCTTTCCTCCCTCACTTGCATTGCATGCATTTTACTGTTTACTGTTTCAGCTGATGCTTTACCTGTTTCTGTTTATCATTGATATGATCCCCTAGGACTCTCACTTCCTTTGATAAGGAGGTGATGATTAGAACTTTAGGTTGAAACCTATGCATGACAACTTCTAGGAGTTCCCTGTTTCAAACTTCCACCATAGGATGAATCCTTGGCATGACAACATTAGGACTTGATAGTCTCCCCTTAGTTGAACCTGTTCGCTCTCTTCTCATCTCAAAACAAATTAAAATACAGTAATAAAGGTTAACTGACGTCGTACGTTACGAGCCTTAAGCTATCTAAGAAAGGATTGTTGGAGAGTTTCTTTTCAACAATCTGGATGTTTAGTATGGCACCCTTTGGGTGACATGCGACGCATTCACTCTCAGGTCATAGTCTCTAGTGCGATATTGGTTGCAAACATCCATAAAAAAGAGTTCTTCCGTAAAAGACAGAAAACAAACTTCAAACCTTTTTGCCCCGTGGGCCAATAATTCAAAGGAAGCTTTTCTGAAGAAAAGAGTTTCGTTAACTCCCAGTTCTATCGCAAACGGTAATGCCTAAGTCTCCAAAGGTCGAGCTGCGTACACCAAACTGCTGGAACTGTTTGTTAACCCCACTCGATAAAAACAGATGAATCTGAATTCCCGTAATCCGTATTATCCCGAACTACGTAAGCTCTGATCTCTCAAGCCTGTTGAGAGTACGTAGGCACAATACTGACGTATTGGCGAGCCACCTTCCCCGTAACCCGTAGTTAGTCGAACTACGTTGACTCTGATTTCTCATTCTCTGATGAGAATACGTAGGCATAAAGCGCGACGCTTTGCCGAGTCATTTTCTTTTCTTTTTAAACCAGCCTTGATAGGTAGATAGATAAAACCAACCCGTCCAGTAAACACAACAAGCATGGATCCCATCGAGTACGATGGACGTGAGGGGTGCTAATACCTTCCCCTTGCGTAACCGACTCCCGAACCCAGACAATGGTTGCGATGACCTTGTCTTATACCTCTTCGTCAGGTTTTTCCAATCGTTTCCTTTCCCGTTCCGAGGGATAAATAACGAAAGGTGACGACTCTTCTGTTTTGCCGGCACCTTATTTTCGCGGTAGTGACAAAGAGAAAAATATTGAAGAGTGAATAACATCGATGACAAATATAACACTTTCAGATGATCCTATTCACTTAAGTGGGAAATTGCATGCTTAAAGCAGAGATAATAGGATGGGCACTAATGATGTTATGGAGGTTCCAAATCCTATTCGTCCACCTGATGAAAATAATGCAACACAAGCTACAAAATTTGTAGACTATGCAAGCGAGAATACACTTCATCAAGACCAAAATGGAAGCACACAAGATGGAAACCTAAGGAATACTCAGGATGCTGAGGAATTTAGTATGGAGGTTATAGAGGAAACTCCATAATAATCTAGTGGTCTTTGGGACTCCCTCTTTTACCAACCTTATATATGCTTATGTTAAATCAGGATATGTTTGTTTAGAACTGTAGAGGTGCAGCAAGTTCGAAGTTCTTTAGATATTGTAAACATTACATGAAAATGTATAAGCCCAAAATTCTTGTCATCCTTGAAACTTGGTGTGATCATATGAAGCTCAAAAAGGTGCTCCAAAAGCTTGGTTTTGAGGGGTTCATTGCCATTGAGAATTAAGTTTATGCTGGTGGTGTTGTGACGGGGTGGATTGAAGGCGATGTTGGGGTGACTTTAATTAGTAAGAAGTTCCAATTTATCCACACTGAGGTGCAATTTGGAAATAACACAACCTGGAACTTCACATCAGTTTATGCCAGCCCTAATAGTGATGATAGGAAGATCCTTTGGAAATACCTGAAGAACATTAGTAGATTGATGCAACAACCTTGGCTTATTTCTAGAGACTTCAATGATGTAGCATATAATCATGAGAAGAAAGGAGGTGCTCCCGTTTCCTAGAATAGGTGTAGGAAATTTCAGAATCGGATAAAGAAGTGTGGGCTGATGGATTTGGGGTTTGTAGGCTCGAAATTTACCTTGAGATATCCAATATATAATGGAGGAAAGCGTATATACGAGAGACTGTGTAGGGGTATATGTAATGACAGATGGAGATTACAGTTTACTGAAGGTTATGTGAAGGTGCTTCCTCAATTAGAGAATTAGTTATGGATGTAAGAATAAAGAGGAGAGCAAAGAGAATAAGTTACATGGGAGCGCCACAGATCAAGTGGTGACATTTGAAGGGTGAAAACAAGGAGGTTTCCAACATAAGATCTTAGATGGAGGGTTTGAACAACCACAAGGAGGTGCAAATGATATGTGGAACAATATGGCCAAAGAGATTAAAAAGGCATATATAAAGATGTTAGGAGAATCAAGAGGCTTTGGACCTAGGGGTAAAGAATTATGGTGGTGGAATGAAAGTGTTTCATATTAAAGTTATACTTAAAAATTATTGTTTTAAAGAATGGTATGGGTGTAAAAATGTTAAAACTTGGAAAAAGTATAAGAGAGATAATAACGAGACCAAGAAAGCGGCGAGTGAAGTAAGAATCCAAGATTTTAAAGGATTATACCAATATTTGTGAACCAAGGAGGGATAAAAATCAATACATGGGCCTGTTAAAAGGAAGAGAAAGAAACATAAGATATTTGGATAAAGTGAAGTGCGTTAAAGATAAAGAAGGAAAAGTCTTGGTTCACAGAAAGGACATAAAGAAAAAGTGGAAGATGTATTTTTACAATTTATTTAATAAAGTATATGATATCTCATCAGACTCTAGAAGAGTCGACATTAGAGAAGAGGATGAAAACTATAATTATTACCATCAAATTAAAAAATTAAAGGTAGAAAACGATGAAAATGATGAGTAACGATAAAGAGGTTAGATCAGACAACATGTATATTGAAGTGTGGAATATTCTATGAGATATAGGTATTGAGTGGCCCATCAAACTCTTTAGCGAAATTATGAGGTCAAAGAAAATTTAGATGAATGGAGAAGAAACACTTAGTTCCAATCAATAAGAATAAATGGGATATACAAAATTATGCAAATTACATGAGGATTAGACCTATGACTCATACCATGAAGTTATGGGAAAGAGTGATTAAACTGATACTAAGAAAAGAGACTCAAGTCACTAGGAATCAATTTGGTTTTATGCAGGTAGGCCGACTATGCAAGAGATTTATATATTACGACAAGAGATGGAGCAATATCGGATGGACCAACAAGACTTGCACTTAACTTTTATTGACTTAAAAAAGATTTATGATAGAGTGCCTAAAGAGGTTTTATGTAAATTCTTAGAGAAGAAAGAGGTTAGGATTACATATATTTGTGTTGCCCAATATACATATGCAGGGGCATCGACTAGTTTGCAGATGGGGTGGAGAGATAGATGATTTCCCTCTTACAATAGGTTTGCAACTAGGTTTAACCATAAGCCCTTACATTTTTACTTTAATTTTGCATGTACTCATGGAACACATCCAAGAGTTAGCACCGAGGTGAATGTTTTTTTTCTTCATATAATATAGTCCTACTTGGAGAGTTAAATGAGATTTAAATGAGAGGTAGAAGATTTACAGACGAGCTTTAGAAACACATGGATTTCGCTAAGCAGAAGTAAGACAAAATATATGGAATGTAATTTCAGTAAAATGAGAAGTGTTTCTAACTTATAAGTGAAATTTGGATACCATATTATCCCAGAAGTCATGTGGTTTAAATATCTTGGGTCCTTAATACAAAATAATGGAGAAATATAAGAGGGTGTAAGTCATTGAATTCAAGATGGATGGTTGAAATGGAGGAGAGCTTCAGGGATTTTATGTGATAGAAAGGTACCGCTCAAGTTGAAGGGAAAATTTTATCGGATTGTGGTAAGACTTGCGATGTTGTATGTGATATAGTGTTAGGCGTTTAAGAATCAACATGAGAATAAAATAAGTGTTGCATAGATGAGGATGTCGCGTTGGACGTGTGGTAAGACTATACATAGTAAGATAGAAATGATAATATTTTAGAGATTGTTGAGGTAGCACCTATAGTAGAAAAAATGGTGAAGAATAAACTTCAGTGGTTTGGGCGTGTAAAGAGAAGACTTGTAGATTGTGCAGTAGGAAGAGTAGATCTGATGAAGATGATTCAAATAGCTAGAGGTAGAGGAAGACCTAAGAAAACTATAAGAGAAATTAAGAAAGATCTCGAAATTAACAATTTAGATAAAAGTGTGGTCCTAGATAGAACATTATTGCGGAAGTTAATCCATGTAGACAACCTCACTTGTGGGATAAGTTTGGTTGTTGTTGTTGTTGTTGTTGTTTTAATAAAATAGAGTTGGATCCTAAACAGAAAACTACAAAATTAAGTAGACATTTCTAGACATATAAGCCCCGAAAGTATCATTAAAAAGTAGTTTATGAAATTTACTAGAGGGAGTATCCATAGAAGTTCAATTTAAAGATATTTGAGAGAGGATAAAATTAGCAATCACTCTACACGTTGGTACCCCCCAACAAGTATGATGAAACAAGGCATGTCAATCCAAAGCTAAAAAGTTTTGAATGTGTCGTATTAAAGTAAGAATCGACTCAACTACATTTGCAATTCCTATAACCATGCTTACTAGGATCTTCGAATCACTTTCTACAGTGAGATGAGAAATGTGATTGTTCCAAACCATACTTAAACTAAGGTGCATGCCCCACACCTAAGCATGAAGCGTGTAGTATGCTCTAATTATTCTTATATAGCCTTTAATACATCTTCCTTCTGAGTTGCAGAGCAACCTGCCACACCCTTCAAGATCACTAACTCCCTTGCATGCACTCTCATTCTAAAAAAATTGGTATGTGGAGAAACTTACTAGTTATTTAAAAATTTGTTACCGAATTTTTTAAAACATTGAAAAACCGGTAGTTTAAAAAAGTATATATTTTTTAAAATCCTTCTGTAGATACCATATCTTTTAAGCTACGAAAAAATTGGTAGTGTTGATTCAAGGGTTGGGATTTTGCCAACAATTTTGTACAACTATGATTGCACTGGCCATTTTATAGGGTTAATAAATCCAAACTTGTATAAATAGGGATCATGTGTTGTTAAGAAAAATATTTTACAATGTCTCAGTATTTGTTTAAGGAAGAAATGTACTTCAACGGGGTGAAACCTCCTATTAAGTTTGGGCTCCTGGAGGACACCACACGTCTCGCTCTTCTAAAATCCAAACTGAATAATATGTTTCCCTAGAACAAGAACAAAAAGGTGAGTAAGATCGAGTTTCTTGCACCATGTATTGATATTGATGGAATGGTTAAATACAATTGTATTGAGTTGAAGGATGATGAATATTTGAAGGTTAATGGACCAGTCGAGTTTGATACGATAATTTTTAGATCTATCAACGACATAATCAAGATGCTGAAACATACAAAATCATCTGGCAATGTTTAGGTTTTTATTTATTTATTATTGTTTTGTTAAGTTATGTAATCGTATGTCTAATTTATGTAGTCGTTTGTCAAATGTTAAGTTATGTTCATCGTGCAATAATGGAAGTGCCAAAATGTTATTTAATAAATTGTGTTTGGCAAATGTCTGAGTAATAAGACACATAATATATAAATAATACAAAAATGATAATAAGGTCTAAATAGGCCTCTATTGGGCTAACTAGGATGCTTGTGATGCCAAAGTTTAAATCTTACTTCGGATAATACATTCGATGAGGATGGCGACCCCGACTTGTCTAACCACGGTGCAGGTACCGCTATGGAGGAAGACATTGTCCCACCATCGACTTATTCGATGCAACATGAAGTCAAGCCTTCAAATGATAATTAGGATAAACTAGGGTGGGTGCAATCGGAGATTTGAGGCATGAAAGAGGAGCAAACAAGACAAGGTGTAGTCTTGGATGATGTTCATTTGATGTTGCATCAACTTATGTTGCACTTCCTGTAACACCTCAAATTCAAATAGTTTATTTAATTGAATTTAGATGCATTTTATTTAAGTTATTAAGTCATTTATATGCTTCTATTTGGATATTTGAAAATATTTGTGTTTTGGAGGATTTGGAAAGAGTTAAGGGAATGGTAGGAATTAGTTAGATTATTTTAATTAATTGAAGTTGAATGGAATAATTAAAAATAAGGTAGTTGTAGAAAAATAAGATAAATAATATAATTTTGTGAATAATTGAATTATTAGAAATTAAAAATAAAGGAAGTTGGAGTTAGTAAGAGGAGTAGGGGCAAGAGAGAGAATATGGGAGTAAGTTGATGGTAATAAGTGAATAACCTAAATATGGAATTAAGTTTTGATTTAAATAAAAAAAGTGAGGGTTGAACCTTGACAATACATATTATTTGGAGAACAAGAAAAAAGAGGCAAATGAGGCAACCTAGGGTTTGGGGAGAAAACCATTGTTGAGGATCTTAGAGCTTGCTTTGCTGGAAACCCAAGGTAAGGGGGGATTACTCTTCTATAGGTGTATATTGTATGAAGGGTATGGATCCTCACTCTCTTCTAGATTTTTCTTTTGAATTTACCATTGTTGATGTGTTCATGTGCTCATGTGTTCTTGATGAAATTTGTGCAAATTGTGTGTCCACTTGTTATGATTCATCATTAAATTTATGCGCTATAACATGTTTAATTGTTATGAGATTGTTATATGTTGTTAAATTCATGATATGATGTGTTTGGGTGTTATAATGTGAATTGGTTTAATGTATGAGGGTTAGGGGATGGGGAAGATGAAATAATCGTGTTGAAAATTAGGATTTTTGGGATTTTAGCTGATGTCAATCGATTGACATCTTGTGTGAATCAAATGCACACATGAAAAATTAGAAATTTTTTAAAATAAGAACTATGTCAATCGTTTAATTCATTTAACCAATCGATTTTTCTTAGCTAAAATGTGAAAAATTGGAAACGCATAATGTAATGAGGAATAATGTCAATCGATTGATGCTAGTTGAATTTTGAAAAATTGTTGAGTCGAAACCTATTATTATATCTGATAGTTTTTGCCATAACTTTAGTTATGTAAATCTAAATGAGGTGTGGTTTGAAGCGTTGGAAAAATATCGTGTATGGATGTCCCATAGCAATGTATTAAGAGACTAGATGGGTGCTGGAATTTGTGAAAATGAATTGTTTTACATGTTACATAATAGTTTATGGTAATGAACAAACAATTAATTGTTGTGAATGAATGAATTAATAATGAAGCGATGTTAAGATGAGTTAGCATGATTTAGAGTTGTATAAATGTGTATTCAATGTGTGAATATATGATGTGAAATGCAAGTATAATCATGTGAATTCTTGTAAATACTTGTTGATGATTGCTGAAATACGTAGTTTAAAGTGAGAATTATTATTGATGTGTTTAATGCATGATTGTCTATAGTCAGATGTGAGGTTGTAATCATTGTTGTGTTGTTGTCGTGAATGATTGTTTGCAGCCAGATGTTGGGTTGTGATCGTTGTTGTATTGTTGCCATTGCATTATTTTATGTCATACATCATATGTTGTTTTTGTTTTGAAAGAGGTAAGTCACAAGTTCAGAGAGGGGACTTGTTGTTAAGAAACAAATATGAGTTATGTTGAGAAACAAGTGTGAGTTCTAAGTCCCACATTTCTTAGAAAAATGGAGGTTGATCACTTTATAAGTGTTACACCGTCATTTTCACCCTAACCCTAGCCTTGCATATCATATTATTTTCATCATTTATGCATCCCATTAGGTCATGTTCATTCTTGCTTTGCTTTGGTTCTAAGGCTTGGGATCAAGGTATTGGGTTTTCATCATTCAAAGAGGAAGAGTTGGCTTTTAAAAGCAATGAGCAAGGAGATATTCCCAACACCGTGGTATTCTCAAGCTACAAGGTTTTCACATGCCTCATGGTATCTCAACAAGATCACATGTTCATCTGAGGATTAGGGTTTGCTTCTCATCATTGATATAAGATCAAAGTTGTCAGGAACAATGACATAACTTCAATTCAAGTGTGGTTATTCACTCATGAGCAAGATCAAGTAGAGGAAGAACGAACTTATGTGAGGTTAACGAAGCGCGACACGAGAGAAGGAAACGAAGATTTAAAAATAAACGGGAAACAGGGGAGAAACGTGATGGAGGTTGTATCTGAAACAGCGAGGAATCATTTTCCAATTTTCAAGTACATGGCTGCTAGGCTGTGTTCTTCTTTCCAACCTTTTTTTTAACTGGATTGGGTTAACCTTTCTTTTCTGATCCACTTTTCCAACTGGAGTGACCCATATGGGCCTTGACCTTGCTGGCCCATGCTTTTCTTTTCTTGGTTTGTTTTTTTATAGCTTTAATTTTTACTAACATTAATATTATTATTAGTAATTAGTAAATTTTCCTAACATTTTTCTTGAATTTAAGTAAGTTAGAAACATATTATCACGGTGAGAATTGGATATCAAATTATTGATTAACTTGAATCTTAATTCTTTATTCACCACCGGTCTTTAATTTGTCCAAAGGAAGGGAAAAAGATCAAATTACCCACAAGATGCAATGCAAATGCAAAGCTAGAGAATCTAAGGTTTGGGGTTGGTTAAACTTAGGGAAGGTGCTAGCATCCTAAGTATTTGTAGTACTCTACAGGAACCTCTTGTTTTATCGTGCCATTGTTGTTTGCTAAGGGTGAAAGACCTAGGGGTTTATTTCTAAGTATACTCGCCGAGAAATCGCATCTTGTGCCTACATATCCTGACGGGAGTGGAATCAGAGTATTCGTAGTTACCCTAAAAGGGATTGAGGAACCATTAAATATTGGTCAAAGTTTTAGGGGGATAAGGTTTGTTGATTGGTTCTAGGAGAACAAATGAGTCATCATCTTAAAGGAGAACACTCAACTTAACCATCACAACTTGTAGGAGATGGTCTTTGCGTCACATTAAGAGAAAGGCTAAAAACTCAGATTTATCGACGAGTATGCCACATACCTCTCTCATGCGAAAAAGATTCTACATCTCGCAATTGTGTTATGGGACAGGAGAATTATATCTGTCAAGATGAATCACGTCTAATTCTCTAGTGGGGAGAATAAGATGAATTATATATAAGGTTTTGTCTAAGTTGAAATACTTAAGGGAAACTGTCCTATCTTAAGGTGTAGGATCTAAAGCCTAAGCTGATCGACTTGAAAATTCAAGGATCAAGCGGGGGAATATGATGCAAATGAGATGCAATACACACGACTTATGAAATCATGCGCAAGTTCTTCCCTTGGACGTATGTATATAGAATAATATTAAGAAAATAGAGCGAAGTGACGTTACATCAAGATTGACAACATAATAAAACATAAGATCAACCAACAAATTATGGACTAATTATAGTCGAAATTAAAGCCCATGGTGGCGAGGGTCGAAACTAACAATCTAATAACACAACAAATGCAATCTAAATTCCAGATTTGAGTCTAAAAATTAAGTTGACGAATAAAAGAGTTTCAAAAATCATAATTGAGTTGATTAAGACAAAACTGATTAAATTTTAATATAAAAATTAGATCTTAAGATTTCTAACAAAACTAGATTAATTGATTAAGCTTTTAAGTTTGTTAATATAAAAAGATTTAAATTGCTTTATTATAATTAACTCGCTAAGATTATATTATATACAAAAAGAGAGTTTAAAATAATAATTAATTAGTCAAATATTAAATATTTTCTTAAAACATTAAAATTAACTAAAAAAAACTAAACTTAAATTATTTATATTCTTAAATTAATCTTATTATCTTTTACTATTTTAATTATTATTATATTATTGTTATTATTATTCTTTCTTATTTTTTTTTATTTTTTTTATTATATTATTATCTATTTTATTAATAAAAAGAAAGAGAAAGAGAAAAGTTGGGCCTCAGCCCAACTACCCAAAACAGACAAGCAAAAAAACTATAAAAAAAACACACAATGGGTCGGTGGTGATCAACCCATCCGACCCGTCTCAGCGAAACAAGAAGGGGTAGTGAACCCTAGGTCCCCAAATCCGCCGCTCCCATCACTTCTTCTTCTTCCTTCAGTTCAGTTTTCTTCCTCCCTCAGCTTCTCTCTCGTTCACGCCTTTCTCTCTTCCTCCTCGTTTCCTTCTTCCTTCTTCTTCTTTCCAAAATAAATGATCTACAAAGATCTTTTTGGAGTCAGTTTACGCAATCTTGCTGTAGTATGCTTTCAAAATAACCTTGCTTCAGTTAGGTCTTTTGAGGGTTGTAACGTGGCCTGATTCACGGTTTATGAAACAAAAGATAAAGACTCAAATTTTATTTGTTCCCACCCAATCTACGTGATAAACTCCAATCTTATGTTCAGTTAATCCAAACTATACACTCAGGTTTCCAAAGGGTTGGAAATTGCACTGATGATATTAATGACGGTTCAGAAGTCAAGGGCCTTTTGAAATGACAATCACTACTTCCTTACCAAACTGTTTTCCATTGAGGACTTTTAGGATGAAGATTTAAAGATCTCCTCTTTTTGGTTATTATACAAACCTTTTTGTATAAAGCAAGGTGATGAGCTTCCCATCTTTCTTAGCTTTTGCTTTGAAAGGGACTCAACTCGTTCTTTGAGTAAGGATAGTGACTAACTAGCTTAATGATTACGGTGAACCATCATTGACTTTTGACTTAAAAAATATATTCGACACTTGTTTGTTGTGTGCGAAGGAAAAAAATTATGGTTGCAACCTTTATATGAAAGGTGTCATGCATGAACACACAACTAAGTTAACTGAGAACTATCCATCCCAAGGTTAAGATTACAGTTTTAGTAAAGAAATAAACTTTAACTTCTAGGCTTGAAGGGGTTGACAAGGGAATAACTTCCTTATTTCTCTAGTATTTGGGAGTTGAAACAATGTCTTACATCGTTAACAAAGTTTGATTGAAAGCATACCAACAACAGTTATGGGTATTACGTTTTCATCATCCTCCCTCTAATCTTTGTACAAATAAAAAGAAAGTAGAAAAGAGATAAAATATTTTTTTTGAAAAAGAAAGTATAAAGATGCAAATAATAGACAAAATGAATTAAATCAAAAGTTGCAATGCTCATTTCATTAATTACGAAAGTACAAACATAATTTGAAATCAAACAGCTAACACAAATAAACAAAAGTACAAACAACAAGAAACATTGCCTAGTGACTAATCAGTAACAAGGATGAGTTGTTTTGTCTGAAACACTGGCTTTTAAGAAGATAGTTTGTTGAAGTCAAATAAAGCTTCACTTCTGATGCGCCGACAAGGGATTGTTGTTGACATTAGGAATGGAGTTTTGAAAGCTAAGGATTCCAACCTTAATCAGATCATGCACTCTGGCTTTCAGTGCATAGCAATTTTCCAAATCATGCCTGCGGCGCCTTCATGGAATGCACAATGGAGATCAGATCTGAATCCTGGGGTAAGAGGATTTGGAGGAGGAGGCAGAGTCCTTGTGGTAAGCAAACCTTGCTAAACCAGACCAGGATAAAGTTCAGTGTATGTCATGGTGTAATACCCCAAATTTTGCCCTAAGATTTGTCGTCGCATTTCATTGCATTTTTATTGCATTTAATCAATTACTAACAAATTTGTGTAGTCGTTTGACTTTTTGCAGGTAAATATCATATGGCATGCATTTTTTTTCTAAAAAGTAAAAATGGCATAATTGGCAAGAGGACATGTGTAAGGAGTTGTGAGTGTGAGAGGTTGAGAGTTCGAATCTCACCTTAGTCACTTTTTTGTTTTTTTATTATTTTTACTCTAAATTTTTCTATCTTTCATTAAAAAATAACAAAAATAGTTTTTTATTATTATTAAATTATTATTTTCGTATTTTAATTAAATCATTTTTTAAAATATTATTTTTTTCACTTTTTTCTAAATTATTCATAAAAATATCCAAAAAATCATAAAATAAAAAATATTGAAAAAAATTTTGTTCTTTTTATAATATTTTTGATTTTAGGAATCAATAGGATTATTAGTTTTTATTTTAAGTTTATTTTAATTATTTTAAATTATTTAAATTTTATTTTTTCTTAACTAATTATTTAGTTTGGGCTTTAAAATGGGCTTTAGGGACATTATTGACAATTTGGTGTTAACCCTAATTTGTTCCCTATATATACATGTGTTGCCTTGTTGAAAAGGGGGGTCAGAAGGTTTTCTTCAGAAAAGAGGAGAGAGAAAGGGAGAAACAAAGGAGATCCCCAGAGAAGAAAGGCGGTCGTTCCCACAACTTGTCAGAAGGATTGGAGCTCTCCAGTGTTCCCTTATTCAAACCTTTTTCACATTTACCGAAGCAAACCTCCGCTTCGTAGGTTAAATTACTAAACCTTTTGCCTTTTCATGTTTATGTGCATATTTTGCCATGTTAATGTGTTTAGGTTCGTTAAATTACTAAACCTTTTGCTTTTTCATGTTTATGTGCATATTTTGCCATGTTAATCTCCATGTGTGTTTAGGTGTGTAGATTTTAATATCAAAACCCTTTTTTAACAAAACCTTTTTTTAAAGTCAAAACCCTTTTTTTTTATTTATTATTAAAACCTTTTTTTTAGTAAGACCTTTTTTAAAAACTGAAAAGCCTTTTTGTTCCGAAGAAAAAAAAAACTTTTTTGTTCCCAAAAAAACTGAAAAGCCTTTTCCCAAAAAAACTGAAAAGCCTTTTCCCAAAAAAACTGAAAAGCCTTTTCCCAAAAAAACTGAAAAGCCTTTTTTTGGGATGAAAAGTCTTTTTTGTTCTAAAAAAAAACTGAAAAGACTTTTCCCCAAAAACTTTTTTTTTATAATTTAAACTTAATTTTTTTTTATAATTTTAACTTAAATATTTTTTATTAAAAAATTAAAACCTTTTTTTTATAATTAAAATATTAAAAAATTAAAACCTTTTCGTAAGGAACTCCTGATGTTTGATGTTTGTCGTGTCATTTTATGTACCTTTTATTACTTTTTTTTCTTTGGGCATTTCATGTGCATGCTCGAGGTTGAGATGTGCTTGTGGTGGCCACAGCCCCACACTATTTTCCTCCCTCACTTCATTCTAAGTGTCATTACATATTTTCATATTCTTCATGTTTTCAGAAATGTTTCTTTGTTTCTTTATACCCTCTGCCTTTATTACTTTTCTTATTTCTGTACCTTAATTATTCCTCCATATAATGATTTGTCATATTTTCACATTTTTTTACAGTTTTATCCTTCCGAAGGATTAGGTCCAGCCTTTTGGCCGCCGAGTCAATAGCCTTACCCCTTTAATGGATCAAACCCTGTTTAGCCTAGGTGTCCCGCCGTGGGCAAAATTGCTTTTATCCTAATGTTAGGCCAAAAGAGTCGCCGTACTCTGTTTTAAGGTTTTTCGCTGTGGAATCCCTAATTTAACCCTATTTTAATTTTAATTAACATTTTTTTAACATAGAGATTGGAGTCTCTGAATAAAACCTTGGCCACAGTCAAGACGTTTCTAACCTCCCTTTTGAGGGGAACTACAGTTACTCTGATTCCATTCCCGTAAGGATATGTAGGCACAAGATGCGATGTCTTGCCGAGTAAACTTAGAATTAACCCCTTAGGTCTTTTAAACCCTTAATCCTTTGTACATACCCTTAAGCAAAATAATTAATGAAATAAATAAAAAAAAAATAAACAAAAGGTTCCCGTAGAGTACTACGGAAGTTTAGGGTGCTAATACCTTCCCTAAATTTAACCAACCCCCGAACCT
This sequence comes from Lathyrus sativus, assembly GCA_963859935.3. NCBI lineage: Eukaryota > Viridiplantae > Streptophyta > Magnoliopsida > Fabales > Fabaceae > Lathyrus > Lathyrus sativus. The sequence continues at coordinate 717,133,230 of OZ012741.1, forward strand.
TAGATCTCCCCCTTTTAGGTTTTTCCTTTCTTTAACCTTTTCTTCGGATAAATCAAAGACCGGTTGTAAATGAATTAAGATTCAAGTTAATCAATAGCTTGACATCCTATTTCCACCGCAACAGAAAATGGCGACTTCACTGGGGAGTCCTAACTTTTAAGGGTTATCCCCATTTTGTTTATTTTTCATTATATATTTGTTTCATTAATATTTTTGCTCATTTGTATATATATTGTTCAGGGGTACCTTGCTTGGGAATTACTGTGTTGTGAGATAAGTCCTACACCCGGACTTGAGCGACCTTATGATAGGATGACTGATATATTCGACGAGGCTTATAGGGAGTGAGTCCCGACTAAGTTGACTCGAGAATCACCGCTCAGTTGAGACACTTTCGAAAATGGTTCGGTTGATCGAGTGTAATCGTGAAAACTTTTACCATTATCGATTGAAGTCTGTGATACTGGGAACCGTAGTACCTTTACACCATCTTGGCCTTATCTAGGACGTAGTGTGGGAACTATGTGGGAGTAGTCCTACAATGGTTGTTACGCGATACTACACTCGAACGAGGTTCTCTTGAGAATATTATCGACCCTTGAGTCAGTCGAGAAGTTGATAATATCCAAAAGATGGGCTGATGACTTTGGGCACTTTTTAGAACCCTTGTTCTGCAGGTACAATTAATCTATAGTACACACCACTTTGGGAAGGGTAGACCTTGACTCCATTCATTGTTCCTCTAAAATTAGGACCTTTGTTTGCTTATGTGCGTTTGTGCTTTGCATCCATAAATCATCATATCATTTCTAGTTTCAAGGAATTCAGCAGTCCTTTGCAAATTCGAAAAGCCTTACATTTTAAAGTCTAAATTTTTTTCCAACTTTCTTAAAAAGCAATATTCGCAATCGACCGTTGAAATTCTTGAAACCATTGCATGGCATCAACATCACATTTTTGCATTGCATTTATCCCCCAGTTTCTCCTTCTTGGTCCTATCGTCTTCTAGTGTACCTTTGAGTCGTCAAGCTGATTCCTCGACACAGATATCAGACCAGAAACGGAACAGGAGTCACTTTGATCCTATTCTTATGACTTACACAGAGCTATATCCTGACTTAGTCCGACAAGGACTGATTACTACAAAGGCTTTACCACCTCCTCTTAATCCTTCGGCTGGATTTAGGGCTGATCTCCATTGTGCTTCCCATGAGGGTGCCCCAGGCCATGACTTGGAGCATTGTTTTGCATTGAAGGCTAGAGTATGTGAATTGGTTAGAACTGGAATACTTGATTTTACAGACAGTCATCCGGATGTTCAGAAAAATCCCTTGCCAGTACATCAGAAATGAAGTTTTGTCACTAGGCCTTTTGTTTCTCGTTGTTTGCACTTTCCTTATTTTGTTTAAGTTGTTTGCTTTTAATTATGTTTGTACTTTCATTAATGAAATAAGCATTGCGACTTTTGATTCAATTCATTTCCGTCCATTTATTTGCATCTTTATGCTTTATTTTTCAAATGTTTACTTCTTGTCCAAAATTTTGATATGCTAAGATTGGAGGGAGGATGATGAAAACGTTATACCCATAATTGCTGTCAGTATGCTTTCAATCAAACCTTGTTGACGATGTAAGGCATTGTTTCAATTCCCAAACACTGGAGAAATAAGGAAGTTAATCCCTCGTTACCCCCTTCGAGCCTAGAAGTTGGAGTTTCTTTCGTTACAAAAAACCCACAATTTTAACCTTGGGATGGGTAGTTCTCAGTTAACTTGGTTGTGTGTTCATACGATACACCTTTCATTAACAAATTTTCCTTCGCACACGTCAAACAAGTGTCGAAGATGTTTTCTAATCAAAAGGTCGATGATGGTTCACCGTAATCATTAAAATCAAACAATCACTTTCCTTCACACAAAAAAAATAATATAAAAAAATCAAAAGAAGCCCGCTAAGTCAAAACCTATGAAGGAGACTTAGGCAAAACTGGGGCATCCCGCTGACTGTAAACTCTAAAATAAACAGTTTAGGCAAAATTTAGGGATAATACAAAGAGATTTTTAAATCCTTATCTTGAAAATCCTCAATGTCAAAACAATCAAATGTTATAAGGGAGTAGTGGCTGCCTTTTCATAGGTCCCTTTGACTTCTGAATCATCACTGCTACGATCAATGAAATCCCTAACTTATGGGAACCTGAATGCATAGTATGAGTTAACTGAGCATAGGACTGAAGATCATCACGTAGATTGGGTGGGTACAAATAAATTTTGAGCCTTTATCTTTTGTTTCATAAACCGTGAACCAGGCCACATTACAACCCTCAAAAGACCTAATTGAAGCAAGGTTATTTTGAAAGTATACTACAGCAAGGTTGCGTAACCTGACTCCTAAAGATCTTTGTGAATCATTTATTTTGGCAGTACACCTTTGTTTTAAACTTTGAGCGTCTTGAACCGTTGTGTTCTGACTAACGACTCATGTATTTTCCATCTTTCAAAAATAATTTTGATTTCAAAAGTCGCATGAACTTTGCATTACCATGTTTGTAGGAATATTTTTGTTTGCAAACTGGCTTTCCTCTAAGGAATTTTCAAACAATGAGAAACTTGGTCAAGTGATCTTATCAGGGGCAAGTTCCTTTTACATCTTGTCAAAGAATTAGTTCAAGATTTGTTCAAGGCAATATCTTCTCAGATTTGGTTTATCCAGAGAATTGTTCAAGACCCAGACTGGGGCAAGCCCTCCGAGGATACAGCAAAACAGTCGATTCCACGAATTAGACAGCTGAAGCAATTATCAGTTCATTTGACCTGGGGCAGTTTACTTGCATAATCCCTAAGCAGTTATTCATCATTCCTACAGTGACTATCAACTTGATACAGTTTAACAGAATGACAATGATCTCCGTGTTGAGGAATCAGTCCTCCAGTTTTGTCATTTCACCGAAAGAGTCGAGCCTTGTCGTCAATGTCTGCATTTGCATTTGATCATATGTCATAGCATAATTCCTATACATGTGCATATCTTGGGTGCTTTACTCCCCATTTACATTTCTATCTTGGGTGCTTTACTCCCCATTTACATTTTTATCTTGGGTGCTTTACTCCCCATTTACATTTCTAGCTTGGGTGCTTTACTCCCCATTTACATTTTTATCTTGGGTGCTTTACTCCCCATTTACATTTTTATCTTGGGTGCTTTACTCCCCATTTACATTTTTATCTTGGGTGCTTTACTCCCCATTTACATTTCTATCCTGGGTGCTTTACTCCCCACTTACATGTCTATCTTGGGTGCTTTACTCCCCACTTACCTTCTATCCTTGGGTGTTTTATCCCCCATGTACCTTTATCCCGGGTGTTTTATTCCCCGTTTACCAGATATTCCTGGGTTTACCTAACATCATGGTATTTTACCCCCATTTGCTTTTTTTTCTCCCTGAGGTCGTGTTTTACTCGTGTCTTTACCTTGTGGGCAAAATTTATTTACTTGGCATCATGGGTGTTTTATCCCCATTTGCGTTTTTCTCCTGAGCTCGTGTTTTACTCGCGTCTTACCTTGCGGACAATTTCTAATTTACTTGGCACCTATCAACAATTCTGTGTCGTGGCTTTCCGACGTTCTTCCAGATATGACATGTCTTCTTCCCTAGTGCAATTCCTCGATGGGTCGTCCCCTGTGACGTTGTTTCGTCTGTATCCGTGCATTTGTCATTTTCATCATACACATCATATCAGATTCATATCATATTTAGCATTATAGTTCGTTTTGTTTTGTCCATATCATTGCATAGCACTGCGTCTAAAGGCAAAATTTTCGGTTATCTGTATTTAAATCCCTCCACCATGATTTCTCGAGTCTCCGTTGCTCAAATCACCCGGTGAAGTTATTTAAATAGGGGCAACTGTAATACCCCAAATTTTGCCCTAAGATTTGTCGTCGCATTTCATTGCATTTTTATTGCATTTAATCAATTACTAACAAATTTGTGTAGTCGTTTGACTTTTTGCAGGTAAATATCATATGGCATGCATTTTTTTTTAAAAAGTAAAAATGACATAATTGGCAAGAGGACATGTGTAAGGAGTTGTGAGTGTGAGAGGTTGAGAGTTCGAATCTCACCTTAGTCACTTTTTTGTTTTTTTATTATTTTTACTCTAAATTTTTCTATCTTTCATTAAAAAATAACAAAAATAGTTTTTTATTATTATTAAATTATTATTTTCGTATTTTAATTAAATCATTTTTTAAAATATTATTTTTTTCACTTTTTTCTAAATTATTCATAAAAATATCCAAAAAATCATAAAATAAAAAATATTGAAAAAAATTTTGTTCTTTTTATAATATTTTTGATTTTAGGAATCAATAGGATTATTAGTTTTTATTTTAAGTTTATTTTAATTATTTTAAATTATTTAAATTTTATTTTTTCTTAACTAATTATTTAGTTTGGGCTTTAAAATGGGCTTTAGGGACATTATTGACAATTTGGTGTTAACCCTAATTTGTTCCCTATATATACATGTGTTGCCTTGTTGAAAAGGGGGTCAGAAGGTTTTCTTCAGAAAAGAGGAGAGAGAAAGGGAGAAACAAAGGAGATCCCCAGAGAAGAAAGGCGGTCGTTCCCACAACTTGTCAGAAGGATTGGAGCTCTCCAGTGTTCCCTTATTCAAACCTTTTTCACATTTACCGAAGCAAACCTCCGCTTCGTAGGTTAAATTACTAAACCTTTTGCCTTTTCATGTTTATGTGCATATTTTGCCATGTTAATGTGTTTAGGTTCGTTAAATTACTAAACCTTTTGCTTTTTCATGTTTATGTGCATATTTTGCCATGTTAATCTCCATGTGTGTTTAGGTGTGTAGATTTTAATATCAAAACCCTTTTTTAACAAAACCTTTTTTTAAAGTCAAAACCCTTTTTTTTATTTATTATTAAAACCTTTTTTTTAGTAAGACCTTTTTTAAAAACTGAAAAGCCTTTTTGTTCCGAAGAAAAAAAAAACTTTTTTGTTCCCAAAAAACCTTTTCCCAAAAAAACTGAAAAGCCCTTTTCCCAAAAAAACTGAAAAGTCTTTTCCCAAAAAAACTGAAAAGCCTTTTTTTGGGATGAAAAGTCTTTTTTGTTCTAAAAAAAACTGAAAAGACTTTTCCCCAAAAACTTTTTTTTTATAATTTAAACTTAATTTTTTTTTATAATTTTAACTTAAATATTTTTTATTAAAAAATTAAAACCTTTTTTTTATAATTAAAATATTAAAAAATTAAAACCTTTTCGTAAGGAACTCCTGATGTTTGATGTTTGTCGTGTCATTTTATGTACCTTTTATTACTTTTTTTTCTTTGGGCATTTCATGTGCATGCTCGAGGTTGAGATGTGCTTGTGGTGGCCACAGCCCCACACTATTTTCCTCCCTCACTTCATTCTAAGTGTCATTACATATTTTCATATTCTTCATGTTTTCAGAAATGTTTCTTTGTTTCTTTATACCCTCTGCCTTTATTACTTTTCTTATTTCTGTACCTTAATTATTCCTCCATATAATGATTTGTCATATTTTCACATTTTTTTACAGTTTTATCCTTCCGAAGGATTAGGTCCAGCCTTTTGGCCGCCGAGTCAATAGCCTTACCCCTTTAATGGATCAAACCCTGTTTAGCCTAGGTGTCCCGCCGTGGGCAAAATTGCTTTTATCCTAATGTTAGGCCAAAAGAGTCGCCGTACTCTGTTTTAAGGTTTTCCGCCGTGGAATCCCTAATTTAACCCTATTTTAATTTTAATTAACATTTTTTTAACATAGAGATTGGAGTCTCTGAATAAAACCTTGGCCACAGTCAAGACGTTTCTAACCTCCCTTTTGAGGGGAACTACAGTTACTCTGATTCCATTCCCGTAAGGATATGTAGGCACAAGATGCGATGTCTTGCCGAGTAAACTTAGAATTAACCCCTTAGGTCTTTTAAACCCTTAATCCTTTGTACATACCCTTAAGCAAAATAATTAATGAAATAAATAAAAAAAATAAACAAAAGGTTCCCGTTGAGTACTACGGAAGTTTAGGGTGCTAATACCTTCCCTAAATTTAACCAACCCCCGAACCTTAGATCTCCCCCTTTTAGGTTTTTCCTTTCTTTAACCTTTTCTTCGGATAAATCAAAGACCGGTTGTAAATGAATTAAGATTCAAGTTAATCAATAGCTTGACATCCTATTTCCACCGCAACACATGGGAATAGGATCAGACTGATTCCTATTACGGTACTAGTTTTGTCCAACAGTCGAATGTTGAGGAACCTGAGTTGGTCATGAAGTAACAACAACATCAACAATAGGGTGATAAACATACAGAGGTCGGGGACGAGATAAGCTCTTGGGCAAGAGTGACCCTTGTAATTTACAAACTCAAAAGTTTTGAACTTAACAAGCATAACAAGGCTGGAAATTAAGCGCATGTTGTCTGCATCCATATTGAAGAAGTTAGTACCCTTAAGGGCTTTGAGTCTCTTATCTATAATCTGAAACTGTTCACGGACAATCTCAGGCTCAACAAAATCTTCATTGTCTTCACCTTGAGCACTGACAGCATTGTAATCATAGAGAGGGTTCTCAAAGAGAGCTCGGGCAGTCTGAGTAACAGTGTGGACCATATGTCTGAGCTCAGCAAAAACTGGAGCTTGAAAAACTGGTATGGCAGTCTGACCAATCATAGTAGTGGATGCAATAGGTGGAGAGAAATTATGAGGTGAATCAAACTCTGGCCCAGTTGAAGGTGGCATTTGAACAGGTGGAGGATCTGCGCTTGAAACTTTCTAGATGACAATCCTCTGAGGTTGCTCTCCTCTGGAAGTCAGGACTTGGAGCATCTTGGTGATCTTAGTCATTCCTAATTTCAAATCATTGATCTCCATTCAGATCTCTGCATTATGCATTTCTTGCTCTGACATTTGTGAGGGCAAAGCCTCATATACAAGATATTCTTGTTTCGATGATGTCAAAACTTAGCTTCATAGAAGAACCGATGTTGGGCGTTATCACCATGTTGCATGTGCATACCTTGTTTCTCATGACTTATTTGCTTGCATAAAATATCTCGGGTGTTGCATATAGAGATGTCAAAATATGTGTCATATGAGTTAAACTTCATTGGTTTATCATAGGCATCATCTAAGAGAGTCAAAAGTATGAAATTAGGCATTTGTAGTAATTTCAGGTATATGAGTCGACCAAAGTTCTGCTTCGGTCGACTCATGATATGTGTCTAGCTCTTGCATTTTCTTCGGGTTAGCTCTGGTCGACCTACCAGTCGACTCATACTGTTGGCATTTTCATTTTTCTAAAAATTCAGGCTATGCGTCGACGCATGCCTTGTTCCGGTTGATGCATGGTTGTGTGTTTTACACAATCTTTTCCTCGGGTTAGCTCAGGTCGACCCTGCACTCTGCATGGGTCGACCGCTCGCTGTTTTATGCTATTTTTCTGTTATGTCTATTATTTTTGGAAAGTGGTTTTATCAGTTATAACAGTTTTGTCTGGTATGAATATTCAATTGCTCTTTTCACTTCATTTTCTATTGAGAAAAACAAGAAAAGTGAAATAGGTGTCAATTCAGTTCTCATCTTCTTCATAGCATACCACAACAATCACACATAATAATCTTTGTTGTGCACTATGCATTGTTAGAGGTGATAACATTCGAAGCCGCTGATTTGGTAATCCAGTTCAGGTTGAGGAATTGACATGTTTTTCTTAAATAAAACCTCTAGGGTTTTTTCCCTCTAAGATTCTCTGAATTTGGGGGTTTTTGTACGATTCGTCTCAACATATATTCAGCCGAGTGAAGTTAATCGAGGTGTGGTGGGTTCCATCGATTTAGTAATGGTAAACGGAGGATTGTGAAGGAGAGTTTCGGGTTCGAAACGCGAGTGATTGAAATCAGTCGGGCCAGATTTTGAAGACGGAAGGTTGTTCAAAGATAGTGCCACAATCAGAGGTTTATTCACAAGGTGTCGAAGGACTTGATTTGACTCGAATCAAGGGGCAAGAGGAGATAAAATCTACGACAACAAGGGTGTTCGTTTGTTTGATTGTTATTCACTTCTTGTATATACATTCTACAACAGGTTAAACCTATATATTATAAGGTCTCAATTCTATTGTTAGAATTGAGGGCAGACGTACCCCAAAGCGAGGACGACGGGGGAACTGCCTCAACAAATCGTTGTGTTTTTTGCCTTACATTTACATTGTTTTATATTTGTGGTTTTAGTGCAAACACTTATATCAATCTAGGTCTGTTTTGAGTAGTGCTAAACTGATTTTGAATCTAGTACAATCATTGATTGTACGAGGAAACTTGAGCAACTCACTCAAAGCGGAACTCACTTGTAGTGCTCCGCACGCCAAGCGTTTGATAAATTGTCTGAACCAAAAGGCTTGTGTGTTGTCCATTTATTGTGTTGATATTTTAAGGAATTGAACCTAGTCATACCATATAGTGAGCTAAATCAAATTGATAGTGTGACTAGCGTAGTGATTCTTATTACTCATTATCGACTTCCATAGGCTTGATGCATATCCGGTTTTCTAGTAACTGTTTGTTATAGACGGTATAGTTCCTCAGCCAGCTTCCGAAAATTAAATAATTTTTAAAAACCAATTTTATTGATAGCGCCGACTCTTTTTAAGCAAGCGATCTATTCAACCCCCTTCTAGATCCGCGCCATCATCTAACAACATTCTGCATCTGTAATTAGCTCTAGTCTTGTATTTGTGTCGAGGAATTAGCTTGACGACTGACAAGTGACACTGGAAGATAGAGACAACTAGAGATGAGTTCCTGGACAAAACATAATGTATGCAATGAATCATGCAAAGATGCAAATGATATGCAATGCCATGCAACACAAGATGCAGATCATACATAATAGGATCAAAGGTTCAAGATCACATTATGAGGTTTGAGTGAAGAGCCAACCATGGGGTGTGTACTAGGGGTAAAGAACCTACACAAAGGGTTCTAACAAAGTTTCCAGAGTCATCGATCTATCTTTCAAATATTATCAATAATCCGATTACTCAGGAATTAATAATATTCGCAAGAGAAACTCGTCTGAATGTAGCATTGCGTACCAACTACTTCGGGTTTACACCCTTATAGTCACTGCACTACATCCTAAAAGGCCAAGTGGGGTAAATGGATAACTAAAGGTCATCAGTATCACAGGCTCCTAGGTTGAAAGTAGTAATGTTATCACGAATACTCGTTCAACAAAACTACTCCCAAAAGGGCCTCCACTAAGCGGTGGTTTCTCAAGTCAGCTTGGTCGAGAATTAACTCCCCATAAGCCTTCTTGAATATACCACATTCCTATCATAAGTTCACTCAAGTCCGGGTATAAGACTTATTCTCACCATTCAAGGTAACAACCCTGCATACAGAAAAACCCAAGCACAAACAAATATATGTACAACTATATACAAATATACAAGTATAATAACAAACAAAAATAGCAACACAAATATAACAAGTTAGGTTCAACCCACTGAATAATGATTCCCCCGTGAAGTTGCCATTTTTTGTCGCGGTGAGAATTGGATATCAAACTATTGCATTAACTTGAATCACAAATCATAAAATATCACCATCGGTCTTTAATTTATCCGAGGGAAGGGAAAAAGAAAGATTAACCCATAAATAAAATGCAAGCAAAAAACAAGGCCTAGAGCTAAGCAAAGAGAGATCAAATGTACGAGGGTTGCTTATACTAAGAGAAGGTACTAACATCCTAAGCATTTGTAGTACTCTACAGGAACCTCTTGAACTATTTGTGTTTTGCCTAAAATTGTTTGGTAAGGATAAAGATGGGTAAAGTAAAAAAGAAAAGGTGGAAATAGAAAAAGGTAGAAAAATAAAAAGGTAGCTCTTTAGGATCTCGCAATCTTATGCCTACGTATCCTTAATAGGAAGTCAGAGCAATCGTAGTTTAGAACTATGATGAAAAATGGTGAAAAATAAAAAGAGTGTGCAGAAAAGAAAATGTTGCTCGCCAAGGATCGGGGCCTTGTGCCTACGTATTCTCAAGAGGAACTTGAGAAATCAGAGCGTCCATAGTTCGTGAAACTACGAGTTGTTAGGATTCTAATAACCAAAACAACAAATACAGACAACTGAGGGACGCATAATGATAATAAGTCAACATGTAATCTCTCCCTTTGGAATAGGTCAACAAGAATCAAAGACAGCAACAGATAAATGGAGAGACATCACGTAAATGGCAGACAAGAATATACAAACACAATACACAGACAAGTATCATGCATAGTCAGACAGACAAAATAGCACAAAATACGCATGGAAAAACATCATGGTAATCAGACAGTAAAGATACGCGGTAAAGCATCGCGAAAAAGATACACAATCACGTCCAAACATCATGACAAATCGTTAGCACATAAAATCAACAAACACGAAAAAATATTGTGAATAAAAATAACAGATATACGTGGTAAAAACATCACAGTAAAAACAGATAGAAAGCACATGGTAAAACATCGTGTAAAATAAACAGAAAGTGCACGGCAAAACATCGTGATCAGAGAGGACAAACCCAAAACATGGAAACAGACAAGTCATAAAAATAGAATGGGGTGATAAGAGAATTATTAATTAATAATTTAATTAATCAAATTATATAAATATATTTAAAACAAATAATAACTATTACACTTATTTTTTACATTTTTAATATATTCCTAAATTAAAAAAAAAACTAGAAAATGAGAACATTAAAGAAAAATGATAATGACATATTTTTTGATATTTTTTCTAATATACAAATAAATAACTAAACTATAAATAAAATATTAAAGAAAATGATTAAAATATTTTTTATCCTTTTTTAGAACTATACAAATAAGAGAAAAGATTATTAAAAACAAAAGATTAAAACATAAAAAAAAAGGAGGTGCATTTTTAAGGGACTTACTAACCAAACAAAGGGACAATTTAAAATGATTAATAATTACAAACTATATTCTTTCACCTTTGATATTTAATAAATAATTAAATTAAAAAGAAAACACATTAAAATAAAAGATTAAAATGTTTTTCATATTTTTCTTAAAATCTATTTATATTGATATCACTAATTAAACAAATATTAAGTTTCCACTTATACAACAAAATACTACACACACATGAAATGAACAAAAGTCACATGCCTAGAGGAGCCAAACGTATCGAAAATGGATCGAATCCTGCTGTTGCATCTATATCTATTAGGAGGATCCTAAGTCCCACATTGATTGGAGATAGAGTATTGAAATAATTTATATAGAGTGACATCCCTCACATTACCAACCTGTTTTGTAAGGTTGTGTTAGGTCAAAATCTAATATAGTATTGTTGGGCGTGAGAGGGTGGCACCCCCTCACCTTACCAACTCCTTTTGTAAGGACCAAACTCTAATAATATCACACACATAAAAGATACTACACATAAGGAACCTTACCAACTCCTTTTGTAAGGACCAAACTCTAATAATATCACACACATAAAAGATACTACACATAAGGAGAAGAACAAGAGAGTCCTCCATGTTAAAAAAACAACCGAAACTTAATCGAAATAGTAAGATATCGGTTGTAGATCGGAACGACGGTGAGCTTGTGTTTTCGTGTTCTGGCCGCGACGGAAGAGGTTCGAAGGCGATGAACGTTTTGCTGCAGTGATTTCTGTGGCTTGAGCTCTCGCCGGTCAGAGTTGTTGTGTTGGTTGTATGTGCGGTTTACAGTTGAGGATGGCAGAGGAAGGTGGTTAACGTGTTAAAGGTTCAAGATTGTGTATCAGAAAGTGTCATCTAACAAAACCAGATTTTAATGTTGATACCAACCCCATGATTTGTTTGTGAAGGAAAAACATGATATTGGGTGGAGGTTCAGAATACTTATTGCATTTACCTGGCTTTGTTGTGAGCATGGAAGAGAGGTTAGGCTTTAAAGTGCAGTCGAATGTGTGTAAGGTTCTGGTTTTATTGTGGGGATCCAAAAATGCATGATGAAGAGTGATGATATATGGTGAGTTTCAAAGTGCAGCAGGAGGGGCAAAAAGAAAAAAATGGTTTAAACCGGTGTGTTAAAAAAATGAAGCAGATTAGTGGTGTCAATATTGTAGTTTAAGGTTGTGTTAAAGCTGGAAGAAGGAGGGTTTCTCACGTATTCCCTTTGTTTTCCATATTTCCTTTTTGAAAATTAACTAAATGAGAGGCAGACCCATTTCACATGTGCAAGATTTACGTGAGCAGATGTGTAACATGCATGCTATTTACATTTAAAATGTAATAAAACTAAAAAATGGCATAAACTTAATCACCAAGTATTGCTAAAATAAAACAAAACAAAATATTATTAAAAAAAAGATAAATCAATTAAAAAATAAAATAACTACTTTAAAATAAAAATCTAAATGAAAATATTAATTAACAGAGATTATCAATTAAAGAAAAGAAATAAAAACGGTAAAAATCAAATAATTAGACCGGTATCGAAGTGTTCAGAAAAATAAAGTGAGTAGACTAAAATGATCAGCAAAAAATATACGATACGAAAAATACAGTGTTTGGTCAAATTTTAAAATAAATTGTACCTGCTAAAATGACTTAAAATGTCCAAAATGCGACCGAAAAGTGCTCAAAAAATTTAAATGATCACGCCAGGTTAAACTACGTGAAACGTAGATTAACATGATCGACGTTTGCAGACTCGATTTTAAAAATTTTCATACGCTGACTTCTCGCACAGTTAACTTTTGGTTTGACTGATTCGGCTATAAATTTAAACAAGTTTATTTCAGTTGATAAATTAAGTATTATGCAACATGCGAAACATGACAAACTATATAGATGATGTCAAAAGACGTGGGATCTTAGAGTAAAAAATTAGGGTGTGACACCAGGGATCTACTACGGTCGCCCGTAGCAGCGGCTACGACCTACAGCAGACCTTCGCCCAAAACTCACTTTAGGCATGTTCCTGGTGCCAAAATCCAGGGGGTTGCTACGATAACCCGTAACAAGGCCCAGAAAACTCCCATTTTCTCGCTATTTTGTGCGATCTCTCCTATTTTCCAGCCTTGCAATAGACCCCAAACCCCATATTTTGACCTCCAATAACCCCAAAATATGTCATATCGTACAATACATGAATCAAGGAAAGTAAACACACCACAACATCAATTTGTCATCTCTAAATCACCATTAATTAACACACTTAAAATCACAATTATATCGTATGCACATCAAACATCATAATTAACACTTACATCATGTTATTCATCAATCAAATCACACATACAACAACCTACATCTACCTTAATCCATATCAATCATAATAAACCAGATCACCCCCTTACCTCAATTCCTAGCAATCTCTCTCTCTCTCTCTCTCTTCCTTCGTATTTCCTACGGAATCCCCTTTTGGTTCTCTGTACCCTAGCCTTTTCTCCACAGCTTTCTCCAATCTCACAATCGTATGGAATGAATCACAATTCTCTAATTTTCTCTTTTGTCTTTGTTACCCCTAGGACCTTTTTTATGGTATACCTCTTATGACCTCACTTATTCCCCACAACATTACCATCATGCCCTCATTCTCCTTTTTCACCTTAATATCTATTTTATTATTATTATTATTATTATAATTCCAAATAATATAAACTAAATTATTTAAATTTACATAATTTTATTCATCACCCAATATTCCTCTTATTTCCCCACCATATATCAACATATATCATATAAATAAATCAAAATCCACAAACAATCATTTAGATAAATAATTATAAACTTTTGGGGTGTTACAGTTTGACCCAGTGTGAATGCTTCCCCCTCATGGTGACCCGTCACTTGTGATTTGTCCCAAGCTCAGATAAGGGGCTCAAGGTTTAAAGTTGGGACCCGATTTATATGAAGAACCATTGTAAGTTGGTAGCACATGCATATAGAGTTGAGGTGTTGTCACATTGCATACGAGTTGGAATTTATGAATTGGTGATTATTGTGTGAATGCATTACCTGTTGATGGTTATTGTTGTTGTTATTGTTTAGGCTACCCTTCATGATCTTTTGCACCGCAAACATACTTGAGATTATTCTCACCCCTTTTCTTTTTGTTGTCCACCATGGATATCTTGCAGATAATCAAGAGTAGAGTTTGGTTGTTATGAGTGGAAGATAGCTTCTTGGAGCTCATCTTCATTTATTTTTATTGTTATCATTTTAATCCGTTAATGCTTTGATCTGTAACATCGGAAACGAGGCATTTTCATTATGTTTTGAACTAATGTTAAATTATATGGTTTAAATCCTAATACTTTATTTGTGAATTTTGATTTTGAAGTTTTATTATGTTAATTTCGCTGCATGTTGTTAAAAAATTTTGGATGGTTGTCGTAGTGTTTAAGTCGATTAAATTTTTTTAGATAAGTTTCGTGGTTTAGGGTGTTACACTTCCCACCTTCCGAGTGAGGTCCTTGTGAGTTCACTTTCTCTTACTTGTGTTAAAACATTAAGGACAATGTTTGATTCAAGTTTGGGGGGAGGAAGGTTCTTTACTTTTATCTTGTGGGTTTATTATTTTTTATTCTTTTAGTTATTTCCGTTAATTTTAGTTGTTTCCATTAATTTTTCTTTTAAAATACCACATTTAAAAAAAACGAAGACCATTCAAGAATTTTTCTTGAAAAACTTTGGTCATGAGGAAACCGGGAAAGTATATAGAGTTAGAGGTATGAAAGATTAAGTCTAGTGACACCGGAAAAGTCTGTCAACATAGGTATTACTTGAACACCATAGACTCTCTAAAGTAATACGTGAATCCATTGTGTAGATTTTTACCATAGTATGCATACATGATCGGTTTTTGAGAAGTACTACATAATTAGTTTATTATGACAGTCTGACATAATTTAGACTTGCATGCATGCACGATTGATTGAGAAATAAATAAGTTAAGCACCAAAATGATGAAAATAGGTAAAAAGAAACTACACCTTCTAAGTTGGGTAAACCTTACCCTGTTATTTAGTCTAGCGGTAGTTGAACCCTAAACATCGTCCTAAAGCGGACAAATAAATAAACACATAAAAGTGTGTAATTTCATCGATAAATAAAGAAGGCGATTGTTGGTTATCTGATGTCTAAACAAAAATTCTCGACCAATCTTGTGAATGTGATGATAATAATAATTCCAAAATGCCTTAATTTTATTGTCTGAATGAAAAGGGAAGGAAAAATTAGAAAAAGAGACTTAAGTAAAAAGCATAGTTGGAGCGATGTCTAAAAGAGAGACTTAGGTTTGTAGGTCTCACTACGGTTAGTGTTCTTGTAAATATCTTTGGTGTCGAGTGATTACCGAGAGACCTGAATCTTAGTTGATATGAACGGAAACTAACGTATGAGTACCAGTGGCTTCATTTTTGTAAGCTTTTTCATTAAGTGAATCACTTGATCCAGAATTTGGCATAAGCAAGCTATGTTGCTTGACGACAAGCAACAATCTAAGTTTGGGGGAGTTTTATAAGTGGTTTTTGCATCATTTTTATTAGTTGTTTTACTTTGTTATTATCCCATTTTTTGTCCGATTTACTTTTTTTTAATCATATTTTATGCTTGGTAGTGTGTTTTAGTTGTTTTAAGGTTTTAATAAGTATCTGAGGCGAAAGAGGAACAAAAACGAGCAAAACACGAGAAAAAGGCAAAAGTGGAAATTTCAATACAAAATCCAGATGGTTGCTATGGTCCGTAACATCCAACCCTAGCTCCCCCCATTTTTTGATGCACCCAGTATAACTTTTCAGAGGCTTGCTACAGATCATAGCAAGCAGGCGTGTTTTCTTCTAATTTGTTTCATTTTTTGGCTTGATTGCTACTGTTTTGGGACTTGTGTGTCTTTGGATCTAAATATTTTCAAATGTAATTGATATTTATCACATGGGTTTAGTCCAATATTGGATTTTTTTTATAAAACTCATATGTATGGGTAGCAAAACGGGTTAGGCCCGTCGAGTCCGACCGTTTAACCCACCATTTTTGGCGGGTCGGGCAAGGTTTTTGACTCGGTGTCTTAAGTTGGTCTGCCTCGCCTAATCCGCTTTTAAAACGGGACGAGGGCGGGGCGGGTTTTTCCCATGAGATTTTTGTTAAAAAAATTATTTTTTACTTGGAATTAAAACAATATTAACGTGATCTGTAGTAGACATACTTTTGAAACAACTCTCATTTCTTCAAACCCTAATATTCATTTTTTACATAACCACAAACACCTCATTTTGAAGACATTAATTGGTCTCTGCTTCTTTCTTAATTTTTACTCATAGTAGAAAAAGTTTTTATTGCATAACATAGAGAATACATTCTTTTTTATTTTATATTACTCGTTGTCATTGGAGTCAGGTTCTAAAGCTATAAGGTAAGTTTTACACCGATGGGTTTGTTTCTCATTATGATAATAAAGTTTTGATTTGTATTTTATTTTATTTGAGTTCTCATTTTAATTATTTTTTGACACTAAAATACTCAACTAAGTGTTTATTATTTGTATTAAAAATTTTAAAATAATGAAGCTTTAATTTTTTTGGACTGTTTTATTTTTTAGATGCTTCCATTATTAAATATTGATAAATCAACTTAGTTGTCTTTGTTTAGCTTGTGCTAGTTTGTTTTCTTGATTTGTATCCTTAGATGTCCTTAACTAGGTTGTGCTTATTGATTTTTTGAACCAAAAAGATTATTTTGGAATTTTAGTGTGTTTGTTTTAAGTTTTTTGTATTATAGTTGTGTTTTTTGTTTATGTTGAAGAATATGACATTTACATTAAGACTTGTTAAAGTTTTACTATGCTATGTTAAAATTTATCGGTCTCTTTGGTAATGATTAACAATTTTATAAATTATGTAGTAAATCAAATTGTAAAAAAAATTGGCGGGCCAACCTGCCAATCTGTCAACTCATTCGTAAACGGGATGAGCTTGACTTTAGAGCTCGGACGCCTAAGTTAGCCCGCCCCGCTTTTGGACGGACTTAAATGGGGCGGGCCTAAACAAGACGGGCCACCCGCTTTGCCACCCCTAATCATAGGTAGTCTTGATTTTAGGGAATCCAGTTTTTCACGTATTTTGATTTTCCATTTTATGTACTCAAGTCTCCATTGGAGCACTAGATCAAGTTTAATTTATAGTAATTTTTTGTCAGTCAGGTTCGAGTTATCGCTTTCATTACAATTGTTATACTCATTTGTTTATAATGATTTTAATCTCGAATATTGCTCTGATTGTGTTATCCCTCGCCATGAGTGAGTAGTCCACTAGGGACTAAGGGTCATGAGACTTATCTCATGACTATTTATATGATCCGTCACAAAGAGAGTCTTTGTTCATATTTATTTTAATACCTGCATTCTCTCACTCCAACCCTTGTATGAAAGTAAATAGTTCTTAGGCACTGATCGTAGGCTAAAAGGATATGCATCGACACTCGAGCATAGGTTTTAAACAATCAAGTCTGATACAACGAAAGTGCTTGGATGAGATTGGGAAATATCCCATTTTTATAGTTGTGCAAAAATAACGAATCTTTGACGAATAATCTGGTCGTGTGAAAGCAGGCGAATTACTCGTCATCGATAGGGCAACACGCCGGCGAAAGCATGTGTTGTCCATATTTACCTATTTTCTATAAATCGTGTCAGAACCCTCGTACTAGAAGTGAATTGGACCATGTAGAGAAGTCAGAGTAAGAATTGTGACCCTAAGTCGTGTTTGTTTAATCATAATTTAAGTGATTTTTATTTAAGCTATTTTTTTATAAGTGCTTTTTTAAAATTAGTTGTTTTACAAAACCTCAAATTTTGATCTCCCTAGATATACACCGATAGAGCGGAGTTTAGTATTTTATCTATTAGTCGTTGTGGTTTGACAATCTTTTACTACTTCGCACGGTCGTGCACTTGCAGCGTGTCAGTGCAATGGCTGAAAACAACTCAGACAGAATTAGGCTAAGTTGTTTGTCCCAACATGCGTTTGTTCGGCATGTGAGGATCATAGGCAAGGCCACGAATCGATGATACCTCGTTTTATGGTTCACAAGTTCACGACCATTTGGTTCCACTTCTCATAGTCGCCTATCTCAAGCATCTACTTCATGGGGTCACGAGTCCCTTGCTTATGAAGCCCTTAAAGCCCAAGAGGAACCCGTTGTTGGTTCCTTTATAGATAGCTATCCAGATGGCCCATTTGACACCTCATTACTTCATCTATATGGAAACCATGCTGCTAGACATGTCTGGGAAAAAGAGGAATGTTATTTATTTACCTTTGCATTACATTTTAAACTAATTTAATTGCGACTTTTGGTTATTATAACTTTTTTTACAACAACGTCCATGTGTTAAAATCTGTAAACCACATAAGAAAGATATTGGATTTGGAGTAACTCGACACTTACTGGTTCAAGAATGTTATTGAAGGTGAGATAATACTTAGAAGGGGGGGGGGTTGAATAAGTATGGAAAATTATGACTTGAAAATAATCACACAATTATTTTTATCCTGGTTCGTTTAACAACTACTCCAGTCCACCCTTCCTAGAGTGATTTGCCTTTCTCAACAAGGACTTAATCCACTATTAAATCAAACTGATTACAATAGTATCACCTAAGAACAACAATTCTTAGTCTTCTCAAGAGCTACTGATTCCAACTGAATCCTCTTAAGGAATATCCTTTACAATCAATGTAAATTAAAAACAAGAGTTTTAATGCTTCTATAAAGCTTTTATCACAACAGTGATTTTTCTCTTAAGTTTAAGTACAATGAGATTCTAAGAAGAATAAGAATGAGAGCTTTAGAATATATTGATTTCTTTTCAGCAAAGTGTGTAACTGAAGAATGTGGTGAAGATCTCTTTTTATAGGCAGCTGAACCATGCAAGCTGAACGTTGAAAAGAGAGTCCCAAAAGGTCTGAGCCTTTTTGTCTTCACATCAACTGACCTTTCCTAGAAGTAGATGGCACAGAAAAATCCTTTTTGTCTGTGTAAGTGTGTCTAGCACAAATAAGGAAAGAGACGTTGAATAGCTCCAATGGATATATTCTTGAAAATTACTTCTTCAGTTTTCAGCAAGTTCTTTAGAGTCTGAATGGATCAGAGTCTTCTAATGAGATTCAGAACAATGCTGTATCAGAGTCTTCTGCAGCGTGTGTGCTTCTAGCGTGTTGATCATCAGAGCATTTTTGACACAGAACTTCAGTACTTGGCAGCGTAGGTACTTTCAGAATCTTCTGTAGATAAATGCTTTGAGAAACTCTTCAATCAATATTCTTCTATGCTTCAGATGCTTCAGCTTCAGATGCTTCTGATTATCTTCAGATGCTTCTGACTTAGAATGTTCTGGAGCTTCTTGCTTCAGATCCTTCTGGAGACTACGCTCAGGATCTTCTGTAAGGAGCAAACAGATTCTTCTGTAAGGTGCATCTGGCGCTTCAGAGTCAGAATAACTTCTTGTATTCAAGGCAGATTTGCTTCTAGAGAGTTAATATTATTTCAATCTGCAGTAACACTCTCAAACAAATTTTAGAGTATATAATTCTTAAATATAAATTTCCTAACAGTTATCATCAAAACAAAGAGTTATTATTAAGAACCAATCTGTGTTCTAACAGTTATCTGCTACTTCGGTCTTGTCGATTTATGTGCTACTGCGTACACTACCATAAACCATGACATGCAAGCGACGTTTGTAGAGAGATGACATGCAAAGTCGTCATATTTCCACCTTTCTATTGGCAAGATGACCATCACCCTGGATGACGTCTCATGCCTCATGCATTTTTCCATCGGGGAAACATTACTAGACCACAATAGGCTCAATCGATAGGAAGTCAGTGAGATGCTGGTTACATATTTACAGATTGATCCAACTGAGGTTGCAAATGACATAGCTGACACCAAAGGTGTTCATGCTAGATTTAAATTCTTGGAAGAACTGTATAAAGACCACATGAAAATGGTTGTGGATGTCAACAGTGATGATATGCAGGTTAAGTACCACCGACAGTGTGCATTGAGGTGTCACCTCTTGTTCCTAGTTGACATGTCCATGTTTTGGACAAAAGGTCAATCTACGTTGATGCGATCTACCTTAGATACTTCACTGACGTGGCGGCGATTCACGAGTACAACTAGAGGCCCATCTGTTTGGTCTATTTGTACTCAAAGTTGAGGAGGATTGCCTTGAAAAGCAAACCAGATGACATGAAATTCCATGCTTTTCATAATATTATGTTACACTTATTACTAAATAATGTATCTTCAGACAGATGAATAACGTTTTCGAGTTTTCGGAAGCATGGGACACACTCTATTAAGTGGAAAGAGCATTCTTTTAGGATAAATAATAATGAATTTAAGATAAATTGAAGTTTGATCTATTGTATCTTTGGCGATCCAAAACCCATGTTAGATAAATTATATTTTTTTATATAATATAAAAATAACTAATTATGGCATATTTGATAGAAGTACGTGTTTAAAAACTTTAAAAATCAAGTCAAAATAATGCAGAAGCAATAAATTGAAACTTTACATAATCACACCAACGTTTGTATTGAAACATGACATTGGCGTTGAAAAGCTAATCCAAACATATGCAAGTTTAATAAAATTAAATTGAATTTGACAAATTTGAGTTAGAGAGAATTAAGTTTGGTTAAAAGTGAGTTTAACATGAATTTATTTATGCTAAAATGTACGTAAATAAACCTGATTTTTTGTATGAATTGATAGTTTTTGGGTAATTTGAATATTTTGAATTGAAATTGATTTTAATTGAATATTGGCTAAATTAATTTTTTAATAATATTTAAATTATATATTTCATTTTGCCTCTAGATAATAGAATAAAATCAATAAAAAATTCTATTTTTAATCTCTAAAAAATATTTTGAAAAATGGAGATGAAATTATAAAATAAAAAATTAGAATAAATCATATATTACTTAAAAAAATAAGAAAGGTGATGTCTATTGCTACCCTCTCAATCATGTAAAAAAACAGAGGACTTTTCATTGAAATAAAAAACAGAGCACTATTCATTGAAAAAAAACAGATCTAGCACGGAGCCAACTCGGTGAGCGAGTGACCGACTCGCCGTGAAACCAACTGAAATACCACCGGAAGGAATCGATTTCTTCCCGAAAATCTTCCACTCGTTGTTCTCTTCTTCGGCTTCTTCCTCTTAGCAACAACATTCATGTTTTTCAACCATGACATGACATACAGCTATAATTACACCACTCTATGCAACACAAACCCTAATCCCAAATTGATTTAGTACAATCACGACTCAGATTCACTTTCCAGATTTAGTTTACATCTTCACAAGGTATTCATTCATCTTTCAGATTTCACACTAGATTCACATTACTGTTTGCAGCTTCTACCATTCACCATACTGCTTCTTGTTAATACTTCACTGTATGTTTGCTTCACGCATTTATAATAGATTCCGTTTTTGAATTATACATGTTTCTAAATTATGTGGCCAAAGGTTTCTTAAATTGTAATGCTATTTAACTTCATTTCGCTTATAAATGTCTTTTTTTTGACACAAAATGTGAGTTAGATGATAAAAGGATTGGTTTTGTACTTTTGTTTGATAGGTTTAACTCGCCACTTGCAGTGAACTACCCCTATAGAGCTTCCCTGGAAAGAGACGCATCTTTCACACGAGTGGCAATATTGCTAAGAAGAGATACGCGTTCAAGCGAGTCTGAATCAATCAAGCAAACAATAAACACAATCAAACAGATGTGTTCCTCACCGACGTCTTAAATCGGCACTCACAATTGAAAGGAATAAGAGAAATAGAATCAAGCAGATTAACAAGAGAAAGATTAATCATTGCTAAGTTCACCGGAGAACAGGTAACGCGCTATCGATTATTGAACTTCTATCGTCCCTGTTAATGAACTTATAAGAGTTAATAGTGTTTCGGATCAATTTTACCTTTTACACTACTTTTCTGCATTTGTCAAATATCTTTCATCTTATTTTAACTCATCCGAAGTTTTATTTACTACAACATAAAAATAGCTAATTATGACATGATTATAAGAAGTTGGTATTTTAAAAAAGTTTCTTGTTGTATACAAACATATAAATAAATGAACTGATAACTAATCTTACTATGAAAGTCAAGTTCTAAAAATTGTTGGTGTTGTTGGTGACATTATAAACGGTGATTCTTTGTTGAGAATTGATGATTAGCATTATTGTCACTATCCTTATAACAACACAAGCATTTGTTTCTTTTGTGGCATTATAATCTCTACCTTTTTAAAGATCTCTTAAACCCTCTAGAAATTGGCGGGGAAGCAACTGTACCGTTGTAATAGTGATTCTCTAGCTTCTCTTAGCCTTTGCAACATAAACCCTAATCCCAAATTGATTTGAGTGTTGAGACAATCACAATCATTCCTGACTCTTGCTTTTCACTCTCATTCTCGCTCGTGATAATCACATTCTTCCTGATTTTTTATTTTCATTCGGGATTCACACCTTCATTGTGTATTCACACCTTCACATATCACAACTACACGGTTCTTTGACTCTTGTGCTTGAGTCCTTCGCCATTCATGTTTCACACCTTCACATTTCGTGATTGAGTTAGTTCGTGATTCTTTCCTTCACATTCACAATTTACTTTTCAGATTTTGCTAGCATCTTCACACTACATGATTAAGAACTCTTAGGTATTCAGATTTCAGATTTCAAGTTATATTAATAACTTATCTTTCATTTTCAATCCATTTGATGTGAATTTGGTGATCTTCGTATACTGTTTGGTTTGCTAATTTTGCTCAAATTAGCAAATAGTAACTTCAGCTGATAGCATTCAGCAGATTGTTTCTTTGTAATAGTTTGGAGTTTCACATTTTACTTCATTATAATTTTGCCTCAGAGATTTATAATAGATTCAGTTTCCTGTATTATGTGGCATTAGGTTTCTTGAACTAAACACGTTTCTTGATAAACTATGCAGCCAAATGTTTCTTAAATAATTATATTTAACTCTATTTCATGCATGCTACATTATAGCAGTTCTACTTCGGATGCTCGTCACGCGAGTCAGAATCAATTAAACAGACAATAAACACAAACAAACAGATGCATTCCTCACCAAAGTTTTAAATCAACACTCATTATTTAATCCAATCCAATGGCATTTAACAGAACCTTAAAGGGGAAACCAAAGGCAGTGGGATCCAGAATTGTAGTGTTGGGCGCAACCGTGTGTGCAATTGCTCTTTTGTTCCTACTGTCCTCAGTTGTATTCACAACTGATTCCCCAAAATCCCAATACATTAAGTACTCTAGCTATGACAACAAGTACCTGTATTGGGGCACACGAATCGATTGCCCTGGAAAACACTGTGGATCCTGTGAGGGTTTGGGTCACCAAGAATCTAGCCTTAGGTGCGCCCTTGAAGAAGCTGCCTATCTCCGCAGGTATAACAACTTTTAAATTCATTTTTCTTCTTAATTACTTTCCTAGGGTTTGGTTCATAAGTTTTTGGAATTGCAGAACTTTTGTTATGCCGTCCAGGATGTGTATCAATCCTATACACAATAAGAAAGGGATCCTTCATCATTCAACTAATGCTACTTCGGAGGATCAGTAAGTTTCTTTTTTTCTTTCACAATTCAAATCATCATGATTTATGTTTATGAGTTTAATGGACATACCCGGTTAGTGTAAAACAGTTTTACACGGACAAACAACGAAAGGCCACCATTTCTCCATGTCATGCCACTAATTTCAAACTACCCACACAAAAGTGGGGTGATGTGGCAGACTAGTGAGTTTTCATTGAATTGCACTAACAGTACGAATCCTTTAAATCATATGGTTTTTTTGCATTGTAAAATATTTATTAGAGAAATAAGGATATGAACCATCAGTGCAAACTAGTTTCAGTGTAAACTAGTTTTACACTGATGTCCAATAAAAACAAAGTATGTGGTAGTTGTTTCTAAAAGACACGCATTTAGCTGGCCTTGTTTATCCATTACAGTTGGGCGGCAAGTTCTTGTGCCATGGACTCTTTATATGATGCAGAACTCATGTCGGAGACTGTCCCTGTAATTTTTGACAATTCAAAAGAATGGTATAAGGTTCTATCGACCAGCATGAAGCTCGGAGACAGAGGAGTTGCTCACGTGGCAGCAGTTAGTCGGGTCGAGCTTAAAGAAAACAATCAGTACTCTAACTTAATGCTCATAAACAGAACTGCTAGCCCTCTTTCTTGGTAGGTTTCATCTCTTCTTTTTTTCCCCTCTAAATGTCCATTCAAGTATGCTAAGATGCACCATTTTTATTTGATTATATTGAAAATTAAGGTTGATGATGCCTAGAATATAGTGGGGTATGTTGTTATTGGATTCTTAAATTGTGGGTGGCAAATTTCTGTGTGCAATTGGTGATACTTGAGGAGATGTAAATATGATAAAGGTCTTTGGCATTACAAGGAAAAAATTTCTGGTTTTGAATTTCCATTAAATCTGTCACCGTGAACTTCGCACTAATGTGCTTTTGACTTCACTCCACATTGGAACGTATTAACTATTAAGTTACCTATATTTTCTATTTAAAAGAATTCAATTTGAACTTGCAGTTCTAAAAGCTGGTATGTGATAGAGAGATTTGCATAAGCTATTAAATTTAAAATGGATGAACATGATATGGCTAATGTCTAATTATGAGTTCAATATATGCTTGATGTACTTGACTTCAAAGTTTTATTTGTATTATAACTCACAACTAGTTGAGGTGTGAATCGTGCCTTACAAACTGCCATAGTGGTGCTACTATGAAGATGATTGCTCATAACATAAAAAAATTGTTATATGCTACGAGCAGAGATTCTTCTGAATTTTGAGGTGCTAATAATGACTTTCCAGGTTTATGGAATGCAAGGACCGAAACAACCGTAGTGCTATAATGTTACCATATTCGTTTCTGCCCTCAATGGCCTCAAAAAAACTAAGAGAAGCCGCAGATAAGGTTAGCTTCATTCATAACCTTAGTTCTTAACATATACATGTAGAATCAATATAATTTTACATTGGATTTTAAATCTATTCCTTCGAGCACATAATTGTTCTACTGTTAATTTTTTTGCTTTCCTGTATTGGATTTGGAAGTAACTCTCCGTTCCTTTTTACTTGTCGCATTTGCAGAAAGTTTTTGCTCCTATTTACTCTTCGTACTCTTTGTTTTCAAAGATCAATGCAACATTAATTACTATTTTGTCAATATTACCTTTAGTTATTTATTGCCCAGAGAGAAATTGATGGAAAGAGATGATAAATTATTAAATGTAATGTAGGGAAAAATAAATAGTTATACCAATAGTAACAAAATGTATGAGTGTGATTCATTAGCTGCTGTTAACTTGGTTTATAAGGGACTGACTTGATTGCATCCCTGCTACCATATTGTCGTGACCATCCATGGTCAGATCAAATGGCAGTGGGTGACAAATTTTGTGAAAGGCAACATGCTTGAGGTCTGGATAGCTAATCCTGGCTAATAGTTTCGAGTTGGGATTGTACTTCCTAGCTTCTTGCTGGTAGCAAGTCTGTCTTGGCATTACTTTGTGGGAGCTTCCACCTATCATTTTGTTGCTTCCTTTTTGGCCTCCTGAGAATCTGATAGATATGGTAGGGTGTATGTGGGGAAGCAGGGAATCGGAGTGCATACTAGTAACTAACTAACTTGCTGAGGTGGCCAGGTGTGTGAGGTGTGATGAGAAAGAAAGTGGATCTAGATGAATAAAAGGGAATTCACATCCAGAATTACCTTAATTCTGTTTGTTATCATCAATATACAGTGATTCTCACACTTTCTGTTCTGATTTCTTACTTGCATTGATAGTTGAGATAGAATCAAATCAATTACCAAAAGGAGAAAAACTTAGAGCATATTTGAAGAAAATTCGGAAGCACCAACACTTATAACTGAAGGCATGTCTGGTGTCCAAGACATGTTAGTGCCTGACACTGACACATGTAATTAAATTCAATTATGTAATTTTCTCAAATTATTACCTCTATCAACATGTCGGGATCTATGTGATAGAGACCATAAGGAAAAAGTAAGTATTATGTAATAATGAGCGTGATAAGGATATATGATATATAAAGAGTGCGTTAAGATTCTTAGTTGGCATGTTAGTTATGCCTTAATAATATAATTGGTGATGTTAGTGAATTGTATGTATTACATTAGAATATTGAAAAAAACCATTATGGTTAGGCAGAGGGAGTTATCTCCTCTGAGGAGTCTTGCTCTGGGGTAGATTGGAATTTATTCCTTTCTATATTGTTCTCTTTTTTCATCTATTGAATAGTTTACATTGTTGATATATTTTCTTTACTTAATTTCTTACTAATGGATTTTAGAGTTCCATCACTATGCTCCATAGAAATTTATCTTTTTATCCAATAGATGACTCTGCTCTAATTATCCTGCACTTTTCGGAACTTCAAATGTTGATTATAATATGCTTGACATGTCAAAATTGTGGCATTACAATTGAACAATCTCTCTTTGTTACACACTGAATTTTCTGAATAAACATTTGCTCACAGATCAAAGCACTACTTGGTGATTATGATGCAATCCATGTTCGTCGTGGGGATAAAATAAAAACCAGGAAGGACAGGTTTGGCGTGTCGAGGACCCTGCATCCACACCTTGATAGGGATACCCGCCCTGAGTTTATTCGTTGTAGAATAGCAAAGTGGGTTACCCCTGGAAGAACCTTATTTATTGCTTCAAATGAAAGGACTCCAGGATTTTTTTCACCGCTTTCTGTCAGGTAACTGTTTTCTTGTTCATATCAAGGGGGAGGAGAGGGTTCCTAGAAATATACAGTGATTTTCTTCGAAAGCACAAAGCATGTTCAGTATATGACAGTAATAGAAACATCTGTGTTTAATTTTTTATGAATTGATTTTGTTTATCAATAAATGTAGCATGTGAATATTCATTTCACTGCATCCTTGTTGAACTCAAGACAACCCCATGCATTTTTAATTTACAATCTTATTCTCTCTGCTAGTTTTATTTTATAATGTCCTTTATCTGTTTTATGTTGGATAATTTATGGTTTGCGATTAGATTTTACGGCTAATGGTCACTTGATCATATCTAACCGTTTTCTTAATAGAAATTGTGTATCTGACACTGCTATGATTTAGTTTTTGAAGGGAACTTTTGGCTGACATCTGACTTTATGCTCTTGTGATTCAAATTTGCAGGTATAGATTGGCATATTCATCAAACTATAGCCATATAATAGATCCAGTGATTGAGAATAACTACCAATTATTCATGATAGAGAGGCTTATATTGACGGGTGCTAAAAGGTTCATAAAAACATTCAAGGAAGATGAGACAGATCTTAGCCTTTCTGATGACCCAAAAAAGAATACTAAAAAATGGCAGATACCTGTTTACGATGGGGATGATACTTGTTGAGACATACATGCGCCTACTAATAGTATGCTCACATGATATTGAAAAGAACTTTCTATGGCCAAAATCCCTAGGAAGAAATTTTTGTTGAGGGAAAAATGAGAGTGACTAATTTGTGTTGTAAATTGTGATGTTAGCTAGAGGAAAATTTTAATTTGTTCATTACATGTATGCACTTGTCTCACTGTAAAGCAGAAGTGAAGTAGTGACCACTAAATTTAATATTTTAGCTACTAGTTTATATGTACGGTCTTGTTCCAAACACTGGCTTTATATATGCGCACTTCCATCCTATGCAGCACTTACAATGGTTTATAATATATATAATACAGTTGATAGTAGCATTTAGAAACAATCAGAATGTGAGAAGAAAGTCAAATCAGAAACACAAATAGAATAGATAAGAGGGTGAATGGTAGACATCTGATGGAAAGAACGTGTCAAAGTACTCTTTCATCCTATACACAATGAAGGTTGTTTGGGCAATTTCTAGAAGTCTGGTTGCGTGCATTGTGAAGTGGTGCTGAGTTGCGTGCATTTATGGGTTGCGAGCATGTGCTGCTATGGAAGATGGTTCTGAGATGAAAGACATGATGATTTCAAAAGTTTGTGGTTTTTGTCATCTGCCGAGGAACACAGGCAGATGATGTAGCAATTCTTTAAAGGTTAGGTCTTTATTGAAAAAAATGGAGACTTTTTATCCATGATTTCTCTGTAACAACTAAGCTCTCATTACAGTTCCAAATTAACACATTCTTAAGTTTTGCTCTCATTACAATTTTAAACTTGATACATTCTTAAGTTAAGCTCGAGATTTCATGTTAAGTTGGAAGACAATTGTACATCTCCAAGATATTGTATTAACACTAAATTTTTGCATATATTTTTGTTCATTGTCTGTGTAACCTTCCGGACTTGAAATTTTGTTAATTTATTCAAATAAAATGAGAAAAGTGAATTTTAAATTTGAACCAAATAAAGTTATATTCAAACTAATAATACTAATTAAGTTATCATGAATTCTTTATTAGATAAAAGTAGTTAATTGTTAGATAACAATTTAAAG
The DNA here is from genome assembly GCA_963859935.3 of Lathyrus sativus. NCBI lineage: Eukaryota > Viridiplantae > Streptophyta > Magnoliopsida > Fabales > Fabaceae > Lathyrus > Lathyrus sativus. The sequence goes on from OZ012741.1 coordinate 717,161,894, forward strand.
AATTTTTCTTAGAAATATATATATTACATTAAGTCCAGATTTTGGTCATATAATAAGCATTTTCAGTCAATAATCACATGATAACGTTAATAATATATGGCAAAGTATTAAAAATATTGAACTAAATTGTAGGGCTTTACCCAAAAGAGGGAGCCCTTCCAGAAATTCTCAAAGGCCTAAGCAAAGCCCAGGCCCAAGAGGGGGTTTGGAAATAGTTTTCAACCAGCAATAGACGCGCCTCGGTTAGTACCTCACTAGCTGCGTCATTGCCCCAAGCGCAAAGATACTTTCACCAAATATCACTGCTTCAATTTATATACACTCTATTGCGAGCATATGCTTCTAATGAGCGGTGTGGGACTCCCACTTGAATAATACTCACAAATCTCAAAAACACAATACTTTATAAACAAATTACAGCAACATATTATAAATCATAATTTGACATATAAATTATAAACTCAAAGATTCAGTTAAAATTCTTCTGATAAGAAAGAATCAGCAACCAAAAATGAACTAAAAGCTAAAAACTCTGCTTCATCATAGTAACTTTCCAGAATGATTTGGGAATTCAAGCTCAAGTTTAACATGATAAATCAAACCATCATCGCTTGTTTTTTCATCTCTTTGACTAAAAACAGCAACACCATGAGCAAATGCAAACGAACCTGTTCCTCCTACAACCTTAAACTCTTCTCTATCCTTATCTTTCACTGCTTCCACACTCAAGCTACCATAATGATCCGGTGCATCAAAAGTCAGATACAAAACATTGAATTCAGATTGTTGAAACCGTTCCACGGGAATTATGAAACCTTGTGCTTTTCCTACAACCTTTGAAGTGTTCTCCGGACCCTCGGTAAGTATGCGGTGAAAGACGAATGCACCGGCTTCTTCCCTTGGAACAGCATGTGTATTTGAGATTGTCATGTTTTGAGGTTGTTGAATGTAAAGAGATAGATCAAGCCATGGTTTTGAATGGATCTTGTTATGTGAAACAGGTGATACTAGAGCCAAAACAATTACTGTTATTGTTGCTAATGTCACTGCACTGCAGAATATGATCCTAGACAACATTATGTAATGTTTTTTTTTTTTTAAGATTTGTGTTCTTTCAACTTACTACATTTTATCATGGTTAAATCAAAAGTTGTTAGCAACCTAATCCATTTTGCATATTTCATTACCTAAACCATTAAAATTTGAACATTTTTTTAAATATCATGAACTAAGATAACAACTAGAACACCAACTTGAATTAAAAAACATTATATTTAAAATTGGTGTCAATCGATTACGTAGGACTCTGAAATTGGCAGTGCTGATTTTCAATATGGTGATGCGAGATAAATATGCAAGATCAACACTTCAACGCTCAAATCAGTTATAATATCTAAAATGTGTATGATTGGACCCTTGGATTGGGACTTTTGTGGGCCCAAACACTTTATAATTGGACAATTTCTTAGTCACTATCATCATGTACCAATTGCATGTTCTAAGTTCTTGTCTAAATCTAAAGTACTATATGAAAGAACAAGTCAATATCAAATTTGAATGCAATTTGAATGCAAATAGTGTTTATATAGGGGAAAGATTCTTACAACAAAGTGATGTGATTTAGACCCACAAAATGGGCACAACAAGCATTGTACTTATGCAGTTTTACTTTTTTTAAACACTTGAAGGACAATGCATAATAAGATTGACATTGAAAGCACAACTATTTGAAGTATCAAAGGTCATAAAGTAACAACAATTGGGTGAATTGAAACAAGTGTTGATTGGTAAGTACATAAAAACGTGCAGTTAATAACATTGAAGTACCAGTTATTGTTTTAATAATGATTATATTTTATCATCATTGTTTTAATAAGGCTACTTTACATGGTTGATTATTTAGATATTGTGTCATATTTGATATATTAAGACTTAAATTTTGAAGTTGTATCGTTATTTATATAATAAAACAAGTTAAAACAAAATATATAAAAACTATGCCACTTCATGAAATTTATACCGACACAAAAGTTTCAAAGTGAAAAATCTTTAATTTCTAAGTAGTTTAAAAATTAAATAAATCCAAGAAAACTGTTATAAATGTTGGCTTAAAGTAAAGAGAAAATGTGTTGGGATTCACTTGCTATTTATCTTCCAAAATAATCCAAAATTCATTTATTCTAAATACCTTATCTTGAAATTGATGTTGATTTTATCAACAAATAGAAGTTCTTAGCCTAAAGTAATAGTTTTAAATTAGTCAATCAAACACCATGTTGATCTTATTCTCATACCCTTATAGGAGAACGGTCAGTGTCAACCATTCCAGTTAGATACTAGATCTAAAAATTGGATATCTTTGGAGGAATAGCAACCTTGTATTATTATTATAAAATTAGGGAATTTGTGAATGCACGTATTATTTGGATATTACGTGAAAATATAAAAATATTTTTAAATTCTGAAGATATATTTTCGAACATATTTTAAGTTAATAGAATTTTGATTTAATGTGAAAAATACGGAGATACATCTTCGTGTATATTACAGAGATACATTTTCGAACGTTATTTGTTCTAAAACGCGCAAGAACCTCTTCTCCTTCCTCACTTATAAAAGAATAACTATAAACATTTCTCAAACTCTCTGAACTCACATTCTCTCAAAATCAATCAATCAAATTCAAAACTTCTTCCATCAATATCAAGTACATTAAAAAATTCATTCAACACTGAGTAAACTCAGAATTTGTAAGTTTTTTATTTTTGTAAAAAACAATTTCTTTCCGTTTTTGTATAAATGTGTAGAAATTGATTATTATGTATTGAAATACATCGTTTATGTATGATATTTAAAAGTAATGATCAATGCATTATTTTTAGGGGTTTGGTGGTCTGCATTAGCGCCATTAATGAAGAAGAAAGTTGTAGAAAATTTCGGAGATGCATCTCTGTTATTTTTCAACGTTTGGATTCCTAGGAACCGAAGATGCATCTCCGTAATTTATCTGTCAACTCTATTTTTAATTTTATTTTTTTGCTTTTCTTGCCTGTATGGTTGCTTGTAGTAATTGCGTGACACCTATCTAGTTTACTAACAAGCATTATGACTTATAGAGAAAACATATTGAGACATAGGAGGATTGCAGAACATGTATCTATCAGGAGGGAAAAAGTCAGGTTTTTTAGGCTCTTATTCCCTCTAGCATAGTTCATGCGGAGGCGTCGACTTATGAGGCTCATATATCTCCACCTTCTTCCCGTAGGAGACGGGTGTCACCTAGTGACGCATCACTGCCTCCATCTTCCCGTAGACGCTAGAGGTACTCGAGTCCATGAAGGTACCTGAGGCACCAATGCCACCCCAAGCACCGGAGGAACCTCTGACTGATGAGCCATTGTCACCTCAGGTATTTGGATGAGGCCCGTTAGAGTTATCATTCTTGCCTATTTACTCGGACCACACTGCCAGACATATCTGGGACGGGGAGGTAAAATTAGTTTGATTCATTCTTTTTAAATTATGTTTATTATTATATTACAAGTTTTTGACGATGATTTATTTTTCGGTAGGACTGTGATCCGCTAAAATTCGTTAACCTTGAGACAAAGATTACTGGCTTGAATCAGCCTAATGGCGAGTGGTTTTAGGTTGTTTTGTCCTTATCTGAAATGAAGAGCTTATGCAAGACCGGTTATGTTACAGTGAACCACATGACGCTTAGTACATTTGTGGAGAGATGACACTCACAAACCTCATTATTTCATATAACACTTGGTGAGATGTCTATCACAGCCGACGATGTATCGTGTCTGCTGCATCTTCTAATTAGGGAAAAAAATTAGATCATGAGAGGATTAGTAAATACGAGACACTCGAGTTGATGGTATATTATTTGAGAGTTAACATAGAGGTTGCCTTAAGGGAGATGGAAAACACCAGAGGAGCTCATGCTAGGTTTTTTTTTATCATTAGTATTATTATTATTTTATTAACCTTATTGTTCTTATTATTAGTATAGTATTGCTAGTATTGGTTCATTACTAGTACCATTTTCTTATTATTAGTATTAACTATTATTGTTTTTGTTTTGACCATATATCATTATTATTTGCATTATTATTGTTATTGTTATTACTCTTATTATTTCTGTTACTTTTCAAGTCACACTTAAGACACAATAGATATTCCAAACTCTAAATCAAATCTTCAAAGCTTGCCAAAACCAATACAATCAAAGTAAAGAAGTTTTCTATTTTACTTAACCTCTTAATCCTACCTGACCATCATATGAGACCAAAACCAAATAGAAGATGCACACAAAAATCAAAATTTTCATTCGTACCTGATTCCAAATCTGTCCTAAATATATAATCAATCTCAATCAAAGCCAAATAAAAGCAAATCAGCAACAATAACATCAACTTAAATTAAATCTCAACCTTCCCTAATTGAATCATGGCATTGAATTGAGGAAATTAAAATCTATATTATAAAATAGGATCAAGAATAGAGGAAAATAGACGAATCCGGGAAACCACAAACCATACAGACCAAATTCACCATAGCCAATTTCAATCAAACAAAAAATATAAAGAATCACAACACAAGCATAAGCAGCTGAAGAAATATCCCATTACAATCGCACGCCCGACTCCTCCGCATGACACCTTCTGACGCACACAGAATTGAGAAACCACTGTGACCTCCCTCACCACCAGAGACGGGACTGATGGACTACAAGCGCCGCTGAAGCACGTCGCACCCCTTCGCCTCCACGCACATCCATATAAAGACCCTTCCACCGAAAATCGCTGTTTGTCGCTCCGCCGCAATCATGACTGTGAGTGTCGAATTGGTAGATATCCACTTTGTTTTCCCTTTCTGATTTCATATGATTGTGTTATTTTGCTTTGGTTTTACAAAAAAACTTAATTAAAATGTGTCATACCCCAAAATTTACCCCCTAGATTCCATCATTGTTAGTTGCATCATTTGCATAACATCAAGAAGACCTTTTGGTTGATCAATCAAAGTTTGGAAAGTTCATCAACATCTCAACTATTCTCATTCATGGATCAAGAATTTCTCTCCATTAACAATCAAGTTTAAGGAGGGATTAAATCAAGATCATTAAGTATAAATTTCTTAAATGCACCAAATTAGTTTTTTGGTCAAAAGTCAACTGGATATTGAATTTTCAACCAAGACATGATCTCAGGCTTAGGAACACGATTCAAGATCTTTGAAGTCCACTCACATGATCTAATTAGCTCAAGAAGTTTGATTCATTGGCAATTGCAAGATTGGAATTCATCTGATACAAAGTCAACAATTGATCAAAGTCAAAGTTTTACTTTTGACTTTTTTGGTCAAACATGACTTCCTCAAGTCAATGATCGTGAAAATATGTAAAACAATTGAGTTGGATCATGATTAATCAAGAAAATTAAGAAAGAGAATCAAAGTTGTAAATTAGGGTTTTGATATTTTTTTTAAGTTATGGAAATGCATGAACAAGTGACCTACTTTCCAAGATCACAACTTTTTCCTCAAGCATCCAATGAAAACACTTGAGGGCTCCTCTTAAAGGTGTCATTTGATACTTAAATTTGATGAAAATTAAAATCCTAAAGCTTTCTTGAAGTGGAATTTATTAATGTTCAAAGTTGGAATTTCAAGTTTTTCACCTTATCAAGTGCATGACTTTAGGATCACTTTGTGATCAATTCAAGCAACCATTTTTCATGCCCAAGGGATGTACTTAAAGATAACATTACATAATTCAACAATATGGAAGAATTGGATCAAAAGCTCACAAGGATTTGAAATTATGAATGATCAAAGTTGAGATTTCAAAATTATGGAAATTGCCAAATACTCAGAATTTTTCTAAGTGTCAAACAGGTGAAAGATTCAATTTTGATGGCCAGTTTTCTCCATGATGAAAGTTGAATTTCCTCAAGTGATCAACATGAAAGTTGTAGTATATTATGTCTTCTTTCCAATGGTACCAAGAGCATAAATTTCTTTTGCTCGAGCATGAAGTTCTGAAGAGGAGAAGTAGCCATGGCATAGTTGATTGTTCAAATTAGAACTTTTTCTAAGTACTAGTCAGATTTGGTTACATGAATTTGGGGCCACTTTTGGGCACTTTCCAAACATTTTCAAGATTCATGATCAATATGAAACCTATAGCGTCATATGATATCTTCACATTGATATCAAATTCTGCAACATTAAACCTTGATCCAACATGCCACCTTGAACTATTTTGTGCATTGCATGAAAAGTTACTTTAATTAAGCAAACCTTTTCCATGATTCAATGAGATTTGCTATACACATCAGAACCAACTTATACAATCAAGAGTGAATATCAACTTAATGTGTACCTTTCACCAATTTTTTGGAAAAGTTGCATTATCCATGGAATAATGCTAATATTTAAACCAAACTTGTTTCCTAACCAAAAGGCCAAGTCTCTATATAAAGAGGCCTCATTTGCATTGCTTCAAACACACATAAACACAACCAAGCACATGTCTTTTCTCCATTCTACATCACACAAACACTTCACTATGCTACTGTTCACGTGAAACCACACAACACCATGAAAAGCCATTACCATATCATGTTGGTTTCTTCAAGGATTATGCGTTGAAAAAAGGAAAGAAAGAAAAAGAGCAAGAAAAATGGAACTTCCTTCTTGATACCATCATTATTCATGCATCATTTTGTCCTGGCTTCACACAAATCACACCTCCTTCTTCTTAATATATTGCACACTCTCCATCCTCTTATTCCATTCAAAAACTCATAATTATTCATCATCTTCTCATAACCTCCAACTCAGCATATTATTTCCATCTTCCATACTTTTTTCATCTTCAAAACACCACATACAAGAAACTATAGAATGTGAAACAACTACATCAATAAAACTCTATCAAAAAACACACGCCTGCACCATACAACTTCATGATAGCCTCTTCCCATGTTTTTTTTCCAATAGCAACACAAAAATGGCAGCCCCATGTACACCATGACATATTTTTCTCTTCAAGATACTCCCTCCCTCACCACTTGTTTCATTATCTTTCACTCTCTCTTTTCATATACATTCTAAAAACCACCATTCATCACCTTTAGAACTAGCATTATAGTAATACAACATCACTATTTCTTCATTCTATAGGCATTACATAACTTCATAATATACTATCACCATGTAAAACTGTCACCATGAAAACACGACATCTGCCATTTCACTCTCGTACCAGCCGCAACGTTCGAGACTGCCGCAACACTAGCAGCACGATCATCTCAAATTTGATATGTCGCCAAAAGTGTTAGTTTCTTTCTATTTTATTGTTCTTTCCATTCAGGATTTAATTGTGTCTAAATTGGTGAATACTTGTGTTAGGGATATGATCATTGATTTAGTAGGATAAGGGAATCCTCCTTAGAATTTAGAGAGAGAAGAGATTTATAAATTTGTTCTTATGCCTCATTCAAGGAAAGGAATACAATATATATATATATATATATATATATATATATATATATATATATATATATATATATATATATATATATATATATCTTAGCTTGAGATCTAATTCTGTTACGATAGCAAATAGCAAATAAAATCTAGTACAGCTAATGATTATATTTTAGCATAACAACTTTTAGAAGTTTCTTTATTCTTTGGCATCTTGTGCAGTTGGCAGTCTCATCTCTTTAGTCTTCAAATTTCTTGGGCCTTTTGATGGTTCTTTTAGGCCTGCTTGGATCTGTTGTTATTATTGGATCTTTTATAATGCTGTTGGGTTTTGGTTATGCAGTTGGGCTAACAACCCCTGGTGCATGAAAAGACACCTTGTCCTCAAGGTGATAGTCAGAACATAGAGTATCCCAAGATTCCCAACTAGTTTCTTCTGGTGGTAAACCTGACCACTGAACCAATGCCATTTTTGTGAAGGGATTAGTAGATGTATCAAGTTTGGTGTCAAGTATTGTCAAGGGTGTAATGATAGGGTGGTGATCAATGGAAAGTGGTGGAAAAATAGTGATTGAAGGAATGGGGTCGTGGTGTAATTTGAGGAGTGAACAATGGAAAACAGGGTGAATTTTGGAATGGGCTGGTAGATCAAGTTTGTAAGCCATCTTTCCAATTTATTGAAGTATCTTGAAGGGTCCATAGAATCTGTTGGAGAGTTTGGAGTAAGATGTTAGAGTTGCAGTTTTCTGTCGATATGGACGAAGACGGACATAAACATATGATCCTTCTTCGAGTGTGATGTCTCTGCGGTGTTTGTCAGCATTTTGTTTCATGGCAGTTTGAGATTTGAGGATTTTTGCCTTTAATTTTGTGATAAGTTGTTGACGAAAACTTAGTAAGGAGTCTACAACTTCAAGTGAGGATTGGCCTTGTATGTATTGAGGTATGGAGGGTGGTTCTTTGCCATAAGCAATCTAATATGGTGTGAGGCCTGTGGTAGAGTGGACAGAAGTATTATGGGACCATTCAGCCAAGGAAAGGTAATTGAACCATTGAGATGGTTTATGGTGAACAAAGGAACGCAAATATTGTTCTAGCACTCTGTTAAAAACCTCTGTTTGGTCGTCTGTTTCAGGATGGTAAGAGGTACTCATGCGTAACTTGGTGCCACAAAGAGAGAAGAGTTCGCGCCAGAATTTGCTAATAAACAGGGGGTCTCAGTCAGAAACTAGGCTCCTAGGCATGCCATGTAATTTGCATACAATTTCAAAGAACACAAGGGCCACCTTATGGGTTGTAAAATTAGGAAGCAGTGCAGCCAAATGTACACCTTTAGAAAGGCGGTCAACGACTACTAGTATTGTTGTGTGACCCTTTGATATTGGTAATCCAGTGATGAAGTCTAGGGATAGATCTTCCCAAATGGCTTGAGGGATGGGGAGGGTTGTAAGAGTCCTGAGGGTTTTTTTGTTTCATATTTGACTTGTTGGCACATGGTACAGTTATTGACAAATTGATGTACCTGGTTTCTCATGCCTTCCCACCAAAAATTTGCCTTCAATCGTGCCAATGTTTTGGCAAATCCCATGTGACCAGTTGTAGGGGAACAATGGAATTCCTCTAAGAGTGTGTTACAAAATGGAAGGGAGTGGTCTAGCCAAATGCGGTTATTGAAGAGAATAAGGCCTTAGTGTATTTTGTGGTTCAGAAATTGGGAGGGTGTTTGTGAGATTTGATTGTATAGAGAGGTGAATTAGGTGCTAGCAGCCAATGCTAGTTTGAGTTGCTATAAAAACAAAAAAATTAGGCATAGAGAGAGAGAGAGAGAGATCGTACCTGAGTTTGTGTCTGGAATGCGAGAAAGGGTGTCTGCCACAATGTTGGATTTCCCTGTCTTGTACTGAATTGTGTAATCATATCCCATGAGTTTGGCTAAATACATTTGTTGCTCAGGGGTTTGGATGGTTTGGGTGAGGAGTTCTTTGAGGCTTTGGTGATCTGTGTAAATTGTGAATTGATGACCAAGAAGGTATTGTCGCCATTTTTTAACGGCAGTGGTGATAGCATGTAGTTCTCGGACATAGGTGGAAGCCTTTTGAAGTTTGGGACAAAAAGGTTTGCTGAAGTAAGCAATGGGATGTGACGTTTGCATCAAGACTGCCCCCATAGCAAGGCCTGAAGCATCAGTTTCGAGGCAGAATGGTTGTGTGAAGTCGGGGAGGGCTAAAATGGGAGCAGAGGTTGTGGCAAGCTTGAGGGCATTAAATGTGATACTAGCTTCAGGGTTCCAGTGGAAGGCATCTTTTCGAAGTAAAGAAGTGAGGGGTGAGGCGATGGAGGCATACCCTTGGATAAATTTGCGATAGAACCCGGTGAGTCCCAAGAATCCGCGTAATGCAGTGATGTTTTTGGGGAGAGGCCAGTCAAGTATGGCTTGGATTTTTGATGGTTCTGGTTTAACACCTTCAAGTGAGACAATGTGTCCTAGATAGTTCAAGCTACATTGCGCCAATACACATTTGGATTGTTTCAGGAAGTATTCACCTTGCAATAGAGTGATGAAAACACGTTCAAGGTGTTGGATATGCTCTTCAAGTGTTTTGCTATAAACGAGAATGTCGTCAAAAAACACGGTGACAAATTTACGCAAGAATGGTTGTAGTAATGTGTTCATTGTGGCTTGGAAGGTGGAAGGTGTGTTGCAAAGGCCAAATGGCATAACACGAAATTCATAGTGTCCTTAGTGGGTTCTGAAGGCTGTTTTTGGAACGTCAGTTGGGTTCATCCGAATTTGGTGAAATCCTTGCCGGAGGTCAAGTTTAGAAAACCAGGATGCATTACCTAATTCATCAAACAATTCTTCAATAGTTGGCATTGGAAAACAGTCACGTACTGTGATGGCATTAAGAGCTCTATAATCAAAGCAGAAGCGCCAACCTCCATCTTTCTTTTTGACAAGGAGTACAGGAGATGAGAAAGGGCTTTGACTTAGTTGTATGAATTTTGTATCAAGCATGATTTGTATTTAGTGTTCAATTTCATTTTTTTGGAAATAGGGGTAACGGTAAGGGCAGGTGTTGATGGGGTTAGAGTTGGGTACGAGATTAATATGGTGATCAACGTTTCGTTGGGGAGGAAATTTTGGTGTTGTGTTGAAGAGGTTTGAGAAACAAAGAAGTAGGGAATGGATTTTAGGGATAGGGTGTGGAGGAGTAGGGTCTGATTTTGGTTCAGGATTTGTGGGTAACAATTGAAGGTGAAATAGTTCAGTGGTGGAGTGGGTTTGGATTAATCTCTTAACTTGTTGGGTCGAGGCTTGAGTAATTTGGGCCTTTTTGTTAGTAGTGAGGGTGATGTTTTTGTTTTGGTGGGTGAAAGATAGGCTGAGGTTTGTGTAGTCCACGAGGACAGACGCAATAGTTTGTAACCAAGGGGAACCCAAAACAACATCAGTGCCACAAAGAGGAAGCACGTAGAAATTAACCGAAAATTGTTCGGATTGTAGAGAAATGGGAATACCTGCGCAAAAACGATTGCAATCGAGGGTATCGCCATTTCTGACCATGACTTTGAGTGTAGTGGTAGGGACTGAAGGGAGCTCAAGGAATTTGGCGATGTGATCTTGTACGAAGTTGTGTGTGTTACCACTGCCGATTAGTACTGTGACTGGATGGTTGGACATGCGACCATTGAGGCAGATTGTGGAGGCGGTGGTACAGCCAGAAAGGACATGCAAGCTGATCTAAGCTTCAGTAGTGTAATCAATCGCAGTGGTGGAGTTATCCGAATCCTCAAATTGATGGCGGTTGTTAAGAAGATCCGGAATGGAATCCGGTGGTTCCTCTGTGATGAGGAGGAAGAAGCGTCCTTTGCATTTGTGTTGAGGGGTGAAGGTTTCATCGGAGTTGTAGCAGAGACCCTTTTCCCGTCGTGAAGCCATTTCTTCTGGAGATAATTTTCGATAATTGAGTCGGTTGGGTTTGGGAGTGGGTAAGAGGGGTGGAAGATTGGAGGTTGGTGTTGTTGTTGTGGGTTGTGGTGAAGAAGATGAAGTCGAGGTAAGTGATTTGGGTTTGAAAAAACGACGTCGTTCTTCAATCTTATCTTCTTGTAATTTGGCAAGGATTATGGCTTGGGTTAAGGTGTAAGGGCGGAGGGCTTGGACTTCCCTGCGAATCTCAGGTGAGAGTCCAGAGATGAAACAACTGAGAAGGAATTGTTGTGAGAGGCCAACGATGTGATTGACGAGTTTTTCGAATTCGGTGAGGTATTGATTTACGGAGGATTTTTGTGTGAGCTTAAAAAGTGCGCTTGAAGGGTCATCGTAATAGGAAGGTGCGAAACGCGTTTCGAGTGCTTGAAGAAATCCGGTCCAAGTGGTGATTTGGTTGTTTCGAAACATCCATTGATACCAACTCAAAGTTGGTCCATCCATATAGAATGAAGCCACTGTGAGTCTTTCAGCTTCTGGTGTTTGATGATAATCGAAGAACTGAGAAATTTTAAAGATCCATCCTGGAGCATCAGTTCCGTTAAATTTCGGCACGTCAAGTTTCATGCGAGGCATAGGGTAGGTGAGGTTCCTGTTGGCTGGTGGTGGGTTAGTGGTGGTGAGGACGGCTATTTGTTCAGCTATTGCGTCGATTTTGGATGAAAGATCATCCAATCTCTCTGCGTTTGTGGGTCTGGCAGCCATGGGAGGTGAGAAACAAAGGTGAAAGCACCAAATTGTTAGGGATATGATCCTTGATTTAGTAGGACAAGAGAATCCTCCTTAGAATTTAGAGAGAGAAGAGATTTATAAATTTGTTCTGATGCCTCATTCGAGGAAAGGAATACAATATATATAAATCTTAGCTTGAGATCTAATTCTGTTACGATAGCAAATAGCAAATAGAATCTAGTACAGCTAATAATAAAATCTAGTACAACTAATGATTATATTTTAGCATAACAACTTTTAGAAGCTTCTTTATTCTTTGGTATCTTGTGCAGGTGGCAGTCTCATCTCTTTAGTCTTCAAATTTTTTGGACCTTTTGATGGTTCTTTTGAGTCTACTTGAATCTGCTGTTATTATTAGATCTTTTATAATGCTGTTGGGCTTTGGTGCTGCAGCTGGGCTAACAACTTGAGTTTGAAATTTTGTTTAATAAGAGTCTAATAGGTTTTGTTCTTTTATGCAGTAAAAAGCTTGTTTTAATATGGAAAGAGATTATTAGTTGTTGTGTTCTATGTTGTATACTACAGTGCTAGTTTTCTACTTTTTATTTATTTATTTTAGCAAGAAAAGATCATGCTTTATATGTGAGGCGAGAGGAAGATGAACATATTTGAAGTGTGGTTGTTCTTGCGTATGTGAGGCGAGAGAGAGTTTGAAAAAAATCTAAGAGAAATGCTTTGTTTTTTTTGCTATTATTTTGGATGGGTTTGTTATTAATAAAGTTATTTAATTTCGTTTTTTTTTTAAAAAGAAGAGAAAAAGTCTATGTTATTATTATACTGACAATTAGGGCTGGCAATGAACCAAACCAACTCGAAGATAGTTCGGAATTCGACTCGACAATTAAATCGTTGAACTAGGTTCATGAACCAAATGAGTTGAGTATGAGCGAAAAATTAAGTTCGTTAACTAAATGAGCTGAACTTGAACTATACATAGTTCGACTCGTTAGGTTCATGAGTCAACTCGATTACATATGAAAAGAATTATACTGTCTTTAAGATTAGGTTTAAATATTTACTTCAAATCTTAGACAAATTTAATCTTCAATTTAGTAGTTTTTGAATTAGACTCTCAAATGTATCTCTTGAAAGTTGTGTAGGTTTTGAATTAGTAGATTTCGAAGATAAAGTTAAATTTCAATATGATAACTTTTATTTTATTTTAATATTTTATTTAAAATATATATATTTATTTAAAATGTCAAATATACTAAAATATATATATATATTTAAAAAAATAGTTTTTAAGTTCGTGAACCATGTGAGATGAACCTAATGAGATGAACCTAACGAGTCGAACCGAACTGTTCGTGAACTTATAACGAGTCGAGTTTGAGCTTAAAAAAAAGTTCGTGTCAAACTCGAACTCGAACTCGAATTCGAACAATTCTTAACGAGTCGAGCCGAGCTGAGGTGAGTTCGACTCGACTCGACTCATTTCCAGCCCTACTGACAATCATTGTTTTTTATTTTAAAAAAGGTAACATGATGTCCAAATTTGATGGAAGTGGTGGACGTCCCACCAACATCACATTATTATTTATTTATTTATTTTTAATTAGACAATAATCTATTTAATTAAGTTAGGATTTTAGTTGGAACATTTGGGCCTCTTTTGGGCCTTTGCTCCAATCTCATGTACGCCTCTTTTCTTTTTCTTTTATTTATATTATTATTATTATTATTATTATTATTATTATTATTATTATTTTATTAATTAATTTAATCTAAATTAGTAATTATTTGTTTTTTAATTTATTAATTATTTAGAAGTTAAATATTTAAAATATTAGTTATTTGTTTAATTAATCTTTTATTTATTAGATAGATTAGATTATACTTAATTAATTATTTCTTAAGGTAATTTGTTTAGTTATTGATTTCATTTTATTTAAGTCATTTAATAAGTTAATTACCCTTATCCACATCCATTTTATATATGTAAATTCTCATATTCAACATCTTACTAACATTTGAATTTCACACTAACTTCAATAACACTTTTCGCAATTCGATCCATTTCAAAATAAATACAATTCATTTTTAAACATTTCATAATGCATTTTCACTAATATGTTAAAAAAAAATTCTAAATAAAATTCGAAAGAAGAGGACTGTTGAAATCTAGCATTCTAGCAGAATCCTCGAATGATCGGTCTTGAACCTCGCGCCTTGGGGTAGCCATTCATTCTTTTCTTTCGTTCTTAAAACACCTGATAATTAACTTGAACAAATAAGAGTCGTTAAGATCTAGCATCGTAACATAAATCTTTGAGCAATTTATTATCATCAAAAGCTCGTTGTCCATCAAACTCTTTTCCCAAAAAATACGAAAGAAAAGGACTGTTGGAATCTAACATTTTAGCAGAACCTTGAATGATAGGTTTCAAGTCTCACACTCTAGGATGATTGATTATTCTTTTCTTTCGTGCTTAAAACATTTAATATCAACTTGGACAAATAAGGGTCGTTAAAATCTAGCATCTTGGCGTAACTCTTTGAGCAATTGATTATCATCAAGTGTTCGTTGTCCATCAAACAATTTTCATAACAACTTGAATGAAAATGACCGTTAGAATCTAGCATTCTGGCGTAACTCTTTGAACAATTAATTTTCATCAAACGTTTGTCATTCGCCTAAAATATATCCAACCAATCAAACTATTTTTCTCATCGTCGTGCGATCCTTCAAACTTTTTCATAAACGTGAAATATTGTGTCTCGAGGCGACGCGAAACATTGCTTCATCCACAAAATATTTGAGTTGTGATAAGAGGCGTTTCCCGCTAATGTTGATTTGTAAATCCATTCTGTTGTGATATAAACGTCCACTTCTCTCCTATTTTAGGTAAAACAACATTTTCTGTCGAATGCGACTAAATATCTTTTGCTATAATCGACCAACAAAAAAACATCTGTAATACCCAGAACTACAGACGCTTTGATTTCTCATCTCACAATGAGAATACATAGGCGAGCCACCTTTTTCTTTTTACCATAGTGCCCGAACTACGAATGCTCTAAGTTTCTCATTGCACTATGAAGATACGTAGGCACAGGATTGCGAAGTCTTGTCGAGTCCCTTAGTAATAAAACTCTCAGGTCTCTTTCTCTTTAATAAAAAACTAAAAACATTTGTCTATCTCTCTTTTCCCACTCAAATAAGTAGAAGATTAGAAACTAACGTAAGTTAACATTCGTTCGACCCTAACTAAATGGTTCCCATTGAGTATAACAAATGTGAGAAGATGCTAATACCTTCTTCTTGTGTGACCGACTTTCGAACTCAGATATTGGTTGTGATGGCCATATCCTTGTCTCTCTCTCTCTTTTAGGGGTTTTATTCAATATTTTCCCTTTCCGTCTATGGGAATAAATAAAGATCGATGATGACTCTGTTAAGTCCATCTCGCGAGTGTGAGATTGCGCTTCGTGAGGTCATTCTTATTTTTTGAGGTACGACAAAATGTTTGATAGAAAAGTGAAGAAGTGAACTAAGAGAAAAGTATACTTAAGATCTGTTTTGTTTGTGTCGTTCTTCCCGTGATATACATAGCACTGCATCTTTTTTTTTCCTTTTTTAAAATTCGCCACATGTCAACACATGTGGGGGTAATGATTTAGTTTAAAATTTTGACTAATGGTGTAACACCCTAATTTCTCCCGCGTAATTATAAATAAAAAACAAAGTAAATTAAAAATAATCACCACACAATTAAGATGCTACTTTATCACCAAACAACTCATGCAATAGGATATGTAACACATGCATCTCTTAAACTGATAATAATAAAAATCCACAAGTCTGAACTTCAACTTTTATTGGCAGAAGAAAACATCAAACAAAATGATTAGTTAAATTAAGTAAAACATAACTGTAGCATAATGTTATTATAAGAAACATCAAACTTAGAAGATATACATAAAACCTCTGCATACATAAATAAATAGATAAGCGTTCAACCCCCAATGTTACATATCAGAGCAAACGCAGGCTCAACAAAAGCAAAAGAAAAAGAAACCTCTTCCACTCACAATCCAAGCCTCTACTATGGATTATCTGCACGATGTTCATGCAAAGGCAACATTCAAACAGAAGGGGTGAGAAATCACAATCATATAAAGAAATGTATAATAACATGTAAGCACACCAAAAACATATGCATAATCACCCATTCCATAACTCACACTCCAAACAATCCACACATCATAATGCAACATGAATGCAAATGCAAGGAGATTCAACTTAAGACTCAATACATGTGGTACCAAATTGTGAACTCTCAACTTCACTCGCTCCAATTCCCCGCCTAGGATCAAAGCACACAAAAATGGTCGTCATCACCATAGGCAACGCTTTACTAATTTCATCACCATAGAAATTAGCTACTCTCACCCAATTCCCACCATAGGATTAAGGCTCAAGAAAACAGACCACTGTCCAAACACCATGATGCATGATTCATACAGGACATACAGCAACAACAACATGTACAATGATGCTCACCATGATCAATCTACTACGCCAATGCTGGCCATCATACACCATACACGTGATAAACATACAACAACAACAATATAATAATATAGCAAGTAACAACATGATGTCTACACGCATTACCGCAACACAACACATACCCCATATACCATATAACCCCATCACACGTTAATTAAATCTTGTGCAGGTACTAAAACTAATTTTAATTAAATTTCATTGTGTCAGCTTCCTAACACTTTGAACAACACCTCAATTGGACACCCGAACTCAAGATATGAATTTTCAAAGTTTTTCTGATTTCCTTCCTAGTGTAACCGGTTACACCAAAACCAGTAATCGGTTACACCCATTCCAAAAGGCCCAGTTATGCTATTTTTTAGCAGTGTAACCGGTTACACCAAAACATGCAACCGATTACACCTACAAAAAAACACTTATTTGAAAAGTTGTTTAAGGTGTAATCAGTTACACCAAAATTAGTAACCGGTTACCACTGCGGCATACACAATTTTCTGCTATTTGTCTGACACGACAATCAGTTCTAAAACATCCCAAAGACCCTAATTTTTATGAAAATTCATATAATCAAGTTTCGACTCTGATTCTCAACAACACCTAACATCACAAAATTCATCATTACACAATTCAACCAAAAAACACAATCCCAATAGCATCAACACACAATCATTCAACATACATCATAGGATCATAACATTCATCAATACAATTGCATAATTCATGGTATAGGAAGGAAATTCATTCAAAAAGAAACAAACACCCAACCACATGTTATCATGCAACCCTTATACAATATGAAATCCCACACTTACCTTAGAATTTCTAGCAATGTTATCTTCAACCTTTAGCAATGTGGTTCTTCCTATGTTTCTCTTCTCTTGCCCTAGCCTTTTCTCTAATTCTCTTTCTTTCTTTCACGTACTTACAATTCTGATCCCCACTCCCCCTTTTCCTTATTTTATTATATTATTATTATTTTTACATAAATATTATTCCAACTAAGTAAACATTAACCCACTAAATATTTATTTGATATAATACCATAATAATAATAATTAAAATAAATATTTAATTATTATTATTACTATTATTTTATTTATAGAATTCCAATTTAAATAATAATATTACTTTCCTACCACCCCCTAAGTCTCTACATGTTTACTCACACACCGCAACACCTTAAGTTCTACTCTCTAAGGTCACTACCCTACACCAAAGGGTCATATAACACACAAAAACATCAATAAACACATACAAGCACATAATTTTAATTATGAAAAATTAGTTAAGATAAATCGGGACGTTACAACTCTCCCCCACTTATAATATTTTCGTCCTAAAAAATTTACCTGATGCGAACTACTCCAGATACAACTCTTGTATCTCACTCTCCAACTCCCATGTCATGTTCCCTCGGGCAGTGCCTCCCCAAACTACCTTCACGGGAGCAATCTCTTTGCCTCTCAACCTCTTCAATTCACGATCTTCGATTCTCACAGGCAAAGCTTCAATTGTGTGGTTATCCCTCACTTGCACATCATTCATTGGAATCACATGAGATAAATTTGGAACATACTTCTGAAGCTGTGAGACATGGAACACATCATGCAAGTTCGAAATATTTGGTGGTAATGTCATTCTATAAGCAACTACTCCAATCCTCTCATAAATGTGATACAAACCAATAAACCGAGGAGTAAGCTTTCACGACTTCAAAGCACGCTCAACACCGGTTACCGAAGTGACTCTAAAGAAAACATGGTCTTCTTCTTGAAACTCAAGATTCTTCCTTTTCTTATCATGTTAACTCTTCTGCCTACTCTATGAAGCTTTCATCTTCTCTCAAATCAATTTCACCTTCTCAGTGGTCAGTTGGACGTCTCAGGCCCAAGCACTACATTTTCACCATATTCATGCCAACATAAAGGTGTCCTACACCTCCGACCATATAGTGCCTCAAAGGGTGCCATTCCAATGCTAGAATATAAACTATTATTATAAGTGAACTCTATCAGTGGAAGATGACTATCCCAAGCACCTTGTTGCTCAAGGACACAAGCTCTCAACAAATCCTCCAAGTACTGAATAGTCCTCTCAGTCTGTAGATGATAGGCAAAACTCAACTTCAATTTCGATCCCATAGATTTCTACAAACTCTTCTAAATTTTGGATGTAAACCTCGGATCTCTATCCGAAACAATACTCAATAAAACTCCAGCTTTACAATCACACAGATTTATATCTCTGCCAACTTTTGCAAAGAAAAAACTGATATTAATCAAAATAAAATGTGTTGATTTCATCAGTGTATCAACAACTACCCAAATTACATCATACACTCTATGAGTATTCGATAATCCTATCACAAAATCCATCAAAATTCTATCCCATTTCCACTATGAAATATCTAACGGTTGCATCAACCCTGCAGGTTTCTGATGCTCAACCTTCGACTTCTGTCAAGTCAAACAAGCATATACAAGTTCTGCCACATCAAGCTTTAGTATATGCCACCAAAATATCTTCTTCAGATCCTAATACATCTTAGTAGCTTCTGGGTGGATACTCAAGCTACTTCTATAACTTCCTTCTAAAATCATCTTCTTCAACTCAGGATTATCAGCTATACAGATTCTACTTCAGAATTTCAACACACCCTACTCATCCACTCTAAAATCACTCCCTTCAGTCTGATTACCCCAAACCATCAAATCCACCAACTTCACATCCAACTTCTGACTCTTTTTAATATTATTAAGAAAATCATTGTTTATCTTCAACATACCTAACATCACACTATGTGATGTTAGCCCGTAAACCAAACTCGAGTCTCTGAACTGTTCAATAAGCTCCAACTTTCTAACCACCATAGCAAACATATGCAAAGACTTCTCTTAAAACATCAGCCATGACATTAGCCTTACTTGGGTGATAATTCAAGCCAAAATCATAATCCTTCAGAAATTCTAACCATCTACATTGTCCCATATTAATCTCTTTCTGATCAAACATGTACTTTAAACTCTTATGATCACTAAATACCTCAAATTTGGAACCATAAAGATAATGCCTCCAAATCTTTAACACAAACACCACTGCAGCCAACTTTAAATCATAAGCAACATAGTTTCTCTCATGAACCCTCGGTTACCGTGAAGCATAAGCCACCACCTTGTCGTCTTGCATCAGTACACCACCTAAACCCATCATCGACGCATCAAAATACACCATAAACGGTTCATTAGGTTCAGGAAAAATCTGAATTGGAGTTGTTGTCAATCTCTTCTTTAGCTCTATGAAACTTTTCTCACAATGAATGTCCCACACTAACGCTTTACCTTTACAAGTTAGTTGGGTCAACGAAAGTGCCAACTTAGAAAAGCCTTCAAGAAATATGTGGTAGTAACCAGCCAAACCCATAATGCTTCTAATATCTGTAACCGACTTCGGAGCCTCCCGTTATAGTATTGCATCTACTTTGGATGGATCGACAACTATATCATCACCTGAAATAACATGTCCAAGAAAACAAACCTCTTGAACCAGAATCCACACTTTGACAACTTGGCATATAACTTCTTCTCTTTCAACAATTGTAACACAATTCACAAATACTCAACATGCTCTTCTTCTGACATGGAATAAATCATAATATCATCAATGAAAACCATCACAAATTGATAAAATAAGTATAAAATATATGGTTCATATATTCCATGCATTAGAAACGCCAAAAGGCATCACGAAATATTCATAGTGCCCATACCGAGTTCGAAAAGCCGTCTTCTAAATATCCTCATCCTTCACTCGAATTCGATGGTAACCCTACCTCAAGTCAGTTTTGCTGAAAACACGCGCACCTACCAGTTGATCCATCAAATCATCTTTTCTCGGAAGTGGATACTTATTCTTGATCATTACTTTATTCAATTGTCGGTAATCCACACACAACCTTATACTACCATCTTTTTTCTTTACTAACAACACTGGAGCTCCCCAAGGTGACACATTTGGTCTCACAAATTTATTTTCCAACAAATCTTGTAATTGCTTTTTCAACTCTGCTAACTCCGACGCTGACATCTTGTATGGTGCCATAGAAATAGTTCTGGTACCAGGGACAAGATCAATAGAGAATTCCACTTCTCTCTCTAGCAAAACATCTGATATATCGTCCGGAAACACATATGGAAAATCACGCACCATTGACAATTATTCAGTTGCAGCTTGAGTTTCAACAGAGAAAGACACAAATAATGCAAGCATTTATGCTTCCTCGTGTAAAAGCTCCTTCAACTGCCTAGAAGATAAGAAACTAGCTTTTTCCTCTTCATCATCAAGAGAAAGAAGCCATACAGATTTATTATAACAATTTATGTGAACATGATTAAACTTTAACTAGTTTATTACCAAGATCACATCAAGATCCTTCAGCTGCAAGAAGATAAGATCAACACCAAAATTCCTATAAAAAATTGACAGAGAATAATTTAAATAAACTAAAGAGGTAGTCACTGATCCCTTAGTAGGAGTATCAACAACCATCTCTCCATTCATGGAGCACACTACAAGGCCCAACCTTCTCACACAATCAGCAACGATAAACGAGTGAGTAGCACCAGTATCAATAATAACAATCAAATGTGTGCTATTAATGTAACAAATACCTCTAATCAACATGTCATCACTGGAAGTCTGAGTCCCCAACAGAGCAAACACCTTCCCTCCAGTTGAAGCTTGCTTTGGCTTCTGGCAATGAGTACTAATATGTCATGGTTCACCATACTTGTAACAAGTCACCATATTATCTTTGCAATCAGCAACTAAATGTCTTGTCTTCCTACACCATAAACACTTCTTCACGTCACTATTTCATTCACTGATACGATGACCCAATTCACCACACCCTAAAGCATTCAAGAGGAGCAGGAGCACATCCTCCACTTGTCCTCTTACCATCAGCAACCTCTTGTTTACCCTTATCAGCAGGAGCACTATAAGGCTTCTCACGGTGCTTCCATCTCTTCTCGCTCAAACTCTTATCTGACTGAGCCCTACTATCATCCTCATAAATCCTACAACTGTTCACCAACTCTAGAAACCTTTAGATTTATTGATACCAAATCTCCTACTTGATTTCAAGACGCAAACTATTCTCAAACTCAACACACTTTGAGAACTCAACTGTTGCCTTACTATAATGCGGGTAGAACTTTGCAAGTTCCACGAACTTGGTCGCATACTCAGTAACAGATACAGTCCATGCTTTAGCTCGAGGAATTCAATCTTCTTCTTCCCGCGAACATCTTCAGGAAAATACTTCCTCAGAAACTCTCTACAGAACACAACCCAAGTAACAACTTCACCTGCAGTTTCCAACACTTGACGACTGTTGATCCACCAATCATCAACCTCCTCGTCCAAAATATGTGTACCAAATCGTACATTCTGCGCTTTAGAGCAATTTTTCACATGGAAGACCATCTCAATTTCATTGAGCCAAGCCTACACTCCATCAGGATCATACCAACCTTTAAAAGTAGGCGAATTGTTCCTCTAAAACCTCCACAGAAGACAAAACTCGTCGTTCCCTCCTAGCATTAGGCTGGTTCTACACAGCCTGAGCCACAACTTGCAAAGCAGCAACAATCACATAATTGTTTCTTCCAACCATTTTTTGTCTCACAACAATAACAACAACAATGGTTAGAATACTACATCGACAGTAATCAAATGTCATACCACACCGACTCAACAACCTGACCGGATAGACCGACCTGCTCTAGTACCACTATGTAACACCCTAATTTCTCCCGCGTGATTATAAATAAAAATTAGAGTAAATTAAAAAAAAATCACCACACAATTAGGATGTTACTTCATCACCAAACAACTCATGCAATAGGATATGTAACACATGTAACTCTTAAAATGATAATAATAATAATAATACTCCACAAGCCTGAAGTTCAACTTTTATTGCCAGCGAAAAACATCAAACAAACTAATTAGTTAAATTAAGTAAAACATAATCGTAGCATAAGGAATCACAATCATATGCATAATGCAAGGGGTGAGAAATCATAATCATATAAAGAAACACATAATAACATGTAAGCGCACCAACAACATATGCACAATCACCCATTCCACAACTCGCACTCCAAACAACCCACACATCATAATGCAACATGAATGCAAATGCAAGGATACTCAACTCAGGACTCAATGCATGTGGTACCAAATTGTGAACTCTCTTGTTCACTCGCTCCAATTCCCCACCTAGGATCAGAGCACACCGAAATCGTCACCATTACCATAGACAATGCTTCACTAATTCCATTACCATAGGAATTAGCTACTTGCGCCCAATCCCCTCCATAGGATTAAGGTTCACAAAAATGGACCATCGTCCAAACACCATGATGCATGATTCATACAGGACATGTAACGAAAATAACATGTATAATGATGCTCACCATGATCAATGTACTACGCCAGTGCTGACCACCATACACCATACACATGTTATAAACATTCAACATCAGCATTATAATAATATAACAAGTAACAACATGATGTCCACACACATTATCGCAACACAACATATACCCCACATACCATACAACCTCATCATGCGTTAATTAAATCTTGTCCAGGTACTGAAACTAATTTTAAGTTAAAGTTCATTGTGTTAGCTTCCTAACACTTCGAGCAACACCTCAATCGGAAACCCGAACTGAAGATATGAATTTTTAAAGTTTTTATGATTTCCTTCTTGGTGTAACCGGTTACACCAAAATCAATAAATGGTTACACCTCTTCCAAAAGGCCTGGTTATGCTATTTTTGAGTAGTGTAACCGGTTAAACCAAAACATGCAACTGATTACACCTGTGAAAAAACACTTATTTTAAAAGTTATCTTTAGGTGTAACCAGTTACACCAAAAGTGGTAGCCGATTACCACTGCGACAAAAGCAGTTTTCTGCTATTTGTCTGATACGAAAACCAGTTCTAAAACACCCCAATTTCCATGAAAATTCATGTATTCAAGTTTCTACTCTGATCCTCAACAACACCTAACATCACAAACATTTATCATTACACAATTCAACCAAAAACATGATCCCAATAGCATCAACATACAAATTCGATAGCATTAACACACAATCATCCAACATACATAATAGCATAATCACATTCATTAATTCAATTGCATAATTCATGGTATAGGAAGGAAATTCATTAAAAAAGAAACTAACACCCACCCACATGTTATCATGCAATCCTTATACAATATGAAATCTCACCCTTACCTTAGAATTCCTATCAATGCTATCTTTAACCTCTAGCAATGGGGTTCTTCCTATGTTTCTCCCCTCTTACCCTAGCCTTTTCTATGATTCTCTTCCTTTCTTTCATGTACTGACGGTTTTGTTCCTCGCTCCCCCTTTTCCTTATTTTATATTATTATTATTATTATTATTATTATTATTATTATTATTATTATTATTATTTCTAAATAACTATTACTCCAACTAAATAAACATTAATTCACTAAATATTTATTTAATATAACACCATAATAATAATAAAAATAAATATTTAATTATTACTATTACTATTATTTTATTTATATAATTCTAATTTAAATAATAACAATAGTAATACTTTCCCACCACCCTCTAAGTCTCTACATGTTTACTCACACACCCCAAACACCTTAAGTTCTACTCTCTAAGGCCACTACCCTACATCAAAGGGTCCTCTAACACACCAAAACATCAATAAACACATACAAGCACACAATTTTAGTTACGAAAAATTAATTAAAATAAATTGGGGCATTACAAAAGAAATATACAGGGCGGGACAACTACAGCAACATGACTCGTTCCCCTTCTTTTATCATTTTTATTACTATTATTTTAATTTTTTTTTTGCTATGATTAAACGAATTTTTTGTGCTAGTTGGGTTAGGCCCAAGTTACCATTGACTTAACACAAATACACCTATTAGTTATTTTGTTTAGTTATTATTTTAACTTCATTTAATTGCTTTTGTTCTTAAGTTAGTTATAATTAACTTAATTTTAATTTGGTATTTTATTTTTAGTTAAAGTATTTAAATCTCTAATTTAGTTAATGGTGTAAGTTGATTACCTTATGTAAGTCCTGTGGTTTTTGGATTGGCTATCTTTTGGTAAAACAACACGTTGTTAGCAAGGTGTTCAACCAAATGTTCTGCCATGTCAGTCAGACATCATGTTCTACATGATGTTGGGACATGTTTCAGGACATGTTATACCAGATGGTTAGGGCATGACTATTTTGGTAACTTTAGTGTGAATTTTGAGTGTGTTCTAATGCACATGTAAGTGACTGTCATAGGAGTATATTGTGGGAATTTCTGTTATTGCAGATTCTGTTACTTTTCATAAAAAGGATCCTTGAACATTTTTAGGAAAGTTTGTATTTAAAGAGAAGAGCATTAAGCCTAAATCCATTAGGTCTGAAGGCTATTTAAAGAGAAGAAAAAACCTTATTTGAAGAGAAGAGCATATCATGGAGAATTTAGAGAATTAGGATTAGTCGTTGTTTTGGTTGGTCCAAGGGTTTTCATTTGCTAATTTTATGTCACTCATGTATCTTCTGATGCATTGTGTTTGACTGATTGTTCATTGTTCACTCTAAGCATTTAAGAAAATAGTGTATTATTCTTGGTTGAAGCTTTTAAGCAAAATCGAGTATTATTTTAGAAGTGTGATCTTCTATTATTTATTTTATATACAGTCACTGGGATTGTGATTATTTGATATCACTGAGGTGATTAGGGAGCGAGAGGGGTTCTCATATCTTGGAGTTCCTAGATAGAAGTTACAATGTGTAAGGATTAATTGAGGGGTTATAATCTGGGATTGTTTAGCTTTAAATTATTACTACTAATAGTGGATTTTCTTCCTAGCTTGTTAGCCCCCAGATATAAGTGAGTTGCACCAAACTGGGTTAACAACTTTGGTGTTATTTATTTTCTACAATTTACAATTTTTGGTTGTGTGTGTTCAAGTTGTGTTTTGATCCCAGTATTGTGACATCTGTCTCGATATCTGGTATCTGCGTGCCAGATGTTCAATTGATATTAGAGCAGGTCACCCTGTTCTGGTTTTGGATGAGCTCTAGTGAGTTTGTATTCTGGTACTATGGACAAGGAAGGAGGAGGAAATGCTAATATGCTTCCAATCTTAGATGGCATAAATTATAACTATTAGAAGGCACATATGGTGACTTTCTTAAAATCTATGGATAGCAGAACTTGGAAGGTTGTCATCAAGGGCTGGGAGCACCCTACGATTAAAGATAAAGATGGAAAAGAAACCTTGAAGTCAGGAGAAGATTATACCAATGAGGAAGATGAAACAACTCTTGGAAACTCCAAAGCCTTGAATGCCTTGTTCAATGGAGTTGACAAGAATATGTGTAGGCTGATCAACACTTGTACTGTGGCTAAGGAAGCTTAAGAAATTCTCAATACAACTTATGAAGGGAAATCCAAAGTGAAGGTGTCAAGACTTCAGCTTCTCGCCACCAAATTAAAGAATCTAAAGATGAGAGAAGATGAAAGTATTCACGACCTTCACATGAATATACTTGAAATAGCTAATGCCTTTAGTGCATTGGGGGAGAAGATATCTAAAGAGAAGTTGGTGGGGAATATTCTTAGGTCTCTTCCTAAGAAGTTTTACATGAAGGTCAATACCATAGAGGAAGCCCAAAACATCAGTAGTATGAGGGTTGATGAGTTAGTTGGATCACTTCAAACATTTGAAATAATCTTAAATGATAGAACTGAGAAAAAGAGAAAAATCATTGCCTTTATTTCAAATTGAGAAGATAAAGTGGAAGAAAGTGATCTTGACACAAATGAAGAAATGGCCAATGCCATTGTGTTACTAGGAAAACAGTTCAATCAAGTGCTGAGAAGAATGAAGAGGAAGTCAAAACCAGATGTCCAGAACATTAGTTATGACTCCAGGTATAATCCTCAAGGGAAAGCAAGAACTGAAGAAAAGACTAGCCAAAATAGAGGGGTAAAATGTCATGAGTGTGAAGGATTTGGACACTCTAAAGCAGAGTGCCACACTAATATAAAAAAACTAAGGGATTGGCAGCTTTATGGCTTGAAGAGGAAAGTGAAAGTGATGGTAAAACAACAAAATGTGTGACTTCCTTGACAGGAAAATGGGCATCTGATGTAGAGTCTAGTGATGGAGAAACTTCTTATGCTGAATTGGCCATTTCCTATAAAAATATGTGCACTAAGAGTGAGAAACAACAAGAAATTATTGCTCAACTACAATATGAGAAGGAAGAATGCATGTCAAACATCTATAGTCTGCAGGATGAAGTGACCATGCTAACTTTCAAGCTTGAAAATATGACCAAGTCTATAAGAATGTTGAACAATGGTTCTAACATGTTAGACGAAATTCTTCAAGTTGGACAAAGAGCTGGTGACTTGAGAGGTATAAGGTTTAATAATCAGTTCTTGAAAGGAGACCTTAAGGATACAAAACCAGGTTAAGCAGACAAGGTGCATGTACCTCCAACATTGTTAAACGTGTTGTCATTAACTTGGCCATTCTCTATGTGGGGCATCGACATGATTGGGGCAATCGAGCCAAAGGCTTCCAATGGACATCGATTCATCCTTGTTGTTGTTGACTACTTCACGAAGTAGGTTGAAGCTGCATCTTATGCCAACATGACTAAACAAGTGGTTGCCCGTTTTATCAAAAGGGAGATTATCTGCCGATACGAGATTCCAAGCCGAATCATAATAGATAACGGAACCAATCTGAATAACAAGATAATGAAAGAGCTATGTGATAACTTCAAGATCGAACATCATAACTTTTCTCCCTATCGTCCGAAGATGAACAAAGCTGTTGAAGCTGTGAACAAAAATATCAAGAAAAATTTGCAGAAAATGGTGAAGACTTACAAGGATTGGCATGAGATGTTTCCATTCGCATTGCACGAATATAAAACGTCTATTCTCACTTCAACAAGGGTAAACCTATTTTCATTGGTATATGGGATGGATACGGTTCTTCCCATTGAAGTTGAGATACCGTATTTAAGGGTTCTGATGGAAGCCAAACTTGATGAAGCAGAATGGGTCAGAGAAATGTTTGATCAACTAAACCTCAATGACAAGAAGCGCACTATTATGATATGTTACGGTCATTTATATCAAAAGAAGACTAAGAGAGCTTTTGACAAGAAGTTTCGTGTCCGAGAGATCTAAGAGGGAGAGCTTGTACTCAAGAAGATCTTTCCAGTTCATAAGGACATGCGTGGGAAATGGAAGCCTAACTATGATGGCCCATTTGTTGTGAAAACAGTCTTCTCAAGAGGCTATTTAATTCTCACAACGATGAATAGTGAAAAACTTAATCACCCGGTGAATTCTGATGCAGTACAAAAATATTATGCCTAAAAGAACCCGCTAAGTCGAAAACCTGAAAAGGAGGCTTAGGAAAAAATGGGTATCCCGGTGTATCATAACATATGAAGGAGATCTAGACAAAATTTAGGGATAACATGAAAAAAGAGCTCGCTAAGTCAAAAACCCGAAAGGGCGACTTAGGCAAAAATGAGCGCCCCGGTGGATTGAGAACCCGAAAGGGTGATCCAGGCAAAAGTTAGAGGCAAAGGCATTTCACTGCATCTGATGGTTGTCACCTCCGTAGAAGATTACACGACAAGTTCATTTCAACAACTTTTGTCAGAAGTGAGGTTTTGGAGAACTCATAGTTAGTAGGGCTAAATTCTCATTGGATTCAATGTAACCTTTTCCCTGTTGCCATTTTCGAATTGTAAATTTTCCATGGAACTTTGCCATTTGCAAGCTACCATTCTTGAATAAAATTAGATTTTGGGTCATTCATTTGTTTGTAATTTACGTTTTTCTCTACTTTTCTTTGTTATGCAAAATATCATTTATTTGTTAATAATGATTTTGAAAGCAAAGTTTTTAAATTTAAAATAGTTCTTTGAAAGTTAACAAACCATAAATTTGCTTTGGCTCGAGGAAGGATTAAGTGGAAATCATACATTCCCTAGGAAGTCTTAAGGTGGCAGAAGCGTTGATGCACTATCTCAGTATATTTCCCCATTGAAACACCGGTTAACTTTATTTGTCAGGTTATTCTTTCGGTTGTGTGTGGTTATCAAGATTGGAGACAACCTCCCCAATATTCTCTATGAGATACGATTTTGGATAGTATGAAGGCTCATCCTTAATGGAGTCATCTAGTGTCTCTATTGAAGTTACACTGCCATTTCCGGCAAGCTTGCTCGAGCTTTATATTTCCCAAGTGGAGTGAGTTTATTCCCAGTGGACCTTTGAACACCGTGTTCCCTTGAATTAAATGTGGTTCCTTGTTTCCCCAACAAAGTAGATATGTTTATCTATCTTCTCCTTTTAAGTCTCCATATTCCCGGTCTCTCGTTGGAGTCGGCTTTTGCATATCATTAATCATTAGCATCATGCCATATCGTATGCATTTAACATGTTTCTAGATCTTTGTTTGTAATCAACATCTTGTTTGTTAGGACCATTTGTCCCTGGTGTCCTCTGTCTTTCATATTCTTGGTTGTCACCAATGTCTCTACCCCAATTGTCATTGGTTTATTTCTATAGATTATGGGTTGTCACATGTATCCCCTTTGAAGTCTGGTTGTTACTAGCACCTCTAATCGATTCCATCTGCTATTGATATCATTTGTTTGGTCGTTACCAGTCATTCTTCTTGAAGTCTAGTTGTTACTAGTAATCTCTGGTGAAGTCCAATGGTTATTGGCATTATTTCAAAGTTCAGTGGTTACTGGAATTGTTAAAGTCCAATGGTTATTGGCATTATTTTAGAGTCCAGTGGTTACTGGCATTGTTTAAAATCTAATGGTTATTGGTATCTAAAGTCCAATGGTTATTGGTATTCTTTTAAAGTCCAATGGTTATTGGAATTCTTTAAAGTCCAATGGTTATTGGCATTCTTTTAAAAGTCCACTGGTTACTGACATTGTTTAAAGTCCAATGGTTATTGGCATTATTTGAAAGTCCAGTGGTGATTGGGATTGTTTAAAGTCCAATGGTTATTGGCATTATTTGAAAGTCCAGTGGTGACTGACATTGTTTAAAGTCTAATGGTTATTGGCATTCTTTTAAAGTCCAATAGTTATTGGCATTGTCTAAAGTCCAATGGTTATTGGAATTATTTGAAATTCCAGTGGTTACTGTAAATGTTTAAAGTCTAATGGTTATTGGCATTCTTCGAAAGTCCATTGGTTACTGGAAATGTTTAAAGTCTAATGGTTATTGGCATTCTTTAAAAGTCTAGTGGTTATTGGAACTGTCTAAAGTCCAATGGTTATTGGTTTTCTTTTAAAGTCCAGTTGTTACTGGCATTGTTAAGTCCAATGGTTATTGGCATCATCTGAAAGTCTAGTGGTTACTAGCAATGTTTAAAGTCCAATGGTTATTGGAATTATTTATTAAGTCCAGTGGTTACTTACTGACATTGTTTAAAATCCAATGGTTATTGATACCTAAAGTCCAATTGTTATTGGTGCTCTTATCCCATCTTGTTGTTGATATTGGAAGTTTGGTTGTCACCAACGTCCCCTTGAGAGTCTAGTAGTTACTACCATCGATCTGTCAGAAGTTGGTTGTCACCTTTGCTTGTGGTCTAAGTCCATTTCATTTGGCACATACAAAGTTTGTTATTTCCCTGTCTTTTCCGGTGTTCCTTGAAGATCCCGTTTGAACTCTTCATTTTAGGAAAATTCCAGAAAGTTTGTTTTTTTTCCTGACCTCTGATCAAAAGATCATTTCTCATTTCTCTTGGTCTCTGGTTAGAAGACCATTTTCTTTGATTCTCTTGTCAGAAGATCAACCCTCTGTTAATTGATCCCTAGTGGAAATCATACTTCTTTCTGGTTTTATCCCAGTAAAGAGTCTGTCTATTCGTCTTTATTTTGGCATGTTATCAGATCATGTCTGAACCTGTTAACTAACTGCTCTAGATATTTCCCAGTGAAGACTATCTCTTGGTTCTATCTTCGGTAAGGATTCCTTCCTTCTAAAGTGTCAGTCGACCATGTTTGAACATGTTGCTCCATCACTTTAGATCTCCTTAGTTTGTTTTCAGCTTCCCCAATGTTGTTGTCTTCCCCAATGAGTGGTTACTCATTGTGTCGCTTCTTTCCCTATTTGCTTTCATTTTCTTTTACATTTTGCATTTATCATTCCATCGTTTTCATCATGGTATATTTCATTGCATGTCAGTATTGCATAGTTTTCTTTTGTTTATAGCATAACATGTTATTGCATCTAAGGGAAAAAATTTTGGTTATCTATATTTAAATACCTTTCACCATGATTTAACAAGGATTGTCATTGCTCATGTCATCCGGTAAAGATATTTAAATAGTGGCAACTGTCATACCCCAAATTTTACCCATAGATTCGCTGATCTCTTGCATATCATTCTAGGTCAATCATTATTGCATAACTAACTAATTTATCAAGTTTGTTTTGCTTTGTGTCACCTGTGAAATCAGGGTTTGCTTTAGGAGATTTCAAGGGTAAGTGAGTTAGGGTTTTGGATAGGTCATCCACTATTTAAGATCAGAAGATGTGGGGTTAGAGATTTTCTGTTGAATTGGATTTCCTTTGGTCAAAAACTGTTTCTTTCAGTTATTGTACTCAAGTTTGAGGCAGAGGTGTTGGATTTTCAATTATTGGAAGCAGTTCCCATCAGAGGTTTGTCAAGGCATGATTTCAGTTTCTCTGAATTACCCAAAGAGTGTCGTTGTTTAGGGTTTCATCAGTGGATTGACTGGAAAGGTTATGGACCAGAACTATGGAAGATTAGAGTTTCTCACCCTTGGTATTTATGGTCAACAAGTGTTGTTCAGTTGTGTCTCTTGAGGCTAACAGGTTCAATGCATGTACAAGTATTGATTGGGTTGTTAGGGTTTTCACTGTTGGTATGAGAATTCGTCGAGTTGTTGTCCAATCAAGATCATTTCAAGATGAATTCAAGTTTGTGATGTTGTTCAGGATTTGTGGCGGTCAAGTGCATTTGTAGAGGTTTTAGGTGTTGATCAAAGGTGGAGGTGCATTACCATTTTTCATATCCATTCTCGTAACTATCCATTTTATGATCCATAATCCAAATTACACTGTCAATCCAATTCATAATATCCATTTCCATTTTCAATACCCATTTACTACTTTAATTTTCCGTTTATTATTTATCCAGTAATCCATTTTTTAAAGACCATTTTCCTAATTCAATTTCCATATCCATAAAAAATCCATTATTTTATCCATTTCTATACAAATCCACTTCCCTCTAATTATCCATTTATAACCAATTTTAATTTACGTCCAATTTCATCTAGTCCAAATAAATTAAACCATCTCATTAGCCATTTTCAAACCACATTCTATTTAAAATCCAAGAACCAGGTTCATTTATAATTCATTTTTATTTACAATTACCAAAAAATCTCTATAAAAAATTATAATCCAGAAAGCCCATCAAATTTTACAAAATAAATAAAGTCATTGTACATTTTTTTATTTTATGTTACAAAATTACAAAAATTCATAAATAAAGCTTCAGCCATAAAAATACAAAAAAACATCATTCCAAGATTTTACAAAAAGGAAATAATGTAGCCTGCTACAATCTAAAGGTACAGACATTCCATAAGCTTTTCAATCTTACACCACACTTCATGCCAAAAGCCTCTACTACAATGACCCTAAAATTTTTGCATTTGCTACCAAAACCAAGTTAGTACACTATACTGCATCCCCTGCGTACCTCTGCTGCAAAACCTACAAGTCCAACACGCCACAATCTTCTACAGACTGCACCGCTGCACATCAACACCTTGACCAAATTCAATACATTCTTGCCTGCATCATCCTTAGACCTGCAAACATGAAAATACCACTACACAACAAACCCTGCCAGACCTGTTATGCTACAAATCAGGACTTGCAATTTTTATGCTACTGTCATACCCCAAATTTTACCTGTAGATTCTTTGATCTTTTGCATAAGCATCTTAGGTCAATCATTTATGCATAACTAACCAAAATTTCAGGCTCTGTTTGTTTTGTTTCATTTGTGAATCAAGGTTTACTTCAAAAGGCTTCAAGGGTTGATCAATCGAAGTTTCAGATAGGTCATTCACCAATCAAGCTATATTCTCAAGAGACATCCCTTCCTCAATAATCCAGTGTCATACAACTTCATCACAAGTTCTTCGAGGCACGGTTCTTGTAAGATTGAGTCAAGGATAAGGCAAAGTTTATCAGGTCAAAGATGTGTATGGTGTGGTTTGAGATTCAATGGAAGTTTGACCTAATTTTGGTCGAACAAATATTTGTTTCAGTCTCAGTTCATCAGGTTTTAGCAAAGATTCTGAATTAGGGTTTTGGTTTTCGTCAAATCATTGCTTCATTAGTGCGCGTAGTAGTGTCGTCCAGTTTCGTCAAATCATGGTTTTAGCACCTAAGGCACAAAAATTAGGGCCTTCTCACCCTTTGTGTTTAAGATGAGCGTGTGTCGTCCAGTTTGGTTTTACTTGAGGACTAGCATGTTGAGGTTGTGCGCGTAGTAGTGTTCGAGATGGATTTTGTCGGGGATCAGTTTTGTATGCCTGAAGATTGTCAAACCGGGGTTTTCTATGCCAGGTCATCTAGTTCAGATCATTGCAAGATGGATTTAAGGGTTGATTTGAAGTTGATCCTCTTTGGTTCTTTAATTCAAGATTTGTGATAGTCGAGTGCAATTATCAAGGTTTAAGATGTTGTTCCATCCCCGTGGTCATTTTTAATGTCAGTTCATAATCCATTTGCAAACCATTTTTGTTCGTTTCTTATCCAAACCATTAAACCAGTTTCATTATTTATTTATTTATCCACTTTTCTCCATATTTTATTTTAACCTCTTATTAATTTTCAATTACTAAAATCAAACCAATATCCATTTAAACCAAATTTCAAAATCCCTTCTTTTAATCCATCCAATTTTCATTTTTGTTAATATTCCAAAATTTCAATTACATTACCAAGCCCATAACTCATAAAAACTAGAGCCATTGTAACTTTTCTTTGCCTTTTAGCCCATCATTACTTTACAACCAAAAGGTCATGTATACAATTACCGTAAGAAATGCAAAAAAATAAAATAAAAAGAGAAAGGACAATTTGTTGCACAACCAATTTTATACAATGACCAAGACTGTGGACCATACACTAAAATGGTAAAAATCCTGCATTTCCAACTTGCCATGAATCCTTGCTGAGCCGTGACTTACATCGTACCATCACCATCAATCGTACAAACCTCCCTGTATCCAAATCCAAACATGCCAAAATTATGAAAAACCTATGAAGCCACGAAACAAAACCTTTCACAAAAGCACAAATCACGTGCGCCACTGATCTCAACATACTGTATCACCAAAGCCACAACATTCCAAAACAACATTCAAAATTCTGCAAAATCCAAACCTGCCTCAAACCAGCACAACCTGCATCACTGCAAATTTCTGCAATATCACACAGCCTCCAAGACCTAGTATTGAAAATAACCACACAAGCATAACAAAAAAGGCTAATAAAAAGACAGGATCATGAGAGGAGGAAAGGGATTTCAAAAAAAGAAGAAGAAGAAATCGGGGGCAGTTTAAAAACCTTAAGATTCCTTTGACCCTGGGGACAGATTCTTGAGAACGAACCTTCTGTTATCGCTCAAAGCAAAAACCGCATCTGCTATGTGATTTCCTTTGAAACACTCTATCCTCTTCCCAACCTTACCACCCCTCCACTGTGAAGCTAAACTCGAATGTCGCTTCATCATTACCAAACACACTTCAAACTTCATAGCAGTATCATTCAATCCTCCAAATTCTTCATCACATCATAAACCTATCACAAAAAACATTAGAATAACTATCCTTGAAATCAACCAACTTTTTCCATTTTCACACGGTTGGATAACAACTGCTCAGACTTTAAATCAAACCCATTTTTTCTAATCCAAGATTACACTTTTTTCCCTCCTTATTCGACCAATGCTTGACTCAACAAACTAACAAGGTAATCCACTGCTACGTATCACCGCACGCGAAGCAAGCCATGACGTGAAGAGGAACTAAAACTTGTGAGCAGAAAGGAAGCCGCGACAGGTTTTTAATTTGTTTTCTTCAGTATGCAAAAGCAATCATATGGTGAGAGAGAGAAGAGGTACGGGCAAGAAGGGGAATAAGGAAGACCTGGTTGTTTTCTTCTCAAGAGAGCCGTCGTCATCGTTGACACGCCGATCCAGGTTTAACTTTGTTTCTTTAGATTTTTTCCTGGTTCACTTGTGGAGTGAGTGTAGAGTTTTAGGAGAATCAGTCTGTGAGAGAAACTAATTTGTGAGGCTGATTTTTTTTGGCTTTGTTTTATTTATTTATTTATCTTAATCCATCATGGGCCTTAAGCCCGTTCAGAATTATGGCTCCACATACCTTGTTACTAGTGAACCTCGTACTTTTCCTATCCGATTTGCACCCCGTAAAATCAGAAACGGAGAAGCCAACCAAGGAACAATTGTTTCCCTTAGAATATCATAGCCCATACTTTGGAGTACCGGAAAGGTATCTAAGTATGTGTTTAACTGCTTTTAGATGGGATTCTTTAGGAGAGGATTTATACCTAGCGCACATGCATTGTTATTCTTTTAAGATGGGATTCTTTTAAGATAGAGGAAAGATCTGATCATACCTCGATACTTTTTCACCTCTACATCCTTACCACTTTCATCTCGACTGAGATTTGCACATGTTGGCATTGGTGTGTCAACCGCGTGAGAAGCTCAAGAAAATATTTCGTCTGGCTCACAAAGGTTCCTTTCTCAAGCTGCTTCATTTGTAATCCGAGGAAATATGTGAGCTCCCCAATTATACTCATCTCGAATTCTCCCTGCATTAGATTAGAAAACTCCCTTACGAGATTCATGTTAGTTGATCCAAAAATGATATCATCAACATAAATTTGCACCAAAATTAAGTGTTTTCCTTGACGCTTAATGAAAAGGGTTGTGTCGACTTTGCCTCTTGAATACCCTTGATCAAGTAGAAACTTGCTTAGACGTTCATACCAAGCCCTAGGGGATTTCTTGAGTCTATACAAGGCACATTTTAATTTGTATACATGATCAGGATATTCATGAGATTCAAAACCCAGAGGTTGGGCAACATAAACTTATTCATTTATATAGCCGTTAAGGAATGCACTTTTTACATCCATTTGAAATAACGTAAAACTTTTCGCACATGCGAAGGCAAGTAAAAGGCGTATAGTCTCGAGTCAGGCAACCGGCGCATAAGTCTCCTCATAGTCGATGCCTTCCTCTTTGTTATACCCTTGCGTAACTAAACACGCCTTGTTACGAGTTATTACTCCGTTTTCGTCCAGTTTATTCCTAAACACCCATCGGGTGCCAATTATTCGATGACCTCACGAAGGGGGGACAAGGTTCCAAAACTCATTTCTCTTGAACTGGTTAAGTTCCTCTTGCATAGATAAGAGCCAATGTTCATCGAGTAAAGCTTCTTTTGGGTTTTTATGTTCTACATGAGAAACGAAAACAAAATGATAACAAAAATTATTTATCTTTGACCGAGTCGTCACCCCCTTTGATATATCACCGAGGATATTGTCGATGGGATGGTCTTTAGAAGACTTCCAAGCTAGAGGAAGATCATCTTTTTCAGACAGACGAACTACCTTAGTTTCTTCATGACGATCATCTTTTTCCTCCTCAAGAGGTCTCGTAGTTGAAACAATATTTTTAGATTTAAAAGAGATCCTCGTTTGCTTTCACATTTAGCAAGCATCACATAAGTGATCCTTGGTGAACTTGATTTTGAGCAGACCTAGGACTAGATCTTTTGAAACTACCTTGTTTAGCAAGTCAAAATTGACATGCGCTAAACGTCTATGCCATAACCATGAGTCCTCACTCATTGTCATGAGACATTTCTCGTTAGTCAATGATACTTTATTCAAATCCAGCATATAGACATTGTTTAATCTTAGACCATTAAACACATCCTTCATTTTATCATTATGCTCAATTTGACAACAATCTCTTGAAAACGATACTTTGTATCCTTTGTCGCATAATTGGCTAATGCTAATGAGATTATGTTTAAGGCCCTCGACAAGCAACACATCGGAGATAGTAGTGGAAGAGGGATTACCTACACTACCTTTTCCAAGTATTGCACTACGGTTGTTGTCTCCATAGGTTAGAAATCCCTTCTTCTTTGCCACAAAGTCAATGAAGAGAGATATGTCTCCTGTCATGTGTCTTGAGCAGCCACTATCGAGAACCCATCTTCTCTCAGTAGTCTCAAGGCGTTGTACCTATAAACACAATTAGCAAGAATAGGTACCCAATTGTTTATTGGGTCCTAGGTTGTGAGTGAAAACATGGTCGCATTTAGGCAACCATTGATAAACCTCTTTAGGAACCAAAAATCTCCTAAAGCGGCATTTGGAAATGGTTTGGCCTTTCTTACAACAATACAAACAAGAAAAGTTAACTTTTGAATTACTTTTTCTATCATGATTTTTTACAACATATGTGTATTTTTGATATAGATTAACCATACTCTTTCTAAAATTAGCTTTATCAATGGAAAAAGTAATTTTTAGCTTTAGAGCCTTGTTAAGTTTGACATTTAGATTTCTAACTTCATTTTGCCAAATGCAACAAGTATC
The DNA here is from genome assembly GCA_963859935.3 of Lathyrus sativus. Lineage (NCBI taxonomy): Eukaryota > Viridiplantae > Streptophyta > Magnoliopsida > Fabales > Fabaceae > Lathyrus > Lathyrus sativus. Next base: position 717,199,497 of record OZ012741.1, read on the forward strand.
ACACCCAAAGTTAACAACTCTCTTTCTTATTTCCTTACAATCTACTTTTGTACTTTCCACTATGGAAGCTTTTAATGCCTCTAGTTTCTTTTCGGAATCATGAATCTTTTGCTCTAGGTGAGCTAAGATTTGGTTACTTGAGGCAAGCCTTTTAAAAGCTTCTTTTGCTTCATAATGTAAAGCATTAAAAGCAGTTTGCAATTCAAAATGAGACAATTTAGAGGAATTTTCATACTTGGCATGTCGTACCTTTTTCTTTTTGTTCTTTTAATGCCCGGAAAGACAAAGATCGAAGGATTCGTCTTCGTCACTAGAGTTGTCATCCTCAGATGATTTGCTATCGCTACCCCAAGCGATATACACTCTCCTTGGCTTAGGTTTCTTCTTATGTGACCTACTTGTTTCCTTCTCTTTGTCCTTTTTCTTCAAGGGACAATCCGATTTGTAGTGTCCGGTCTTTTCGCAATTATAACACGACCCTTTTGTCTTGTTTCCTTTATTGTCTTCATTTCTAGAGTATCTTGATTGTTTCCGAAAGTTGACAAGAATTTTCTCAGAATGTTGGATACCGTTCTTTTTTATATAGCGATTGTATCGCTTTACAAACAGACTCATATCCTCACTCTTGTCATCATCTTCGTCATCACTCGTGGTGTAATCACTATGCTCTTTTGTTTGGGACTTTGAGCAAGAAGTCTTGAGAGCGATAGACTTCTTTTCAACATTTTTCATTTTCTCCTTCTTTTCCTTCTTTTCATATTGCTCTAGACTAAGATGCACTTGTTCGTGCTCTTGCAGCTTTCCAAACAATGTTGCGAAATCCAAAATCATGAGATCGTTAGCTTCTTTAATGGCGGTTACTTTCGGTTTCCATTCCCTGTTAAGACATCTCAAAATTTTGTTAGTAGAAACATCATTGGCAACTGGCCTACCTAGTGAGTATAGTCTATTGATGAGATGAGTGAATCTCTTTTGCATGTCCGCAATGGTTTCCCCTTGCTCCATGTGAAAGAGATCAAACTCTTGCGTTAACATATTGATTCTAGCTAGCTTAACATCATTGGTTCCCTCATGAGCAACTTGCAATGAGTCCCACATAGCTTTTGCCGTTAAACAATGAGAAACCCTATAATATTCGTCAACTTTCGAAGAGCAGATCAAAATATTTTTGGCTTTCCAATTGTAATTATATTTCTTCTCGTCATCCTCATTCCATTGTGCTTCAGGCTTAGGCACAATCATGTTATTCTCATCGGTCATGGTTATTTCCATGGGTCCGTTTAGAATAACATTCCACACCTTCATGTCAATGGAATTTATATGCACACGCATACAGTCTTTCCAGGAACTATAGTTTTCTCCACTAAAAACAGGTGCTCTATTGTAAGCCCCTTTAGGTTCGATAGCCATTTTCTACTGAGTTATACTTGAAGCACGAAGTGAACCGGTGCTCCTGATACCGCTTGTTAGATGATAGCGCAGATCTAGATGGGGGGTTGAATAGATCGCTTGCTTATAAAGAGTTGACGCTACCAATAAAATTGGTTTTAAAAAAAAATTGTTTAATTTGCGAAAGCGGCCGAGGACTATACCGTCCATAACAAACAGTTACTAGAAAACCGGATATGCGTCAAGCCTATGAAATCCGATAACGAGTTATGAGAATCACTATGTTAATCACACTATCAATTTGATTTAGCTCACAATGTGGTGTGACTAGCTCCAATGCCTTAAAATATTAACACAATGAAAGGGCAGCACACAAGGCTTTTGGTTCAGACAATTTATCAAACACTTGGTGTGCAGAGCACTACAAGTGAGTTCTGCTTTGAGTGAGTTGCTCAAGTTTCCTTGTACAATCAATGATTATACTAGATTCAAAATCAGTTTAGCACTACTTAAACCAGACCTAAATTAATATAATTGTTTGCACTAAAACCACAATATTAAGCAATGTAAAACGTAAGGCAAATGAGACAATTATTTGCTAAGATAGTTCCCCCGTCGTCCTAGCTCGAGGTACGTCTGTCCTCAATTCTAATAATAGAATTGAGACCTTATAATATATAGATTTAACCTGTTTTTGAATGTATATACAAGAAGTGAATAGCAATCAAATAAACGAACACTCTTGTTATTGTAGATACTATCTCCTCTTGCCCCTTGATTCGAGTCAAATCAAGTCCTTCGACAACTTATGAATAAACCTTCAATTGTGGCACTATCTTTGAACAACCTTCTGTCTTCAGAATCTGGCCCGACTGATTTCAATCACCTGCGTGTCAAACTCGAAACTCTCCTTCACAATCCTCTGTTTACTGTTACTAAATTGAAGAAACCCACCGCTTCTCGATTACCTTCACTCGGCTGAATATGTGTTGAGATGAATCGTGCAAAAAACCCCCAAATTTAGAGAATCTTGGAGGACAAAACCCTAGAGGTTTTATTCAAGAAAAACCTGTCGATTCCTCAACCCGAACCGGATTACCAAATCTTCGGCTTCAAATGTTATCACCTCTAACAATGCATAATGCACAACAAATATTATTGTGTGTGATTGTTGTGATATGCTATGAAGAGAATGAAGATGACGAGAACCGAATCGACACCTATTTCACTTTTCTTGTTTTTCTCAATATTGTGAAGTGAAACAAAAAACTGAATATATATACCAAACATAACTTTCATAACCACTAAAACCACTTTACAAAAATAATAGACATAACAGAAAAATGGCATAAAACAACGAACGGTCGACCTATACAGAGTGTAGGGTCGACCTGAGCTGACTCGGATGAAACACTTTTGCAATTCATACAACCATGCGTCAACCGGAACAAGGCATGCATCGACGCATAGCCTGAAGTTTTAGATAAATCAAAATTCCAACAGTATGATTTGACCGGTGGGTCGATGCGAGCTCTCCCGAAGAAAATGCAAAACTAGACACATAGCATGAGTCGATCGGAACAGAACTTTGGTCGACTCATAGACCTGAAATTGCTTAAAATGTCTAATTTCATACTCTTGACTCTTTTTGATGACATTTATGATATGGAAAATGACACCAATGAAGTCTAACTCATATGACACATATTTTGACAACTCTATATGCAACAACCGAGATATTTTATGCAAAAAATTTAATCATGAGAAGTGAGATATGCAAATGCAACATGGTGATAACGCCCAACATCGATTCTTCTATGAAGCTAAGTTTTGACATCATCGAAACGAGCATATCTTGTATATGAGGCTTTGCCCTCACATACTCCCCCTTTTTGATGATGTAAAAACACATAAAACATGTCTGTATGATATGCGGCATTATCCTCCCCCTTGCTTGATGCCTTCATTCCTTACTCATTCATTTGCGTTAATGCTACATTTTCACTTTTGATCTTTATGGTTCTACTGAAATACTTGACACTTTCTCCCCCTTTGACAACATCAAAAAGAAAGAAATACCAGTCAAGGAATGGTAAAAAAAATAACAGATGCTCATCTCAAAACACGCACAACAGGATAGACATTAACATACATCCACACATAACGCAGTTAATGAACAAAGAACAAAGAGATAAATAGCACCATGCACAAACAAAATTAGTAATTGTTGCTAGGATAGATAAACAAGAAATTACATATAAGTTCATGACTCATGACATTAACAAATTAGAAGTACACTTAATACAAAGCAATATCGAAAACAAAATGATGAGATACAATATACAGGATGCAGAGCGACTTCAAGGTCTCCTCCCCCTGAAATGGTGGCCTCGCCCATGAGATGGATACGGCGGAGGTAGTTGAGCATTGGCTCTTGATGTAGGTATCAATTTTCAATGCAAAATGTCATAATGCTCATGAATTTGAATTATTAAAGTGATTGAATGAAAAATGAACCATTTCAGAAGGAATTTTTCAAAGAAATCGCGCGATGCATCGACGCATACTGTGTTGAAAAACAAACGTTCAAAATAAAAGAGGCATGCGTCGACCGGTGGGTTGACCTGAGCATGCCCTGTTCAAATGCAAAGAAACAAACATTTTTGTGAGTCGACCGCAACCTTGCTTAGGTCGACTCATGCATATGAAACTAGCAAATTTTCACATTTTTGACTATATAGGCATATATAAACACATAAATACAAAGCCAAAGCATATTTTAAGCTTTCAATGGAGTAAAATACATACGACATAATATATGCGACAAACATAACACATAATTTGATACATTTAGTAAACATGAATATTGAGGGAGTGTTAGTTAAGGAAGGATATTACCTCAACTCCAAATATAGCGAGATCCACACACATATGACTTTCAACATCCTTATTTGTTAGATATCTGATGAACAAAGTACATATAGACATAGACATATATAATGTGCGAGAAATTTGACTAAACACGATTCAAAATATCGAGAATACCTAGTTCCCGTTGGATATGAAAGAAAGGCTCAGTAGCAAGAGGTTTTGTAAAAATATCCGCTAGTTAATTTTTAGTATCGACATGCTCAAAAACCACATCGCCTTTCTCCACATGATCCCTTAGGAAGTGGTGTCGAATTTCAACATGTTTGGTGCGTGAATGCAGCACAGGATTCTTGGTAAGATTGATGGCACTCGTGTTATCACAGAAGATCGGAATACACTCAAGTTTGAGATTAAAATCGAGCAATTGTTGCTTAAGCCATAGAACTTGAGCACAACAACTACCGACTGCGACGTATTCCGCTCCGGCGGTCGACAAAGCAACAGATACATACTTCTTGCTATGCCAACTTACCAAAGAGTTTAAAAATAAGTGACACGTGCCACTCGTACTTTTCCTATCCGATTTGCACCCTGCAAAATCAGAATCGGAGAAGCCAACCAAGGAACAATCGTTTCCCTTAGAATACCATAGCCCATACTTTGGAGTACCAGAAAGGTATCTAAGTATGCACTTAACTGCTTTTAGATGGGATTCTTTATGAGAGGATTGATACCTAGCAAACACGCATACACTAAACGTAATATTGGGTCTAGAGGCAGTAAGATAGAGGAGAGATCCGATCATACCTCGATACTTTTTCACCTCTACATCCTTACCACTTTCATCTCAAATGAGATTTACACATGTTGGCATTGGTGTGTCAATGGCTTTGGAGTTTGCCATGTCAAACCGCTTGAGAAGCTCAAGACAATATTTCGTCTGGCTCACAAAGGTTCCTTCCTCAAGCCGCTTCATTTGTAATCCAAGAAAATATGTGAGCTCCCCTATCATACTCATCTCGAATTCTCCCTGCATTAGATTAGAAAACTCCCTTATGAGATTCATGTTAATTGATCCAAAAATGATATCATCAACATAAATTTGCACCAAAATTAAGTGTTTTCCTTGACGCTTAATGAAGAGGGTTGTGTCGACTTTGCCTCTTGAATACCCTTGATCAAGTAGAAACTTGCTTAAATGTTCATACTAAGTCCTAGGGGTTTGCTTGAGTCCATACAAGGTACGTTTTAATTTGTATACGTGATCAGGATATTCATGAGATTCAAAACCTGGAGGTTGGGCAACATAAATTCATTTATATATCTATTAAGGAATGCACTTTTTACATCCATTTGAAATAGCTTAAAAATTTTCGCACATGCGAAGGCAAGTAAAAGACGTATAGCCTCGAGTCGGGCAACCGGCGCATAAGTCTCTTCATAGTCGATGCCTTCCTCTTGGTTATACCCTTGCGCGACTAAACACGCCTTGTTGTGAGTTATTACTCCATTTTCGTCCAGTTTATTCCTAAACACCCATCGGGTGCCAATTACTCGATGACTTCGCGGAGGGGGAACAAGGTCCCAAACCTCATTTCTCTTGAACTAGTTAAGTTCCTCTTGCATAGATAAGCACCAATTTTCATCGAGTAAAGCTTCTTTTAGGTTTTTAGGTTCTACCTGAGAAACGAAAGCGAAATGATAACAAAAATTAATTATCTTTGACCGAGTCGTCACCCCCTTTGATATATCACCGAGGATATTATCGATGGGATGGTCTTTGGAAGACTTACAAGCTAGAGGAAGATCATCTTTTTCAAACGGATGAACTACCTCAGTTTCTTCATGACGGTCATCTTTTTCCTCCTCAATTTTGGCTAGGTCAGGTTGATCAATTCCCGGCTCAGCATTTTTGAGTATGTCTTCTGAAGATACACCTGCACCATGAATAAAACCACCTTTTCTGACATTTCTCGGATAAGATTCATCAAATTTTACGTGAGCGGACTCTTCAACGGTAAGTAATCTCTTATTGTATATTCTATAGGCCTTACTTGACTGAGATTATCCGAGGAAGGTACCTTCGTTGGCCTTGAAATCAAATTTACCTAAACTTTCTTTTCCATTATTTAACACGAAACACTTACAATCGAAGACATGCAGGTGAGACACATTTGGCTTGCGCCCTTTTGAAAGTTCATACGGTGTTTTGTTTAGAATAGGGTGAATGAGCACCCTATTCAATACATAACATGTCGTACTTATGGCGTCAACCTAGAAATATTTAGGTAATAAACTTTTGTTGATCATAGTTCTCCCCAACTCTTCCAAAATGTGATTTTTGCGCTCCACAACCCCGTTTTGTTGAGGGGTACACGGAGCGGAGAAGTTATGATCAATTCCATGTCTACCACAATATTCCTCAAACAGATAATTTTCGAACTTACCTCCATGATCACTTCTAATTGATATGATGTTTGTGTTTAATTTATTTTGAGAAAGCTTAGCAAATTTTTCAAAGGCTGCTAATGTATCACTCTTGCTAGCCAAGAAGATAGTCCAACAAAATCTCGAAAAGTCATCGACTATTAGAAAACCATAACAGTTACCACCTAGACTTTTAATTCTAGATGGCCCAAATAAATCCATATGGAGAAGCTCAAGAGGTCTCATAGTTGAAACGATATTTTTATATTTAAAAGAGATCCTCGTTTGCTTTCACATTTGACAAGCATCGCATAAGGGATCCTTGGTGAACTTGATTTTGGGCAAGCCTATGACTAGATCTTTTGAAACTACCCTATTTAGCAAGTCAAAATTGACATGCGCTAAATGTCTATGCCATAACCATGAGTCCTCACTCATTGTCATGAGACATTTATCGCTAGTCAATGATACTTCATTCAAATCCAGCGTATAGACATTGTTTACTCTTAGACCATTAAACACATCCTTCATTTTATCATTATGCTCAATTTGACAACAATCTCTTGAAAATGATACTTTGTATCCTTTGTCGCATAATTGGCTAATGCTAATGAGATTATGTTTAAGGCCCTTGACAAGCAACACATCAGAGATAGTAGTGGAAGAGGGATTACCTACACTACCTTTTCCAAGTATTGCACCACAGTTGTTGTCTCCATAGGTTACTAATCCCTTCTTCTTTGCTACAAAGTCAATGAAGAGAGATATGTCTCCTGTCATGTGTCTTGAGCAGCCACTATCGAGAATCCATCTTCTCTCGGTAGTCTTAAGACGTTGTACCTATGAACACAATTAGCAAGAATAGGTACCCAATTGTTTATTGAGTCCTAGGTTATGAGTGAAAACATGGTCATATTTAGGCAACCATTGATAAACCCCTTTAGGAACCAAAATTCTCCTAAAGCGGCATTTAACAATGGTGTGGCCTTTCTTGCAAAAATACAAACAAGAAAAGTTAACTTTTGAATTACTTTTGCTATCATGATTTTTTACAACATATGTGTATTTTTGATATGGATTAACCATACTCTTTATAAAATTAGCTTTATCAATGGCAAAAGTAATTTTGGGCTCTAGAGCCTTGTTAAGTTTGGCATTTAGATTTCTAACTTCATTTTGCCAAATGTAACAAGTATCACACCCGAAGTTAACAACTCTCTTTCTTATTTCCTTACAATCTACTTTTGTACTTTCCACTATGGAAGCTTTTAATGCCTCTAGTTTCTTTTCGGAATCATGAATTTTTTGCTCTAGGTGAGCAAAGAGTTGGTTATTTGAGCCAAACCTTTTAAAAGCTTCTTTTGCTTCACAATGTAAAGTATTAAAAGCAGTTTACAATTCAAAATGAGACAATTTAGAGGAATTTTCATACTTGGCATGTCGTACCTTTTTCTTTTTGTTCTTTTGATGGGCGGAAAGACAAAGATTGACAGATTCTTCTTGGTCACTAGAGCTATCATCCTCGGATGATTCGCTATCACTTTCCTAAGCGATATACACTCACCTTGGCTTAGGTTTCTTCTTATGTGACCTACTTGTTTCCTTCTCTTTGTCCTTTTTCTTCAAGGGACAATCCGGTTTGTAGTGTTCAGTCTTTACGCAATTATAACACGACCCTTTTGTCTTGTTTCCTTTATTGTTGTCATTTCTAATGTATCTTGATTGTTTCCGAAAGTTGACAAGATTTTTCTCAGAATGTTGGATACCGTTCTTTTTGACATAGCGATTGTATCGCTTTTCAAACAATCCTATATCCTCACTCTTGTCATCATCTTCGTCATGACTCGTGGTGTAATCACTATGCTCTTTTGTTTGGGACTTTGAGCAAGAAGTTTTGAGAGCGATTGACTTCTTTTCAATATTGTTCATTTTCTCCTTCTTTTCCTTCTTTTCATATTGCTCTAGACTAAGAATCACTTGTCCGTGCTCTTGTAGCTCTCCAAACAATGTTACGAGATCCAAAATCGTGAGATCGTTAGCTTCTTTAATGGCGGTTACTTTCGGTTGCCATTCCCTGTTAAGACATCTCAAAATTTTGTTAGTAGCAACATCATTGGCAACTGGCCTACCTAGTGAGTATAGTCTATTGATGAGATGAGTGAATCTCTTTTGCATGTCCGCAATGGTTTCCCCTTGCTCCATGTGGAAGAGATCAAACTCTTGCTTAACATATTGATTCTCGCTAGCTTAACATCATTGGTTCCCTTATGGGCAACTTGCAATGAGTCCCATATAGCTTTTGCCGTTAAACAATGAGAAACCCTAAAATATTTTTCAACTCCCAAAGAGGAGATCAGAATATTTTTGGCTTTTCAATCGTAATTATATTTCTTCTCGTCATCCTCATTCCATTGTGCTTCAGGCTTAAGCACAATCATGTTATTCTCATCAGTCATGGTTATTTCCATGGGTCCGTTTAAAATAACATTCCACACCTTCCTATCAATGGAATTTATATGCACACGCATACAGTCTTTCCAGTAACTATAGTTTTCTCCACTAAAAACATGTGCTATATTATAGGCCCCTTTAGATTCGTTAACCATTTCCTACTGAGTTATACTTGAAGCACGAAGTGAACTGGTGCTCCTAATACCACTTGTTAGACGATGGCGCGAATCTAGAAGGGACGGTTGAATAGATCGCTTGCTTATAAAGAGTCGGTGCTACCAATAAAATTGGTTTTAAAAAAATTATTTAATTTGCGGAAGTGGCCAAGGACTATACCGTCTATAACGAACGGTTGCTAGAAAATCGGATATGCGTCAAGCCTATGGAATTCAATAACGAGTTATGAGAATTACTATGTTAATCACACTATCAATTTGATTTAGCTCACTATATGGTGTGACTAGCTCCAATGCCTTAAAATATTAACACAATGAAAGGACAACACACAAGGCTTTTGGTTCAGAAAATTTATCAAACACTTGGCGTGCAGAGCACTACAAGTGAGTTTCGCTTTGAGTGAGTTGCTCAAGTTTCCTTGTACAATCAATGATTGCACTAGATTCAAAATCAATCTAGCACTACTCAAACCAGACCTAAATTGATATGATTGTTTGCACTAAAACCTCAAATATTAAGCAATGTAAAACGTAAGGTAAAAGACACAACGATTTGTTGAGATAGTTCCCCCGTCGTCCTCGCTCGGGGTACGTCTGCCCTCAATTATAATAATAGAATTGAGACCTTATAATATATAGATTAACCTGTTGTTGAATGTATATACAAGAAGTGAGTAATAATAAAACAAACGAACACTCTTGTTGTTGTAGATACTATCTCCTCTTTCCCCTTGATTAGAGTTGAATCAAATGCTTCGACTGCTTGTGAATAAACCTCCGATTATGGTACTATCTTTGAACAACCTTTTGTCTTCAAAATCTGGCCCGGTTGATTTCAATCACCTGTGCGTCGAACCCGAAACTCTCCTTCATAATCCTCCGTTTACCGTTACTAAATCGACGGAACCCGCCGCTCCTTGATTACCTTCACTCGGCTGAATATGCATTGAGATGAATTGTGCAAAATCCCCCAAATTCAGAGAATATTGGAGGACAAAACCCTAGAGGTTTTATTCAAGAAAAACCTGTCGATTCCTCAAACCGAACCGGATTACCAAATCTTCGGCTTCGAACGTTATCACCTCTAACAATGCATAATGCATAACAAAGATTATTGTGTGTGATTGTTGTGATATGCTATAAAGAGAATGAAGATGATGAGAACCGAATCGACACCTATTTCACTTTTCTTGTTTTTCTCAATATTGTGAAGTGAAACAAGCAACTGAATATATATATATATATATATATATATATATATATATATATATATATATATATATATATATATATATATATATATATATATATATATATATATATATATATATATATATATATATATATACCAAACATAACTGTCATAACCACTAAAACCACTTTACAAAAATAATAGACATAACAGAAAAATGACATAAAACAGCGAGCGGTCGGCCTATGCAGAGTGCAGGGTCGACCTGAGCTGACCCGGATGAAACACTTTTGCAATTCACACAACCATGCATCGACTAGAACAAGGCATGCGTCGACGCATAGCCTGAAGTTTTAGACAAATCAAAATGCCAACAGTATGAGTCGACCGGTGGGTTGACGCGAGCTCTCCCGAAGAAAATGCAAAAACTAGACACATAGCATGAGTCGATCAGAACAGAACTTTGGTCAACTCATAGACCTGAAATTGCTAAAAATGCCTAATTTCATACTCTTGACTCTTTTTGATGACATCTATGATATGGAAAATGACACCAATGAAGTCTAACTCATATGACACATATTTTGACAACTCTATATGCTACAACTGAGATATTTTATGCAAACAATTTAATCATGAGAAACGAGATATGCAAATGCAACATGGTGATAACGCTCAACATCGATTCTTCTATAAGCTAAGTTTTGACATCATTGAAACGAGCATATCTTGTATATGAGGCTTTGCCCTCACACAAAGGAAATGATCCCCCTCTTTTTGACTGCCATGTCATATTTTGGAAACTTTAAGTCCTTACCCTTTATCCTAGTCTTAGGATTAGAGTCACCATACTCAGTGTGTGTGTCCTACCATGGACATTTCCTTCCTCGTTTAACCTAGCCTTAGGTTTAGAGTCACTGCACTCTATGTAGGTATCTTACCGCAGACATTTACTTTTCCCTTTGGAACCTTGATCACAGTCAAGAGTTCATCACCCCTTTTGAGGGGAACTACAGTTGCTCTGATTCCATTCCCGTCAGGATACGTAAGCACGAGATTCGATGTCTTGGCGAGCATAATTTTGTACATACTTTGTATATACTTTATATCTTTACCTTAACACAGTCCATTTAGTAAGCAAATTTAGTATAACGCAAATACTAACAAGAGGTTCCTGTAGAGTACTACAGATACTTAGGATGCTAACACCTTCCCTAGGTATAACCAATCCCGAACCTTAGACCTCTTAGCTATATTGTTACATAGCGCATTTAGGGTTTTCTTCGATCTTTACTTTTTCCTTTGGATAAATCAAAACTTGGTGGTGAACTTCATGATTTGTGATTCAAGTTAATATAATAACTTGATATTCGATTCTCACCGCAAAAAAAATGGTGACATCACTGGGGACCCATCCCCTAAGAGGGTTAAGCCCACCTTGTTTATATTTGTATTTGCTATATGTTTTCGTGCTTGTATATTTGTATATATTTGTACATATATCTGTTTGAGCTTGGGTTTTTGCTGTGTGCAAGGTTGTGATCTTAGAGTTGTGAGATAAGTCCTAACCCGGACTGGAGCGTACACCTATGATAGGATTATGGTATAATCAATAGTTAGCTGCTGGGATTGGTCCTAACATGTCTAGCATATGATAACCATGCTCAGTGGAGGCCCCTTTGGAATTACTGATGTCTAATACGGGTAGTCATATTGGCATTACTTTTTCCGAGATGGGAGTCTGTGACACTGAGGACCTCTAGTTACCTTTTACCCCCACTTGACCTTTTAGGACATAGTGCGATGACTATGAGGGAGTAGTCCCGAAGTAGCTGATACACGATACTACACTCAAACGAGACTCTCTTGAGAATATTATTGATTTTCAAGTAGTTGGTGTGTTGATAATATCCGAAAGATGGGTCGATGACTTTGGGAACTTTGTTAGAAACCATTATGCAGATGTTTTACCCATAGTATACACCCCGTGGTTGGTTCTTCACCCAGACCCCATGCTGTAATCTTGAACCTTTGATCCTGTTATGTATGTTTTGCATCTTGTCTTACATCACATTGCATTGCATTTTCATCTTTGCACGGTTCATTGTATAACTCATGTTCAGTTGTCTCTATCTTCCAGTGTACCTATGAGTCGTCAAGTTGATTCCTCGACACCGATATCAGACTTGAGCTAACTATAGATGCAAGATGTCAGAGCAAGAAGTACACAATGCAGAAATCCGAATGGAGATTGATGAGTAGAAATCAGGCATGACTAAGTTCACCGAGATGCTTCAAGTCCTGATGGCCAGAGGAGAATCTCAAAGGACCGTCATTCAGGAAGTTTCACATGCTGATCCTCCACCTGTTCAGATGCTAGCTTTAACTTGGCCAGAGTTTGGTTTACCTTACAACTACTCTCCACCCTTGCATCTACTGCTATGATTGGTTAGACTGTCAGACCAGTTTTTTAAGCTCCTGTTTTTGCTGAGCCCAGACTTGTGGTCCACACTGTTACCCAGATTGTCCAAGCTCCTTTTAAGAATCCTCTCTATGAGTACAACGATGCTAGTGCTCAAGGGGAAGACCATGAAGATTTTGTTGAGCCTGAGGTTGTCCGTGAACAGTTTCAGATCATAGATAAGAGACTCAAAGTCGTCAAGGGTATTGACTTCTTCAACATAGATACAGACAATATGTGCCTAGTTTTTGGCTTTGTTATGCCTGCTAAGTTCAAGACTCTCGAGTTTGTGAAATATAAGGGCCACTCATGTCCAAGAGCCCAGCTAGTCATGTACTTCCAAAGGATGACAACTTACACCAACAATCAGAAGTTGCTCATCCACTGCTTTCAGGATAGTTTGAGTGGTGCCTCTCTCAAGTGGTATATGCTTAGAGCATAACAGTGTCCACTGCTTCCAGGATCTCGCCAATGCTTTTATGAGGCAATACAAATACAATCCGGACATGGCTCCCGATCGCCGTCAACTTCAAAATATGTCTCAGAATGAGAGAGAGTCATTCAAGGAATATGCTCAGCGTTGGAGAGAGTTAGCTTCCCAAGATGAACCCCCTCTGGTAGAGAAGGAGTTAAATGTAATGTTCATGTATACTCTGTCTCCTTTTTATTGGGAAAAGATGACTGGGAGTGTCTCTTCAAGCTTTACAGATCTGGTGACTATTGGCCAAAGGTTAGAAGAATGACTAAAAATGGTAAGGCATCCAAAGCCATTGAATCTTCCATTGGTGCGAAGAAATCCTTTGGGACCTTCCATAAGAAGAGAGAAGATCATACCAATGCAAATATGAATGAAGTGAGAAGGCCTCGTCCTAGACCTCAGTACGTTGATCATCATGTTGTTGCTACTCCACGACCAGCTCAGATTATTCAACGTCCAGTTGTTGCATAGAAGCAGTATTGGAATAGGAATAAATTTGATCATATTCCCATGACATATACAAAACTTTATCCTGACCTGGTTCAACAAGGGTTGATTACTACAAGGACCCTGCAACCTCCTCCTAATCCTCTTCCAGCTGGATTTGGAGTTGATATTCACTATACATTTCATGAGGGTGCCCCGGGCCACGACTTAAAGCATTGTTATGCATTGAAAGTCAGAGTACGTGAGTTGGTTAGAGCTGGAATCCTTGATTTTAAGGATAGTCATCCAAATGTCCAGAACAATCCCTTGCCAATACATCAAAAGTGAAGCTTCAATCTGACTTCAGCAAACTATCTTCCTAAACGCTAGTGTTTTAGACAAGACATCTCATCTTTGTTACTAATTAGTCACTAGGCCTTTTGTTTCTTGTTGTTTGTACTTTCCTCCTTTTTTTAAATCTGTTTGCTTTTAATTAGTGTTTGTACTTTCTTATCAATGAAATGAGCATTGCAACTTTTGATTTCAATCTATTTTGTCTATTATTTGCACTTTTATGCTTTATCTTTCAAATATTAACTTCTTGTCCAAACTTTTGATTATGCAAATATTTGAGGGAGGATAATGAAAACGTATTATCCATAACTGCTATTGGTATGCTTTTAATCAAACTTTATTGGCGATGTAAGACATTGTTTCAATTCCCCAAACACTGGAGAAATAAGGAAGTTATTCCCTTGTCAACCCCTTCGAGCCTAGAAGTTGGAGTTTCTTTCTTTACAAAAAAATCACAATCTTAACCTTGGGGAAGGGTAGTTCTCAGTTAACTTGGTTGTGTGTTCTTGCAATACACCTTTCATATAAAGGTTGCATTCATAAGTTTTCCTTCGCACACAGCAAGCAAGTGACGAAGATGTTTTCTAAGCCAAAAAGCCGATGATGGTTCGTCGTGCCAGGCAGTCACTTTCTTTAAAAAAATCAAAAGAAAAAAGTCCACTAAGTCAAAACCTATGAAGGAGACTTAGGTAAAACTGGGGCATCCCGCTGACTATAAGCTTTAAAAGAAACAGTTCAGGCAAAAGTTAGGGATAATAAAAAGAGATCTTTAAATCCTTACCCTAAAAATACTTAATGTCAAGACAACCAAATGTTATAGGACAATAGTGACTGCCTTTTCAAAGGTTCCTTGACTTCTGATCCATCATCATGGCTATCATCAGTGCAATTTCCAACCTATGGGAACCTGAGCGAATAATATGATTTAATTGAGCGTAGGACTGAAGATAATCACGTAGGTTGGGTGGGCACAAATGAACTTTGAGCCTTTATCCTTTATTTCATAAACCGTGAACCAGGCCACATTACAACCCTCAAAAGACCTAATAGAAACAAGGTTATTTTGAAAGCATACTATAGCAAGGTTGCGTAAGCTGACTCCAAAATATTTTTGCAAATCAATTATTTTGGCATTACACCTTTGCTTTACACTTTGAGTGTCTTGAACCGCCATGTTTTGACCTGAAACTCTTGTACTTTGCATATTTCAAAAGTGATTTTTGATTTCAAAAGTTGCATGAACTTTGCATTACCATGTTTTTATGAACACTTTTATTTGTAAATTGGCTTTCCTCTCAAGGAACTTTCAAACAATTGAGAAACTTGGTCAGGTGATCCTATCAGGTTCCTTTCACATCCTGTTGAGAATCAATTCAATATTTGTTCAGGGCAAGGTCTTCTCAGATTTGGTTTATCCAAAAAAAAATTCAAGACTCAGACTGGGGCAGACCTTCCGAGGGCACAATAGCGCAATTATCTACAGAATCAGATAAGCTGAAGCAATTATCAGTTCGTCTACAACAAATAGCTAATTCGGGGCAGTTTACTTGAAGAATCCCCAAGCAGCTCTTCATCCTTCCTATAAGGACCATTAACTTGACATAGTTTACCATTGTGGCAGAGATGTGCCCAATAGTAGCATCTTTAGTCCCCAAGTAGAATGAAAGTGATCTCTGTGTTGAGGAATCAGTCTTCCAATCTTGTCATCTCACCAAAAGAGTCGAGCCTTGTCGTCGACATCTGCATTTGCATTTGATCATATATCATAGCATAATCCATATACATATGTATGTTGTGAGTTTTTCATCCTCATTTGCATTTCTTCCGAGGTCGTGTTATTATCCGCGTTTTACCTTGTGGTCAAAGTCCAACTCACTTGGCACCTACCAAACAGATATTGTCGTGTCTGTCTAACGTTCTTCCAGATATGACCTTTCTTATCCGATTGTTTTTCCGGATATGTTTGTTCATCTTTTACATCTGACGTTATTCTTAGATTTTTCTTACCTTTCATTCAAAGTCATTATTGGATGTCTGCTATCTTTTCATCCAATGCCGTTCTTGGATGTCACATATGTTTATCTCTTTGATGCTTTACCAAAGTTTCATTTCTTTTGTCATCTGATGTATTTCCAGATGACCCTTTATTTTTCTCTCTCTCTCTGATGTTTTTCCAGATTGAGTCTTTGTTCTGATGTTTTTCCAGATATTTCCTTTGATCCTAATGTTTTTCCATAATCTATCTGAGGTTTTTCCGGATATGTTTCCCTCTCTGATGTTTTTCCAGATTGAGTCTTTGTTCTGATGTTCTTCCAGAACTCTTTTTATGTCTATCTGATGCTTTTTCGGATATGACTTTTGCTTCTGATGTTTTTCTAAAGCCCATTTGTGTCTATCTGATGCTTTTCCATATATGACTTTTATTTCTGATGTTTTTCCAGAAACTCCTTAGTATCTATCTGATGCTTTTCCGGATATGCATTTATGTTCTGACGTTCTTCCAGAACTCCTTTGTTGCTTATCTAATGTTCTTCCAAACATGTCTTCAAACCTTTTCCCGTACATTTAATGCTCTTCTAAATGTTTCAGATGTATCTTCAGAATCTTTGTCTTCATCTAATGCTCTTTTAAATGTCTTCAATTTGTTTCTGACTTTGGTTAACGACCATTGATTGTTTTCAGGTCTGTTTCCATTCTTCATCCAATGCTATTCTAGATGTGTCCTGGAGTTTATTCGATGTTTTTCCGAATGCCTCTGATGTCTATTGTTTTCCAGAGATTATTCATTTCTTTTTTGAATATCTCTGATGTTTGTTTCAATGCCCCTAATATTTTTCCCAGAATTCTCCTCACCTTATTCAACGATCTTCTGAATGTTTGACTCTTTTCCGTCCAGTTCCGTTCGTGGATGATGAATGTTGCTTCCTCAGTGCTGCTATCTTTCCCCAGTGAATGATTACTCATTGTGTCACCTCTATCCCTGTTTTCTTTCATCACGTCTGCATTTTTTTTCATCTTATCATTCCATCATTTTCATCATGCTAGAGTTCATGGAATGTTATCATTAGATTGGTTTTCTTTTGTCTATAGCATATCATATCATTGCATCTAAGAGTAAAATATTTGGTTATCTATATTTAAATACCTTTCACCATGATTTCATGAGGATTTTCATCACTCATGTCATCCGGTGAGGATATTTAAATAGGGGCAACTGTCATACCCCAAATTTTACTTGTAGATTCTTTGATCTTTTGCATAAGCATCTTAGGTCAATCGTTTATGCATAACTAACCAAATTTTTAGGCTCTCTTTGTTTTGTTTCATTTTTGAATCAAGGTTTGCTTCAAAAGGCTTTAAGGGTTGATTAATCGAGGTTTCAGATAGGTCATTCACCAATCAAGCCTTTATATTCTCAAGAGACCTCCCTTCCTCAATAATCCAGTGTCATACATCTTCATCACAAGTTCTTCGAGGCACGAATCTTGTAAGATTGAGTCAAGGATAAGGCAAAGTTTATCAGGTCAAAGATGTGTACGGTGTGGTTTGAGATTCAATGGAAGTTTGACCTAATTTTGATCGAACAATATTTTTTTCAGTTTCAGTTCATCAGGTTTTGGCAAAGATTCTGAATTAGGGTTTTAGTTTTCGTTAAATCATTGCTTCGTTAGTGCGCACCCAAGGCACATAAATTAGGGCCTTCTCACCCTTTGTGTTTAAGATGAGCATGCGTCATTCAATTCGGTTTTACTTGAGGACTAGCAGGTTGAGGTTGTGCATGTAGTAGTGTTCAGGATGGATTTTGTCGGGGACCAGTTTTTTATGCTTGAAGATCGTCAAATCGGGGTTTTCTACGTCAGGTAATCTAGTTCAGATCATTGCAAGATGGATTTAAGGGTTGATTTGAAGTTGATCCTCTTTGGTTCTTTAATTCAAGATTTGTGACAGCCGAGTGCAATTATCAAGGTTTAAGATGTTGTTCCATCCCTGTGGTCATTTTTAATCCCCGTTCATAATCTATTTACAAACCATTTTTGTTCATTTCTTACCCAAACCATTAAACTTGTTTCATTATTTATTTATTTATGCACTTTCATCCATATTTTATTTTAACCTTTTATTCATTTTCAATTACTAAAATCAAACCAATATCCATTTAAACCAAATTTCAAAATCCCTTCTTTTAATCCATCCAATTTTCATTATTGTTAATATTCCAAAATTTCAATTACATTACCAAGCCCATAATTCACAATAGCTAGAGCCATTGTAACTTTTCTTTGCTTTTAGCCCATCATTACTTTACAACCAAAAGGTCATGTATACAATTACCACAAGAAATGCAAAAAAAATAAAATAAAAAGAGAAAGGATAATTTGTTGCACAACTAATTCTACACAATGACCAAGACTGTGGACCATACACTAAAATGGTAAAAATTCTGCATTTCCAACTTGCCATGAATCCTTGCTGAGTCGTGGCTTACATCATACCATCACCATCAATCGTACAAACCTCCCTGCATCCAAATCCAAACATGCCAAAATTATGAAAAACCTATGAAGCCACGAAATAAAACCTTTCACAAAAGCACAAATCACATGCGCCACTGCCACTGCTCTCAACATATTGTATCACCAAAGCCACAACATTCCAAAACAACATTCACAATTCTGCAAAGTCCAAACCTGTCTCAAACCAGCACAACCTGCATCACTACAAAATTCTGCAATATCACACAACCTCCAAGACCTGGTATTGAAAATGACCATACAAGCATAACAAAAAGGCTAATAAAAAGACAGGATCAGGAGAGGAGGAAAAGGATTTTAAAAAAAGAAGAAGAAATCGGGGGCAGTTTAAAAACCTTGAGATTCCTTTGACCCTGGGGGCGGATTCTTGAGAACGAACCTTCTGTTACCGCTCAAAGAAAAAACTGCATCTGCTATGTGATTTCCTTTGAAACACTCTATCCTCTTCCCAACCTTACCACCCCTCCACCGTGAAGCTAAACTCGAATGTCGCTTCATCATCATTACCAAACACACTCCAAACTTCATAGCAGTATCATTCAATCCTCCAAATTCTTCATCACATCATAAACCTGTCACAAAAAACATCAGAATAACTATCCTTGAAATCAACCAACTTTTTCCATTTTCACACAGTTGGACAACAATTGCTCAGACTTTAAATCAAACCCATTTTTTCCAATCCAAGATTACACTTTTCCCCCTCCTCATTCAACCAATGCTTGACTCAACAAACTAACAAGGCAATCCACTGCTACGTATCACCGCACGCGAAGCAAGCCTTGCGTGAAAAGGAACTATAACTTGTGAGCAGAGAGGAAGCCGCGACAGGTTTTTAATTTGTTTTCTTCAGTATGCAAAAGTAATCATAGGGTGAGAGAGAGAAGAGGTACGAGCAAGAAGGGGAATAAGGAAGACCTGGTCGTTTTCTTCTCAAAAGAGTCGTCGTCGCCGTTTATACGCCGATCCAGGTTTAATTTTGTTTCTTTAGATTTTTGCCCGGTTCACGTGTGGAGTGAGTGTAGAGTTTTAGGAGAATCAGTCCGTGAGAGAAAATGATTTGTGAGGCTGATTTTTTTGGCTTTGTTTCATTTTATTTTATTTATCTTGAGCCATCACGGGCCTTAAGCCCGTTCGGAATTATGGCTCCACATACCTTGTTACTAGTGCACCTCCTTTGCTATTATTTAATTTTAGAATTTAATTAGTACTTTATTTAGGTTAGTTAGTTTTAGTTAATTAGTATCAGTTAATTAGAATTTAATTTAATTAGTTTTTTTAGTAATTAGAATTCAATTTAATTAGTCTTTTTAGAACTTAGTCTAATCAGTTTTTAGTGAATTTGTTAATTAATTAGATGTGGTTTAATTATATTTCTTTTTAAATTAATCATGAAATTTCTACATTTTTTAATTCTCAATGTTTGATCTAATTTTGTTTGTTTTTGCTATTGGTTAAACCCTGATTTTGATGTCCTATCTTTTGAGTTTTTTGATTTGTTTGAGCATTTACTGTATATATTGATGTTCCTCTTTTACTCGAGACTGGAGTTTTATCTTTTTTTCCCTCAGTTGCTTACTCCATAATTCCAAAGGAAATGATCCCCCTCTTGTTGACTGCCATGTCATATTTAGGAAACTTTAGGTCCTTATCCTTTATCCTAGTCTTAGGATTAGAGTCACCGTACTCAGTGTGTGTGTGTCCTACCATGGACATTTCCTTCCCCGTTTAACCTAGCCTTAGGTTTAGAGTCGTTGCACTCTATGTAAGTATCTCACCGCAGACATTTACTTTTCCCTTTGGAACCTTGATCACAGTCAAGAGTTCCTCACCCCTTTTGAGGGGAACTACAGTTACTCTGATTCCATTCCCATCAGGATACGTAAGCACGAGATGCGATGTCTTGGCGAGCATACTTTTGTACATACTTTGTATATACTTTATATCTTTACCTTAGCATAATCCCTTTAGTAAGCAACTTTAGCATAACACAAATACTAACAAGAGGTTCGTGTAGAGTACTACAGATACTTAGGATGGTAACACCTTCCCTAGGTATAACCAACCCTCGAATCTTAGGTCTCTTAGTTGTGTTGTTACATAGCGCACTTAGGGTTTTCTTTAATCTTTACTCTTTCCTTTGGATAAATCAAAGCTCGAAGGTGAGCTTCATGATTTTTGATTCAAGTTAATACAATAGCTTGATATCCGATTCTCACCGTAATAGCTACTATTTGAAAACAATTGCTCAATGCGCACCAGAACCAAAACCTATATAGGAAAACAACAATGCACCAATAACAAGACAAGTTTGGAAACCAAGAAACTAGTTTGAAATTAAAAGGAGTGAAAGCTTCAGAAAAAAGGGGGAGAACGAAATCACAAAAAAGAAGGAGAAAAAGAAAAATTAGGAGAAACAAAAACTCCCTGAAAAAACAAAGAACTAAAGGAGATACCTTAGACGAATTTGTCCAAAAGAGGACCTGGGCTATCCGCCATCATTCCAA
The DNA here is from genome assembly GCA_963859935.3 of Lathyrus sativus. Classification (NCBI taxonomy): domain Eukaryota; kingdom Viridiplantae; phylum Streptophyta; class Magnoliopsida; order Fabales; family Fabaceae; genus Lathyrus; species Lathyrus sativus. The sequence continues at coordinate 717,220,761 of OZ012741.1, forward strand.
TACCATCAATCATTCTTTCACACCCTTAACTTTTGCATCGCCGCTAGTATCACTTGCCTTCTCAGAAATATCTCCACTGCGAACTTACCATCCTATCCTCGCTCCAGCTCCACCACCCAAACCATAATTCAAAATCGACTTACCACCATCCCTATCCACAATGTTCGCCGCCGGAATTTGGGGGGAGAAAACGCGAGCAAGACGAAGTATTTTGAAGAGGAAAACACCACAGAACAGAGATAGGTATTTCACAGCGAATGAAAGCAAGCGGAGAAAGGTCGATTCGATTGAACTTCAAACTTTCTCTCTTTGTTTTTTCGTTTTGCTTTTTTTTTTCCTTATTAGTTTCAGGCGTGTTTCGTTTGTTTTTCATTTAAGCCATCCGCTTCCCTCTTTGATTTAGGTTTTCATCCTAATTGAGACCCAATCGGGTTGGTTCATATATCGCATGATCCTTTTATAGTGAATTCAACTTAGGCTGTAGGCCTTTTTGTCACCCCCACTCCCGGCTCATTTCCAACCTGTACCCTTACCAGATTTTATTAGAATTAATGATTCGTTTTTTTACCAAGATTTTTTATTAGAATTAATTATTAGTTTCTCTTTTTTTACTAGATTTTTAGTCAGAATTAGTTATGTAGTTTTTTAATTATTTTTTTATAAAATTTAGTTAGTTAATTTTTAATTATTTTTTACTTTAATTAATTTTTTTTAGTTTAATTAAATTTTAGTTTATTTGAAATATGGTTTAATTAAGTTTTATTCTTAGTTAATTCTTAAATTAATCTTGCCAACCCTTGATTTTTCTTTGATGTTTAATTTTGAATCTAATTCTTGACACCTTCGAGACTTTTGATGCCAGTTATGGATTAAGTGTTGATTAATCACTGTTGCCTTTAGTTTGATTTGATTCTTGAGAAATTATTGATTAATTCTTGCCTTGTTGATTGGTTTATTCGTGATGTTTGCTGATACTTATTTTGACTTTGTCCATGAATTATTGATGAATGTTTGGTGTTCTCTTGTTTGTTCTTGATTATTACCACTTATGCTTATAGCTTCTTTCTTTGCTCCTCGTTGTTGTTTCGCTACATTCTAAAGGAAGGGAACGTTTGTCGACTGCTATGTCATTCCTCTTTTAGGATAGCCTAGTCTTCCTACCCCTACTTTATGACCTTGTTAGAGTCATCCTCTTGGCCTTGTCAGAGCCACACTTACTCTTTAACCTAGCCTTAGGTTAGGGTTTGTTAATCCTATGTAAGTACTATTGTTATAGATACGAGCCATTTTGTCTTACAACTTAAAATTAGGTATAGGGTTTGTAAACTCTATGTGAGTATCATTGTTATGAGTACTCACTTTCCCCTTTGACTTTTGTAAAAGTCAACCCTAGTTAGGTTTTACAACTTAGACTTAGAGATTTGGTTAACTCTATGTAAGTATCATGGTTATGAATACCTACTCCCCTCTGGAACTTTGACCACAGTCAAAAGTACCTCAACCCTAGTGAGGTGAACTACGAATGCTTTGACTCCATCCTAGTTAGGATACGTAGGCACGAGATACGACGTCTTGGCAAGCATACTTAGTGTATATACCCTAGGTCTTTACCTTAGCATTTTTCCCTTATCAAGCAAACATTAACTTAACATAAATACTAACAAGAGATTTCTATAGAGTATTACAGATGCTTAACTTAACATGAAATTAGGGTATAAAAATATGCTAACACCTTCCCTAGGTATAACCAACCCCTGAACCTTAGATTCTCTTAGCTGTGTTGTTACATAACGCACTTAGGGTTTTCTTGGATCTTTACCCTTTCCTTTGGATAAATCAAAGCTCAGTGGTGAACTTCATGATTTGTGATTCAAGTTAATTAATAGCTTGATATCCGATTCTCACTGCAACAAACACTTTCAGATCGATCATCCCGATTATATCTATGCCACATAGAGAAGGGTCACAGAGAAGTTAAGACGTTCAAGGGAGTTGGTGGCATATTGTTATACTCTAATTTTTACCCCTAATATCCCATCCTCTTTTTGCATTTTTTCATACAAACAAGATCACAAACTTGGTTGTCTCCTAACCCTCTCATCCTTGGGTTTGCTTTTGTAGATATAACCAAACACCTTTTTGTGTATATTTTTCCTTTATTTTTATATGTTTTATGTTTCATTAACTACTAATCAAAATGCCAAAAATATATCTTATATCCTTTTTTTTTCTTTGTAAGGTAGGGTGCTAGATCAAGAACACCAAGCATGATTCATCAGCTAGGGTTTTGCTCCCTCAAGGTTAAAGTGTGGTCAACCATTGATTTCCAAGGTCTATCTCATCAAACCATGGCTTATAATATCAAAGTACAAGGTTTCAAGCATCACCCAATCTCATTTTGTCAAAGATATCTCAATGTTTAATAGCTTGTCACTCAAGAAAAGTCAAAGGTTCATGTGTTTATCCACGCCTTCATCAACAAGTTACCTCAAGATCTAGTTAACTTAATCAAAGTAAATTCAAGGAAACTTTATTTTGAGTTCATATGATTATCCATGTGCTTTGAAATGCAAGGAAAGTCCAAGTTTACAAGTTGATTCAAGGAGTTTGACATAAAAAGTCAACATTAAAAGTCAAAGTTCCAAATACCACAACTCCTTCAATTTTCAATATTTTTGAATGCTTCTATTTGAATATGACTCTTCTCAACATCCTCTGCAACTTCTCATTATATGATAAAAGCCAATTTTTCTTGGAGGATCATCAAAAGTTTGGATACATTATAGGTCATTTGTGGACTTAGTGAAATTTTGCCTATTTTCAAATGACTTTTTCTCAACTTTCAAGAATCACAACTTCTTAAATTTTCAATATATGGATCTCATTATTTTTTCAAAATACTCTTTGTGATACTCTCTACAAGTTTGCTTCAAAGGTCAAAGTCAAATTGTGCTTGGAAGGTCATGGAATTCATTGATACATTATAGGTCATTTTTAGCCATTTAGACTTAGAATTTTTCAAGTTTGGTTTGCCAGATTTTTGTGTCAACTTCACATGGTCATAACTTTTTGCTCAGATGTCCAAATCAATAATTTCTTATCACATTGCACTCTTTGTCATGATATGAGCTAATTGCAAAAGGAATGAGCCATAAAGGTGGTGCGCACAAGATTTCATGATGATTTGAAGTTGGATACTTGGAACTGCATTTCCATTTTTTGTCAGAATTTTACATCAACCAAAAACTAATTATAAACAAAATTATCATGATTTATTCACATAAACATGATTAGTGAAGTTCCCATAAGCAAACAACCATATAGACATGCATGTGAATATTATATGATGAAGCATGTGTTGAACATAATCTTTGTCAGTATTGCTGATTCATGTAAGCATTTAATATATATTTATAATTAGATATCAATGATTAATAGTTTGTTATTATTCTAAGTTTTTTACATTCATTTAACCTATATGTATTTAACAAACAAACACCATTCACAAAAGAAAACTTATATGACGTTCGTTCATGTCGGACAATTTGTTTTCTTGAGTTTCATGAGTCTGCACACTGATTTATGGTCTGTTGGTTATTGCCTTGCTGGTTGAACCATTTGATATGTTTGAGTGATATTGTAAAAAATGAACATGTATAGTTTCTGAGTCACTCTGAATAAGTTTGAGTAGCCTACTTGATGTAAATACTTATAGTTTTTATAAATATGTATAGTTTTTGTTTTGGTACATAATGCATGTCATTTTTGTTTTGATGTAAATATGTATATAGTTTTTGTTTTTGCCTTGTAGACATTAAGTATATGGTACAAAATGCGTCATCTATATTTTGTTTTACTAAAACACAAGTTATAGCCAAAAACATGTAAAATAAAAAAAATTATATTTTAAAAACACAAGGGATTTCACAGTTAGCTCCACAACCGATGTGAAAAGCGACTCCCTATCCCTTTTATTAACAGTCCTAACCGAGGAGAAAAGTGAATGATTTCCCCTCAGTTATCACACCATTCTGATGGAAGAGTGAGATATTTCTCCTCAATTAACATCCCAACCGAGAAGAAAAATGGCGCACTTTTTAGTTTTTTGCCTCGACCAATGGCTCGAGGTGAAAAGTGGTGCACTTCCCATAACACCCTTCGTTACCTTATATTTAAGATAAAACCCTTTCTCAACTAAGGTAAAAGCCTTTTTTTTTTGTAATAGTGTTCAATGGATAGCATCACATAGAAAATCTATGCATGAAACGCATAAGTAATACCTAAAAAAATAAGTAGCTATCACAAAATATACCACTACATGCAACCATCCATGGGCTACCAAGATCAACAACATCAGTATTACACTAAATCCAATAGGCCTTAGGAGGGTGCCAATATATATATATATATATATATATATATATATATATATATATATATATATATATATATATATATATATATATATATATATATATATATATATATATATATATATATATATATATATATATATATATATATATATATATATATATATATATATAGATTAATGGAGATTTGGGAGGGAGAACCTTGACAAAAAAACATTTTTAGGATAATGAAATTCATGTGTATAATTTGAAGCATATGCTTTAGTGTTATTGTTATGTATACAAACTCTAGCACAAATATGATTCACATCTGTTTGGAACTGGATTATTTTATCATTAAATCAAACTTGATTCGAATGATACTAAATGGTGTCAATAATATTATTGATGTTTTCAAGCTCAACCTCTTTACATTATTGAGACCTACTTAAATTAAGAATGCTATCAATATCATAGGGGACTTGCATTTGCAAAATAGAATCAAATCAGTGCAACAACAATCTAGCAAACTCGAAATCAAGAAAAATATGATGAATAGTATTAGAGTTGATACCACATAAATCATAATTTTAAGGCATGTTAGGGACTCTTGCCATAATATTTTCATTATTAGGAAAAACATTCCCAAAAACTTCCAAAATAAAAGAGATTTTGAAGGAGGAATGTGTCGATTCCATATATGCTTAGCCCATAGAGTTTGATGTCCAAGAGGAGCAAAATGCAAATAAACATCCTTGAAGATTCGAGCATCAGATTTATAAGGAGTCCATAACAAATAATCATCATTGTCATACTCAGCGATATGAAACTTGTGTAGAAAGTTATTAAAATTAGATAAAGCTTAATTTATATTAAGAGATATACATGAATGTTTGTCATTAATGAAATGCATAACCTCGACATCCAGGCTAATATGAGGATTAGTTTGTAGAATGTTCCATGGAGGTTCATTGAGTTAGTATTCTATCCAAAAAATAATTTTGTCACCATTACACATTTTCCATTTAGAGTTACCCTAAATGATATATAAATGAGATATAATAGAAGAACAAATACAAGAGTTAATGTGATAATTATGTGACCATTTCCTCTTTTGGTACGAGCTCTCAACAAAATAGCTCAATGTTGATCAGAAGTGAGGTGTTTCCTAGTTAAATGTGTGAAGACAAGCTTTTTAAAAGATGATGTTTTGATGAAGACAAATCTATCCGAAGACGGAAAAGATCCCAAGGAAGAAATTGTTGAGCTATCCCTCCAATTTGGAGTGGCCCAAATGAATGTGGGTTAGTAGCCCATATGTGTGTAAGGCTTTATTATTATAAAACAAATAGAATTAGGTCAACCATTCATAAGGTGAGAAACAAAAAAATAAAAATTGAGATAAAAGAGTGAAATTCCTGCAACCCCAATCAACATAGAGCAGTCCCACAAGGTCAGAGTTTTCTCACAATCCAACCTTCAGATCTTCCTGATTTTTGGTGACAATATTCAACACTCATGGAGGCATATTTTGAATGGTAGAGATCGTATTTTGAGAATTCTAAGTCTATCTGACTAGTCCACTTCTGAGGTGCAGTTTTGTGTGGTTGTTTTGGTTGATTGTCTCTCTTGATTCTTGTTGTATTCCATGATTGATTGTAGATCTTGAGGATGTTGATATATGTATCTAACTAGTGTTAGAGAGAAACTTGATTGTACCCATTATTTTATTATAATGGATATTTAAGTGGCCTACGAGTCCCGTGGTTTTTTACTCCTAGTTAATATAGGTTTTTCCACACTAAAATTATGTTGTATTGTTTGGTGTATTTTGTTGATTGTCATTGCATTTGATATTTGAGAGAGATTGTGTTGTTGGATTATTCCGTTGTATTATGGATTTCCTCCTAACAAGTGGTATCTAGAGCCATGTTTTGATTTATGTAATGATGGAGACAAACACATCTAGGATGGTGAGTTTGAATGGTTCCAACTATAATGTTTGGAAAGGGAAGATGGAAGATTTGCTTTATGTTAAAGGATTTCACTTGCCCATTTTCTATAGTGAATTACCTGATGGAAAGAGTGATGAATAATGGACTTTTTTGCAAAGACAAGTTTGTGGTTACATTCATCAATGGGTGGATCATAATGTTTTGAATCATGTGAGCTCGTTGACTCATGCTTGCTCTCTTTGGACCAAACTTGAGGAGTTATATGCAAGAAAGAATATGAATAATAAGTTGTTCTTGTTCAAGCAATTAATCTCATTGAGGTATAGTGATGGTTCATAAATAACCGGTCACTTGAGCACTTTCCAAGGGATTTTAAATCAATTGTCGGTGATATATCTTATTTTTGATGATGAAATTCAAGGTTTGTGGCTTCTTGGTACTTTTCTTAATTTTAGGGAGACGTTTAAGACATCCTTGTCTAACTTTGATCCGAATGGTATCATCTTGATGGACTTGGCTAAAATTAGTGTATTAAATGAGGATTTGAGACGTAAGTCACAAGGTTCTTCTTCATATTCTGAGGTATTGGTTACTGAATCGAGGGTGAGAAATCAAAATAGAGGTTCAAGTAATCGTGTGATATCACGTGATAAATCACAAGAAGGCTCCAATAGTTTCTCTAATATTGAGTGTCATAATTGCAGGGAAAAGGGACACATAAAAAGTATTGCCGGAAGTTGAAAATGGAAAACAAGAAGAAGAACTACAACAACGACAAAAAGGAAGGTAACAATAATGAAGATGTTGATATTGTTGATGATTTTTTTGTTGTTTGTGATATTTGTATAGAGAATGCCAAACTATCATGTTATGAAATGTATTGGGTGGTTGGTAATGGTACTTCTACTCATGCAACCTCGAGACGTGATCTTTTTTTGACTTATGAGACCAGTGAATTTTGGGTTGTTTGGATGGGAAATAATGGGCAAGCTAATGTCATAGAAATATTAGATATTTTTGTCGAAACTAGAAATGGGACTACTCTAGTTCTCAAAGGCGTGAAGCACATTTCAGAACTTCGATTTAATCTTTTATCCATTGGAAAGTTAGATAATAAAGGATATGATAATTCTTTTTTCGGCCAATGAATGAAAGTTAAAGAAAATCTCAATGGTGGTTGCTAAAAGAAAAAATAATTCAAACTTGTATATCGTTCAACAGGTTTTCAAAATGCTACATCAAAACTTGTGACCATGATAACTCATCCGAATTATGGCATAAGAGTTTGGGTCATATGAGTGAAAAAGGTTTGAGAATTTTGGCAAAGAAGAATGTGTTTTATGGTGTTTCCGATGCAAAGTTGAGAAACTGTTTGCATTGGTGAGTAAGCAAAGGCAAGTTTCCTTTATCTCATCTGAACCAATGAGGAAATCAGAAGTGTCAGATTTAGTACATCCCGATATGTGTGGTCCAATAAAGACACAATCTCTTGGTGGTGATTACTTAGTGACTTTCATTGATGATTATTTTTGGAAAACATGAGATTTTACCTGGAAGACAAAAGATCAAGTGTTAGATACCTTCAAGTAGTTTCAAGCGCCAGTTGAAAGAGAAACATGGAAAAATCTCAAGTGTATCCGAACCGATAACGGGGGAGAGTATGTTCGCCCTTTCGACAAGTATTGTCAAGATCAAGATATATGTCATTAAATGTCTCCTCCAAAGACACCATAATTGAATGGTTTAGCCAAAATAATGAATAGAACTTTGGTGGAAATGGTGAGATGTTTACTTTCTCAATCAAAGTTGCCGAGATACTTTTGGGGAGAAGCATTGAGCATGGTTGTACATCTTTTAAACCTCACTCCATGTGTTTAGTTTAAGTTTAATGTTTCAAATCATATTTGGAGTGGCAAAGATGTTTCCTACGACCATCTTTGGGTGTTTGGGTGCATGACTTATATGCATATTTTAAAGAATGAGAGATTGAAATTGGATGAGAAGTCAAATAAATGTGTGTTTGTTAGGTATGGTTTTGATGAGTTTGGGTATCAATTCTTTGATCGAGTTCAACGGAAGCTTATTCATAGTCGTGATGTCGTATTCATAGAGGATTATACCATTAAGGACATAGACAAAATTGAGAATAAAGATCCAATTTTTGAAGATGAAGAAATGGTTGATACAGACTCAACTACTATTACTCCTACCCCTATCACTTTCGAAGATGCTCCAATTTAAAATCAAGGTATGTATTTAAATAATGGTAATGATTTAAATCCTAATGATATTGTTGATGTAGGTGCAACAGAAGACGTTATTGAAAATGAGGTTGATCAAGAGGTTGAAAGTGTTGAGAAACCGGTTGCTTCTAATGAGTTGAGGCAGCCTACTCGTGATAAAAAGGCTTTTGTTAGATACTCTTTGAATGAGTATGTTTTTCTTACCAATGGTGGAGAATCCAAAATCTTTGAAGAAGTTTTGGAGGATGAGAACAAAAAGCAGTGGATGGATTCCATGGAGGGTGAAATGCAATCACTTCGTGAGAATAATACCTTTGAGTTAGTTACATTTCCAAAGGTTAAGAAAGCATTGAAGAATAGATGAGTTTATCGAATTAAGAAAGATAAATGTACTTCTCAAAGAAGATACAAATCTCGCTTGGTGGTAAAAGGTTTTAAACTACAAAAAACTATTAACTTGGTGAGATTTTTTCTCTGATTATGAAGATGCACTATATTTGAGTGGTTCTTGGGTTAGCCACTAGTCTTGATTTGGAACTAGAGCAAATGGACGTGAAGACGACTTTTCTTCACGGGGATCTACATGAAGAAATTTACACAGAGCATTAAAAATTGGTAAAGAGTCTTTATGGTTTGAAACAAACACCTCGCCAATGGTATCAAAAGTTCAACTCGGTGATAATTGAACATCGGTAAAAAATGATCAAGGGCGACCATTGTGTGTTTTCCAGAATTTCTCTGAAGGTGATTTCATTATTCTCTTGCTTTATGTGGATGATATGCTAATTGTTGGAAATGATATTTCAAGAATTACAGAGTTGAAGAAAATTTTAAGTGAACCTTTTATTATGAAGGATTTAGGAGAGGCTCAAAAAATTCTTGGTATTGAAATTGTTCGAGATCGAAATGAGAAGAAGTTGTACTTGTCACAAGAAATGTATGTGGAGAAATTCCTTCAGAGTTTTAGTATGGATAGGGCTAAAGTGGTGAATATTCCATTTGCTTCTCATTTCAAGCTTAGTCATAAATTATGTCCATCTACGAATAAAGAAAAGTTGAGCATGAAAAAAGTTATGTACTTGTCGGCCGTTGGTAGTTTGATGTATGATATGGTTTGTACAAGACCCGATATTACTCCTGCCGTGGGAATGGTGAGTCATTTTCTCTCAAATTCGAGAAATAATCATTGGGAGGCCTTGAAGTGGGTAATGAGATATTTGTGTGGCTCGTCGAATTTGAAGCTAATATTTGGATGCAAGAAGCCTATGTTGGTTGGTTATATGAATTTGGATCTAGCCGGAAGCTTAGATGCTCGAAAATCTACTTTGGGGTATATAGTGACTTTTGACGGGGGAGTCGTGGCTTGGCAATCAAAGTTGCAAAAGTGTGTTGCACTCTCTACTACTGAAGACGAGTTTATAGTCACCGTGGAAGAGTCAAAAGAGTTGTTATGGTTGAGGAAATTTGAAATGGAACTTGGTGTGAAACAAGGAAAGTATGCTTTGTTTTGTAATAATCAAAGTGTCATTCACTTATCGAAGAATTCCTCGTCTCACTCGAGGTCAAAACATATTGATGTTTGTTATCATTGGATTTGTGGTGCATTAGATTCCAAGTTGATGAAGCTTGAGAAGATTCACACCGATGATAATGGTTCATATATATTAACGAAGAAGTCGCCTAGGGGAAAGTTTGAGTTTTGTCACACGTTAGCCAAATTAGTGTTGCCCTCCAACTAGTCGGCCGGGGGAGTTTGTTGGGCTATCCCTCCTATTTGGAGTGGCCCAAATGAATGTGGGTTAGTAGCCCATATGTGTGTAAGCATTTTATATTATAAAACAAAGAGAATTAGGTAAACCATTCATAAGGTGAGAAACAACAAAAGAAAAGTTGAGAGAAGAATGAAATTCCCGCAACCCTAATTCAACACAAAGCAGTCCCACGAGATTGGAGTTTTCTCACAATTCAACCGTCGGATTTCCCTGATTTTTAGTGACACCATTCATCACTCATAGAGGTACATATTGAACGATGGAGATCATATTTTGAGCATTTTATGTTTGCCTCACGATTACACTTCCGAGGTGCAATTTTTGTGTGGTTGTTTTATGGTTGTATTCTAAGATTGATTGTAGATCTTGATGATATTGACTTATGTCTCTAACTAGTGTTAGAGAGAACCTTGATTGTACCAATTGTTTGATTATATTGGAGATTTAAGTGACCTATGAGTCCCGTGTTTTTTTGCTCATAGTTAACAGAGGTTTTTCCACGCTAAAATTATGTTATGTTGTTTGGGGATGTTTTGTTGATTGTCATTGCATTAGATATTTAGGAGAGATTGTGTTGTTGAATTATTCCATTGCGTTGTGGATTTTCTCCCAACAGGAATGATCATGGTTATATAAAAGATTTTAATGGAATTGGATCATATACTAACATACAATAAGCAATTCAATTAGGTATAAGCCTTAGGTGCTCAAGAAATTGTTCTTAACATCGATGCATACATTCTTTCAAGTTTTATCTTTTAACAGATAAAAATTTCTATTTCTTAAGGGAGTCAATCAATTGATCCTACCTCTCAATCGATTGATGTGTTCCATGTAAAACAAAAAAAAATAAAAAATAAAAAATATAAATCGATTAACTCATTGCTACAATCGATTAAGGGGTCTATTTTTTTTAGCCAATTCAATCCATTAACTTTCTCCCTCAATCGATTGAAGCATATATACAATCAACTGACATCTGTAACATCTTGAAAAATTCTTAAATATTGCATTCCTCTTCAAATGCACATGTTCTTCATACCTTTTCCAAACAATTGCAAATTGATCATGAATTTTTTTTCTATTTATTCTTATTCATCCTAGAGGCATCTTGTGATGTATATATAGCATAATTTTTCTAATTTCAAATTACCTCTTTCATCAAATATTTTCAAACAATTCATCTGTACATTTAAAAAAACTCTTTAAAACTTTACTGAATAGTGTTCATTCATCATATAAAAGTTTCTTAAGCACTTAGAATTTATAATTTTGAATTGTTTATATTGAAAGAGAAAATTAAGTTAGAATTTTGTGAATAATCAAAATTCATCTGTACTCAATTATCTGTATCAATGTATTGTAAATTGTTTGCCAAGTTTGTAAAAACAAGAAAAGTTAGGCGAAAGTAGGGTTTTGTCTCGGTGTGTTGTAAAATTAGAAAGTGACGTGCTATGCTTTCTTGATTGTGTTAGAGAATTGAAGAGAGTCTTTGTGTGAAGCTGTAACAATTTCTAACATAATGAAATGGGAGTGTGGATGGACTTGACTACCCTTGTTTGAAAATGAAAACCAGGATATATCTTATGTCAATTTTTTTACAACACTTTTAATTTTCTATTCTTTCTTGCATAAGTTCATCATAATCATACCAAAAATTAAAATGAATCATATCATCCGCAAAATAATGAGAAAAAATCTTGAAACCCAATTCACCCCTTTTATATTGCACTTCATACTTACAAAACGAAGGACGACAACTTTATTAATATTTTTAATAAATCTTAGACATAGTCTTCATACACCTCTAAACTTACGAATTTTATGTCAAGCTAGAGTAATCAAATTTCTCTTCTCAAAATCTTTTTGACCAGAAAAAATTTCTCACCATTTGTCCACCATCAAATAATAAACAAGCAGAACATTAATATATGTGAAAACTATACATCAGCATACCTGCCATGGAAGGTAAAGAGATATTCCAAACAGAAAGTTGTGTATAGTTTAATGATTATTTTCAATGTAATTTTGATAAATTGATTTAAATTAATTTTTTATTTTAAAATTATTCAAACATAAATTATTTTCTATGAAATTTATTTTTTTACATAAAACTATTTTTTAAAAATAATTAGTTAATTTAAAATTAATTTTGTTCTCGCAGAAAAGAAATTCATTTTACATTTTTTAAAACTTGTTTCCACATTTGGCCTCAATTAGCCCACCTCAACAAGAATATATGGTAATGGTATGTGCCATTTGAGGCTATGCATCTTATTATTTTAGACTAAGGAATGTGTATCTTAGAACCTTTTAGATTTTACTTTTTTGATATTTAATTATTGGTTGGGGTTGGGTACACGACTTTGATTACCAATATAATGTTCTTTTATGGGTATATAATTGTGAAGAATTGTTCTTTGACTGGTTCCGAAAGTGAGAGTTGAAAAAGTATATTTTCTTATGGGATTATATTCTATTATTTAAAAACAAAAAACAGAGTTAGCCTTTAAATATAAACTGAATTATTCAACGAATTTAAAGACAAAATGAATGAAATATTGGAATGGAATGACAAGTATTACAACATACATATTGGAATTAGATGGGTCACCCAATGTGGTGCCAAATCAAATTATTGAAGTCACTTTATCCTTCATGACATTATGGTTATATATATATAATCAATCTCTTTAAAAGTGAAATATTTTTCTCGAAGTTTTTAATTTAAATATAGAGTCAATAAAGTTAATTACATGACACAATAATATTAATAGAAACATTAAATAGCAAGAAAATCAAATTTTTAGCGTGAAAATTTTTCTTTAAAATGAGAGAATAAGAATCATGAGATCTAGTCAATTAAAAAAATATTTTATTATATAGATATCAAGTATACGAAAATCTTCTAAATAATGATAGGAAATAACCATCACCACCGATAAAGAATAAAAGGTAAAAAAAACACATTTCAAACAACACCTTATCAAAATATGAGTATAGTAAAACAACTCTAAAAAAGTAAAACTACTCAACACATATATAAATAAAACTAACTAAGTGATAAGAAAAACATGCTGAATTTGTAGTTAAACTTGATAAAATTTGCTACACATTCATCCATCACTCAGAGCCAATTTTTTCTTCTTCTCTCACAATAGTCGTAGTATTTTCTCCTCTTCTCTATTACTGGCTTTTTAAAACCCTATTTTATTGTTTTTTGTTGTTGTGTTGTTTTAGGAATTAAATAAAATCTCTTTTAACCACTTGTCAATTGGGTTTGACCCAATTAAAACAATACAAATTAAACATGTTGGACATGTGACTCTAATGAAAGGGTAAACTGGTTTAATGTAAACCGGTAAGTCGGGGGTTAGTTCATTGATGATTTATTTTTTGGCTCTCTTAAAAGGTGAGTCTTTATCAATAAATTTGTCAAGTGTTTCTCCCCTCATAATAGTTTCGCTCGAAACTTTATCCTTTGTAGGTTTGATTTTTGGTTCCTCGTTTTTTTCACTGCTTTGTTTCATAAATCTTTTATGCTCGTTCATCCCGGGGACGAAGGGAACTGTGCGATTTCTCAATTCTATCGCGTCAGAATTTTCTCTTTCCTTTTCTAGTGATGTGATTGTTGAGATATGCTTGACATTTGCCCTTTCAGTCTCTTAATTGACTCCCTGTGCTTTTCATTCAACAATTCATTTTGTGTTACCAACATAAATTGATACGTGAGGATATTAGACGAATGATTGGTTTGCGTTTAATTGGTTAGAAGAATGCATGTGTTATTAATTGATGAGATTCAATCCCAACAAGGCTCCGTTTATATTAAAGTCTTTACTTTATATTTCTCGTCTTTATATTTTATGCCTTTATTTATGTTACAATTGATCTTTCAACAAATTTTCACAACGAGCTCAGAAATATAGAGACTGTTGAACGAAATTCTTTCCCTCGCACCGATCCCTGTGTAGACGATATAAATCTCGGAGGGAATTCTTCCAAAACTAAATTTTTGCTTCATGTCGCTTTACTACAGTTCGAGCAAACTCCAATTATTCATGCAATGACAAATTAAACATATGTTCAAACAGGTTCAAAATAAGTTCATCAAACAAAACCTAACTTAGAGATGTTTAACTACTCATAACAATATAATCAAATACTAAGCAATAAGATGAATATTGCATCTGAAAATACTTGAAGAACTGGTCTCCAATGACCTTCAATGCTCTCAAAGTCTCCCTCTTGGTGATCTTTACCGTCACTTTTAGTCAAAATTCACAGAACCCCTGTAAAGATGCCAAAAACTCTCTTTAATAGCTGTCAATTCAACCCAAAAGGCGTCATAATAGTCCCAAAAAAGGACCTATCATGTGTGTGATAACTTTCATCACGCACGCGATGCTGAAAAAACTTTCCTATCACGCGCGTGATGCTGCACATAATTATTCCAGTAGCTACACTTTTTTTTTGTTTTTTTTTTCATCCGGTTTTCACTAAGTCATTATTTGTTCACACTTGGTTATTTTTGCATCTTTCTTTGGTATTTATTCTTCATTTTTGCTCCTCTTTGACTTATTTTGATTTGTTTCTTCGACCGAAAACATGCAATGACAGAGTGTCATCACTTCCTTAATCACACCACTATCATCAAATTTAATCCTTTCCAATGTGTGAGTACCTCATCAATACTTATGGTCGATCGAGTTTCATATTATTTGAAATTAAACAAGCACACAAAAGGCCATATGTTCTTCTAACTGTACAACCACACTTTGAGGTATTTGAGCATGTTTTCTCTATTCACACAACTCTGTGATAAATGAAGTTCAATCTCGCTCGAGATATATTGCCAACCAACTGTGAATACAAATTACTCTTTTTGAATTTATGCTTTAATATTGTGCGCATGTACTTATTAGGATAGACACCTTGGAAATACTATAACTATTTTGAGTTTGAATCATTTGTTTAACTGATTCCCAACCCTTACACAAATTTCCTTTACTATATCCCTACCTTTTCTTCAATGTAGCATGAGCATATTAAACTATAATAGTTGTAGTATTTCCAAGGTGTCTAATCCAATAAGTCCATGCATAAACAATATTTGTCTTCACTTGGTATAATCCATTTCTTTCAACATATTGCAAAAAATCCAAATATTTAACGCAAACCTGATGGTGCGGTAAAGCGGCAAGCAACAAAAGTTTTTGAAAGTATTTATCAGGAAATTATCGTGTCCACAAAGATTAGTGTTATTGAACTACCGTTCGACAATTTAAATATTATTGAGTTTGAGTTTAAATGGTTTGGAATAAAAGTGCAAAAGGAAAAAACATAAAACAAGAAAATAAATACATTCCTAAGACATGAGAAAACTCGTCAGAAGTTGTATTTCGTTCTACCTATCATGTACTAAAAAATATACGGATCACATAATCACTCGCCAATATCATCATGTATCGCTCACAACAGAGGTTATATCTAATGCAAAGTCGAGAGATCAACCGTATCGTCTCACGTTGATGTCTCACGTAATTCAACAACACGGAGCATTAAGAACTGATACCCACATGAATATTAGACCTAAATCTATGTCTAGAGTTTAGAATCTAACAAGTGTTCATCTTAGATCGAGTTCGAACCGTATATGTCTATAGAAATCCAAACCCATTAAGTAAAAAATCAAAGATAATCATCGATAAAGAGTTGTAAAAGAGATTTTATACAAAGATCCAAAAATATACATACAATCAAGATAAAATTACATACAAAACCCCAAAAAATAGAGGGTACAAAGAGAAGAGAGAAGAAGAATACATATCTCACGGTTTGTCAACTCCGATTGAAGTGGATTCGACTCCAGATCATCAAGATGCACACTCCATGTGTTGTTTCTAAGTTAAATCTACTCAAGAATGAAGGTTTGATGAGTTGAGAACAAATACCCTAAAACATAACCTAAAAAAATGTGTTTTTATCCCTTTTAATGTGTTTATGCCCAGGAAAATTTTCCCGGCAAAGCCCCAGTTCGTTCGGCGAATTAAGACGGGTTTTTCAGCAGCTTCTGGAATTTATGGCTCGCCTCAGCTTCGCCCGACAAGCTTGGGGCGAGAGCTGACAGTACAGTAAAATCCTGCACTTGTTTTATTCATAACGTTTGAACCGTAACTTCGTTTGAGGCCCGGTCAGAAGCGTCGGAAAGCTTATCCAATGCTCTATATGAATATGAAAAAATATCCTTGCTTGAATACCTACAAAAATGAGAGAAAAACTATTAAAATCAATCATATTTACACGATAACGCGATATATACACTATAATATAAACTATACAACATATGCACAAAAGTTGAGGTTTATTGGTTGAATTAAGTCAGTAAGTGCCAATTATTCACACTCAACATCACTCAAATTTAGCACTTATCAAACTCTCCCAAAATTGAACTTGTTTGTCCCTAAACAAGAATTAATCAACTTAAAGAAACAAAAGCGACATCCAAGCAACTACGCAACAACAAGTTTTAACAAACAAAAACAAATGCAATGGTTCAAACGAAAATGGTACCTACAAGGCAACATACATACCATTAAACTACAATGACAACATAACCACACAAAAAACACAACGTACAAAAATCATGCCAAACATTCCAAAATAACACGAGTTCAATCATGAATCACACCTAACAAAAATTCATCGGTGGATGAAAAACACATAAAATGAGGAATTTGACACTCACACAACAATCTTGCAATCAAAATACTAAATTATGCATTCGTCCAAAAATTCACATTGAACATAAAAGGCAAGAATCACAAGGGTTTTTCAAGGTTGTAATGTCGTTTGGTTAACAAACAAGGGGTAATTTCTAAAGCTAATTGAAACAAAAACTTGCCTAAACCTAAGGGAGTGATCAACTCACAAATGTTCAAACAAAAAATTTCAATCAAACATCTACTTTCATCCCAAGTGTTACACCAAACACATCTTACTTATTAGCACAATATTTGATACTCTTTTTATTTTTCTTTTTCAAAACTTTTCTCTTTTTTTTTTCTTTCTTTTTCTCATTTTTCTTTTTTTTTTTCTTTTTTTTCCCACAACCGCATAGCAACCAACAACATAAGTGAGCAAACATTACTCTCCCCAACTTGAATTCAACCAATATCAATGTGTGAATAATCTATGCTTTCTAAGGCAAGGTAAAAATTCAAACAACAACACAAGGTTGAGGGTTCAAGAAAACAAGGATCAAAATCCATTCAAAAAGTGAACTAAATACTCATAGACAAGGATCAAGTTCAAATGTAACATAGATATTGACGAAAAGGCTCAAAGGGGTTTAACAAATGCTCACACACTCGTAGGGTGAATTGACTATTTGACCAAGTGGTTGTGCTAAAAATGAAACAAGTGCCTTGATCATTTTCATGCTTTCATTTAATTATTACAAGTAAAAGATTAAACATAATAAAATCTAGTTAAAACAAGAATGTTGGTACTCCGCGCATATATGAACAATGGAAAACTTCCTCACACTTGAGATAGGAACTAAAGTGATTCAATTCATGAACAAGTAGTACAAAAGAATGAATGGCATGGAATTTGTAAAAAGCCTAAGTTTCATGTACATGTTATAGTCTAGAAAGCGATAAAAACATATCTTAGAAATGTATCAAACATTAAAAAACTTCATTACCATGCATTCACAAGTTGAAACGATCAAACTTGGAGAAATCACCTCAAATTTCCTCAAGCTACTCAAAACAAGCTCTTGGACAAACACAAAAATTAACACATTAAAACAACTACTATGAACATACTAAAAGACCGGGTGAAATTGAATTAAACAAGTTAAAAAGTGAAGATTTGAGAATTTTAAGAATTGGTCCAATTTCAACTTGTTTAACCAATTCACCACACTACCTATATTAATACACTAAAAACAGTAAAGAAACTAAAAACAATACAACATGCTTGTTTTACGTTGTAAGTTTGACGCCTATTATTTATAAACCAACACGTTTCTTCGGAAGAGCCAAATGCTTTCACTCCCGCCTTTGCTCTCATCTCTTCGAGCTCTAACCAGAACTGCACATCTAACCACACTTTTGGCAAACGTGAAGAGAAACAAATATACACACTATATTCACAAGTATGCAAAACATGTAAAATTCACAAATATGGTAAACATATACAAGTATCAATATAAACAAGTGAAAATAAACAATATATATGATATCTACAAAAACTCAAAAACAAAGAAACTATCGCAATGTGATCCAATAATCCCCGGCAACGGCGCCATTTTGCTGGTGCGGTAAAGCGGCAAGCAACAAAAGTTTTTGGAAGTATTTATCCGGGAAATTATCGTGTCCTAATAGATTAGTGTTATTGAAGTGTCGTTCAACAATTTAAATGTTATTGAGTTTGAGTTTAAATGGTTTGGAATAAAATTGCAAAAGCAAAAACATAAAACAAGAAAATAAGTACATTCTTAAGACTTGAGAAAACTCGTCAGGAGTTGTATTTCATTCTACCCATCTTGTACTAAAAAATATATGGATCGAATGCACGCAACCTAAATCACTCGTCAATATCATCATGTGTCACTCACAAGAGAGGTTATTTCTAATGCAAAGTCGAGAGATTAACTGTATCGTCTCATCAGTGATGTCTCACGCAAATCA
The DNA here is from genome assembly GCA_963859935.3 of Lathyrus sativus. Classification (NCBI taxonomy): domain Eukaryota; kingdom Viridiplantae; phylum Streptophyta; class Magnoliopsida; order Fabales; family Fabaceae; genus Lathyrus; species Lathyrus sativus. Next base: position 717,239,782 of record OZ012741.1, read on the forward strand.
ATAACATGGAGCATTAAGAACTGATACCCACGTGAATATTAGACCTAAATCTATGTCTAAAGCTTAGAATCTAACATGTGTTAATTTTAGATCGAGTTCGAACCGTATATGTCTATAACAATCCAAACCTATTAAGTAAAAAATCAAAGATAATCATCGATAAAGAGTTGTAAAAGAGATTTTATATAAAGATCCATAAATATACATACAACCAAGATAAACTTGCATACAAAACCCCAACAAATAGAGGGTACAAAGAGAAGAGAGAAGAAGAACACAAATCTCACGGTTTGTCAACTCTAATTGAATTGGATTCGACTCCGAATCGTCAAGATGCACACTCAATGTGTTGTTTCTAAGCTAAACCTACTCAATAATGAAGGTTTGATGAGTTGAGAACAAATACCCCAAAACATAACCTAAAAAAATGTGTTTTTAGCCCTTTTAATGTGTTTATGCCCAGGCAAAATCGCCCGGGGAAACCCTGGTTCGCCTGGTGAATTAAGACGGTTTATTCTGCAGCTTCTGGAATTTCTTGCTCGCCTCAGCTTCACCCGACGAGTTTGGGGAGAGAGTTGACAGTACAGCAAAATCCTGCACTTGTTTTATTCATAACTTTTGAACCGTAACTCCGTTTGAGGTCCGGTCGGAAGCGTTGAAAAGCTTATTCAATGCTCTATATGAATATGAAAAAACATAATTGCTTGAATACCTAAAAAAAATGAGAGAAAAACTATTTAACTCAATCATATTTACATGGTAACGTGATATATACACTATAATATAAACTATACAACATATACACAAAAGTGAGGTTTATTGGTTGAATTAAACTAATAAGTGCCAATTATTGACACTCAATATCACTCCAATTTAGCACTTATCAAAACCCTTCTGAACTATATGAACAATTCTATATATAACTCCTTTATAGAAGAATTTATTATAACATTCTAGGCATCCATTATACTTTCCAAAATCTGAATTATATGCCAATTATTGAGTGTTTTTCAGCCTTCACCCTTGATTTTCTTGGTTCCTACCGCATGCTTATGTCTACCTCTCATAATTTTTGTTATATGATACATAAAGAGTAAAACATGTGATGTATGAAACACCTTTGCAACTGAATTCATCATTGTGGTACCACGATCAGTGACAATCACCCATGGCATGTTTTCTGGGTCTTTCAATAGATTTTGACACACTGTAGAAGTAACACCATCAATTTCCAGAAGAGGAAGCCTATACTTGTTGACTTTATATGTATCAATTATCAACATGTTGGGAAACATATTAAACAACTTAATGGAATCAAGATGAGACCAAAATATATCTCGAACAATTTTTCCATCTTTACACACTTTATATGTAGATACATAATTACCATCATCCAACAATATCAATAATTGTTATATTTTAGATCTTTGACATCTTATCACCTTGTTGTTTAAAGTACGAACATTGTATACTGGCCTAATATTTGAGACACCTCTAGGTCCTTTCATTTTCAAAGTAGATAATATGTTTTTGGGCTGAACCATGTCCAATGTCATGTCAAAAACAAGTTTCTTCTCTTCAGCATTTAGATGACATGCAATCAGATCACCATCTATTTTTTGACCTATACCATGATTATGTACACCACAAATCACATTAAATGTCCATGTATTATTCTTCTTGTGGTACCCATGCAACTTAAAAGGACATCCCCTTTTCCTTGTTCTAGTATTATTGTGTTTCAACTTCAGGGTAGGTTTTTTATACTTTCCACTTGTTACACATCTCACCCTAATAAATACTTCTCTTCTATCAGAACCAAAATCCGACCTCCTAATAAGAATGCCAAACCCTAAATTGACAACCTCTGTACCGACCCATTCAAACATATGTTCAGGTAAAGTGCACTCATGTTTATTCATAAATTTATTTCGAACATCAACATGGATAACAAGTTGTTGCGGTAATTCCAAATCACCATCCTTATATGCATTAGCTTTAATTACAACATCTTAGTATTTGATTACTTGATGGAGGTTTTTTTATCACAACATCAGGGTACACCACAACTACAACCAATGAAAAAATTAGACAATTTCAATCAACATTGAACGAATCTGGATTCTAATTTTTGGACAAATCCTTATATAATCTTGATTTAAATATTTGGATTATACATTCATGGTACAAATAGAAAAAAGCATACTATCTATATAATGCGCGCGTGTGCGTGTGCGCGTATGCATGTGCGTGTGCATGTGCGTGTACACATGCGCATGTGTGTGTGTGTTGACTTATTTGATATTATATAGTAGCATAAGTTTTATGATTTTATTTGTTTGGAAAAACTTATGAAAACATTTTATAATATTGTTCTTAACATTTTTTTTCCAACTCATTTTCATAAATTCTTCAAAATAATTAAACGTTACTTTTATATTAAAAATATAAAGTACAAAATACAATATAATAATAATAAATTTATTTATAATTATTAAAATAAGTCGATCTGATATTTTTAAAAGGCTTCTTGTATGATTTCTAACCTAATTTATTTAATTAAATAGACTTATGAAAAAATCTACATCTTTTCTATTTAATAAAGGGAATTTTTTAATGCGCCCTATATATCACGTAGGCACCACGTGAAAAATACTACAACGGCTCCAAATTTCAGAGATGCATCTCCGGACGCACCTTGAGTTCATAAATTCTGATTTAACGTTAAAATATTCCTGAGATGCATATTCAAATGTATTAAAGAGATGCATCTCCGAAAGGTATTAGAGCTTAAATCGCGCCAGAACCCTTCTCTTTCATCATTTATAAAATAACTCAAAACTTTTTCAAACTCTCTCAAAATATTTTCCATCAACCAAGTCTAAAATCAAATAACCAAACTCAAAGGATCTTCAATCAACATCAAGGACATTAGAGACATCATCCAAAACTGAAGTAAAGTCTAAATTTGTAAGTTTTTGATGTTTTGATAATTATTGTGCAAAATATCTAGTTCTAAGATCTAAATTCACAACCAAATCCAAATCTATTTAAAATATCTGGATACAGTTAAATGATTATTAACCAGTTTAATTATTAATGGTTGGTTATCCAATCATATTTTATTTTTGGATCCGGTTATAATTTGGTTATTATCCAAAATCCAAATGTTTCAATTCAATTAAATTTTTTTTATTTTCGAATAAAAGTTTAAATTTTTTAAGAAAAAAATTATTCTTTTTTGAAAAAACAAATTTATGAAGATGGTGGAAGCATTAATAATCATCCTGACATTCACACAATTGTTGTATTTGTTGTTGATCCATGCAGGATTGTATGACAGCAGATATGGTCCAGGTTATTGTGATACTAACTATGGTGTTGGAGGAGGAACTACTGGTGATCCTATGCATAAAGGTGTTCCTACGACTCGTGTTTAAAAAATCAACATAATAATCTATAGCTACAATTTATTTCTTGTTAAAATTTTAATAATGTTGTTTCCTATGTTCCTGTTGTTTATGTTTTGGGTTTATTTAGGATGGATCAGTTATTTGTTGTATGAAGGAGTGACAGTTTGTAGCATTGCATTCTGTATACCAATGGATGCAATTTCAATTTATTAATTAGTAAGAGTATGTATTTGGTTCTTTTTATTCCCTGTTTTTATGGTTCAAAAATATAATCCGTAAATGAGATATTCAATGAGATAAAGTGAAATAAATAAAAATGCCAATTAACGCCGAAAAATAAGCAAAAATTTCTTCAAACTAAAATAAATCTAGAATTTAGAATTTATGTGAGGAGCAAACTAACAATCAGTAAAAGATAAGTCAGAGTAAATTAATTTAAGAGTTCAGGAATTTATGTGAGGAGCAAACTAATAATCAGTAAAAGATTGTTAAAAACTAATTAAGTTTTTTGAAAAAAAAAATTAATAACCAATTTAAAACTGGTTATATAATCATAACCAAATTTATAACCAGTTTTGATTGAAATATGGTTATGGTTATGAATCCAAATCATTTAACTGGTTTAAAAATGGTTATGATTTGCTTTCTAAAAATAACCAACCATGCACTCCCCTAGATTTAGGTAGAAATGAGTAGGAATTGCAAGAATAATAATTTTTACATACTGCAAATAAATATTTGTTTGTTGAAAATCACGATCAAACCAATTTTTTTAGGTTTGCATGTCTGTATTGGCGCCTTTGAAGGACCTGAAGAATTGCATAAAATTTCGAAGATGCATATTCGAAAATTTTCAACGTTTAATGTCCTAGTAATCGGAGATGCCTCTCCAGAAAATCTAAGTCTGTTTTTTTTTCTTGCTTGTAGTGTTGCTTGTACTAATTATCTAGGTTAATTAAAGACATTATGGCTGATGGACATGATATATCGAGGCACGAGAGGATTGCACATCATGCATCAGTGTGGCGGGAGAAAATTCAGGGTTCAGAGGCTCATGTTCACTCTGGCCATGCAAAGCCATCTACTTCTAAGACTCGTGCTTCTCCTCATGCTTCTGCATCTTTTTCTTTTCGTAAGAGGCAAGTTTCACCTACCGACACACCACTCCATTCATCCTTCTGCAAGCGTCAGAGGTACCCGAGTCACCAGTGATACCAAAGGCACCAGTTCCACCTCCGATAAACGATGCTTCAGAGCTACTGCCACCTCCCGTTATTGATGCTGCTGAGTTAGCACTACCTCCGAATGGCGAGGCTACTGAGAATGATGAGCCAGAGCCACCTCAGGCATTTGGAGGAGGCCTTATAGAGTTGTCACTATTGCCTCTGTACCCAGACCATATTTCCAGACATATCTTGGACGAAGAGGTAAAATTAGTTGTATTCGTTCTTTTTTATTTATGCTTATTAATATATTACAAGTTTCTCACATTGATTTATTTTTTTGCAGGACTGTGATCCACTGAAAATTATTAACCACAAGTGAAAGATTATTGACTTACCTCAACCAAATGAGGAGTGGTTTCAGGCAGTTTAATCCCTATCAAGGATGAAGGACATGTGCATGACCAATTATATTACGGTTAACCACATGATGCTTAATGTATTTAAGGAAATATGGCACATCAAGACCTCATCATTTCATCTCCTGCTTGGTGAGATGTCTATCACACTCGACGATGTGTCGTGTTTGTTGCATCTTCCGACCAGGGTGAAACTTCTAGATCATGGGCGAATTAGAAAAGACGAGGCACTAGAGTTGTTGGTAGACTATATGAGAGTTGACCCAGAGGCTGCAATGACAGAGATGGAGAAAACCAGAGGAGCTCATGCTAGGTTTGAATTCCTGAAAAATGTATATACATATGAGCTTCACATAGGAGAACATGCTAGAGGTGATGAGGAGCAAGTGGGGCTCCATAAAGCATATGCTATGAGAGCTTACCTGCTATATTTGGTTGGAACTGTGAGTTTTATGAACAAGAGTGCTACTTATCCAGATGTCGTCTACCTACGATACTTCGAGGACTTTGAGCAGATCCATGAGTACAACTGAGGGTCGTTTCTTTGTTCTACTTATACTCGAAGTTATTAAAGGGTTGTAGGTGGAAAACAAAGTAAGTCACGGGCATCATCACATTACCGAGGGTAATGTTTATTGGTCTTTTAATGTTTCGGCGTCATTTTCATTTAATCTTTATAACGCCATTACTTATGATTTGTGTGTTCCAACACTTTTCAAGCTTGGACCCTCCAGCACTTCCCGCGCATCTTCGGTTGGGCGGGTGTACCGAATTACACTGAGGATATGTCGCGTGCTTCTGCATTTTCCCCGCTCAAAGGGAACCAGACGATAGATCCGTTTAGAGTGTATCTCGCTCGCTTAATTGCCGAGGACATACACTTCAACAACTATGTCGATCACTGTGAGACGCATCCATACGCGGGATGGTTGACTTGTGGATCACGTCTCACTGCTCCTCATCTGCCCGAGCGTGTGATGCGAAAGTTCGGCTACACTCAGACCATTCCCAAACACCCTGTTGTCTCTGCTCCTCTTGCTTTGCACGTAGACATATGAATGTCATGTTTGATGATTATGAGAGTCATCTGGTATCGGAGGAGGCACGAATCACCATAGCTGAGAGCTACTGGAGCTACGTCGACGGGTACATTAGGTGGTTCTTTAGGGTCTCACATCTGTATATGGTGCAATCTGCTCCAAGAGATCCATCAAGGCCAACTCACCATGAGATACTAGAGGAGTAGCAGACACATTTAGATCATGCTCATGATATCTTGCCTAGATGTCGTCGCATTGTGGAGATTGCACAAACATGCATTGATAAAGGTATCTTTCCTGATGGGTTTGATGTGAGGCAATCCCATATGCTATCATGACGGAGGTATGAGAGGCACTGATGTACCAGAGACAGCGTCAGAGGACGAGGGGTATTGAGGGCCGAAGAGGCAGAAGAGTCAGAGGAGATGTAGTATGACATACGCAGTAGCACTACTAATTCAATTGCTTAAAAAATTTAAAATAAAACAAAACTTTTAGTCTCTAGCAAGAATTGAACCAATGCATTTTTCTTTGTAAGGCTTTTGAATGTCCACTAAGCCATTTGGTTTTTATTGTATAATTTACATTTGAAATGTAAATATTATTAATGAAATTAGAACTTTCAAATATTATTTAAACAGATTCTTACATTAATTGTCATTAAAATTATATTTTATCTAAACTAATAAATTTGTATGAGTTAATTATTTATACAAATATATATATTTTATTTGTTAAAACAATAAAAATATAAATTTTTGACTAAAAAATTTAAAAAATAAATAAAAGGAGAAAATTGGGAGGGAAGCAACTTAATAATGAAAAAAATAAAAAAATATTAGTGACCTAAATTTTGGTCACTGAATTTTTTTATGAATTAATTTATATAACACTGATTATTTGAGACTGAAAATTATGGTCACAAATTATTAGTTGCTCATTCGGTGGCTAGTTTTATTTAGTGACTTTTAAAATTTTACTAACATGATGTCTAATTTTGATGGCTAATTCGGTTACTACAGTGACCGAAATTTTCCAGTCACTAAAAGCGAATTTTTTAGTAGTATAGTGTAGTAGTATATAATAGTTGTATAGTAGTATATAATAGTTATATATGTCATTTTTGGACCATCTGAATTTATATATTATTTTTACATATCTGAATAAACATAAACAAAACATAACATGCACTGTTTTAATAGGATGCGAAGATGTATCTCTGTAAAATAAAAAGAGATACATCTCTAAAACAATAAACATGTAAAATGGCTTTCAAAATAAATGCATGATGTATATTTTAAAATATTACGAAAATACATTGGATTAGTTATAATTTAAATTTTTGAGAATGTATTTTTTACCCCTAAACCATGTTGTAAAGTTCAATTGTCTTGACCCATGAATGAATGAAAGGACCAAATTCCAGTGACGGGCCCACAGAGCACTGATTGTACGATTGAAGAAGATAGATGAGAATCACAATTATGTATAACTCTAGAAGACTTTAGAAATATATAGACTCAGAATAATTACAAATATCCTACTTATTAATTGCACGTGCATGCTGTACCAATAACGTTGTTTTTATAGATATCCTATTAATTGCACCTTGTAATTTATTCTACAATTTTATATCTAGAACCAAATTTATTAGTTATTATAAATTGAGAAACTATCCATAACATAATTAAAAATAATGTTAATAAAAAACAGTTATTATAGTTGACAGTTTAAAATTTAAGAGAATTTTATAATTAAAGATGAAAATAAAATAAAAAAGAATTCATTTGCATTTATCAACAACAAAGTAACAGAAATTTTATTATATTACAAAAAAATTATAAATTTATCTTTTATGGTTGACAAATAGTTATTTTATTTTAATTATTATTATTGTTTTAATAATTTATAATTTTTTAAAAATTATTAATTTATAAATATTAATAATTTATTTATAAAGATTAATATCTGAATATAAATAAAGATCGTCGCCTGATAATTCATTTAATAACTATTATAAAATTAGTTTATATTAAAAATAGTCTTTAAAATAGATGAAATTTTAAAATTGAGTTATTTTAATATTAGTAACATAAAAATTAAAATCAAATATTTTAAGTATTAAATAAGCCTTTTAATATAAACAAAATTTGAAGAATTAAAAGAAAAAAAAATACTTGCAAAAAACAAAACAATAAATAAGTCAATTATAAAAACTAAATATATATCTAGCTGGATGAAAATTAACATGTTAAACATTTATTAAACATCATAATCTATATGTTTTTTAATTTATAATAAATATGAAATGAGTACATGGAAAGTGTAATTGCTTTGGTACTATAACTAGTCTAATGGAATATTATTTGAAGGCCCTTTAGTATTATGCATTTCTCCCCTATAAATACATGATCCTCACACAGCAATAGAAATCAAACACTTCCAAATCTTGAGATTCTATTTTCTGTTAATTTTCCTTTTTTGTGTGAGGGGTGGAGGAGTTAATAGGGAATTATGTTGTTGACAGAAGATAGAGAGCACAGATGATGATATGCATTTGTAGGAGCTGCTGCATCAATGGATTGTGCATCTCACTCCTTTGTGCTCTCTATGCTTCTGTCATCATCTTCATCCTCCAATTCCCATTTTCCTCTACTTCCATTTTTTTTTATGTTACCAATACTATGTATAGCTAGTTTGGTATAAGTTAGTCAAGTTTAACCATGACAAAAAAACTACAGACTTTATGTAGTCATATTATAGTTTAACTTTGACAAACCTATCATGAATTTCTATTTATCGACAGTTTAACTGTGATAAATTTAAAGTCATCTGATGTAATCCATCTTACATAATTCATGATTGAGATCTGATTGTTGATGGCATGCAGAATTTGCTTGGTTGGCATTAATTCATGATCTAGTAGAAGCTACGGTTTTGAACATCTACCTATTGTTGGTCAATTTGTTAAAGTGGTTAGTCTAACTTTTATTGGATTTGTTATGCTTATGATGTTCTATATGTTTAACATTTTCATTTCTTCTTTACTTTCTATTTTATTTTAGGGTAGTTAAGTTTTTCTTTAGTTTTTTTTTTTTTATGTTTTTATTTTATGGTATTTAAATTTAAGGTTTTTGATTCAATTATTAGAGAAAGTATTGTGAATACACTAAAAGAAAATCAAAGAGATTTAGAAATATATAGAAAAATTCTAGAAATTATTTACAATTATCATTTTTTTTGTTAATTTTTCTTATTTAATCTTAAGTGATTAATTTTTTTTTGTAATTTTCTTTATTTTGAATTTTATAGTTTTTTCTAAAATAAAAGTATTATTTTATTTATTTTAATTCATAGACACCCTCCTTTGGAAGAATGTCTCATCAAATAAAATTCTTTCAATTTCATTTGCACTATTATTAATGTCGATAAAAACTAGTAGCAGTTGCATCTTGAGAAGAATGAAGTAGTAGTACTAGTAGCAGTTGCATGAGGAGAAAGAAAGGACCACATACACATTGTGGTACGTTGTAGGACATATTCTTGCTTCGGATTCTTTCAACTCAGACAGTACCCCAATCTTTCCTTCATTAAATTATGCACTTCTTCTGCCTTATCCAAATATTCCTTTTACTCTACTAACCACCATTTATCTTTCTTCTTCTATAGGGGCCAACACCTTTTTTTGCATATAAATTAATCTAATTGTCTCAAGGAAATGGTGGAACGATTTATCATTGATGTTAAAACGGTTAACACTCATTTAGTTCAACACACTAAACTTTGGTTATGCAATGTTTTTAAACCTAAGATGAGAGAAAGATCGATGATGGAAAATATGGAGTTGGAATCATTATATATGGTATAATTTGTAGTAGATCGAGCATAGCATATGTCATTAACATAGTAAATCATTTTATGGAAAATTTGGGTAGAGTTTATTGGAAAACTTTGAAGTGGATGTTGAGGTATTTGAAGGTTCATTGAAGAATGGATTGAAGTGTACATAGACAATTCTAGACATTTTGGAAGAATATGTAGATGTAGACTATACTGAAAATATGGACACTTGAAAATTCTTGTAAGTTTTCGTGGTTACATTGTTTGGAACAACTACTAATTGAAAAGAAAATCTAACAATCAATTGTGTCGTCATCTACCGCTCAAGTGTAATACGTTGTCCCAAGTAAAGAGATAAAAGAAGCTATTTGGTTAAGAAGTAAGATTTTTGAGTTAGAAATAACTCAACAATATGTGAAAATATTTGTGATAGTCGAAGTGTGATTTATTTGACTAATCATCAATTGTATCATGAGAGGAAAAACAAATGATATATGTTTTCCCTTCATTAGAAACATGGTCGAAGAGATTGTGGAGATTAAGTGTCTTCGAAAGACAATCCTACGAAAGTGAAGCCAAGTCATTAACTTGGCCAGTGTTCAAGCATTCCTCTGGTTGAAGAATGATTCAAACTCAAAGGAATCAATATGCATTCCTCTTTAATCACAAAAACATAATCTAACAAACCATAAAACTTTGTCAAGAGACAGACAGAATTAGCATGTCATGTCACATAACTTTGAAGCTTAACTTTGAAAATTCATAAACTTAACACAATGTTAGAACAATTATTCAAATATAGATCAGAGTAGAGACAAACACAAAATTTTTTGAATCACATAGTTCAGTCAAATATCTACATCCGTGACTGTTGGTTTTATTATAGCAGAGAGATTGAGAAAATGAGAATTACTGTGTTTTTATTCATGACCAAAACACTTATAGTGTTTTCAAAAGTAAAACTAACCACCACCACATTAGGAACATGGGGTAACTGACTAGACTTACTCCTAAAATTTAGGATCCACTGATTGACTAAAACAAAACTGAAACAATAATGATAAATAAAAAACTTAATGCAGTCCAAAAGAAAATAATTAACACTCCTCCTTGCTTTAGGATATGCAAACTCCAATTTTCTGCCTCAATAGCTCAAACTTGCGGACAGGAAGTGGCTTTGCGAACAAATCTGCCCATTGATCTTCTGACTTGCAATAAACCAAAGTCACTTCTCCATTTTGTTGCATATCTCTTAAGAAGTAGAGTTTGATGTTAAAATATTTAGTCTTGCCATGACACACTCGATCCTTTGAAATTGCAATTGCTGCCTGGTTGTCGATAAACACTTCTGTCTTATAATTCTGTTGGAAATGTAAGTCACATAAGATCTTTTTCAGTCACAAAACTTGATTTACGGTTGCTGTTGCTGCTATGAATTCAGATTCTACAGTGGATTGTGCTACTGTCTCCTGCTTCTTTGTGCACCATGAAAAAACTCCTGAGCCTAGACTGAAACAATATTCTGAAGTGCTCTTCATGTCATCAATGGATCCATCTCAGTCACTATTAGAGAATCCACATAACTTGAAATTTTGACAGCTCTTAAACTTGACACCATAATCAACAGTACCTTTAATATATCTCAATACCCTTTTTTATGCCTTTAAATGCATTTCACTAGCACACTGCATAAATCGGGAGAGAAGACTTACATCAAACAGAATGTACGACCTTGTTGCAGTGAGACACATTAAACATCCAATCAAGCTCCAGTAATAGCCTTCATCAACTTTGTCAACACTATCTTCCTTGCTCAGCTTCTCCTTTTGGTTCATTGGTGTGTTAACCGCTTTGCACTCCTTAATTTGGAATTTTTTAAAGATTTCCTTAGCATATTTTTTTTGACATATGAACACATCATTCTCATTTTGTTTGATCTCAATTCCAAGAAAATAAGACATAAGACCAAGATCTGTCATTTCAAAAACTTGCATCATTTCTTGTTTGAATTCTTCAACCAACCTTGTATCATCTCTAGTCACTAAAAGATCATCAACATAGAGGGAAACTATGATAAAATTTATTCCCTTATGTTTTACATAAAGAGTGGCCTCAGATAAGCTTTTCACAAAGCCTATGCTCAATAGGTGTTCATTTATCCTACTGTACCAAGCTCTTGGTGCTTGTTTTAATTTATAAAGGGCTTTTTTGAGCAGATAGACTTTATCTTCTTCACCATGCATAACAAATCCATCTGGATGCTTCACATATATCTCTTCTTGTAAAACTCCATTTAAAAAGGCTGATTTGACATCTAACTGGAATACTTTCCAGCCTTGTTGAGCAGCAACTGCTAACACCAATCTAATTGTATCTAATTTGGACACTGGTGCAAAAGTGTCAGAATAATCAACACCACAAATTTGTGCATACCCTTTTACTACAAGTCTGACCTTGTATTTATTGATTGAGCAATCCGCATTAAGCTTTGTTCTAAAAACCCATTTAACTCCAATAACTTTTCTATCTTGAGGCTTGTCAACCAACTCCCATGTGTTGTTTTTCTGAATCATCGAAATCTCATCTTCCATTGCCTTTTTCCATTTTGGATCCTTGAGTGCTTCCTCACAGCAACTAGGTTCACATACTGCTACATTGCATCTTTGATAAATGTCTAACAACAGCCTTATGCCTCTAATAGGAGGGTCATCTTCTAATTCATCCTGACACAACTCTGTTGTTTGGTTTCCGCCATAATCATCTTCAATATTGTTAAAAATCCAATTGTTTTTGGTGGGTTTTTCCAATTCCATTGTTGATCTTCATTGAAATGCACATCCCTAGAAACAGTCAACTTTCTAGTTTGAGGATGATATACTTTGTAGGCTTTTGAAACATTGCTTTCTTGTCAAGCTTGTCGCGCTTAACCTGTGGAACATGTGCAAAACAAACACAACCAAAAACTTTAAGAAAGGTTAGTGAAGGCTTATATTCATACCAAGCCTCAAAAGGAGTTTTGTCTTTCAAAGCCTTGGATGGAAGTCGATTTTGAAGAAAAACGGCTGTGTTTGCCGCTTCGGCCCAAAATCTTTAGGCAATTCCTTCTCATGCAGCAGGCATTTGGCCATCTCCATTACTGATCTATTTCTCCTTTCACTAACTCCATTTTGCTCTGGAGTGTATGTGGTTGTGAGTTGATGTACAATACCAGCTTCTTCACAAAATAGATTAAATTGTGTTGAGGTGTACTCCTTCCCATTATCTGATCTTAGAAATTGTATCTTGCAACCACTTTGAGTTTCCACCATATTCTTGAACTTTCCAAAGACTCCAGCCACTTCATGCTTGAATTTCAAGAAAAAAATCCAACACATTCTTCTAAAATCATCTATGAAAATAATAAAGTATAGACTACCTTGTAACGATGGAGTTCTTTGAGGTCCTGCCACATCAGTGTGAATGAGTTGCATCTTTTGAGAGGCTTTCCAAACTGTTTTGGGAAATGACACTCTGTTTTGTTTACCAAATTGACAGGCATTAAAATTTTGCAAATGATCAGAAAGTACTGGTAGACCTTCAATCATATCTTTCCTCTTCATGTTCAGCATCCTTTGAATATGACAGTGACCAAGTCGCTTATGCCAGAGCTCAATGGGACTGACTTGAGTGATGTAAGCTGTCTGCTCCTCCATAATTGGATCAAATGAGAAGCTTTTACCTCTCATTCTTACCCTTAAAATCTCCCGACCGGTAGTGTCAAAGATAAGACAATGTTGATTTTCGAAAAGAACTTTAAATCCCTTTTCTAACAATTGACCCACACTAAGCAGATTTTGGTCAATGTCAGGCACATACAGAACATCTGAGACTGTTTTCATACCTGAGTTAGTTGAAATTACAATGGTTCCTTTTCCTTTTGCAGAAATATAATCATCGTTCCTAATTCTGACTTTTGAGAATTTTACAGGCTTCAAATCCTTGAAGAGAGTTTTATCATATGTCATGTGGTTTGTACAACCACTATCAATCAGCCAGCATTCAGAACTACTCCTTGCTGAGAAGCATGTTGCCACAAAAATTTGATCTTCTTCATCTTGCTCTACAACCTTGGCATTGGCTTCATGTTGTTGAAATTTGCCTTTGCAAATTACAGCTTCATGTCCAAGCTGATTGCACTTGTTGCACTTTGCATCTGGTCTTCTCCAACATTTGAACGGTGGGTGACCCATTTTGCCACAATGCTCACAAGGTGAGTAATTTTTCTTTTTACCTTTGTCTTTGCTTTGGCTGCTTTGACTACTTCCAACTTCATGATGCTTGGCTGGTAAAACACCTTCAACCACGTGATCTTGTCTCATAAGCCTTTGCTGCTCTTGAGCCTGCAAGGCATGTAGCACTCCCGTTAAGGTGATTTTTGATAGATCATCCGTATTCTCCAAAGTAGTTATTGATGCTTCATATCTCTCTGGCACTGTAACCATAATTTTTTTCACAATTGTAGAATCGGTGAATTCAGTGCCGAGTAATCTAACCTTGTTCGCAATGGAAAGCAACCTGTCAGAGTATTCTTTGATTGTCTCAGAATCTTTCATTCCCTGCATCTCGAATTCCCTCATCAAGTTAAGCACTTGCATGCCTCGAATCCTCTCATCCCCTGCATATTCTTCCTTTAAGTAGTCCCAAATTGCTTTTGGTGTTTTGAGAGTCATGATTCTGGTGAAGATTATTAATGAAACACCAGTAAAGAGACATGATCTTGCCTTTGCCTTCTTGGTTTTTTTCTCCTTGTGCAATTTTATTTGAGCCATGGTAGGACTGTTCGGCAGCGGAGGAATTTCATAATCCTCTTCCACGGCTTCCCAAAGGTCCAACGCCTCCAAATAAGACTCCATTTTAACTGCCCAAAGGTCATAGTTGTCTCCATCAAAGGTGGGCTGAGCAATTCGTGAGAAACTTGCTTCACCTTCTATTTTCACAGGCCCCGTAAGAAGAAAGCTCTGATACCAATTGTTGGTTTTATTATAGCAGAGAGATTGAGAAAATGGGAATTATTGTGTTTTTATTCATGACAACCAAAACACTTATAGTGTTTTCAAAAGTAAAACTAACCACCACCACATTAGGAACATGGGGTAACTGACTAGACTTGCTCTTAAAATTTAGGATACACTAATTGACTAAAACAAAACTGAAACAATAATGATAAATAAAAAACTTAATGTAGTCCAAAAGCAAATAATTAACACTATAAAAGAGTTATAGTTCTGTTTTATTGATTTATTATGAATTTTACACTATTAAAATTTCAGTGTTACAAATATATAGATCCAAATTTCTATAATAATCTTAAATCATATTGTTGGGGACAAAATCTCCCGCACCCCGACAACCCAGTCACCATCAAACAAACAGACGGGTCAAGCGCAAGGACAACTCCACATCTCCGCCCCTTGTCCACTTGATATTACCTATGAACCAAAATCAACAAATAAGAACGAGACAAGTCTTGTATTTGATGTAGCATTATTAACATATGGATGTGACAAAATTTAGTACTTTTCAGCTGAGGATTGGCTTGGCGGTTGTTGATATGATAAGTAACCAATTATGATTCAATATGATCATGTGCATGTGTCTCTTCAACTTCAACTTAAGAGTAGTACATGATTGATAGGGAAATGTAAGGTACTGAATGCACGTTGCAAAATTCAATATCTATGAGCTGTTAGTTGAGAGACATACAGGTGATTCAGTCACTATCATGGTTAATATCCATTCTACATTCACGACACATATTTTTCTTTGCCATTGTCATGGTCATAGAAATTGTGAATAGTACTGTAATACATCATCCTATTTCTGACACTGACATTCAATCCAAGTAGTACTAGTTAAATGTTTCTTATCACTTCTCCAATCATTGACTTCAAGATTATTATAATTTTAACAATACCAATCAAAAGTATCATACTTAATAGTTACATATATATAAATATGAACCTATGCTGCTGCATCCACTTCCTGAGTACTACTTTCCTTATCTCTAAACGACTTATTGTGAAGATCTCTTGTGATTTGAGTTGTTGTATCCAAGAAGTACAAAAGAAATGATGTGAAGCAAGAACAAACAAACATAGGTATTGGACCATAAATCCATAGGACTAGAGGAATCGACAAGTAGAAAGCTCTTAAGCCGAGAGACCAAGAATAACTTCCGCGGTTCAATGTTCTCGCAACGTATTCAGTGAAATCCTTTTTGCCTTTGATTGCGGGTGTGGTGATTAAGAAACTCACATGTGCATAGTATCTTATAGATTGCATATTACATAGAAACGCAACGAGGAAACATAGCGAGATAGAAAGGCGTTTTATCGACGAGTTTAGAGAAGTTTTGTTGCCATAGACTAGTTTGGTTTCTGAGTCATTGCTGGCAAAAACTCCAATAAGTGAACTTAGTGTGATCGCTGTTGTAGCTAGAAGAGTTGACGCCATTATATTGTTGCGAATCGTTTGAACTGCCAAAACACCGTTTTTCAACGGATCCTGAAAAATAAACATTGTATGCAACAACACATGAGAGCTGTTATGATCAAAACAACAATGCAAACAATAGAGACTGTTACGAAAACAACTTCATTAGTGCATATTTCGATTCACAATAACTTTAACACTCCAATTTTGTTGCCATAAACTAATTCAAAGCAATACGTTGTGATTCTGTCAAATTCATTGTCAATTCAAACACGCACTTAGAAGTTAGATATGTCTAAGAAAAACAATATCACACAGTCATTACATTGGTATCCGTTGGATCGAGATCAGACAATATAGATCTGATCTCGATCCAACGAGTAGCGTGAACGTGCAAGATATCTAACGACATCACAACATGTCGACAGGCAAATATAAGCAAGCAAAAGGAGAGAGAGAGAGAGATTACTGACAGACATCATGAAAAGAATCCACTGGTAACGAGTCTGAGCATTCAAACCAATAACAGTACTAGATGGCTGTCGGAGTATAGTATAGAGAAGCCAAACATGATACATTAACAACACCAAAATACCAACAGGCACCAACACATAATCCAACTCCTCTATCTCCATCTTCTTTCCTTTCCTTCTTCAAATCAAACTTTACCTTTCTTAATTTTTCACTATTCATTCACTAACTCACTCACATGTAGCGCTATACTATGCTACCCCACAACAAAACACTCCAAAAATGTGTTGAAATTCAAGAAACTATTCTCACTATACACTTTTTCCACTCACACAAACTTGTCTTTTTATTCTTCTTCTAACAAATAAGTGAAGATGCTATTCTCTTTATGCTTTGTTCTTTCAAATAGTAAAGTTGTCTACAATAGTTACTTATATTAAATTCATCTTATGTCAAAAGAGAACAAAAAGTGGAAAAAGGTACATCAATGCAGTGAACCACGTTGTTCAACTGTGTCTGGATTTGATTTATGAAACAAACAAAATAAATTGAAATTGGATTACAGATAAGATGTGCAGTTGTGTGAAAGTTAACCGTTCTAAATGGATGTGACATTAGCATATCAAAATTAAACAAGTGTCCATTTCATGTTCTAAATGGATGTGACATTAGCATATCAAAATTAAACAAGTGTCCATTTCATGTTTGGTGGTGTTGCAGTTAAAATAGGATATTAAACTATTAATTAATTTGAATTACATCTTTAGTTCACAATCGATCTTTGATTTATTCGAAGGAAAATGTCAAAGGAAAGAAAATCTAATTTTTGCATCGTAAACAATGCGGGGAGAGATCTAGGTAAGGGGTTGGTTAACCTTAGGAAAGGTATTAGCACCCTAAACTTCTGTATTACTCTACAAAAACCTTTTGTTTAAAGTTTACTATTTTGCTTTATTATTGCTTGAGGTTTACATGCTAAGGGTTAAGAGTGACAAAGACCTAAGGGTTAGTTCTAAGTTTATTCGCCAAGATTCACATTTGTGCCTACGTATCCGAGGTAAGGGATGGAATCAGAGTAATCGTAGTTCTCCTTGAAAGGGAGGTTAGAACTTCTTAACTGTGGTCAAGGCTTCAATGGGGAATAAGCGTTCTTAAGGAAGCGCTTACGTGGAGTGCGAAGACTCCTATTTCTATGTTGAAATAGTTGAATTGAAAATAGGGTTAAAATAGGTATTCCACGATGGGAAACCTAAAACGGAGTGTGGCGACTCCTTAACCTAAAGCTAGGGTAAAGGGTAAAATTGTCCACGACGGGACGCTTAAAAATATGAGTACGGCGACTCGAATTCTCTAGGTTTAAGAGGTTGAATTGAATAAAAAGGGTAAAATGATAAGTATTCCATGGTGGGAAACCTAATGTGATTAGGGTTTTGGAAAGGGAAATGTTCAAAGGTTAGGGTTATTGACTCGGCGGTCAAACTGCTAGACCTAATCCTTCGAAGGGTTTTGACGGTAAATAATGTCATGCAAAAGTAAATAAAGCGGCAGTATGAAAATATGGTAAAGTGCGAAAACGTAAAGGAAATGCACAGCGACGATATACTCGCGTAAATTACAACCCAAAAATGTAAATAAAATAAAGGAAGTGCAAAGCGACGATATACTCGCGTAAATTACAAACCAAAATGAAATGGAATTGAAAACAGCAGCGATGATAGCCTCACATAAATTACAACCCAAACAAAATGCGAAAAGTACGAGAAATTAGTAATTGTACAAATGAGAAAAACGAAAGTCAGGTGACAATTAACGAAAAAGTTAGGAACTTTACTTTCTGAATCTCTAGGTTAGAAATTAGGAATTAAAAGGGAAATGTTAGAAATTTAGATTAGACAATATTTTTAAAAGAAAATATTTTATTGATCAAAAAATTTTAATTTTAATGCTTTTAGAAAAAAGTTAATAATTATTAAAACTTTAGTGTCAACTTATTTAAAAAAGATGGGTTTTTAATTTTAAAGACAACGTTAATTTTGATTTATAAAATAAAACTTAAAAAAAAGTAGTTAACCTTAATTAATGCATATTAAAAAAAAGTTTTAATTTTAATAAATGTTTTAATTTAGAAAATGATTTTAATGTTAATTAATGTTTTAACTTAAAAAGGTTTTAATTTTCTAACTAAACTAAATTATAAAAATTCAGAAAATGGTTTTAGTAAAGTCTAAACATGTTAAATTACTAAAGTTAAAACATAATGATAATAATAATAATAGTAATTAAATAATAAAAAAAGAAATAATAAACAGACAGAAAAATGAGATAAATTAGGGAAAGTTATTGTTGCTGCTCCATTTTTACGTAGGATTTGAAACCCCTTTTTATCTTCTTCTTCGTTACAGCCGCGGCGGCCATGGCCATGGTTGCATGTTCTGAAATTGTCTTCTTCTTCCCGTCGATCCATTTCCGTCTCTTTACATAGGCCCTAAAACAAAACAAAATCGTGAGGTAGACTTGCTCACCCGTTAATGGGTTCAAAGCGGGTCTCGCCGATGGTTTTCCAATGATGTTGAACTCTGAGGATCCAAATCCTCTCCCTGATGACCACGCTGCCGCCGTCACTTTTCCTAGGGTTCTCATGAATCCCCTTTTCTGAACTCGTTCATCCTCTCTTATATTGTTCTTGACGGTTTCTTATATATTGATTTTCATTTTCTTTGATGGGTCTGGATTTATTGATTTTCAGGAAATAGAGTTTTGTTTATGCTGATTTTCAAGAGACTTTGATGGCTTTGAATCCGGATCCTTGTGATATTTTCTGCGTGGTTGATTTTATGATTGCTGAAATAGATGTTATTGCTGGAAACTTGGAACTTTTGTAGCATTTTTCACGGTTTGTTGGCTGAGAAAATGTTGTGATTTTCAGAAGTTGGGAAAGTTTGTTGTTTAACCCGTTTGGGGCTTGCCTGCAATATCCACATTTTTGAGATTTCCATGTTGACTCTGGATATGCTGTTGTTGACTCCGGATATGCTGTTGGGCCTCATTTGATCCATTTGGGTTTAGAACTTTTGGGGAAAATGTGTTTATGCCCTGTTTGGCAAAAACCATTTTTCTTAAAAATAAGTGTTTTTTTCCAAAAGCACTTTTTCAGAATCACTTTTCCAAAAATCAACTCTCTCTCTCTCTCTCTCTCTCTCTCTCTCTCTCTCTCTCTTAGAACATATGTTTCCTGATTTGCCGAGGTCGGAAAATAAGTCGGGAGCTGGTTTCGAATTCGTCGTTGCCCTCCCGACGTACCCAATGATGATATCAAGCTGATGGTATCGGAACCACTTCTTTAACCGTTTAAAAAAAATGCTTGTTTGTTGTTGACTTGCAGGTTCGAAGAAAAAGATCGGAAACTCGAAGAATCGGAAGCGGAAGACTTCTTAGGACCATTTTAGGAATTTTAGAAAAATGTAATTTTATTTGTAAATTTTATTCTTTTTGGATATTGTAATAAAATAATAGCATAAATAAAAATTCTATTTCATTATTTGGATATTGTAACAAAATAAAAGTTCTATTTTTCTATTAATTTGAACTTCTCAATCCAAAATCCGATTAAATCCCATCTCCGATAAAATCTCTGAATAACTCATCCGGTACTTAAACGAATAACCTCATCAGAATAAATCCAACTTGTTCGATTAAATCCAAATGGATAAACTCTTCAATCAAATTAATTAAATTCCTCAAATGATATTTATCCCATTTCCAACTCCGAACTCGGCAATTAAACATTTTGAACGGTTTAGATCGGACGTAACTGAGCTCAAACAAAACATCTAACAAATTAAGTTGTGGCCGATAATAAAGTCAGTGAATATGACCTTGAACAGATAAGCAGAGAATCCATTTTCCTGCAAAAACCAACAGACTGAACAAACCAATTAGCGGTTAGTTAAAATGACGTGCGAAATGAACCTAATAACCTCAGGGCAAAATTTGGGGTATTACAGGTGGACCTAATTTTGTTTCATGATAACCACTGCTTTTCTTGCTTTTTTGTTTTTAAAAGCAAAGACAACCTTAGTTCTCAAACATGGCTTCAGTTAAACAATGATGTTTGTAATTGTGTCATCTTCTGTTACTTACTCTTTTCTGTCAAAATATTAAAGTCATGTATCCCCAACCTTTTTTTATGAAATTAGAGGGACCTTGTGCCGAAAGGTTTTTAATCCTGCTCACTGACGAAGTTTGGCGGAAGGAGTGACTCTCAAGAGCATGTCGTCTCCATCAACACCCAAATGACTATCTAAAGCGTCAATGACTCTTTGAAGTGCAAGCTACTCTCTAGCATCTTCATGGACGCCACATTTAGGTGGTACATGAACTTACCAGCCTATCAGTTACTAATTAATAAGATTTGGTGAAGAAATGAATTCATCAGTTATCTACGAGCAATCACATGAAGGTATCAATCATAAGCCTGTTAAACGTTCGCCAAAGACACTTTGAGTCATTGAGGGAGTATTTCTCTCGTTTTGGCGAGGTAACCATCAAAGTCATACACTCGAACCAAAGATATTTGTAGGGGTGTTTCAAAATGGTTTGAGAGTCGGACACTTCAACAAGTCCAGCGGCTTCCATGGAAGAAACCATGAAAGTGATGGAACGAGTCAAATGCTATATCAAGGGCAGCGAAAGTAATGCAAAGAACAAAGTCAAGATGCCAAGGAACCAACATACAATGCTCCTAACACATCCCATGAATAGTATATGAGTCATTATACCTCCTTTATAATAGACTAGGCGACTTTCAAGTGTAGTGGAAGACCCGTTGAGAAATTTACGACACTTAACACTCGCCGAGAACAAATATGACATGAAGTCTTCCACACTCATAATATTCCTCCGCCACTAGTCCCAAAATCTAATATTATGGAGTCTGAACCCAATAGATTATGCAAGTACCATAATTAAAGGATCATCACACCGATGATTTATACCAGCTAAAGAAAGATATCGAGCGACTCATTCTAGAGGGTCATCTAAAAAAGTATGTATGAGGCGGTCCTCACCAATTGAGAGGCGGATCCAAACCTCAAGAGTGAGATCCCCCTAGAAGCCCTAGATACAGTAAAGGAAAAGAGTCATGGGGAAGAGATGAGGATAATCCAGCTTTCCAAACCCTCAATGCCACATTTGGAGGTTTTCCTAGAGGTGAAGAATCTAACTCCTCATGCAGAAGATACGCTCGATAAGTGCTGGCGTGGAAGTTTCGCTTGCCAGTCCCAAACCAAATTCAGGAAAGGAGTTCCAACCGGAAATCATTTTTTCTAATGAAGACGATGCTAGAATTCATCCTCATGACAATGATCTCATGACCATAACGATACAATAAAATGATTGGGAGATCAAATGAGTACTTATCGACCAGGACAGTTTTGTAGATATTCTCTACTAGGACGTATTCGAAAGGATCAAATTAGATCTAGAAGACCTCTGAACATTCCAAGGCCCGTTAGTTAGTTTCTCTGGAAAGCTAGCTTAATTAAAAGGCTATATCATACTCAAGACAATGTTTATACTTAATGAAAAGGCACAAATGATCAAGGCCATGTATCTTGTGGTAGATGTTGTTATGTAATCTCTAAAGCCAATAGTTTTATTAGAACTTAGTACTTTTATTAAATTATCTATTAATAGTAATAAGGAATTTGTTTATTATGTTTGTTTTTCAAAGTAATAAAGTCCCTATAATAGCTATGAAGCATTAAATGTGACTTAATTTTGATACCCCATTAAACATAAGGACATTATTCAAAGTATATGTAGTCAAACTTTATTATGACGTGGGATAATATTAAAGCATTAAGACTATTATGTAGATAGACTGATGATTACATCTCACAGATCATGGATAAAGAGTTTTCAAGTCTTCATATATGTATAAATATTAGGAGTAATATTTATAATGGATTGACCCGTTATGAGAATACTACATAGAATATTATGAAATTATCATAAGTTAGTCTTAAGGTGATAATAGTGTATACCACCCTTCAAACCTAAATTGATATGGTCCATAATTGTATAGCCTAATAATTTATTGTCGATCAAACATTGTCCGTAACAGGATGACCATAAACATGGTTGACGTGTACTCCATAAACCATGCAGAGGGACATGAGTGACCTAGATCAAGTTTGTCCATCATGTGTGAATGTGAGAAAAATACATAATAATGGGGGGGGGGGGGGGGGGGTTGAATTGTGTATGCCAAATCGTTTTTACTTCTGAACCAGAGTTCAGAATTTAAACAAAAGTTCAGAATCTAATTAACAAGTTACAGCGAATAAAATAGCATAGGAAAATAAACATGCAAAGAACACATAGAAGTTATCCTAGTTCCTCTACAACTGAGAGTAGTCCAGTCCCCTTGCAGCACAAGAGATTTCCACTATAATCAAATCGATTACAACTGCTTATACCCTTAAGTAGAAGACTTTCTCCTGCTCATACCTACAATCTAAGTCTTTCTTTCTTAGATTCCATGAATCTAAGACTTCGTTGCTTAAACCCCTTAGATTCAAGACTTACTTGCTTAGAAATATAGTCTAAGACTTCCTTGCTCAGATTTATCCAATCTAAGACTTCAATGCTCAAGCACGCAACAAGAGAATTTATCTAAAATAGCTATTTAGAGAAGGAATAACTTGCAACAAAACTTGATTAACAATCAGAGGTGTTCAAATATAATACAACACACTTTAACACTAAGATTCTTAAGCTATACAAGAATAATAAATCTTAAAGGATTAGCTTCTCTTGAGCTGATAAAAATGGTGTGGGGTGCGTGTATATTCCAGTTGTAGTTGCAATTTTATTCTCTTAATTGATCTTCTATTCTTCTGTTTCTTTTATAGCTGAAGAAATAGAGTCGTTGAAGCGACCTAACAATTATTTTCCAATCAAATATTTTTGCACATCTTCTTTTCTAATAAAGTAGGCGTTGGAACTCAGCCAAGGAATTACCCATTGAACAGGGCCTTTGTCCATAGAACTCTTATATGCAACAAGTACAACACAATCTTTTGGAGATAATGTCAACTACTCTCGAGTCCCGTGATTTGTGAGCTTGAGTTGTCATCCATCAGTTTCAGAGGCAGGGTTAGCATACTTCTGATTCTAAAATATGCAAAAGACATCTTTAGGGTCAGATTCTCTCACAAGGACTTGATCTAAACCGAACCATAGCTTCTTCCGTGATAGAACCTGTTCCATCAAGTAAGTTAGATTATGTACTCATGAACCAGCTAGTTAGAAATCCTAATTGTTCTTCAAATATTTTTTTATCATCAAATTCTTAGAGGATACATGGTATAAACCAAATTTGTCTCAACAATCTCCCCCTTTTTGATAATGACAATCTTAAATATTTTAAAATAATCAGTTGCAGATTAATTGCTCAACAATTTTCAGGGTCTGAGGTTTGTAACCTCCTCCTGTGTTAAATATTCTTAGAGGTGAGGTTTGTAAGCTCCCCTATATAGAATAATTATATCCACTATAAGATTAATCTTGTAGAATACTTAATCCATTTCTCCCCCTTTGTCATAAACAAAAAGATAACAGTAAAAAAAACAAACAAGTAGATCCTAGTGATTAATAATGGTTTTTGAACAATTCATTTCTAGACACCAGTCAGGAACAAGTTTGTTTATCAACCAAACTCTTTGCACATGAACAACAACACCTTGTTGAACAAGAATCATAGAAAGAATCCTATCAAAAGGAATAGAAAAGATAATTCCTCACGAGATTTTAAGATCTCTGCTTTCAGATAGTTGAACATGGTTTGAGGCAAGTTAATTTTCATCCTTGAGACTAGGAACAAAATAAATGTTTATCCTCAAGAGAAAGCCATCCTAATCCCTTTTCTTTAGGCCTTAGATTGGTCCCTATAATTTGGTACCATACTTTTTCCATAGGAGTAAGAGTAGACAGACTTGCAGCAGGGCCAATATTGTCATAAATGTTGTTAATGAGATTCAGAAGTCTGTTGCCATGTCAGTATTCTTCAACCGTAACTCCATCCTCTTCACAATTTATTTATTGAGAAATAATTTTAGAGTTGATCACAATAGGAAAACTGTAGAAAATAGATAGAATCTGACAAACATCTAACTCAGTTTGATGAACATGAACGTTTGCCCAAAATTCTTTCACTAGATCTGGATAGATTGGTCCATAAAGCATTGCAAAATATCTATCCCATATCTGAGACTATCCGAGAAAGGTTAACAACCGTCAATTCGTTGAGTACAACCATATATTCCTTCAGAATATCTAGATCATAGATTTCTCCTTTAATGGTCTTTGATGACATATTGAAAGAGAGATAAATTCAAGTAGTAAACAATGATTTTACAATACCATCTTATATAGAAGATAATACATGAAAATCGTGTAAATCTTAGATACAGTCACATAACACATAGAGTGGTTATGTATGATAAATAAGCAACCATGCACTAAATGTTTGGACGGTAATGAGTCTGATTAAAAACGAATCAGAATCTTTGTCAGTACATTCCCTTTTAAGAACCAAATTTTAAGACAGTTTTTAAAAATAGGCAAGAGTGGTAGAAATGTCCCGTCAGTCTCATGAACAACTATTTTTGAGAAAACACAACAATCAAGGAGATTAATTAAGATACTTTTGCTTAAAAAGCAAGTACATATTCTTAGTTTGCCTTGTTGATTGTATTTAACAATTTCACTAGAAAAAGAGTTTTTGAGACTACTTTCCACCATCAAGTCAATATTTTAGCAAAACTTGTTCTTTAATAACTCAAGTTTCAGAGGAAATATAAGAAATAAATTCTTATTTTATCAGAACTAAAAATTAGTCCATATGTTAATTCAAAACACAAAGCATAGAATTAAACCATTATTGTCTGCTTAAATAATAAAGCAACAAGAATGAAAGAGATTCAGTAAACTCTACAGTCAAAGCTTATAGAACACACTGGGAATTTTTTCCAGACTTAATGATATATTGTATTCCAACTGAGTGCTATCAAAATCCAAGTTTCCTTTAGAGTTTCAAAAATGGATGTCCCTTAGAACCCATCTATCATTAAAATATGGTTTATCATATGCTAATTCATACTACTTCGGATTTCCAACAGGTTTTGATACTCTATTCAGACTTTAAGCATTATTCATCAACAAAAAACCATGTTCAAATTTTTCTTTATGAAATCAAATCTTGCGAAGGCTAAGGGTTTTGTAAATATATCAACCCACTAATGATAAGTGTTGTGGTGAGAATAGGATATCAAATTATTGATTAATTTGAATCACATCTTTAGTTCACAACCGGTCTTTGATTTATCCGAAGGAAGGGTTAAAGAATGGAAAAACCTATTTTGCATCGTAAACACAATGCGGGGAAATATCTAGGGTTCGGGGGTTGGTTAAGCTTAGGGAAAGTATTAGCATCCTAAACTTCTGTAGTACTCTACAGGAACCTCTTATTTTAAAATGTTGCTATTGCTAAATTTATCTACTTAAGGGTAATGCTAAGGGTTAAAGGCGAAAAGAGAAAGACCTAATGGTTAGTTCTAAGTTTAATCGCCAAGACACGCATCTTGTGCCTACGTATCCGAGGTAGGGGATGGAATCAGAGTAACCGTAGTTCCCCTTACAGAGGTAAGAAACTTCTTGATTGTGGTCAAGGTTCCAAGGGGATGCAAACGTTCATAGGGAAACGCTTACTTGGAGTGTGGCAACTCCTACCTCTACGTTGAAAGTTGAATTGA
Source organism: Lathyrus sativus (assembly GCA_963859935.3). Lineage (NCBI taxonomy): Eukaryota > Viridiplantae > Streptophyta > Magnoliopsida > Fabales > Fabaceae > Lathyrus > Lathyrus sativus. The sequence continues at coordinate 717,266,414 of OZ012741.1, forward strand.
AAAGGGTAAAAAGTAAGTATTCCACGGCAGGAACTTACATGAAGTGCGGTGACTCCTAATCCAAAGGCTAGGAAAAAGGGTAAAATTTGTCCACGGCGGGACGCCTAAAAGTATGAGTATGGCGACTCAAAGTCTCAAGGTTTATGGAAAATGTAAGGGTGTGTCCATGGGGGGACGCCTAAGCACGAGTACGGAGACTCGGATCTTAAGGCTAGGATAGACGAGGGTAAAGGATACTGACACGACGGTCAAACAGTTAAACCTTTCCTTCAGAAGGGAAATAAACGGAGAACAATGAATAATGAAAGAGAATAACAGTGAAAGATTAATGAATATTGAAATGTGGTATAATGTACAAGATGATAACGGAATAAGAAAGCAACGACATCGTTAGATAATTTACAAGGATGAAAATAAATACAAAAAAGGTTAGTAAACAAGTTCAAAATAAAAATTAGACGAATAAATTAATCGGGACAAAGTTAGGATTTTAATTAAAAAATTAGAATTTTAATGAAAAAAGAAAAAGTGAGCAATTTAGATTTTTAAAAAAAAGGTGTTAGAATTATTTAAAAAGGTTAGAATTTAGTTTAAAAAGAAAAGTTAGCTTTTTTTAGTTTAAAAAATGTTAGAGTTTTGATTTTTAAAAAATATTAGAATTATTTTTAGAATCTTAATAATAGTAAAAAAATTGATGTTAATTAAAAAAGATTAGATTAAAAAAATGTTAGATTTAATAAAAGGAACAAAGTGTTAGGTTTAAATAAAAAAAGGTGGTTAGGTTTATTTTTAAAAGGCTTATTTTAATTTTAAAAACTGTTAATAATAGAAAAGAAAAGAAATTAAATTAGTTTTACAAAACAGAAAAAACAAAAATAAAGAAATGAAAACGAGTCGGGCTGACCACCAACTCCAGACCCGATCTGCCTGACACTTAAATAAAAGGTTGAAACAAAATTTTAGGGTTTCAGAACCCTTATTTCATTCTGCGGCGGCCGTCTCATCTGGATTTCTCCCGCTTCTTTCATCTCTTTCTCTCTTCCGGCCAGACGAACCTCTTCTTCTTCTTCGTCCAACCATGGATCCTCTTCTTTCTTCTACTCATGATATCTGCAAAAAAACAACGTCGTGTTAAAAGTTGCTCAACCTTTTGGGGTTCAGAGCGGCTTCGTGAGGACGAGTATTGGATGATTTGGCCGATGATGTTGGTTTTGTGGAAGTTTGCACGATGTGGGTTTGAATTGGCCAATGATGATGAATATCTGAGGCTTGTGGGTTCAATGTGGTCCGCTGGTTGTGATGATTCATGATGAATTCTAGGGTTTTCAGGCCCTTGATGGTTTATGGCCGCGATTATGGATGACTGGTGATGATAATAATTTTTAGGGTTCCGCCGCCCCGGTGGGTTTTAGGTTTTTTTTTAAATCCCCCCTTTCGTGATTTCTGGTGTTGGTTTATATTGTTGTTGTTGTTTTGGGCCTGGATTTCGTATTGTTACATTTTTTACAATTTTCTGTTTTGATTTCTGTTTTGAAATAGAGAGATCTGCGGATTTGTTGGTATTATTTGATGATTATACCTGAGATTTTGCAGATTTGTTTGATGATATCCTGATTTTCGGGTTTCAGCTTATTCTTGATGTGAACTGAATCTAGATTTTGCAATTGTTGGATATCCGGATTGGTTTTGGCTTGCTGGATTTTTTTAGGACTTGTTTGGCTGAAAAATCATTTTTCATAAAAAAAGCTCTTTTTCTCTCTCTCGGAAATTTTGAACAGATATTGTCGGGTTTTTGCCGAGGTCGAAACATGGAATCTAGGAGCTGGCAATGACCTTGTTGTTGCCCTCTCGGAATGCCCGATGATGATAACTTTCTGAGGGCTTCGAAAATAAATAAAAACCAAATTTCCGATTAACTGACTTTTAACCAATTACGAGTTCCACTGAGCCTTGAAATAATTAACCCGTACTCAGTAATAAAAATTGGTGAATATGTCCGTGAATAGATAAACAAATAAATCCATTTTAGTGGCAAAACGAACTTTCTTCCGCATTTAAATCCAAATTGTATCTCGAGTAACCTGACATTGTAACATGAATCGATTCAATTAATATTTGCGATCAAACCAACTAATATTTATTATGAATTCAATGCAAACCGAAATCCCACTGCTCCTCTAAAAATTAGCTCGTAATCAGCAGAGAGGACAACAAAGCGTGCGCTTGTTAGAATAAATTCCATGAACAGATTCTCACACCGATTCAAACCCGCCTCCATTCATATCTTAACTCAACATGGTATATATATCAAACGACATCCCGAAATCCAACTGACGACTAATTCTGGTTTTCGAACAAAGATGTACTGTGTCAAGAAGAATCTGACGTCAATATTTTCGTAGAAATCCAAACCATCTTAAGCCAAACGTCTTGTGAATCGAGAGATAGGAAACCCTAATTGCTTGGGGAATCTCTGATAATGACTTTTTTTCGTAATCGTCAACAGACTGTGAATTAACGATACTTCTGCACTTCATGAATTAAAGCGCACACAATATTATTTTCCTGCAAGAACAAACAGACTGAGCAAACCGGTTAGCGGTTAGTTAAAACGCAATACAAAACAAAATGAAATGCGAAATGAACCTAATGATCTAAGGGTAAAATTTGGGGTATGATAATTAGTATCAATAAACTGAATATCTATTATTCCCTTTTGAACATATTTCCTAATAAAATGGTGTGTGATTTCAATATACTTAGTTCTAGAATGTTGAATCGGATTCTTCATTAGACAAATAGCAGCAATGTTATCATAATAGATAGGAATATTGTTTCCAAAAATATGATAATCTTCTAGCTGATATTTCATCCATAGTAGTTGAGTACAACACTTAGCAACTGAGATGTATTATGCTTCTACTGTAGACAGAGCAATAGTTTCTTGTCTTTTGCTAGCCCAAGATATAAGGTTTTCACCAAAGAATTTTCAGTTTCCACTTGTGGATTTCCTCTCAATTCTATCTCCGACATAGTCAGCATCACAAAATCCAACTAGCATATAATCTGAAGATTTTTATAAAGAAGTTCAAGATTAGTTGTTCCTTTCAGATATCTAAAGGTCCTCTTAACAGCTGTTAAATGAGTTTCTCTAGGATCTAATTGGAATCTTGCACACAAACATACACTGAATAAAATATCTGGTCTAGAAGTTGTGAGATAAATTAAGGAACCTATCATACCTTGATATTTAGTCTGATCCATTTTGACATTGCATTCTTCGTTATTCAGGTTGCGGGTAGGATGAATAAGAGTAGGCATGACTTTGTAATCATCAAGATAGTTCTCTTGTGTAATTTGACTGATGAATGTATATACCTTCTTTTCTTTGATTGATTTGAATTCCAAGAAAGTATTTTAATCCCCCCATCATACTCATCTCAAATTCAGCCTGCATGGTTTTAGAAAATTCTTGGCAAAGAGATGCGTTAGTGGAAACAAAAATTATGTCATCGACATATATTTGAACAATAAAAATTTCTTCCTTTAGAGTTTTTATAAATAGTTTAGTGTCAACTTTACCTTTATAAAAACCATTTTCAAGCAGAAAATTACTCAGTCTCTCATACCAAACCCTTGGAGCTTGTTTGAGTCCATAGAGATATTTCTTAACCTTGTAAAGAAAGTCTGGATGGTTTGAATCTTCAAATCCAGGAGGTTGTTTAACATACACTTCTTCAGTAATAACTCCTTTCAGACAAGCACTTTTGACATCCATCTGATAAAACACAATGTTGTGATTGATAGCATAAGAGAGAAGAAATCTTATTGCCTTTAACCTTTCCATAGGAGTAAAGGTTTCAGAAAAATCAATTCCTTCTTGCTGATTGTAGCCTTGAGCTACAAGCCTAGCTTTGTTCCTCACAACTTCTCCTTGTTCGTTTAGCTTGTTTCGAAAAACCCACTTAGTACCAATGATGTTCTTCAACTGTGGTCTTGGAACAAGATCCCACACATAATTTCTTTGAAATTGATTCAGTTCTTCTAGCATAGCCATGATCCACCCATTATTTGATAAGGCATCATTAATAGAGGTAGGCTCTGTCAATGAGATAAGTCCAAGCATTGATTGATCATTTCTAAAAGCTGACCTGGTTCTCAATGGCTCGTCTTTATTCCCAATGATTTTCCCTTCTGGACGAGACACTTTATATTTAAATGACGTCTTAGGTAGAACAGGGGCTTCATAACTATCTTGAATAACTGTTGAATATGTAGCAGTAGGATTATTTGGAGTTACTTCAGTTTCTGCAACTTCTGGTGTTCCCTCAGTTATAGTATTAGACTATGATAGACCATTATCTAAACACTTTTTTTTGGAACACATACCACAAATTGTTCTTCAGAATTCTGAATTTCTGCAAGATTATCATCCGGATCCATAGTCTATAACTTTTCATAGTCATACATTTTTTCATCAAATTTAACATGCATGGACTCTTCAACCATTTTGGTTTCTGAGTTGTACACTTTGTATGCTTTTGAGCGTTTAGAGTATCCTAAAAAGATGTCCTTTTGAGCTTTAGAATTTAGGTAGATTTTATTGTTTAAAATGTAACAAGTACGTCCAAATTGATGAAAATAAGAGATGCTTGGTCTCTTACCTTTAAATAATGTATACGATGTTTTATTCAGAATTGGTCTAATATAGATTCTGGTCTGAATATAATAAGACGTATTAACAACTTATGCCCATAAGTACTTTGGAAGTTTATTTTCATGTATCGTGGTTCTTGCCATTTCTTGTAAAGCTCTGTTATTTCTTTCTACAACCCCATTTTACTGTGGAGTTATAGGAGAATAGAACTCATGGATAATTCCATATTTTTCACAAAAGGATTCAAATGGATCATTTTCAAACTCTTCACCATGATCACTTCTAACTTTAAAATCTTTACTTCCATTTCATATCGTACTTGAATGTAAAAGGTTCTAAATACTTTATATGTTTCATCTTTAGATCAGAGAAATTTTACCCAAGTCCATCTGCTGAAATCATTAATAATGACCAAACCATATTTCTTCCCATTAATCGAAACTGTCCCAATAGGACCAAATAGATCAATGTGAAGTAATTCTTAGGGTCTAGAGGTAAAGACAATGTTTTTAGTTTCAAAAAGAGGTTTTCACAATCTTTCCAACTTGACATGCTCCACACTGAGCATTTGAGTGATAGTCAAGATCTGGAAGCCCTTTAACAAGTTTTTGCTTACTAAGTTTGGAGATTAATCTCCAGTTAGCATGACATAACCTTTTGTGCCAAATCCATTTATGATCACTCATTATCATTAGGAAAACGACCTTCTGATCAACCAACTCTAGAAGATTGATTTTATAAACATCTCCCTTCCTTTTCCCTTTGAACACAATGGTTTTGTCAGCATTAATAACTGAACATAAATTTTTATTAAACATTATTCCACAACCACTATCACACAATTGACTTATACTTAGTAGATTATGCTTTAAGCCATCTACCAACCAAACTTTATTGATAAGGGTTAGAGAATTACCAATGGTACTTGTACCAATGACCTTTACTTTCTGCCCTCCTCCAAAACCCACATTTCCTTCATCTTTTAGATTTACGGTTTAAAACATATGTCTTTCTCCCGTCATATGTCGTGAGCAACCACTGTCCAGATATCACGATTGGTTTACCATCTTTTCCATTAGGCATATCTGTAGCAAAAATAATTTGAGATCTAGGTACGCATACACATATGGGTCCTTTCATGTTAGTCTTGACAGGCTCTTCCTTATCACATGTGTCTTATCCTAATTTTTGACTCTAAGATCCCACAAATTTTGCATCGTCTGCATAATTTATCATGCATTTTATCTTGCATAATACCCAATTTATCAGCTGAAATAAACTTGCTGGAATTACAGCCGAATCGGTCAAATCAAAATTCAAATGTGCGTAAAATCAGTGGACGAAAAATTTTAAAATCAAGCCTGCAGACGTCAGTAATATCAATCTACGTTTCACGTAGTTTAGTCTAGCGTGCTCATTTAAATTTTTCGACTACTTTTCGGTCGCATTTTTGGACAGTTTAAGTCATTTTAGCGGGTAAATTTATTTCAAAACTTGACCAAATGCTATATTTTTTTGAATCGTATATTTTTTGCTGATCATTTTGGTGTATTCATTTTATTTTTCTGAGCACTTTGATACCGGTCCAATTATTCGTTTTTACCGATGTTACTTCTATTTTTTAATTAGTAGGGTTTTTATATAATTTTCTTTTACTTTTCCTTCCAGATTTTTTTAGTTTTTTTTATTATATTCATTTAGTTTTACTATTATTATTGTTTATTTTTTAATATTTTAATTTTTGTCTTTATTTAATTTAAGTAAAACTTATATATTAAGTTTAAGTAGGTATTGTTTTATATTCATTTTAGTGAAATATTTGCAGCATGCATGCCTACTGATCCTCCATTTTTTTCTTTGACCTTGCACATACTGTCACACCACCCCATCTTTTTCACATCAACATCACTTTTTTTTTTAATTCTCTAACACTCCATTTCCTTCATGAACTTCACACAGCTACACCAAAGACCATGACACAAACCACTGCGATGAAATGTTAACAGTTACCTACCTCACATCAGCTAAGTCAAGAAATTTGTGGTTATGATATTGTGCTGTTATGGAATGTTGTTGTTCGTTTCCTTGGTTTTTATGCAAGTCAAGAAATTTGTGTCTGCATTCACATTTTTTTAGCTCCGTTTTTCTCTTTGGTTGTTGTTACCATTCCATAGTTTTTGTCTGAAGTTGTTGTTGTTCGGTTATGCGAGTGAGGAATGAAAAGAGTGCATGAGAAACAGGCGCATGAGAGTCATGAGAGAGTAGTTCGTTTTTTTTTCTTCAAGTTTTCTAGTTAAGAGTTGTAATTGGTAATGTTTTTTTTTTACATGTATGTGTGTATGATAACCAATGTATAGTAAACATTATGTATTAATTGATTTGTAATGTGTTTAGTAATTATGTATGAATGATGATAAGTGTTAAGGTTATTATAGCATGAGTTAAAATGTGTAAGTAGTGTAAATAATTTAAAATATGTTAATGTATTCAGTTTATAGTGCATTGCTGGCTAGGTGGTTATGCTAATAATATACTCCCAGTTTTATACTTCTTTTATGTATTGGCAAAATTAATGTCCTCTTTTAAGTTATTTTAAAATATCAAGTTAATCTCTTAAGTTTTTTTTCGTTACAATAAATTACAAACTCATATACCATATGAACTGGATTTCGCGCTGATCACGAATATGTAATTAGTTTTGCGTTTGATTATGTATTTTGGTCGGGTCATTGATTTTTCATTATGTATTTCGTCTATTTTTACATGATTATCATGAACTGTAACTTGTTTGATAAATTTGATTGCATATTCGTGATCAGCGTGAAAAACGAGTTCAAATGGTATATGAGTTTGTAATTTATTGTAACGAAAATTTTTAAAAAAGAATCAAAGCGTTACTGAAAAAACTTAAAGGACTAATTTGATATTTTAAAATAACTTAAAGGACTAAAACAATAGTTTTTCCTTATTTATTTATTTTCACTTTTTTTTTAGTTTTAATTTATAATATAAATAAAACAAAAAAAAAGGATTTTTTTTAATTATTTATTTTTAATTACTTATTTGTTAAATATTTAAAAATGTAAAAAAATATAATGTGATCATTATTATTTGTTTTAAATATATTTATTTAATTTGATTAATTAAATTATTAGTTAATCTTATTAAGTATTTATATTTAAATTAATTAATAATTCATTGTCATCTGATTCGTTTGTCATGACTTGTCTGTGTCTTTTTTTCTGAGCTGGTTCTATCTGGTTAATCCCTGATATTTTCGCCTTGATTAATTGTATCTGTTACTTTTATTCACGATTTTTTCCACGTGTGTTTTGACTGTCTGTTGATTTTATATGCTGATGAGTTCTCACGATGCGTTGTCGTGACTGTTAATATTTTCTCACGATGTTTTTCCGTGATTATATTTTCTCTCTGTGTCTCACGATGCTTTGCCGTGAATATCTGTTATTTTATCACGATGCTTTGTCGTGCACTTTCTGTTTATTTTACACGACGTTTTGTCGTGTATTTTTCTCTCTATTTATCTACGATGCTTTGCCGCGACTGTTTATGTTTCTCGTGATGCTTTGCTGCGTATATTTGTCTGTTGATTACATGATATTTTTTCGTGTATTTCTGTTGACTTTTCTATCTGTTCATACCATGATGTTTTTCCATGTGTATTATGTCTGTATACTTGTTGTTGATTACCATGATGTTCTTCCATGCGTATTCTGTTGTATTGCGTCTGTATATTCTTATTTGCCATTTACATGATGCTTTTTCGTATATTGTGTTTGTGTCTTCTTTGATGCCATTTACACGATGTTTTTTCATGTATCTGTGGTTGTCTTTAATCCTAGTTGACTTAATCCAAGGCAAGGGATTGTATATTGACTTATCATCATTATGCATGTCCCTCATTTGTTCTTTACTTGTCTTAGTTGTTCTTGGTTCTTAGAACCTAACAACTCGTAGTGCCACGAACTACAGATGCTCTGATTTCTCAAGTTCCTTTTGAGAATACGTAGGCACAAAGTCTTCATTCTTGGTGAGAACACTTTTCTTTTTTCACACTCTTTTTCTTTTCTCCACACGCAGTGCCGAACTACGATTGCTCTGATTTCCTATACAGGATACGTAGGCATAGGATTACGATGATCCTAGCGAGCTACCTTTTTATTTTTCTACCTTTTTTTCTTTTTCCACCTTCTCTATTTTCTTTGCCCATTTTTCCGCCTTTAGCAAACAATTTTAGTAATAACGCAAATATTTCAAGTGGTTCCTGTAGAGTACTACAAATGCTTATGGTGCTAGTACCTTCCCTTAGTATAACAAATCCCCGTACCTTAGATCTCTCTCTTTGCTTAGCTTTAGGTCTTGCTTTTTTATTTGCATTTTACTTAGGGTTCATGTTTGATATTTTTCTCTTTTTCCTTGGATAAAATAAAAGTTCGGTGGTAATATCATTGTTTTGTGAGCCAAGCTGATCTTATAACTTTGGTATCCGATTCTCACTGCGACAACATGCTTTTCCCATGTAAAAAGGTTTATCTTCACTCCAAGTTTTCTGTTTCCAAAAACTTTTTCTGGAGTGATTTTCAGCCTTGGTTTATGAATCTTTCTTAGCCTTTTATTCAGATGTTTTGGATATTGATGTAATCAGAACTTTTGGACTATATGGTTCTGATATTACAATACCTTTAAACTTTTGATCAATAGGTTCTGTTAGATTTATAACTTTTACATTATTAGTAGCAGAAACAAACTAGTTTCTTAACACTGTTTGAGCAATTTATGTTGTGATTCGCAAGTGCACGAATAACGTCAGAGTAATATAAAAGATTATCGATCCCACAGAGACCAAACGTCAATCTATCGATTATTGTTGTTACGATGTTTATCTAAGGTAAGTTAATTTGGGATTGAGTTGTGCGAAATAAAAGTAGTGCGGAAATAAATTCAATAATAAAATAGCAGGCTTGGATGTAATTCACATAGCTAGGCAGTATTCCAAATGCGTACAAATAGACTTCTTAAGGGGTAATGTTTTCCACTCATGAAAAGAACTAATTTAACGGGAACTGTCGCTTTCGCATATTCAGAACCGAGTTTATCCCCTAATCGATCCCTCTTATTCTCACTTATAAAAAGGCGGGCATTGCGTTAGAGTGATTAAACCTATTTTTAAGAAACATAGTTTCTTAACTTAGTTAAAAAGTATTTTGACCTGGAATTTCTAACAAAAAGAGGTTCTTGTGAACCGGACTTTAAATCCATAAACGCGTCCGAAAATAGTTTTAAAATCGTTTTTCTAAAGCATTAAAGATTCCTGCTTAATTGGACTAAACGCTTTCGCTTCCTTTGAACTGTTAAGACTAACCAAATTTATCTAAAGATTGAACGACTTTCGATCTTACCCAACAGATTTTAAGTGCGGAAAAAATGCATTAAAAGTCAAAACAACCCCTAAGTGAATCTATCGACAGCCGTATGGAATACCACTTTTAACTATGATCCTCACATCCTAACCTCTAAGATTTAGCTGGACATGGAAACATAAATAGACATGGTAAATAAAGTGTGATAAATAAGGGCGGTAAATAAAGTGCGGATAAATAAAGTGCAGGAAATAAATGCGGATAAATAAAGTGCGATAAATAAAGTGCAGGAAATAAATGCGGATAAATAAAGTGCGATAAATAAAGTGTCGGAAATAAATGTGGATAAATAAAAGCGGAAAATAAATAGAAACCTGCTCCAAACAGGAGGTTTTAAATCTTAGTACAACTTGAAGTAAAAGACTGAAATAAAATGGCAGCAGGATTAACTTCTACCAAAGTGCTCCAAACCCGATTACAGACTCGATTAGACAATGTGATAACTACCCGGTGTGAACGGTTTATCACTTTACAACAGATGGAAATTTATGACTTGAGTTCTGTAACTAAGCTTGGATGCCTAGAAATGAGGTAGAACTCTTCTATTTATAATGCTAGGAAAGTACAGGGAAAGACTAGATTACCCCCAACTTCTTTTGGGAGGGAAAACAGAATACAAGGGTGGCGCCCGCCATATGTACTAGAGTGGAAAGAAGTGGGAGACGTTGCAGTTATCAGAAGTTGGTCTCTTATCCAACTCATGGCTTCTCCTATGGCGCCCGTCATGGTGAGTGCCATGTGTATGATTTCCTAAAAAGTTGGTCTTTTTGCTCGTTTTTCTTCATTTCTTCTTGAGTAGCTCTGAAAATATAAAATCCTGAAAAAGAAACAAAATAGAGGCATAATACAAGAAAACAGAAATAAAATCCTAAATAAAACATGCAAATCGAATCAAATAAACAATATATTTTAGGTCTATCAAATTCTCCCACACTAAAGCCTTTGCTTGTCCTCAAGCAAAACATCATGACAAAAAAGGGTGATATCCATAAATGATCTGGGCAAAAAGGGCTTCTAAGTTCAAGCTGGGATGAAGCGATAGGTATTACCTCAGTGAACCATGGGTATCGGAATGACACTTCTCCGTAAATACGGACATAGGCTTCGTTCTTACAAAAATCAATCTGTACTACCCTACTGTACCTAGGCCTACTTTCAAATCTCCTTTTGGGTCCTTTTCATTCAGGCGCAATCACATTAAGCCTGTTATCCATGTGTGCTCATAGTGAAGTGACCGGTTAGTGATTCTGATCTCAAGCATGGGGCTCTGGTACAAAAATTTATGTAACCCCTTTTATAGATCCTATTGTAGTTGTGGGGGATCGGATCGTAACCCGCCCTACCGAGTTCAGCACCAGACACCTCTGAACCAACTATCAATGGAAAGATATTTTATTTTATTTTTGCTTTTATTTTTTTATTTTCGAAATTTTTACAACTTTTTGGGTTGAAGGACCTTGTGAGAGTTACCTATACCCGAGTTGCAATTATTATTTTTGATCATGTAGATCATTCATTTATATTCATCGATCCTTCACTTAGATCACGCTTTGGCCGAAGCTGACTGCTAGGATAAACTACTAAAGACTTACTATGAACATTATTATTAAGGTCATGGTACATAGGGTATCGGGGTCGATTTCTACATTCGCGAAGCACAAGGTGTTACAATGATATCGATGTTTCAAAGAGGGTTTTTCCAAATCATCCGCATCCTAACTCGAACTTGCCTCAAAGCCTAAAAATTTCCAAGATAGTACACTTTTTGTCAATAAATTTTTGGCGAGGCTTAAGAAATGAGGGAATAAGGGTATACTGCAAATAACTCGTTAAGCATATGTGTATTCTAAAAAACGAAAAAAAGAAAATGAAAGGGAAATAAGCTAGAATGAAACTAGAAAGCGATAAAAAGAAAAAAAAATGAAAATCGAGAAAATGCGAGAAAATAAATAAAGTCTCCTCCCACACTTAAATCAAACATTGTCCCCAATGTTTCGAAATAAGATAGGGACGAGTTACCCGAAGGTCCTAAGGCATGATGTTGGTACTGTCGCCAGCGTGCGGTGAGTACCTAGGACGGCGAGATCTACTGCGATGACAATCGCTCTAAGAAGCATCGAGCTCGTCGAATCTAGCGGTCAAAGCAGCCTGTGATTGCATTATGCTTTGCATGGATTGACTCATCTGCTGCTGAGACTCTTACATAAATCTCATGTTTTCGATTAGCTGCTGTTGTATGGTACTGAGCAAGTTATCGTGTCTTTCTTCTGTTGCTAACTGGTCTCGCCACATCTGCTGAGAAATATAAAAATTAGGAGCGGTACCTGCAGAATGGTAAGAGGAAGACGGTGCAGTGTGTGAGGGTGAAACATAGCGAGGCGGCATAGAGTGATCGGGAGACTGCTCTCTTCGGTCATACTCGTCGTCGGTGGCATCGCCGTCACCAACAAGAATATTTGGAGGTACTGGACCCATAATAGGTGGAACATCCAAATCGTGGGTCCAATTCCTCGCGATACGCACGTCTGTACGTCTAGTGCAAGGCAAAATGATAGATGGGATAGCCTTCCCATGGATCATAAGCTCGAAGCCCCCTTCCTTCCTTACCTTGCACAATTTCATGTCTTTTAAGAATTTCAAATTAGTTGTGCAAGGAAGGAGAGGCGCTAAAGTGGCTATCTCGACATCCAAATTCAGAGCCTTTGCAATAGATGTAATAAGCCCTCCGAAGGCAATGGGTCATGTGCTCTTGATTACAGCAATCATATGGGCAATCATAAAAGGAACCACATTAAATTTCTTGTTTGTGAGGCACCCTTGCAAAAATAGAAGTTCTTTTGAATTCACCTTGTTTGGATTCTTCCGGCCAAAAATAGTACATGCCAACATGTAACGAAAAACACGGATGACCGGGTTATGGATTCGGGAGGCAAGTATTCCTTCAAAAGATGTAATCGTAAAGTTTGACAACCTGTGCCAAAAGGAAAATGCCTCCACTGACCAATCAGAATCCAAGGGTGCTTCACAAATAGCATCCTTACCGAAAGGCAGTCCCAACCTCTCTGCTAGTTCGTCGGTACTGAATTTGTACTCAACATTAAACATTCTAAATTGTACCGTGCCAACGGTACTAGCAGTGTTAGGCCTGATAATATAAATCAACGAACTTAAGAATTCCTGGGACAGCCTTTCGAAGGTAGGATCTTGTCTAGAAAAAATTTCGTGCAGACCTAAAATGTCTAACAGATGAAAAACACTATGGTAAATGCCTAGAGCATACAGACAGTTTTCGTCTACGTACCGTGTCGAAGTAATTTCCCGGTTCTGCAATTTGTCGAGAATCTTCTGTTGTCTTTCTCCAGGATTTCCTTGATGAAGAACGTAACCGTCGTGTTCCATAGATGTTCCTTTGGGATGGAAGATGAGTGAAAATGGGTAGTTTTTGGGAATTTGGTAAAAATGGAGTTTTGATGAATTTTGGTGGAGAGAAGTGAAAATGGAACTTGGAATGGTTAATGGGTTGGTGAGTGGATGATAAAGTTTGGAAATTTTTGGTGCTTGAGGGAGATTTTCGTATGGGTAAAAATGGAAGTTTGAAGGTTTAAAGATGTAAAAATGGTGGTTATGGAGGTTCTGCCCCGCATATAGCCCATACCCCATGGCGGGAGCCATAGGCTATATGGCGAGTGTCATCCTCACTAAAGGTGTGTGGGCTGGATTCTTCTCTTCTCCTTTGAGCTTTTGCGCTCCTCCCTTTTTTGGGGTGTGTAGGTAGCAGGCATCATCTGTCCTACTAATGTTTCTTCTAATATATACATATACATTTTTTTCTTCTTATTTTTGACATAAAAATTTAGAAAACAAAAAATGAGTAAAATAACATAAATTAAAAATAACATAAAATAAGAACACAATAATCATCGCAAATATAAATATAAAGTGCATAGTCAATGTTATGGAAGAAAGAAACATGAGCATACGAAAATATAGAGAAGTCTATAAAAGAAAATGGAAATAACTCAAACTATAAAAAAAATAATGAAAGACGGTGTCATCACTGAGTAGGGTGCTCTGCTGTCTGGTCTGGATGTCGGAGTGTGTTCGATGCAAGTCTGAGATCTCCTGGTATAAAGTGACGACTTCTGTTGCATGAGTCATGTCAAATACGTATACCTGCAAAGTAAGGTCAACAACTGTCTGCTGGAGCGTAGCTATCTCCATGCGCAACTCCGCTATCTGAGTGTATAAGTCAGTCCTTCGTAGTGAATGATTATTAGATAATATTGTCGTCCTCGGAGAGGGCGGTGAATGATGGTACTCTGCTGAAGGTGGTGAGCGTGACTCGTCAATCGTCTCTCCATAACCCTCAAAGGTGTAACACCAATTAGAAGGATCATGGACATTGGTCATAGCAGGATCAGGTAGGGATGGCAAAAAAGCATGTGCCCGCGGGTATCCGCGAATATAATCCGTCACGGATACAATGTGGATAGCTTAATGGATATCCTTGGATAAAATAAATGGATATTTAAATATCTGTTATTTAATGGATGTGGATGCGGGTTTAATGATACCCGTACCCGCGGATATCCATACCCGTTAATAAATTATAAAAAGTATTTAAATACTTTTAATTTATTATAGACGTCATTACATCTTCCAAGAAATTTAGTCTTTTCATATTTCTTTTTTTTAACGTTTTCTTGGAAGAAAAAGAAAACTTTTCACAATTATTATATGGTATGATGAATTTTATTTTGTTAAAAATGAAATGTATGATGAATGAAAACTATTTGCATTATTACTTTTTGTTTTATTTAAACAATTATTATATGGTATGATGAATTTTATTTTGTTAAAAATGAAATGTATGGATATTATGTTTGAATGTTATTATGTTTTAGTGAAAAAAGAATGAAAATAATATGATGAAGTTTAGTTGTTAAATTGAGAGCGAAAAAATATATTTTTAAAAAATAAATTTTAGACAAAAAAAGTTATTCATGGATATCTGTAAATATCTGCGGATACCTTAAAACCCGTGGATTACCCACTTAACTGATATCTGCATGGATATGGGGCAGATACGGATATCATATTTATCCAACGGGGTAGACACAGATATCGTAATATCTGCCCCCATGGATATCCATTTACATCCCTAGGATCAGGCAATGTAATGTAGTGGATGGTCTAGTGGTCGATCAGGAGTCTGAAATATTCAAGTTGAAAGGATGCTCTCCTTATCAACCCTGTGTCCAGGCAGAAATCAACGTCCAGTAAGGTGTATCCGCAATATGGAGTCAGGTACAACAACTGGCTGGTAAGTCCTAATGTTGTGGCTATCTGAGTGACGGTGTCTCCTACATGAATAATCCCTTCAGAGGATCTAGTTGTGCCCTCGAGATTATTCAGCAAAAAGTTCCCACATGCCATCGGGCGTGGCTGGTTTGCACAAAACAAGAAGAAGATCTCTTCCTCACTAACATGAATATCAGAGTCAGCCTTTCCGAGGAAAGTGTGGGCCAGGGCCATCTGAAAGTACCTCAAAGTTAGGCTGTGGGTGAATGGAGATAGCTGAGTGGATGGATGGAGGTTTCCTTCTCCTATAATGTCACTCCAGAATTGGTCGATGTCTCGACTCATAAAATAACCCATCGGCAGATCAGGTATAACATCAGGGGTGGTCTGGAAATCAAGTAAGTCGTCGAACCCCTTAATGGTAAAGGCATACTTCGTCCCAAAAAGTCTGAATGTGGTCATTCCGTCCTGACCAACGTATGGCTCATGGTGGAATGAACTAAGGAACTCCAGAGTAAGGTGCCTGTAGGTATGGTGCAGCTCATCAGCATATGCATCCCACTGGAGCTGATGACAGAGAAACTGTATGTTGGGTTCAATGCCCAAAGCTTTTATGTAGGCCTGATCTGGGTACCGGGTTGGTGCTATAGGACGCTGCTGAAGGACTAAGTACTGATGTCTCTGCTCGTCGTTCCTAAAGGTGACGTGCATGTCGTCAAGAGGCTGCATCCTGCAAATAAAATTTAGAGAACAAGACCTGAAAGTGCAAGCATCATAAATAGTTATTTGACACATAATACAATAATAATAATTAAAAGAAAAAAAATAAAAGATAAGTAAAATAAAAATAAAGAAAACCGTGGGTTTCCTCCCAGGAAGCGCTTGTTTAACGTCGTTAGCTTGACGAGTAGAACCTATGTGGTTGAAGTAGGCAGTGGTGGATCAATCAAGGTGTGGCTGGAGTAATCATTGGGAATGTCACCTCCTTCGTAGTATTTCAGTCTCTTCCCGTTTACAATGAATGGGCTACATGACTGGCTCTGGATCTCGACTGCTCCTGATTTTAGGATTTTAGTAACTGTAAAAGGTCTTGTCCACCTCGAACGAAGCTTTCCAAGAAAGAGTCGCAATCTGGAATTGAATAGGAGAACAGGGTCTCCTATATGGAAATCTTTCTTCATGATCTTCTTGTCATGCCAGGCCTTGGTTCTTTCTTTATATATGATGGCATTTTCGTAGGCAGATTGGCAGAGTTCTTCTAGTTTATGAATATCAAGGACGCGGTTTTCTCCAACGGTCAAATAGTCAAAGTTTAGGGTCTTTATGGCCCAATAGGCCTTGTGTTCGAATTCGAATGGTAGATGACAGGACTTTCCATAGACCAATTGGTAAAGAGTTGTTCCAATAGGGGTTCTGAAGGCGGTTCTATAGGCCCATATCGCATCTTGCAGCTTTTGAGACCAATCTTTTCTTGATATAGAGACTGTTTTTTCTAAGATATGTTTAATCTCTCTATTGGACACCTCTACCTAGCCACTAGTCTGCAGATGGTAAGGTGTCGCTATCCTATGCTTAACTCCATATTTTCTTAAAAGCTTGTTTAAAATTCTTGATATGAAATGCGATCCACCATCGCTGATGACAAGACGAGGTGTTTCGAATCTAGGGAATATGTAATTCTTAAACAGCTTTATCACTACATGTGTGTTGTTGGTGGGTGAGGTTATCGCTTCAATCCATTTAAACATGTAGTCAACTGCTACTAAGATATATTTGTTTCCTAAGGAAGGCAGAAATCGTCCCATGAAATCAATGCCCCAAACATCGAAGAGTTCTACCTCTTGAATATTTCTTAAGGGCATTTCATCACGCCGGGAGATGTTCCCAGTGTGCTGGCACCGGTCACATTTAACTATATAGGTGTGCACATCACGCCATATTGTGGGCCAAAATAGGCCTGCTCTAAGAATCTTGGTGTGTGTTTTGGAGGTGCTAGTGTGTCCTCCGTAGGGTGCAGAGTGGAAGTGTTCTATGATCTTTCTTACCTCTTCTTCTGGGACACAACGGCGAAAAATACCGTCAGTTCCTCTTTGGAAAAGGAGTGGTTCGTCCCAATAGAAGTGCCTTACGTTTCTAAAGAACTTCTTTCTCTGCTGGTAGTTAAAGTCAGGGGGTATGATGTCGGCAGCTAGATAATTTACAAAATCTGCGTACCAAGGTACGCTATTTACTGCCAGAGATATCTCGGGGGTCTTATAAGGATTTAGTTTATTCTCTTATATGGCTTCTATCCTAGCTATTAACCTGTCATAGGTAAAATCATCGTTTATAGGGAGTGGATCAGGTATTAGGTATTCAAGCCTAGAAAGGTGGTCGACAACTACATTTTTCGTGCCTTTCTTGTCTCAAATATCTAGATCAAACTCCTGTAATAAAAGGATTCATCGAAGTAACCTAGGTTTGGCATCCTTCTTGTTTAATAAATAACGAATGGCAGTGTGATCTGTATACACTATAATTTTGGCTCCTACCAGATAGGATCGAAATTTGTCCATAGCAAAAACTACGGCAAGAAGTTCTTTCTCGGTGGTGGCATAGTTAAGTTGAGCAGCATCTAGCGTCCTACTGGCATAGTAAATAACATGCAATTATTTATCCTTTCTTTGCTCTAGAACAGCTCCTACATCATAATCGCTAGCGTCGCACATGATTTCGAAAGGTTCGGCCCAATCTGGAGGTTGGATAATGGGTGTCGAGATCAACACTTGTTTTAAAAAGTTAAATGCTTTGAGGCATTTTTCATCAAATTTAAACTCGATATCCTTCATTAGGAGGTCGGTTAAAGGTTTGGTTATCTTAGAGAAGTCTTTGATAAAACGCCGGTACAAACTAGCATGTCTAAGAAAACTTCGGACTTCTCTGACGGTGTTAGGGGGTTTTAGGTTTTCTATCACTTCTATTTTAGCTTTATCTACTTCAATACCTCTTTCAGAGACTACATGTCCTAAAACTATACCTTCTGTGACCATAAAGTGACATTTCTCTCAGTTCAACACCAGGATAACATCAACACATCTTTTCAGGATTTTCTCAAGGTTAGCGAAACATTTTTTGAAATCAAATCCGCATACCGAGAAATCATCCATGAATACTTCCATAATTCCATCTAGGTAATCAGCGAAGATTGCCATCATGCAACGCTGGAAGGTTCCTGGTGCATTATAGAGGGCGAAAGACATTCGTCTGTAAGCAAAGGTTTCATAAGGGCATGTAAATGTAGTTTTCTCTTGATCTTCTGGGTGGATAGGGATTTGGAAAAATCCTGAATATCCATCGAGATGACAAAAATAGGATTGTCTGGCTAAACGTTCCAGCATCTGATCTATAAATGGTAGGGAAAATGGTCTTTTCTAGTAGCTTTGTTTAGTTTCGTATAATTTATGCACATACGCCATCCACCTTCTATCTGTTTTGCTATATGTTCTCCTTTCTCGTTCTGCACGACTGTGATACCTCCCTTTTTTGGTACTACATGCACATGGCTCACCCACTTACTATCTGAGATTTGATAAATTATACCTGCTTCTAATAACTTGAGAGCTTCCTTTTTTACAACATCACTCATTATAGGGTTTATCCTTCTCTGATGTTCTCTAGAGGGTTTTGAGTCTTCCTCGAGTGAGATCCGGTGCATGCACACGAATGGACTTATACCTTTTAGATCAGAGATGTTATATCCTAAGGTTGGGGGATATTTGCGTAAAACATATAAGAGTTAGTCCGTTTCTACCTGGTTTAAGGCAGCACTGACTATAACTGGACGGTTCATTTCTTCATCCAGAAACTCGTATCTTAGATTCTCGGGTAGTTCCTTAAGTTCTAAAGTAGGTTTCTTAGGGAACGGCATTGGATCGGGTGTAAGGGATAAACATTCGTGTAGATTATCATCAATGTAAGGTTTCATAAATCCACCATCTTCCTTTATGAAAGCTAAAGGCAGTGTGATGTTTTCTTCTAATTCTAGCTCCCTGACGCATTCATCAATGATGTCTATGGCATAACATGCGTCTCCTAATACTGGTGCCATAAGAAACTTTGATAGAACAAATTCTATCTTTTCGTCACCTACCTCAAAAGTCAACTTCCCTCTCTTCACATCTATTGTGGCTCATGCGATTGATAAGAATGGCCTACCTAGGAGGATTGGAATGTCGTCATCTTCTTTAATATCTATGACAACAAAATCGTTCGGGATGAATAATTGACCGATCCTGACTGGGACGTCTTCCAATATGCCAATCGGATATTTGACGGATCTGTCGACTAACTGGAGAGACATCTTCGTAGGCTGTAATTCTCTTAATTTTAACCTTTCAAAGATGGCCAGAGGCATTAGGCTTGCACTAGCTCCTAAGTCTAGAAAAGCTTTATTGATGACATGACTCCCTAAAATACAAGGTATGGAGAAATTTCTAGGATTTTTCTCCTTTTTAGCAAGTTTGGTTTCGGAAATGGAATTGCATTCCAAGGGTTTTGGATCGTCAAGTCTATGCTTATTGGTAAGGATGTCTTTGATGAATTTTGCATATGATGGTATTTGGGTGATGGCTTCTGTGAAAGGGATTTCCACATGAACTTACTCTATGACTTTAATGAATTTCTGATATTGGTTATTGATCTTGGTTTGTTTTAATCTTTGTGGATAGGGTATATGAGGTTGGTATGGCGGAGGTGGTTCGTTAGTTTTTTCTAAAGTTTTTTCTTTGTCTTGGTTTTTCTGTTTTTTGAATCCTACTGGTTCCTCTACTTCGCCCGTGGGTACTATGCTTTCTTTAGAAGTCTTAGGTTCGATCAATGTTGGGTTAGCAGGTTCTTCGTGAGCAGTCCTGCTTCGTAAAGTAATTGCATTTGCTTTCCCTTGGGGGTTTTGTTAAGGTTGTCCAGGGAATTGCCCTTCGGGTGTAGTTTCGAAGGCTTGTTTTAAAGCTATCTGAGAGATCTGGGTTTCAAGCATCTTATTGTGGGTGACTATTTGGTCTACCTTAGTTCCTAACTGGGTAGTTAGTTCATTAACATGAATGTTCTGGTTCATGAATTCTTTGTTTTGCTGGGCTTGAGCCGTAATGAAATTTTCCATGATTTTCTCAAGGTCCGGCTTAGGTCGCACAGCTTGCATAGGCGAGTTTTGTCTTTGAGCTTGAAAATCGGATGGTCTCGGAGGTGCAGGGTTTTGGAAGGGGTTATTGTTTTTATAAGAAAAATTTGGATGATTCTTCCATCCAGGGTTGTAGGTGTTTGAAAATGGGTTCCCTTGGGTATAGTTGACCTCCTCTGAATGAGTTTCATTCAGCAGATTGCACTATACTGACTGGTGGCCTTTGGCTCCATATAATTCGCACTCAGTCGAGACTGCTACTGCAGCAACTGGATTTGCATACATATGTTCGACCTTAAGGGACAAAGCGTCCATTTTGGCTTGTATCATGTTTATAGAACTTATCTCATGTATTCCTCCTTGGGCTTCTTTCTTCTCCACTATTGCCCACTCTATCCCCCATTGACAATGGTTTTGAGCCATATCTTTGATGGGAGTGCTAGTTTCAGGGTAAGGTTTATTCATCAGAGCGCCACCTGCGGCAGCGTCGATGGTCATCTTAGTGTTACAGTGAAGTCCATTATATAAGGTGTGAATGATTAGCCATGATTCCAGGCCATGGTGTGGGCATATTCTCAACAGGTCTTTATATCTTTCCCAAGCCTCGAAGAGTGATTCACCTTAGTTTTGAGTGAATCTGGTTATTTGGTTTCTAAGAACAGTTTTTTTGCTCGGGGGAAATATCTAGCGAGGAAAACTCTCCTAAGGTCTTCCCAGGTTGTTATAGAATTGACTGGAAGGGAATCTAACCAAGTAAGGGCTTTGTCTATGAGGGAAAAAGGAAATATTAGACGAATCGCCTCAGGAGTAACACCATTGGTTTTAAAAGTGTTAGCTAATTGAATAAAGGTTTTTAAATGTTGGTTTGGGTTCTCAGTAGGGAGACCCGCGAATTGGTTTTGTTGTACTAATTGTAATAAGGAGGGTTTTAGTTCTAAATTGTGAGCAGGGATATTGGGGTTCATAATACTAGAACTAGGTTCGTCATTAGATGGTTGGGCGAAATCCTTAAGGGGTCTTTGGTTACGGTTTTCGTCCATAGCTCTCTTAATTTTACGAAATAAGTGACGTGCACGAGTGTAACATTCAGGTTCCTCTAAAGGATCTATAAGATTACCGGTGCTACGAGTTCTTCACATTGACCAGTAGGTAAAACCTTAGTCTAGACGGTGTAACGACAGGGTACAAAATTTTGACGTACTTGGTCCCCGGCAACGGCGCCAAAAACTTGATGTTGTGATTCGCAAGTGCACGAATAGCGTCAGAGTAATATAAAAGATTATCGATCCCATAGAGACCAAACGTCAATCTATCGATTACTGTTGTTACGGTGTTTATCTAAGGTAAGTTAATTTGGGATTGGGTTATGCTAAATAAAAGTAAAGTGTGAAAATAAATTCAATAATAAAACAACAGGCTTGGATGTAATTCACATAGCTAGGCAGTATTCCAAATACGTACAAATAGACTTCTTAAAGGGTAATGTTTTCCACTCATGAAAATAACTAATTTAACGGGAACCGTCGCTTTCGCGTATTCAGAACCGAGTTTATCCCCTAATTGATCCCTCTTATTGTCACTTATAAAAAGGCACGCATTGCGTTAGAGTGATTAAGCCTATTTTTAAGAAATATAGTTTCTTGACTTAGTTAAAAAGTATTTTGACCTGGAATTTTTAACAAAAAGATGTTCTTGCGAACCGGACTTTAAATCCATAAACGCGTCCAAAAATAGTTTTAAAATCGTTTTTCTAAAGCATTAAAGATTCCTGCTTAACTAGACTAAGCGCTTTCGCTTCCTTTGAACAGTTAAGACTAACCAAACTTATCTAAAGGTTGGACGGCTTTCAATCTTACCCAACAGATTTTAAGTGCGGAAAAAATGCATTAAAAGTCAGAATAACCCCTAAGTGAATCTATCGACAGCCGTATGGAATACCACTTTTAACTATGATCCTCACATCCTAACCTCTATGATTTAGTCGGACATGGAAACGTAAATAGACATGGTAAATGAAGTGCGATAAATAAAGGCGGTAAATAAAGTGCGGATAAATAAAGTGCAGGAAATAAATGCGGATAAATAAAGTGCAATAAATAAAGTGCAGGAAATAAATACGGATAAATAAAGTGCGATAAATAAAGTGCAGGAAATAAATGTGGATAAATAAAAGCGGAAAGTAAATAGAAACCTGCTCCAAATGAGAGGTTTTAAATTTTGGTACAACTTTAAGTAAAAGACTGAAATAAAATGGCGGCAGGATTAACTTTTACCAAAGTGTTCCAAACCCGATTACAGACTCGATTAGACAATGTGATAACTACCCGGTGTGAGCGGTTTATCACTTTACAACATATGGAAATTTATGGCTTGAGTTCTGTAACTAAGTGTCGCGGTGAAATTTGGATACCAAACTATTGATTAGTTTGAATATTTAATTCATTTGCAACCGAACTTTGATTTGTCCAAAGGAAGGGATAAAGATCGAAATTCCCACAATGCAATGCAAATGCAAGCTAGAGAGTTATAGGTTCGGGGGTTGGTTAAACTTAGGGAAGGTGCTAGCATCCTAAGTTTCTGTAGTACTCTACAGGAACCGCTTGTTTTATGTTTGTTTATTGCTATGGTTTATCTGCTTAAGGGTTGAAAGACCTAGGGGTTTATTTCTAAGTATACTCGATAAGATATCGCATCTTATGCCTACATATCCTTACGAGAGTGGAATCAGAGTATCTGTAGTTCCCCTAAAGGGTTTGAGGAGTTCTTTGACTGTGGTCAAAGTTCCTACGGGTTTAGGGTAGTTGATTGATTGATTTTAGGAGAAAAGACGAGTTGTCATTTTAAGGGAGATTTAACCGCCACAAATTGTAGGAAAATAGTCTTTGCATCGTCTTAAGAGAAGGGCTCAAGTACTCGGATATAGATCGACGAGGTATGCCTCTATCTCTCTTAAGGCAAAGTTTCTACGTGTTGATTGTAATTGATGTGGGGTGGAGATTCTATCTCGCTTAAGATGATTAACATCTATTTCTCTATTGTGTTTGAATATTTGTTGTTTTGAGTTGATTGTTTGTATCTAAGTTGTAAAGAGAAGGTCTTCCTATGGGGTAGGATCTATCTTAAGTGATCGACTTGAATGGGATCAAGGATCGTAGGGGAGAATGATGCAAATGATGTGCACTACACACAAGTGTTGACTCATGTGTAGGTTTTTCCTTTGGACGGATGCGATGCGATAAGATAAATACGATAATGTAAATTGCTATAAAATAAATTGCGGAAATGGTAAAGCATACACATACGCATGAAAGCGCTGAAGTGTGTGAGAGTGTCTTGTGAAGTGTGAGCGTGCACGATTAGATTGAGGCGAGATTGATTAAGTTGGGGGGAGTTGATTTGATTTTAGGCGAGGGTTATATTATTTTGTTTAGGAAAAAAAGTTAGGTTTAGATTATACGAACCGATTATGAAAAAAAGATTAGTTTCACTAAAAATGAATTGATTGATGAAGTTAATGTTAATTTAATTTTTTTATTAGCAAAAAAGTTTTTTTAGGTGGGAATGAATAAGGCTTTAGAAAAAGGTTTTATTAACTAAGAAGGTTTATTATTATTCTATTTTACTAAATGAAGATCAATTTAAATATGATATAATTTTAATAAGAAAGGAAAGAACAATTTATATTATAGGGTTAAGAGAAAAAAAAGGTTGAGAAAATGATTATTATTTGGTTCACTTGTTTTTAGACTTAAAAATATAGATAGATAGAAAAAATTTTAATTAATAAATTTGAGAAAAAAAACATAATGGGCTCTTAGTTATTATTTAAAAAACGTTAATTATTTTAATAACAAATTATTACTGAATTTAGGGGTTAATTAGGTTAATTAAAAAGGTTTAAACGGTTGATTAATGGATTAAGGGGGTGTGGATGTACGGATCGTGTGTGGTGTGTGTGTTCAGTTTACAACATAACAGCAAAACAATGTAAAATAATAGACAAGACAAAGGAACCCTAGCCCCTTTCTCCGGTTTCCCTCTCCTCGCGCCGTCTTTCCTTCTCGTTCTACTCGATCGGTTTCCTCTTGATTCACTTTGTTTTCCGTTCTTACTCCATGGATTCCTTTGTTTCGAACCTGCACTAAAACAAAATATCAATAGCTTCAAATATTTCGACATGGATAGCGAGGTTACCGTAAACGGGAGCAATATCGCAAGATCGGGACGGTAGGGCGGTGGCGGCTCGGGAATTCTTCCTTCTTTGCCCGGTGATGATGAATCTCAAAAGATCTGAGCCTTCGGCGGAGGAAGCTTTCGTTGGCTCGCTTTAGGGTTTCTACTTCTTCTGTGGGAAAAACGACTTCTTTTTCTTTGTGGGCATTCTTCGCAGCTTTTATAGATGCGAATGATGGGCCTCCATGAAGAATTTGTTTAAAGGCCTTCTTATTTGGGTGATGATGTCTGATTTCATTGATGGTTCACTCCAATCTTGCCTTTTCCATCTAATTTTGTCGAAAGGTGTTATTTTCTGATTTAGGGAAGTTTTGAACTTTTCTCTTCCGTGTTGATTTGTTGAATTTGGGAACTGTATGACGTGTCTGTTGACTTTGTGACTTGGTTTCTTTTGCTGCTGAAAATAGAAACTTGCCATTACGGGATTGTGCTAACACTTCTTTTCTTCTTCTTCGTAGGGAAGACCAAACTCGAGTTCAGATGCTCGCTTTGTCTTATGTTGTGGCTGACGTAGGGTTGAAACGGCGATGATGACACTGTGTCTGAACTGGGAATTGTGGTTACCTCTTGTCGTTTTTGAACTTCCGTTGATGCTCTTGAGTCGGTAAGGAGTTGACGACGGCTTTTCGTTATCCTCCTGGCTACTCGAGCCTTGCCCGATGATGTGTTACCTGAGGGCCAAATCGTGGGTGTAATTGTAGTTGTGAACTGATGTTATTGATATTGTTATTGTTAATGCTGTCATTGCTCTTGATGCTAATATTGCTCTTGAAATTGTTTTTTTTTGCAGATGTTCTGAGATGTGTTGGAAGCTGTCCATAATCAAATGTTGTCCGTCCGATCTTACGTTGCCTTTAACGCTTGGCGTAATTCAGCTCAGTGATGCTTCAAGACTGAGGACTGAATGCTTCTCAAATTTTCTTGGCTTGTATTTTGAAGTACAGTCTCGAGGGCCTTTGCCAGATTTTGAATCAAACTAACCTTTCTCTCTTTTTCAGGGAAGTGCTTGAATTCGGAGATTTTCGGTTTTAGGGGCATCCTGGGATCTGCTGTCTTGCTTGCAGCATGTGATAGTGCAACCTTTGGAGTGATATGATTATCTTATGTAGCATTTGCTAAGTCCTGACTTCCACCACTTATCTCAGGTTTTGAACAGGGTGTTCATTTGTGAGCTTCATCATCTCCTCATGTATGAATAATACACTGTTGTTTTGGAACTTCTGCCAAGCATGTGAAAACGAGTTTTTGAGTACTCTAAGTCTATAGTTCTTCATATCTTGTATTAATATATCTTGATTAATTTCCCATGGGAAAGTCTTCATTATTTCTGCTTGGAAACACGCTGCTGCTTTTATTCTCTCTTCTTTTTCTATCAGGGAAACCATCAAACTGTGGACTTCAGATATTGCCTTATTTTACGACGTTGTCGAAGAGCCGTTTGATGTTCGGTAGGGAGTCGGTGACGATTTCGATTGTCGCCCTCCCGGCTGTTCAAACTTTATGCCCAATGATGAAATACACTGAGGGCTGAGCATCTCTCAATCATTTCTCGGACCATTTATGTGATGCTCGTTTTGTTTAACAATTGTGTCGCAGATAAGTTCTTGGTGGCAGCCGCGAGTACGGTATCAAAGTCGACTGATGCGGAGATGCTAATTAATCTTTGTTTTATTGTAACAGGTGGTGCTTTCAGGTGGCTTTGGGATGTTCGCAGTTTACCGCCGGATTTTCGGAGCTTAGAACAAGAGGGAGTCGGCGCTCTGCACGTTGGGAAACGATGTCCATATTTACTTACATCTTGGTAGTTCTAGGGAAGGTTGTAGCAGAGTGGTCTAATTGGGTTATTCTGAGGGGTGCAGTATCTTGTAGGGTTAAATTTGCGGTATTGTAATATTACTTCCTGAGGGATAACCGTTGTGTTACATAGCGAGAGCTTCTTGCCATTGTTCGAAGATGTTTGTAAATAATCAATGGAGACACGTGGACCTTGTTGTATTTGTAACTTGTGGATTCAAAGATAAATTCAAAATTCGAAGTAGCTTTCCTTCTTGCGGTATCTTAGATTTCCTTACCTCTCTTACTTTGAAAGAATCATGGTAGAACAAATTTGAAAATGAAGTAAAAAAAAAAGGTCTTTGAATCTTAAGTGGCTCCCGCATATGAATTCAATTTATGGTCTCGAATCACCATGAGCTGCCTTAGACATCACAACCTATCCCCTGAACATGATGGACTCTTGTATTCTGATTCACGCCTGATTCTTGTATAACCTCGAGATTGGAACTTGCATTTCGCCTTCCATTATTCAATGATCCTCAAGTTCAAAAACTTCTTTTAAAAACGACCATGCGCTTTGAGTAAGTTCAATCACCATTGAACCATTCTCCTTATAGAAAAACCTCAGTCAACGACTTCCAGTAACCTTTACCACGCCACACCGACATTCTGAGGTCTTGAAAGAAACATCTGTAGATCCTCATATTGCCACATTAACATCCTGTTTAAATTGCTCTGCCTGTCAGAGAAGTTCTAAAAACAAGGTGGTCCTGCACATACTCGTTAGTCATGATAAACATGTATACAAGGGTAAAAGATTCAAACGTAAGAAAACGCACAAGAAGGTGGAATCTTAAGGTCGAAAATTAGGGTGCAACACTAAGCTTGGATGCCTAGAAATGAGGCAGAACTCTTCTATTTATAATGCTAGGAAAGTACAGGGAAAGACTAGATTGCCCCCCAACTTCTTTTGGGAGGGAAAATAGAATACAAGGGTGGCGCCCGCCATGCCCTCATGGCGCCCGCCATATGTACTAGAATGGAAAGAAGTGGGAGACGTAGCAGTTGTTAGAATTTGGTCTCTTATCCAACTTATGGCTTCTTCTATGGCGCTCGCCATGGTGAGTGCATGTGTACAATTTCCTAAAAAGCTGGTCTTTTTGCTTGTTTTTCTTCATTTCTTCTTGAGTAGCTCTGAAAATATAAAATCCTGAAAAATAAACAAAATGGAGGCATAATACAAGAAAACAGAAATAAAATCCTAAATAACACGTGCAAATCGAGTCAAATAAACAATATATTTGAGGTCTATCAACAATGCTAGAGGAAGAAGGATCTAGGGACTCTTTACACAATAACATATCAGAACTCGAGCAGTTCTCATTGTACCCTAAACCTTCTCTATCATTTTTCCAATTTCATAAATAATAGATGCAAGTTTAGTTCTATCAATGCAAGATGTGATGAAATTATGAAATGCTTTATCATGCTTGCCTAAAGTAGAACATTCATTTTGAGATATGTTGATTTCTTTTAATTCTTATTTTAAAATTAAGTTGTCTCTTTTTAAAATTCTGATGTGACTGGCTTGATCCTTGCAACAATTCATAAGATCATGCATGCATAAAATAAAGTCAGAATAAGAGAGTACCTCATCTTTGTCTTCAGAATCTATTTCAAATAAAAGTTCTTCTTCAGATGTGTGAGCCATTAACGCCAAATTGGATTCATCTACTTTTACTGAATCTTCATCGTCTAACTCTTCCCATGTTGCCATAAAATTCTTCTTAAATTTGTTCCTGAAGTTATCCTTCTAATGATTTCCTTTCTTTTGACTACCTTTCTGAAGATCAGGACAATGAACTCTGAAGTGAACAGGTCTGTTGCAGTTGTAGCAAATTTTATCTTCATATTTCTCTTTAGAGTTAGATCTTCTAAATCCACCACTTTTAGAAAATATCTGCTCCTTCTGGCCATCTATTGAAATTCTCTGATGAAGTATGTCATATCATCGTCATCAGATATACCATCAGAATCTTTTTCAGAAGTTTCATCAGGTTTACTGATCTTTGAACGCCTTTTGGAATTTTCACCAGAATTTTTAGAAGCAGATCTCAAGACAAGATATTTATATTTCTTTTAAGACTCATCTCCATTCAGTTCCATCTAATGGCTCTGAAGGTTGCTGATTAGACTCTTAAGAGATAGCATATTCAGGTCTTTAGCTTCCTGAATAGCTATTACTTTAGGTATAAACTTTAAAGGGAGACTTCTTAGAATCTTTTTAACATGATCTGATGCAGAGTAACTCTTACTTAACACTTGAATGTCTGATACAAGAATCTGAAACTTGGAGAACATGGTTTGAATATCACCATCATCCTTCATTTTTGAACAACTCATACTTTTATATAACAAGTTAGCTTTTGCTTCTTTAACTTGTGATTCCCTTCATATGTAGAACATAATGATTCAAAGATAGTCTTAGCATAAGACTCAACAATGATTTTCAGATACTCAGCATGTGGTAGAGCATCGACCAGAAAACCTCTGACTCTGCGATATTTTTTATAAATTTTCTTTTGAGCTGGAGTCAAAGTTTTTCTCTTAGATACCATATCAACACTATCAATAATGATATCAATACCATCTACAAGTATATCCCACAACTCATCATCAACTCCAAAGATATAAGTGTACATCATTCGTTTCCACCATTCGAACTTAGTGGAATCACCACTGAATAGAAGAGGTTTAGCAGAATAATTATTTCTCTCAAAAGCACTGTAATCATAGACATCCCATTTCCTCTTTCTGAGGTACTAGTTATAGGATCTTCAGAAGACATATTTTTCTCTTTGGATCTTTATTTGTACCACGGTTAAGTGTTACGCACAGGCCTTTCTCTGATGCCAACTAAAGGTGAGAAAAATACCCAATAAAGGGTGATTGAATTGTGTATGCCAAATCGTTTTTACTTCTGAAACACGGTTTAGAATCTAAATAAAAGTTCAAAATTTGATTAATAAGTTGCAGCGGATAAAATAACATAAGCAAATAAATAGGCAAAGAACACACATAAGTTATCATGGTTCCTCTTCAACTGAGAGTAGTCCAGTCCTCTTGCAGCACAAGAGATTTCCACTATAATTAAATTGATTTCAACTGCTTATACCCTCAAGTATAAGACTTTCTCCTGCTTAGACCTACAGTCTAAGTCTTGCTTGCTTAGATTCCATGAATCTAAGACTTTCTTACTTAAACCCCTAAGATTCAAGACTTCCTTGCTTAGACCTATAATCCAAGACTTCCTTGCTCAGATTCCTCGAATCTAAGACTTCAATGTTCAAGCACACAACAAAATATTGTATCTAAACTAACTATTTATAGAAGGAATAACTTACAACAACACTTAATTAACAATCAGAGGTGTTCAAATATAATACAACACACTTTAACACTAAGATTCTTAAGCTATACAAGAATAAGAAATCTTAAAGGATTAACTTCTCTTGAGCTGATACAAATGGTGTGGGTGCGTGTATATTCATGTTGTAGTTGCAGTGTTATTCTCTTAATTGATCTTCTATTCTTCTGCTCCTTTTATAGCTGGAGAAATAGAGTCGTTGAAGCATCCTAACGACTATTTTCAAATCAAATATTTTTGCACATCTTCTTTTCCAATAAAGCAGGTGTTGGAACTCGAAGCCAAGGAAATATGCACTGAACAAGGTCCTTGTCTAGAGAACTCTTCTACGCAACAAGTACAACACAATCTTTTAGAGATAATGTCAATTATTCTCGAGTCCCGTGATTTCTGAGCTTGAGTTGTCATTCATCAGTTTTAGAGGCAGGGTTAGCACGCTTCTAATTCTGAAATATGCAAAATATATATTTAGTGTCAGATTCTCTCACAAGAACTTGATTTGAACCGAACCATAGCTTCTTCCGTGACAAAACTTGTTATATCAAGTAAATTAGAGTATGTACACATGAACCACCTAGTTAGAAATCCTAATTGTTCTTCAAATACTTTGTTATCATCAAAACCTTAGATGATACATGGTATAAACCAAATTTGTCTCAACACTGTATAATAAAATAAATGTATATGTGCCTAATATTGAGCTAGACAAGGGTGACATGGTATGTCTTGTGTTCAATATAGTTATAAAGGCAAAATGGTAGTTGACATACCCCAATTTTGTCCGAACATTTTAAACTTTCATCCGCATCCATTTCATTTGGTCATGAAATCACATAAATGTTCATAAGTCAAAAGTCAACACTTCGTGTTAGAAAATTTGACTAAAAATTCATGTATCATGGTTCATCATTACAATAATAACTTAATTCGACATCATAACTTCTATTTCACATTTTTCATGCGTAATAATCAAAATTCAAAGAAAAGTCAACATTTCACATATTGAGAAAATTGACTAAAATTGCATTTTTCTTTATTCATTTTTGGAGAATAAATTCACGATCATTTGATTTATCATCATAATATCCATTTAAATTTTATTAATCATTTTCATGTATCATAAAACAAAAATCAATGTTTTTAGAAGGCTCAAAATATCTCTCATATATTATGTCATTATTTCATGCAAATACTACATCATAATTCACTATTAATTAAGTTTCTAGAAGGAAACCACAAAATTCTCACATCTTTTTCATAATTTCTAAACTATCCTTTTTAGAGCTTATAAATAAAATCATTCTCATTTACAAATCTCACCAAGAATCACTCACAAGAACAAGCCAAAAATTTTCACAAATTTCTCTCCAGTTTTCAAGTCACTTTTTATTTTTCTTTATATATGTAGGCTTTTAATGTTTAGGGTTAAATATATTTTTTGTCCCTATAAATAACTCAATATTTAATTTTAGTCCCTATAAAAAATTACTTCAAAGAATGGTCCTCTTAAAGTTTTCCGTCCAAGCTTTTGGTCCCTGCCGTCTATTTGGTTTAACGGAAGTTGATATGACATGCCACGTCACTTAAAGTCAACATCATAATTGATTGTAGAAAAACATGTTAGATTACAGGGTTTTAAATCTCCCTAAATTATTTTGAATATAGTGATGTGTTGTTCATGTGTTTGCAAGGATAAGCAAAGAAAGATTTCCACAGTTTTCATAAAGAAGATATTGTCACAGTTTTCATTCGTTGCCAAGTTTAAATTATCTCATACCCAGTATCTTCCTTCTCCTTAATTTCATTCAAAAATCCATTTGCAAAATACCAGAAACTTTGACTTTAAAAAAAGTTGAATTGAAATTTTTTCAGTAAGCTTAATACTTTTTCCTAGTGCACTGTCTTGCTACAGAAGAGTGAAATAGAAGAAAGAGTCATAGTGTCCCATTTAGATGATAGTCAATAGGCTAAAAACTTCACTTTTTAGTTCCAATAAAAAAATTTTCTTCAGAAAACGCTCACAAATCATTCGACGAAATACCTGAACGAGCTCACACACGATTTGCAAAGAAATATCAGTGATGGATCCTTAAACAAGCTCACACATGTCTACTGTTTATTTTCTCTAGGGGAAATTCTAGAAGGAAAATGATAAAAAAGAACAAGATTAAGTTTTTAGTCTTCACCAACTCATTGATCTTTGAGTATATTCAGAGTAAATTTTAAAGGTCATATAGAACTAAAGTGTTCCACCTAGTGTTAAGATTCAGTAGTGTGATGCATGCAAGATGAAAACTTTGAAAAATGAAAATAACAACTATCATATAATTTCATCTAACTCTTAATGATAGAGAACTCAACACATTATTTATTCTATTGTAGCATAAAAAACTAAAAAATATTAACACTAGATGGTGATGCTTGGTTTATGGTTGCATTAAGGGTAAACATCATGCCATTGCGTTAAGGGTAAACAACATGGTGATGTTTTGTTTATGGCTACATGGATGTTGTTTTATACATTGCATGTCGTTTACACTTTCCTCCATTTCTCACTTTACATTCATGTTTGGTTTATGTTTATCATTATTAGATGAAAGCAGAGTTTTTCTTTCACTTTATTCTCCAATTCTACAAGTTCATATTTGCCCTCACTACTATATACATCTTGTTTGTTATAAATATTATACCATGCTTATTCACTACTACAATCTTATATTTTCCTCACTAATACAAAGCTACTACAACACACATCCATTGTTATTTCTCTATCTTTATAGTGTGAAGTTAGTTAATTTGTTTGACTTTATCATAGACCAGATTTTCAGTGAAGTCATTGAATAAGATTGTTTTGAATTGTTTATTCTGATGTCTTCCTCATTCTTTCCCTATTGGATCCTTACTAATGAAACATAACATGCATGTATCTGTGTGCGTACCTTTTTGTTTTAGATATTAAACATGGTGTTTTAAAAAAATATTACCCACATAGAAATCAATTAAATAATAACCAAGCCAAAATTGTATATATCATATTTATTATGCATGTAGCATGTTAGATATGGAACTTTCATTAATCCTACCTTTTTTAATTGTTTGCTTTAGATGGAGAAATAATGTTTGATCCTATAAATAAATCAAACTTAGCACATCCAAAAATGAGAATCGTCTAAGAAACAAAATTTATTCTTGGCATTTCATCAAACAGGTGGTGATTATAATATAAATGGTCACACTTTCAGTGCATGTTCAACAAGTTATTAGTGATGAAAAATCATTTTGAATTGTTAAATTTTTGTTAAGTATGTAATTGTGCAATGCCATGCCATATTGGATCCATTTTTATGAGCACAAGAATGGATTAGAAAAGCATAGACTTGTAGAGATGGAGAAGGATGAGTGTAAACAACTGAAAATGCTTCTTCAAGATAGTTTGGCAAGGGAGATTTGAAAATCCCACAATATAACACATTTATTTGTAGTTAAATGTAATATTTATTTTAAGTGACATGGCATCCAACGTGACATGCCACGTCAGCTTCCGTTAGAGGAAGTTGACAACAGGGACCAAAATTACAAATGAAAATTTTTGCGAGGATCATTGTTTGAAGGAAATTTTTATAAGGGCTAAAATTGAAGGATGAGTTATTTATAGGGACCTCAAACATATTTAACCCTAATATTTATTTTTTATTTATTTTTATTTGCATTATTATTTTTGTTACACTTATTAGTATCTTAACCATCACCATTTTGCATGGAAACTCCATTGATTCAAAATCAATAATTTAAAGTGTTCTTGAACCCCCATGAGTAAAAGTGATTAAATGTGATTTAATTTTTGTTTTTTCGTGATCTTTTTAAATTATGAGCTTTCCATGATGTTTGTGAGATCGAGCAGATGAATTTTCATCATTCATTTACTTAATTCCATGAAAATTTGAGCAAGTTATGGCAAAAATAAGGATGAATGTTGTTGTTGTTTTTAAAGATAAACTCAGATTAAATCCTAGTCATTCATTTCATCATGCTCTTTTTTTGTTTGGTGGCTGGTGGGACCTGCGCCCATTTGGACTTATGTCATCATTTTCTTGTGTTTTGTGCACCCTGTTTGGTCTAGAACCCATTTTCCATTTTATCTCTTTTTCTTAATATTCATAAATGTTCTGCCATTTTATTTTTTGAACTCGATTTTATTTTTTGTCATGCACTTTTTAATTTCAATGTCTCATAAAAGAATAAAAAAAATATTTTTATTTTATTCAATTAAGTAATTAATTGCATATTTTTGTCTTTATTATTTCTTTTATACTTTATTTGTTTTATTCTTACTCTTGTATTGATAATGCATCTCTCTCTGTTTTTATGTCATTTATTCTTACTCATGTGTTGATAGTGCATCTCCATCCCTTTTATTATTATTTTTGTATGCTTTATTTATTTTATTTTTTCGTATTTTATGTTATTTCCTTTAATTGCTCACACACTATATATTGATAGTGTATTCATCTCCCTTTTATTATTTTTTTATTGGTTCTATTTTCTTTAGTTTTGATCAACTCTTGTATTGATAGTGTGTCTCTCTCCCCTTTATTTTTATAGCTTTTATTTGTATTGCTTTAGTTTATTTTATTGTTTCTTTAGCTAAAGCATGATTGTTAATACAAGAAAATAAGCGGTGATTAAAAATCAATCTCTTCAAAATAAAATGCTTGACCAACATTAAGTAATTTTCAAAGCATTTTTTCAATCCCTCATCAATTTCAAACCATTTCATAACAATTTTCTAATTCGCTTCGCAAACGCAAATCAAATGATTGAACCAGCATCAAGCTTTTTTCATAATCAAATTCAAAAACAACCAATTCATAATTTGTCCATATCAAACAATAAAGAAAGAAAAATGCTACCTGGGTGAAAGGTTCAGTCATAACCCCGAGTATTAGGCCCAAGTGATAATCGCTTGTAAGTCATAAATGCTCGTCTTTCACTAAAATACAAACATGTCACCTCTTTGCAATATAACGAAATAAAAAGACTACCTAGGTGAAAGGTACAATCATAGTCCTGAATGTTAAGTCCAAGTCGTAATAGCTTACAAGCTCAAGTGTTTGTCTTTCATTCAAAACACTTATAAATATTCAAACCTTTTTGCAAACAAATTGAAAGAAAAAGACTACCTAGGTGAAACGTTCGGTCATAGTCCCGAGTATTAGGCCCAAGTGGTAATCACTTGTAAGTTATGAATACTTGTCTTTCAAGTTTAAAACATACTCAAACACATAAAACTTAATTTCTCACCTTCGTGCAATCAACAAACTTTTTTTTACAAAAGAACATTGTTTAGTCTGTTCTAAAGCAAATACAACTAGCGCTTAAGCCTCAACCGGGAGAAAACAAGCCAATGTTTAACCATTAGAATGCGATATAAACACTTGTTCAATAAAACCAACTTTAACCAGTCAAACCTATCCTTTTCACCTCTGCGCAATTGAAAACCCTTTTCTACAAATGGACATTGTTTAGTCATTTCTAACGTGTATACAAACTAGCGCTTAAGCCTTCCCCACGAGCATACAAGTCAACGTTTAACCGTTAGAATGCGATCTAAAAACTCATCTGATAAAACAAATCAACCAATAAAAATGTATTTTTCTACCAAGAACTATGTAGCTTTGAGCTCTCCATCACACCAGGAGGTACGTGGGAGCGAGATTCATTGTCTCATCAAGCACTATAGCAAAAAACCTAAATATATATTTTGTCTTGCCCCGAACTACGAAGCTTTAAGTTCCTCATTGTACCTGAGGATACGTAGGAGCGAGACTCGCAATCTAGTCAAACACCCTAATAAAAACCTTTTGCCACCCCTTTTGTTTTCCTTTTTCACACTTTATCACTCAAAGAAAACAATTAACATAAGCTACCATTTAATTACAAATCTAACTAAAAGGTTCTCGTTGAGTACAACGGGCGTGAGGGATGCTAATACCTTCCCCTTGCGTAATCGACTCTCGAACTCGAATTTGGTTGTGACGACCATCTTCTTTTTCTTTAAAGGTTTTATTGATATTTTCCATTTTCTTCTCTGAAACAAATAAAGTTTGGTGAGACTATGTTCGAATCATTTTTCTGAGAGTGTGTGATATGCTTCATGAAGGATCCTATTTTTCTAGATGCAACAGCTAATGAATCTGCTAGGGACTTTGCTCCAAGCTAGAGAGATTCAAGTCTAACTTAGTTTGATTTGCGATGTTTGTTAGCTTTGTTTATTTGCTTTCTTCTTTATTTTTACCTTTGTGTATATCTTATCTTATATTTTATTATTATCCTATATTTGTTGCTTGGGTCCCATGAGCTCTTGATATGAAAACTCCGATTGCTTCAAATATTGTGGAAAGACTCTCTACCCGAGTCTAGAGTAAAAATATAAGATAAGATTATGGTTGAGAGTGCGCATCCCTGAGATGTTTTTCTTGTAAGGGTTGGTACGAGAACCTCACTTAGAGTAGATTATTTTGAGAATGTTATCGCTTGGTAAGTAACTTGTCATAAGCTTAGATGTTTTTATTATGATCCGTGACTCTAAGGACCTTTGTATAACATTGAACCTTTGGCCAACTAGGAATGATGGTTGCATTGTATGGGTCTGTGAGATACATTTCTCGTGGGTTCGATACAAGAACCTCACTCAGAATAGATTCCCTTAAAGGAGATGACGCCTTACAAGTAATTTGTTGTAAGCGGCAAATATTCTTGGCGAATCCATAACTCTAGGAACTTTGTCTAGAACCCCGAAGTCGACGGTTGTGTAGTATGGGTCTGTGAGATGCATTTCTCGCGGGGTCGATACGAGAAGCTCGCGCAGAATAGATTCCCTCTAAGGAGTTTACACCCAACAAGTAATTTTCTGTAAGCGGAAAATATTCTTGGTGAATCCATGACTGGGAATCTTTGTAAATCTTAGATGATTCCAAGTGAAAACCTTGTATGAAAAAGCAATTAGATTTATCTTCCGTCCATATCTCGAACTTATGAGACCCGGTACCTAGAAAAAACAAAAAGAAAAACAAAATACATCACATTTGCATTCATACATCATATGCATGAAAAAAAGAACAAAGCTCTTGCATAAAATTTGCATTCATGCATCCATTCAATTAAAAAAATAAAACAAAAAACTTATACACGTTCTACCCTTTGTCCAGCAAAACTGACATCTCGAAAAAAATTTGAAACTCTCAACAACTATAAGATGACACTCTAGCAAATAGAGGCCAACCAAGCATACCTTTCTAAAATCTATAAATATGAGGTCCAATTTAAGTTCACAGAAAGTTTCAGTGGATTCAAGGGAGTTCCAAAAGGTAGTAGGTTCAACTTGGTCTCAACAGGAGAATATGAGAGGGAGATTAAAGGAGGAAGCGCTGCTCGAGAGATTGTTGTATATGGATTTCCAAGTTTGTCTTCTCAGGATTACTTGTACATCTACGACGAGTAAGCATGACTAGAAATCTCTTTGTTGGGGTTATATGTAGTTATTATATTTTCATGTTTAATTACGGTCATGGTATTTTATGTAATTCTACTTACGCTTTAACATTGATGATTTTTCTTTCTTAATGTCTATTATGGATTAGTTACCTAAAATATATTTTAATGGTACGACTTGACATACGATAGGTGTTGGCCATTTCTAGATCTAAGTCATCATCCATTAGATGCTAAATCCTGTAGAAAGAGTTAGGTTTAATATCCGCAGAATATTGATAATTATTATCACTATCTTTATATCACTGTTAAATCTTAATGTTATTGTATTTAATAATGGAAGAGATCTCCTAATAGGAAATAAAACTGATCTCACGTCATTGAATGATATATGAGCACTATTATGAAAAACACATATCACAATGGTTGGAAAAGGGATACCACCATGTTGGTCCAACCGTTGTGAGGTAAGATGTGATTGTATGTATGATGATTTCCACCACGGCCACGCAACCGTGAATGTATTCATGTAGCATGCTACCTACCACAACGGTTACTTTAAACAACCGTTGTGATATTAATTAATGCAACATATTTAATCACGGTTGTTCTAAACAACCGTTGCGATATATAGACCTGAGTTTATTATAAATTATGTGGAATGCTTATTTCGCCAATATTCATTAAACATATAATCTTCCAATCTATACTAGAACATTATAATATGACAGATTAAGTTATATTAGAAGAATAAATTCACGTTCAATGCTAGACAAGAGTTCTCAAGCCTTTATTTGTATTTTGTTCTTTGACAATAAGAACTTGGTTTAATGATCCTAGTTCTTCAACCCCCCATGTCTTGACCTCTAATTGTTTTTGCAAAATATTATTTATTTTGCAAACAAAATTAGAGGCAGAGAGAGAGGTGGTTGAAGATCTAAAATCATTAAACCAAGTTATAACCGTCAAAGAACAACATGCAAATAACCGTGTGAAGATTTCTTGTCAAGAACTGAACGTGTACTTATTTTCTAAAACAATTTTATCTATCATATCATAATTTTCTAATACAGTTTTGAAAGTTATATATTCGGTAAGGGATTGGAAAAACACTCAAACCACATAATATATAATAAACTCATCTTTTAAACAAACATTAATAATATCATTCATCAACAACATACCATAAACAACAAAAACAATACAACAAATATATCAAGTCATAAAATGCTTCAAAAGCATACCATACATGTCTCATAAAGGCGTGTTGTCAATAAAATAAGGATGAAGATAAATTTAGACCTGTAAACTATTTTATATCTTGAATGGATGTCATTTTGGATCTTTGACACTAGTTTGTAAGGCTAAGTTTATCTTCGTCCTCTTTATTGAAAGAAGCATCCATACTTACAAGGCAAAATAAGAAGGAAGTTCAAACATCATGAAACAAGCTATTGAAAAAGATTTTGAAAAAAAACTATAGAGAAAACAAACCTGTAAATACCCATTGGCTAATATTTGTTATTATGGTTTCGTTATGGGGTTTCCATAAGAGAGAGACGAGTGAGAGAGTTATTAGGGTTTTGTTTTGAGAGAGACGAGTGAAAGAGTTGTTATGATTTTATTGTGAGAGAGACAATTTTTTTGTACTGAAGCGATAGATAATTTCACTTATATATAAATAAAGTATCACTTTTCATCACGGTTGTGTTGTACCCCAAAATTTGACCAACCTTTCCTTGTACTTGGCTTATTGTTTCATTTCATTTTAGCATTTGCATTTGCATAGCATTGTTCTTAACAGGGGATCAAGAGGTGTATTGTGCCACTCAAGAGGAGGATCTCTTTGGTTTTAAGTTCAAGCAAGAGAATTTGTGCAAGCTATCAAGTGTTTATCATTACCATGGAAGTTTCAAAGCTCCTTGAGAGGAGATGTTTGGTGTATTGGTATCACCTCCTATCTTGAGGATCATCAGAGGTTTCTCAAAGATTCATGAGGTATTATTCTTGATTGAAGCATGGTTTAAAAGCGCATTGAGTACCTTAGGGGTCATTGTGGAGCTTGTGCAATCATTCAATTCATCTGCAAAGGGCACAGTCAAAAGATATGGAACTAGGGTTTCATCTGGTCAACTCAAGATCAACTGTGGACTTGAGAGGGTTCAAGACTTGGTTCTAAGTCATTGAGTCCATGGGAATTTATCTTAAAGCATCTAGGATGTCCTGTTAAGATCAAGTCAAGAAGAATCAAGAGTTCAAGAAGTTACTAAATTAGGGTTTCAGAGGTTTTCAGTGTAAAATCCCCTTCTTTGGTGCCCAACTTCAAGGACAATTTACCCCATGATGTAAGCTCAATATCTTTTTCATTAAAACATAAGACTTGTAGGGCATGGTATTAGCTTTCTTTTGAGTACAAGAACTCATATATTGAGTTTGTACATCTCAAGTTATGATACCAACAAGTTAAGGTCCTCAGATGAAGATATTTTTGGTCAACTAAAAGTCAACTCACTTCCAAGGAATTTTTGACCTAGAATCAAGTTTCTCCTCAACTTCAAGTGAACGTGAAAGTTGTTCCTCATGGCCTTATCTTTCCAAAAAGTCCTAGAAGTCCTCATTCTCATGTGTGGAGCTTAAGTTATGGTCTTAACAAGTCAAGGGTATTTTTGGAAAGTTCATTATAGGTCATTTGTTTCAATGGTCATTTTCATGATTTTATGGCCCTCAAATGCAATTCCATCCAACATGAAACTTGTGCCGAAGGGTATTAACTTCACAATGGACTTAAAAATCATGGAGTTTGGTGCATTATGTGATCATGTAGATCATTTTAAAGGTGAAATGTTGACTTTTGGTCATGGTTCAAGTATCTTACATTACAAGTCACCTTTTGGCCTCATTTTTTATCTTTTCACACCAATACATAATCATAAAGAAGCTTACCACATTTGGACCAACATGTTTAGGTCATTATGTGCCACTTTTTTCTCAAAATCACTTAAAAAATCATGAATCCAAACTTGGTGTATGAAATGGTTACAAAACCAAAATCAATTCCTTTCATTTCTACCCCATGTGTTTGCCATTTTGCTGACCCAAGGAGGAGTGTGTGTTTCCTAAACCGTGTGTACCCATAAGTGGAAGTTTTTGGCAAAAACTTGAATGGACACATTTGAGCCAACATGGGCCTGCATGAATGTCACTAAACCCCCATATGTAAGCTGAAAATTAACCCTAGATGCAGAGATTGGAAAGAATCACGCAGAAAAGCTCCCTCCATCAAGAAATTTCAGAAAATTTGTTCTCTTTGAATCTCACTTTTCTTTGGATATTTCTTCAAGTTGAGACTCAATTCATCATCACCAAGCATCAAGGAGGAGAATAGAAGCATAAAACAGAAGCTAGCAGGCAGTTTGAAGGGTCAACGGAACTTCTCCGTTAGGTATTTTCTTCAACTTAAAACCATCATTGTAGGCGCATTTATAGGACCATATTGGGTGTATCTGAAGCCCTACCCTTGGTAGGCCATGTTTGAATGATTGGTTTGCATGTTTGATGAAGTTTCAGTGTGTGCATTTCAAAATTCGTGGCCTGATTTCTGCTTATTCATGAACCTTTTTGCAATGTAAATGGTGGATTTGGATCCCTTGCAATGATAGCTTTCGAATGGTACCATATTTCTGGATTTTTATTGAGATTTCAGACCTGATCTCCGATGAGCTGGCCGGAGAAGACGATCAGAGCCCTAGCTCCAGCGTCTGGTCTAATCTCAGGCCAAATCTGAGTTGGATTCATTTGAATGTTTGACTGTACGTGTTGTCTCGTCCTGATTCGTTTGACCAAGCCATGTGGTACGTTGACTCCACCTCAAATTAATGAAACGCAGAGTTTCATTAATCTGGCCCCTTTTGCTCATTGGGCTTAACCCTTTTGCTATGCGCACCTCCATTGTTTCTGGCCCAAACGTGATTTGCAAGGATTTAGTTCATTTAATCTTTACTGGTTACACCCCACCTTGGCTTTTATTTATTTTTTATTTCATTTTAAATCTTGCTTTCATTTTAATTATTTAAAAATAGTTCCAATTACCTAAAATTCCATAAAAAATGTTTTCAATTATTTCAGGATGTTATTTAAATTTCTATATTTTTTGTTTCTGATTTTATTTTATTTTACTATTTTATTTGGAATTTAAAAGTTAATAACTTTTATGTTGTTTACCTTGTATGATCATAACCATTTGGACCTCAATTCCTTATCTTCTATGACCATGGATTCTACCTCACCTAGGTAAGGGATTGAGGCATTCTTGAGGAAGATTTTGAGTGACCATTGATCATTTTTAATTTGACTTTGATTGGACTTTTGTGAATCCTCAATTAAAGCTCGATAAGGTGGAGCACCCTTAACAATTGAATTGTTTGGTGATGCCTTGAGATGGATATGACTTTGAAAATTTGGTTTCTGTTTGCCATTTGACTTGGCTATCTTGTGCTTTTTATTTGGAATTTTTAAAACAAATCTTCTATTTTTGATGAAGCTTGCAAGTTAAGTCATCTTAGAAGAGGTTCATACAAACTAGTTTGACCTAGTTCCTTTGGGAGATGACTTTTTTGGATCCCATGTGCACCTCATGAGTCTTGATACATGTTTATAACTTTCTTAAGGTGCTGGTTCACTTGTTTTAGGTCTTACATTTGTGTGGCTTGCATTACAAGTTACATGGAAATCATGATTATCCACTTGTCTTAGGTGTTGAGTTTGTGTTGAAACTTTGTTTCCTACAATTGCCATGATCTTGTTTGTGCTTGTATCTTGTTTCTAAACTTGATTTAAGGCTTTTCTCTTGATGATCCACTTCTTCCCCATGTGGTTTACCTCTTATTCAAGGTGATTTGGTGTCCATATTTTCACTTTGAGTTTGTCTTGAATAATGAATCACTTTTAGCACTTGTTTGTTCATTTCTTTTGCATGATGAATGTTGGATGTTTGGTTGAGATAATGTTCATGTGCTTGCTTCCCAAGCTTCTCTCTCCCATTCTTATCTTTGATCATGTCCTTTTGGTTTTGTTTTATGCTTAGCCTTTGTGTAAGTGATGGATGTTTGAATGGTTGTAGGAGTTGTAACTTCTCCCATTTCATTTCACTCTTCTTTGACTTGTTTAAGTCAACTTGTTTTGATCATTTGTCTTTATTGCATCATTTGATTCTCATATCTCACCTTTGCATCTTTGCATATCATGTTTGCATTTGCTTTGACTTGTTTAAGTCAACGTCTTCTCATTCTTCATTTCATCTGTGATTGAATTATCTGTTGTTTACTTGGTTTTTCTATAATCCCTTAGGATTCCTAGTCCCTCTGTTTAAGATGGGAGTAGGAGAGACATTAAGTGTTTAATCCTTTGCATGATAACATTAGGATAGATTTCCCCTTAAATCTCAACTTTAAGAGCATTGTGCATGATAACAATAGGGTTGATTAGTTTCCCCTTAGAGTTTGTATCTTCTCTTCTCATCTCATAAACACCTTAAGACACTTAATAAAGGATAATAAATGTTGTACGCTACGAGCCTTAAGTACTTGAGGAATGATAGTTGGGGGGCCTCCTCTCAATCTGTCTAGAGTGTTTAGTGTATGCCCTTTAGGCGATATGCGACACATTCGCTCTCAAGTCATAGTCTTTAGTGCAACATGAGTTACAAACTTAACTCAATTCACTTCTTCATAAAAAATGCAAAACAAAATATCAAACCTTTTTATCCTTCGGGATCGTTTGCAAAATCATTTTCATAAAGAGTGTGTTAAGTCTTGGTTCTACCGCAAACAAGTAACGCCTAAGTCTCCAATGGTCGAGCAGCAATACACCTAACTGCTAGAACGAAGGTTTAACCCTACTCAGTTAAAACACTTGAACCAGTTTGTGGTCGTGTCAGCCCGAACTAAATTTACTATGATTTCTCATACTAGATGAGGATACGTAGGCACAAGACGGCGATGTCTTGGCGAGCAACCTTCCCC
Source organism: Lathyrus sativus (assembly GCA_963859935.3). Lineage (NCBI taxonomy): Eukaryota > Viridiplantae > Streptophyta > Magnoliopsida > Fabales > Fabaceae > Lathyrus > Lathyrus sativus. The sequence continues at coordinate 717,309,915 of OZ012741.1, forward strand.
CCTTTCACCCGTAGTTTTATGAACTACGTTGACTCTGACTTTCCCGTTGCACGAGGGAATACGTAGGCATAGAGCGTTGATGCTCTATCGAGTCTCTTTTCTTTTCTTTTGTCCCTGTGAGCCAGCCTTTGATAGTTTAATACCCTTTTTAGATAGACAACAAGCGTGGATCCCGTTGGGTACAACGGACGTGAGGGGTGCTCATACCTTCGCCTTACGTAACCGACTCCTGAACCCGAGATTTGGTTGCGATGACCTGTCTTTTCCCCTTTTTCGTAGGTTTTCTATGATCGTTTCCTTTCTCTCTCTTTGGGATAAATAACAAACGGTGACGACTCTTCTGTCTTTGCCGGCCCCCTTTTTTCGCAGCAATGTGACAGGTTGGTAATAAAAATGGTGGTGGTATACAGGGTCAATAACATTTTTATTATGATAAATGGCTAATTATAGGTGATGGTATTCGAATCATTTCACCCCGTGTACCTTTTCACCACGGTTGCTTCATTTGACCGTTGAGATATCTCCTCTAGTAAATACCAAAAAAAAAACACCCAGAAATAAACTATTATCACAGTTAACACTATCGCTGTTGCAAAATTGGTGTTACGAAGGATATATTTTGTAGTAGTGGAGATACGATGAGAGCAATAGGAAATAATATTAATAACTAAGTAAAATGAGCATATTACTTTCCAATGGTTATGCATGAGTATAAACAATGACGATATCTACCCTTAGCAATTTTCTCACTGTTAACACCAAAATATCCACTTATTTTTTCTCATTTACTTTTCTTCAACCAAACAACGATAAACTCTTACTTATAATCATAAAAAATGTTTAATTCAACTTTAAGCACAATAATTCTTTGTGGATACGATAATATTACACTTGTTATTTGCATTGTAAAAATTATACAATACGAATCAAAATGCATGATGGAATAGTAAGAACTCTGATGAATAAGAGACACTCCCAAATTTGTCGGGAAAGCTTATTTCTATTCGTGTTCTAAAGGAAAATTATTGCAAAATAGATATGTAAATTAGATTTTTAAAGTGATTTGTTAGTTTTGATGAAGGGGATCAGTTACATAAGTATTTATCATCTTATAGGTGAAATTGTCACATGGGATTTGGAAGTTGGAAACATTGGAAGTAAATATTAGATAGAATTCACTAGGATATGGCATATGCGCCTTGGACATATGTCTTAAATTGGTGTATCAATGATTTATGGGAAATGTTTATTGAAGAACATGAAAAAACTATGCATGGAATTTTGTGAACATTGTGTGTATAGAAAAACACACTGATTTACGTTTTCTACAAGCAAGAACAAAAATATAGGGTTGTTAGTGTTAAATATGTAATTCATGTTAGAACACAGATTGGTGTTTCTTATATCTCTATGTTTTGATGATAACTTTTATGGAATTTTGTAATGAGCAAATATACACTCTAAAATTTGTTCAAGTATTATTGTTTCAGGTATAAAATTAAATACTCTTAAAAGAAGCAAAAAGTACAAAGAAACTATGCAAAGATCTGAAGCATCAGATGCAAGACTATCAGAAGATTCTGAAGCGCTGCCAGAAGGATCTGAAGCAGAAGCTACAGAATGATCTGAAGCATTACTGAAAGAAGTATACAAATGCTGAAAGCTCTGATCTTACCAGACTCTGAAGTTCTTTCACTACAAACTCAGAGGCTTTTATAACCAGACTCTTATCATTAATATTCACGCTCAAAGCACATACTGCTGCATACTCTGATGAAGACTCTGATCAAGACTGAGACTCTGATACATTAAAGATCTGATCATCTATCAAGACTCTGGACTTATCATTCATCTTAAGCTCTGAACATCTTAAAGCATTCCATACCTTTTAAGCTTACTACAAGTTCTGAAGTGCAGATTGTGAAGACTTCATCTTGAAGAAAGCTTGTTGAAGAAGCTGTAAACTTGATTAGACGTGGTGCTACTTCCAAAGTAACCAACGGCTAATTTCTCCAAAGAAGTGACGTGGTGCAAATCCCAAGGCTTCTACAACCATACCTTTTTGCAGAAAGCATATCTCTGCCCATACTTTTGGTGATGAAAAGTCATACAATTAAAATATTATATTCAGCTGCACATCACTCAAAGCATTTGAAAAAGCTATAAAAGGAGAACTACTTCAACATTTTGAAGCTGCTAATTCACTACTCATCTTTTGCTCATTGCTAGATCACTCAGAAAGAAATACACGTTTGATTCATAAAAGAGAAAATCTCACAAGATCTTACTCATTTGATCTTTCATAAAACCATATAGTTTTTGTTGTACTTAATCTTAAGTGTAAACATCACAGTTGTGATACAACTTATTAGAAGCATTCAAACACTTGTTAGTTTACATTAAATTGTAAGAAGTTCCTTAAGAAGACCAAGGTGTGGTCAGTAGTTCTTGAGAAGACTAAGACAGTTGTTCTTAGTGCTTTCTATTGTAACCAGTTGATCAATAGTGGATTAAGTCCTTGCAGAGAAAGGCAAATCATCTTTGATAAGGTGGACTGGAGTAGTTGAGTTCAACGAACCAGGATAAAAATCTTGAGTTGTTTTTATTGCCATATTTCTTAAAAACTCTTATTCAACCCCCCCTCCCCTTCTAAGTGTTTTTCTCACCTTCAATTCATTATTTTAGAAAGATTATATTTGATTTAGAAATATCAGATTTGATTTAGAAAGATTAGATTAGATATTTTTGGGCTTTCATAGTTCGAGCTTTAGCTTGACATACAAGTTAACCTAAATCTATAAATAGGGAGGAACCCTTATCATTGTAATCATCAAGTTTGATAATCACGGTTTTGCAGTTGCAATGTGATAATAAAATTTCACAGTTGTGGGCAGAGAGTTACTCTGCAGTTCAAACTCATATTCTTTAAACGTGTTCTAGTTTTTGTTCATTGTCATTACATAAAAATCTTGAATTCAAGATTGAGAAGAATTCACCATAGGTTGTGGTTGAATTCCAACCGTTAGACTATATGCATACTGATGTTTAGGGTCCGACTACTTCTAAGGGTGGTTCTATGTACTTTGTTACATTTTCTGGAGATCATTCTATGTATATTTAGATCTACTTTTTTAAGTATAAGAATTAGGTATTTTGTATTTTCAAGTGTTGAAAAGCAATGGTTGAAAATAGAATGGGTACAAAGTTGAAAACTATAAGATCTAATAATGGTACCAAATATATAGAGGAGTCTTTCATGAAGTTCTATAATCACAAAAAGCATTGTGAGACATTGAGAAGTTAGATATATAATATAACATAATGGAGTTCTAGAAATATTGGACCATCAAATTCTTGAGAAAGCAAATTATATGTATTATAATTATGGGTTAGGTCGAGAATGGTGGGTAGAGTTGGTTGCAACATCTTACTACATAATAAATTTATCCCCACATTCTAGTTTAGATGGAGACGCTCCTTATAGGATGATGTAGTTGAACGTGTTGATTATGATTAGCTCAATATTTTTGGAGGCAAAAATTATTATCACGTCAATCATAACAAACTTGAAAATAGAGCAAATAATGTTTTTCTAGTATATGCAAAAGGGATCGAAAGGTATCACCTTTTGAGTGTAGAAGATTCTAAGTTTTTGGTTATAAGAGATGTTACATTTGATGAAAAATCTATGGTACCTAATGATGGTGATGTTAAAATATCAACTAATCAAGTAGTTTAGATAAAATCTAAAGACCAACCGAATTTTAGTCATGTTTAGGTGGAACATTCTGGTATAACTCAAGATGATGAGGAGGATCAACTTGATCATGAGGAGATTAAACAGAAAATACATATACATTACAATAATAGTAGAAAGACTTTTTGGATAACACTAGGTTAAAAGGAATTAAAAACTAGTTCAGAAGTTTGGATCCGACAAACATATAAGGCATTATATACTTAGTGAAATGCACACTCTCGATTGAATATGATGAATTGGTCACCTTCAAATAAGTTATCAAAGGCAGAAATAAAAGAAAGTTGGTTGGTTGCTATAGTGGAAAATATGAAATCTCTTCATAAGAATAAAACATGAGAGGTGGTCCAATTGTCTGAAAAAAGACTATTATTAGTTTTAAATGGGTGTACAAAATAAAATACAATTCTAACAAGTTTGGTAACTAGCTATCAATGTATTTTCACAAAAAGAAGGTGTCGATTACAATGAGATATTTTTTTAGTAGTAAAAAGTTATTAAGTCTTCTCCTAATGATCTTAAGCTAAAATAACTTGAAGTGAAGATAACCTTCTTACACAAAAATTTGAATGAGGAAATATATATGTATCAAACTCAGTGATACAAGGTTGAGCGTAAACTTAGTCAAATATGACGCTTGAGGATATCACTTATGGATTGAAACAATTTCCCTGTCGGTAGTATAAGTGATTTGACTCATTTATATTAAAACAAGGTTTCTATAGAAGTGATTATGATTATTGTGTATACATTAGTAAACTTTGTAGAGGTAACTATATTTATCTTTTATTTTATGTGGACGACATGCTTTTTGATTCAAAAAGTAAGGTGGAGATAAATAAGTTAAAAACTCAACGTGGTAAAGAGTTTGAGACAGTAGAATTCATAGTTGCAAAGAAAATATTGGGTATGGAGATTACAAGAGAAAATCAAACAAAAAATTGTGAGTGAAGAGGCTACATTCAACGCGTTATTTAAAGATTTGGGATAAGATGTGCTAAATCATTGGTGACTCCATTGCTCAACATTTTAAGCTCGTTAGGAAACAATCTCTCACTACAACAGAAGATAGGGCATACATGAAATGAGTTCTTTATGCTAGTGCAGTTGAAAGTTTTATAGATGTCATGATATGTACACGTCCAAAGATTTCATTAGAGGTTAGTGTTGTTAGTAGATTCACGGGGAATCTAGGAAAAGAGTGCTAAAAAGTGGTGGAATGAGTTTTATGATAGTTAAAATGTACCATTGACATATATTTGTACTATGGTGGAGATACATGTCAGTTAAATGATTTTGTTTATTCTTATTATATTGGGGATCTAGATAGACGACGATCTACAATAAATTATGTGTTTAAAATATATCGTGTCCTAGTTAATTGGAGATCAATGTTACAAACTAGAGTAATATTACCTTTACGGAGGCCGAGTACATGGCAGTAAGAAAAGCAATGAAGAAAAGATTACGATGGTGCGGTCTTCTCGATAATTTGAGAATTAAATAAGAATATATAAATTTGAATTATGATAGTCAAAATGCGATTTCTTTAGTTAAGAATGTAGTTCATCATGCATATTTTAAACATAATAATGATATTAGATATTATATTATGAGATGTCATTGATGCTATTTCTCTAATAAAAATACGTACTAACGAGAATATTGTAGACATGTTAACTAAAGTTGTGTCTTATAGTTAGTTTCAGCACAACTTAAACTTACTAAGAATTATTCTATGTTTATTGTTTTTAAAATTCCAAATGATGCGGAGAGTTAAAACTAAATATGGAAAGATGGAAAGTGAATTTTAGTGAATTAAGGAATTAAGGAGTAACAACAGTAAAGACATCAAATTGAGGGGCTTTTACTTATAGTATGTACCTTACTATATAAATCTAAGTTTAAGTTTGTCACTAACAAAACAACATAAATACAGTGTAAAAAAGTGAGTTTCATAATATAAAAAATATTATATATTTCTTTAAACATATATAACTTGATGGCAGCTAGGGTTTTCAAACTTTTGGACTTTTTCTCTTGTGCCCACTAATTGTGAGCTCTAATGCCAAGTTAGGAATAAGGTTTTGGACTAAATTGCCTGAGGGATTAGCTTCCATAGTTATGTATATATAACCAAAAAGAAAATGTACAAGGCAAATCTCATAATAATAGAGATAATATCCAAATCAATGATAGATAATTATCACGCATAACACACCTCTAACAAATGCAAATGCACCTTAAATCAACTCTACCACCATTAACAAGAAACTAAAATTCACTACCTAGAACTCTACTCTCAATGAATCCTTCCAACAGCAAAGGCACATACTCGTACATATTAACACAATCATACACAAAGATCGCATAAATTGTAGTAATTGGTACGAATATACAATAATTACACATTATCTACAGCTGCATTTTGAGCTAAATCGTCACCGGCTAAAGGATGATAATCAGGCTCCGATCCAGATTCTACATCACTACTCTCCTTCGTGAACGAATCACTATGAAGATCCCTCGTGATTCTAGCCGTTGTATCCAAAAAATACAAACAGAATGATGTCATGCAGCAACAAGCAAACATCGGTATAGGTCCATAAATCCAGAGGAAGAAAGTAAATGACAAGTAAAACGCTCGCAATCCAAGTGACCACGAATGACTCCCCCGATTCAACGTCTTAGAAATATATTCCATATACGCTTTTTTATCTCTGAGTGTAGGCGCATTGATTAAAAAACTGACATGACAGTAGCATCTTATAGACTGAATATTGCATAAAAATGCTACAAGGAAACAAACCGTAATCGAAATTCGTTTAACTGCAGCAGTGCTGTGAAATATAGAAGACGTGTCATCAGAATTCCACCCATTGCTAGTGAAAATACCGATCAGTGAACTTAACGTGATCGCTGTTGTAGCAAGAAGAGTCGATGCCATGATATTGTTGCGGATAGTTTGGATCGCCAAAACACCATTCTTGCAGGGATCCTGAAAATACAGACAAAATCAGATTCATAGAAATGGGAAAAAAATCAAACAGTTCGTGTGCAACATGAAATTTCAAAATAAAAATTCTTTGTTTGCAAGAATTAACTGACACTCATCATGGCCTGAACCCATTGAAGACGAGATTCTGTGTTTAAGCCAATGACAGTTCGATGAGGTTCGCGAATAATGGTGAAGAGAAGCCAAGTATGGTACAAAAAGAACACCAATAATCCCAATGGAACAAAAACAAACTCTAGATCATCGTTCACCATGTATTCAAATTAAGGTAATGTTTGGTTGATACAAGATTGTTTCTATGATAAGAGAAAATTGAGATGTTTATAACTATCTAGTAATGAGACCAAATCCTAAAACATCAACCTCATTGTTAACAAATATGAGAGTGACATTAATCACTTTTTCCAGTTTAAATGGAAGATTGATCACAAGTTGTTGAAATTTCAGTTGTTAAAAGATTAAGAAGTGGGTAATTGCAAATGCTCGCATCTCTATAATCAAATGTCACTGCAACTATAAACTAATATAATTTATAAATTTATTATGATATTATAAATGAAAAAAATTTATTTATTAAATAATTAATATATTTAAATAATATAATTTATCGGATAGATTGATTATTTAATAAATTTAAAATTTTAAAAATTAAAAAAAAACATTGGAATGTAAAATATAACTCTGTTGAAAGTTGTAACTTGATGATAGTTCCTTTTTAAAATTAAATTATATTAATAAATTTCATTCAAACCTAACATGTGTGAGAATTGGCGTTAGCCAAATACACTTGTCTAAATAAATTTTATAGCACATGTGCAAAGTGCCAGAGAGGAGATATTAATTTTTTTTAGGGAAATTCTAACCGGTGTTTTTAGGGCACTTTTAAAAACTTTAAATAGTAAATTTTTATAAAAGTATGTGCAATGATGTGTAATAATATGCATTGAAAATTGAAGTGTTTGAATTTTTTAAAGAATAATTTTTTAATATGGAATGTTTAAATAATGCCCTGAGGACACTGGTTAGCAAGACCATTTTTTTATTATATTGTCAACTAATATTTTTTTGTGGTAATTAAGAGGGGGTGTTAAAATTATTTTAAAAAAGATTAGAATATTTTGATAGTGATGGACTAATATTTAATGATAATTATTTTTTGTCAACTACTTAATTTGGTAATTATGATTATTTTAAAAGGTGAGTGTTGTGTTGTTGACTAATTGATAGCAAGTGGTAATATATTTTTTCTCCAGAACATGTTGTCCACTTGGTATCTTTTCAAAGCTTGTAGGCCAAATATTGTATTCTCTATGTCTATTTATATGTTCAAAGTAATGGTATAATTTTGACAAAATAAAAGAAGAGGAATGGTATTATATATATATATATATATATATATATATATATATATATATATATATATATATATATATATATATATATATATATATATATATATATATATATATATATATATATATATATATATATATATATATATATATATATATATATATATATATATATATATATATATATATATATATATATATATATATATATATATATATATATATATATGATTTGTTTTCAAAAATATATATTTATACATTATTTTAATTGAATATATCAAAATATATTGAGCAACATATCAATTATTTTATAATTGTTCCGGTGTAGAATGAGAGATTGATAGTACAAAGGGAGCGAATCTGTATAATGCATTAGTCTTCGATGCAGTGGAGTGGAATGGACCTACGAGGTTAACACTTTAACACTTAAGTTACTGAGGTTAGAGAGGTGTAGCTTGCAAGAGGGCATATATATATATGGTAAGCGATTAAAACTATCATGTTTGATCCGACATTGATCGTAGAGAGTCATTTGATTAGATCAAATGGTGGTTGATGAACAGGTAGCTTGAATCAGGTGTTAAATTCTCTGGCGAGGTCATTTGGGTTAGTCCCTTGTAGTTTAGCATGTTTTACTAGTTCTTTGGCACGCCTAAAGCAATATCAAATGTCATGTCATATGTGTAAAGCCTCTGCTATCTTGGTTTTCATAGATGTAATTAAGGGTGAAATATTTGCACTCGAGTGTCTTCGGAAGGAGAAAAAGATGATTGAGAAATGTTTGTGTGCCCTTGTTATCGAGAGGGATCATTTTCTGATTAAACTTACCAGGTTGAGTAATCCCTTGAGGGAAATCAGTGATGAGGTGTGAGCATTCAAGTATCCCTGTCTACTACCTGGAAAAGTGTAGGCGTTGACTCAAGGGATAAGAGATAGGGATATCGCGTTGGTGTCACTTAGGAAGGCGTTGTTTGACACTAAAACCGCGAGATAATAGATAGGAGGGCAGTAATTCACGGTAAGGAGGCGAAATTATAAGCTTCATATACTCTTTTTATTGGGATGTCTTTGTAAGGATGATGTTTATTATTTAGGAATTGATAAGAGTTTTCATGTATGTGCGTTATTGTTGAATTTATCTTAACATGAGGCATTATTTCTTTACTCGCTTATTGTGGTACTTATCTTCTAGGGTTATCATTGTGGTGCCAAAGTTAGCCTTTTTTTTTGCCTTGACAAGTGTCGCAAGGCCTTACTCAAAAGCTTTGTTGGACGTCTATGAGGTATGTTCCTAACTAAGGGTCTTCTATTCTTCTCTACCCTCAAGTTTAGACTTACTTCAAGACCAATGTGATGGGGCTTCACCTCCTTTGTTGAATGACTAGCTACTAAGATGGGATGAGCTCGAACCACTACCTTTATTTCGAGGTTTGATGCCTTTGATTGGGTGGCTTTTGTTATATGATTTTCCTGATTTAGTCACGAACTCACAATGTTTATGACAACACCCCTTAGTTGTACCTTACTCCGCATGACAATAAAGACAAGAATTTATTCATTGATGAAAGGAAAAGATTACATGATAAAGTAAGCTTTTATATATGTTGTTAAAAGTACTTAACTAAAATGACCCAATCGTTAATTTATAGGCTCAGACGATGTCTCCTTGATGGTGAATTTATTGTCATTGGAGCATCTTGGATCGGTTGTTGTAATGGGGTTCTATGTTATTTCAATGTCATTTCTTAGGTTTTTTGTAATAAACTTTAGGATATCTCTTTTTCGTTGTTATCTTCATTAAGCGAGTTAGAACACTTCCCATTGTGCCTGTTAGGGGACATCAATCCTTCATTACGATAACTGTCTATCATTATCTTAAAGCATTTTCTCAATTTGGTGATGTTGAATTCTAGCACATTTTCTTTCTTCTTTTCTACCAATTCAGTTTCTTGGATATGTTACAAAGGCTTATGGATTCGTCGGGCTTTGGATATGTCGATGCATATTGTGATGGGCTCTTCGTGGATATTGTGGTACTTCATTTTTCAGGTGAACAATGAAACATATGAGGTCAAGCATTGTAGAGAAAGGTATTTCCAAAATGAAGTTGTACACACTTTTTCATGAAACTACCAAGAATTGTAGATCAAGTGTCCTTGTATCTCTCCCTTCCCTAAGCGTGACCATGAGCTCTATGAAGCCCATGGGCGAGTTACCATTTTGTTGAAGGCTTGTAGGTCGGGCCCTGTATAAGGTGACAACTTTTCTTTCTCCATCATAGGCTTTCAAAAGATTTTAGCATACATGATATTGCATGATCTTCCTCATTCAATCAGTATTATCGAAACGTTAAAGTTGGTCATAACAACTATTATAACTAGAGGAAAAATATAATGATCTCGCCGACGTTCTCACTATCTTTGAATCTAGGGATAGGTCTTTCTGACTTCTCTTTGGGAGGAGTTTCCCCTTTTTTATCGAACGTCATCAACTCGACACTCTTTCTCTTGACTATCCTCTTGGATGGAGTGTTTGGAAAAGGAAAATCCCCATGTAATGAAGGAGATAAAGTTGCATATGTTAGAACAAGATTTGGTTCTGCATCTGTATCTCTAAGTTTTGATGATAACAAGTCAGTATTTGTGTGAGAACAATTTTAGTATCCTAACGGTTTGTTATTGTGTATCTTTAGCAAACAGCTTTGATTCTGACTCTTGAACATGGAACATTACAAGTTTCTGAATATATTGATCTAAATTGCTTCTGCTCAAACTCACGGATGAGAAGCTTCTATGGAAACAGTATGTTGCTACTACAACATTATCTTGGGTCTTGCTTATGACGTGTGACTCTAATCAATTCACTTCTAAAGACTAAGTGCTGAAGACTCTGAAGACAAGGTTCTGCTGAACAAAGTTCTGAAGACTTAAGTTTTTGAAGAATACTCAAGCTTCCGAAGATTAAAAGCTGAAGGTTCTAAAAACTCTGATAAATATCAAGTCAGATATTGATGTGATCAAGCTTCTGATTGATGATTGAAGTTTTTGAACTCAAGCTTCCAAAGATTAAACGCTGAAGGTTCTAAAAAACTTTGAAGAATCTCAAGTTAGATATTGATGTGATCAAGCTTTTGATTGATGATTGAAGTTTCTAAACTCAAGCAAAATCAACTCTTCTAACTCATGCTTCAAATAATGTTTTATCCAGAAGCCACTGAAGAATAGAAGATAAGAACGAGTTTATACGTGGGAAAAGTAGTACATGGTACAAACCAATATTCCTTCCACTAAGCGGATTTCATGGAGTAAGGAAATTGAGGTAGATGATTCTTGTCCCCTCGTTGTTACTCAAGTCACCAGCTCATTCATGAAGAATACCAGATCTTCCCTTCAACAGGTCTTTTTTATTGGCTATATAAAGACTTGAAGACTTGAAGAAAAGAAGAAGCGAGACATGCAAGATTGTTGCCATAACTTGTGCTAAAAATTTTCTTTAAGTGTATTGTATTTTTAAATTGTTTATACCTACTTATATAGAAGCAATCTTTGAAAATACAACCTTGTAATAAAATAGTTGTTTGTATTCCCTTAAGGGATCAGTTAGGTCAGAATCCTTGAGAAGACATAGACAGTGTGTCTCTGTGGTTTGTTAGTCACCAGCGGTTGCTAGTGCAGTTGTAATTAATTTATTATAGTTGATTAAGTCCTTTGGTATAAGGTAAAATCACCTTGGCGGGTGTACTGGATTAACTTTGATATTTTCAAGTGAACCAGTATAAAAATCAAAGTGTATTTCTCTTTGTTATTGAATAGTTGTGGTTTTTATTGAGTGAGTAAAAAGCTTTTGTTTTTGAAAACCCCAATTCAACCCCCCCCCCCCCCCCCTTTCTTGTGTTTTTCTCACCTTAAATTGGAATCAGAGCTCTGGTTCTGATTGTGATAAAAGTTTATCAGACACTTAACCGTGTTCAGTACCGATCCAGTGTGTGTGTATATGTGTATGTGTGTGTGTCAGAGAGAAATAATGGTTGTTGCTGCTATTCCAATAGAGAAAGATCATTACAGTGCCAAACCACTTGTCTTTGATGGTGATAAGTTGACTATTGGAAAGATAGAATCAAAAGTTTCTTTCTTACCTATGATGTAGATCTTTGGGATCTTGTTGTTGAAGGCTACAGTTATCCTGTTAATGATGCCGGAGAAAAAGTGTCAAGAAGTGCTATGACTGATCAACAAAAGAAATATTATAAGAATCATCACAAGACAAGAACTATACTGTTAAATGTTATTTCTTATACTGAGTATGAGAAGATAATAAACAGAGATATTGCCAAGTCCATTTTTGATTTTCTAAGAATGACTCATGAAGGAAACGCTCAAGTTAAGGAGACAAAGGCGCTTGTTTTAATCCAGAAATATGAGGCATTCAGAATGGATGGTGATGAAACAGTTGAAACTATGTTTTCAAGGTTTCAAATGCTAGTTGTGGGACTCAAGGTTTTAGACAAAGGATACTCAATTGCTGACCATGTCAAAAAGATCATCAGAAGCCTTCCTAAGAAGTGGAGACCTACGGTAACTTCCTTAAAACTATCTAAAGATCTGAACAGTATCAGTCTTGAAGAACTTGTTAGTTTGTTGAGAAGTTATGAGATAGAGCTCAAGAGATATGCACCTCAAAGGAAAGGAAAGTCATTTGCTTTGAAATCCAACTCTAAAAAGTCAAGGACTTATCAAGCTGAGGGAATCTCAGAAGATTCTAATGAAGACTCAGAAGATGATGATGAACTTTCATTAATTTCCAGAAGGGTAAACAGACTTTGGAAGAATAGACAAAATGGTCAAGGAAAGTTCAAAGGAGCTAGGAGGATTGTCGGTCGTTCTGACTCAACGTCTGGACAAAAGAAGCAGAGTTCTGGAAAATAAGTCATCTACTATGAGTGTAATGAACCAGGTCATTACAAAAATGAATGTCCAAGGCTCAAGAAAGACAAAAATTACAAAAAGAACTCTGTAAAAAGCAAGAAAGGACTCCTGGTTACCTGGGACGAATCTGATTCAAAAGAAAAAGATTCTGAAGAAGAACAAGCTAATGTTGCACTGATGGCAACAACCTCTGATGCTGGAGTCTCTAGAGAATCCGAAGACAAAGTATCATCAGACTCAGAAACAGAATCTGATCATGATTTTGAAGAGGTATTTTCTAATCTCTCTCGTTCTGATTTAGAATCATGTCTTTCTGAAATTCTGGAGAAGTATCGAAGTCTTCAAAGCAAATATAAATACCTTCAAAAAAATCCAAGTAATTGCTTCTGAAACTTGTGAGAAACATGAAGAGAATATTTCTTCTTTAAATAAAAAAATATGTACTTTAGAAAGTACAAACTGTACTTTGAGAAGTCAAATCTCAAAATTAGAAGAAGAAATAGGTCCATATGCTTCTGGTACCAACTATGTATTTAGATATGGCAGAGCTTTTCAGCACTTTCTGACTAAAAGCATAGATAGAAGCAAAATTGCTTCCTTAATCTATGGAGTTAGTAGAAATGGAACGAAAGGTTTAGGTTGTACAAACACCTCTAAGATTGATGAAAGTATCATGGTAAAACCAAAACCTTTCTATAAGCACTTTGTACCTACTGGTACAGAACCTATTTATTTTGAGCTTGAACAGAAACCTCCACTGACACAAAAATATATTTCTAAGTATAAATATCATGCATAAATACCATTTGATTATTTTGTTTCCCATAAACCCAAAGTTGTTCAACACTTTGGGGAAACTAACAAAAAAGAACTCAGAAAGTGGGTACCTAAGGAAAAGATTATTTATGTTGCAGACATCCTTAGCAGCTCAGCTGAGACACCAATCATAGTACCTGGACAGTGGTTGCTCGTGACACATGACGAGAAGAAGGCATATGTTCCAGAGTTTGGAACTTAAGCTTGGAGGTTTGGTTGGTTTCGTAGGAAACCAGAAAGGAAAAAACCATTGGCTCTGGAACTATCGATAATGGTAAACTTCCATCTGTTACTAATGTTCTTCTGGTCCATGGTTTGATGCATAACTTATTGTATGCCTGTCAGAAAGATGGCTCAATCCTTTTTACTAGAAAGAGGAAAAACAACATTTACAAGATTAAACTTTTTGATCTTTGTGAATAGAATGTCAAATGCTTAGTGTCTATTAATGAAGAGCAATGGGTATGGCATAGAAGTTTAAGCCATGTTAGCATGAGGAGGATTTCTCAACTAAATAAGCTTAAACTGGTCAAAGGCTTGCCAAACCTGAAGTTTGCTTCAGATGCTCTTTGTGAAGCATGTCAGAAAGGCAAGTTCTCTAAAACTTCCTTTAAAGCAAAAAATGTTATTTCCACCTCTAGACCGTTAGAACTTCTACACATTGATTTATTTGGACCTGTGAAAACTGCTTCAATCAGTGGAAATAAATATGGATTAGTTATAGTTGATGACTATAGTCGTGGGACATGAGTAAAGTTCTTGAAACACAAGGATGAGTCGCATTTTCTGTTCTCTACCGTTTGCTCTCAAGTGCAAACAGAGAAGAATTGCAAAATAGTCAGAGTCAGAAGTGATCATGGAGGAGAATTTAAGAACATATTGTCATACCCCAAATTTGTCCTACCTTTTTTCAAATTTCTCATTTTGCCCGACTTTGTTTTTAATTTACCTCGCTTATACAGCGTAGCGTATTTTTCAGCAAAAACAGGCATTTTCGCTTTTTAGCCCAATAAGAGCATGCCATGTGGCATCTTTTTATTTGTTTATATATATATATATATATATATATATATATATATATATATATATATATATATATATATATATATATATATATATATATATATATATATATATATATATATATATATATATATATATATATATATATATATATATATATATATATATATATATATATATATATATATATATATATATATATATGTATTTTATTTTAAGATAATATATTTTTTTTAATTAGGCTAGATTTTTATTTCAATTTAGAATTTAATTTTTATTTAGATTAGTTTTTTTATTTATTTTATTTTAATTTTTTAAATTAGAATAGATTATTAATTAATTAGATTAGAGTTGTTTAAGATAAAATTAAAATAAGATTAGAATTAATTAGTTAGATTATTAGTTAATTAATTAGAAATTAAAAGGAAAATTAAAAAAAAGAGAAAAATTGAAATTTATTAGAGACACGGTTAATTGAGAATTAGGGTTGAGAAGTAGTGTATAAAGGGTGACCTACTGTTCACCAAAACCCTACAGATTGAGGGAGGTTACTATTCATTAAGCCCTAAATTGGGCCACCCATTTCAGAAACCCTAAACTCGCCGCTACCTTCCATCATCATTCTCCACCATCAATTCTTCCTCCGCCTCTGTTTTTTTTCCGTCACTATCATCATCACTGAAAACCTTTCATCGTAAAACTCCTCCGCCATTAAAGCACAACCACACCGCCTCCTCCATTAAACCAAAACCCATAGCTCCACCTCCTTTCAAAAGCGGTTTTCCTTGCGATTCTCCTCTGTTTTCACCGTTCAACCAATTTTTCCCACCTTCTAAAATCGCCGCTCCGACATTCGGCGTTTCGAGTTGCATATGAGCTTCATTTCAGCAACAGCAATACAGCATCTTCAAATCCTACACGGTTTCGATTTAGCAACAACAACACTTCGATCATCGCGCAACCCAGATCTTCGTCAAAGAAACCAAATTCGTTTTGCAACAACAGCTTTTGCAAACAACAAGGATGAGCGAGTAACAGTAGCAACGATACTTTGGCTTGACTTCGCATCAACTCAACGCAATAGCTACCGACCCTCAGTTGAACAACTCTTCAGCTCGCGACGATGACTCGGCAACAACGACACTACAATGCAATAATTTATGATAACCCGGCTTGCATTCCATTTCAAGTTCGTAAAAAGGGATTGTGTTGCTGTTGTTAATTTCTGTACAGGACTTAACCCCACCTCGCAAAGCTCTTCGTCGCTTGCTCAATCTTCTTCTCTTCATCGCGACGACAAAGGCGCAAGTTGCTCGTTCATGATTATGGATTTGCACATAATAAACTGAACTTTGTAATTTTATCATGTGTTGCTGCCGCTACACTTCGAAGTTTGAAGTCTACGTCTTTTTGAGCTAAGCAGGATATGTGATAATTTCAAGCAGCTTGATGTATTGGTAGCCGCAACTCAGCAATAACCATCTCCAGGATAAGCAATGTGAAGACGTCGATGGTACGTATGCAAGCGAGATCCGCGGATGATGAAGAGTGGTGACACGTTGTTGTAAGAGGAAGGAATAATCAAGAATTTGTGAAAGCTGAGTTTTAATGCTTTTAGCAAAGGCTATTGATTTTATGCAGGTTACGCCATCGCCAAAATTTAGATTATGCGAGGAGCTTGTAGTTTACAAACATGATGTTCAGCAATAACGACATGAAGCGAAGAACCTTAAGGCTGCTGTCAAGAAGGCGTATGGTGGCGATAATGCTTGGAGGAATATTGGGCTTGGTATTCCTACTGATATTCTTCGATGTACATCGAAGTTTGCTCATGCTATTTGTTCTGGCACTATTTTGGCTTCTACTCAGGTCTGTCACATCTTCAATGACGCTTTCACAGCAACAACAATTCAACGCAGCAGTTTGTGATTCATACTTCGGATGCTTTGGCTTAAGAGACGATAGTTCAACATTGGACCTTGTTCTGAGTACACAGCAACAATCTTAGCTGGTTTCAATAGAGTAAAACAACTCGTCCATCAGCAGCCGGATAGCAATCGGTTACAACGTTTACATCACCATCCTCGCAATGCAACATTCAACAACAACTCGGTAGTAGCTAGCATTTTCAGTTCTCGTAATCAGGAACTCTGAGCAGCATCTCGGTTCACCACCACTACGCAACAAATCCAAGCTCATATCGGATGATGTACCTACTGCCAAGTTTGTGCATCAGCACTGTAAGCTTATTTGTTATGTATTGAACCATGTTGCAATTCTGTGCGTGGATACTAGTTCGAGGACGCCATATTGGTTCCTGTCGACTATTCTGCATCGAAGGCTTAGTTTTGCATCACTTTGATAACACCTTAACATGACGATAACGGTAATAAATAATACCTATCACCAGCTCCAACCATTCAACAAATACTTCATCTTCGCGGTAAATTTTAGAACTAATCATATTGTTTTGTAGTGTGTTACTGCTTTTTGTACAATTGTGGTTTGTTTTACAGTAGTCAATTTCTGAAAATACCTGAGCTAGTTTGTTTTTTTGAACTAGTATATTATTGTATCATTACTACTACTGTTATGATCTTGAAATTTCTAAATGTTGCTTGATTGTTCATCACATATTTGTCTGCATATATGTGTGTCTGATTCATTTACGTAAGTTATGAACTTGGGGGGTTCTTGTGGATTAGCATTTGGCTGCTGTTTGTTTCGTATTTGAAGTTTGTGTATAGACTGTTAGCACTGGCTTGCGATAAACATGTGAATTTGAGTTATGCTAACATGTCGTTCTTATTTTGTGTAGTTTTCAGTTTGGTTCTGTTACCGCCAGGTTTAGTTTTAAAGCTTGTATTTGTAACATTAGGCAAGCTGCTAAATTAGTTTTGCATTTAATTGTTTCATATTTTGTGCTTCAAAGTAAAGGATTGCTGTTGAATTCTCAATTCTAATACAACTCTGTTTGGTTAGTTTTGAACTCCTAAAATATGTTTTCCTAGTCTGCTTGGATGTTGTCAATTTCTATGCAGGTTTAAGCTTGATTCATGTGCACAATTGGAACAATACAGAGCATGTCGGTTTGACGAATGCAGTAACAGGTTTCTGGTATCAGAATAGAAAGTGGGTGTTGAGAGTCACTCATGTCTGCAATTACAACAAATTCAGCGGCATTACCGGCAACAGCACTTTACAGCTAGCGCGAAGTGTCGCGGTTCCGACGTTATTGGCCTTCGTTTTCGACCGTAACACAACAGTTCAACAACAAATCCAACAATAACAATGTCGCGAAAATCTCGTCGGTAATCTTCGAAACTGTTTTGGAAAATTTGTTAAAGTTATGCCTGATAAGCTAGATAATTATTCTGTTGTTTCATTGTGTGATTTGCTGCATTATGGATATTTATTCTCATGATTAAGTTGTGATTAGATCTAGCTACATTTCAATATGTGAGTTGATAATTTTATGAAATTTTGAACTTGGTATCAATTTGTTTCACTATGTTACATGGGATCATTGTCATGCAGTTGTTTTAAATATTGTTGTTCCAATTACATACGGTGGCATCAATTTTTTCTTGATGAATATGGTGGGAGTTAAATGGTTGTTTTGTTTGGCAGTATGTATATTTTGAGATATAAGTTCTATTTTGTTTAAAGATTTTTTCAATGTTTAATTTAGTCTTGTATGTTGATGGCTTAAATAAATATGGCCTACATGTTTTTTCACGATTGGCTTTGCTTGTTATGCCACTAATTTTCTTAAAGCTCAACCGTTAGTTTGTTTTCATAATTCAATTTCCTTAAGAATTTTTTTACTGACACTGATGTTAAGTTTTGCCAATAATAATTGATACAAATCAAAGCATGTTACACCTTTTTTTTGTTAGATTGTTAATATGGAAGGCTAACATTTTTTTCTCTCATTGACTTAATAATTCTAACAGTTTTATTTAATTTAATAATTAATTAATTTATGGACTAAGTTTTATTAATTAGTTAATTTGGTGATTAATTTTCTTTAGTTTTCACTAACTATTTAGTTTTTATTCTAATTAATTAATATTAATGTTTTTTTTCTTCTCTACCTCAATTAGTTTGTTTAATTAAATCTTAATTAACTAACTTGTACATAAACAAAAATTAGATTTAAAATATTTTCTAAACATAAATTAAAGTCACAATTTATTCTAGTAGTATTTCTAAACCCTTTTTAATTAAATAACAAAAGTGGTGGGCTCTTGGGGTACAGCATCCCTTGAGTCTTTGAATGACCGCTCTCGAGGCGCACGCCCTTGAGTTGTGGTTATCCCGTCTTTCAGTTTTCAAATTATTTTTTGTTTAATTTAATTGAATTTCTAAAAGATAATTTGTAATTACTTTTAGATATTTTCATAAGAAAATTCAAACTATTCTTTTAAAATATGTTTCAAAATCATCACCAAATAATATTTTAAATATTAACACTTTTCAAAAAAATATACTTTATTAATTAAGTTAAGATATTAAACTTTTTCTTCAAAACAATTAGTTATGATTGATTTTTCTCAAAACTCTTTACAATTGATTAATTTATTTTATATGAAAATTAAAACTATTTTTCTTAATTAAATTAAACAATTTTCTCAAACAAATTTTAAAACAATTAAATTCTTGGATCTCGCCTTCCTTGAATTTTTTAAGCGACCGCTCTCGAGGTGCACACCTCGAGTTGTGACCCTTTCGATCTTATTTTCTAGAATACATAGCGCGCGTAGTCCGAGTACGCTAATATTCCTAATTTATTTTCCTAATTAAATCACGAAATAATCGAGTTCTTGGAGTCGTGCATTCCTCGAATTCGAGAGTGACTACTATTTAGGCGTACGCCTTGAATGGTGTGTCGTTCGAATTTTCGTTTCTAAAATACCTCCTTTAATTATTTGGACAAGTACTTTCACTGTCCAACAAACAATATTTCATAATTAATGGGATGAAAAAGATTTTCGTCGGGATCTAGCATTCCAACGATATCCCGACTAATTGGTTACGAGGCCGACGTCTCGTTTATCGAGTAGTCGTCATTCCTCCCAAATTTCCAACCCGTCTAATCTCGTTCCCCACCTTCATGCGATCGAGTATAAACCCTAGTACGTTTCTAAACCGTACGTTAAATTCAAATTATTTTCTTAATTAAACTACGAAAGAATTGAGTTCTTGGAGTCTCGCACTCCTTGAATTCTTAAGTAAACACTCTTGGGGCGTACGCTTTAGGTTGTGGTTCGCTCGACCTTTCGTTTATAAAACACGTGCCATAATTATTTGGACAAACATCGTTATCGTCCATTCCAATACATTTTCATAATTAATTGAATGAAAAAGGTGTTGATGGGATCTAGCATTCCAATAATGCCCCGATTAATTGATTGCGAGGCTGACGTCTCGTTTATCGAGTAGTCGTCATTCTCCCTTAAAATATTCAACCCAATTTTCTTTCCTCGCCTCCGTGCGATTGAAACTTTCTCAAACATATTACGTAATTATTCGAATGAAAAAGGTATTGTTGGAATCTAGCGTTCCAATAATGCCCCGATTAATTGATTGCGAGGCTGGCGTCTCGTTTATCGAGTAGTCGTCATTCTCCATCAAATTACCTAACCAAACTCCTCTCTCTCGTCCCCGTGCGATCGAAACCTCAAACCTATTCAAATATATCCTCTAACCAAAACATCTAATACGATAAACCTAAACTCTCGTTCAACTTATACCCACCTTTTACCAAGAACATTGTTTAGTCCCTTCTTCCGCGCATAACAAACTAGTGCTTCAGCCTCCCCTAGCGAGCAGACAAGCCAACGTTTAGCAGTTAGAAATGCGACCTAAACACTCGTTCACATACCAAACCCTTTAACCGTAGTCAGCCGAACTACGGCTGCTCTGATTTCTCACATCTGTTGAGAATACGTAGGCATAGGATTGCGATGATCCTAGTGAGCACTTTTCCACTTTTCTTTCTCTCCCACCCTTAGGTTCCCATACCTTTTACCAAAGAACATTGTTTAGTCCCTTCTTCCGCGCATAACAAACTCGTGCTTCAGCCTCCCCTAGCGAGCAGACAAGCCAACGTTTAGCAGTTAGAATGCGACCTAAACACTCGTTCACATACCAAACCTTTTACCGTAGTTAGCCGAACTACGGCTGCTCTGATTTCTCATTTATCAATGAGAATACATAGGCACAAGATTGCGATGATCTTGGCGAGCACAATCCCCTCTTTTTCTGTAGTCCCACGAACTACGAATGCTCTGATTTTCCACTTCTTACAAGTGAAGATACGTAGGCACAAGGGCCTCAATCCTTGGCGAGCACCCTATCTATAAACCACCCATTTCCCCCTTATAGGAGAATTCTTAGAAGAAAACAAACAAGCATAGCTAACTTTACTCTCGAATCGATCAAGAGGTTCCCGTTGAGTACAACGGACGTAGAGGGTGCTAATACCTTCCCTCTGTGTAACCGACTCCCGAACCTAGAATATTGGTTGCGATGACCATGTTCTTATCTCCTTCAAGGTTTTATCGATATTTTCCTATTCCATCCTTGGAATGAATAAAGTTCGGCGGCGACTCTGTTTCAAACGTATTTTCCGCGTCCATCGCGAGGATCGTATTTTTCGAGGTACGACACATATACTTTGAGGATCTATTTGATTCTCATGGAATTTCCCATGATTCTCTTATCCTAGGACTCCACACAAAAATGGAGTTGTAGAAAGGAAGAATAGGACTTTGCAGGAAATGACTCGTACCATGATCCAAGGAACTAATATGGTTGAGCATTTCTAAGTAGAGGCAGTAAACACAACATGTTATATTCAGAACAGAGTTTCTATTAGACCTATTCTGGGTAAGACTCCTTATGAATTGTGGAAGAACAGAAAGCCTAACATATCTTATTTTAATCCCTTTGGTTGTACATGTTTTATGTTAAACACTAAGGAGAATCTTGGCGAGTTTGATTATAAGGCTCAAAAGTGTTTGTTGTTAGGATATTATGAACGCTCAAAAGGCTACATAATCTATAACGCAGAAATACGAATTGTTGAAGAATCAATTCATGTTAGATTCAATGATAAGCTTGACCCTGAAAAGTCAAATCTAGTTGAGAAACTTGCAGGTTTAGAAATAACCTTCTCAAAACCTAAAAATAGAAACTCTGGAGATAAAGATACAGCTGCTGAAACTAAAGACTTAGAAACAACTCAATCAGAAGTTGTTGTTTATCCATCTCATCAGTAGAAAAGCAGACCAAGAACGTCTCATTTTGAAGAATTGATTCTGGGAGATAAAAATGTGTCAGTCAGAACCAGATCATCATTCAAACCTTCTGAAGAAACTCTTTTTGGCTTGGTCTCTCTCATATAACCAACCTCTCTAGATGAAGCTCTTCAAGACAAAGAATGGATTCTGTCTATGGAAGAAGAATTAAATCAATTCACCAGAAATGGTGTTTGGGATCTTGTTCAGAAACCAAAAGGTGTCCATGTTGTTGGAACTAGATAGGTATTCAGAAACAAGCTTAATGAAAATGGTGAGGTCGTAAGAAACAAAGCACGACTGGTAGCACAAGGTTATAGTCAGCAAGATGGAATAAATTATAAAGAAACCTTTGCACCAGTTTCCAGGTTAGAATCTATTCGTCTCTTAATTTCTTTTGCTGCAAATCATGACATCACTTTATATCAGATAGATATAAATAGTGAGTTTTTAAACGAGTATATTTCTGAAGAAGTGTATGTGCACCAACCTCCTGGTTTTGAAAGTTCTGAAAACCCATATTTAGTTTTCAAACTTAAAAAATTGTCATAGGTCTGAAACAAGCTCCTAGAGCTTGGTATTAAAGGATAAGTAACTTTCTTTTGGAAAATAACTTTACCATAGGAAAAGTGGATTTAACACTCTTTTGCAAAACCTATAAAAATGACATTTTGGTTATGTAAGTTTATGTTGATGATATTATATTTGGTTCTGCTAATATTTCCTTGTGCAAGAAAATTTTTAAGTTAATGCAGGCTGAATTTGAAATGAGCTTGATGGATGAACTAAATTTCTTTCTGGGAATTCAAATTGATCAACGAACTGAAGGAACATATATCCATCAAAGCAAATATACCAAGGAACTTATGAAGAAAATCAACATGTGAAAATGCAAGCCAGCGAAATTTCCAATGCATCTTACGTGTATTCTGGAGAAAGAAGACGTAAGCGGTAAGGTAGAAAAAAAGCTATCCAGAGGTATGATTGGATCTCTCCCCTATATGACTGCTTCTAGACCAGACATCCTCTTCAGAGTGTACCTATGTGCTCGTTTCCAATCAGATCCTAGATAAACTCACTTAACAGCTATTAAGAGAATCTTTAAGTATCTGAAAGGTACCTCTAACCTTGGGCTATTCTATAGCAAATCATCTGAGTACAAACTGGTAGGCTATTGTGATATGAACTATGCTGGAGACAGAATAGAAAGAAAATGTACTTCTGGAAGTTGTCAATTTCTAGGAGACAATCCGATCTCACGGTCCAGCAAAAGACAGTCCACAATCGCTTTATAAACTGCTGAAGCTGAGTATATTGCAGCTTCCAGATGTAGCACACATATTCTTTGGATGAAAAGTCAGTGAAAAGATTATCAGATTTTTTAGAGTAACATTCCTATCTTTTGTGATAATACTTATACTATTTGTCTTTCCAAGAATCTTATTCTACATTTTAGGGCTAAACATATTGAAATAAAACATCACTTTTTACGTGACTATGTTCAAAAGGGCATTTTTCATTTAAAATTTGTAGATACAGACCACCAGTGGGCTGATATTTTCACAAAACCCCTTGCTGAAGATAGATTCGTATTCATTCTGGAATTGTTTTTTATAAAACCGCGTCTAGAATGAGTTGATGTAATTTCAACATGTTAAGTCACCAGAACTTCTGAAAAAAGATTTTGATGAATTTATTTATTTGTTTATTACACGTTTGGTTCTAAAACATGAGCTTTCTGAAGTGCGAAAGTTTCATGAATTAGAACATTTCTTTTTAGAAGAAAATCTTTTGATTTGTCTTTTGGGTTGTGAACAGTTACAACATTAATTGTTGTCTTTTCATATGATAACATATGAACGCTAGTGGTGACAACTGTCCCATTTTATGAATATGCGTAATCATGATTTGACGCATTGGGCTTAGTAACCTACTTGAGAATAGGTTAAATCTTTACGCCTTCCCCTATTACTATGCATCTTATCTGTGTAATTATGATTAATTATTTTAATTGTTTCTTTTGTGCCTATATATAACCACGTCTTTTACACTTCACACTACGCTCACTTCTCCCACACTTTTAGTATTCAAACCCTGCAAATCCTCAAATGCTCTCCCAAAACCTTTCATCCTCAACTTTAACTATTAACATCAATGGCTGAATCATCTCAACGTCCCTCTCAATCTCAGCAATAAGGAAAATAGTTCACTATTCCAAAGAAATATTTTATCACTCTCGATACACCGGTAGTTAATCTTCATGTTCTTTGTGAAACCATGGTGGATTTCAACAATACAAAACCAAAAATCCTAATGTTTGTAAGATGCTGCAGAAATTTGATCTAGAGTTCAGGAATCGTCTAGATGTTGCTATGCAGATTAGTCTCAAATTTGTTAATCCAGCAAAAAGTGACTCAGCTTAGGAAGCCTAAAGGAAATGGGTTGATTCTAAAATCTTAAAGATGAAGAATTTTGGATACAAATTAGCTGAAAAGAATATCCATTTGTGCCTTGTACCTACAATAGAAGTCTTGACGCAAAAATTTTCTCCTCTATGTCTTCCTGCCCCTGAGAAAGAGGAAGAAGAAAGGAATCAGAATGTTGTCTTGGTTAATGTCACAACTAATAAAGGCAAGCAAGTTGTCTCTGAAGATATCCAGCAAATTGCAAATCATGGCTCTGAATAGCTAGTTGTTGCTTCTGACAATTTGAATATTGTTGTTGGGACTTATACTTCTGGTGTGATCTCAGAAATTCTGAAGACTCTTGCTGAGCTGAAGAAAGACAAGGACAAGATGAAGGAACATTTGGATAATCAAGAAAATATGTTTTAGATTATTCTCTCCAGACTTCCCTAATCCAACCCTAACCCTTAGTTGTACTTAGTTGCTTTATGTGTTTGGTTGTTTAAGTGGTTATCTTGTTTTGCTCCTTGCTTATATACTTGTGTTCCTCTGGTGTTATTTCCGTTAATCAATGAATATTATCCTTTTGTTGCATATGTTGCATTTTATTGCATTTCTTTTTTATTGCTGACAAAAAGGGGGAGAAAGTATTGATTTTGATATACCTAATTTCTCTTGAATCAAACCCAAACATTCCAAATATTTGCTTTAACCCTTGTTTAAAAGGATATTATGTTAGTTGTTTTGCTTTCAAAAAAAATTTACTATAAATCAGAAACACCTGAAAAATCAGAACAGAATGTATGAAGCCCAAACTCTGAAGATATACTAGCTTCTTAAAAGTTCTAAATCATCTTGAATGAGAAAAGACTTCAAAGATAATTCAAGTTTATTCAATTGATCAGAAGTAAAAGTCATCAGACGTTGATATGCGCTAAGTTCAAGAAACTTATGACAGATAAAACAGTTCTTTTGAACAGAAGGTTCATGTACTCCTACAAAAGGTTAATCAGGGAAGTGTTCTTTAATTCTGATTATCTTTTTAGAGTTGCTCATTTTAAGGGGAGCTTTGTGCTTCTTTTTTATATATGTTTTTGGTGATTACTCGACAAAAATTGCTCATTAATATACAGTATTTTGCCATCATCAAAAAGGGGGGATTGTTAGAACAAGATTTGGTTCTACATTTGTATCTCTAAGTTTTGATGATAACAAGTCAGTATTTGTGTGAGAATAATTTTAGTACCCTAACGATTTATTATTGTGTATCTTTAGCAAACAACTTTGATTCCGACTCTTAAACGTGGAACGTTACAAGTTTATGAATATATTGATCTAAATTTCTTCTCCTTAAACTCACGGATGAGAAGCTTCTAAGAAAATTGTATGTTTCTGCTACAACAGTCTCTTGGCTTTTGCTTCTGACGTGTGACTCTGATCAATTCACTTCTGAAGACTAAGTGTTGAAGACTCCGAAGACAAGGTTATGCTGAACAAAGTTCTGAAGACTTAAGTTTTTGAAGACTGCTCAAGCTTCCGAAGAATAAAAGCTAGAGGTTCTAAAAACTCTGGTAAGTCTCAAGTCAGATATTGATGTGATCAAGCTTCTGATTGATGATTGAAGTTTCTAAACTCAAGCTTCCAAAGATTAAATTCTGAAGGTTCTAAAAAAACTTTGAAGAATCTCAAGTAAGATATTGATGTGATCAAGCTTCTGATTGATGATTGAAGTTTCTGAACTCAAGCAAAATCAACTTTTCTAACTCATGCTTCAAACAACGTTTTATCCAGAAGCCACTGAAGAATAGAAGATAAGAACGAGTTTATACGTGGGAAAAATAGTACATGGTATAAACCAATATTCCTTCCACTAAATGGATTTTATGGAGTAAGGAAATTGAGGTAGTATGATTCTTGTCACCTCCGCATTAAACTGTTACTTAAGTCGCCATCTCATTCATAAAGAATACCAGATCTACCCTTCAACGAATCTTTTTTATTGGCTATATAAAGACTTGAAGAAAAGAAGAAGCGAGACATACAAGACTATTGTCATAACTTGTGCTAAAAAATTTCTTTAAGTATATTGTGTTTTTAATTTGTTTATACCTAATTATATAAAAGCAATCTTTGTAAACACAACCTTGTAATCAAACAGTTGTTTGTATTTCCTGAAGGGACCAGTTAGGTCAGAATCCTTGAAAAGACATAAATAGTGTGTCTTTGTGGTTTGTTAGTCACCAACGGTTGCTAGTGCAGTTGTAAATAGTTGACTATTGTGGATTAAGTCCTTGGGTATAAGGCGAAATCACCTTGGCGGGTGGACTGGATTAACTTTGAGATTTTCAAGTGAATCAGTATAAAAATCAAAGCGTGTTTCTCTTTGTTGTTAAATAGTTGTGGTTTTTGTTGAGTGATTAAAAAGCTTTTGTTTTTTAAAACCCCAATTCAACCCCCCCCCCCCCCTCCTTCTTGTGTTTTTCTCACCTTCAGTATCCCCATGTGACATAGTCTATGAATTATCAATTTCCTATTCGGTCATCTTCTTCTTTTTTGTTGCTATCTTTTCCTCCTCTAGATTTGGTCACAAACTCAATTATCTTTTTCGGGGATGCCTTCTCTCGACAAGGAGATCAATTTTTCCTCGGTCACTCGTCTTGTCTCTTGGAGTATATTCTTCTCTTGTGATCGTCCTTCTGCCTATCATCTCCTGTGTAAGACCTTAACCTTTTCCTCTTAATCAACTCCTCAATGGCATCCTTTAGGTGTACACACTAATTTGTGTTATGCCCATGGCTCCTGTGGAAGCGAAAAAATATTTTTATCGGGTTATGGGCGATTTTTTCACATGGTGAGGGTTTCTCACTCCTGCTTTCTTAAAGTCAGTGTTAGCACATTTTTGAAAAATATTTTCCCTTGGCATATTAAGGGGTGTGTAACGAAAATCTAGTCAATGGCATGTTCTTCATCGTCCTGACGCCAATTAGGATCTCTTTCTACTGGTTCTTTATTTGCCTAGTTTCATGATCCTCTTACCATGTCTATCTCTTCTTCCAGGTGCTTTTCATCATACTTAATGTACGGTCAGGCTCTGGTTAGGAGGTCATTCATATGTATGACACCCTTCAAGCCTAACTTCTCATGAAATATACAGTCTGACCTCAAACCTTTCTCAAAGATCCAATAATTGAGCATGTCATTCGATCTGCCTACTTTGATGGCTACCTTGGTAAATTGGGAAATGTATTCTCACAGGGTTTATTTCTTCTTCTGCTGGATTCAGTTGAGGATTAATATTGCCTTGGGCTACTGTTTTCAGATTGTAAATTGAGTAGTAAAAGAGTCGTAAAGTTTCTTCTAATAGTCGATATAACTATCAGGCAAGGTTTTGAACTACGTCATGGCTTCCCCTTTGAGGTTCAGAACAAATAATTTTCACTTCACCACATTCATTGCATGGTGATATCCAATCATGGTGTCTACATGTTTGATATGTTCATCCAGATCCTCAGTTCCTTCGTAATTATCCAGCTTCTGTGAATTTTCAATGGATTTAGAGATATGATTGTCAAGGATGTGTTTGGAGAATGTATTTTATTGGACATATAACTCCACACACAAAAGGAGGGTGTAAATTTTGGTTTTTAGAAAAACTTAAGTTTAAAAAAAAATTGGATCATTTTCAGTGTTTTAAGAACATTTTTAAAAATGTTTTATAATTAAGCAACAAAAATATAAATTATGGAAAGTAAAAGTTAAGGGAAGAGAGAAAACACAAAGAACTATAGAGGTTCAGTAAAAAAAATATCTAATCATCTCCCAAATATTTTTTCTTGAAAGTATCCAATAAACTTAAGATATTTTAGTAGGTTAAACTCTCAAATCCCCTTATACAAGGAAAATGAAGTTTATGGCTAACTTCTAACTAAATAGCAGACACGGAGAGAAGTGGAAAGTCTTCCTTTCAAACGATGAATGGAAGTCGTCAATCTTCATTCCAAACAAAACCTTGAAATGGTTAGTCTTCAAGCTTTAAAATCAGGATTTTACATAGGTCGATCTCGACCCTTAGAGATCTTTTATCACGGGCTGAACTCAAATCGAACCAGGGTTTTTACGGGCTAACCACAAACCTAGGAGATTTTATACCGATATTATTTCTAACATTAGGGAGCTTTTGATTGGACTTAGATTACAAACTAAAAAGAGGTTTTACATAGGATAACCACCTACCAACTCGATCCTTTAAGGGTTTAAACTATTGAACCTAAAAGAAAACTTAATCACAAAATCCCTAAACAAAAATTTTAACGGGTTATCATACCCCAAATTTTACCCTTAGATTAGTGATCATTTTCGCATTTCATTTTGTTCCGTATTTTGTTTTAACTAACCGCTAACTGGTTGCCTAGTTTGCTCGTTTTGCAGGTGTGTTGAAAAATTAGAGAATAATACCCAGAGCCTTTTAATTCATGTGGAGGCAGACGTATCACCAGATTACGGTCATTTTTTATTATTACAGAGCCAAATCATTATCAGAGGATGCCTAAGAGCCAAGGTCTCCTGTCTCTCGATTACACGACATTGGTTTGAAAGTTAGTTGGAATTCTATGGCAGTGCAGATGTTGGATTTTTCTCCAGTACATTTCATCCAGACTTGAAAATCGGATTTTTAGCCGTCAAATGCTAATGTGAAATATTAATCGGTTTGATTGTTTGATTTGAATTGGTGCAAGATTTAATCCCAAGGATTTTATTCATTTATTCAAGACCATATTCCTCGATTTTTATTACCGAGAACAAGTTAATTCTCAAAGGTTTAGTTAAATTTAGAATTTGTGTTGGATGTCAGTTGATTCCAAGTATTTGCAAGCAGTTAAGTTTTGAATTCGGATGGCGAAGTGTCGAGTTTATTCGGAAAAGAGATGTGGATTGAATTTAGTCATAAAATCAAAGTTCACTTTATTAAAGACTGAATTTATTTATTTTTCAATTTACGTACGATTTCTGATTACAAAATTATTCAAGTCTACATTCTTGAGGATTAGAAATTGAAGTTTCTAAGTCTAAATCCTAAACTTTAAGTCTGAGCTCATCAAACTTCCAAGGCTTCCACTTCCGAATCTTCAAAGTTCCTGCAAAATATCAAAAATTGTTTAGAAATTGGAAGTATTTTAATCGAAAGATGGATTTTATTACTATTTTTGGACCCTCAGGAAATTATCATCATCGGGCCTCCCGAGAGAGCAACAAAACAAGTTTCATCGCCAGCTCTCGTTTTCCGTTTCCGACCTTCGGTAGCTTCTATTCTTTTAGAGAGAGAGAGAGAGAGAGAGAGAGAGAGAGAGAGAGAGAGAGAGAGAGAGAGAGAGAGAGAGAGAGAGAGAGAAAGTGATTTTGCGGCCAAACGGTTTCTTTAAGAAAAATCCAGCAAACCAAATCCAGTTTATGTCAAAAATCCAGTAAACTAAATCCAGTTCATATAAATAATCCGGATATCCAAATCCAGTGAAACAAGTCCAGACCATCTCAAAAATGAAACGGATCTGAAACTGTTGTCACCATCGGTAAGATCCAAATGACCCGAAAAAGGCAAATATCATCACTATTAATAAAGAGCCAAACGAAAATGGAAGAAACAAACATGTCAGAACATGTCTTTTTGAAAAAGGAAATGTCTTTAAAAGGTTTCCTCAATCCGTTTCAAGAAAACCAGTATAAAAAGAAATCAAATGAATCAAAAAAGGGGATCCCAAAGTCGAAAATGAAGAATCACAGTGAAATCATAACCGAAAAACACATCCGAAAATCCTCAGATCCAAAGATCATAGAACTGTCAAAACCCATATGTGGAGGCTCAGAAATATTCATCATCACCCCCATGAATCCACCAGCCACCAAAACCAAACGACCATTAACTGTAAAGTCGAAATGAATCACAACAACCAAAAGGGCTCAGTTTCCATCATCGCCTAAAACTCATCAAAACTCATAACCTCAACCGAAAACGCAACCTTCGAGTCATCAAAATCTCAAACCGTCGAAGTTGCTCGAAACCATGGACAACCAGAACTGAGTCCATAAGGTTTCAAACCACCATTCGAAGAGTCCATCACAACCAACCGCGTGACTCAGGCGCGAGGAAACCTCAGCGTCATCATCGTTCAGAAACTCACCAACAATACAACCAGATCGCAGAACAATCTCGAACACAAACCACCATAAGTCGTCAAAACCATCACATAAGAACGTAAGACATTATTAACAGCTTTTGCTTGTTTGTTTTCATTTTTCAGGAAAACCGCAAAGAAAAAGAAGAGATAGGCCATAGAAGAAAGAAGAGATTTGAGAGCAAGAACCACGGTTGTCTGGGATAGAAAAAGGGGTTAGGGTTAAGAACCCTAAAATTCGTCCCCCTCCTCATTTTATGTTTATGAACCGGGTCGAGTCTGGGGCCTGACCACCCAGCCCGACCCATTTCTTTTTTATCTTTATTTGTCTAGTTTTTTATTTATTATTTATGTATTTGTAATTAATTATTTATTAATAATACTAACTAACACTAACCACTAACATCATTTAAAATCTGTTTTTTCTTTAATAAATAAAAAAACGTTTTTGAATAAAAAAAAAAGAAAAATATCAATTTTGATTTTATTTCATATGAACGTATAAAAATATATTTCATTTTTAGTTTAGTTTTTTTTCATATAATAAAATTAACAAAATTGTCTAATTTGATTAATTATTCCTTTCATAATAAAAAATATAATAAAAATATTAATTTAGTTTTTTAATTTAGGTCTTCTCTTATAAAAAATTGAAAGATAAGAAAAAGGTTTAATCTCCTTTCTATAATAGTTAAAAACCTAAAAAGACATTTATTTATTTAATAAAAATCCAAAAATAGTTTTTATTTCAAAATAACTTAGAACCTTAATCTTTTGTTAAAATTACACTTAATTTTTTTTCTTAAAAATTTTCATTCATTTAATTCAAGATTAACCTTTGTTAAGTAGTTTCTAATATTTTTTTTTAATTAAAATTCCAACTTTTTTCTAATTACACAATTCCACATAATTCTCAAAATAAATAAAAATACTTAATCTCTAAAATTCTAAGTTTCAAGTTACCACCTAATTTCACTTAACCCCATGACCACTTAATCAATCACACTTAAAAATTAAATTGTTAACTAATCCATCCAATCATTTTCATTATCCATTTCATTTTCAACTATCATTGTCGTATACCATTATCCCATTCTTATCAATTATTATCACCGCTTTGTCGTATTTTCCCCTCCTAAGGAAAAGGTCTAACCGTTTGACCGCCGTGTCAATAGTCCTTAAACCTTCACCCCATCCTAACCTTAGGATCCGATTCGTCGTACTCGTGTTTAAGCGTCCCTCCATGGACACACTTTTACCTTTTCCAAACCTTAAGACTTTGAGTCGCCGTACTCATGCTTAGACGTCCCGCCGTGGACATTCAACCTTTTATCCTAACCTTAGAATTAGGAGTCGCCGTACTCCATATAAGTTTCCCGCCGCGGAATACTTATCTCACACTCTTTCAATTTAACTTTACAACATAGAAATAGGAGTCGTCGCACTCCATTGTAAACGCTTCCATATGAACGTTTGCTTCCCCCTGGAACCTTGACCATAGTCAAGAAGTTCCTCTTCCTCCCTCTGTGAAGGGAACTATGATTACTCTGATTCCATCCCCTACCCAGGATACGTAGGCACAAGATGTGAATCTTGGCAAGTATACTTAGGACTAACGGCTTAGATCCTTCTCTTTACCCTTTAACCTTTAGCATTACCCTTAAGCAGATAACCTTTAGCAATAACACATATAAAACAAGAGGTTCCTGTAGACTACTATAGAAGTTTAGGATGCTAATACCTTCCCTAAGCTTAACCAACCCCCGAACCCTAGATCTTTCCCCGCATTGTGTTTACGATGCAAAATACGTTTTTCCTTTCTTTAACCTTTCCTTCGGAGAAATCAAAGACTGGTTGTGAACTAAAGATGCGATTCAAATTAATTAATAATTTGATATCCTATTCTCATCGCAACACGGGTTTATCTTCAAACCCAAATAAATAATCCCTAAATGGATAAATTATTCAACCAAGGTGAAAAAAAATTCCTTGGTGAATTTATAATTCTACCCTTCCAGAATAACACAAAAGCTTCTCTCGCAAAAGAACTTTCTCGAAAGCGCTTCGACTTAATTTCTAAGTGAGAGAAAGTGAGAACATATTTTTAAATAGAGTGAGTAGTGAGATATGAGAGCTCAAGTTTTCTGGATGAAAAATATGTGTGAAGGGACCTCTATTTATATAGTAGAGGTTGGCACAAAAAAGGAAATTTTTGTGGCCATAATTAATGAGCCAATTGATTAGCATCATGCACCAATCAGTTAGTTGGCCTAAACTTAATCAATTAGAAAATTAAAAAATGAAAGAAAAGATATTTAGTCATTATCGTTCATTAATGCATTGTCCTAATCGATTAGGGCATATTTTTCAACTAGTCAAATCAAATGGTTATAAGTTCCAATTGATTTTCCAATACAAAAAATTGCCCATAAATTTTCTGACAATTGCCAAACCATTTGGAACGACTTCAAGGTATTTTTAGAAATAATTTTTTAGGAAAAATCTATTATAAAACTTGTCTTAATGTGTGTGTGATTAGTTGTATAACTTTACGAGAAAGCCCTTAAGCTTTTATAGTATTCACTCAAATATATTAGGGAGAGCTTTCACACAGTTCAAAACTTGTCAGATACTTCAATCTTGTAGACACTTTCTTGAGATTTACTTATGATGAGACTTGAGTTATATTCCATTTAGATGTCATCACCAGATGATCAAGCCTATCAATCCTACTTAATTTGCTTGCATATTTAACCTCTTTATACTTGATGTTTTAATGCATCAACTTATGCTTGTATTAGTGTTGCTTTAATGCTTTTATCTACTAAAATGCTTGTGTTATATGTGGATATAATAATGCATGTTCTAAGCATGGTTTTACTAAAGTTTGTAATTAACAACAAATTTCTTAATATATTATTGATGTATACTAACATAAATTAAGGGTTGCTGCAATATACTTAAAAAATTAGTATTATCTCAGCTTGTTATACTAGTAAAAATTTAGGATTCTGCAAGTTCTTATGAACTACTAATATTATGTTATTTTGTGTTTTGATTGATTATATTTTTCCTCTCTACTAAATTATCATTTACATAAATAGTATGAAAAAAGGATTGTTGAGAGGGATTCACAAGAGACACCTGGAGATGATGTTTCTAGTCATCAATTTGGCAACATCGTATTCTTAGATGTTGTTGTAGGAGTGAACAAGAAGGGTTGTATATATGGTTTGGGACCAAAATCAGCAAAGTACAAGTTATCTAGATCTTCCACACCTGACGATATCTCACCATCTGAATATGAACAAATGAGGACCGTTATTTATGATTTGTCTGTTGAAAACAAGATCCTTAGAGAGAAATTAAAGATTCATGAGGATTTGATTCGTGCGTCGCAGAAAGACTCGCATTTTCTTATAGAATAATTATTTCAAATTATGGAAAGTTTTTCTGCAGGTCATCAACCTCCACGTTCGGATCAAAATTCGTCTTCACCCACTTCTTGAAAATGGTATTAAATTGTAGTGAGCACACTTTTCGTTGTAATAATATTATTTTCAAGAACAATGATAGTATTGTCTTCGTTGTAATTTATTAATTTTAAGATCTTTGCTTGAACTATTTTAGTTGTAATATCTAGTGTAAGAAAAAAAATTATGGTTTTAATATTTAGTTTTAAGAACATATTTTTAGTACTATTAATTTTGATTTAAGAAATATTTATGATATTCACAAAAATAGTTTCTAGTGTTTCATACTATGATAGATTTATTTTAATTATGATGATATAATAAATTCAATTGTTGTATGAATTAAATTTGGCAGGAAATTTACAAGATCTAATTTCTCATTAATTAGTGACGGAATATAAATGTAACTAAATCATGATCATCTAATGTGGCGACAGAATAAATACGTCATAAATAAGGAATTTTATTGTTCTTTAGTGACGAAACATAAATGTCACTAAATAATTCCATTAATTTAGTGACAGAAAACACCCCTCATAACATTAATCTTCAATAATTTGTGACGGAATATAAATGCCACTAAATTATTCATTATCATAATTACTTAGATATTTAAAAATCCCTAACTAATTACTGGCGGATTTCTTTTCAATGGTTAGTGACTAAACTCTAAATTTAGTAATGGATTGGTTGTGTAACGATTTATGATGGAATTTGAAATCCCTCACAAATATTTTGTGATATTGAAATTCGGTTTGAATATTGGCACGTCGCTAAATCTTACACTACAAGTTTTTGTGGCAGAATTTTAGTGTATTAGTGACAGAATAATAACCTCTCAAAATTTAATTTTTTTAGTAGTGGAACAATGACAACCAAAATATGATCTTAAGCAAAATTAATTAATCTTTCAAATAGTGTAAGTAAATTCATACAAGAGATTATAAAATGAGTTACAAAAAATAGTCTTCAAAGTTTCCAAAACCAAACCCTATCTTCTATCCTAAAGTATTTTTCAATCTATCCAACTCTCAATAAATGAATCACTCAAACTCTATGTTTAGAAGTGTTTCTCAATCCTCCTAGGTATTCTTAAAAGTTTATCAATTCTAAGAACGCAAAATCCTAGGAATTTCGATTCTTGGCCCAATGTCCACGTGACAAGCAAGCCGACCTCCGCCACCTGTCAGTCCTTTGATCCTTGTCGTCTCTCTACCATCATATGACTTCCTTCATCCAACAAAAACCCGCCTTCAAATGCATGTTGCTCTGCCACTGCTTGCTATAAATAAACACTCAGTTCTAACAAATTTCTCTCTTTATATCACTTAAGACATACTTCTACACTTCTCCACCTTGACTCGAATCTGATTGTGATGTCAATTTAATCATCAATTGTCTTATTTATCTCTCCAAAACTTGAATCACCATTCAATGAACTTTAACAAGTCTAAGTAGTGCTTTAACCTTGATATATGCACTTGCATTCAACCATAATTTGTTTATTAGGTAATATTAAAGCCTACTTGCATGGTTCTTTATCATTGAATGATTTTTATCATTCATTGTTTCCAATCATCTTTCACTTCATTTGCTTTTGAATGCCTTCTTGGATGCCTTTGGTTCTGAGTCTTGCAGCTCTTCTGCCACTTTTCAAGCATAACAATTAAGGCCATCATAATCGTATCTTTGAGGGGGGACAATTTTTTTATACCATATGACGAGTCAAATAATAATTAGAAGCCACTATATATTTTCCTCACTAGAACTAGAAGTTGGAGCCTTAACTTTCACATTATCTCTAGTCTCCCAAGCAAGAACCTTCACATCTAACAGAGTCATCTCCTCCATAGTTTCTAATTCTTTCATCTCTTGGTCTTTACACCTTATCCATATGTGGCTCTCACTGAAATTAACATACCTACATATGATGAATTTTGATTCTTCAAGTTCCACCTTACAAAATTTGTAACCCTTTACACCTTGATAATAACCAATGAAGACACACTTCAAGCCTTAGCATCAAGCTTGTCTTTCTTGAAATTTTCAACCACCAAAGCACTAAACACCTTCATATTAGAGTAATTTTTCGGTTTCCCATTCTACACCTCCATAGGTGTCTTGAAGTTTATACCCGTGAATGGGCATATGTCAATCAAGCAAGTTGTCGCATCAACAATCTTACCACATAAACTCTTTGGCAACCTAGATCTCAACAACATGCACATTAAACTATCTAAAATGGTCATTTTCATGCATTCAACTAGACCATTTTTGTTTAGGTGTGAAAACAACGGTTTTATGTCTTTTTATACCTTGTTTCCTAAAAAACTCAATAAACACATCTTTTTTCACAGACATGTCTTAACCTCAAATCCCTTATCTTTTTTTGTAATGAAAGTTTTTACTAGCTAATATTGCATTACCAATAATAGTGAACCCATCTAAAATATATGACTCGCACATTTTAGACCATTTAACCATGACCCATGCACCATGCAAAATTTTCAACACTCTATATTCAACTCTAATGCAATTTCATGGATCATCAAAAATGCTTATGTACAATAAGTTTTGCTTAAGCTTAGGAGCATTCTTCATATTTCATAGAATAAACTCACGATTATTGGACATTTTATGTTTAATTGTATCAATATCATTAACTGTGCAAACCATAATTTCACTTAGTCAAATTAATCCACCTTAATTAAGCTCCAACTCAACTCTCATGTCTTCAACTCATCACCACTAGAACATTAACACTCTCATAACCATCTTCATTGGAGTAAAGTCATCATTGTCCCCCTCACTGGAGAATCCTTCTTAAAACTGTCAGTTTTATGACAAATAAAACATTTTAACTTTGGATTATAAAAACCTTTAGATTTAGACTAACCTCTACTCTCACTCCATCATATTTAGACATTCAAGTCTTCACCATTATCGTTAACCTTCCTTTTTTTCATCATTGATAGCTCTGTAGACATTACACCAGTCTAGACTTCATCTAATGTGATAATACCTTCCATATTGTAAAGAAGGGGATCCTTGAAGTTCTAATAGGATTTGTGTAATGAGCATAACAAAAGTAGAGTATTTTCATCATTAACAACTAGGGATGGCAAACAAATTCGGATCTGCCCACACCTGCCCCGAAATTAACGGGGAAAATCCGATTTAATTGGGTGCGGGTGCGGGGGAAACCCGATTCTTAACTAATGGTGCGGGTGCGGGAAGATACTAAGACCCGTCCGCACCTGCCCCTGGATAATACATTTTACTTTAATTTCCTTATTTTACTTATTTTAATATTCATTTATTAATTATATTTTTAATTAAATTATTAATGTCCTTATTGCAATTAAAATAATCAAATTAATCAAGTTAATATTCATTTAATAATTAAATTTTTATTTAAATAATTAATTAATTAATTAAAATAATCAATTTTTTAATTAAATTATTAATCTTTATAACAATTAAAAAGAAATTAATTTTTTGCGGGTGCGGGTGCACCCGTTCTCCATTAGGGACGGGTCTGGATGGTAAATTTTTACCTCCGGTTGAGTTTGGAGGCGGAGGCAGGTGTGTTACATGGAGGCGAGTGTGGGTGTGGGTATAGTTAAACTTGCCCCCGCCCCGCCCCGTTGTCATCCCTATTAACAATCTTCACTTTAATATTTTTTAAGGCATCAATGATCTTGTGAAATTGTGTCAATGGCTCTGTAATGGATTTGTTCTCTATCATTCAAATTGAGTAAAGTTGTTGTTTTAGACGTAGTTTATGATCCAAATACTGTTAAATATAATTCATTGTGTAAACAGATTTGATTTGATATGATTAGATATCATATGATTAGATTAGATTTGATATCATATGATTAGATTTGATATCATATGATTAATTTGATATGATATGATTAGATATCATATGATTAGATTTGATTTCATATGATTAGATTTGATATCATATGATTAGATTTGATTTAGAATATTTTGGGCCTTTTATGTTTTGGGCTAGTGTAAACCTAAAACTATAAATAGGGTGCCTTGCTTTGTATTCTACATCACAACAGAACAGATTTCACAGTTGCAGTTAGCAAGTGAAAGTTCAATAAGAAATCCCACAGTTGTGGGTAACACATTCTCTCAAAATACTTCTTCTCTCATTCTTCTCTTTCTTGTTTGTTATTCTTCTTCTCTTTTGTTGTTCTTGATAATTACTTGTTATTACCATCATTGTCATATTGTGGGTTTGTTCATCAATCTTGAGATCAAGATTGAAGGGAATTCTTCATAGGGTGTGAGGTGAATTTCCAACATCTGGTATCTAGAGCTCCGGTTAAGAGATTCAAGGAAGGAAGATAGTGATGGCGATGAACTATCCAAATGGCAACTTTCCGGCGAACCTGCCAATTCTTAAGAAAGACAATTATGAGAATTGGTGCAAGCAGGTTAAGGTGATCTTCTGTTATCAAGATCTTTGGGATCTTGTGAAGGACGGAGTAACATCGCTGGTGGAGAACGCAACGGAGGCGGAAAAGGCTGCGCACAAAGAATTGAAGAAGAAGGATTATAAAAGCACTCTTTATAATTCATCAGTGTGTTGATCCTGATAACTTTGAAAAGGTTAGTGATGTTGATTCAGTAAAAGAAGCATGGGAGATTCTTGAAAAGTCGTTTGGAAGCGCAGAGAAGGTGAAAGAGGTGAGGTTACAAACTCACAAGAGAACCTATGAGTTGCTTCAGATGGAAGACAACGAAAGCATTACAGATTTCTTCACCAAAGTTACAAGGTTGGTGAATCAAATCAAAGTATGTGGAGAAACGCTGACGACGAAAGCAGTTGTCTCAAAGATTTTGAGATCGTTGGCTCCAAAATTCAACCACGTGGTAGTTGCCATAGAAGATTCGAAATATCTATCAGTGTTGACGAAGGAAGAGCTTCAAGGGACTCTTGAGTCTCATGAACAGAGGATGGGTGAGAGAGCTGCAGGAAAGTCGAAAGTTATGACTTTGCAGGCACATACGGAAAAGGAGAGAAAAGGCAAAGGTAGCTGGAATGGCAACAAAGGAGGAAACCAGTCGAATCAAAAGAAACCTTGGAACCAAGGCAACCAAAGAGGTGGTGCTGCAGGTAAAGGAAGAGGTGGTGATCGAAAGACAGACAAAAGCCACATTCAATGTTTCAATTGCCAGAAGTATGGTCATTATGTTAGTGATTGTCCAGAAAAGAAGAGAAATCAAGAGACTGATGCAAAGCTGGCGAAACATGAAGAAGAAGAAACGTTGCTAATGGTCACAACAAACGATGAAGAAAGATTCCAAGATCAGTGGTACTTGGACTCAGGATGCTCATCACACATGACTGGAAGGAAAGACTGGTTTGTCAACATGAAGCCCTCGTCGAAGAATACGGTGAAGTTTGCAAATGACAACACTCTAGCAGCTGAAGGTGTTGGTGATGTTCTGATTATGAGGAAAGATGGCAAAAGGTTAACAATTTCCAATGTGTTGTACATACCAGGCATGAAGAGTAACTTGCTCAGTATAGGGCAGCTTGTCGAAAAGAACTACAAGGTAGTTGTCGAAGACAAGATGATGAGAGTTCTCGATGCAGGTGGTAGATTAATCTTGAAGGCTTCAATGTCTCAGAATAGGACCTTCAAGATTGGACTCAATGTGATGGAGCATAAGTGTCTAGCAACTGCAGCCATCAGAGATGAGTGGTTATGGCATTTTCAACTAGGTCATCTCAACTTTAATGACATCAGAGAACTGAAGAAAAGAAATATGGTTTCAGGATTACCAGAAATCGACATTCCAAGTGAAGTCTGTGAGGAGTGTGTTCAGTCGAAACAACACAAGAATAACTTCAGCAAGGATGCAGGAAGGAAGTCGAAGGCAATACTTGAAGTCATATACTCTGATGTATGTGGTCCAATCCAGATGGATTCGATTGGTGGAAATAGATACTTTGTCACGTTTATAGATGATTACAGTCGAAAGCTGTGGACTTACCTCATCAAGAAGAAAAGTGATGTGATTGAGGTATTTTTCAGATTCAAGTCCATGGTCGAAAGACAGAGTGGTCGAAAGCTGAAAATTTTGAGGACTGATGGTGGTGGAGAGTATGTGTCGAAAGAGTTTGATACACTATGTGTAAAAGAAGGGATTGTACATGAGGTGGTGCCACCCTACACTCCACAGCAAAATGGGATTGCAGAACGCAAGAACAGAACCATCATGAATATGGTGAGAAGTATGTTGAATGGAAAGTATCTACGCAAAGAATTATGGGGAGAAGCAGTTTCGACATCAACATATATATTGAACAGATGTCCGACGAAGAAGCTTGAAGGAATCACACCAGAAGAATGTTGGTCTAGTGTCAAGCCTAGTCTCAGTCACTTGAAGATGTTTGGATCTATAGCACATAGACATGTGCCAGATCAGTTGAGAAGGAAGCTTGATGATAAGTCGAATCAGATGATCTTGATAGGATATCATTCGACAGGAGGTTACAAGCTGTTCGACCCAGTGAATAAGCAGGTAGTGATCAGCAGGGACGTGATCATAGATGAGCTTAAAGAATGGGATTGGACCGAGAATGCCAAGAAGGATTCAGTGAGAATATCTTGTGAAGAACCAGCCACTGAAGTCGAAATAGAAGTTCGACAGGAACCAGTTGCAGATGAAGCAGGTTCAAGCAGACCTCGACGAACAAGACACATGCCTGCAAGGTTGCAAGAATGTGTAATCACATCAAATGATGTAGTCGATGAAGAGGGTGAGCTGGTACATTATGCTTTCTACGCAAATGTCGAACCAGTCAATGCAGCTGAGGCATTGAAAGATTCGAAGTGGGTGAAAGCAATGATTGAAGAGTTAGAGTCCATCGAAGTCAATGATACCTGATCACTTATCGAATTGCCGCAAGGCAAGAAGACAATTGATGTGAGGTGGGTTTACAAGGTGAAGGTAAATCCTAAAGGAGAAGTAACTCAACACAAAGCGAGACTTATGGCGAAAGGATTTCTTCAGAAGGAAGGAATCAACTTCTATGAAGTATTCGCACCTGTTGCTAGAATCGAAACAATCAGGTTGGTTGTTGGTCTAGCAAATATGAACAACTGACACACATGTCAGATGGACGTGAAGTGAGCCATGATGAATGTAGACAGTTTAGACACAATGAATTAGGTGGTGTGTTAAATATAATTCATTGTGTAAACAGATTTGATTTGATATGATTAGACATCATATGATTAGATTTGATTTGATATCATATGATTAGATTTGATATCATATGATTAATTTGATATGATATGATTAGATATCATATGATTAGATTTGATTTCATATGATTAGATTTGATATCATATGATTAGATTTGATTTAGAATATTTTGGGCCTTTTATGTTTTGGGCTAGTGTAAACCTAAAACTATAAATAGGGTGCCTTGCTTTAGATTCTACATCACAACAGAACAGATTTCACAGTTGCAGTT
This sequence comes from Lathyrus sativus, assembly GCA_963859935.3. NCBI lineage: Eukaryota > Viridiplantae > Streptophyta > Magnoliopsida > Fabales > Fabaceae > Lathyrus > Lathyrus sativus. The sequence continues at coordinate 717,351,666 of OZ012741.1, forward strand.
AGCAAGTGAAAGTTCAATAAGAAATCCCACAGTTGTGGGTAACACATTCTCTCCAAATACTTCTTCTCTCATTCTTCTCTTTCTTGTTTGTTATTCTTCTTCTCTATTGTTGTTCTTGATAATTACTTGTTATTACCATCATTATCATATTGTGGGTTTGTTCATCAATCTTGAGATCAAGATTGAAGGGAATTCTTCATAGGGTGTGAGGTGAATTTCCAACAAATACTTGGTCATACAATGGTTCAAGCTTGGCTTACATAGAAGTAATTATTTTCTCTTTGGAAACTTCCTCTTAAAATGTATTTTTGAGGCACAAGATAATAACACTTATGACTTTATACATAATATCAATGTTCTCTATTTGTGTTAGGCGTGCACGCATCAATGCCTCACCGTTCAATACTTCACATGTCATTGTTGAGTTAAGATTTATTGCATATTCACTTTCCACAACTCATAGACATTGTCTTCCCGAAAACTTCTTGATGGCCCATTTATAACTCATGGTGGTCACTTGTAAACTTAACTTATTTGTCCATGGTGGATGCTACTTGTTGTGATATCTGATAATATTTGACCCCACCAAGTCCGTGGATGTGTGAGACAGAGAACAATGACAACCAAAATAAATATTCTTAAACAAAATTAATAAATTTGTCAAATAATGTAAACAAATCCGCACGAACAATAATAAAATAAAAGATAAGTGCATGTCTATTTTTGCCTAATTTGATCAAATTGATTATTGGTGTGAAAATCAATTTGTATTATAGATTGTGCCAACAAAAACTCACAAGTGGTGAGTAAAAGTTATCAATCCGCATAGATTTTTTAACTTCTATAAATCTAAGGTTATCATACAAGCGATTAGGTAAACTAGTGATATAAAATATATGGGGTGCGTGTAGCGCAATTGATTTGATTGTGCAACATTTATAAAAAAATTATTAAACCACTCGTTCAAATTCTTTTTTGTTTTTGTGTTCAATCTATGCTTAAATTTATAATAAGTCTTCTTCTGACACAATTATTTTATAAAATAGTTATACACGATTTCTTGCCGCATAACCCACTTTTTCTAATTGCAGCCCTCAATATCTTAGGTGAAGCCACAAGCGACAAGGTTTGATCGAGCGTAAAATACTTATGTCATGACTGAGTTTGTCCTATGTCTAGCGATCATATACAGCCTCTCAAAATTATTTAGTTCGAATATTCAAACCTAAGATGGATTATCATTGTGATCTACACCGATTCTCCTAATTTTATAGATGGAAAAAAATATTAAACATAAGATAAAATTGAATAACTACAAGAAGTAGTTTACTTAAAAAATAAAATTTAAGAGGATCACATCTTTCACATTATTAGAAGAAGAAAATTGATCAAAAGGGGACTTAATCTAGAGCAAACAGTTCCTCATTCTTAAAGATTCATGGCCAATATAATAGAAAGAGAGAGATTGTATTTCTCATATTTGTTAAATCCAAGCTCTCGATCTTAATTGTTGGTGTAGTTGAAAATTATGGTAGGGATGCAATGAATCACAAGCAAGGTTAGATTTTTTAAGCAATGCAAGATGAATGGTGCAATGTGTGTATTACTAAGTTAATGAGAGAACTCGCATTACATCTTATTTATAATAACTTGTTGGTTATGTAACCGACTTAATCAATTAACTAACACATAATAGTAACTAACGAACTACCATATGCAACTAATTTGTTAACAATAAACTTAATAAGTTAAACTGAATTTGTTGGCTTAAAATCTCAATAAAAAAAAGTCATTAAAAAATATCAAATTGTTTAGGAGACTCGCATAAAAGAAATGAAATTGTGAAAATTTGTTAAAAATATATATTTAATATCACATCCGAGTTAGGTCTTATGTTTGCAAGGCTTAACTCAATAGATATTACCAATATTGTTAGATTGAATATTGTAGATTGAATATTGTGTACGATTATCTGAATTCGAACTTAAAACCTCTCATTTGTTTGTTTGTAGGTTTATATGTGGGGTTAGTCATTCCTTCTCTATAGACAAAAAAAACTGTTTATTTTGATCTCTAAAAAAAAACTCAAGTCCAAATTTTGATTATTTTATTTAAAAAAAACTTAGATTTGTAAGGCCTAACTCAATAACATTACCAAGAATATTAAATTGACTATTTTATGTGATTATCTAAATTCAACTTTAGAACCTCTCATTTGTGTATGGATTTTCAGGTGGTGTTAGTCATTCCCTCTATGGACAAAAATAACTTCTAATTTTGATTAAAAAAAAATCTCTAAAAGAAGCTCAAGCCCAAAATTAGTTTGATTTTTTTTTGTCTGTAAATTTGTTTGATTTATTTATCATAAAATATCCAAAAACAATGAAATGTACTTAATTCCACACTGTCTTACGTTCCACCTTTACTCACACTGAACCAATCTTTATCAGTTTATGTAGTAAGGGCACTGTCTGCCACTGATGTTTAGATTACTTTTTAGTGTTGAGATATAATACTACAATTCACTACAACCATGTCTTGCATTGTGTACAAAAGCAAAAAAAAATTAGCATTACGATGAGCCTGTGCTGAACCTAGACACCACGACAGAATCAAACACCAACGTTGTTTATGTAGTTAACCAGACATGATGATGCAATGTAAGCCACACTATGAATCATGACCAACTAATTTGGTGCCGCCTTTCACAGTTTGTACTTGAAGAGGTGCAAATCATAAGTAACAGATGCAAATGTACTTTAAATGAATTCTACGGAGATGAACAAGAAACAAGAATTCACAACCTAGACCTCTACTCTCTGAATCCTTCTAACATCCAACGCACATACATATACATACTTATTAACAGAATCGTACACAAAAAGATCACTAAAATTGTAATGGCTACGAATATACATCAATTGCACATTATCTACAGCTGCATTTTGAGCTAAGTCGTTACCAGCTAAAGGATGATAATCAGACTCCACTGCAGATTCTACATCATTACTCTCCTTCGTGAACGAATTACTGTGAAGATCCCTTGCCATTCCAAAAAGTACAAACTGAATGATGTCAAGCAGCAACAAGCAAACATAGGTATCGGTCCATAAATCCATAGGAGGTATCGGTCCATAAATCCATAGGAAGAGAGGAAATGACAAGTAAAATGCTCTTTTTGAGTATAAGCTCTGCAGATACACATTTCAGCAGAGAATCCTGATGATCTTCGAAACTGGAAAGGCTGGGTTATGTCCTGCTTGCGCCAGCAGAGAATCCTGATGATCTTCGAAACTGGAAAGGCTGGGTTATGTCCTGCTTGCGCCAGTTAACATTGAAGGTATTTACTTTAAGTGAGTTGTGGGGTGCAAATTTGTTCTTTCCCCTTCTGCATTTAGATTGAGAGGGACACTAATTACATGCTTCAGTGTCATCCCGAGGATTTTTCAGACAAATCTAGACCTCTGCACTGTTCTTACTTCATGGGTCAGCAACATAAGCAAGGAGTTCCTGCCAGCAACATAAGCAAGGAGTTCCTGCCAGCAACATAAGCACGGAGTTCCTGCCAAAGATGGCAAAGTATTTGATATAAGATAGGCCATTGAAAATTTTAAGCATTCTGTCCATAACTACTTTCGATGGAAACATGGAATGGATATATTTGTCACCCATGTGAAACGCCGCAATATACCTGTCTTGTCTTCTTCTTCGTTTTCCCGGTGGTGTTTGGCCTAGCTGCTTTCGATGGAAACGGCCTAACTACTTTCGATGGAAACATGGAATGGATATATTTGTCACCCATGTGAAACGTGTTCGTATTTCCCGGTGGTGTTCGGCCTAACTGTTTGCTTTCTTTTCTGCGCTTGACAATGGCCGGACAAATATATCCATTCCATGTTTCCATCGAAAGTAGGTATGGACGGAATGCTTAAAATTTTCAATGGCCGATCTTATACCAAATACTTCGCAGAGGAACTCCTTGTTTATGTTGCAGACCCATGAAGTAAGAACAGGTCTAGATTTGTCTGAAAAATCCTCGTGGAGGAGTGTCCTCTCAATCTAATAAATGCAGAAGGGGAAAGAACAAATTTGAAGCCCACAACTCTTTATCAGAAAAGAAAATAAAGAAACAAATAAAGAAAACAAAGAAACAGATGCAGAGGGGAAGAAAATAAAGAAAACCAGCCTTTCCAGTTTCGAAGATCATAACTTCCACTCAAAAAGAGTATCCCATAACTTCATGATCTCAATGTCATGTCGCACAAAAGCTCTGCAGATCAGAAATGGAAATATAACCAATTATAGGAAGCCATAAAAATTCTATCTTTGTAAATACCTGAACATTTGGAACCAAATTCAAGATTTGATCCGTCACTCTACAACCATTAAGAGAGCGAACAGATTGTTATCGATTCCTCGTATACAAGCAAATAAATTATTGAATAGATAGGCACATGACAATGCCGTCCGAATCATCTCCTTCCCGAATTCTCGGATTATAAAATAGCCCAAAACAGCACTATACTATACCCCTTTGCACCCGTTGTTCCTTGAATCCCTTTGAATCCCTTTGCACCAGTTCCTTGAATCCGTTTGCACCAGTAATGGTTTTGACCCAAATCTTCACAATCTAATTCATCCCACAACATCACACCCAAATTTCATACAAACAATCGACAAAGTAATCATAAATAATCTCACTAGCAAAATAGTCACTTGGCACATCAACACATCAACGCAGGGCTTTTTGAAATATTATTACTACAATAACTATGTATGTATATTTTATTTGAATGTTATATAAAGGCTATATAAATTATAATTATTTTATTTTTAAAAAGAAATGTACAAAACACTCCAAAACACTCCAATAAGAAAAGTAAAAGTAAAAAATTGTGCCGGTTATGATCAATTCAACTCAAAGTTATAAACTTTGAATAAATAATTACAAAAGGATTAGTTTGTTTGAGATAATAAACGGATTCCTAACTAAGAATCAAAACACTAACAAATTAAATAAGCATAAACAAAGATATGGAATAGATGTGGCGTTCGAAAAATCTTGGACTCCAATGAGAATGAGAAAAAGATAAAACTGTAGAAGAAAACAGAGAAAGTTAGGAAAGAAAGAGGAAGAGTCACATCAAATGAAATAGAATGAGACTGAGAAATGTGGATAACCGGAGAGTGGGAAACTGAAAGGAACATGGAGGTTTCAAAACCAAACATTGAATTCCCTTAATCAAGATCCTTCACAATTTTGATTCCCATGCTACTAGCAGTACCAATAATCGATTTCGAAAGCGACTCAAGAGGCATGTTCTGCAAAAACGGATCGGATTGTTTCACCTTAGCGATCTCGTACACGTGCCGAAGAGACAGAGTCGTGGCGGTCACGTGACCGGGACGAGTACTGCCTAATTCGATTCCGGCGGCTTTCTTCAGGTACCACGAGACGGAAGGAGATTTCACTGTGAACTCAAACGTGTTGTCTTTGTAAGCTGTTATTGTAACCGCCATTGGTGTGTCTGGCTTGAATTTCTGAGTTCGCGCATTGAAGTCTTTGCAGAACGCCATTAGGTTTAGACGGTATTGACCTAGCGCAGGTCCCACTGGTGGCGCTGGACGTGCGCCGCCGGCTGGAACTCTCAATCGGATCGTCGCCGCTACCGCTTTCGGAATGCTCATCGTCGATGAGTGGGAGTGGTGGCGGTGATGGGATCTGAGATTGATGGTGGCAGCCACGAAATTAGGGTTTAACCTTTGTTATTACATTGGGCTGGGCTGGGTCGGGTCATTCAACTCCACACGAAAATTAAGAACTTTTTTTAAATTTATCTATAATTGTTTTCTACTCCTTATTTAAAATTGGTTAAATATAATCAATGTTTGGTTGAATATTTTTTCTTTTGTAAAATAATTTTTTTTAAGGAATTTGGCTTCCTCTTAATATCAAATTATTATTAGTTGTGAGCTTGTTGTGAATCAATCTCTCGTTGCATGTACTATAATATTTTTATATCACAATTTTAAAAAATCACTTCAATTTAAAATCATATTAAATAATTTTTTATAAAAGAAAATTTTAAATAGTTTTTTTTGAAAAAATTGTGATTTAATCTATATTTTTTTAAAAGTTTAAACTCACATTTGATATTCCTCTTCCCAAACTCTGTTATTTTAAAATAAATATTAATTTAAACAATATCTTCCATTACTAGGTGTTAAAATTAATCAAACAATATATAAAGAAAATTAACTTAAGAAAACTTTTAACTTTTTCAAAAATATTTTTATAAAAATCATTTTTAAAAGTTAAAAAAAAAACTATTTTTTAAAGTTTTTTTCTTTCACAAAAGTTTTAAAAAATATATATTTTGTCTCCTATCTTTCGTTAGTAAAAGAAAATTGTTATGAGACCTAAAAATCAATAACTTCAATAAACTAAATTTCTCTTATATTTGATATATAAATAATTTCATTAAAAAAAACTGTATGAGATATTGTGTCTTAGAAGTAAAAAATTCTTGTTTATGTTCTTATTCACACTCTTAGAGTGTTCTTAAAAGTCATGTTGTAAACATATAATAATATGTTATTTAAATTTTGTTCAATATATTATTTTTTATTAATCATTTATGTAATAATAAAAATATAATAAATGAATTATAATTTATATTATTTTAAAATATTAAATAAAATTATAAATTAGTATAAAAAAAATTTAAAATACAATATGAAAAAATTGGACAAATGCATGAAAAGAGGAGAAGTAATTTTTATCATCTCAAGTTTCACAATCTTCAAATATAAAATATTTTTCATGTGTAAGATTATATTTTCTACCATTTTTTCTTTCTTATTTTTAATTTAAAACTTTATATATTTTGATATAATACAATAATTGATTATAGGTCATTCTTTTTTAACTAATTTAGTTTTTATAACTTCTCTTTCTTTTTTTAATGATAATAAACGCGTATTTGACGAGGAAAAAAAATTATATATAAAATATTTTGTTAAAAAATTTCAAATACTACTTTTAAAGAAAACATTCAAAATATATTTTTAAGAAATCTTTCATACAATAATCGGTTTGTTTCACTTTAGCGATCTCTTACACGTGCCGAAGAGATAGAGTCGTGGCAGTCACGTGATCGGGACGAGTACTGCCTAATTCGATTCCGGCAGCTTTCTTCATGTACCACGAGACGGACGGAGATCTCCCTATGAACTCAAATGTGTTGTCTTTGTAAGTTGTTATTGTAACCGCCATTGGTGTGTCTGACTTGAATTTCTGAGTTCACGTATTGAAGTCTTTGCAAAATGCCATTAAGTTTAGACGGTATTGACCTAGCGCGGGTCCCACTGGTGGCGCTAGACGTGCGCCGCCGGCTAGAACTCTCAATCGGATCGTCGCCGCTACCGCTTTCGGAATACTCATCGTCGGTGAGTGGGAGTGACGAAATCAGTCAGGGTTTAACCTTCTGATCTGACCTGATCAAAAGGGGATCACTGGCTGGCCACACGTTGTTGGACTGCCACCTGTTCACCAGTGATGAGGAGGAGAAGGGGGTGTGCATGCAAGACACTCCGATGCCAAAGTAAGGAATTGGGCAGAGTGAGAGCAAAGTACAGAAATGGGTAGGAAGTGAATTACTTGACCCTCTTGTGAAAGAGAGTATTTATAGAGAGACCCCAACGCTGGGCCAACGGTCACTTGTGTTGGGCTGGAATGTCAGGCCCAACCCAGGTGACTGCTAAGGCTTACGTGGCGTAGTGAAGACCAGAATGTGGTCTTCGCCCTAGTTCAACTGTCCCGTGATCTCTGGAAAGTGGGTTTGACCTGCTCTTTCGGAGGTGGGCAGTTAGTTAGTGACGTGTCCCCGCGAAGGGGAGCACGTGGAGAACGTGTGAAGGACACGTTGTCCTGCCCGACAGGGGAGCGGATTCTGCCCGCGGAGAGGGCATTGTCTGGTCGGCGGGGGAGTCTTTTGCCCGACGTAGCTGAGGCAGGTCCTGCCCGCGGGGGAGACATTTCCTGCTCGTCGGGGACCCTGTGCCCGACGTTGTGGCCCAAGCTGGTATGGGCTTGGGGGAATATTATTGGGTTGGGCCCGTGTGGTCAGGCCGGGGCCCAGGCCAGAACAGGATCCCCCCAAGTCGTTGCTCCGAGGAAGGGAACAAGGACTTAATGACGTCGTTTCGGGGAAGTGGACTGGCCCTGGGAAAGACCCTCTAGTGCGAGCACGAGTGTTCTACGTCGTCGATTGCCCGGGCTTGAGGACGGGTATTGGCGAGGAAATGTGAGGGGTTGCGTCTGTCTGCTTTCGCCACGTGTCGCGCATTGGGTGGCTGCTAGGGCGGCTACCCTATGGTACTCGAGTGCCTAGCGACGCTTCGAGTCCCGTGCAGGGGTATAAGTAAGCGAGCCCCCGCTCATTCTCCACTTTTCGCCCTCTCGCTCTTAAGTTTGTTGTTTGTTGTCCCGCCGCCGTCTGATTTCTCCGCCGCCACAACCGCCACGTACTCCGCTGCAGATCGTATCACAGTAAGTTTTCTTTCTCTTTCCTTCTGTTTTCTTGTTTGTTTTACGCCTGTGGTCGGGGCAGTTTGAATGCCCCGAGGAGAGGTGAAGATCTCCGCTATCGTATGGGGTTTTCTAGGGTTTTTATTATGAATGTCCCGGGGAGAGACGCTAGTTCCGATGAGTGCCCCAGGGAAGGAAGCTTTTTCAGATGAATGCCCCGGGGAGCGATTATTTACTCCGATGAACGTCCCGGGGAGCAACGTTTATACTGACGGATGCCCCCCGGGGAGAGTTTGTAGGTCGGGACATGCCGGTAACCGGAGAGGTGGTAGGTTAGGGTAGGTCGGTCGAGGACGATGCTCGGGGTGTCTTCGTCGCCCTTTCACTTGACTCGCGGTGGAAGGGTGAATTTGATCTCTGTCATCGAATTCACCGTTACCTTCTGCTTTTCAGGTGTTAATGACTACGCTTGTCCAGGGCACAATGGTCGAGGATAACGAACCGGATGTCCCACATTTTGAAGAACGCGTCGTTCCGATTGGGGATTGGGTGGCCTCTATCTATGCCCTCCTGCTTTGCTTCTGACCCGATAGGGACCTACGCCACCGTGGAGGACCGGGAAGAAGGGGATCCCCAGAACTGGAAAGTCTATCGTCCCCGGCCAGGCCACCGAATTTGCTCGAAATATGGGCGGATGCGCTTCCCAATGTATCAGTTCTACTTCAAAGAGGCCAGGCTCAGGTTGCCATTCTCGGACTTCCACCTGGGCCTCTTCTACTGGCTAAGCCTGGCTCCATCGCAGCTGCACCCCAACGCCCTGGCTTTTATTCGGGCCTTCGAGCTTGTATGCCAATATCTCCAGGTCGGCGTCACGCTGCCGTTGTTTTTTCGTATTTTCCATCTGCAACGGCAGACGGTGAGTGGTCGACATGGCTGGGTGTCGTTCAAGCAACTGGACAGGCTTTTCAGAATGTATATGGATTCTGTCCGGGACTTCAAGGGTCGTTTCTTTGTGGTCAGCCCGATCACGCACGAAGGGGTTCGCTCTTTATATTCAGAGGGGGAGAAAATCGTGGATGGTCGTCAGGAGGCTGTCATGCTGCCACGGGTGCACGTGGAATGATCTCTAGAACACTACTCCAGGGGAACAGGTCGGTATATCGTGCGCGCGGGGTTGCTTGACGACAAAGATATGGCCAATTATCTGAAGATAGTTTCGTTCGTGCGCAACCTACCGCCGTCGAAGCTGGTGACCCCTGACGGTCGTTATATCCTCGACAGTTATGGGAACATTCGTGAGACGCCGAGGTTGATTAACACGAAGGCCCTGCTCGAGTGCTCCTTGGAGGAGGATGCCATGCGCTACCTAGGTGGTGGACGCCTCGCCTTCTTACGATTTGATACTCCTGTCTTTTGTTAACCAGCTTTCTTTGTTTTGCAGGGAACATGTCTTTTGTCGAGGAGCGGGTGAAAAAGTTGTACGCCTCAAGGGATGTTGTTCCTCCGAAGACGCGGGTCGCCTAGTTGGTCGGGCAGTCTTCCGCAGAACAGGACGGACGAGGTTCGTCGGTGTCCCCGCCTGGTAGCCAGTCGCCTGCTTCGCAAGGGGCCCCGAATAGAGCGAGAGTTCAGGAGGATGCGGTCGTGGTTGACTTATCGGCGGATTCTTCCGAGGAGGGTTACGTCATCGCTCCTTGTCACCAGCACCCCGGCTATTTCCATGGGGCTAGATCGCCCATGATTCCTGCCGGGGAGGCAAAGGCGATTTTGAGTGCCGACCGTGCTACGCGGAGGCAGGTTCTGACTGAGGACTTGGCCGCGCTGATGCAGACTTTCACTATAGTGATGGTCCTGAGCGAAGAAAGTTGCTCGGTCGTCGAGCTGTCAAAGCTGCAGGGGGATCTCGCTTTCACGCAGTCCCGTCTGAACAAGGCAATCGAGGATCTGGAGGTGAGTCGGGGAAAGGTGGCTCAGCTGACTGAAGAGCTGGAGAAGTCTTGTGGGGAGTTGACTCTTGAGCGCAAGAGGGGTGACAGCGCCGAGGAGAAGCTGAGGAGGAACTGCGGGCATCGAAGGCTCGTGTGGTGGAACTCGAGGGCGACCTTTTTCCTGCCGAGGACGAGACTGACGATGATAGGTTACTGGTTACCCGGGCTGACCTGCTCGCCAAGATACGGGTGTTGGAAGGTGATTGTCTAGATGCTTTCGTCGCGGGCTTCAATGGTGTTGTCGCGCAACTTAGGGTGGTAAACCCCGGTGTCGCCTTCGTCGAGGATGGAATCGGTCCCTTCCACGAGATAGTCGATGGTCGGGTGGTCGACCCGAGCACCGAGGAGACTGGCCCCATCGTCCCTGTCGTCGAGCCTGAAGCTGAGGAAGAGGAGGGAGCGTAGATTAGCCTCGGGTCTGCGTGCCCGCGTATTTCGGCCTGCGTGCCATACTTTGTATTTTGTTGTTTTCTTTGTTGGGGCTGCGCGCCCTTATTGCTTATGTAATATTGACTACTGGTTTGGTGCCCGCTTTTGATTAATATATTTTTGAGAATTGTCTAAGTGTGCGCTTCGTTTTTGCATGTTGTTTATGCTCGTTTTATTTTTGCATTTATATGCTTGAAATGTATGTTCGTGTGTTTGAACTGTATGTTTGTTTTTGGGCCTGTCCGGGGTGGTAGCTCGACAATACTTGTTACCGGCGGTGTAGGGAACTGGCCGGTTGGCCGGCTTTGTTGCCTGGCCGGTTCGGGGGTAGTTCTCCTTACGGCTTGGATGTCCCATCGCGAGCTAGGTGTCCTGCCGGTGTTGGTACGGCGGCAGGGAATCTCGATCGAGGTGTTCCCTGCCGAGCAAGGCCTTCTGCCCGCATACACAAGAGGCAGGACTTGCTTTTTCTCTGGTCGTTAGGAGACGTGAGGAGGTGCGGTGGTACCATGTCGCCCCCCAGTGGTCGCGATGGTGGGTCGTCGTGGGCAGTGTTTAACTGTAGTACCGCTTCAGCTTCTCGGCATTCCATGGTCGAGCTAGTTGTTCCCCATGTAGGTTTTCGAGGTAGTAAGCCCCATGCTCCGTCTTGTCGCGGACACGGTAGGGGCCTTCCCAATTCGCAGCTAGTTTACCCTCGTGGGAGTCTTTCTGGTTTCTGCGCAAGACTAAATCGCCGATTTGGAAGTCACGTTTCAGGACTTTGTTGTCATGGCGGAGTGCAACCTGCTGTTTCAGTCGGGCTTCTCGCAGGGCTGCTCCTGATCGAATCTCCTCGACTAGGTCGAGCTCCTCTCGTAAGGAGTCGTCGTTCTCGTCGGTATCGATGGGAGCTTCGGTTTGTCTGGATGGCTTGCGTATCTCGACTGGGATCACTGCTTCGGTTCCATACGTGAGGCGAAATGGGGTTTCCCCCGTGGTCGAGTGGGGCGTAGTTTGGTATGCCCATAGTGTAACACCCCCTTTCTATACCCCCAAATTAATCAAATAAATCAATTAGGCACTTAGAAAATTTATTTCATCAGAGTTTAATTAAAACATGGTATATAAGAGGCGCATCACATTATCATGAAATTAAACACATACGATACCTACTCAAAATAGATATGCAACAATGGGTAACCCACATCTCAATATTTAGAATAAAAGCGGAAACATCCAAATATTGAATCAATCACATTCATAAACGTATATACAACCATCGGTTAATTCATGCTTTACAACATATCCACAGCAGATACATACACATATGTATCACAAAAGAATCAAACCAAAATAGCTTCAAAAGAGCCTAAAGCTTCCCAACTACCCAGATGTTACATATCAGAGCCATTGACCAAAAAGAATGAAGACATCGCTTCACAAAAAGAACCTCCAGCTTCCTACTCTGCAATGCCTCATAGAGCATTATAAAATAGCAGAAGGGTGAGAAACAATATCATAACAGTTAATGCATAAAATTGTATATATACATATACTCATAATTATACGAGTTATACTCAAATTATGTTCTCACCACATTAAGCATATACAATTAATCATGCTTCTAAACTTGCTCATAAACATTCATTATATGTTCCTCCAAACAATCATATATAACATACACAGTTATATTCATTCAACTAATGCATCATACACAGATGACTCATGCAACTCATAGAGACTGACACACGACTCTATGCAGATGCAAATGCGGTACCGACTCATTTCAACAGATTCTCTAAGGAATCGAGTATTCAGCAGATTCTCCACGGAATCAAGTACTCAGCAGATTCTCCACGGAATCAAATATTCATCAGATTCTCCATGGAATCGAATATTCAGCAGATTCTCCACGGAATCAAGTACTCAGCAGATTCTCCACGGAATCAAATACTCTTACCAATCCTCCAAGGGATTTCATGTTATGACCGATTCTCCGAGGAATCACACAATGCAACCGATTCTCCAAGGAATCTAATGTAACCATCGTATCATACGAGGTTCTGCAAATCCTCCGAGGGATCAATCAACATACAAATGCACACTAAGATGTTTCACAATGCAAATCCTCCGAGGGATCATTCAACACAGAATGCATACTATGTTCACAAACATACTCATTACATTTATCACATACATCGCATATATCTATCATGCATTCACATTATGCACCATTTCACACATGGTTTACACACATATTAGCCTATCAATGCGTTTCCATTCAATTCAAGCAAATACACAAGATTATCAAACGTTCAAGATTCACCATTGGCTCTACAATCTAGGATTCACGCCTTTCGACCACCCACAGCACGACATGTCAAAACAGTTCACACATCAATCATTCATATAGGAATTAATCATAATTGAATCAACCAAACATCATGCTATGAACAAAACAGCAAAACAAATAACACTGTCATGTTCGCCAACCTTCGCCTGGCGAAGCCACGCAGCGAATGCTCGCTGGCCTTCGCCTGGCGAACTTCCCAGCGAAGTCCACTGGGAGTAATTCTGGAATTACTCGCTGAGGCTCGCTACACACTCGCCTGGAGAACCTTCTCCAACTAACCTCGCCTGGCGAACTTGCCAGCGAATATAGGGTGTTAGCTTCTGACTTGCTTCGCTACAGCTCGCTGGGCTTCGCCTGGCGAAGCTTCGCTGCCATTCGCCTGGAGAGCCTGCGAAGACAGAACTTCCATGGCTGTCTCAAGAGTCCAAACTCCACAAAACCAACCGATTAAATCCAAACCAGTCTCAGTGGCACAACCCAACCATCGCCCGACTAAACTACATCGTCTAATCCGAGTTCTAACCGATTAAAACCTCATTCTACTCACAAAACCAACTTCTAACCTAAGTGGAAAAAGAGTAGAAACCCTACACAATCCAAACACATACACATACAATCATACACATTAAAGAGATGATAGAGTTTCACACCCTTACCGATCGATTGCAAGCTTTGGTGATGATCCCTTGATGATTCTAGGTTTTCCTCTCCACTTTCTCTTCTCTTTCTCTTCTACTCTTTTCTTTCTCTTGTTTTTCTTCTTATGTTACTATCTTTCTTTCTTTTCCTCTCTTATTCTATTTCCATCTCTATTTCTTTCCTCTCAAATTCTTTCTAACACTTACCAATTAATTCTCACACTAAAGTGCTAAATGTCTAAAATGCCCTTTTTACTCTAATTCCCCGAAAACTCTCCGAATCGGTAAAAATAGATAAAATAAGCAAACACCACATAGCAATATATAATTTCTCAATTTAAAACAAACATCAAATAAATAAATTAAAAGACTCAACAATTAATGGGAATTCAGAATCGGGGCGTTACAACTCTCCCCCACTTTAGAAATTTTCGTCCTCGAAAATATTACCTTATTCAAACAACTCCGGATGCGACTCTCGCATCTTGCTCTCCAATTCCCAAGTCATGTTGCCTTCCGCGGCACCTCCCCAGGACACTTTCACAAGCGCAATATCCTTACCTCTTAGTTTCTTAACTTCACGGTCCAAAATACTAACCGGTAAAACTTCAACTGTAAGGTTATCTCTTACTTCAACTTCATCCATTGGGATAACATGTGACGGATCCGGAACATACTTCCGAAGTTGCGAGACATGGAATACATCATGCAAATTCGAAAGGTTCGGAGGCAACGCCACACGATAAGCCACAGCACCAACTCGTGCGACAACCTGATATGGACCAATAAAACGAGAAGTCAACTTTCTCGACTTCAAAGCACAACCCACACCCGCAACCGGTGTAACTCTCAAAAACACATGGTCGCCCTCTAGAAACTCGAGATCCTTTCTCCTTTTATCATGATAACTTTTCTGTCTACTCTGAGAAGCTCTCATCTTTTCCCGAATAAATTTCACCTTTTCCGTCGTTTGCTGTACCATTTCCGGACCAACTACCGACTTTTCACCTGTCTCATGCCAACACAGAGGTGTTCGACATCTCCGACCATATAAAGCCTCAAATGGCGCCATACCAATACTCGAATGGAAACTGTTATTATAGGTGAACTCAATCAACGCTAAATAACCGTCCCACGCACCACCTTGCTCAAGTACACAAGCGCGCAACAAGTCTTCTAACGATTGAATCGTCCTCTCGGTTTGACCATCTGTTTGCGGATGATATGCCGAACTCAATCTCAACTTAGAACCCAAGGCACCTTGCAAACTCTCCCAAAATCTTGAAGTAAATCTAGGATCTCTATCCGACACAATACTCTTAGGAACTCCATGAAGCTTCACAATAGTGCCAACATAAATCTCGGCCAACCTTTCCAAAGAATAAGTAATATCAATCGGAATAAAGTGAGCCGATTTAGTAAGCCTATCAACAATCACCCAAATAACATTATGTCCTCTTTGCGTATTCGGCAATCCCGTAACAAAATCCATCGATATACTATCCCATTTCCATTCCGGAATATCCAACGGTTGCATCAATCCACTAGGCTTCTGATGCTCCACCTTAGACTTCTGGCAAGTCAAACACGAGTACACAAAACGAGCAACATCGCTTTTCAATCCAGACCACCAAAAGATCTTCTTCAAATCCTGATACATCTTATTCGCTCCCGGATGAATACTTAAGTTACTCCGATGTCCCTCTTCCAATATCATCTTTTTCAAATCCGCATCATCGGGAATACAAATACGGCCTCGAAACCTCAAAACTCCTAATTCATCAACTTTGAAATCTTCATTTCCATTCGTCATCAAATCCACAAATTTCAAATCCAACTTTTGCTTTTCACACACCGTAGTAAGGAAATCATTCGTGACATGCAACATACCAAGCTTCACACTACTCGCCGTTAACTCACAAACCAAACTCAAATCTCTAAAGTTCTCCAAGAGTTCCCACTCTCTAACCATCAAAGTAGACACGTGCAACGACTTCTGACTTAAGGCATCGGCTACCACATTCGCCTTACCCGGATGATAATTTAAACCAAAATCATAGTCCTTCAAAAGTTCTAGCCATCTCCTTTGCCTCATATTCAATTCTTTTTGATCAAACAAATACTTCAAACTCTTGTGATCGCTAAAAACTTCAAATCTTGCACCATAAAGATAGTGCCTCCAAATTTTCAAAACGAACACCACGGCCGCTAACTCCAAATCATGAGTAGGTTAATTCTTTTCATGTACTCTCAACTGTCTAGAAGCATACGCCACGACCTTCCCATCTTGCATCAATACACCACCCAATCCTGTCAAAGAAGCATCGCAATAAACCACAAAAGATTCCGTAGGATTCAGCAAAATCAAAATTGGCGTTGTTGTTAACCTTCTCTTTAATTCCATGAAACTCTCTTCACAATTAACATCCCAAATAAAAGCCTTTCCTTTACAAGTCAACTGCGTTAACGGAAGTGCTAACTTTGAAAATCCTTCGATAAACCTCCGGTAGTAACCGGCCAAGCCCAAAAAGCTTCGAATTTCCGTAACCGATCTTGGAGTCTCCCATTGCATTACCGCATCGATCTTGGATGGATCCACACTAATACCATTGCCGGAAATAATATGTCCAAGAAAACTCACCTCCGACAACCAAAACTCACACTTAGACAACTTTGCATACAACTTCTTCTCTTTCAGAATCCGCAACACAATCCTTAAATGTTCTTCGTGTTCCTCTCGAGACTTAGAATAAATTAAAATGTCATTGATAAACACTACCACAAAACGATCCAACTGCTCGTGGAAGATACGGTTCATATATTCCATGAAAACACCCGGCGCGTTAGAAACTCCGAATGGCATCACCGTAAACTCATAGTGACCATATTGTGTTCTAAAAGCCGTCTTCGAAATATCTTCTTCCTTAACCCGAATCTGGTGATAACCGGATCTCAAATCAATCTTACTAAAAACACGGGCTCCAACCAATTGATCCATCAAATCATCAATTCTTGGAAGCGGATACTTGTTCTTAATTGTCACCTTATTCAACTGCCGATAATCAATACACAATCGTATACTACCATCCTTCTTCTTTACCAACAATACCGGCGCACCCCAAGGAGAAACACTTGGTCTTACAAATCTCTTATCCAACAAATCATTCAACTGCTTCTTCAATTCCACCAACTCCGATGCCGACATCCGATACGGGGCCATCGAAATCGGTCTAGTACCCGGAACTAGATCAATAGAAAATTCAACCTCTCTCTTTGGTGGCACATCCGCAACATCTTCCGGAAACACTTCAGGAAATTCACAAACCACAGGAAACACGTCGAGCTCAACTTTGCTCTCCACCGACAACGATGCAAACAAACCAAACAACTGAGCTTCGTCCACTAAAAGTTTCTTCAACTCTTTAGTGGAAAGAAAACTCTCGTTTTCACCATCTTCCAAAGAAGGAAACCTTACTAACTTGTGATAGCAATCCAGATGAAATCTATTAAATTGCAACCAGTTCATACCTAAGATTACGTCCAAACCTTCCAACGGCAAATACACTAAATCCATCACGAAGTCCTTACCATACATGGTCAAAGGACAACTTGCACACACCAAAGAAGTAGTTACCGACCCCGAAGCGGGAGTCCCAATAACCATACCACTACTCAAAGAAACCATACACAAATCCAACCGCTTAGCACACGCAAGAGAAATGAACGAGTGAGTCGCTCCAGTATCAATAATAGCAACTAAAGGCATATCATTAATAAAGCATGTACCTTTAATCAAACGACCCGCCGCATTAGTAGCGTCTGAACCTGCTAATGCGAAAACTTTTCCGCCCGCCTGAGCTTGCTTCGGTTTGGTACAATTCGGGCTAATGTGACCCACCTCGCCACAATTAAAACACTTCACAGCATTCTTTCTACACTCTGCTGCATCATGTCCAAGGAGTCCACAGTTGGAACACTTCGCCTTGAACTTTCCACAATCATAAGACTTGTGGCCCATCACGCCACACTTAAAACATTTGATCGCACCGGAACCTCCTCCGGGTCTCCTATCAAAGTTTCCCATATGTTTGCCCTTATCAGCAGGCGTCACATAAGGTCCGCTTCATACTTGCTGCTTCCCTCTCCTCTCGCTCAAACCCTTATAATGAGTAGAACGAGCTCTACTGTCTTCTTCATAAATCCTACAACACTCAGTCAAATCCGAAAATCTTCGTATCCTTTGATAACCCACCGCTTGCTTTATCTCAGGACGCAAGCCATTCTCATACTTGATACATTTGGAAAATTCCGCCGTAACCGCATCATAGTGAGGGTGAAACTTCACTAACTCAGTAAACCTAGCGGTGTAGTCCACCACCGACATATTACCTTGTTTCAACTCCAGAAATTCCATTTCTCTCTTCCCTTTAACACTTTCGGGATAATACTTCCTTAGAAACTCAGTACGAAATAAATCCCACGTAATCTCCTCATCGTCGACCTCAAGAACTTGCCTCACGCTGACCCACCAGTCATCAGCCTCTTCTCTCAGCATGTGAGTCCCTAGTCTCACCTTGTTCCCTTCAGCATAATCCATCACCCTAAAGATCCTCTCAATTTCCTTTAACCATATCTGAGCACCATCCGGATCAAATCTCCCTTTGAACACCGGTGGTTGGTTCTTCCTGAACTCATCATTCGCATTCACGTTAGGTGCACCCTGCACAACTCTGGCCATAGCCTCTAACGCCGCTGCCATAACATTGTCATTACGACCTGCCATATTCTGAGGATTCCCAAAAATAACAACAAGGTTAAACAACCGTTCAACCAACACAACAACAAGACAGACACGACTGACTCAACACTGGCTCTGATACCACTTAATGTAACACCCCCTTTCTATACCCCCAAATTAATCAAATAAATCAATTAGGCACTTAGAAAATTTATTTCATCAGAGTTTAATTAAAACATGGTATATAAGAGGCGCATCACATTATCATGAAATTAAACACATACGATACCTGCTCAAAATAGATATGCAACAATGGGTAACCCACATCTCAATATTTAGAATAAAAGCGGAAACATCCAAATATTGAATCAATCACATTCATAAACGTATATACAACCATCAGTTAATTCATGCTTTACAACATATCCACAGCAGATACATACACATATGCATCACAAAAGAATCAAACCAAAATAGCTTCAAAAGAGCCTAAAGCTTCCCAACTACCCAGATGTTACATATCAGAGCCATTGACCAAAAAGAATGAAGACATCGCTTCACAAAAAGAACCTCCAGCTTCCTACTCTGCAATGCCTCATAGAACATTATAAAACAGCAGAAGGGTGAGAAACAATATCATAACAGTTAATGCATAAAATTGTATATATACATATACTCATAATTATACGAGTTATACTCAAATTATGTTCTCACCACATTAAGCATATACAATTAATCATGCTTCTAAACTTGCTCATAAACATTCACTATATGTTCCTCCAAACAATCATATATAACATACACAGTTATATTCATTCAACTAATGCATCATACACAGATGACTCATGCAACTCATAGAGACCGACACACGACTCTATGCAGATGCAAATGCGGTACCGACTCATTTCAACAGATTCTCTAAGGAATCGAGTATTCAGCAGATTCTCCACGGAATCAAGTACTCAGTAGATTCTCCACGGAATCAAATATTCATCAGATTCTCCACGGAATCGAATATTCAGCAGATTCTCCACGGAATCAAGTACTCAGCAGATTCTCCACGGAATCAAATACTCTTACCAATCCTCCAAGGGATTTCATGTTATGACCGATTCTCCGAGGAATCACACAATGCAACCGATTCTCCAAGGAATCTAATGTAACCATCGTATCATACGAGGTTCTGCAAATCCTCCGAGGGATCAATCAACACACAAATGCACACTAAGATGCTTCACAATGCAAATCCTCCGAGGGATCATTCAACACAGAATGCATACTATGTTCACAAACATACTCATTACATTTATCACATACATCGCATATATCTATCATGCATTCACATTATGCACCATTTCACACATGGTTTACATACATATTAGCCTATCAATGCGTTTCCATTCAATTCAAGCAAATACACAAGATTATCAAACGTTCAAGATTCACCATTGGCTCTACAATCTAGGATTCACGCCTTTCGACCACCCACAGCACGACATGTCAAAACAGTTCACACATCAATCATTCATATAGGCATTAATCATAATTGAATCAACCAAACATCATGCTATGAACAAAACAACAAAGCAAATAACACTGTCATGTTCGCCAACCTTCGCCTGGCGAAGCCACGCAGCGAATGCTCGCTGGCCTTCGCCTGGCGAACTTCCCAGCGAAGTCCACTGGGAGTAATTCTGGAATTACTCGCTGAGGCTCGCTACACACTCGCCTGGCGAACCTTCGCCAACTAACCTCGCCTGGCGAACTTGCCAGCGAATATAGGGTGTTAGCTTCTGACTTGCTTCGCTACAGCTCGCTGGGCTTCGCCTGGCGAAACTTCGCTATCATTCGCCTGGCGAGCCTGCGAAGACAGAACTTCCATGGCTGTCTCAAGAGTCCAAACTCCACAAAACCAACCGATTAAATCCAAACCAGTCTCAGTGGCACAACCCAACCATCGCCCGACTAAACTACATCGTCTAATCCAAGTTCTAACCGATTAAAACCTCATTCTACTCACAAAACCAACTTCTAACCTAAGTGGAAAAAGAGTAGAAACCCTACACAATCCAAACACATACACATACAATCATACACATTAAAGAGATGATAGAGTTTCACACCCTTACCGATCGATTGCAAGCTTTGGTGATGATCCCTTGATGATTCTAGGTTTTCCTCTCCACTTTCTCTTCTCTTTCTCTTCTCCTCTTTTCTTTCTCTTGTTTTTCTTCTTATGTTACTATCTTTCTTTCTTTTCCTCTCTTATTCTATTTCCATCTCTATTTCTTTCCTCTCAAATTCTTTCCAACACTTACCAATCAATTCTCACACTAAAGTGCTAAATGTCTAAAATGCCCTTTTTACTCTAATTCCCCGAAAACTCTCCGAATCGGTAAAAATAGATAAAATAAGCAAACACCACATAGCAATATATAATTTCTCAATTTAAAACAAACATCAAATAAATAAATTAAAAGACTCAACAATTAATGGGAATTCAGAATCGGGGCGTTACACATAGGACATTGTGGAGCTCCTCGACCCATGCCCTCTTTGCGTCGCCGAGTCGTCGTTTTAGTCCTTTGAGTATGACTCTGTTCGCGGATTCCGCCTGGCCGTTTGTCTGGGAATGTTCGACCGAGGTGAAATGGTGTTTGGTTCCGAGCTTGGTGACGAAGTCCCGGAAGTTTTTGTTCGTGAACTGCGTGCCGTTGTCTGTGAAGATGGCGAGCGGGACCCCGAACCTCGCGAGGATATTGCGTTTGTAAAATTGGAGTATGTTGTGGGCCGTGATTTTGGCTAGGGCTTCGGCCTCAATCCATTTGGTGAAGTAGTCCACGCCCACAATGAGATACTTGTTCTGATAGGAACCTAGAGTGAAGGGGCCGAGGATATCCATCCCCCACCAGGCGAACGACCACAGGGAGGAGAGGGATTTGAGTTCGGTCGATGGAGCAAGGTGCATGTCCCCGTGTCTTTGGCATCTGTCGCATTTCTTGACGTGATCCCTCGCGTCTGTTTGTATCGAAGGCCAGTAGTAGCCTGCTCGTAAGGCCTTTCTCGCCAGGGATCATCCTCCGAGGTGCTGCGCGTTGATGCCCTTGTGGATCTCCTCCAGGACGGCTGCGGCCTGGGAGTTGTCGATGCATTTGAGGAGTGGGACCGCGAGGCCCCTGCGATATAGTTTGCCCTCGAGGAGGACGTAGGAGCAGGATCGTCGTTTGATCATGCTGGCCTCTTTGGGGTCAGCTGGTAGGCGGCCCGCGTTGAGGTAGGCGTGTAGCAGTGTTATCCAACAATTGGTATCTCCTGTTGCGTTGATGCCGAGCGAGGCGCCAACCGCTTTGGTGCTCGGTTGTGCTAAAACTTCTTGGATGACCGATTTGTGGCCGCCTCGCCTTTTGGTGCTCGTTAATTTTGAGAGAATATCGGCTCGGGTGTTCTGCTCGCACGGGACGTGTTGAACCTCCGCAGAGTCGAAACTTTGCAGTTTTTCGGTAATGAGTGCCAAGTATTCGGTGAGGTTGTCATTTTTCGCTTGATATTCTCCTCGCACTTGTGAGGCGACCAGCTGGGAGTCTGTGTAGATTTTGATTTCCTTGGCTCCGAGGTCTGATGCCAGGCGAAGTCCGGCCAGGAACGCTTCGTACTCGGCTTGGTTGTTTGTTGTCGGGAAGGCCAGTGTGAGGGAAACCTCTATGATGGTGCCTTCTTCGTTGTCAAGGATGATGCCTGCTCCGCTGCCCGTGGAGTTTGAGGAGCCATCAACGAAAATAGTCCATTTATGGCTCCCTGTGGTAGGGTCTGGTGAGGAGGTCATCTCAGCGACAAAATCGGCCAAGGCTTGGGCCTTGAGGGCTTTCCTGCCTTCGTAGACGATGTCGAACTCAGATAGTTCTAATGACCATTTCAACATGCGTCCAGCCATGTCGGGTCGGCCGAGGAGCTGTCAGATGGGCTGGTCAGTTCGGAGCACGATGGTGTGTACTAAGAAGTAGTGTCGGAGTCGTCGTGCAGCGGTGATGAGAGCTAGGGCGACTTTTTCGATCAGCTGGTATCGGACCTCGGGACCGTGGAGGGCTTTGCTCATGAAGTAGATTGGCTTTTGCCCCTCTTCGGTCTCTCTGATTAGAATGGCGCTGACGGCCTCATTAGCCACAGTCAGGTATAGGTATAGGGTTTCACCCGTTACGGGTCGTGTCAGTACCGGTGGCTCGGACAGGACGCGTTTGAGGTGGCGGAGGGCTTGCTCGCATTCCTTTGTCCATTCGAACCTGGTCTCCTTTCTGAGTAGTCTGAAGAAAGGGAGGGCGTGTTGTGCAGACTTGGCGATGAAGGGATTGGATGGACTTCTTCGTGGTGGGTGTGGTGATTTCCGAAAAGGCGTGGCACTTATCTGGATTTGCCTCGATCCCACGCTCTGTCAGGTAGTAGCCGAGGAATTTTCCTGCGCGGACACCGAAGGTGCATTTCTCCGGGTTGAAGCGCATTCGGCAGTTCCTCGATGTGTCGAAGACCTTTCTGAGATGGGTCGTGTGGTCGACTTCCGTGTAGGACTTGACGATCATGTCTTCCATGTACACTTCGAGCATGTCGCCGATTTCCCCCCAAAAGACGTTATTCATCATCTGTCGATATGTGGCTCCGACGTTCTTTAGGCCGAAGGGCATTACGTTGTAGTAATAGTTGCCTGACGCCGTCATGAAGGTCGTGCTCTGTTTGTCGTGCTCGGCCATCAGGATCTGGTTGTACCCCGAGTATGCGTCCATAAAGGACAAGAGCTTGAAGCCCGTGGAGTTATTGACGAGTTTGTCGATGTTGGGGAGAGGGTAGGCGTCCTTAGGACATGCCCGGTTGAGGTCGGTATAGTCAACACACATGTGCCATTTTCCATTATTCTTTTTAACGAGTACAATATTGGATAGCCAAGTTGAATACCGGGCTTCCAAAATAAAATTTGCCTCTAGGAGGTCTTTTACAGCTTTTTCAGCCGCTGCCGACTTTTCAGGAGACTGCCTACGCCTACGTTGTACTACGACCTTCGCGGTCAGGTTGATGGACAGCTGATGGCAGGCGACCTCGGGGTAGAGTCCGGGCATTTCCGCGGCGCTCCAGGCGAAGAGGTCGGCGTTCTCGCGGAGGCAGGCCTGTAGCTGTCTCTTCGCTAAGTCTGGGAGTCCGGCGCCGATCTTCGCGGTTCTGCTCTTGTTGTCCCCGAGTGTCACGATCTTGAATTCACCGTCTGGGATGGGGCGTGCTGGGTGGGTGGGCTTCCCATTGGACTGGTTGGCTTCGCTGGCCTCTCCTTCGTGATCGTGCTCCTCGGTGAAGCGGCTGTCGAGGTCCACGGATTCGACGAGCTCCTTTGGTTCGCTCTTCGGTGTCACAGTTGAGGTTGCCTTCTTAGTTGTTGGAGCGATGGTGCTTAAACCTTTCAACGCGACCTCGAAGCACCTCCGGGCAGCCTCGATGTCCCCGTTCAGGATCACCACGGCCCCCCTCCTCGTGTAGTACTTCATCTTTAGATGGACGATAGAAGGCATTGCGGTGAGTTCTGCCATCGTCGTCCTGCCCAGGATATAGTTGTAGAGAGACGGACACTCGATGACTAAGAAATGAATATTGATCTCCCTGGCAGTTTCCTCTTCCCCGAACGTGACTTTTAGCTCCAAGTATCCCCAAGGTCTCGTCGTCGTCCCGTTGAACCCTTGGAGGTCAGAGCCCACGTAAGGGGATAGGTTGGATTCGTCGAGTTGGAGGGTCGTGAAAAGGTGGGTGTACATGATGTCCACCTAGCTGCCTCCGTCGATGAAGATGCGTCTGACATCGAAGTTCGCCATCTGCGGTCGTATCAGCAGGGGAATGTTGGAGTTGGGGGAGCCCCCAGGGAGTTCCTCGAGGTAGAATGTGATCGGACTGGACCGGCCGCAAAATTTTTCGAGCGTGCTCATCTTGCCGAAGTTGCTCGTGATAAGTTCTTCGAACTTTATTTTCACCGATCCTACGGACAGGTTCCTCGTGGAGCCGCCGGAGATGACCATGGCTCTAGCAAAGTATTCCCATCGACTGGTGGGTCGTACCGGCTCGACGGGCAGGTCAGGGCCGTCGGGGAGGCCGAACTCTCTATTCGCGAGCCAATCCTCGGGGCGGCTGACGCATAGGGCGACCTGGAGTCCGTTGTCGCCGTCTGAAGAGGGGAGTTCTTCGACTTTCTTGGCCTCAGGAGCTTCTTGCCTCGGAGTTTCCCCCCTTCAAGTGTATCTCTTTAGGTGGCCGTCCTTAATCAGGATTTCGATCGCGTCCTTGAGATGGATGCAGTCTTCCGTCACGTGCCCGTGGCTCCTGTGGAAATGATAGTACTTCGATTTGTCCATATTGGGTTTGGGAGGTGTCGGCCTGGGGAAGCGGACTCCTCCCTGGACGAATTCGGTTTTGGCGCATTCGGCCAGTATGCGCTCGCGGAAAGCGACTAGGGCCGTGTACTCCGTGAATTGGCCGGCGGGGCCGCGCTGCTATGTTGTTTGCGGGGGCGATCCTACCGACGACGATCACCTCTGCGTCGGTGGCTTGAGGCTCTGTCATTTCGGTGCCCGCGGGGGGCCTCCCTGTCTCGGGTGTCTCGGGCGGAGTTGGCTGCTTGGGTTTCCTCGAACCGGATATAATGTGCAGCTCTGTCGAGGAAATCCTGTAGGGAGGCTGGTCAGTGTATGCCCACGACCTCGTAGAACTTGGAGTCGCGGCACAGACCCTGCTCCATTAGGTAACGCTTCATCTCGTCTGATGTCGTTACCTGCACTGCCTCCCGTGTGAATCTCTTAGTGTACTTTCAGAGAGGCTCGTCGGGGGCTTGGATTATCGCGCCGAGAGCGACTTCCGTCTTCGGGTGGTGTCAGGACGATGTGAAGTGTTTTGAAAACAGGTCCTTCAGGATCCTCCATGACGTAATCGATTCGGGCTCCAGACTTTTGTACCATGTCATGGCGCCTTTCCTTAGGGTCGTCGGGAATAACCTGTATTTGATAGCTCCTTGGACATTTCGGTAGTCGAGCATGGCCTCAATGTCTTCCAGGTGGTCGTCTGGGTCGGAGGTGTCGTCGTATGTCGAGAGCGTAGGGGGCTTCTCCATCCCATGGGGGATGGGGGCGGCCATAATTTCCCAGGACAAAGGAGTCCTGTAGTCGTCTTCGCCGTTGAGAGCGGGCGATCAAGGGGGAGATGGGCCATTTGGTAGAGGCACCTGGTTTCGGCTCCTTGGTCTCCTGACCGGGGGTTCGACGCAAGGAGGCCTGGTCAGAGGTGCTGCCCCGTTCTGCCGTCTCCCGCGAACTTGTCTCGTCGGGGATCTTGTTTGCTCCCGCACTACTTCTGTTCGGGGCCTCTCCAGCCGAGGTCGTCGACTCCTGGGTTGAGGCGATGGGCTCCTCGAGTTCCCATTTTGGTATTCCCGCGGAGGGGACCTTGGTGGGACCTCATGCTCTAGTGCGCCAATCTGTGCGTTCTGTTGAAACAACAGATGATTCGTCTGGTTGATGGCCGCGAAGAGGGCGGCCACCGTTGGGTCCGCTCCAGCCGGGACGGGAATAGGTTGGAACGGTGCTGGGCTTTGGGACCGGTGGTCCGCCTGGTGTGTCGGTTCTGCGGACAACGGAGACGCAGTCTGACCGTCTCTTTCGTCGGTCTCTGTTGGGCGGGACGTCTTTGTTGGCTTTCCACCGTTCGCCGGTGGGTTGAGCATGAAGTCGTGCACGGTATCATCGTGGTGCGGACTAGCCATGATCGTGGAGTGTTGGTGAAACTTTGGTTTTGTGCTCGGAGTAACGGGGAAGTTTTTGTTCCCACAGACGGCGCCACTGATCTGACCTTATTAGAAGGGGATCACTGGCTGGCCACACGTTGTTGGACTGCCACCTGTTCACCGGTGATGAGGAGGATAAGGGGGTGTACATGCAAGACACTCTGATGCCAAAGTAAGGAATTGGGCAGAGTGAGAGCAAAATACAAAAATGGGTAGGAAGTGAATTACCTGACCCTCTTGTGAAAGAGGGTATTTATAGAGAGACCCCAGCGCTGGGCCAATAATCACTTGTGTTGGGCTGGAATGTCAGGCCCAACCCAGGTGACTATTAGGGCTTATGTGGCGTAGTGAAGACCAGAACATGGTCTTCGCCCTAGTTCAATTGTCCCATGATCTCCGGAAAGTGGGTTTGACCTGCTCTTTCGGAGGTGGGCAGTTGGTTAGTGACGTGTCCCCGCGGAGGGGAGCACGTGGAGAACGTGTGAAGGAACCGTTGTCCTGCCCGACAGGGGAGTGGGTTCTGCCCGCGGAAGGGCATGTCCTGCCCGCGGAGAGGGCGGTGTCTGGTCAACGGGGGAGTCTTTTGCCCGACGTAGCTGAGGCAGGTCCTGCCCGCGGGGGAGACATTGCCTGCTCGTTGGGGACCCTGTGCCCGACGTTGTGGCCCAAGCTGGTCTGGGCTTGGGGGAATATTATTGGGTTGGGCCCGTGTGGTCAGGTCGAGGCCCAGGCCAGAACACCTTCGTTATTACATTAGGCTGGGTCGTGTCATATATAGTTTTTATGGGCCGGGTCATTCAATTCCACACAAAAATTATGAACTTTTTTTTTTAATTTATCTATAATTGTTTTCTACTCCGTGTTTAAAATTGGTTAAATATTATCAGTTTTTGGTTGAATATTTTTTCTTTTGCAAAAATTTTTTTAAAGGGATTTGGCTTCCTTTTAATATGAAATTCTTAGTAGTTGTGAGTTTGTTGTAAATCAATCTCCAGACTAAAAGAGATTCGGATGAATGGATCCAATTACATCTCTGGTTGAATGTACTATAACTTTTTTTTATATCACAATTTTAAAAAGTCACTTCAATTTAAAGTCATTTTAAATAGTTTTTATAAAAGATAATTTTAAGTAGTTTTTTTTGAAAAAATTGTGATTTAATCTATATTTTTTACCTTTTAAAAAGATGAATAAATGAGATATCATAGGTTTAAACTCACATTCTCTTATATTTGATACCCCTCTTCCCAAACTCCGTTAGTTTAAAATGAATATTAATTTAAACAATATTTTAATCTTCCATTACTAGGTGTTAAAATTAATCAAACAATATGGTCGTACCTGACCAGAAGGGGATCAATGATCTGCCACGCGTCGTCGATCTGGAGGCTGCTCACCAAAGTGTTGAAGAGGAGGGGGTGTACCTGAAACACACTCTGATGCCAAAGTAAGTGATGGACAGAATGGAAGCAAGTACAGAGAGAGTAAGAAGATTAAGTTACCTGACCTTCTAGTGAAGAGGGTATTTATAATGAGCCCTCAGCGCAGGGCTAACGGTTACCTAGCATTGGGCTGGGTTGTCACGCCCAGTGTCAGTAACTGCTAGGACTGACGTGGCGTCGTGAAGACCAGCACATGGTCTTCACCCTAGTGTAACTACTCCACACTATCCGGAATGGGAGGACCGAATCTCCAGGATGTAGGTAGTTACCTCATGACGTGTCCCTGCGTGAGGGACACGTGGGGGTGGCCTTGAGGAGTCCCCCGGGCAGACATGGTCGTCTGGTCGGATGCGATGGTCATTCCCGACGAGGGGACGAAGGAGGCTGGCTGGTCGGGCACGAGGGTCCTGCCCGACGGTATGTTGGTCTGTGCCTGACGGGGAGGAAGGTTGTGCCCGACAGATCCTATGCTCGTCCGCGTGGCTCAAATGAGGCCCAACTCCAGTGAGCTTTGGGTCTGCTAGGCCATGGGCAAAGCGTCGGCCCAGTCCAGAACAGTAGCCCCCCAAGTCATTTCTCGCGGCCAGTGCGAGGTATGACTTGAGTAGAGACTGGCGTTGGGACCTAGACGTGTCGGACAAATGAGGATGGTGTCGGGCTCATAGGCCTGTCGGGCGGAAAGACGTGTTAGACTCGTGGTCGGGTTAGAATATGATGAGGCGTCAGGAAGACGGGGGGTCGCCACGTGTCTCCTTGTGACGGCTAGGGAGCTAGGCACTTGAATGCCTAACGACGCTTCGTTTCCCGTGCTAGGGGTATATATACCTTGGCATGGCTCGTCTTTTCGTTCATTTGCTTTTCGCTGCTGCTCAACCTCTAAAGTTTTCTGCCCGACGCTTTGATCATTTATGCTCGATACCTGGAACTCTTCTGCTCGACATCAACCTTTCTGCATTTCTATCACGTAAGTTTCTTCGCCCCTTTTAGTGTTTTTTGTTGTTTACGGCGGTGTTTCCGGTGGTTCTGCTGGGGGCATCGCGGGTTTTTCCGGTGAATACGCCGGAGGGTCCTTCAACATTAAGGTAGAAACTGGACATCCCTGGTTTCTGCGATGGGTATCTCGGGGAGAAATGAAGGGGTTTTGAATTCCCCGAGGATACATAGATGAATGTCCCGAGGAGGCAAGGATGAATGCCCCAGACACAAATGGATGTGCGTGCCGAGGATGGAGGAGTGTCCCGCCGATCCTCCTCGGGGGCTACGATTGTCCCCAGTCTGTCTTATGGGCGGCCAGCCAACCACGCCCTTTCACTTGAACTGTAGTGGAAAGGTGGATTTGATTTAGCTTTCGAATTCACCGGGTTCCTCTGCTTTTTAGGTATAATATGGTCGGCCACGCCGAGAAAGGAGTGGAGTGGTATTTGTCCGAGGACAAAAGGGATCACGAGGAGGTCGAGTTGGACCCACAGGCGAGGCCCTTGGAAGAATGGGTTGGGGAAGAACCCCTAAATTATACGTCGAGGTTCATCCTCGACGATTCAGACATGTTCGCTATAATCGAAGAGAGAGTGGCTAAGAGCCCCCGATAGTTCCGCGCATGCTTGCCCCAGGAGGTCGACCGTATTTGGTCACGATATGACGGTGGTCGGTTCTCCGTGTATGAATTCGCCTTTAAGGAGGTGGGGATGCGGATGCCCTTCACCGACTTTCAGCAAGGTGTTTTCGACCACCTCATGTTGCCGTCGTCTCAGCTTCATCCGAATTAGATGGCCTTACTCCGAGCCTTCAAGATCGTGTGAACCTATCTCGACCTCGGAGCCACTATTCCTCTGTTTTCTGTGTCTTCCACCTGCAACGGCAGACGGTGGCTGCCGACACAGCTGGGTTTCTCTAAAACAGGCAACCAGGCTCTTTCGGGCGTACACCGATTCTGTCCGGGGGTTCAAAGACCGCTGGTTTGTGGTCATGCCAGTCACAGATGCGGCGTATGCTACTATTTTTCAGAAGGAAGTCATTGAGGTTGACGGGCATCCTCAAGAAAACTATGAATCTAACTTCCCCCTCGACTGGCAGGACCTGCACTTTGGGTTGGGAACAAACAACTTTATCTTCAGGCCTGGTAGGTTGGGCGAGGAGGATAGCTTGGCGTTCCGCCGGCTGGTAGATTTTGTTGGGCGTCTTCCTCCTCGGAAGTGTGTGTCTCTTGACGGGGAATACATTCGTGATGCTGAGGGGCACGTACTAACGGAGACCCGGTACATTCTTAACGAGTACAATGTTGGAGAGCCAGGTTGAATACCGGGCTTCTGAAATAAAATTCGCCTCTATGAGGTCTTTTACATCTTTTTCAGCCGCCATTGATTTTTAGGGGGACTGCCTACGCCTATGTTGAACTACAACCCTATTGCCCGAGCTGACGGAGAGCTGGTGGTAGGCGACCTCGGGGTCGAGTTCGGGCATCTCTGCGACGCTCTAGGCGAATAGATCGACATTCTCACGGAGGCAGGCCTCTAGTTGCTTCCTCGCCAGGTCGGGCAATCCCGCCCCAATCTTCACGGTCTTTGTTGCATCTGCCCCGAGGGTTACGAGCTCGAAGCTCCCGTCTGGAATGGGGGCGTTGGGTGGAAAGGCTGCCCATTGGTTTCGCCGGATCCATCCTCGTGGTTAGGTTCTTCGGTGAAATGGCAGTCAAGGTCCACGATGTCGACATGATCCTTTGGTTTGACCTCTCGAGTAGGAGGTGGCTTGGTTGCTTTGGTCGGGGGGCCGATTGTTCTAAGGCCCTTCATCGCTGCATCGAAGCATCGACGGGAAGCTTCGATATCCCCGTTGAGGGTGACGACGACTCCCAGTCTGATGTAGTATTTCATCTTTAGGTGGACGGTCGATGGTACCGTGGTAAGTTCGGCCATCATTGTCCGTCCTTGATCAGAATTTCGATCGCATCCTTCAAATGGACGCAGTCTTCTGTCATGTGGCCGTGGCTTCGGTGGAAGCGACAGTACTTAGATTTTTCCACGTTAGCCTTGGTGGGCGCCGGTTTTGGAAAGTGGACACCTCCTCAAACAAATTATGAGTTGGCGCACTCCGCCAGTATATGCTTGCGGGAAGTGACCAGCGCCGTGTATTCGGTGAAGCGCCCGGCGGGGCCCCGTTGCTCGCGGGGTTCTCGGGGGCGGTCTTCTCGTCGTCTGTCCCCCTCCCCCCCCCCACCCCGCGGAGTTGGCCTGAGGTCCCTTCCTCTCGAGATCCCCGAGGAGTTTCTTTGTTTCGGTGTCGTCGATAGTATTGGTGGCTTGCTTCTCCTCGAATTGGATATAATGATACGCTCTGTCGAGGAAGTTTTGAAGGGAGTCTGGCCACTGGATGGCCACAGCCTCGTAGAATTTTGAGTCTCGGTGTAGCCCCTG
Source organism: Lathyrus sativus (assembly GCA_963859935.3). Taxonomy (NCBI): domain Eukaryota; kingdom Viridiplantae; phylum Streptophyta; class Magnoliopsida; order Fabales; family Fabaceae; genus Lathyrus; species Lathyrus sativus. The sequence continues at coordinate 717,382,974 of OZ012741.1, forward strand.
CTCCATCAAGTAACGTTTCATCTCGTCAGAAATCGTCACTTGGACTACCTCCCTCGTGAACCTCTCAATGTAGTTCCCGAGGGGCTCGTCGGGGGCCTGGATGATCACGCCTAACGCTGCCTCTGACTTTGGGTGGCGTCTGGATGTCGTGAAGTGTCGCGAAAACAGGTCCTTCAGGACCCTCCACAATGTAACGGACTCCGGTTCCAGGCTTTTGTACCACGTCATAACGCCTTTTCTTAGGGTCGTTGGGAAAATCATGCACTTGATGGCTCCCCGGACGTTTCGGTAGTCGAGCATAGCCTCAATGTCTTCCAGATGGTCGTCCGGATTCGAGGTTCTGTCCTACGTCGAGACCACAGACGGTTTCTCCATCCTGTGGGGGATGGGAGCTTCTATGATCTCCCAGGATAACGGGTTCCTATAGTTGTCCTTGCCGCTGAGGATCGGGGACTGAGGGGGTGAGGGCCCATGCCGAGGATGAGGATGGTTTCGTACTCTCGGTTGCCGGACAGGGGCCTCGGGTCTCCCCGTCCTCGGTTCCTTAGAACGTATGTCCTTCTAAGCCGGCGACCTCGCTCGCTTCTTGGAGACCACGGGTTGGGGCCTCTCCAATTGTGGTCGACGCTGGCGTGGTTGGGGAGAAGGGCTCTGAGAGTTCTCGCGCTGATTTCTCCACGGAGGAGAGCAAGATAAAGTGTTGTATTCCAGCATGCCTGTGCACTTGTTTTGCTAGAACAACATCTGGTTCATCTGGTTGATGGCTGCAAAGAGGGCGACCATCGTCGGGTCCGCACCTGCCGGAGTGGGGATGGGCTAGAACACTGCCGGAGTTCTTGCCCGAGGAACATCATGGTGCGGCGCGTCCTCGGAGGAAAGGGAGGCTGACCGGTAAATTAGCAAGTGTACTAATTGTACCGATGTAGTAATAAGGGGAAATTCCCCGGATATCGATCTCGCGGACTGCGTATGAACACAAGTTCTAAAATAATACAATTGAACAAAAAGTCATAGGGGTTTTGGTTTGTTTCTTACAATTTTAAAGGCCAAAAGGCAAAAGCAGTAAAATAAAGGTTTAGACAGTTATGAGAAGCATGCTAGAGTATGGTGTATGAAAAAACCTTGTAATAACCTTAATCCTTATTTTTCAGAAATCACTGCTTAATTCAATCATTACCGGTTTTAAAGATTAGTTGACTCTAATTCCTTAGTAGAAAACCCTTTGGTACTCTTCCTATGCCCCAATTCCTTGGCGGTATAGGAACAATCCCAAGAAACATATTTTATCTAAAACATTACGGTCACTATAGGGTATCCCCATTCCTAGGCAATATCTATTATAGTATTATCGTATAAACGCGTTAACGATCGTTTTTCCAAACCTAAGGTTAACCGTAAAACAAATCCTTATTTGTCAAATAAGAAAAGCCATAAGAAAATTATACAATAACAACGATGATTAGAAAGTAGTGAAATCCATTATTCAAAGGAAACAAGGTTATTACAGAGTCAATTCAGGGACACCCCCTAGCATTGGGGGGTTTAGCTACTCATAATAATAAAGATAAAATCAACAATAAAATTTAACATTACAAGAGAATTGGTTGCTTTGATCTTCAATCGCTTCCGCTCATGAGGATCTTCCGTTCCCAAATCCTTGATCGCTTCAATCTTTATCGTCCAAATCTCTTTTCCGTTCAAAAGTCCAATCCTTATTCTTTCTCTAAACACGTATCAAATAGTCTCAATTCAAACTAATCACTAGGGAAATACCCACAATACCCTCGGGGATCACAATAGTCAAAAATACAAGAAAAATAGGTAAAAAAGCGCTTCCTGCAACACGGGCCGTGTCAGGCAACACAGGCGCCCGTGTTGGTTTCCTGAAAGATTTTTTGCGTGAAATTTGCAAGTCCCAGGTGTCACAACACGGGCCGTGTCACACAACACGGGCACCCGTGTTGTGCCACTGTTTTTTCTCCAAAAATCGCCTTTTCTGAGCAAATCCTGCAACACGGGTCGTGTCACACAACACGGGCACCCGTGTTGCACCCCTATTTTGAATCTGACTTCGAATCCAACACGAAAGTCGTAGCTCTCTCTCTTAGCTTTCCGGCGGTTTTTAGAACGCCTCAAATGGATTCCTGGAACTCCAGTTATGATTGTTTTCGTGCAGACTGCTAAAGATTTCACAACAAAACTCTTCCGAAATCTTGCCATTTTTCCCCAGTTTTCGCTCTGCTTCTCCTTTATTGTATACCTGAACCTAGAAACAGTAAAAATACCAAATCGACGCGTAAAATGTGATAAAAACACTAAAATGTGACAAGACAAAACAAATGATTAACTGAAATACACTGTAAAATAACGTGTAAAAACCATCGATCAAACTCCCCCAAACTTAAACCATTGCTTGACCTCAAGCAAAAAACTTGGATAAATAATTTTCAAGTCAAACATTACATCAAGTTAAGGGTTCAGGGTGTAAGGCGTGTCGATACTCATACGTGAGTCTTAGTTCCGATCGGCTCAAATCAGCTCTTTCGGTACTCATCCGTTAACGAAGGCATTACATAAACACATACCGCAGTAAACTTACGGACCTAAATCTCCCTTTCGGCCACCTCTCCAACTATGCTTTGGGCTTAAGTCTTTTCTTCGATTTTCTACCCCTTTCATTCGGATAATCAGATTAAGGCATGCACATTTGCTCGAGATTTTTTTCTGTGGCACCTTTATTCTTTTTCTCGCTCACAGGCGTTTATTAGTTCACTTTAGGACGACTATAGAGATTCAACCGCCGTTAGGCTAAATAACCGGGTGAGGGTTACCCAACTTAGAAGGACAGGTTGTCTTTACCGTCATTATTCAACTCTTTTTTTTTTGTTGCCACACATCCTTCTCAAAACAATTTTTTTTTTATTATGCAGGACTATCACAATGAACTAATCGGGGTATACTTTTCAAATCCAAGTACTATGGCACAAATCTACACGTTGGACTCGTTTCTTTACTCTGGGGAACCTAGGGTGTTCAAGTTATACCTCAATTTCCAAACTTTCCCATGTTCCTTAGTTCAAACTTCACTTCCCTTGAACTCTAAATACTTTCTTGACTACCTTACACACCTACTAATCACAAGAAAAAAATTTATGATCTCCATATGGGCGAATTCGATGTGATTTTTACCGAACTTAAAAATAAAAAGGTGTTTAAATAGACAATTCAAAACGGTAAAACCTCCCCCAAACTTGAACTAAACATTGTCTCAATGTTCAAGAATCAAGAGAAGAAGAGGTGTACTCACAAAGATCCTCACAGAGGGGTCGACAGGTAATGCAGTACCTCTTCGCTGCTTCCACGTTTTCCCTTGTAAAATCTCGTTTATTCCTGCAACAACAATAACAACAAAAGAAACAACATCAATTCATAAAACCGTGGGTTGCCTCCTACGCAGCGCTTCGTTTAACGTCGCATGGCTCGACGATCGACTCCCCATTATTATGGGGGGTACTTCAATTTCCAAACTCTATTGCTCGACTTCTTTGCAACAGAATATTGTGTCGGTTCAGAGATAAGAGCAACTTGAAATGGTTTTGATCGTTCTCCCTTCTTAGTTGTGTTAATCTTCCCAACTGAAGGTTTGACATCTTTCTCCTTACCTTTCTTTCGACCCTATTGAGTTTTTAAAGTGATTTCCTCATCAAAAAATTTCAAAGTGAGCGTACCTTTTTCCACATCAATATTGCACTGACTAGTAAGCAAGAACGGTCGGCCAAGTATGATCGAAGTTTCTTCATCCTCGGGTATATCCATGATTTGAAAATCAACTGGGTAAGTGAATTTATCGATTGTCACTAAAACATCCTCTGCTAGCCCATATGCCATCTTAGTTGTGTGGTCAGCAAACTTCAAGCTTGTTCCCGTATCGCTCACTTTTCCAATATCCAGCTTTTTGAAAATTGATAATGGCATGAGACTCACACTAGTACCTGAATCGATCATGACTTTCTTAAAAGTTTGATCCTTTATAGTACATGGAATTACAATTGGTCCAGGATCCTTCATCTTGATTGGTATTTTCCTTTCTTGTGTTATTTCCTTACATTGCTCAGTTGTGGTCTTCGATTCTTCACCCATTGGTCTCTTTTTACCTATAACCTCTTTCATGAACTTCTTGTACAAAGGCATTTGCTCAAGTGCTTCAAAGAAGGGCATGTTGATTTTCAATTTGTTGAACATTGCACTGAACTTTCTGAAGTCTTTCTCGTTCTGATCTTTCTTTGTAACTCTTTGAGGGAATGGTAATTTGATTTTCGATTTGACCTCCTCTTTCTTTTTCTCTCCAGTTGACTTTTCGGTTAGTACAACTTCTTCTGGTTCTTTTATTTTTTTTCTTACCTCAAGTTCCACCTCTATACATTCTTCCCCCTTTATTTTCTCCTCTTCTATCGCTTTTTGATTTCTTGTTTTGACAACATTAATACTCTCTTGATTTTTCTGATTCGGTACTGTCGCGCTCGGGAGGGTTCCTTGAGCGTGTGTTGAGAGGTGTTGGGCTATCTGTCCCATCTGCGACTCAAGGTTTTTGATGGAAGCTGTGATGTTCCTTTGAATGTTTCGGGTTTCTTCTTGGAATTGCATACTTTGAGCTGCCATTCTTTCAATAGCTAAATCCCATTCTGCTTTTTGAGGGGCCTGTTGTTGTTGTTATTGTTGATATGGAGGTTGGTTTTGGTATTTCCATGAAAAATTAGGATGATTCTTCCATCCTGGATTATAGGTTTGAGAATACGGATTGTTCTGCCTCAAAACTTTTATCTCTTCAACTTGTTGAGTAGTCGCAAGACAATGCACAGTATAATGGGGACCATTACAAATCTCACAACTAATAACTTTGACAGGTTGAACTTGAGCTACAGTTTCAGTACTCACCTTCATCCCTTTAAGCCTTCTTTCCACTTCAGCCTTGATTCGATCTTTCATTTTCACAACTTGTGCGGCCAACTTCAAGTCAACTGTTTCTTCCGGATTACTCACACTCCGGTCATATAATTCCAGATGTTCATTTGCAGCGATAGCTTCAATAATTTTTCTGATTCCAGTGGCTGTTGTAAAGTTGGATGAACCACCGGCTGCTGTATCGATTAGCTGCTTAGTCTTCATCTTAAGACCATTCACAAACATTTGCATCTGTTCAGTTTGATCTAGATTGTGAGTAGGACATGCAACCAATAACCGTTTGAACCTTTTATACGAGTCCCCGAGTGATTCTCCCTCCCTCTGTTTAAAATTCATAATATCATATTGTTTGCGAATATACACAGAGGCAGGAAAATACTCATTCAGAAAGGCTTTTTCCATTTCTTCCCACGTAGTAATACTTCCGGCCGGTAAGGAGTAAAACCATTCTTCAGCTTCTTCAGATAAAGTGAACGGAAACATTCTTAACCTTTTAGCTTCATCTGTGTGTCCTTCAATCTTTAGAGTAGTGCTCATCGTCAGAAATCTCTGCAGATGCTTATTTGCGTCTTCGCTAACCTTTCCGGTGAAAGGTCTCCTCTCAAGGTGAGTGATTGTACTCGGATGCAGCTGGAACTTTGCGACATTCACTGGTTGATTCACAATGGTCATCCGGTTTGGTTGAGCATTTGCCCCTCCATAGTCTCCCAAAAGTCTCTCCGCTGGTGGGAGATCCGCCATAGCTTCAGTATCTCTTTCTGATTCTGAACCTGAATCTGAATGAACAAAAACTCTTTCCTCTTCTGAAATTAATAGTCTAGCTTGCCTACGTCTTTTGCGTAGAGTCTTTTTAATTTCTGCGTCCAAAGAAAAATTAGCTGAGGGATCTCCTCGCATGAAAGTGTTAGACGTAGATTAGTATTAACAAAACAAAAATAATAAAAATTAAAATTAAAAACTGAAAATAAAATTTTGGTCGCAGAGCAACAAAATTTCAATTGACTTAGAATTAAACTTATATTCTGGCAGTCCCTGGCAACGGTGCCAAAAACTTGACCGGTAAATTAGCAAGTGTACTAATTGTACCGATGTAGTAATAAGGGGAAATTCCCCGAATATCGATCTCGCAGACTGCGTATGAACACAAGTTCTAAAATAATACAATTGAACAAAAAGTCATAGGGGTTTTGGTTTGTTTCTTACAATTTTAAAGGCCAAAAGGCAAAAGCAGTAAAATAAAGGTTTAGACAGTTATGAGAAGCATGCTAGAGTATGGTGTATGAAAAAACCTTGTAATAACCTTAATCCTTATTTTTCAGAAATCACTGCTCAATTCAATCATTACCGGTTTTAAAGATTAGTTGACTCTAATTCCTTAGTAGAAAACCCTTTGGTATTCTTCCTATGCCCCAATTCCTTGGCGGTATAGGAACAATCCCAAGCAACATATTTTATCTAAAACATTACGGTTACTATAGGGTATCCCCATTCCTAGGCAATATCTATTATAGTATTATCGTATAAACGCGTTAACGATCGTTTTTCCAAACCTAAGGTTAACCGTAAAACAAATCCTTATTTGTCAAATAAGAAAAGCCATAAGAAAATTATACAATAACAACGATGATTAGAAAGTAGTGAAATCCATTATTCAAAGGAAACAAGGTTATTACAGAGTCAATTCAGGGACACCCCCTAGCATTGGGGGGTTTAGCTACTCATAATAATAAAGATAAAATCAACAATAAAATTTAACATTACAAGAGAATTGGTTGCTTTGATCTTCAATCGCTTCCGCTCATGAGGCTCTTCCGTTCCCAAATCCTTGATCGCTTCAATCTTTATCGTCCAAATCTCTTTTCCGTTCAAAAGTCCAATCCTTATTCTTTCTCTAAACACGTATCAAATAGTCTCAATTCAAACTAATCACTAGGGAAATACCCACAATACCCTCGGGGATCACAAGAGTCAAAAATACAAGAAAAATAGGTAAAAAAGCGCTTCCTGCAACACGGGCCGTATCAGGCAACACGAGCGCCCGTGTTGGCTTCCTAAAAGATTTTTCGCGTGAAATTTGCAAGTCCCAGGTGTCACAACACGGGCCGTGTCACACAACACGGACACCCGTGTTGTGCCACTGTTTTTTCTCCAAAAATCGCCTTTTCTGAGCAAATCCTGCAACACGGGCCGTGTCACACAACACGGGCACCCGTGTTGCACCCCTGTTTTGAATCTGACTTCGACTCCAACACGAAAGTCGTAGCTCTCTCTCTTAGCTTTCCGGCGGTTTTTAGAACGCCTCAAACGGATTCCCGGAACTCCAGTTATGATCGTTTTCGTGCAGACTGCTAAAGATTTCACAACAAAACTCTTCCGAAATCTTGCCATTTTTTCCCAGTTTTCGCTCTGCTTCTCCTTTATTGTATACCTGAACCTAGAAACAGTAAAAATACCAAATCGACGCGTAAAATGTGATAAAAACACTAAAATGCGACAAGACAAAACAAATGATTAACTGAAATACACTGTAAAATAACGTGTAAAAACCATCGATCAGAGGCAGTCTGGCCGTCCCTGACATCGGTCTCACGGAGTTGAGATGTCCCTATGTGACCGTCGCCATTGGCGGCGGGGACAACGGGGGAGTTGTGAACAGTGTCGTCATGGCTTGGGCTAGTGATGATACTGAAGTTGAAATGAAGCTTTGGTTCTCTGTTCGGAGGAACGGGGAAGCTTAGTTTCCCATAGACGGTGCCACTGATTTGACCTGATCAGAAGGGAATCAATGAACCGCCACGCGTCTGTAATCTACCACCTATTCACCGGTGGTAAGAAGGAGGAGGAGGGTGTACCTGCAAGACACTCCGATGCCAAAATGAGAAAGAACCAGAGTGAAGCAAGTACACAGAAAAGTTGTAGAGAATAGAATACCTGACCCTCTAGTGAAATAGGGTATTTATAGTGAGACCCCAGCGCAGGGCTAACGGTCATTTGCGTTAGGCTGGATGACTAGGCCCAACCCAAGTGACTGCTGGGGCTTACGTGGCGTAGTGAAGACCAGGACGTGGTCTTCGCCCTAGGTCAACCATCTCGTGATCTCCGGAAGGTAGGCTGACCTGCTCTTTCGGAGGTGGGTAGTTGTCTGGCGACGTATCCCCGCAGAGGGGAACACGTGGAGAACGTGTGGAGGACACGTTGTTCTACTCGAAGGAAGGAAGGTTCTGCCCGCCGAGGGCAGCGTCTGGCCGACAGGGACCCTTGTGCTCGACGTAGGTGATATGGCCTGCTTGAGCCTTCCCCAAGTACCATTGGGTTGGGTCTGCCCGGTCAGACCGAGGCCCAGGCCAGAACAGGGTTATTTAAATGGGTTATGGTCCCCATTTGTAGAGTACGATCAAAATACAGTTTATTAGGTTTTCTCTCTTCATCCCCATCAGAGGAGATTCAAGAAACCCTAAGGAACTCTACAAATCGGAAGATTACATATCCGCAATCTTGAATGATTTCAATAGCAAATTCAGGTACGCTTCCACTTTTCATTCTTATAATTATATTCGAATATGGGTTTAAGGGATACAAGTTGATGGCATATCGACTCATAAAAATTATTTTAGAGTTATGTTCTTGATTTCTATATCGATAGAAGTAATAAGGTTATGAACAAATCTAACAAGACAAAAATGGTTGAAAACGATGAATGATAATATGCATTCCCCAATGAAGAACCATGATTATAGACTTGTGTGACTAACTAAAAAATAAATGGTGGTAGGATGCAAGTATGCGATCAAGGTTCAAGCATTGTTTGAATGTAATCAAGTTCGTTAAATAATGATTTAAGCTTTTTGAGAGAGCAGCAAGGTTGTTGATGGTTAAGTTTGCATAACCACCAGTTCTGAGTCAAGGTGGAGAATTGTATAAGTATGCCTCAAAATTCTATGTGATACAAAGAGGGAAAACATTTTTTTATTTTTAAAATTGGCTGGTTTTTTCGACAATCGGTGGTGGGGTTGCAGGGGTTTGAAGGCGAAGGTTCATTTAATGGAAGGAGTTGCGAGCTATTTGATAAAGGTATGGAGGCTGATGGCGGCTGGGTCGTGTGTTAGGTGGATATTGATCCACTGGCCAGCTCGTGTACTAGGTGTAACACCCGAGGCCGACGAGAGCAGAGTAGTCGCCGATGCACAAGGAATAACAAAGAGCGGTTCTTGGAAGCTTCTAGGCAAAAAATTATTTCACATTAGAATGAGAGGGATCCTAAAGATGTGCAGATATGAGTCTGCATGGTTGAAGGAAGGTTTATAAGGATTGATTGGTACTACCTATACTAGAAAAATACATCTTCTTTTTAGTAACCTAACAAATAAAAACTCTATAGTTGAGTGTGCTTGACTTTGAGTAGTATTTGGATGAGCGACCTTTTGGGAAGTTTCCTGGAAAGCATGTGAGTGAGGAAAAATATACTGAAAAGACCCGTGTTGATTTGTGGCCTCAGTCGATAATCCTGAAATCAATTTGGGGTATTACACTAGGCCTTGTTTTGGGTCTGAATTGGATTTATAGGGTTTTCGACAATTATAATTGTGATTCTCTGTCACTTGTGTTGATATAAAATAAAGAAGAAATTTTGTTTGATCCTAATGAGAGAAACTTAGAGAATTGGTAATCCTTATAACAACTTTTAAAATATAGTCAACTAGAAGGTGCTTTCTTTCAGTTTGATCGAACTAGATAAATAAATAATGTGTGTAGTAGTCTTTTATCTTAATATTGTTTGTGTGATTTTTCTTACACTATTTGGGAGATTGATTAATTTTGGTTAAGGTCAATTATTTTGATATTGTTATTTGTCCCACACATCAAATATATTGGTGTGGTCAAATATTACCAGATTTTACAACAGAGGCTGATAATGTCTTTGCGTGAGTAAGAGTAGTCACTGTTAGTGCAAACTTTACAACGAAGGTGTAATGTGAAGAAAATATTGAATTGAGTAATATCAAACATTAAGTAAGGTGTTTATATACAAATTGAGACCACTTGAGTGTGATACAGCTAATAACTTCCACACTTAACAACTTTCTAACTTATTCTAACTTCTATATCACACAATGTTGGATTATCTCGCTCCCTATAATCCAACTTAAAAAAATAGCAAAAACATATAAACTATTGGAATTGAATAACTCCCAACTTTTTTCCACGCGTCAAGAATATATCAATCTTCAATCCCTTAGTTAAAATATTTGCAAGTTGAGATTCACTTGGAAGATTCTCCACTTTTATATATTATTGACTCACTTGCTCCCTCAAGAAATGAAATCTAACTTCCATATGCCTGCTCTTGCTATGAAGAATTGTATTATTCGCCAAATTAATGGCTGACTTACTATCTAACTGCAGGACAAATGGTTTCGTGACTTAAACCTTTATCTCTTTCAAAATTGATTCAACCCAAATTGCTTGGCATGCTACATAAGATCCTGCAATATACTCTGTTTCACATGAGGATAATGCAACAACTGGTTGTTTCCTAGAACATCATGAGATTGGTGCACCAAAATTTTTAAAGAAGTAACTAGTTGTACTTCTTCTATTAGATTTCTCTCCATACCAATTTGAATATAAATAACATGTGATCATTGCATCATTATCATCAATGATTCTAGGGAAAATAATACCATGATTGAATATTCCATTTAGGTATCTCAAGATTCTTCTTTCAGCTTTCATGTGAGATACTCTAGGATCACTCATGTGTCTGCTTACTAGGCGAACTGAGAATCCTATGTCAAGCCTACTATTGCATAGATATCTCACCTATTATCTGTTTTAATAGAGTTTCACCCACCTTATCTTTATTACCATTCTTCTCAAGTTATAAATTTGCTTCAATAGGAGAGGTTGCAAGATCAGGTTCAATCATGTTGAATCTCTTTAGAACTTCTCGAACATATTTCCTCTGATGCAATATCATGCCTTTTTTAGTTTTCACGAATTCCATTCCTAAGAAGTAGGATAGATTTCCTAAATCTGACATCTCAAATTCTTTCATCATTAGCTGCCTGGTCTTCTTCAAATTGTTGATGTTGTTTCCTTTGATCAACAAGTCATTAACATATAGGCGTATGAGTGTTATTTCATCTCTCATTGATTTCATATATACACCATATTCAGACTTGAACTTGATAGCACCAAATAAGAATCAATTTTCATGTTCTAAGCTCTTGGTGTCTGTTTAAGGCCATAGATAGATTTATGCAGTCTATACTGTCGCTACTGCGAAAATCGGCGCCGGCTTGACAGGAGAGTCGCCACCGTGCGTTATTTATCCCTCAGAGCGGGAAAGGAAACGCTCGAAGTAAACCTCGCAAAGACGGGAAAAAGGTATGGTCATCGCAACCAAAACCTGGATTCGGGAGTCGGTTACGCAAGGGGAAGGTATTAGCACCCCTCACGTCCGTCGTACTCGACGGGATCCACGCTTGATGATTATAAGGAAAAGGGTGTATTATCTATCTACGCTAATGGTTGGTCTGAAAAGAAAATAAAAGGACAGGACTCGACAGAACATACGGTGTTCTGGGCCTACGTATTCCCTCGTGCAATGGGAAAGTCAGAGTCAACGTAGTTCGACTACCTACGTCTAAACGGGGAAAAGGTTGCTCGCCAGGACATCGCGTCCTGTGCCTACGTACTTCCATCTGGTATGAAAGATCAGAGCAAACGTAGTTCGGCTAACTACGGGTAAACTGGGCGCTCTCACACAGCAGCGAGAAAACAAACTGGTCTCTAAGGCTCGGGAACCTACAACTACGATCTGGTCTCAAATGCACTCGGGCAAGAGAAAGGGATAACAATTAGTCGTTAGCGGGAAAGTCTCGATCGCACAGCCGCGAGAGAACAAAAGTTAGTCGTTAGTGTGCTCGCTAGGATATCGCATCCTATGCCTACATATCTTCGTCTGGTACGAAGAATCAGAGCAGCTGTAGTTCAGCTAACTACGGGCCAAGCTACTCAAAAGCTCCTACAGAAAGGAAAGGGAAAACCCTAAAACTATAGCTGAGAAAGGGGAATCTACCTACTGCTATCACACCTGGTTGACCATCCTAATGTCTATCATAACGACTCCGCAGCGGAGAAGTCAGAGCTCCTAAGGGATCATGGCAACAGGACTAAACGACAAACAAGAAATACTGCAAAGTAAAGGAATACTGAAAATATGCATGAATGCAACAACTAGACAAACAAGGCACAAAGGCCGCAAACCACAAAGGTAAGGGAGCTCAGCTCTACCAAATACCAACAAGCAAGGCCACTCAATAACAAACAAGCAGAAGGAGGACCACCTCAACTTCTCATGCACACAAGGTCTACTTCTAAGATGCACCTAACTCAGAACTATCTAGATGAATACCTGGGTCTAATGCAACATAACATCACACAAGTCAAACAATACGAAGAGAAGGCAAGCTAACCTGACAAGCCTCTATCTACAAAACGAGAAACTACTCCTGGGCAAGGCCCCTAACAAACCTGAAACAAGCTCCTAATCTATCTCTAAACAGAACTCTATGCAACACCTTAAGCAAGGATCTAAGCAAAAATTCTAATCAAACCCTAAGCAAGAGGAATCAATCCTAGTCTCCAAGCTTCAGAACAAGCTCACCAGAGAAAGGGAGCTAAGCAGACAAGCTCATAGTGCCTTCCTCAGGAAAGTACCAGGAGGTTACTACTCAGGAGTCATATCCTATGCGGCTCGACAACTGTGATCAGTTTACATTCCTCCTCAGGAGAAATTAAACTCACATGAGGGCTCCGGCATCACTGGATACTTGAGAAAACCTATATGCACTAAGGGAACTAAGTGAACAGACTCATAGGACCTTCCTCAGGAAAGTACTAGGAGGCTGACACTTAGGAATCGTATCCTACGTGGCTCAACAACTGTGATCAGTTCACATTCCTCCTCAGGAGAAATTAAACTCACAAGTTGGCTCCAACATCACTGGATACTTAAGAAATCCTAGATAAACTAATGGAACTAAGTGAACAGACTCCTAGGACCTTCCTCAGGAAAGTACTAGGAGGCTGACACTTAGGAATCGTATCCTACGTGGCTCAACAACTGTGATCAGTTCACATTCCTCCTCAGGAGAAATTAAACTCACAAGTTGGCTCCAACATCATTGGATACTTAAGAAAGAGGTGAGAAGAAAGAATGAAAGTCATTCATAGTGCCTTCCTCAGGAAAGTACCATAAACTCCCTTCAAACTTCAGGATCTCGAACCTCACAAACAGACAACAAGCTCCTAGACTAAGCCTCAATCCATTGCATCCCTGCAAGCTCCAACAGGACTTCAACCAGCTCCCATCCTCAAGAAGAACCCACAGGCCAACAAACCACAAGAGACTATCTCTGAAGTTCAACCACAGTTGAACTTCAAAGTCAGAAGTCATCAAGACTTCTCCTATCTTCAAGCTCAGACAAATCATATCAGAGCATCCTACAAAAATCTAACAAAAATCTATGGGAAACCTACATGGCTCTATGACAACATACTGAAAAATCAGAGCAAAATTCAATACCAGATGAAAGAACTAAAATCAGCAACACAGACATATCCACAAACCAATTATTCAATATCAAAGCAATACAAAGAAATGCAATTAAACTGAAAATGCATGATTAAGCTAATGTTTTTGCAATATAGAATTCTATATTGAATTACGAGTCTACAGAAAAAAGAACGGAATTATTTGACTAAACCTACTATTTTTTATTAATTTTCTAATGACATGTATGCACTAAAGAATATTAAAAAAAGTCAATTAAATGGAGAATATACCAAAAATAGTAAACAAAAATAAAATGGCATTTTTATTTTTATACAATTTTCTAGACATTATTATAAAGTGGTAGAAAAAAAAAAAGAAGAATTAAAAAATCCATTGTTTACATTTTATTATGAATTGTTTAAGATGCAAAGAAATAAAAGAAATTGAAAAAAAAACAAAATTGAAGTAAAACTGGAGGGGGGTGCTGAAAGCAATGCTTCTAGGCTCATTCTGGCTTTGGGCCAGAGATGGGGGGTGCACATAGAAATAAGGGCGTAAGGCCCAAATGAGTCAGAAAATCACTTAATGAAAATAAAATAAAAAACGCAGGGGGGTGTAAACTAGCAGGTTCCTTCAGTTATTCTTATTGGGCTTACGCCCAAGGGGGTGTGGACAGCAATTGGGCATAAGGCCCAAATCAATCTTTCTGTTCCTCACACGAAAGGGGGGTAAACGAGTAAACGGGGGGGGGGGGGGGGGGGGGTGCTTCGGTAAAACGTGTTTTGGCTTGGCCCAAACCTAACCCTAACCTAAACACAAAACCCTATCCACCTCACACTCTCCGGTCACTGTTCATCCTTCTGATCCCAAACCCTAGCCGTCATCCTCTCTCTTCTCCCTCACTCCCTCTGCAACCTATCTCCAGAAAACCCCAAGGAACCTTCGCACCTCTCACATGGAATCTTCACTAAAACCTAATCATCAAATCCCAGATCTCACCAAAATCCTCTTCGTTTAAACTATCAGAAAACCCCTAATCCTAAATGCTAACACAACTGCTAACAGATTTCGCAATCCAAACACTTAAAAGAGGAGTTGGAAGAAGTAAGAACCTGGAGGTGTTGACACGATTTGATGACTCCTGGATCTACTGATGAATGATGAAGAACTGGAGGATCTTGAATCTGTTGAGGGCGACGAACAGCGTTGTAACCTTCTTGAAGGACCAGTTGGATTGCTATGGAGGCACCTCTTCGCGTTCTGGAGATTTCTGGGCGAACAATGAAGAACTCAATGAGTTCTATGAAGATCTGGGAAGAAAGCTTCAAGAACTGATGAAGACGATGGTTGAAGGTCCTTTGATTCGCTTGGATGTTCTGAGGAAGACCTTCAAAAGATCGTTGAAGATCTTGATGAGGGAGGACGAACCACGAGGGTCCTCTCTGAAGATTGTTGACGTTCGTTGGTGGATGGAGATTTCTGGAGATTCGTATGAATTTTCCGGCGTGTATGAACTTTCCGGCGAGGCGACGATGAAGGTGGACGGAGGAAGAAGATGAAGCTCAGAGCGTTTCTGGGAATTCTGAGTGCAAAACGAACTCCGGCGAGCTGTTGCGGTGGCCGGAGGACGTTGGGGTGACCGGCGGTGGGAGGTTATGGCGGATGCATGGCCGCCGGTGGGTTTTCTGGTGAAGCTCAGGCGAGGGCTGAGGGCGTGACAGGTGGTGAAGTGGAGAGGTTGGGTGGTGACACGCGTGAGGACGGGTGGCAGCAGAGAGAGAGAGAGTGGGGGCCAGCTGGGGGCGAGACGTGGCGTGATTCTGGGAGCTTCTGAGTGTGTGAGGTGGGGTCCCCAGAGTGGGACGCGTGGGACCCTTCTTATAGTGACAAGTGTCACTCCTTGGCCAAAACCTGGACAAAAAAATGGACTGGACTGATAGTGAAGTGGGCTTCAAAAAAAACACCTCCTGGGCCCATACGAAAATGAACAAAAAACCCAGAAAATTGAAAAACTGATTATTGTCTGATTAAAACTAATAAACTCTAAACAAAACATTAAAACCCTAATCAAATCTAGAAAGATTAAAACTCTAATTAACTCTATTTAAACCTCTATTAAACTACAACTAATAAAATCCTATTTAAATTTAAATGAATTCAATTAACCTAATTAAACTCTATATTAATCCTAATTAAATCTAAAAATGATTAAGACCTAATTGACTCTATATTTCTACTAACTTCTATTAAAGTTCTACCATTATATAATATCTATTAAAATCTATTTGAAACTAATAAGAAAAAATCTATAATATTTCCTATATTATCTAAAACAATTAAAACTATATTTAAAATCTAATATATTCTAAAAAATCTATTTTAAAATCTATATAAAATTCTAAACTATTAACATCTATTATTAATAAAAGAAAAATCTATATTCCCCTTTTTCTTTATTATTCTAAAAACAATTAAAACTATTTAAACTCTTTTATATTCTAAAAAATCTATTTAAAAATCCTATAAAATTCTAAAAAGAGAATTAAACTATTAAAAAATACAAAAACCCTATTTAAATTCCAGAAAAATCTATAAAGCCTATTGAGAATCCACAAAAGTCTATAAAACCCTAAAAATGCAGATGAATGCAAATGACCACCATAAAAGAGCGCACGAGACCAGATCGAATCGAATAGAGAACCCCGGGCGTCAGAATACCCCAAAATCACCATGCAAGCTAAAAATCACTGAGGAGCGCACAATTTTCCAAAAATAAAACCCCGATGATCTGGACTGGACCTGCCGTATCCGATAGACGAAAATCAAGCTGTAGCCCTGATATCCTCTGTCTGTGCACAAATATCATACGTCTGATTTGCGAATATGAATTTAAACCACGAGTCAGATAGGAGAATCGGTTGGGTCAAATTTTAGGGTGCAACAGCTGCCCCTATTCAAGCGACTTAGACCTGAAGGGTTTGAAGAGCGCTCAACCTTCAAACATTCAGAGGTACGAGCCGGTTGAATACACATAAAACCCGAAAATTTGCCAACCGCGAGAATATACTGTAAACTGCTTGGGGAATAAAGTCCTGAAAACCGAGTCCAGTCATTACGGCAACAAACTGATCAATCATCTGGTAAAGAACTCCTGATTTGAATACCCATTACTTGTGATACCCCATGTAACAAACCCTGAGGGTTGCAACAAAACACCTGATCCTTTCACATTGCCTACTGATAGACAGGAAGAGAAATATACTCACATCGTCCAACGATGGACGGGAAGACACCATAATCTCCAAATTCACATCGTCTAAGGGTAGACGGGATCATCCTGATTGATGACACAAATCGATTCACGTCGTCTAAGGATAGACGGAATCATCCTGATTGATGAACAAATCAATTCTCATCGTCTAAGGATAGACGGGAACAAAGCCTGATCGCATACTCACATCGTCTAAGGATAGACGGAAAGAAATAATCTCCGTACTTGCATCGTCTAAGGGTAGATGGAAAGACACCGTTAATCTCCATATTCGCATCGTCTAAGGATAGACGGGATCATCCTGATCGATGAACAAATCAATATTCACATCGTCTAAGGGTAGACGGGCTCATCCTGATTGATGAAACAAAACAATTTACATCGTCTAAGGATAGACGGGATCATCCTGATTGATGAACAAATCAATATTCACATCGTCTAAGGGTAGACGGGAAGAAATAATCCCCATACTCACATCGTCTAAAGATAGACGGAAAGACACCATTACGCAATTCAACATCATCCCTCGAATTTCAGAATCCTTCTGTCTACGGGAATTGATGGAAAGAAAAATGCCCTTGAAGGGGCCACATCGTCAGTATGGACCGACGGGAAGAAAACCACCTTTAAAGAACCATGTCGTCAATAAGAATCGACAATCACGAAAACTGAACATTCTTCGAAGAGCCTCGACATCAATAAGGATCGACGATCAGAAAAGTCCCTCTTGAAACGTCATCTCATCCAATAAACCGAAAGAAAACCACTATCCGACATATCATTTTGAAACCCCTCAACAATCAAGGGTAGCCGGAGAAGACTCGTTGGGGAAACACCTCATCATACGGATGATCTGGCAATAAGAAACCCGCTGAACAATTAACCAAAACTTCACATCGTCTACTGATAGACGGAAAGAAAAAGCCACTTGCTGGAGAAACTCTATTTTGAACCCTATTGAAAATCAACCAAAACTTCACATTGTCTACTGATAGACGGGAAGAAAAGCATACCCTGGGGAAACCCCTTCTTGAAGCCCTACTGTGACCACCCGCAACTTCACATCGTCTAAGGATAGACGGAAAGAAAACCACATTCGTACTCCAGACGTCTAATGATAGACGGAGAAATCCACTTATCGAAGGAACACATCGTCAATATGAATTGACAGGAAGAAAAGTCTGTCGATATCAGATGACTGCTTGATCAAAGCACAACTATCGTAAGATCTGATACAAATAATCTGCTGAACTGTCTGAATACTGTTGCTGGATAAATGCCCCTGAACTGATCACAGAGTAATTCACGCGCCATATGAGGCTGATAGAAAACCTGACTTATGCTTCGTATGCATATGCGTATGCTTTAATCTTTCTATGGCGTAATGCTCCATTCAGGATGGAAATGCTACGCATTCTGAAAATGATATGCAAGTATGATGCAAATATGATGATGCATGCAATATGCTAATGCAGGCTCGAGCTGCCGGAGAGAGCTGGGTACAGAAAATCACTTCCGCAACCTAAATGCTGAAGACGAGGCCAACTCTGCTGGGGATATTGGGAACTTAACCGGACACCTCGACGAAGTAATACCCTGCTGGGGAATGTAACTCCGCTGTGAAATAGCAGACGTGCTGAATACGATTAGACTCCTCTAGGGATAGCTTATCCATACCAACGGTGAATTGGACTTTGCTAGAGAAAATGGAGGGAGTCTTCCCGCGTTCTGATGAAGCTCGGATCTGGAAACTGATGCGCCGACACGGATGGGCTTCACAGTAATCGCAAACATGGATTTGAGCCCTTAAGCTATCTTGCTGGGTTAGGCCCAACTGACGCTGGAAAATATTCTTCCTGAATACACAGCCTTTTAGTGAAGAGTCAAGGGATAGTGACATGACTTCTCGCATTCGTCTCGCTTTCGAAAGATTGGCTAAATCTGCTCGAATAACTCTGAATGACCCTGCTGAAGCGGAGAAGACCAATCCTTTCGCTTCTGATATTCCCCAGCCTACGGGATCTCCGTGGGGATAGTCCTCGAAAGGAAATCTGCAAATCTGAGCCTCGATGGTCTGATATAACATGCCCCAGCATTCTGAGCTTCGGAGAGATGCTTCCCATCAAATGCTCCTCGCATAAAGAACAACCTCTGCGCTCTTAAGATGGCCAGCCCCTGACTGCCATGACCTTGTCCCGATTATCTGATTCAGAGTAGTTCCCTTGACTACGCCGTATTTGCCTGAATCTCAACCTGATTGCCCCAGGATAGCTGACCTCGAAAGGCTGACTTGACTGGGGATCACAATAATAGCTTGCCCCTGCTCTCGGAACATTCGGGCGTTCTGCATTATATCTTGACCATACTTTCCATTGTAGGAAACTTTCCTGCTGTCAAGCGCTTACTCGCAAGTAAAACAAGTTGTTCTGCATAAAAGATGTATTAATGCAACACATATGACAGCTTTGACATCCAATCTGTTCACTGGGAAAAGGGAAAAAACAGTTTATGGCATATAATGCATAAAACATTTATCAACATTAGTATCAACATGGTAAGAGGGACCTCCTTAGGAGTCAGAATCGACGCGATTTTTATCGGAGTATGCTTTCGAAACAACCTGCTTCAATTAGGACTTTTGAGGGTTGTAACGTGGTCAGGTTCGTGGTTTTGAAAGAAAGGATAAAGGCTCAAAGTTTATTTTAACCCGCTCATTCTCCTTGATGTTCTCCGATCCTATGTTCAGCTAATTCGACCTTAGCACTCACCTCTCAGAGGCTGAAAGATAGGAATGATAGTTCGAGAAATTATGAGTTTTCGGAGTGATAGCCACTCATTTTTCGTCTTTGACACTTGAGGTCACACGACTCGTATTCCATCGAGGATTTTTCTTTTGATCCTTTTCATCTTTTTCTTTTCATATCCCTAACTTTTGCCTGGACTGACTCCTTTTGAGTTTCTTTTGATTTTTTAAGTCCAGCGGGATGCCCTCATTTTTGCCTAAGTCATTTGTTTTGAAGTTTTCTTGACTTAGCGGGCTTTTGCTTCTTTTTCTCTCTTTTTCTTTCGAACGAGTCATGTGACACTGGTTGTTTGACTCTTTGGGAAGTGATGTGGCTGTCCCACTCTTGATTGAACCATTGTGGTCTTTTAGGCACGACCTCTAGAGGTGTGATTGATCCTCGAACGGACACTCCTTTTGCAATTTGGACGCTCGGTCAAATTAGCTAACACCTACCCTGCCCCGGGTTAAGATTGAGGTTTTTTCATTCACAGAAAGAAACTCCTACTACAATGCTCAAAGGGGTTGACAAGGGATTATCTTCCTTATATCTCCGGTGTTTAGGGATTTGAAACAATGCCTGTACATCATCAACAGGTTTTATTTCAAAAGCATACAATATCGGTAGTTGCATGTCGGCCATTTTCGTCATCCTCCCCAAATTCTTCTTAACCAAGCGTTGGACATTTGTAAAAACAGTTAGTGAACACGAATGGATTCAATCAAAACATGCATATTTATTTCATTATCATCAATTGAATGAAAACAACAAGTTTTACAAACAAGATTACAAATTCAAACAGGAAAGCAACTACAAATGTAAAGAAATGACAAGATAAAACAAAGAAAAATGCTGGCTTCCGAGAACCGGGCTTTCACATCTGCCCTGCTGCTGAACCAGCTATCTTTACTAGAGACACTTCGATGCTGTCTTGATCTGCTTTCAACGACCCAACCAAATTATAGAGCCCTTCCTCCTTCATTCAGATGATTTTGGGACTTTTCTGTCCGAAGCTGATCGCTGCACTATCAAGTAGATCCTGCACTTTGTGCTTAAAGGCTTTACAATTCTCAACCGTATGGCCAGGTGCCCCAGCATGGAACTCGCAAGTAGCATTGGCATCATATCCCGGTGGTGGTGCCCCTGTTAAGGGAGCCATCGTCCTTTTATGAACCAATTGGAGCTGAAGCAGCGTTTGCAGAAGCTGTGCATACGGCATAGGAGGA
This sequence comes from Lathyrus sativus, assembly GCA_963859935.3. Classification (NCBI taxonomy): domain Eukaryota; kingdom Viridiplantae; phylum Streptophyta; class Magnoliopsida; order Fabales; family Fabaceae; genus Lathyrus; species Lathyrus sativus. The sequence continues at coordinate 717,403,776 of OZ012741.1, forward strand.
GTTTCCAAATGACGGCTTGCCAGGGGAGCCCGATTCTGATATCTCTTATACCCCTGCTGGTTCTGCTGCTGAGGCTGCTGCTGCTGGTATCGGGTTGACTCTTGAACACCCTTCGTATCAAATGCAACATCGGTTTCTTGACCTTCAATGTATTGATTAACGCCCTCCTTATGCTTAGCCATTTTCTTTCTCAGATCTGCCCCAGGAATAGGCAACAGTTGTGGGCCTGGAGATTCTGACACCATGGAGTCCAGGATACGCTTCTGACCCACTGCAGCTTTAGAAACATCTGTCATCTTAGCATCGACTGAGACAGGAGCAATACGCACAGCTACGCCGCTCGGCGTGAATTCAATATCGTGCGAGTCGATCAGGTCTTGAACATTGTGCTTAAAAGCGTGACAACCCTCGATGTCGTGTCCGAATGCCCCAGAATGAAACTCACATTGCTTACTGGCATCGTACCCATGAGGAAACGCTCTCGTTGGTGGTTCCAACGTTCTTTTCTCAACCAGATTAAACCTCAATAAAGTCTGCAAGAGCTCAGCATATGTCATAGGCGGTGCCTCGAACATTCTCTTTGGCTTCCCTTCCTGGATCCTCCGCTGAGCCGGATGTATCTTCTGTTGCTGCTGCTCAGGTTCCACATGCACAGGTGGCGCGAGCTTCTTCATTGCGGCTTCAAATAGCTGATCGTCTTCTTTCCTAAGCACATTCTTGACTACCTCCATGATCAAGCTCATTTGGGTCTTCAGCTGACTGTTCTCCTCCTTGAGAATCTTCTGCTCCGAACGCATCTCTTGCATGTCTCTCATCATCTGCCCCAGCTGGCTTTGGACTTCAATCAATTCAAACTGATTCTGTTCCATATCTCTGAAGGAGTTCCTGCAATAAACTGGATGATGAGGAAATGAGACCCACGGTTCTGATATACCTGTTAAATGATAATGCAGCGTAGAAAGCAAACACATATTCACAACGAGACAAAGAGAAACTCAAGCTATAAGCACACAGACGAACATCTCCCACACATGTATAACTAACAAAAGCAGCACGTAAGCACAAATGGGTGCGAATACAATGACCCCAGCCAACAATCCTGGTGGTGGTCGGCAGACACTAGTGCACAAAAAGCTAAACAGATTAAGCAGAGAAAACAGATGCGACATCCGGCGCAAAAACCTCTAGAAATTTCTCCCATACAACCGAACTTTCTGATTGACAATCTTCAGAGCACACACTTCCTGTGGAGTCTTCCATGACGTTAACTGACGAACCCACACAACTGGAGGATGGAAAATCATTAATCTGAACAAAACCCTGAGGAGTGATGCAAATACGGTTAGAGTCTAACAGATCCTGAATCTGGCTTCTAAGTACCTTACAATCATTTGTTGAATGCCCCTGTGCCCCAACATGTTACTCACAGCGAGCGCTGGTATCAAAACCTGGAGGATACGGTGGAATCACCGGCTTAGTCTCTTTCGGCACTATCAATCCACTTTTGACCAGATCTGGCAACAACTGACTGTACGACACCGGTAGCTGAGTGAACTGCCTTTCAGGTTTCCTTGGTCTTCGTGGGGCGTGCTGACGCGACCGACGATAGGATGATCGTTGACTTGAAGTGTCTGAAAACTGATCCTGAGATGCTAGAGATTCTGAGGTGGCGTCATCTCCTTCCCACTCTTCTTGAGAACTGACAACTGACTCAATCTTATCAACTGGGACGTAAGGAACATCTCGAAACTTTCCACTCCTGAGTCCTCTCTCAACAATCTCTCCCAGTCTCATCAGGCCCACAAAGCTTGTGCAACTGAACAATTTGTCAAAATAATGGCCTTTCAGAGTACCCAAGAAGATGTCAACCAGTTCTCTTTCCGGAAGCGGTGGTTGAACACTAGCAGCCAATTCTTTCCATCTTCGTAAATACCCTCTGAATGATTCATTCCCCGCTTGAGATAATTCTTGCAGATCTATGAGACTAGGAGTCAAATCCAGGTTGTAATCGTACTGCTTCATGAAAGCTCTGGCTAAATCCACCCATGATCGAATCTGATTACTCTCTAACTGCACATACCACCTTAAGGATGCCCCAGTCAGGCTATACTGGGAGCAATGGATCATTAGTTGGTCATTTCGCACAAACGAAGTCATCCTTCGACAGAACATCATCAAATGCAACTTTGGACAGCTATCTCCCGTGTATTTTTCAAATTCCGGCACTTTGAACTTGTACGGCAACACCAGGTCAGGAACCAAACACATGGCTACAGCATCCAGGTTAACGGCATCTTTCGCTTCTAAGGCTTTTATACCTTCTTCCAACGCTCGGAGTCTTCTATCCTGCTCATGTGCTCTTGGATCTACCATCCCGGCCATTGGAATATCTCTTCGGTAGTTCATCGCAGGGAAAGCGACACTTTGATTGTTAACAGGAGGATGACGTTCATTTCGGGCAACGAACTGCTCATGCCGATCTCGGTTCTCAACAGCAGGCTGTACAACTTGGGCTGCAGTAAGATTGTTCGCTGGCGGGAAGCCTTCCATAGAATCATACTGATGGTTGGACGCCCTGGTAAACCTTGCCAAGGTGTTAGGAGCCTGGAAATTGCCTTCAGACATAGCTACCAATTACCTGTAACAGACTATGCTGCTTGATTCTGCTCAAATCTGCTTCAGCCCCTTGGTCGTCTTCAACACTCCACTTCTGCCTCAACCAATTCCCCGAGAATCACCCTCTGGTGAAAACAAAGGTTGGATAAGTGCTCTGACCTGCTAGAGAAATGCTATGCAGTATGATTTATGCAAACAGAAATACAAAAATGCTAACGTGCATGTGTGCATTGGAGATATTTTCCCTCCAATTCCAGTGTCAGTGGTAGCAAGACGAGATAAACCATAAAGACAATATTTGGAAAAACCCTCATATATTGATTAGAATAACAGTCTTGTCAAGAAGTTACATAACTATGCTCCATACAGCTGATATGATAAGGAGGATCCCAGCCAACATGCCTGGTGGTGATCTCAACACAACAGAATACAAGAGAGAAATCAAGTATGGGTACGGTTGCGGAAGTCCTCGACCATCTTCTTTGTCTCTGCATGATCCGGTTGATAAATCAAACCTTCTATCAGCCTATCCCTCTTCCTGACTGTCCCCTGGATGTCTCTGACAAAGTCTTCCCAAGCCTTATCATTGGCACTGCCCCCAGGTTTGGGTCTCTTGGCATCTGCTCTATGCTGAAAATCTTCCAAATTCTTCATGGCATCTGTCAGCTTGCACTCGGCCTCGTATCGGCGGCAGGCTTCTTCTTCAAGCTCTTCGTTCTTCACTTTGACCTGTTCTTCTAACTGAGCAATCTGTGTCTTCAGCTCTTCTTCTCGCTCCTTGCGCTTGGTCATAGTGAGATCCCAGTGTTCTCTGAACTTGGCTAGCTTTGTGTAGGCCCTTTCCAGCTCTTGCTTCTTGATGGCCAACACACTACTAACTGAGTCCACATCTAACTCCAGACGCTTCTTGGTTTCAGTCAATTCCAATAATGCAGTCTTCAGATGTTTCAGAGTTTCAGCCTGTTGCTTAGAAACATATCCTGTTTCAATCTTTTCATACCGAAGCTGGGCATTCTCCTGCTCTAAAGCCTCTTTAGCCCTTGCTAGCTCTTCTTTCTCCGCCATCAGCTGCTTGTAGACCTACATGTCCACAGTGGTAGGCTCCTCCACCGGAGAAGGATGCAATGGCTGAACCGCTGGATACGGCATAAGGAACTTCACAGCTCGCTCACGAATCCATTCTATATACGGGCCAGGAACTCGAGTATCCCCTCTGCTACCTGAAAGCTTCCCTCTCTTGTGCAAGTTTTTCCAGGATTTCTCAAGTTTAGTCAGCATCTCTTTCCCAATTGCCCCGGTGAGATACAGAGATTCCTGTATCACCTCGGGCTTTGGCGCTCCTTGAGGTACATACCCAAATTTCCTGATCAATAAGGAAGGGTTGTAGTTGACACACCCCTTCCTTCCCACTAAAGGAACATTCGGGAATCCTTCGCATTTGAGTATGACTTCAGCTCCGAATACCTCTTTATTGACCCATACCACGTTCTCAGCAGTCAATCCCATTAAGCGCTCGGGCCATCCTAGAGAATTGATAGAGGTGACAAAAGGGCCTGACTTAGGCATATGACTGGTGAACCACCTACACAGGAGAGGTACACAGCAAGACACATTCCTTCCTCGCCGCTTTTCGTTCTGGTAGTGGGTAGAATGGTGGATATCTCCCAGTAAAGTAGGAACTGGGTTCTTCGCAGCCAAAATATAGAAGGCATCTGAATCAACAAAATCAGGAATGTTCGGGAACAACACGATGCCATACACACATACAGCAAGGATGACGTCAAAAACACCCCAGCTACCCTTCTGGGCATACTCTCGAGCCTTCTCCACTAAGACATCCAATGGAAATCCCCATACATCTCCTCTTCTGATCATCTTCCCAGACAGCTCAGACTCTTTCAAGCACAGGATGGCAGAAAGCTCAGCCAGCTTAGGCTCAGCGTCCGTACGATAGAAAGGCATCTGCTCACGGATCGGTATGTCCAGAAGTGCAGAATACTCCTCCAGGGTAGGAGCCAAAACAAAGTCGGGAAATACAAAACACCTGAGCTCCGCATCGTAAAACTGTAACAGAGTATAGATGCCGCTGGTCTCGTAGGCAGATGGCTGATAAACGTAGGTCAGAATCCTCCCATGTCTCTTTCTGAAGTCACCCATTCCCCTCTTCTTAGCAATAGCAATCAACTCTAACAATAGACTGATATTCGGCGACGGAAACTTATAGGGCAATACTCTCTTCAGGTTTTCCATGTCTTGCTAGGAACAAACACCAGAACTGGAAGGGAAAATATGTACCTGCAATACACACACGTTAGTTGAATGCAGATGGTAATGATGCAATATGATAAATAATGCAATCTGCGAACACAGGGGCTATGTTGTAGCCTGAAGAGGAATATCTCTGTGATCAAGAACAGAAAACCAGCACGGTCATCAGAACTAACTATCATCTGATACTCAAAATATCAATCCCCTGGTAAGAAAACCATCTGAACCTCTGTATCTGACGAGAAAACCATCTGGTAATAGCATCAACCTCAGATAAGAAACCCATCTGACCCAGACAACACACCTGGAGATGAATCAAGAACACCATCTGACAAATACTGAACCATGGTTTCTGAAGGCCGGTTTTCCTGCAATAACCCGATCCCCCTCACAGGTATGATAGACCTAATCCACGGACAAAGGTACGGCATCCTATGCGGTCATCAGCGTCACAGACTTTCATGAGTGACGATACGATTCCCAGAAGGAGTGGCATCATCAAGTCATGAAGAGGCCTCACTTAGCTGACTTCCAAATGATTGGTCCCCAGAGTCGACAATCCTCACGTCTGGACTCCCCTCAGATCCTCAGGACCGGAAAGGAGCACCTCTGCAAGAATCTCGTCTGAGCGCAGATTTTCGTAGGGAACTGTGCCTGCTCAGCAGACAGGTTCGTCTACTACTTCTCCACAACTATATCTAGGTGTGTACTCAAGCCCAGGTCCGGCTTTCACTCACAGTAACCTCCCTTGCCCACAGCAATAATCATAATAATATAATGCTGGAAAATAAATGCGGAAAGGTAAAGGTACAGAAAAGTAAAGTGCGAAAAGGTAAAACACAATATGCACAACACCCAACAAATAAACATCCAAGCGCTAGGATTGACTCGCGTAGGGGATGGGAAACGGTCCCAGCATAAGGGATGGGAAAAGTCCCTAGAAGCTATAGTCCCCAGCAGAGTCGCCAGCTGTCGCTACTGCGAAAATCGGCGCCGGCTTGACAGGAGAGTCGCCACCGTGCGTTATTTATCCCTCAGAGCGGGAAAGGAAACGCTCGAAGTAAACCTCGCAAAGACGGGAAAAAGGTATGGTCATCGCAACCAAAACCTGGATTCGGGAGTCGGTTACGCAAGGGGAAGGTATTAGCACCCCTCACGTCCGTCGTACTCGACGGGATCCACGCTTGATGATTATAAGGAAAAGGGTGTATTATCTATCTACGCTAATGGTTGGTCTGAAAAGAAAATAAAAGGACAGGACTCGACAGAACATACGGTGTTCTGGGCCTACGTATTCCCTCGTGCAATGGGAAAGTCAGAGTCAACGTAGTTCGACTACCTACGTCTAAACGGGGAAAAGGTTGCTCGCCAGGACATCACGTCCTGTGCCTACGTACTTCCATCTGGTATGAAAGATCAGAGCAAACGTAGTTCGGCTAACTACGGGTAAACTGGGCGCTCTCACACAGCAGCGAGAAAACAAACTGGTCTCTAAGGCTCGGGAACCTACAACTACGATCTGGTCTCAAATGCACTCGGGCAAGAGAAAGGGATAACAATTAGTCGTTAGCGGGAAAGTCTCGATCGCACAGCCGCGAGAGAACAAAAGTTAGTCGTTAGTGTGCTCGCTAGGATATCGCATCCTATGCCTACATATCTTCGTCTGGTACGAAGAATCAGAGCAGCTGTAGTTCAGCTAACTACGGGCCAAGCTACTCAAAAGCTCCTACAGAAAGGAAAGGGAAAACCCTAAAACTATAGCTGAGAAAGGGGAATCTACCTACTGCTATCACACCTGGTTGACCATCCTAATGTCTATCATAACGACTCCGCAGCGGAGAAGTCAGAGCTCCTAAGGGATCATGGCAACAGGACTAAACGACAAACAAGAAATACTGCAAAGTAAAGGAATACTGAAAATATGCATGAATGCAACAACTAGACAAACAAGGCACAAAGGCCGCAAACCACAAAGGTAAGGGAGCTCAGCTCTACCAAATACCAACAAGCAAGGCCACTCAATAACAAACAAGCAGAAGGAGGACCACCTCAACTTCTCATGCACACAAGGTCTACTTCTAAGATGCACCTAACTCAGAACTATCTAGATGAATACCTGGGTCTAATGCAACATAACATCACACAAGTCAAACAATACGAAGAGAAGGCAAGCTAACCTGACAAGCCTCTATCTACAAAACGAGAAACTACTCCTGGGCAAGGCCCCTAACAAACCTGAAACAAGCTCCTAATCTATCTCTAAACAGAACTCTATGCAACACCTTAAGCAAGGATCTAAGCAAAAATTCTAATCAAACCCTAAGCAAGAGGAATCAATCCCAGTCTCCAAGCTTCAGAACAAGCTCACCAGAGAAAGGGAGCTAAGCAGACAAGCTCATAGTGCCTTCCTCAGGAAAGTACCAGGAGGTTACTACTCAGGAGTCATATCCTATGCGGCTCGACAACTGTGATCAGTTTACATTCCTACTCAGGAGAAATTAAACTCACATGAGGGCTCCGACATCACTGGATACTTGAGAAAACCTATATGCACTAAGGGAACTAAGTGAACAGACTCATAGGACCTTCCTCAGGAAAGTACTAGGAGGCTGACACTTAGGAATCGTATCCTACGTGGCTCAACAACTGTGATCAGTTCACATTCCTCCTCAGGAGAAATTAAACTCACAAGTTGGCTCCAACATCACTGGATACTTAAGAAATCCTAGATAAACTAATGGAACTAAGTGAACAGACTCCTAGGACCTTCCTCAGGAAAGTACTAGGAGGCTGACACTTAGGAATCGTATCCTACGTGGCTCAACAACTGTGATCAGTTCACATTCCTCCTCAGGAGAAATTAAACTCACAAGTTGGCTCCAACATCATTGGATACTTAAGAAAGAGGTGAGAAGAAAGAATGAAAGTCATTCATAGTGCCTTCCTCAGGAAAGTACCATAAACTCCCTTCAAACTTCAGGATCTCGAACCTCACAAACAGACAACAAGCTCCTAGACTAAGCCTCAATCCATTGCATCCCTGCAACCTCCAACAGGACTTCAACCAGCTCCCATCCTCAAGAAGAACCCACAGGCCAACAAACCACAAGAGACTATCTCTGAAGTTCAACCACAGTTGAACTTCAAAGTCAGAAGTCATCAAGACTTCTCCTATCTTCAAGCTCAGACAAATCATATCAGAGCATCCTACAAAAATCTAACAAAAATCTATGGGAAACCTACATGGCTCTATGACAACATACTGAAAAATCAGAGCAAAATTCAATACCAGATGAAAGAACTAAAATCAGCAACACAGACATATCCACAAACCAATTATTCAATATCAAAGCAATACAAAGAAATGCAATTAAACTGAAAATGCATGATTAAGCTAATGTTTTTGCACTATAGAATTCTATATTGAATTACGAGTCTACAGAAAAAAGAACGGAATTATTTGACTAAACCTACTATTTTTTATTAATTTTCTAATGACATGTATGCACTAAAGAATATTAAAAAAAGTCAATTAAATGGAGAATATACCAAAAATAGTAAACAAAAATAAAATGGCATTTTTATTTTTATACAATTTTCTAGACATTATTATAAAGTGGTAGAAAAAAAAAAGAAGAATTAAAAAATCCATTGTTTACATTTTATTATGAATTGTTTAAGATGCAAAGAAATAAAAGAAATTGAAAAAAAACAAAATTGAAGTAAAACTGGAGGGGGGTGCTGAAAGCAATGCTTCTAGGCTCATTCTGGCTTTGGGCCAGAGATGGGGGGTGCACATAGAAATAAGGGCGTAAGGCCCAAATGAGTCAGAAAATCACTTAATGAAAATAAAATAAAAAACGCAGGGGGGTGTAAACTAGCAGGTTCCTTCAGTTATTCTTATTGGGCTTACGCCCAGGGGGGTGTGGACAGCAATTGGGCATAAGGCCCAAATCAATCTTTCTGTTCCTCACACGAAAGGGGGGTAAACGAGTAAACGGGGGGGGGGGGGGGGGGTGCTTCGGTAAAACGTGTTTGGGCTTGGCCCAAACCTAACCCTAACCTAAACACAAAACCCTATCCACCTCACACTCTCCGGTCACTGTTCATCCTTCTGATCCCAAACCCTAGCCGTCATCCTCTCTCTTCTCCCTCACTCCCTCTGCAACCTATCTCCAGAAAACCCCAAGGAACCTTCGCACCTCTCACATGGAATCTTCACTAAAACCTAATCATCAAATCCCAGATCTCACCAAAATCCTCTTCGTTTAAACTATCAGAAAACCCCTAATCCTAAATGCTAACACAACTGCTAACAGATTTCGCAATCCAAACACTTAAAAGAGGAGTTGGAAGAAGTAAGAACCTGAAGGTGTTGACACGATTTGATGACTCCTGGATCTACTGATGAATGATGAAGAACTGGAGGATCTTGAATCTGTTGAGGGCGACGAACAGCGTTGTAACCTTCTTGAAGGACCAGTTGGATTGCTATGGAGGCACCTCTTCGCGTTCTGGAGATTTCTGGGCGAACAATGAAGAACTCAATGAGTTCTATGAAGATCTGGGAAGAAAGCTTCAAGAACTGATGAAGACGATGGTTGAAGGTCCTTTGATTCGCTTGGATGTTCTGAGGAAGACCTTCAAAAGATCGTTGAAGATCTTGATGAGGGAGGACGAACCACGAGGGTCCTCTCTGAAGATTGTTGACGTTCGTTGGTGGATGGAGATTTCTGGAGATTCGTATGAATTTTCCGGCGTGTATGAACTTTCCGGCGAGGCGACGATGAAGGTGGACGGAGGAAGAAGATGAAGCTCAGAGCGTTTCTGGGAATTCTGAGTGCAAAACGAACTCCGGCGAGCTGTTGCGGTGGCCGAAGGACGTTGGGGTGACCGGCGGTGGGAGGTTATGGCGGATGCATGGCCGCCGGTGGGTTTTCTGGTGAAGCTCAGGCGAGGGCTGAGGGCGTGACAGGTGGTGAAGTGGAGAGGTTGGGTGGTGACACGCGTGAGGACGGGTGGCAGCAGAGAGAGAGAGAGTGGGGGCCAGCTGGGGGCGAGACGTGGCGTGATTCTGGGAGCTTCTGAGTGTGTGAGGTGGGGTCCCCAGAGTGGGACGCGTGGGACCCTTCTTATAGTGACAAGTGTCACTCCTTGGCCAAAACCTGGACAAAAAAATGGACTGGACTGATAGTGAAGTGGGCTTCAAAAAAAACACCTCCTGGGCCCATACGAAAATGAACAAAAAACCCAGAAAATTGAAAAACTGATTATTGTCTGATTAAAACTAATAAACTCTAAACAAAACATTAAAACCCTAATCAAATCTAGAAAGATTAAAACTCTAATTAACTCTATTTAAACCTCTATTAAACTACAACTAATAAAATCCTATTTAAATTTAAATGAATTCAATTAACCTAATTAAACTCTATATTAATCCTAATTAAATCTAAAAATGATTAAGACCTAATTGACTCTAAATTTCTACTAACTTCTATTAAAGTTCTACCATTATATAATATCTATTAAAATCTATTTGAAACTAATAAGAAAAAATCTATGATATTTCCTATATTATCTAAAACAATTAAAACTATATTTAAAATCTAATATATTCTAAAAAATCTATTTTAAAATCTATATAAAATTCTAAACTATTAACATCTATTATTAATAAAAGAAAAAACTATATTCCCCTTTTTCTTTATTATTCTAAAAACAATTAAAACTATTTAAACTCTTTTATATTCTAAAAAATCTATTTAAAAATCCTATAAAATTCTAAAAAGAGAATTAAACTATTAAAAAATACAAAAACCCTATTTAAATTCCAGAAAAATCTATAAAGCCTATTGAGAATCCACAAAAGTCTATAAAACCCTAAAAATGCAGATGAATGCAAATGACCACCATAAAAGAGCGCACGAGACCAGATCGAATCGAATAGAGAACCCCGGGCGTCAGAATACCCCAAAATCACCATGCAAGCTAAAAATCACTGAGGAGCGCACAATTTCCCAAAAATAAAACCCCGATGATCTGGACTGGACCTGCCGTATCCGATAGACGAAAATCAAGCTGTAGCCCTGATATCCTCTGTCTGTGCACAAATATCATACGTCTGATTTGCGAATATGAATTTAAACCACGAGTCAGATAGGAGAATCGGTTGGGTCAAATTTTAGGGTGCAACATATACACCATCATTTCCTTCCATATCTTCCTAGTATGGAGGTTGAGTGACATAAACTACTTCATCCAATGGTCGATTCAAAAATGCAGATTTCACATCAAGGTGAAATGTTGACCAATTTATCTCGCAAGCTAAAGCTACTACTAACCTGACTGTTTCCAACCTTACAACTGGGACATACAGAGTAATCAAGACTTGCTCTTTGCAGAAATCCTCTTGCTACTTGATCAGTGCATTTTGATGCACCTTCCTCTATGTTTAGACTTAGACATTTCTATAGTTTAGTTTGCTTAATTTCCTATTTTATGATGTTTTTACAATTTAATTTATTTTCAACTTTATTTGATTTTCGTTTGTTATTTTCAGCATTAGCAGCTTTTAATGAAAAATTCATAACTGGAGCTACAGGAATCGGATCGAGGCGTTCTACCAGTCGTTGGAAAGCTAAGGAAAAGATCTATAATTTTCATGTTTCACAAAGAAGTTGATTCGCAATTCTTGAGTCTCGAATAATTCGTTGAAGTTTCTGACTTGTGATAATGTAGTTGTTTTTCCCTTTTGGGTCTGGTTTAGGTTTCCGACCCAGTTGAGTGTGTAATGCAAGCCTTATTCTGTTTATAAGGTTGCTTCTGTGATACAAAATAGCTACCCTAGTTTATTTCCAAATTTTATTTTGTTTTTCTTAATTTTCATGGCGAACTAATCCTGAGGGAAAATCTGCCGGTTTCGAATCCCGTAATTCTTTGAGGTTTATTTTAATTTCGATTTAATTTAATTCTATTCCAATTTATTTTATAACTTCGTTTGTTTAATTCGTTATTATAATATTAATTGGATTTAATTTGATCGATCAATGTTCCTTGACTTAATCGCGGATTAACTTAGCTTTTTTGTTAATTTGCGTCATCTTTAACTGTCTGCTTAATTCGGTAATTAGGAATATAAATCGTGCGATATTGTCGACGCTTGTTCGTAAATATTGAAATCGAATAGGAACTGGAACTGCTTGGGAATTGGAATTGTAATGGCCGATGATAAGTTGGGAGTCGAACCAGTAGATTTACCTGTTTTAATCACTTATTTTAAAATCACTTATTTCAAAAGCACTTATTTTTACCGTTTACTTTTTTAATCGAATCCTAATCAAAACACCCCACCAAGTCGTTTCAATTAACTATTTTATAAATAAGAATCCTTGTGAATCGACATCCGAGTTACCGTCGCTTTTACTACATTTTTCAACCCACTCGGTTTTGATCTGCGCGCGACCGCGAATCACTACTATCATGGCCCTGTGTTTAGCAATTGAGCCATCAAGGTCGTGCTCCAGATTATAAACCCATTTTACCTCAATTGCTTTGGTATTGGATGGTAATTTTATAAGTTTCCATGTATTGTTCCTTGCAATGGATGTCAATTCTTCAATCATTGCAACTTTCTAGGCGTTATTATTGATAGGTTCAACATTTGCTAATAGTAGAAAGTGAACAAGATCTCCATATTCTATGAATTAATTATCAAATATCACCTCATAAACTTGTAGTCTTGATGGAGCCATCAATGTCTTTTGAGGTCTTTGGATCACGTCAAGGACATTCTAATTTATTTCTTCTGGTGAAACATTATCTGACTCATCATCTAATTCTTCCAAGTCTGAGTTCATAAAAGGCTTGACAGTTATGCTATTAGATACCTAATTTCATTCTTTATTTTCATTAATAATAATGTCTCTACTAATTATAAGATTTCCATTGATTAGATTAAATAATCTATAAGCTCCAGCTTTGTGATAACCAACAAGAATCTTAGATATACTTTTATCATCCAACTTCTTCCTTCTAGCATCAAGCACATGCTTAAGAAAAATTGAACGAAACACTTAAAGATGTTTCACTAATTGTTAATTGTCACTTCACACTTCTTCTGGAACTTTGTTCTCCAGTCTCCTTGTTAGAGACCTATTCAACACATATGCAAGAGTTATGAATGCTTCTCCCCGCAGTGGGCTAAGCATACCCTTTTGCTTCAGCATACACCTAGCCATATCTAGGATGCTTCTATTCCTCATCTTATCTATAACATTTTGTTAAGAGGTATATGAAGATGTGTCCTCATGATCAATCCCATGTTATGCACAAAATTCTCCAAACATCTTGGAAATGTATTATCCTCAACCATCTCAAAGGACCCTGGCCTTCTTCTCAGTTTGATTTTCCACAATCATTTTGAATCTTTTAAATACTTCAACGACTTCATTTTTATGCTTTATCACCCATACCCAAAGCTTCCTGTTATACTTATCCACAAAAGAAACAAAGTACATATTCCCACCAATGGTGTGATCCTCAAAAGGACCATAAACATTTCAATGAATTACTTCTAGGATGCAGGATGATCTCATAGGAAAATAAGACTTGAAATCTTTCATGGATTGCTTTCCCACCAAGTAACCTTCATATATCTTCTCAACCATTCAAAAATTTGGCATACTAATAATCATTTCTTGTGAAACAAGTTAATTGAGTGATCTAAAATTTAAGTGGCCAAATCTCAGATGCCATAACCAACTTTGTTTTTTCTCAAGACATTGAACTTCTATAGAGCGTATCAAAGTCTTAAATGTCCTATTTTTTGACAAAGGGGGCCTTAAGACTAGCTTGTTGTGTAGATCAAAAAGTTCAAGAGCTTCATTGTTCATTAATTTTGAGAATCCTTTCTCAATAAGTTAACAAGCACTTAGAAGATTATACTTCATACATGGTACATATATAACATCTTCAATGATTGTTGCCTTTCCATTACTTCATGTAATGACCATGTTGCCTACTCCTTATGCTTGTAGTGATCTGCTACCAAATTTGATCAACCATACTTGTCGCTAATCATGTGATTGAGAAGTCTGTGTCAAAGAACCAAGTCTTTGAATCAGAACACTAATTTGAAACTACAGTCATAAAGACCATAATTTCAGAACCATCAGAATCATCACGTGCTAGGTTTACTTCATCACCATGTTTATCTTTAGAAACTCTTTTCCCTTTGTTGTACCGACAATCCCTGGCTATGTGACCCCATTTTTCACATTTAAAACATTATACAATCTTTTTATCAAATTTTATTTATGATGAGAAGTCCCTCGTCTTTTAGAAGATTTAAGCTTGTATCATTCTTATGCTTTCAAGAGTGAGGTTAAGAACCATTCTTGTAATTGCTTTTGTTGAATTTACCTTTAAGCTTTCCACTTTCACCATTCTTCTTCCAAGTTTGAGCTTGTAAAGCCTAAATGGCTTATTGAATTTATATTCTTTCAACAATTCGCTTCCCATGAGCTTTCAAAGAACCTACTAGGTCTTCCAACTTCATTGTGGAAAAAGTACTAGATTAATGAATAACCATAATAATATGATCAAAATGAGAGGTCAAGGTTTTTAGCATCTTATCAGTGATCATCTTGTTCGTCATTGTTTCACCACAACCTTTCATCAAGTGAACAAGATGTTGCACCTTGGACACATACCCTACAACTTTTCTAGTTTCTCCCATCTGCAGTAACTTATAATGTCGATGTAATGACTGCAACTTTACGCTTTGACTATCTCACCTACTTTCTAGTATTTAACAAGAATATCTCACGCCTCTTTCACAGATTCACCATGAGCTATTCAATCAAAATATGCATCATCAACTCCTAATTAAATACAAAACGATGTCTTAAAATTTTTATTCTTGGAATCTTTGTAAAGATTGCATTGAGCCTCAGTTGCGTTTGTTGCAAGCTCATAAACACCATTGATAACCACCACAATAGTATCTTCAAAGCCAAATAGAGACTCCATCTATTTGTGTTAGCGATCTCAATTCTTAATATCAAGAATTGGAAGAGAATGTAGAATACTATTACCACCATTCATCATTGAAGAAGATGTAATTCACCACTCTAAAATATACGTCTTCTTCACACACGAATCAGAGAGATCTAAATATCAATTTATTAGCGCAAACTCTAGTCGCACTCAAATAGGAGAAAAGATAATTAAGAGAGTAAAGAATATAAAAGTGTAATGTAAAGAAAATATTGAATTGAGTAGTATCAAACATTACAACGAACGTGTTTATATACAAATTGAAATTCTAGTAACAGACAGTTGATGTTATAACGGATGTTATGACACCCGCTACTGGACAAAATGTTAAGCTAAGTAGTAAACACTTAAAGAAAGCAGTAAATAACACAGGGAATTGTTGACCCAATTCGGTGCAAATCACACCTACTCTGGGGGCTACCAAGCCAGGGAGGAAATCCACTATAACCAATGTTAATTCAGAGCCAAACAACCAGTTTGCACTCTTCACTTAAGACCTACCCAATGCAACTTCAGCCTAACACTAGACCTGAGTTCCTACTCACTCCTCCTTAATCACAACAGTGATAAAAACCAATTAGTTTATAGATTTAAAAAGAAGACACACTTCAAACAAATCTTGATCTTGCTTCACAACTTCAATCAAGAGACACAACACTCGTGCTTAAAAGCTTAGAGTGACACAATCAAAGTACAACTCAAAACACACTAGTCCAATGCAATCATCTAGGTGATAATTGCTTGGCTCACAAGAAATCCTAAGACACACAAAAAACCACGTGAAGAACAAGTTACACCAAAAAAATTCTTCACTCACAATCTCTAAGTCCGTCCATAATCAGGATTGCCACTTCTTTATATATATGCAACGCATGGACCTTGGGCCTAAGTGGAAGAAGTTAGGTTTAACCAAGTTAAACCCTTTTCCATAATTCAGGGTTGTTTCAATTAGGTCATAGGCATTTCGTGTTATGCTCAACACTGCCTAGCATTTCACCTGAGATAACTACGAACCCTAAAATGTTTCCTGAAATCTAGCCTGAGCTAACTCATGCATTATACCAGAAAAACAAACACGCGCCCTTGCTGGTCGCTACCTGATGTTATAACATCCAACATGACATCCAATACACTTTGTTCTAGCTAACCAAACTTACCCTGCAGTACACTACACACGAATGCCATGACATCAGTCAAGACATCTACACACAACAATGTTTTACCATAAAATACAACCAATCAAGAACATCTACAAACTCCCCCTTTGGCAAATTTTTGGCTAAAACAATCTGTCACCATATCATAGTTCACATGCAGCAGAAAAGTTCACAATACACATATAATCATGCAGGATTGCTACTAGCTAATACTATCACTCAACACACATGATGTACTACCAAATCAGAGTCAACTATACTACCAATCACACACAATCATACAGACTGTTCTGGCTTATGAATGTCAAGACATCCAGGTTGACATCCTGAAAAACACCTGTTTCTCAGCAAAAATACCACCTGCTAGTTCAGACTACAGATGTCACAACATCTGGTATAACATCCTGTGATTCTGCCTCTCAAGGGATGCATAACAAATCATGGCACACCAGCCAACCACAATATACCAGCAACCTGCAGAAACACACACATCCAAGCACAAGCACCAACACCGACATCTGGGATACTACTAAGTTCCAACCAGGAACACACACACACACACACACACACACACACACACACACACACACTCACACAGGATCATCATCCTGCTCACACGCATAAGAGATCAACTCCAACACATCTCACCAGTAACAACAAACATCAAACACACAGGATCATCATTCTGCTCACACACATAAGAGATCAACTCCAGCACATCAGCACACCTGTAACACAACTCAGAGCAGCAACATATCATCAGCACACATGCAAACCTGCTCAGTGCAAACATGTACAGCAGCAAAACTCATCTTCCACCTGTGAGGGACATCAACAAAACACACCTAAGCCTGCTCACAACAACTACCTCTCCCTCTTTTTAGCCACAAATTTAGATCATAACTAAAGGATTAGTATTGATCAAACAAGGTTGGAAACACAAATGTTAAGGGTATGGAGACCCCAATAATACAACCCAAACAGAAGGACAAAATAACAATTTGAACTGCCACAACAAAAAAAGTTCAACAACCATCTAGCTAAAAGCAAATTAAGCTTCCTCCTCAGAAGAACTGGAGCTATCTGTTAAGACATCTTCATCACTGTCTTCAGATTCTTCTCCTGACACAACCTCACCAGTTATCCAAGACCACAAGCTTTCCTGAGAATCAACAAACTTTGTACAGGCTACAACAATGCAGCTACATATCAGACAGGTACACAGCTCTCCCTGTCATGTATAAACATCACTCCCCCTAAAAAAGAAAACCCAAACACATGAAGACTTACTTCAACATCTTCATATTCACACACTGGAAGCACATGCAACTCTACATCTTTTGTTTCACAAACCATGCTATAACCAAACATAATAGCAAAAGTAGACAAAACTATCTGCAAGATCACTCAGATTCAACTTTGAAGGACTAGAAAAATCTCCAAGATGTTAGGGTGAATGTTCTTCCTTATGCACAAAATCAGAGTTGATGATATCTTGATCTTTATCTTCACTAGTCATGCAACTACAAGACAAAACACTTTTTATACTCCCAATAAGCTTGTACAAATCTGATTTGATCCATCGACACCCAATGATAGAGCCAAAAGGAATACACTGTCATGTTCATCATGAGCTAGAGCAGTAACACAATGTCATAACATCTGTGTCTGACAATCCATCCTCATACAATCACACACTGCTTAGAACCACAAACAATCTTGAGAAAAAAGCTATACTTTTGCAGCAATGGATCCTAGGTGGAAGTATAACTCCCCATATTAAGGATAACTAGTGCTCTTTTTCCAAAAGCACGTGAATGGAAAACATAAGACTCATCTTCATGTCTTCAAGAGCTCACTCTTTGTTCAACACACCTGCTGAACGCATTCACTTACTGCTTAAACCACAAACAACTAGTACACCCATCAGATAGAAGCTCTCCCCTATCTTTCATAAAAGATGCTTCTTTCAGCAAGAAACATTCAAGATCACCACATTATGTCTCTTGACCAACTTCATGCTCATACTGCTCCACTTCTTTTTAGAATTACTTGCAGCAGAAGAAACCACTTCTCTACAAGTATTCTTTCCTCAGCCTGAGTAAGAGAACAAGATAGACACCTCATACTCCAAGACAATATTTACCTTATTATTCTCCCATATGATAAGTTAGAACACTTCTAGTTTAACTGGTGAATATTCACTTCCATATAACACATCAGAATGCAATCAACCAATGACCCACTCCAGTCTTGTACAAGACCTTCACATCATACTCCAAGACAGTCCTTTTACCTCATCATTCACCCGAATGACAAGATATAGTACTTATTAGTCAAGATGTGAGTCACAAGTTCCACAACAAGCTAGATGATGTTCTAACATCAGTTAGGACATCCTTCACATATCACAGACACAACATCCAATGGTTCTTTATATGCCCCCCACATGGACTTACTGTCTCTCCAAAAATAAGGCACTCATCCTTCATAGGCTCCAAGACATGAACAGAACCATAACCTCCTTTGGTCTTCAAACAACTACCCTTCGGCACAAGAGTAATTTTCTTTAGGCACACTTCTTAAATAACCAAATGCCACTGTTTGGTTAACACAACTTCTTTTTAGAAAATCTTATGACCCACCAAACAAACTTGATCTTCATATCCTTCATGCTCCATAGAAAGGCACTTGTTATGGTACAGTAAAGCATAATCCAGATCAGTGATGAAGGACATTTTCTTGGGGGAGACATAGTCTGGTTGTTGAGACATTTCAGGAGGCTTTGACAATGTGAAAGAAGGTTGTCTGTGGTTGTTGAGGGAGGTATGGAAGATGAAGGAGTGGTATGGATACCAAATGAAGCAAACGTATCGTGTGTAGGGGCTAGAGTAATATGATTGCAAGAGAAGAGGGAACTTGAAATTTTGACCAATCAGACGATGATTAATATTTAGCCAGTTCAAAATATAATTCCCAAAAACCATTAATTTCTATAATTCCTCATAGAGACAAGTTCCCAACTTGATTCTTAAATTTTCAAATTGATTAGGCTCAAGATCTCTTGTAATAATGTCAGCAATTTGTAATCCAGTGTCCTCAAGCTCCACAAGATTTTTTCTAAAGCGATGTCTGTCATCATTGTACTTGGTTCTGCTATGCTGACTTGAGTTCTAGGTATATGGATGGCACTAAGAATGTTACATTTTAATGTCATGACATTGTATTTAGTTATCATTGGCTTCCTCCAGACCAGTTGGAACATCTGCCACCAGATGTATTGCCATTAGCACTCCCAGCCCAATCAACATCACAATACCCACATATAATAGGGTCACATCCTTTAGAATCTTCTATGATGAGATCTTTAGGCTCCCACAAGTAATAATTGTCTTTAGATCTAGACCCCTTCATGACTTCCTCATTTTCTCCATTGGTGACAACACATTCTTCCTTAGTGATTCTAACATTGAATCCTTGATCACAGAGCTGACTGATACTAATAAGGTTTACAGTCAGTCCTTTCACAGCAGAACATTATCTAGGTCTGGAACACCAGGATAATCTAGTTTTCCAACACCTTTGGTTTCCCCTTTAGCTCCATCACCAAAGGTCACATAACTAGTGGAATAAGGTTTGATGTCCACCAATAGGTTCTTCATTCCAGTCATATGTTTAGAACAACCACTATCAAAATACTAGTCTTCTTTGGCTGATACACTTAGAGAGGTATGAGCTATTAAAGCAACATCCTTAGCAACCCATTTTGGTTTCTTGATAGGAGCAGCCTGTTTGGGTTTGACTCGATGAGTGTGGCTTGGAAATCCATGCAGCCTGAAGCAAAAAGGCTTTATGTGTCCAAATCTTCCACAGTAGTGACACCTCCACCTTTGGAACTTTCTTTTTGTCTGGTTCTTGCTTCTGTTCCCCTGATGTTGAGACATTGGTCGTGACATCTGGTTTGACCTATGATTTTTAGGTTTTGGCCTCTTGAACCCCAAGATGGGTCCCTGTTCATCAACAAAACCTATTCCAGACATGTTTCTTGCTTTCTGACCACTTTGAAGAATTTCTTCTAGAGTGTCAGTCCCATTGTTTAGCATCTTGATAGACTTTGACATCTGATCAAGTTTGGAATTCAACAAGTTGATCTCACTGTTGAGTGAGTCTATGGTTGCAAGATTCTCTTTCTTCTCAGCCTCCAACTCCTTTATGAGTTTCTTTTGCTTCTCCCCTTGTTGGCACACTTCTGCACTTCTGATACACAACTTTTTGTATGATGCTGCCAGTTCATCAAAAGTCAGCTCATCTTCACTAGAATCATCATCAAATACACACACACACACTAGTTAGTACAATGACATGTTTTGTAGATTCTTCTTCTGATCCACTCTCAGAATCTCCATCAGACTAGGTGACAGTTAGACATTTCTTTTACTTCTTGAGGTAAGTGGGACATTCAGCTTTAATGTGACCATAGCCTTCACATTCATGGCATTGAATCCCTTTGCCTTGGTTGGAATTTTCTTCATATTTACCTCTTCTGTTGATGTCAGTGGAAATGTTCTTGACATTAGGTTTGGTCTTCTGATCTATTATTTTGATTAGTTTGTTGAATTGTCTTCCAAGCATGGCTATATCTTCTGATAGATTTTCTTCACTTCCACCATTGCCTTCATCTGAGTCCTCTTCAGTATTTGATACAAAAGTTATGCTTTTGTTCTTCTTTTTAGTATTTTCACACATTCCCATCTCAAAGGTTTGGAGAGAACCAATGAGTTCATCAACCTTCATGTTGCTGATATCTTGAGCCTCTTCTATAGCAGTGACCTTCATGGCAAGTCTCTTGGGCAATGACCTGAGAATCTTCCTTACAAGTTTTTCTTCTGACATTTTTTCTCCTAAGGCTCCTGAGGTATTAGCAATCTCAAGAATATTCATGTAGAAGTCATGAATGTTATCATCCTCATTCATCCTTAGAATCTCAAACTTAGTAGTCAGCATCTGCCATCTAGACATCTTGACCTTAGAGGTACCTTCATGAGTTGTTTTGAGAGTATCCCAAACCTCTTTGTCCAGTTCACAGTGATGCGCAAGTCTGAAGATATTCTTATCAATCCCATTGAATATAGCATTCAAGGCCTTAATGTTCCCAATAGCCAAAACTTCTTACTCTTTGCTCCACTCTTCTTCAGGTATTAGCATAATTGATCCATCTTTCTCTGTCTTCGCTGGATGTTCCCATCCTGAGTTAGCTGCTCTCCAGGCCTTGCTATCCAGAGATTTCAAGAAGGCTATCATACGAGGTTTCTAGTAGTCATAGTTAAATCCATCCAGAATTGGTGGTCTATTTGTAAATCCCATATCCTTGTCCATAATACCAGAATTTATCTTCCCTAGATCTCACCCAGAAAATAACAAGCAGGGTGCCTGCTCTGATGCTAATTGAAATTCTAGTAACAGACAGTTGATGTTATAACGGATGTTATGACATCCGCTACTGGATAAAATATTAAGCTAAGCAGTAAACACTTAAAGAAAGCAGTAAATAACACAGGGAATTGTTGACCCAGTTCGGTGCAAATCACACCTACTCTGGGGGCTACCAAGGCAGGGAGGAAATCCACTATAAGCAGTGTTAATTCAGAGCCAAACAACTAGTTTGCACTCTTCACTTAAGACCTACCCAATGCAACTTCAGCCTAACACTAGGCCTGAGTTCCTACTCATTCCCCCTCAATCACAGCAGTGATAACAACCAATTAGTTTACAGATTTAAAAAGAAGACACACTTCAAACAAATATTGATCTTGCTTCACAGCTTCAATCAAGAGACATAACACTCGTGCTTAAAAGCTTAGAGTGACACAATCAAAGAACAACTCAAAACACACTAGTCCAATGCAATCATCTAGGTGATAATTGCTTGGCTCACAAGAAATCCTAAGACACACAAAAAACCATGTGAAGAACAAGTTACACCAACAGAATTCTTCACTCACAATCTCTAAGTACGTCCATAATCAGGATTGTCACTTCTTTATTTATATGCAACGCATAGACCTTGTCCTAAGTGGAAGAAGTTAGGTTTAACCAAGTTAAACCCTTTTCCATAATTCAGGGTTGTTTCAATTAGGTCATAGGCATTTCGTGTTATGCTCAGCACTGCCTAACATTTCGCCTGAGATAACTACGAACCCTAAAATGTTTCTTGAAATCTAGCCTGAGCTAACTCATGCATTATATCAGAAAAACAAACACGCGCCCTTGTTGGTCGCTACTTGATGTCATAACATCCAGCATGACATCCAATACACTCTGTTCTAGCTAACCAAACTTACCCTGCAATACACTACACACGAATGTCATGACATCAATCAAGACATCTACACACATCAATGTTTTACCATAAAATACAGCCAATAAAAAATATCTACACAAATTAAAACAACAAATAAAGAAAAAAAAATCAATCACATGATCTTTGTTTAGGCAGTTTGAAGAAGTGTTTCTACATCTCGGATTATAGGACAAATGTAATTTTATATTATTACATGAATGAACCATGCATGAATCCGCCAACACAAAAGAATAACATGAAGATGTAATACAAAATATCCTTGATATATTCTAGTAAAATAATGAACAAAATGGTATAATTTATTTTATATACAAATCATAGTCTTAGTATCTTTATTATACGACCACTTTGAATTGAATATATATAGCACATAGACCTAGTGAATACGATGCTTGGCCACCCAAGCTTTGGAAAGGATAGCAACTTGGACAACATGTTTTATATGGAGACAAAATAGATTTCATGATTCACTGTCACTCAGCCACCCAACAAAACCAACTAATACTATTTATTACCACATCATTCACTTTTTAAACTAATCATCATTACAAAATTAGCTACTTGACTAAGTATTATTGAACTTATTTATTATTTAGGAATAAATATGTTTTGGATACTCCTAAATATTTAATTTTATTTTAAATTTTAAATTAAAAAAAAATTTATAAAATTTTTCATCTACACTTTTAATGTCTGACATTATTCTGTTGCTAAAAATGTCATTAAATCAAATCTTTAATTAATAAATTGTTGGTAATATTATTATTAATTTTGTGTAAAAATCCTAACCAAGTTAAAAGAAGGATACAAAATATAAATGAAAAATTTTAGAAAAATTATTCTTTAAATAAAATAATTTAGAAAATAAAAAATAAAAAATAAAAAATTTAGGAGTGTCACGTAGCCCTATTGTTATTTATCATCCTCTTGCATTGCAATTTGCAAGTCACGATAAACAAAAACAAAAGAAACCAAGTTGTGGTCAATTTTCGATTTAAACTTGTTAATGTCACACTCATGTTCGGTAATAATAAGATTCATGTCTTTGGATTGGTCTCATCTCATCACTAGGTTGTTATAAACCTAGTACTTGAATCAAACATTACCTTAATTTTCAGTTACTACTATAGAATTAGAATCAAGCATGGTGAAGGAGCATTTGGAGTATGTGTTTGTGCCATTGGGTTTATTGGTGTTCTTTTTCTACCATATGTGGCTTCTCTTCACTATTCTTCATGAACCTCATCGAACTGTCATTGGCTTAAACGCTGAGTCTCGTCATCAGTGGGTTTATGCCATGATGAATGTCAGTCAATTCTTAGTTTATACCTTTTCTATTCTAATTCATAGAAACAAATTGTTTTTGATCTCGCACACCACCTGTTTGAACAATGTCATTCTAAGGAATTCTCTTTTTGATCATGCACACAAACTGTTTGATGATCTCATTTCTAAGGATTTTTATCCGTTTTTGTTTTGTATATGAAATTGTTGCCGGAATTACAGTAAAAATTTATATTTTTTTGGTTAACTGAACAATGCCATTATTCTTGTTGTTTGAGGACACGGCCAACATTGAATCTAAAACACCGGGACCTCATCGTTCAAGTTTTTATGTTAGACAAGACGATCATATGATACAGTATTGAAAGCATGTTCGCTAGATTAAGTTGTATGTTCTGCTATTTTCAAGTCCCCTAGTGTATTAACTCTGTAGGTTAATTAAATAACACATTCTGAACTTTAGGTAGCTAGTAATGTTTCAATGTTGTGTTAATGAGATTTCCTTAGAACTTGGCATTTACTCTTATTGGTATATGAGTTTGATACAGGAATTGTCTTTGATTATTGAATATTCTTGCTGACTGTGTTGTCTATGTTGGACACTCAGCAGTCTGTAATTGTTTATTTGATCAAAATATTTGTCCTTTTCAGCCTCTGATTTTGTGCTACATTGTTTGTGTTTTTATTAATTCAATTGCTATATTTTCAGGATCCCTTCAAGAACGGTGTTTTGGCTGTCCAAACTCTCCGCAACAATATCATGGCATCGACACTTCTTGCTACAACAGCGATCACACTAAGTTCACTGATCGGTATTTTTGCTAGCAGTTCGTGGAGTTCTGATAACACGTCTTCCATACTTCAGAGTACTTCTTCAATCAAACGTATTTCCATTACTATCTGCTTTCTTGTTGCATTTTTATGCAATGTTCAGTCTATTAGATGCTACTGTCATGTCAGCTTTTTAATCACCGCGCCTACACTTCGAGATAAAAATGCGTATATGGAATATATTGCTAAGACGTTGAATCGCGCAAGTCACTCTTGGTCACTTGGATTGCGAGCATTTTACTTGTCATTTCCTCTCTTCCTATGGATTTATGGACCGATACCTATGTTTGCTTGTTGCTGCTTGACATCATTCAGTTTGTACTTTTTGGATACCACAGCTAGAATGGCAAGGGATCTTCACAGTAATTCGTTCACGAAGGAGAGTAATGATGTAGAATCTGCAGTGGAGTCTGATTATCATCCTTTAGCTGGTAACGACTTAGCTCAAAATGCAGCTGTAGATAATGTGTAATTGATGTATGTTCGTAGCCATTACAATTTTAGCGATCTTTTTGTGTACGATTCTTTTAATAAGTATTTATATGTATGTGCGTTGGATGTTAGAAGGATTCAGAGAGTAGAGGTCTAGGTTGTGAATTCTTGTTTCTTGTTCATCTCCGTAGAATTCATTTAAAGTACATTTGCATCTGTTACTTATGATTTGCACCTCTTCAAGTACAAACTGTGAAAGGCGGCGCCAAATTAGTTGGTCATGATTCATAGTGTGGCTTGCATTGCATCATCATGTTTGGTTAACTACATAAACAACATTGGTGTTTGATTCTGTCGCGGTGTCTAGGTTCAGCACAGGCTCATTAATGCTAATTTTTTTTTGCTTTTATACACAATGCAAGACATGGTTGTAGTGAATTGTAGTATTATATCTCAACACTAAAAAGTAATCTAAACATCAGTGGCAGACAGTGCCCTTATTACATAAACTGATAAAGATTGGTTCAGGGTGAGTAAAGGCGGAATGTAAGACAGTGTGGAATTAAGTACAATTCATTGTTTTTGGATATTTTATGATAAATAAATCAAACTAATTTACAGACAAAAAAAAATCAAACTAATTTTGGACTTGAGCTTCTTTTAGAGAATTTTTTTTAATCAAAATTAGAAGTTATTTTTGTCCATAGAGGGAATGACTAACACCACCTGAAAATCCATACACAAATGAGAGGTTCTAAAGTTGAATTTAGATAATCACATAAAATAGTCAATCTAATATTCTTGGTAATGTCTATTGAGTTAGGCCTTACAAACATAAGTTTTTTTTTAATAAAATAATCAAAGTTTTTTTTAGAGATCAAAATAAACAATTTTTTGTTTTTTTGTCTATGGAGAGGAATGACTAACACCACATATAAATTTACAAAAAAATTAAAGGTTTTAACTTCGAATTCAGATAATCGCACACAATACTCCATCTAACAATGTTGGTTATATCTATTGAGTTAAGCTTTGCAAACATAAGACCTAACTCAATAGATGATGTGATATTGAATATATTTTTCAACAAATTTTCATAATTTCATTTCTTTTATGCGAGTCTCCTAAACAATTTGTTATTTTTCAATGACTATTTTTTTTTGAGATTTTAAGCCAACAAATTCAGTTTAACTTATTAAGTTTATTGTTAACAAATTAGTTGCATATGGTAGTTCGTTAGTTACTATTATGTGTTAGTTAATTGGTTAAGTCGGTTACATAACCAACAAGTTATTATAAATAAGATGTAATGTGAGTTCTCTCATTAACTTAGTAATACACACATTACACCATTCATCTTGCATTGCTTAAAAATTCTAACCTTTTTTGTGATTCATTGCATACCTACCATAATTTTCTACTACACCAACAATTAAGATCGAGAGCTTGGATTTAACAAATATATGAGAAATACAATTTCTCTCTTTCTATTATATTGGCCATGAATCTTTAAGAAAGAGCAACTGTTTGTTCTAGATTAAGTCCCCTTTAGATAATTTTTTTTTTAATAATGTGAAACATGTGATCTTCTTAAATTTTGTTTTTGTAGTAAATCACTTCTTGTAGTTATTCAATTTTATCTTATGTTTAATATATTTTTTTCATCTATAAAATTAGGAGAATCGGTGTATATCACAATGATAACTCACCTTAGATTTGAATATTTGAACTGAATAATTTTGAGAGGTTGTTTATGATCGCTAGACATAGGGCATACTCAGTCATGACATAAGTATTTTACGTTCGATCAAACCTCGTCGTTTGTGGCTTCAACTAAGATATTGAGAACTGCAATTAAAAAAGCGGGTTATGCGGCGAGAAATCGTGTGTAACTATTTTATAAAATAATTGTGATAGAAGAAGACTTATTATAAATTCAAGCATAGATTGAACACAAAAACAAAAAAGGATTTGAACGGGTGGTTTAATAATTTTTTATAATTGTTGCACAACCAAATCAATTGCGCTACACGCACCCCATATATTTTATATCACTAGTTTACCTAATCGCGTGTATAACAACCTTAGATTTATAGAAGTTAAAAAATCTATGTGGACTGATAACTTTTACTCACCACTTGTGAGTTTTTGTTGGCACAATTTATAATATAAATTGATTTTCACACGAATAATCAATTTGATCAAACTAGGCAAAAATAGACATGCACTTGTCTTTTATTTCATTATTGCTCGTGTGGATTTGTTTACATTATTTGACAAATTTATTAATTTTGTTTAAGAATATTTATTTTGGTTGTCATTGTTCTCTGTCTCACACATCAACGGATTTAGTGGGGTCAAATATTATCAGATATCGCAACAAGTAGCATCCACCATGGACAAATGACTTAAGTTTACAAGTGACCACCATAAATTATAAATGGGCCATCAAGAAGTTTTCGAAAGACAATGTCTATGAGTTGTGGAAAGTGAATATGCAATAAATCTTAACTCAACAATGACATGTGAAGTATTGAACGGTGAGGCATTGATGCGTGCACGCCTAACGTAAATAGAGAACATTGATATTATGGATAAAGTCATAAGTGTTATTATCTTGTACCTCAAAAATACATTTTAAAAGGAAGTTTCCAAAGAGAAAACAATTACTTTTATGTAAGCCAAGCTTGAACCATTGTATAGCCAAGTATTTGGATCACAGGCTACATCTAAAACAACAACTTTACTCAATTTAAATGATAGAGAATAAATCCATTACAGAATAATTGACACAATTTCACAAGATCATTGATGCCTTAAAAAGTATTAAAGTGAAGGTTGTTAATGATGAAAAGACTCTACTTTTTTTATGCTCATTACACAAACCCTATTAGAACTTCAAGGATTCCCTTCTTTACAATATGGAAGATACTATCACATTAGATGAAGTCTAGACATGTGTAATATCTACAGAGCTATCAATGATGGAAAAAAGGAAGGTTAACGATAATGGTGAAGACTTGAGTGTCTAAATATGATGGGGTGAGAGTAGAGGTTAGTCCAAATCTAAAGGTTTTTATAATCCAAAGTTAAAATGCTTTATTTGTCATAAAATTGACCATTTTAAGAAGGATTCTCTAGTGAGGGGGACAATGATGACTATGCTCCAATGTGGATGGTTATGAGAATGTTAATGTTTTAATGGTGATGAGTTAAAGATAAAGGAGAGTTGAGTTGGAGCTTAAATAAGGTGGATTAATTCGCCTCAGTGAAATCATGGTTTGCAAAGTTAATGGTGTTGGTACAATTAAACATAAAATGTTCAATAATCGTGAGCTTATTTTATGCAATATGAAGTATGCTCCCAGGCTTAAGCATAACTTATTGTACATAAGCATTTTTTATGATCCATGAAATCACATTAGAGTTGAATATGGAGTGTGAAGCTAACGGGATTATACTTGATTGGATCGCACACTCAAAGATACAACAGAGTCGCCACCGAACTTTATTTAGTCCCAAAGGACAGGGAAAATATCGATAAAACCCAAGGGAAAGAGAAACGGGAAAGGGGGTCGGTTATGCGAAAAGGAAGGTACTAGCACCTTAAGCACCCGTTGTACTCGACAGAAACCATTTCGCTTACTTCTAGGCTTGGATGGGTTATCTATCTAAAGGCTTCTAGTTAAAAAAAGGAAGGAAAATGAGAGTATTTCTTCAATCAAACGTATTTCCATTACTATCTGCTTTCTTGTTTCATTTTTATGCAATGTTCAGTCTATTAGATGCTACTGTCATGTTAGCTTTTTAATCACCGCGCCTACACTTCGAGATAAAAATGCGTATATGGAATATATTGCTAAGACGTTGAATCGCGCAAGTCACTCTTGGTCACTTGGATTGAGTTGCATGTTGTTGGGAGCTAGGTTGCCAAATAGTTTCTGGGATAAGGCTGTTGGTATAACAATTTGATCGACAATGTCCATTCATAAGAATAAACTTCAAAACACCTATAAATATTTAGAGTGAGAAACCTATTGAATACTCTAACATGAACTTTGACAGTTGTACATATCAAGCAAGTAAAAACTTGATATTAATCCTCTTAAGTGTGTCTTCATTCGTTATTCTCAAGGTGCAAAGGGTTACAAGTTGTGGAAGGTGGAACTTGAAGGTCAAAAGTTCAACATAAATAGATATGTTATTTTCAGTGAAAATTTAATGAGAACAAAACATTAAGGCTTAGAGAAGTTTAGAGGTGACAAAATAAAAAATTATGGTGAAAAAGACTAAATTGGAAGTGGAGGTTCCTATTAGGGAGATTAGAGACGAGGAGAAAATTAATACTCTCACTTCTAATTCTAGTGAGAGAAAATGTATACTGGCTCTTGAATATCATTTTAATAGAGGCATGGTAAGAAGGAAAATTGTACCACCTCAGAGATATCATTATATTAACCTTAATTATTATGGTTTGAATATGGGTGAAGGATGCAAGACTCATAACCAAAGAGCTTCAAGAAGACTGATGGGTGATTCGCAAGTGCACGAATAGCGTCAAAGTAATATAAAAGATTATCGATCCCACAGAGACCAAACGTCAATCTATCGATCACTATTGTTACAGTGTTTATCTAAAGCAAATCAAATAAAGGATTGGGTTGTGCGAAATAAAAGTAAAGCGCAAAAATAAATTCAATAATAAAGCAACAGACATAGATGCAATTCATATAGCTACGTAGTATTCCAGATGTGTACGTATAGGATTCCTTATGGGGTAATATTTTCTACTCATGAAAAGAGCTAATTTAATGGGAACTGTCACTTTCGCGTATTCAGAACCGAGTTTATCCCTAATCGACCCCTCTTATTGTCACTTATAAAAAGGTGCGCATTACGTTAGGATTAATAAACCTATTTTTAAGAAATATAGTTTCTTGACTTAGTTGAAAAGTATTTTAACCTGGAATTTTTAACAAAAAGAGGTTCTTGCGAACCGGACTTTAAATCCATAAACGCGTCCAAAAACAGTTTTAAAATCAGTTTTCTTAAACATTAAAGATCCCTAATTGATTGAGCCAAGCGCTTTCACTTCCTTGGAACAGTCAAAACTAACCAAATTTATCTAAAGGTTGGACGACTTTCGATCTTACCCAACAGATTTTAAGTACAGAAAATAAGTGTTAAAAGTTAAAACAACCCCTAAGTAATTCTACCGACAACCGTGTGGAATACTAATTATAACTATAGTCCTCGCATCCTAGCCCTTAAGATTTAGCCGGACATGGTAAATAAATGCGAGTAAATAAAGTGCGGGTAAATAAATAAATAAAGTGCGGTGCGAGAAATAAACGGTGTGGGAAATAAAGGGTTCAGGAAATAAAGGCGGGTAAATAAATAAAAGGAAATAAATAGACAGAAACCTGCTCTAAACGAGAGGCTTTAAAATCTTGAACAACTGGAAGTAAAAAGACTAAATTAAAATGGCGGCAGGTTTAACTTCTACCCAAGTGCTCCAAACTCGATTACAGACTCGATTACACAGTGCGATAACCCCTCGATGTGAGAAGTTTATCACTTTACAATAGGTGAAATTTATGGCTTGAGCTCTGTTCTTTAAACTTGGATGCTTTGAAATGAATCAGAACTCTTCTATTTATAGAGGTGGGAAAGTACAGGTAAAGACAAGAATGCCCCCCAACTCCTTTTGGGAGGGAAACATCCGTGTGAAGGTGGCGCCCACTACCTCCTTGTGGTGCCCGCCACATGAACTAGGGTGGAAAGGAAGTGGGAGACGTGGCAGTTGTCAGTAGTTGGCTTGTATCTAATGTGTGGCATCCCTTATGGCGCCCGCCATGGTGGAAGCCATGTGTACAATTCCTCAAAAAGTAGGGTTTTCAGCTCGTTTTTCTTCATTTCTTCTCGAGTAGCTTTGAAAATACAAAAACCTGAAAAAGAAACAAAACAAGGGCATAATACAAGAAAACAGAAATAAAATACTAAATAACGTGCGCGAAATCAAGTCAAATAAACAATATAATTTAAGCCTATCAAATTTTCCCATACTAAAACCTTTGCTTGTCCTCAAGCAAAACATCATGACAGAACAAGGTGATATCCATAAATGATCTGGGCAAAAAGGTCTTATAAGTTTAAGTTGGGATGAAGCGGTAAGTGATGACTCAATAAACCATGGGTATCGGAATGACACTTCTCCGTAAAAAACGGACATAAGCTTCGTCCTTACATAAATCAATCCATATTACCCTATTATACATAGGCCTACTTTCGAATCTCCTTTTGAGTCCTTTTCATTCTAGTGCAATCACATTAAGCCCGTTATCCGTACGAAATCATGATGAAGTGACCGGTTAGTGAAAACATCTGAAGGATAAGAACCATCTAATTCCAATAATTACTCCCTCTTATCCTTGCATGAATTCTAGCTAGTGTCGTCAAAGTACATTGCATATTATGAAGGAAGAGTTTAAGAGGGGAGGTGAAATTTGTGAGGTAGCATTCTTTATGTTGAAAAAAATGCGATGTTATGATGTAGCATTCAATGAATATTGTGACCCTTAATATATTGCTTCTGATGTTTTATAGGATATGGAGGCTAAGAAAATAGCTGATTGGGACCACTCTTTTCGAGTCCTATCCTTTTTTTGAAGCTTATAAGAATTATTTGCAGATAGACATTTCAGCTGAGAATCCTGATGATTTTAGAAACTGGAAAGGTTGGGTTATGTCCCGCTTGCGCCAGTTAACATTCAAGGTATTTACTATAAGTTTTATTGTTTATTGTTTCATTTATTTTCTTTCTCTCCTCTGCTTCTATTTGTTCATGTTCTGAAAAAACGTTGTGGGGTGCAAAATTTTTATTTCCCCTTCTACATTTAGATTGAGAGGGACACTAATGACATGCTTCAGTGTCATCCACATCCTGCGGATTTTTCGGACAAATCTAGAACTCTACATTGTTCTTACTTCATGGGTCTGCAACATAACCAAGGAGTTCCTGCCAAAGAATGCGTACTATTTGATATAAGACAAACCATTGCAGAATTTAAGCATTATGTCGATATCTACATTCAACGGAAACATGGAATGGATATATTTGTCACTCATGTGAAACGCCGCGATATACCTGTCTTTGTATTTCCCGGTGGTGTTCGGCCTAACTTCCCATCCAAGGTAACCAAAGTGAGTAACCCAAGTTCAGAGCTTAGGATTTCCGGCCATGGTCAAGCAGAAAAAATCTCAAGAAGATAAAGTTGTCGTGTTAGGAGATAACAATGATAGGAAGAGAAAGCAAGCAGAAGATAGTGTGGATGCGTTGAGAAATTCCAAGCCCTTTTCAGGGGAGTACCCTTCTTGGAACAGAGACACCGTTAAGGAGAAAAGCATCTCAAAAGTTAACCCACTAACTGCTTCTGATACATCTAGTTCTAAAGAAACAGAAAAGCTCGGTATCAAAAATATTACGCGTGGTCCATATGATGCACATCAAGCCTTTTCAGAAAAACTTGATGAGCTTGAAAATGATCTTGAGTACAAAAATAAGGACAAAGATTTTGGCGGGAACATGAAAAGCATCAATTTGAACTCTCCATACTCAGTCTATAGTGGCAGCAGAACCAGTTTTTTCTTGAAAGGAAAATAGTAGTTCAACTCATATACACTCTAATGAGATCTTGGAGGAGCTTGAGGTTAACATCATACTATATCTTACAGGTTTTTGTTTTTATTTCAACCATGGAATAACATAAAGAAAATTTTCTGACTTGTGTTTTTTCTTTCTCTCTTTCCCTTTTTTGCTTACACTTTTTATAAAGCCTGCTGAGCTAACACCGCCATTGTCAAGTGGGAATCATGCACCGGTCCCACAACGGAAGTCAATAATTAGGTAAAGCATAATTTGTTTAGCAATTTCTACTTGTCATGATTTGTTTGATTTCAATATTGTTCAAGTTGGCTTCGAAGTTTATATCAGAGTTAAGCTGGATATTCTCAGGTTCACTACGTTGGGAAAATCTGGTGACAAAGGTTCCTGAGACTTTTGCAAGCCTTACTCTTATAAGCTGGGATGTTGATGCTCCTTTCTAGCTTCTTGCTTTCTGATTGACAATAATGTTATACTGCAAATAAGCACCAAGTTAGAATTAACATGGAGCCATCAAACATGTTTTCGATCATTTTCAATTTAAAGTATAAGATTTCTATGTATGGTTAGTGTTAATATTTGTATATATATTGTTAAGAATATTTGTATATAGAAAGTCTCTAATATGTAATTATTTGTAAATTTTTCTATATATAATACGGTTTTAACATGGTATCCAAAACATATTGAGAGACAACCTTTCATCGTATTTTATTCGTTTGACCCACTGTCTTCTGATGATAAATTTTTGCTACCAGACCGTGTTCCAACACTGGTTTGTTTTATTTTTATTGTTGTGACACTTTACAGCATCGATTTTCTGACCACCACAACATTATCGCCATCGTTATTGTTTCGGTGATCTTCCTGCAAACTAACACTACCGTCAAAAGTGACTTTTGCGATCCCGTCGTTCTCTGATTTTTCACAGTCAAAAGCCTGCACACACGCTTCCACCTGAACTGTGTCTGATGGCTGATCTCCATGACTTTTCCACCGCTCCACTCATCTTCCTGCCTTTGTTTTAGACCCGACCTCAAATTTTATTTTTCACTCACAGAAAATTGTGATCCAGTTCAAACATAGCCTTTTTCATCTGGTTCGTGTGATATTTTCTCTCTTTAGATACTCATGGCCACTCCTCAGAACTTCACACCAAACTATGACAATTTTCTCAGGTGGTATAAGAATTATCAAAATTATCAGAATTCAGATTCTACTGCTTCGGTTGCACACACTGGTAATTCATCTATTTACCTATCTCAATCATCTTCTCTTGGACCTTGAGTCCTTGATTCTGGTGCGTTGATCATGTTAGCGGTAATAAAAGTCTTTCTCTTCCCTCTCTACCTCTGATTTCTTACCTACTATAACTTCGGCCAATGGTTCTCAAACCCGATCCGAAGGAATTGGTATCGTTCAAGTTCTATCTTCTCTCTACGTTACTTCTTTTCTCTATGTACCTAATTGTCCATTTAATTTACTCTCATCAGTCATTTAACTCGTTCTTTTGGTTATATTATCACATTCACTAACACTAATGTTATCCTACAAGACAATTGATGTCGAATGTGAATCTCAAGGCCTTTATTACCTCTCAATGTCATCTAAGACATGCTCAACCAAAGATTCTTCACTCACTATTCATGCTCAGTTAGGTTATCCTGGTCTTCCCAAACTACAGAAGTTGGTGTCAAGTTTATCGAAGGTATCTAATTTACAGTGTTTTTAATCATTTAATTGGTGATAATATGTGCTATGTGGTGTTTGAGGATTATTAGAATTTTAATTAGTTTATTTAATTAAAATAGTGAAATATTTATTAAATAAATAGAAAAATACGAGGAATAGTGATATTGGGGCAAAAGTAAAATTATTAGAAAAATAAGGGAAAATGGTGGAAGTAAAAGTGAGTTGAGGGGTAATAGTGTGAAAGTGAGTTAATTATAATTTAGGTCAA
Source organism: Lathyrus sativus (assembly GCA_963859935.3). Lineage (NCBI taxonomy): Eukaryota > Viridiplantae > Streptophyta > Magnoliopsida > Fabales > Fabaceae > Lathyrus > Lathyrus sativus. The sequence continues at coordinate 717,438,407 of OZ012741.1, forward strand.
ATAAATAGTAAAGGGAGAGAGGAGCCAAGTCAATTTCACATGATTGCTGGAAACATAGGTATGGGAACTGCTCTAATATAGATGTATTGCATGAAGAGTAAAGTGAGGGATGCTCACTCTCCTCTAAGTTTTATTCACCATTGTTGTGTTTTTATGAGTTTGATGTTAATTATTTGAAATCTATGATAATTACCATGTTAAATATGTAAATTCTTGCTCGCTACATGTTGAATATTATGCATAAATTGTTGTTATGAATTATGAAATTGATTGTTTCCATTGACCTATTTTGGTGCTATGAACATAACCTTAATTTCATGATTGATTGATGATTATTTGATGTTGGATATGTGTAATTTGTGTTGGTTTTTGTGTAATTGTTATATAATTATTGTGTGTCAAATTCTTAGCGTTTTTATTTTTACAGAATCAAAATCAGAGGTCTAGAAGGCCTCAAATGGTGAAAAAACGCAGAAATCTGCATTCTCAATCAGTTTTGCATTTTGCAGTGGTGACGACCGCCACCCTTGGGACGAGTTGCACATCATTGCATCCAGCGAGCTGACAGTCGTTAGCTTTGTAACGGTCCATCCGTCACGACCAGGAAGACCTTGTACAAATACGGTTTTATCATAACTTGAGTTTAGTGAATTCGTTTGGGGTGCCGTTTAAAGCGTTGGAAAGCTAACATTCATGGTGATGCCCTAAGAGACTAAATGTGCATTTAAGGGGGTGGATACATTATTTTCCTTAAAGTGTAATATTAAGTGATGGTTAATGATGATGAAAGAACTTTTAATTGTTTTGATCAATTGAATTGATGAATAACTCATGAGGAGTGATGTTGATATTGATGTTCGGGCTGATGTCGATGCATGAATAATTGTTGAGAATTGCCTGTATAATTATGTGAAGTGTTATAAGTAATTGTGTAACTATAAATGGTGAATTATGCTTGTGTTTGTGAGTTGTTGTATTGTGAATACGATTATGTGTTGTAAATGTAATTGTATGTGTTATGTTAAGGTGTGTAGTTCATAAGCGGAGGGCTAATGTTGTATGATGTATTACATTGTTGATTATGATTAGAAGTGAAACCATAATTGTTGTTGTTGTATTATTGTATGACATGCATCATATTGTGTCGGTGTGTTGAATGAGGCGAGTCATGGGTTCAGAAGTGGGGACATATGATCGTTAGGGGTTCAAAAGTGGGAACCCGATTTGAATGAGAAACCATTGCTTAGTGGACGATATCCGTAACAAACCTCTGATGTTCAAATTGGTACCATATTCATAGATTCGAGTTGTGAGTCACAGTGCATACATAAAGGCCATGTGAATTGAATTGTTGTGATGTTGCGTAATTGAATGTGTATGTTGATAATTGTGTGATTTAAGCTACCCTTTCAATTTTTTACACCGTTAATATATTTGAGCATATTCTCATCCCTTTCTTATTTATTTTGTGTTGCTCTATACATTGTCGTACAAATACTCAAGAGGAGTAAATGCTGATGTGAGTTGAAAGATGGCCCTGGAGCCTTTCTTCGTTTACTTTATCATTTATTGTTATCTAGTTGGTTTATATGCTCTGATCTGTAACACTAAGAAAATGGCATATTATTTGTTTTGAGTAAGTCATTGGATTATGTTATTTTGATTAAGTATTTCCAATTTAACGAGATAATTGAAGTTATGTTATTTATTTAAGTTTTGTTGTAGTTTTTGGAAATATATAGAGTATGTGCATGTTGTGTTTGAGTAGCATCCTAAAATATGGAATTTATCCTTGTAATTATTAGTCGGGGTTTTAGGGTGTTATATAGTGGTATTAGAGAAGGTCAGTCCATCCAATCAGGTTGTGTAGTTTTGTTTGTTCCCTGGTATGCAACATGTGTGTGAAACATTGTCGGTACTAATTTCTTTTTCTAAGCGCTTGCCAGAAGGGGAGGGATTGAAACAAGTGGTAGAGGTGCTCTTGCTTCTGTCAGATGTTTTAACTATGGAGGAATAAATCATCATGCTAATGAATGCAAGAGTTCTGGTCATAAATGTTTCAAGTGTCGGAAGTCAGGACATCATATTGCTGATTATAATAGTAATGTTTTGACTTGCTTCAAATATGGAGAACCATGCCACATTAGTACTCATTGTCGGAAACCGAATAAGCCTTAGTTTGGAGGGAAAATTTTTCTTTGAGTGGAGAAGAGACTATTAGTTCATATAACTTGATTCAAGAAACGTGCTTTATTAATTGTGTTTCTCTCATTGCTATGATTGACACAGGTGTGACATATTTTTTCATATCTCTCGATTGTGCTAGAAGTTTGAATCTTGAAGTGTCTTCTATAGTTGGAAGTATGGTCATTGATACCCCAGCTAATGGTTCGGTGACTAATTCATGGGTTTTTTTGAATTTTCCTTTGACTATATATGGTAAGAACTTTAGTATTAACTTAGTCTACTTACAGTTAAGTCAACTTGATGTTATCCTAAGAATGAACTGGTTGGAGTTCAACCACGTTCATATCAATTGTTTCGACAAGTCCGTGATGTTTCCAGGGTTTAAAGTAGGTGAAGATCAGATGCTTATGTATTCTAATCAAGTGGAGGAGTCCTAGAAGAATGATTCTCGAGTTTTTATGATGTTTGCTTCATTGAAGGCTAAAGGTAAGGTTATGGTTAGTGATATACCGTTGGTGTCTGATGTTCCAGAGGTGTTCCTAGATGATATTAGTAATTTATCGTTAGAGCGCGAGGTTATGTTCCCCATAGACTTAGTACCTGGTGTAACACCCCGTTCCCCAAAATAACATAAATGCAACTAAAATAAACAATTATCAGAGTATTCATACCAAAACGGGATGTCACAGAAATAAACTCAACACAAAACATTTTCATTAAATGATTTTCAACAAATATAACACAGCGGAAATTTGTCATCATATATATATATATATATATATATATATATATATATATATATATATATATATATATATATATATATATATATATATATATATATATATATATATATATATATATATATATATATATATATATATATATATATATATATATATATATATATATATATATATATATATATATATATATACACACACACATATATAAACATCATATACATCGTGCTCGGCCAACTGCCCAAAATATACAAAATATGTTCACCGAAAAGATTCATCGAAACATGATACGCCACAGAGGCACACAAAATCATCAAATAAACATAAAACTCCTCAAAGCCCCGGTGTTACATATCAGAGCATCCCTACGACTCGCCACAAACCAAGATAGCTACACACCTGGATTATCTGTACTTCCGAAGAAGCACAGACCACAACAAAAACAAGGGGTGAGAAATCACGATCAAAATATAACGGTAAAAACATACATGAATAAAAGGCAGTAAACATACAATTATCATTTCACATACGTCAACCCGGACCTACTGTCCCACACCAACACAACATATAAACAATGCAACACATGCAACTCAACCCATGATATCCGGTACCGACTCAAACTCAGGATAGATCGCATACACTCCATCTGAGCAACGATATACCCCTACAAGCTCCCCTTCAGAGTACGGGCAAATAATCCGGAATAGATCACGTACACTCCACTGAGCAATGATTTATCCCTACAAGCTCCCCTTCGGAGTACGGGCAAATAACCCGGAATAGATCACATACACTCCACCGAGCAATGATCTATCCCTATCACGCTCCACTGAGCACAATCAATCTCAGGATAGATCGCATACACTCCACCGAGCAACGATCCATCCCTACCACGCTCCTGATGAGCACGCGAGTGAATCACATACACTCCACTGAGCAATGATTCACCCCGTCAATATGCTTATGCAAGACCCAAATGCACACAGCAAACACCAGCACACACCGTGCACACGATCCTTCGATCACATTCCATCATGTATCATATATATATATATATATATATATATATATATATATATATATATATATATATATATATATATATATATATATATATATATATATATATATATATATATATATATATATATATATATATATATATATATATATATATATATATATATATATATATATATATATATATATATATATATATATATATATATATATATATATATATATATATATATATATATATATATATATATATATATATATATATATATATATATATATATATATATATATATATATATATATATATATATATATATATATATATATATATATATATATATATATATATATCACATTACCACATTCCTACGCAATCACATACACCGAATTCAATCATTCAAATTAAACGAATATCAAGGAAATCATATTCCACACCATACATATACTCCCCCATAGTTCAAAACACAAACATATTGACACGCTCACTGGCTCATTCGCCTGGCGAGACCCCGCAGTGAAGACTCGCTATCCGTTCGCTCGGCGAATCCCCCAGCGAAGACTCGCTACTAGTTCGCCCAGCGAACTCCCTAGCGAATGCAGACAGTGGCTACTGGAAGCACTCGTTGCCCAGTTCTCCTGGCGAAGGTTCGCCCCAAATTCGCTCAGCGAAGGTGCTGGCGAACGCCTGCAAATTCAGAAAAATTCCACTGCTCAGAGTCGGCAAGAATCTTCGAACTCAGCCGATTCCACTCAACCCAGTTCCCATCATATCAGACCAATATTCTACAACCTAACCATATAATCTATTCTCGATTAAATGTCAGCTCTACTCATTAATTCAGTTCCGGCATAAAACTTCGAACTACCCAGAAACCCCCAAATTGATCAAACAGCATATGCAATGGATTCAACATATCATCAACAATTCAAAATTTCCAACACATACCAACAAAAATCATCACAACCTAATGGGGTTAGGGAAATCCCCTTCTACCTAGTATTCATGCACTATACCAATTTGACCTGATTCCCCCCCCCCCCCCCCCTTACCTCGATAACTCGAACAATCTGATGAATTCTGAAATTCTAGCTTCCTCTTGCTCCAATTCACCTTGTTCTTCTTCCTTCCAATTCCTCTTGACCGTGCTCTTCTTCCTCTCCTCCTTCTAACGTGTTTTCTCCTCTTTCCCTTCTTTCCAATATTCAAACCATACCCCTCATCCCAATTCTTTTTATTCCATTTCTTTTTATTCACTTAATAATAATAATATTATTAATAATAATAATAATAATAACAATAATAATAATATTAATAATATTACTATTAGTCATTAATTTATCATTATCACTAATAATTTTATTATTAGTCTTAAAGTCCAAAATTATTAATTAATGCCAACTTAAGGGCTACACACAATCGCACTCAAACACCCCCACAAAACACGCGGAAAATAAAATAACACGGAAAAACGAGATAATTAAAATGGGCGTTACAACTCTCCCCCACTTTAATTATTTTCGTCCTCGAAAATACCTGATGGAAATAATTCTAGATACGCATCCCACATCCTGCTTTGCAATTCCCAGGTCACACTGCCTCCTACAGCACCTCCCCAAACTACTTTCACCAAAGGTATCTCTTTCCCTCTGAGTCGCTTCATCTTATGATCCTCGATCCTCAACAGCATCGCTTCAACAGTGAGATTCTCCCGGACTTGCACTCCATCCCTCTGAATCACATGAGACGGATCCGCGACATACTTCCGAAGATGCGACACATGAAACACGTCATGCAAATTCGAAAGCTCAGGCGGCAATGCCACCCTATAAGTCACAACACCAACTCTCTGCAAAATCTGATACGACCTAATAAACTTCGGATCCAATTTCTTGGACTTCAACGCACGACCTACACCAGTCACTGGGTTAACTCTCAGGAACACGTGATCACCTCCACTGAATTCCAACTCTTTCCTCCGGTTATCGTGATAACTCTTCTGCCTATCCTGAGATGCTTTCATCTTCTCACAAATCATCTGAACTGTCTCAGTAGTCTGCTGCACAATCTCTGGCCCCAAAATCACATTCTCACCCGACTCATACCAACACAAAGGAGTTCTGCACCTTCTACCATAAAGATCCTCAAACGGTGTCATCCCGATACTGGAATGGTAACTGTTGTTATATGTGAACTCGATCAATGGCAAATGAGTATCCCACGCACCACCTTTTTCTAACACACAAGCCCGCAACAAATCCTCCAATGTCTGAATAGTCCTCTCCGACTGACCATCAGTTTGTGGATGATAAGTTGAACTCAACTTCGACTTGGTACCCAAAGCTTCCTGCAAACTCTTCCAAAATTCTGAAGTAAACCTCGTGTAAGTGCTCTTGATTGGCTGCATTTTGTGGCAAAATATTAGTACATGTATGAATGTCATGTCTGATGTTGTTACATTCATAATATAGACTGTGCAGGGTAAGTTAACTAAGCTAACTATAAGTTAAGCTGGATGTCATACTCAATGTTATGACATAGGTCGTATAACATCAAGCGGAAGTTTGTTATTCTGGTAGCTATAACTCAGGAAACAACTTAGAAACTCAAGCTGGAATGCAGGAGACATTTTAGATGCCCTAGGGGAACTAATATGTACCTGATTAAAGTGGCAAACGTGCAGTATACTAAATAGAGGTTTTATGATGGATAAAACCTAATGTATGCGCCCAGGCCCAAGGACTGATCTGCTGCTATAAATACCAGGAGAAGCAATCATATAAGGCAGCTGTGAGAAATAGAGAAGCAGAGAAATCACCATAGTGGTTTAGAAGTGAAGAGGTTGTTCTTCACGATTGTGTCTTAGGAACACTTGTAATCCAAACAACTGTTGATTGCATTGGTTAGGTAGTTTCTAGGATGTGTACCACTCGAAGCTATTAAGCAAAAGTGTGTGTCACTTGATCAAAGCTTTGAATCAAGATCAAGGTGTGTGTGTGTGTAGTTGAAGTGTCTCTTCATTCTACTGCTTAATTTGTTACTGTTTGATATCACTGGTGTGTGATTGTAGGGAGTGAGTGGGTATACTTAGGTCTAGAGTGTCTCTAGGTTAAATTGTCATTGGGTAGTGATTAAGTGAGGAGTGCAAACTGGAGGTTTGACTCTGAATTGATACTGCTGATAGTGAAATTTCTCCCTGGCTTGGTATCCCCCAGATGTAAGTGTGTTGTACTGAATTGGGTCAACAACTAACTGTGTTATTTACTGCTTTGTTATTACTGCATAATAGTAGGTTTGTAGTGAATGTCAAAGTGGATGTTATAACTTTTGTTAGAACATCCATCGTGGGCTAGCCATGATTTTCACCTTGGATCTCTATCCGACACAATACTCGATGGCACACCATGAAGCTTCACAATCACCCGAACATAAATCTCTGCCAGCTTCTCCAACGGAAAACTTATATTAACCGGGACAAAATGTGCAGACTTCGTAAGCCGATCCACAATTACCCAAATGGCATCAAATCCTCTTGCCGTGTTCGGCAATCCTGTAACAAAATCCATGGTGATATAATCCCACTTCCAAACTGGAATCTTTAACGGTTGCATCAATCCACTAGGCTTCTGGTGCTCCACCTTCGATTTCTGACACGTCAAACATGCATACACAAGATGGGCTATATCCTTCTTCATACCTGACCACCAAAACACCTTCCTTAAATCATGATACATCTTCGTAGCTCCTGGATGAATACTCAAACCACTACGATGTCCTTCACTCAGAATAGACTTCTTCAACTCATCATTATCCGGCACACAAATCCTACCTCGGAACCTTAACACACCTGAACCATCCAACTTGAAATCACTATCGGAGTTTCTTCCCACTCTAGACATCACATCCACTAGCTTCACATCAAACTTCTGACCTTCTCTGATCATATCCAAGAAATCGTTGTTCACTTGCAATTTGCCCAACATCATGCAATCTGCCGAAGTTTCATAAACCATGCTCAAATCTCTGAACTGCTCAATAAGCTCCATCTCTTTCACCATCATAGTCGACATACGAATTGCCTTCCTGCTCAAAGCATCGGCTACCACATTAGCCTTTCCCGGGTGATAACTTAGGCTAAAATCATAATCCTTCAAGAATTCTAACCATCTTCTCTGCCTCATATTTAGCTCTTTCTGATCAAACAGATACTTCAGACTTTTATGATCGTTGAACACCTCAAATCTCGAACCATACAAATAATGTCTCCAGATCTTTAACACAAAAACTACCGCAGCCAACTCAAGATCATGAGTAGGACAATTCCGCTCATGCACCCTCAGTTGACGCGAAGTATACGCCACTACTTTACCATTCTGCATAAGAACTCCGCCTAAACCCATTTTAGACGCATCACAATACACCACAAACAGTTCACTCGGAGTCGGTAACACTAACACCGGTGCCGTAGTCAATCTCTTCTTCAATTCCACAAGGCTCTCTTCACAAGCGGCATCCCACACAAAAACTTGGTTCTTTCTCGTCAACTGAGTCAATGGCAACGCCAAAGTAGAAAATCCTTCAATAAATCTTCGATAGTACCCTGCCAAATCCAAAAAGCTTCTAACTTCCTTCGCTGTCTTTGGCGGTTCCCACTGCAATAATGCACTCACCTTTGACGGACCTACCGATATACCATCACCGGATATTACATGGCCCAAGAAACTCACCGTCTTCAACCAAAACTCGCACTTGGACAGTTTCGCAAACAACTTATTATCCTTCAACACTTGCAGAGCAATTCTCAAATCTCCTGCATGCTCTTCCTCAGACTTTGAATAAACCAGTATATCGTCAATGAACACAACAATAAACTGATCCAAATAAGAATGGAAGATCCGGTTCATATACTCCATGAACACTCCCGACGCATTCGACACTCCGAAAGGCATTACCGCATACTCGTAATGTCCGTATCGAGTTCTAAATGCCGTCTTCTGAATATCACTTTCCTTTACTCTGATCTGATGGTAACCCGACCTCAAATAAATCTTACTGAACACTCGAGCTCCCACCAACTGATCCATCAAATCATCAATCCTTGGAAGAGGATATTTGTTCTTGATGGTCACTTTATTCAACTGACGGTAATCGATGCATAGACGCATACTACCATCCTTCTTCTTCACCAACAACACTGGAGCTCCCCACGGCGACACACTTGGCCTGATAAACTTCCTATCCAACAACTCTCCAATCTAAGACTTCAATTCATCCAATTCCACTGCTAACATCCTGTATGGCGCCATAGATATAGGCCTCGTACCAGGTACAAGATCAATGCTAAACTCAACTTCTCTCTTCGGAGGTAACTCTGTAATATCATCAGGGAACACTTCCGGAAATTCTTTCACCACCGCCAACTCCTTCAGTGACACTTTTCTGTCAACAACTAATGATGCAAATAAAGCAAACATTTTAGCTTCACCCTCCAACAAGATCCTTAATTCCTTACCAGACAAGGAATCCGCCAAAGCTTCCTCCTTCGGCGTAAGAAATAACAACACCTTCCGAAAACAATCGATATAGACTCGGTTGAACTCCAACCAGTTCATACCCAGAATAACATCCAACTTACCAAGAGGCAAGAAAATCAGATCCACCCCAAAATCTCTACCGAAAATAGTTAGTGGACACTTCAAACACACCAAAGAAGTAGTCATTGAACCAATAGAGGGAGTCTCAATAGTCATCCGCCGCTCAAGAGTAGTCGGCACCAAACCTAACCTCTTCACACAATCAACAGAGATGAACGAGTGGGTTGCACCCGTATCAATCATAGCAGACAAGGGAACATTATTGATGAAACAAGTACCTTGGATAGAACAATCCTCACTAGCAGCTTGAGTTTCCACCACCGCAAACACTTTGCCACTAGTCTGAGACACCTGAGACAGATTTGGCTTCTCACAATGCGTACTGACGTGGTCCTTCTCACCATAGTTGTAGCAAGTAGGCATAGCAGTCTGACAATCAGCCATCACATGGCCCGGCTTACCACACTTGAAGCACTTCTTCACTTCATGAGGACAACCATTGGCACGACGACCCGCGCCACCGCACCGGAAGCACTTCTCACCAGCAAACGATCTCCCTTCTCTGGGCTTCTTATCAGCAGCACCCTTAAACTTCCCCTTATCAGTAGGAACACTGTAAGGCGTACCACCGAACCTCTACTTACCCTTACGGTCATTTGCAACCTTGTAATGCGCGATTCTCGCCCGGCTATCATTATCATAAATCTTGCTTCTGCTTATCAGCTCAGGATAATCCCTGATCTTTTGACAAGCTACTCCCATCTTCACTTCCGGACGCAACCCATTCTCAAACTTCAAACACTTGGAGGTCATCGCTCCGTCAGTATTGTAATAAGGACAATACTGCACCAACTCTTCAAACTTGGCCGCATACTCGGCCACCATCATATTGCCCTGCTTCAGCTCTAGAAAACTAGTTCGGACCACATTCCAGGTAATTGGAGTTCCTGCAGTCTCCAACCTCTGGCGACTGTTGTCCCACCAAGCTTCAGCTTCTCCCTCTAACATGTGAGTACCGAACCTCACCTTCTGCTCATCACTGCAACCCATCATTCTGAAGATCTTCTCAATTGCCTTAAGCCACTTTTGTGCCGCTTCAGGGTCCAAAATTCCTCCTTGAAACGTCGGCGGTTTGTTACTCTGAAACTGCGCCAAATCCCTGAATTGCGCACCCGCAATGTGGTTTTGATTAGCAACCACCTGTGCCATCGCTTGCATAGCTATAGCCAACACAACATTATTCCTTCCCGCCATACTGCTCAACAACAACAACGCCAGGTTGACAGCAAAAAACAAACTCTATCCTACAGACAGACTCAACTACTACACTGGCCGGACGGACCGACCTGCGCTGATACCAGCTTGTAACACCCCGTTCCCCAAAATAACATAAATGCAACTAAAATAAACAATTATCAGAGTATTCATACCAAAACGGGATGTCACAAAAATAAACTCAACACAAAACATTTTCATTAAATGATTTTCAACAAATATAACACAGCAGAAATTTGTCATCATATATATATATATATATATATATATATATATATATATATATATATATATATATATATATATATATATATATATATATATATATATATATATATATATATATATATATATATATATATATATATATATATATATATATATATATATATATATATATATATATATATATATATATATATATATATATATATATATATATATATATATATATATATATATATATATATATATATATATATATATATATATACATACATACATACATATAAACATCATATACATCGTGCTCGGCCAACTGCCCAAAATATACAAGATATGTTCACCAAAAAGATTCATCGAAACATGATACGCCATAGAGGCACACAAAATCATTAAATAAACATAAAACTCCTCAAAGCCCCGGTGTTACGTATCAGAGCATCCTTACGACTCGCCACAAACCAAGCTAGCTACACACCTGGATTATCTGTACTTCCGAAGAAGCACAGACCACAACAAAAATAAGGGGTGAGAAATCACGATCAAAATATAACGGTAAAAACGTACATGAATAAAAGGCAGTAAACATACAATTATCATTTCACATACGTCAACCCGGACCTACTGTCCCACACCAATACAGCATATAAACAATGCAACACATGCAACTCAACCCATGATATGCGGTACCGACTCAAACTCAGGATAGATCGCATACACTCCATCTGAGCAACGATATACCCCTACAAGCTCCCCTTCGGAGTACGGGCAAATAACCTGGAATAGATCACGTACACTCCACCGAGCAATGATATATCCCTACAAGCTCCCCTTCGGAGTACGTGCAAATAACCCGGAATAGATCACATACACTCCACCGAGCAATGATCTATCCCTCTCACGGTCCACTGAGCACAATCAATCTCAGGATAGATCGCATACACTCCACCGAGAAACGATCCATCCCTACCACGCTCCTCATGAGCACGCGAGTGAATCACATACACTCCACTGAGCAATGATCCACCCCGTCAATATGCTTATGCAAGACCCAGATGCACACAGCAAACACCAGCACACACCGTGCACATGATCCTTCGATCATATTCCATCATGTATCATATATATATATATATATATATATATATATATATATATATATATATATATATATATATATATATATATATATATATATATATATATATATATATATATATATATATATATATATATATATATATATATATATATATATATATATATATATATATATATATATATATATATATATATATATATATATATATATATATATATATATATATATATATATATATATATATATATATATATATATATATATATATATATATATATATATATATATATATATATATATATATATATATATATCGCACATCACCACATTCCTACGCAATCACATACACTGAATTCAATCATTCAAATTAAATGAATATCAAGGAAATCATATTCCACGCCACACATATACTCCCCATAGTTCAATACCAATATCATAATCAACCATGACCAACAAGGGTCCAACATCACAAGAGAACCGAACAGCACAGCTCAAAACACAAACATACTGTCACGCTCACTGGCTCATTCGCCTGGCGAGACCCCGCAGCAAAGACTCGCTACCCGTTCGCTCGGCGAATCCCCCAGCGAAGACTCGCTACTAGCTCGCCCAGCGAACTCCCTAGCGAATGCAGACAGTGGCTACTGGAAGCAGTCGCTGCCCAGTTCGCCTGGCGAAACCCTGGCGAAGGTTTGCCCCCAGTTCGCTCAGCGAAGGTGCTGGCGAACGCCTGCAAATTCAGAAAAATTCTACTGCTCAGAGTCGCAAGACTCTCCGAACTCAGCCGATTCTACTCAACCCAGGTCCTATCATATCAGACCAATATTCTACAACCTAACCACATAATCTATTCTCGATTTAACCCGATTAAATGTTAGCTCTACTCATTAATTCAGTTCCGGCATAAAACTTCGAACTACCCAGAAACTTCCATATCGATCAAACAGCACATGCAATGGATTCAACATATCATCAACAACTCAAAATTTCCAACACATACCAACAAAAATCATCACAACCTAATGAGGTTAGGGAAATCCCCTTTTACCTAGTACTCATGCACTATACCAATTTGACCCGATTTCCCCCTCCCCCCTTACCTCGATAACTCGAACAATCTGATGAATTCTGAAATTCTAGCTTCCTCTTGCTCTAATTCACCTTGTTCTTCTTCCTTCCAATTCCTCTTGATCGTGCTCTTCTTCCTCTCCTCCTTCTAACGTGTTTTCTCCTTTTTCCCTTCTTTTCAATATTCCAACCATACCCCATATCCCAATTCTTTTTATTCCATTTCTTTTTATTCACTTAATAATAATATTAATAATAATAATAACAATAATAATAATATAATAATATTACTATTAGTCATTAATTATAATTATCACTAATAATTTTATTATTAGTCTTAAAGTCCAAAATTATTAATTAATTCCAACTTAAGGGCTACACACAATCGCACTCAAACACCCCCATAAAACACGCCGAAAATAAAATAACACGGAAAAACGAGATAATTAAAATGGGCGTTACACTTGGTACTAGTCCTGTGTCGATTGCACCTTGTAGAATGTCAGATTTAGAGTTGAGTTAGTTGGAGAAATAGCTAGAGGATCTGCTTGAAAAAGAAGATTATTCGACCTAGTGTTTCGATGTGGGAGTGCAAGTGTTATTGGTCAAGAAGAAGGATGGTATCATGATGTTGTATGTTGATTATCGCCAATTGAATAAGGTTACCATCAAGAATAAGTACCAACTTCTGAGAATTGATGATTTGATGGATCAGTTAGTCTGTGCTTCCATGTTCAGTAAGGTTGATTTGTGGTCGGGATATCATCAGATTTATGTGAAGTTAGAAGATATTCCGAAGACTGCGTTTAGAACTCGATATGGGAGGTGTTTGACTTAGCATCCATATTCCTCATGACATGGCAGTCACAATCCTCCAACAAAATCCAAAAAAATCAAAAGTCTGCTAATCAAAAGACTGCGTTTAGAAGATTGACATTGTGTTGTAGTGGGAGACTTTGAAGTATGCTACTGAGATCAGAAGGTTTTTGGGTTTGGATGGTTACTATAGGAGGTTTATATAAGGATTTTCAAAGTTATCTTTTTCTTTGACTCAATTGACTTGAAAAAGGGAATTCTTATATGTGGGATATTTAGTGTGAAGAGAGTTTTCAAGAACTCAAGAGGAAATTGACGTCAACGCTAGTTTTGATTTTCCCAAGTCCGAATGAGTCTTTCATTGTATATTGTGATGCTTAAAAGATGGGCTTAGGCAGTGTGCTTATGCAAAATTGTCAGGTTGTGGTGTATTCTTTGAGACAACTGAAGGTTCATGAGAGGAATTATCCTACCCGTGATTTAGAGTTGGAAGTTGTGGTGTTTGTGCTAAAATAGGTTGGAGACATTACTTGTATGACTCTATATTTTAAGTGTTCAATGATCATAAGAGTTTGAAGTATTTGTTCGATCAGAAGGAACTGAATATGAGGCAGAGAAGATAACTTGAATTTCTGAAGGACTGTGATTTTGGTTTGAGTTACCATCCTGGTAAAGCCAACGTGGTAGCAGATGTGCTGAGTAGGAAGTCCTTGCATGTGTCAGCACTGGTGGTTTGAGAATTGGATTTGATTGAACAGTTTCGGGATCTTAGACTGGTGTGTGAGATGACTCCTAACACTGTGAAGTTGGGTATCCTGAAGTTGACCAGTGGTATTCTTGAAAAGATCATAAAAGGTCATAAACTTAACTTGGGATTAATTGGCTAATTGGTGTTGATCAGTCAAGGTAAAGTGGTAGATTTCAGAATTAATGAGAATTATGATATGAAATTTAGAGACAGAGTTCGCGTACTAGATGTGCCAGAGCTTAAGAAGAGTATTCTTAAGGAAGTTCATAGGAATGGTATGAGTATTCATGTCGGTGCTACCAATATGTATCAAGACTTGAAGAAGATGTTTTGGTGGCTAAGTATGAAGAAGGGTGTTTATGAGTTTTTATATTCTTGTTTGACTTGTCAAAAGTCGAAGATTGAGCATCAGAAGCCGTCTCGATTGATGCAACCATTTATTATTCCTGAGTGGAAGTGGGATAACATTTCTATATATTTTGTGATGATTTTTTAGAATACTTCTAAGGGAAGTGATACAATTTGGGTTGTTCTGGATAGGCTGACTAAATCGGTGCATTTTATTTCGATAAGGATCAATTACCCGTTGCAGAAGTTAGCTGAGGTTTATATCGAGAAGATTGTAAGTTTGCATAGTATCCCTTCGAGTATTATTTTAGATAAAGATATGTGGTTCACATCAAGGTTCTGGGAGAGTTTGTAGGTTTACTTGTTTTTCTTCTTGTTGTTAAAGGTAGAATTGGTAGGTTAAAAGATTAAATACGCAAAGGAGAGATGAGTGGTTAGAGGATAGGGTGCTCGCCAAGGATTGAGGCCCTTGTGCCTACGTATGCTCATTCGGACGAGAATGAGAAATCAAAGCGTCGTAGTTCGACCACGGGAAAGGATGGGGGGAAATGGAAGATGGATAGAAGTGTGATCGCCAAGATCATCGCAATCTTGTGCCTACGTATCTTACATTCAAGAATGAATGAAGAATCAGAGCGTTCATAGTTCGTGGTAACAACCACGAAAAGATGAGGTTGAATGGGTTGGAAGTTTGAGAAAGAGGCGAAAGAGTGACTGACAAGCAACCCAAGAGCGCGTCTCAAGAGCTTGTCACTCAAGAATTCAAGGAATGCGAGATTCCAAGAACTCAGTTCTTTCGGGAATTGACTAAATAAGTTGAAGATAAAGAGTTGGATGTTTTGAAATCGAAAGAATGAACTAATAACAACTCAAGGGAGCGCCTTGAGAGTTACTTATTCGAATACTCAAAGAATGCTAGATTCTAAGAATATCCTTCTTTCGTAAGGTTAAAAAGAACATTGTGAGAAGATTGAATCAAAAATGGAATGTGAGGCAAAGAGGAAGTTGTTTTGAAGTAGCTCGACGACGTGTCGAGGATTTGATCGAAGATGGAACCGACTTGACGACGTGTCAAGGGTTAGATTGTGAGAGATGATATTGGTCCCTAAGGGTGCCTCCAATATCAAAACCACGAGGAGTTGTGAACGCGTGTACGAAATGTGGGTTGCGAATGCGTACGAGCATTCGACTTAGGAGAACATTGGAAAATGTTTGAGTTTGAAAAAAAAGTCGAAAGGTTGAGTGAATAACAACTCAAGAGCGTGCCTCGAGAATTATTCACTCGAAAATTCAAGGAATGCTAGATTCCAAGAATCTCCTTCTTTCGGAGTTTTAATCGAAAAAGGTGTTTTTGAAAAAAAATTGAATTGAATCGAGGGTCTGAAAAGAGTTTGCGGTACGAAAGACGAGAATACGAGATTGGATTTGAAAAGTATAGGAGAAATGACGATTATTTGGTAAATGAGACGTAGGCCTCACAATCAATTAATCGGGGTATTATCGAGATGCTAGATCTCGACGACACCTTTTTCATTAGAAAAATGTTTAGATGAACAACGAAAATATCACACGGAATGCTAGATTCCTATAATATTTCTTTATCAAAAAGAGAATGCTAAAACGAAAAGTCGATCAATACATTATTTAAGGTGTACACCTCAATAATGATCGTTTGAAAATGATAGATTTTAAAGATTCAATAAAATGAATAAAAAAAGAAATGAAGAGAAAAAACGAAATAGAAAATGGATTAGTCTCGAATAAATCATCATCTATCTATATTTTGACTGATAATAATTCTTAAAAATTGTCATTGACCAAAATGAGCAAGAAATGAATATAAATTGATAAAAATCGAAAATGAAAAAAGTTAAAAAGAAAATGGTCTCGGGTTTGTTATTATTTGTCAATAATTTGACAAAGTTATAACTTGGGGTATTGTCATCGACCCAAAAAGGGGGAAAGTGAAATAAAATGTCCAATGATAAATGGAATCTAACTCTAAAAAAAAAGATATAAGAGTTTCTAAAATTATATATATAAATGAAAGCCAAAATTAAAAGTTAAATACAAATTTATTAACTGTTTTACAATAATAAAAATCTAAAAAAAAACAGAATTGCTTAAAGGATACATTAAAAAACAATATCAACAATCTTTTATAAACTAATTTAAAAATATATAAACTAAACATAAAGTATTAAAAAAATGCAGAAAATTAACATACGAAAAAAACAGGGGGGAATGTGTGTAGGAATCTAGGTACATCATCATAAACATTAAGTTTATTCGCCCTTTAATGAACACACACAGATAGATAAGGTAGTGAATAAAGCCACCCGATATGGGCCTCAAGCCCAGTCTAAATACACTAAAGAAAAAATCATTAAACTTAATCAATTTAGGTGAAAGGCAACATATCATTCTTCATCTCAGGAAAATCTTTTTTTTTTTTAATTTTTAAAAAAGAAACAAACTTGGAAGAGGGTTATCTCCCTCATTGCCTTGCTTAAAACAAAGAGAAGTAACACTCCGCCGACCAGAGAATAAGTCACGAGAAAAAAAACATCCATGGAATACCCTCAACCTTCTCCGTTTTCGCCTTCCACTCGGTTCCGGTTTGTTTCAGCTCTGCTTTATAGGTTCTTGATCTGGGTTTCTCAATATGTTCTTTCCTTCTTTTACTCAGTTCTTTTCTGTTTGATTTTCGGTTAGGGTTGATAGTTTGAAACAAATTTGGGATCGAAGGTGACTTGGAGTTCGAGGGTTGATGACGGAAGGTGGAGTTCGAAGGTGATGGTGAGTGAAGCTTTAAGGAGTTTTCTGGGTTCAAGTTGAAAGACAGGATTTTTCCGATTGTAATGGGTTGAGTGATTGTTATCACAGTTTTGAGGGTTTCAAAAGATGATGATTGTTTATGATTTTGTTGAGTTTATGAGGGGATATGAGATTGAAGAAAAGGGGAAAGATTATGTGGTTTGCGGTTTTGTGGTTGATGATTTATTTCTGAGTTTGTTCGTAGAAAATGGTGAGGAGAATAGGTTTAAAAGAAATTAACGTGGCTTGTTTCCCAGAGAAAGAGTTTATTGAAGATGTTTTTATGGTGAGTGAAGAGTTTGAAGGCTTGTTGTGGTTGGTGAGGAAAAATTTAAGATCACTGAGAGAGAGGAAAAAAAACCAGCGGATAGGGTTTCTTAATCCTTGATGCGAGGGATTTATTTTATATGAAATGAGCTGAAGAAAAATGTGCAGATTTGTGGGTGTGGAGGGATTTTCGTACAGGATGTGTGAATTGCTGTAACATTGGTTGTGCGGTTTTTATATTTTCATTCTTTGAAGGGAGTCACCAATCAATGAAATTGTCATGGAAAGAGTTCACTACAATCCTCTCTTTAAAAGATATCCCCTTTTCCATGTGTGTGAATCTGGTGCAGGGTGATGTGAAGCTCTGGTGTGACTCTTTTGTGAAGCTATAATTGCATTGTAATGGCTAAAATCATGTTGAGATTGTGTCTTGAAATCCTGACTCTAGAAGTTTGTCCACTTTTATAACTGAAAATTTCCTCACTGCATTTTTCTTTATGTGTACATGGGAGAGGACAATGGTTGGCTTGATATAGCAACTCGGTATGGACTAACTATTCTGAAGGTCGGTGCGAAGGCAATTCAGTTATGGCATAGCTTGTGCATCATGCAGGTTGGTTTATGGAATGGCTTTGCTTTGATTTTTGTATACTTACCTTGGCTAAGAACATAATTTTATTCTTGATGTGCACTGTGATTGAAGGTTTCTGGACTACTTTTGTATCTTGTGTCAAAATGATACATGGTGCCAACTTTGGAGTAACTCGGTATCATGTTTGGAGCTTAACTTCTTGTCCGTGAAACTGAGATATCGAAAGCTAGTGGATTGGGACAACATGTTCCAAGTCTTGGAAACTTCTTTAGTAAGGTTTGGAAATTTTTCAATGCTCATCACCACCCTTTCCTGACAATTATCTAATCCTTACTCTGTTTTAAATGACCAGACATGATTATATCGTAGCAATGCAAACCAAGTGATTCTCGTCATCAGTTTTAAATATCCACCGTATAGTCATTCTCCCTATCATGCTTCTGAAATTCTCCTCAATTCTTCCTTAAATACCGTTTTCGAGCTGTAATGAACTTCACTGAACTGTGATTTTTTAGTTTTGCAGGTCCTTCATTTTTTATTGTAGCTTAGAGAAAACGGTTCATCACCTATTGCTTGGATTCTCTTATTGCGGCCAGTTTCAAGTCGATGTCGAAATTCACCAATCTTTGAGAATTGTCCTTAATGCTGATGTTTTTGCTGCAAGTCGGCTTTGAAGCCTCTTTTGTGAATTGTAATTTAACTAGAATTACCCCTGTTGACTTAGAGTTTGAAATCTATGGGATGTATGAGATATCATCTTATATAAGTTAGTGAAGGGCACAGTAAAAGCCAAGTTTTTTTTTAAAATTCTTCGCCTACTTGTAGAATACATAAGTGTTACTCTTTTGTCACATGGAATATACTTTGAGTAATACTAAAAAACACACGGTGTTCTCTGTATGTTTTCCTGCATTGTTATCTCAATTTTCAACTATGGTTCACAAGTTTCTCAGCATGACCCATTCACGGCCCATCATTAACATCCTTAACGTTTAAAAGCAACGTGATGACTTAACTTATCTTTAGCAAAATGAACCTAGTACAAGCATTTAAGGCTCCACATAATAAATCATAAAACAAATTTAGCAATCCTTAGAAGTAAGTTGAAACACTTTGACACAAATTAAGTCGAAATTAACCACGGGCTGCTCTTTGGACTCCATCTTAGCTTGCGAATTGAACTAGACCCCAGTATGGCTTGAATGGAATCCAAACATGACCTCGAACCAATTCGCATTACATCTTTGAAAATACATGGTCTAAATTTAAAAACTTAACCAATCAAAGCATAGATTTGAAACAACCTGGGAATTGTATGTAGCACACTCCACATTCTGTCACTCTTTCACCAAGGACTGATATAAGCCATGATTCTTTCAACTCGACCATCCTCCATTAAACTTGCCACCGATTCACATATGGACCAAAGATCCTAAACCCACATATGTACTTGGTACAAAGAATTGAGAGGGTAGGACAAATTTAGGGTATGACAGATGCCCCTATCTAATAGGCTTAAATCTAGGGAAATGAACTGCTACAACGTTCCTTTTCCTGAGGTGGAAGTTAATTAGATATAAAGAAAACCCTGAATTTGTCCAAAAAGAAAAGAGATACTTTGGAATTGAAATACTGGAAAATGTAAACCCAAAAGTAAACTGAAAACAACTGGCAAAAAGGTCGTCATCACCAAAAGGATGATGGGATGAAACACACACGACTTCTACCACCAAAAGGGATGGTAGAGCAAAACACAATCGCACAATCTGACATTAATGACTATGACAGACCCCCCCACCAAAAGGATGACAGAGTGAAACTCACACCGGCCACTATCACCAAAAGGATGATAGGACAAAACACAAATAAACGTCGCACAATCTATCATTAATGACCATGATGGACCCCCCACCAAAAGGATGACGGAGCGAAACAGACACAAACTATCGCACAATCTACCGTTAATGACTATGATAGACCCCCCACCAAAAGGATGACGGAGCAAAACACAAATAAACTATCGCACAATCTATCATTAATGACTATGATAGACCCCCCACCAAAAGGATGATGGAGCGAAACACAAACAAACTATCGCACAATCTATCATTAATGACTATGATAGACCCCCCACCAAAAGGATGACGGAGTGAAACACAAACAAACTATCGCACAATCTATCATTAATGACTATGATAGACCCCCCACCAAAAGGATGACGGAGCGAAACACAAATAAACTATCGCACAATCTGACATTAATGACTATGAAAGACCCCCACCAAAAGGATGACGGAGCGAAACTCACACACACAAGTTGCTATCACTAAAAGGATGATAGAACAACACAAATTGAAGGTTACCAACACCCAAAAGGATGTAGGCTAGGTTGAACTTACGAGGTTTGACTATCACCAAAAGGATGATAGTAAGGCAATTGACAACGGTCACGCTTGCTGGATACAACTCATTGGGAAACACCCAAGAGGAAGATTGGATTGAAATGAAACAACGGGGTACGCCCACCGTTTTGCTTGGAGATCATAGTTTTGCTGAAATGATTTCATGGTTACGCCCATGAATTCTGAAGAGGATGCCCCTGACTGGGCTGAGTTTGTCTTGATGTCTTGTCTTGCTCAATAAAAGGCTGAACAACTTCATGAGGTACGCTCACGGTTTTGCTGAAGATGCCCCTGCTCGGGCTGGATCTTGCATTAAACTTCTTGGATTTTTCCAACAAAAGGTTGAACAACTTCGTGGAGAACGCCCACGGTCTTGAATGGTATGCCCCTGGCTGGGATGTATATTAACTTGAAGATCTGATCAACCACGAGGTTGAAATACGTCATGGGAAATACACATGGTCTTGAAAAGAATGCCCCTGACTAGGCTGAATCTTGCTTTGAAACTCTTGAAAATCGTGGGACAAACCCATAATCCTGCGGAGGATGCCTCTGATTGGGCCGATGACAATCTTAGAAGTCTTCGAGATTGATCCTGGACCTTGACTTGCATATATGAATGTTGGATGATAAGATGATGTTCCATAACGAATGGAAGTGCAAATGCAAATGCTGACACGCGGAGGTGTAAGAGCTGGGGAAGTATGATATAATTGGTATGTATATGACGCAAAAATGCTTATGATGATGAATGCAATGCGTATGATGCATATGATGCAGACGGGTGATTGTAGGTGGAGACGCCAGCGTGGTGGACTTTTGGTAATTGCCAATGCGGATTGGACTTCGGGTGGTGGGATGGATTGACTGCCTCGACACGCAGTTTGCTGAAGACGCCATGATTGGAGCAGAAGATGTCATTGATGCCCCAAGTCTGGGATATTTGATGACTGTGAATTTGCTTCAGAGAGAGTTGCAACTCTGTTTGATGGTCAGGACGACCTGGTCTTGCCCCAGTTTGAACATGGCAATGGTCTGCCCTATATTAACCAGTTCTGACATATGGAAGTTGAACTCGGATGACTTGCCCCTGCTCGAGCTGTTGAGTGATTTGCCCTAGCCTGTGGGTTCTGAGGTAGTCTTGCTTCGTGTCAGCCACCGGAAGTTAAATTCTTCCTTGATCGCTCTTTGTTGAGATGTCCTTGAATACCTAGCACTGATTTGCAATTAAAACTGTACATTCATAAATGATAATATTAATGCAAAGTTCAACGTAAGTTTTGAAAAAGTATCGTTTATTTGAGAGTGTCGTGGTAGTGAGACGAATGGACAATTAGCTCAAACATTATGCTAGTTTTGATTGGTGTGAAAGATATATCAAGAGAAAGCGACACCAATGCTGATGATTAGAAATCATGTGAGGAGTCAGGCTACGCAACCTTGCGATAATATGCTTTCAGAATAAACCTCGTCTCAATTAGGTCTTTCGAGGGCTGTAACGTGGTCTGGTTCACGATTATGAAACAAAGGTTATTAGGCTCAAAGTATGATTTGTACCCACCCCTTCTTCTTAATGATCTCCAGTCCTACATTCAGTTAATTTTACACTTGTCTTAACAGTATAAGCTTGATGATTCAAGGTTTGCTCGACGTGGAAGTCACCTTATTTTAATGGATATCAGTGACCCTATTTGAATGGCCACTGAATCTTATTTTGTTTTTGTTAAGGGTTTTGGGGTCCTCTTTTGTCTTTGTTTTTGATCCCTAACTTTTGCATGAATTGATTTTGCTTGTCAGATCCATTGGGATTGCCTTGATTTTGCCTAAGTCCCCTCTGAGGTGTTTGACTTAGCAGGCTTTTGATTTTTTTGGATTTTGTTGGAGGATTGTGACTGCCACGTCATGAGTCATTGATAAACAGTCGTCTTCTGGATTTTGCTTGTTGATTCGAGTGCGGGATTGGATTAACTGAACACTATCCTGCCCCAGGTTGAGTATAAAGGATTTGAATATCCGAAGGAAACTACTACTTCTAAGCTCAAAGTGGTTTACTAGGGATTAACTCCTTATATCTCCGGTGTTTGGGGAATTAAAATAATGTTTGTACATCATTGACGAGATTCTGTCTGAAAGCATACAATTTGCAATTATGGGTATCTCGTTTTCATCATCCTCCCTCAAATCATGCTAAGCAACAGTGGATAGAGTGAGGTGAACAAAAATGTGTCGGTGATAAGTGAAAATGAGTGAATACGACATAACTAATTCAAAACATGCATAAACGATACATTAATGAAAACCAAATACGAATGGCAATTGTTCAAAGCATACAATACTTAAACAAACAAAGACAAATATAAGAAATGCGTAATATGAAATGGCGACATGACGGCCTTCTGCGAGAAATGAACTTGACTCTGCTTCATCTGATGTTGGCACTAGTTAACTGGTGGCATCGGATTGTTGATGACATTTGGAGATTTCCCATTAAAGTTGATAGCATCCCTATCGATCATGTCTTGAACTGTGTGCTTGAAGGCTCTGCAGTCCTCAATGGTATGACCTGGAGCGCCCTTATGAAACTCACAATGAGCATTTGCATCGTAATCGGCAGGAATGACAGTTGGAGGAGCCAAATCTCTCAGAACAGCAGCTTTCTTCTCCATCAACTGAGCAAAGATTTTAGCATATGTCATTGGTAGACAATCAAAGACTCTATCTGGCCTCCATGTTCTCTGCTGACGCTGTGGGCGAGTACCTTGTCGTTGCTGAGTAGCTTGCATTTGTTGTTGCTGAGGAGGATATTGGTATCCTTGCTGATTGTAGGCTTGTTGATGAGGAGCCTGTTGCTGTGGCATTTGAGCTTGCACTGCCTGAACAGCTGGCTGATAAGGCATTGGAGCATATTGCGCAGTAGCGACATACGGATACTGGTAGTAAGGGACTTGATAAGGCATAGGAGCGGGAGCTTGTTGAGGAACTTGCTCTTTCTGCAAAGAGATAGAATTTGTTTCGCCCTCTTTTTCTTGTATCCATTGAAAGGCTTCTTGGCATTAGCCTGGCTATTAGAACCTCCCGGGATCTTTCCACTCTTCAGTCCTTCTTCAATTCTCTCACCAACGATCACCAAGTCAGAGAATCCAGCGGAGACACTACCGATCAGCTTTTCGTAGTACTGGCCTTGTAAAGTACCCATGAAGATGTCAATTAGTTTACGGTCAACAAGAGGTGGATGCACCCTTGCGGCTAGCTCTCTCCATCGTTGCGCGTACTCTTTGAAGGATTCGTTATCCTTCTGAGTCATACTTTGAAGTTGAGTACGATTCGGAGCAAGATCGGTGTTGTACTTATACTGCTTGACAAATGCATCAGCTAGCTCGGCCCAAGTGCGCACACTGTTACGTTCCAGCTGGATATACCATTCGAGTGATGCCCTAGACAAACTGTCGTGGAAGCAATAAATCATGAGCTTTTCATCTCTGGCATAGGCAGCCATCTTGCGATAGTACATCTTTATATGAATGTTTGGGCAACTGAGACCTTTGTACTTCGAGAATTCGGGCACCTTGAACTTGGGCGGGATGACGACATCAGGCACCAAGCACATTTCTAAAGCACTGAGAGGGTTTGAATTGTGCCCCATCATAACTCGAAATTTCTCAGCTAGCTCTCGACACATCTTCATAGCTTCTGAATCCTGAGCTGCAACAGGACTGGAAACGGGGATAACAGCATGATAATTCTGAACATCGTCATAATGATCCATCAGAGTATCTTCAGTGTGGAGAGCTGGGATCTGCATCACAGTAGGCTGAGCTTGCGGGATAGCTCCAACAGTAACTCCAGGCGCTAGGATTGGCTGAGGAGTGTTGCCTTCGGCTGCGTTATTGAAGTTCAACGGCATCCCATGAGTATTTGGAATTGGAACCAAAGGGATGGCAGTAGACCCTTGTCCTTGACCATTGTTGTTGATGACAGCAGCGGCTTCACGGTGTTCTTCCTCTCTTCTGGCCGCGAGGATGGCTTCGAGGATCTGGTCGATCTTTCCTTTCATAGAATCCAACTCTTCCCTGAAGGCAGCTTGCTCCTGCTGAATCTGCTCCATCATTCGTCTTGTATTGGCTCTAGTTGCATACTGGTGTCGAGGAATCAGCTTGATTTACTAGAGAGGAAGGAACGAAGACATAAGATTCTGTTGAAGGACTGGAAATGCAAAATGCACAACATATGAAATGCAATGCAAATGATATGCAAGATGCAATGCAAGATACAAGATCCAGGATCACAGGATCACAATCAAACAATTTTGGAGCTGATAACTGTAACAGATACACAACCACAATTTCCGATTAAAAAACTGATAGGTACAACCTATACGGGAAGATCTAAACTTTCTACCCATAAACCCACTTACGAGATGGTTTCTACGTTTGGTTCTCAGGATCACAGACACTAGTCGTATTGGTGTCACGCAACAGGCGGGCTGTATTACGACGATAATGACGATAAGGTCTCTCCTGAGCGGGGTCCTCATGCTAGGCGCACAAGGAGCGAGTCCTTGGAGACTAACACTACACGACCACCGATATTGAAACTGGTGCTAACAAAAGGTTCCCAGAATCACGGACCCTTCATTAATCAAGTCGTGCAACAGGCTAGCTGTGTTACAACAAGATTTACGAATAGGTCTCCTCTGGAGGAGCTTTCATGCTAGGCACACAAGGAGCGAATCCTTGGTGACTAACACTACTCGACTACCAATTCTAAACAAAATGTTCTCTCTGCTTTTACCAAAGCTCGGGTGTAGAGCTTTACTCATGATGTCACCCCAAGAACCAACAGGCAACCAAGATAATAAACACAAATAAAATCCACAAGAGAACAAATACATAAACAAGAAGAAAACAAATAAAAACAAACACTCCTCACAAACCAAAAGATAGGCTCGACTCTCTCTTTGCATGGAGCAAAATGGTCCCCAGCAGAGTCGCCAGCTGTCGCACCTCAAAAAATCACGGAGACATTTCGGAGAAACGACCCTCGCGCGAAAGGCGCGGAAATGCGGTTCGACAGAGTCGCCACCGAACTTTATTTTTTCCCGACTAAACGGGAGAGGAAAATATCGAGAAAACCTCTTGAAACGAAAGGATAGGAACAAGGTTGTCGCAACCATGTTCCGGGTTCGGGAGTCGGTTATGTGAGGGGAAGGTATTAGCACCCCTCACGTCCGCCGTACTCGACGGGAACCTCTTAAGGTAATTGTGGGGAGTGTTGTTTAGGTTTACTTGTTTTTCTTCTCGTTGTTAAAGGTAGAATTGGTAGGTTAAAAGATTAAATACGCAAAGGAGAGATGGGTGGTTAGAGGATAGGGTGCTCGCCAAGGATTGGGGCCCTTGTGCCTACGTATGCTCATTCGGACGAGAATGAGAAATCAGAGCGTCGTAGTTCGACCACGGGAAAGGATGGGGGGAAATGGAAGATGGATAGAAGTGTGCTCGCCAAGATCATCGCAATCTTGTGCCTACGTATCTTACATTCAAGAATGAATGAAGAATCAGAGCATTCGTAGTTCGTGATAACAACCACGAAAAGATGAGGTTGAATGGGTTGGAAGTTTGAGAAAGAGGAGAAAGAGTGACTGACAAGCAACCCAAGAGCGCGTCTCAAGAGCTTGTCACTCAATAATTCAAGGAATGCGAGATTCCAAGAACTCAGTTCTTTCGGGAATTGACTGAATAAGTTGAAGATAAAGAGTTGGATGTTTTGAAATCGAAAGAATGAACTAATAACAACTCAAGGGCGCGCCTTGCGAGTTACTTATTCGAATATTCAAAGAATGCTAGATTCTAAGAATATCCTTCTTTCGTAAGGTTAAAAAAACATTGTGAGAAGATCGAATCGAAAACGGAATGTGAGGCAAAGAGGAAGTTGTTTTGAAGTAGCTCGACGACGTGTCGAGGATTTGATCGAAGATGGAACCGACTTGACGACGTGTCAAGGGTTAGATTGTGAGAGATGATATTGGTCCCTAAGGGTACCTTCAATATCAAAACCACGAGGAGTTGTGAACGCGTGTACGAAATGTGGGTTGCGAATGCGTACGAGCATTCGACTTAGGAGAACATTGGAAAATGTTTGAGTTTGAAAAAAAATTCGAAAGGTTGAGTGA
The DNA here is from genome assembly GCA_963859935.3 of Lathyrus sativus. Lineage (NCBI taxonomy): Eukaryota > Viridiplantae > Streptophyta > Magnoliopsida > Fabales > Fabaceae > Lathyrus > Lathyrus sativus. Next base: position 717,465,774 of record OZ012741.1, read on the forward strand.
ATAACAACTCAAGAGCGTGCCTCGAGAATTATTCACTCGAAAATTCAAGGAATGCTAGATTCCAAGAATCTCCTTCTTTCGGAGTTTTAATCGAAAAAGGTGTTTTTGAAAAAAATTTGAATTGAATCGAGGGTGTGAAAAGAGTTTGCGGTATGAGAGGCGAGAATACGAGATTGGATTTGAAAAGTATAGGAGAAATGACGCTTATTTGGTAAATGAGACGTAGGCCTCACAATCAATTAATCGGGGTATTATCGAGATGCTAGATCTCGACGACACCTTTTTCATTAGAAAAATGTTTAGATGAACAACGGAAATATCACACGGAATGCTAGATTCCTATAATATTTCTTTATCAAAAAGAGAATGCTAAAACGAAAAGTCGATCAATACATTATTTAAGGTGTACACCTCAATAATGATCGTTCGAAAATGCTAGATTTTAAAGATTCAATAAAATGAATAAAAAAAGAAATGAAGAGAAAAAACGAAATAGAAAATGGATTAGTCTCGAATAAATCATCATCTATCGATATTTTGACTGATAATAATTCTTAAAAATTGTCATTGACCAAAATGAGCAAGAAATGAATATAAATCGATAAAAATCGAAAATGAAAAAAGTTAAAAAGAAAATGGTCTCGGGTTTGTTATTATTTGTCAATAATTTGACAAAGTTATAACTTAGGGTATCGTCATCGACCCAAAAAGGGGGAAAGTGAAATAAAATGTCCAATGATAAATGGAATCTAACTCTAAAAAAAAGATATATGAGTTTCTAAAATTATATATATAAATGAAAGCCAAAATTAAAAGTTAAATACAAATTTATTAACTGTTTTACAATAATAAAAATCTAAAAAAAAAAACAGAATTGCTTAAAGGATACATTAAAAAACAATACCAACAATCTTTTATAAACTAATTTAAAAATATATAAACTAAATATAAAGTATTAAAAAAAATGCAGAAAATTAACATACGAAAAAAACAGGGGGGGAATGTGTGTAGGAATCTAGGTACATCATCATAAACATTAAGTTTATTCGCCCTTTAATGAACACACACAGATAGATAAGGTAGTGAATAAAACCACCCGATATGGGCCTCAAGCCCAGTCTAAATACACTAAAGAAAAAATCATTAAACTTAATCAATTTAGGTGAAAGGCAACATATCATTCTTCATCTCAGGAAAATCTTTTTTTTTTTTTAAAAAGAAACAAACTTGGAAGAGGGTTATCTCCCTCATTGCTTTGCTTAAAACAAAGAGAAGTAACACTCCGCCGACCAGAGAATAAGTCACGAGAAAAAAAAACATCCATGGAATACCCTCAACCTTCTCCGTTTTCGCCTTCCACTTGGTTCCGGTTCGTTTCAGCTCTGCTTTGTAGGTTCTTGATCTGGGTTTCTCAATATGTTCTTTCCTTCTTTTACTCAGTTCTTTTCTGTTTGATTTTCGGTTAGGGTTGATAGTTTGAAACAAATTTGGGATCGAAGGTGACTTGGAGTTCGAGGGTTGATGACGGAAGGTGGAGTTCGAAGGTGATGGTGAGTGAAGCTTTAAGGAGTTTTCTGGGTTCAAGTTGAAAGACACGATTTTTCCGATTGTAATGGGTTGAGTGATTATTATCGCAGTTTTGAGGGTTTCAAAAGATGATGATTGTTTATGATTTTGTTGAGTTTATGAGGGGATATGAGATTGAAGAAAAGGGGAAAGATTATGTGGTTTGCGGTTTTGTGGTTGATGATTTATTTCTGAGTTTGTTCGTAGAAAATGGTGAGGAGAACAAGTTTAAAATAAATTAATGTGGCTTGTTTCCCAGAGAAAGAGTTTATTGAAGATGTTTTTATGGTGAGTGAAGAGTTTGAAGGCTTGTTGTGGTTGGTGAGCAAAAATTTAAGATCACTGAGAGAGAGGGAAAAAAACCGGCGGCTAGGGTTTCTTAATCCTTGATGCGAGGGATTTCTTTTATATGAAATAAGCTGAAGAAAAATGTGCAGATTTGTGGGTGTGGAGGGATTTTCGTACATGACGTGTTACCTTGCGAGTACGTAGCCGTTGGCATTATCTTCTTGCAGGTATTGTCCTATATGCTTTTGTCCTTTTGCAACAATTAGGATTGGTTGTGAAAAGTGGTGTGTGATTGAAATTTTCTTTTGCAGGTTTGTATTGTTTGCTGTACTACACGGATAACGGTGGCATACCATGAAAAATTTAACATTTTCTTTGTAATTCACTGCTCCTACATACACTGGCTAGGTAACCCGAAATTCTTCTTGTGGCAAAATCATTTTTCATACTCCCCTTGTCAATTACATACACCTCAAAAGAGCACCATATGCTTTTTTTAGTTCTTAATGAGATATGTGTGAATTGCTGTAACATTGGTTGTGCGGTTTTTGTATTTTCATTCTTTGAAGGGAGTCACCAATAAATGAAATTGTCATGGAAAGAGTTCACTACAATCCTCTCTTTAAAAGATATCCCTTTTTCCATGTGTGTGAATCTGGTGCAGGGTGATGTGAAGCTCTGGTGTGACTCTTTTGTGAAGCTATAATTGCATTGTAATGGCTGATATCATGTTGAGATTGTGTCTTGAAATCCTGACTCTGGAAGTTTGTCCACTTTTCTAACTGAAAATTTCCTCACTGCATTTTGCTTTATGTGTACATGGGAGAGGACAATGGTTGGCTTGATATAGCAACTCGGTATGGACTAACTATTCTGAAGGTCGGTGCGAAGGCAATTCAGTTATGGCATAGCTTGTCCATCATGCAGGTTAGTTTATGGAATGGCTTTGCTTTGATTTTCGTATACTTACCTTGGCTAAGAACATAATTTTATTCTTGATGTGCACTGTGATTGAAGGTTTCTGGACTACTTTTGTATCTTGTGTCAAAATGATACATGGTGCCAACTTTGGAGTAACTCGGTATCATGTTTGGAGCTTAACTTCTTGTCCGTGAAACTGAGATATCGAAAGCTAGCGGATTGGGACAACATGTTCCAAGTCTTGGAAACTTCTTTAGTAAGGTTTGGAAATTTTTCAATGCTCATCACCACCCTTTCCTGACAATTATCTAATCCTTACTCTGTTTTAAATGACCAGACATGATTATATCATAGCAATGCAAACCAAGTGATTCTCGTCATCAGTTTTAAATATCCACCGTATAGTCATTCTCCCTATCATGCTTCTGAAATTCTCCTCAATTCTTCCTTAAATACCGTTTTCGAGCTGTAATGAACTTCACTGAACTGTGATTTTTTTAGTTTTACAGGTCCTTCATTTTTGATTGTAGCTTAGAGAAAACGGTTCGTCACCTATTGCTTGGATTCTCTTATTGCAGCCAGTTTCAAGTCGATGTCGAAATTCACCAATCTTTGAGAATTGTCCTTAATGCTGATGTTTTTGCTGCAAGTCGGCTTTGAAGCCTCTTTTGTGAATTGTAATTTAACTAGAATTACCCCTGTTGACTTAGAGTTTGAAATTTATGGGATGTATGAGATATCATCTTATATATGTTAGTGAAGGGCACAGTAAAAGCCAAGTTTTTTTTAAAATTCTTCGCCTACTTGTAGAATACATAAGTGTTACTCTTTTGTCACATGGGATATACTTTGAGTAATACTAAAAAACACACGGTGTTTTCTGTATGTTTTCCTGCATTGTTATCTCAATTTTCAACTGTGGTTCACAAGTTTCTCAGCATGACCCATTCACGGCCCATCATTAACATCCTTAACGTTTAAAAGCAACGTGATGACTTGACTTATCTTTAGCAAAATGAACCTGGTACGAGCATTTAAGGCTCCACATAATAAATCATAAAACAAATTTAGCAATCCTTAGAAGCAAGTTGAAACACTTTGACATAAATTAAGTCGAAATTAACCACGGGCTGCTCTTTGGACTCCATCTTAGCTTGCGAATTGAACTAGACCCCAGTATGGCTTGAATGAAATCCAAACATGACCTCAAACCAATTCGCATTGCATCTTTGAAAATACATGGTCTAAATTTAAACAACTTAACCAATCAAAGCATAGATTTGAAACAACCTGGGAATTTGATGTAACACACTCCACATTCTGTCACTCTTTCACCAAGAACTGATATAAGCCATGATTCTTTCAACTCGACCATCCTCCACTAAACTTGCCACCGATTCACATATGGACCAAAGATCCTAAACCCACATATGTACTTGGTACAAAGAATTGAGAGGGTAGGACAAATTTAGGGTATGACACTTGCGTGTTAGAGCAAGAAGGTAACTAGGATAGTTACTTGTCATTGATCGAGTTTACTTACAACAATTTTCATTCTAGTATTGGAATTACATCATTTAAAGCTTTGTATGGTAGAAGGTGTAAGACACCTTTGTGTTGGTATGATTCTGGTGAAAATGTTGTACTTGGACCAGAAATCATTCAGCAGACGACTGAGAAGATCAAGATGATTGAGGAGAAGATGAAAGCTTCGAAGAGTCGACAGAAGAGTTATCTTGATAAGAAGAGAAAAGCACTTGAGTTCCAAGAGGGATATCATGTATTCTTGAGAATCCCTCTCGTGACTGATGTTGGCCGTGCTTTGAAATCTCGAAAGCTCACACCACGTTTCATCGGTCCTTATCAGATTTTGAAGAGAGTAAGAGAAGTGGCCTACAAAGTTGCTTTACCACCATCTCTTTTGAATCATCAACATAGTGTGTTTCACGTGTATCAACTTTGGAATTATGTTCCAAATCGATCTCATGTGATTCAAACGGATGATGTGCAAGTGAGGGATAACTTGACTATAGATGCATCACCATTGAGAATCAATGATCGAGAAGTGAAACACTTGAGGGGTAAAGAGATCGTCTAGGTGAATCTCGTATGGGGAGGATCTGCTAGAGGGAGAATGACGCGGGAGTTGGAGATTTGGATGAGGGAGTCTTATCCAAAGGTGTTTCGTTCACATAATTTTTTAGGATGTAAATTCTATAAGTGGTAGAGAGTTGTAACACCCCGAATTTAATTAATTGATTTTTTTTGCTTTTATTTAATTATTCAAGTGATTTAAAATGTTTTTAATCATTCAATTGGTGATAATAAGTGTTATGTGGTGTTTGGAAATTGTTATAATTTTAATTAGTTTATTTAGGAAAAGTGGTGGAAGTAGAGGTGAGTTGAGGGGTAATAGTGTGAAAGTGGCTTTATTATAATTTAGGTCAAAATAAATAGTAAAGGGAGAGGGGAACAAGTTTCATCGATACGTAAAAGTTTCAAAAGTTGGAAAATGAGGCAAAGTGTGAAGAAAAGAAAAATGTTTGAGGGAGGAGAAAATCACCATAGCTAGAGCTTGAGAATTGCTGGAAATTTAGGTAGGGTGGGGGGACTACTCTAATATAGGTGTATTTTATGAAGGGTAGAGAGAGATCATCACTCTTCTCTAGGTTTTATTCATCATTGTTGTGTTTTTATGAGTTTGATGTTAATTATGTGAAGTCCGTGGTAATTACCATGTTAAATGTGTAAATTTGTGCTCGTTTACATGCTGAATATTATGCATAAATTGTTGATATGAATTCTGAAATCGGTTGTTTCCATTGATGTATTTTGGTGCTATGAACATAACCTTAATTCCATGATTGATTGATGATTATTTGATGTTGGGTTTTTATAATTTGTGTTGGTTGATGTATAATTGTTATATAATTATTATGTGTTCTACTTGTGACGAGTTTCCCATCATTGCGTCCAGCAAGCTGACGGTCGTCAGCTTTGTGATGGCTCACCCGTCATAACCAGAAAAACTATATGCAAATATATTTTTTTATCGTAATTTGAGTTTCGTGAATTCGTTTGGGGCGTGGTTTGAAGCGTTGGAAAGCTAACACATAGCAATATCTCATGGTGATTCCCTAAGACAATAAATGTGTCTTTAAGGGTGTGAATAAATTCTTTCCTTAATGTGTAATATCATGCGATGGCTAATAATAATGAAAGAACTTTTAATTGTTGGGATTGATTGAATTGATGAATACCTCATAAGGAAAGATGTTGGGGCTGATGCCAATGCATGAATGATTTTTGAGAATTGCATGTATAATTATGTGCAGTGTTGTAACTAATTGTATAATTATGAGTGGTGAATTATACTTATGTTTATGACCTATTGTGTTGCGAATATATTATGTGTTATGAATGTAGTTGTATGTGTTATGTTGATGTGTGTAGTTCAAAAGTGGGAACTACGGTTGAATGTTGTATTTCATTGTTGATTATGGTTTGAAGTGGAACCATAATTGTTTTCGTTGCATTATCGTATGGCATGCATCATATTGTGTCGGTGTGTTGAAAGAGACGAGTCATGGATTCAGAAGTGGGGACCTGTGATAGTCTGGGGTTCAGAAGTGGGGATTCGATTTGAATGATGAACTATTATTGAGTGGACGAGATTAGTATCAAATCTCTGATGTCCAAATTGGTACCACATGTATAGAGTCAAGTTGTGAGTTACAATGCATATATATAGGTTATATGAATTGAATTATTCTGTTGTCGTGTAATTGAATGTGTATGTTTATAATTGTGTGATTTAAACTACCCTTGAATTCTTTTACACCGTTAATATATTTGAGTGTATTCTCACCGTCTTTCTTGTTTATTTTGTGTTGCTTTATACATTATCGTACTAATACTCAGGAGGAGTAAGTGTTTTTGTTAGTTGGAAGATGGCCTTGGAGATTTTTTTCGTTTACTTTACCGTTTATCACTATTTAGTTGGTTTATATGCTTTGATTTGTAATATCGGGAACGAGACATGTTATTTGTTTTGAGTAAATCACTGGATTATGTTATTTTGATTAAGTATTTTCAATTTAATGAGATAATTGAGGTTATGTTATTTATTTAAGTTTCGCTGTGAGAATTGAAAATATTTAGAGTATGTGCATGTTGTGTTTGAGTAGCATTCTAAAATATGAATTTTATACTTGTAATTATGAGTCGAGGTTTTAGGGTGTTACATCTTATCTCTGGTATTTGGATATGTATCTTTGTTACTTGTTTTAGTGCCTATATTGTCTCTTCCCTTAGGGGTTGGAGAAGCATTAACTTCTGTAATTCCTATACCTAGTGGAAAGGAGATTCTCTTTTAGAATCTAAACAGGTAGATTCTTCTTACTGGTTTGTGGATGATATTTCTATGAACAAGGGATCGGGGTATGACACGTCGTTTTGGAATGACACGTGGGTCGAGAATATACCCCTTAAATATAAGTTTGCTAGGTTGTTCTTGATAGCTGATTATCTTGAGGGGAGTGTGGAAGAAATGAGTTTGTGGGTAAAAGCAATTGCGTTTGAGATTTTAGATGGAAAATGTCTTTCTTTGTCCACGAGGAACCTGTTGTTGTAGAATTCTTTTCAGTCATTTGAGGACATAGTTTTTTCTTGGAAAGAGATAGGAGGTTTTGGAAGTTTTCCAGGGACGACGTCTTCTCGTTGTCTTATAAGTATCACTATATTTTGATTTTTTTTTTCTTCTGTAATACCTCATTCTCTAATAGTTTGTCTTTACCCCACATTTGGAGTAGCTGGACACCTTCTAAGGTGATTTTTTTTCTCTTTGAAACTTCTCCTTGGTAAGTTCCCCTTTAGAGAGAATTTATTCATGAGAAGGGTGATTGTGGATCCTGGTCATGCCTTGTGCCCATTTTGCTGTTGTTTCGTCGAGACAGTTTCTCACTTGTTTGTCACTTCTGACTTAATTAGTAGTGTCTGGTATAAGATTTTTACATGGTTGAGGTGACAGCTAATTTTTCCTAGGGACCTTGAGTTTCTCTTTGAGAGTTTCCTTATTTAGGTGGTAGGCAAAAGTCTATGGCTCTTTCTATGGTTTTCCATGCTGTAATTTGGACTATTTAGATGACCCGTAATGAGATTTTCTTTTATGACACTTTATCAAGCATGAAAGAAATGGAGGAAAATTGTTTTTTTTTTGTTTGAGAATGATTTTTTGCATAAATCATCTGAAAACTCTTGCAACCTTTACGAATCGAGATCTATGGTTAGCTGAAAAGTGTTATGTTTTTGTTCTTTCTTCCCTGGTGGCTTTTGATCCGGAGGTAGTGTCCTGCTAACTTAGGGCTAGATTGTGGTAGTTTTTTTTTTTTTTTGGCTTTATAGCTCTTTCCTCTAATTTTTTTCAGTTCGATTTTATAATTTTTAGTACATCTTGTACCACTTGTCTCCTCATTTGTATATTGTTTGTACTCATCTTTCTTTTATTAATATTATTATTATTTTCTTTTAAAAAAGTAATTATTAAGGCATAAGCATAGATTAAAAAATGGAATCAAAAGTGACACTTAATGAGTGTAAAGTTTATTTTTCAATTCACAAAACATTTAGCTCATAGAAAACTTAAATGGTAAGCAATGCAATAACTAATGAAAGACAGACCGACCGACACTCATTCCTAAAGAAAATCTGGACATGCTTTTCCAAAGAAACTAAATTCAAACCTCTTCACTAATTCAAGTTAATTTTGTTCTTAAATTATGAAAATTTCTCCAAAAAGATAAAAATGAAAAACACGACTTTATAGAAAATGAAAAAGAAAAAAAGAAGATAGAGATATCATGCATTGACTTTATAGAAAATTATGTTTTTTTATTTTTATATAATATATAATAGATCATGTATAAAACTGGCATAGTGTGTGGAACAAAGCTGGCCATCTTACAATTGGTGACTTCACCCATATGGAGCTTAGAATATATAAATCTAAAACCACAAAGTAATCAAAGAATAATTCAACTTTTTCGTCTATAATAATTACCTAAAATAATAAAATTACAACATTCATAATGAATACAATAATACATTAAGGACACTTTAACCTTATTATCACATGATGGGACAAAATTAAAAAATTAAAAAAAAAAGAAGTAATGCTGATCACAAGTTTCCACCGAATCCAAACATGTCTTTATGTTTCTATAACTACAAAACGCGTTTTTCCATCTCTTAACCAATTAATCACTTTTTTATTACTCAATCAATCATAGGTGCAAGAATTCTTCTTGAGAGGAACAGAAACGTTGATTTTCTTGGGATCAAATGTGACAGAACATTGAACCTTTTTGTAGTATTTTGGTTTCACCAATTTTCCAAGCACATAAGCTCTTGATCTAATCTCAAAGCTCAATTTCAATGGCACTGGTGTACTTGGCATGCCTGTTGTGCTACTTAGACTAGCACCACTTCCATACAATGGCACCTTGCTTCCCATCACTGATACACTCACTAGTCTTTGACTTCTCCTTGATTGATAGAATTTCTTCATCTGCAAAAAATAACAATTCCAAATCCAAAGAAAAAGATTCATAACACAATTTTCAGTAATTAATGCCAAATTATGAAATTAAGGTGACCGCACCAACATCACACATGACACGACACTGACATGTGTCGAACATCATACACACACTCGCCCATCAAAGTATCAAATCTAGATTTCCTACTTCATTAATACCGTATCTAGTGTCTGCGACTTTGACATGTGAAATACTCTAGATTGTCTATTTCATTAATATCGGCTGGTGTAGTGGTGTGTTGTAGTTCTGACATGTATCAAACACCATCATGCCTCTTATTGAATCGGGCTTCAACACATTAGTGTCAGTTGGCCTAAGATCAATGCATCAAAATTTAGATAGCTCGATCTTAATTCAATTGCCACTAATGTGCCGCTTGCTTTCAATTGTTGACTCATCATGTCGAAGTGAATCTAGATTGCTTAATGTTAGCAATTTTGATAATATTTTTGACATGTGTCAAACATCAGACACACTCTCGTATTGCTTAAAGTGCATTGAACATGAATTGCTTATGGTCAACAATTTCATTAATTTAAGTCTTCCAAACATCTGTATCTGTTGGATCAAGATTACTGCATCGAAATCTAGAGATCCAACCGTCACAGATGTGTTGACTAATAGTCAAAGAGAATTCTAAAACATTGCTGCTAGATACTTACATTGCCGGTGCCAATTACGATATCTGAATAGGATAGATCTAAAGGCGTGGACGAAACATGAACACCAAAGAATGTGCCTTTGTTCCGATAAGTGAATCTCACGGTTGAATTCACCGTGATCATATCAGTAGCCACACCGGTTGCATCAGAACCAGCTTGAACTCTAACATGATCGAATTTTATACTCTGCAAAACAGAAAATAAAAAATGGATGAATACCCATTTGAGATGACAAGTACAAGATCTTATAAAAAGAATAAAAACGGAAAGTTCACCTTAATTACGACATGGGGTTTCATGGGTCTACTAGCACCCCAGAGTATAAGAGAGAAAAGAGTGAACAAGAGAAAAAAGCCAAGAATAAAAGCAAGGAAATAGTAACGACGAGAGAGAGAACGGTCATGATCTTGGTTTTGAAGCAGACCTTCTTCTTCAATGACATCGATGTCTTTCCAAGGTTTGGTGTTGCGGTGGTTGTTGTTGATTTTGCGGGAACCGGAGAAACGGCTGGAGGAAGAGTGGGAATGAGGTGGAGAACCCATTGGACTGATGACAGGAGTTGAGTGGAAGGAAGTAGTAGTTTTTTCACCATCGTGAGATGGACTTTGAACATAGTATGCTTGTCGACGAGGGGATCTTGTGGTGGAAGATGCGTCAAGGCTAGTAACCTCAGAGTCAGTCTTTGCATGCATCTTGTTGAGAACTCTGAATGAATCTGAAGAATTGATTGATGTGAGGAATGAATGAATGAAGATAGTGTTGTTGAAGACGGTGTTAAATCTGATAGATCTGTGTCTTTTCTCTGTCTGTCTCAAAGATATATCAAATGAAATGAAAGAGAAATTTAATTAGTTGGTTATTATTATTTATGTTTTTTTTTTTTTTAATTTGGTTTGGTGGGGTTGGGTTTGAAGATTAGAAAAATAAAGAATAGTTTGATTAAGTGATGAGTGAAAAATGTAATAATCAATTAAACAAACAAACAGCTGTCACACAACATTACACGAATGTTCTACGAATCTGCTCTTCAAGATAGCTAAATCAATTTTAAGCACATCACACAACTCATCTAACAAAACAAATCACAATTTTTATATCTTTTTATATTTTTGTTTCATATCGCATACGAATATATTCACCAAAACAAAATTTAAGTTTTCTTACAAATTTTCACCATTTTTATGTCACTCAATTACTTCTATTTCTATATTTAAAAAATATTTCTAACACGATATTCTAGACAACTAGTTCGATAAGATAAATTAAAATTTTATCAAAAATTGTATAAGATGATGAAACAAAAAAGTAATAAAGAACACAACAACTGGTAACTCAATTCGATGCTACAACACTTACGTTGGAGGGTTGACTTCCAACTCAAAAAAAGAAATTAAATATTAGTAGTTTAGTATAATTAGTCTTGCAAGCAACAAAAAACTATACATTGTCCAATACCTCTTACTAATATTACCTAATGACTTTCTATTTAAGACTCTTTTTAAATATGAGAACTCATTTCACTTTCTCTCAATCACTAAACCCTGGTGATTGGTGTTTCACCTAACTATCAATGTTGAATATTATAGCAGTTGTGAATTTTGTTGTGAATTACGACAAAATTCAATATCAATTTGTGAGGCAGAGAACAATAGCAACCAAAATAAATGGTCTTTAGCAATAATAATTCATACACAGATAATATAACAGAATAATACAAGAAAAAAATCGAAGGTTTGTTTACCTAGTTCGATCAAACGATCTACTCTGGAGGAGAGATCAGTTCTTCAATTCACTATACTTAGAAAGTTGTTACAAGAAATTACATATAAGTTACAAGAAAATAGCCTTCTGCTATACCTGTAAACCCTTTGTCTCCCTTGTTGGTGAAAACTCTAAGATTGTCACACACCAAACATATAAGAGATACATATTTATAATAGCAAATACTCAACAAACAAAGTGCAAAATCACATGGATCCATGGACCGAATCGAAAAGGCCCGAAAACTCAAAAATATTATCCATCGTACGGACACACTATTCATTTGTACGGATAGCACTATTCACCGACCGATTTTTTTTCCGACTTTCTAAAACTTCCGATTTTCGCGGTAAATGCAATCTCTAAAATATGTTTTCTTTCTCTTCATCAACAAAGGTTTTTAAGGCACATTTATAACAATAACTCAACTAGAAAAATCTTATATGTCAAGTTACTGAAACATAAGTGTACATAAAGATGTTGATTTTATAACTCAACTAGACAAACCTACAATTATGCAAAGTTATTGAAAGATAATGTCGTGTACATAAAATAAAAATGACTCTTGTAAACTCTAGTAGTCTAAAATATTTAATGTGAATGTTTGTTTTCTAAATGTAGGTGATATTCAGAGGCTTTAATAAGTTTATAAAAGTTAGGGTGGTTAGGGCTTACCTGTGGTGACGAGAAGCTCTCTATGGTGGTGTTTACGGTGGTATGAGAGAATCAACTCACGTAAGGTGAGAGGCTCTGTATGTAGAAGTTGTGTTTAGCGTATGAATGAACTTTATATGTTATGATCTCTCCCTCTCATGTTAGGGGAGAAATATTTATAGAAATCCTTGGGCCTAAGATTTAGAAAACCATAAAATATGGTAATTACTCCCCATGTCTGGGGAGGTTGCTGACTACGTATTTTTCAGAGAGTTGTGATATAACTCAGTCTGCATAATTGGTGTAAGAATAGTAGTATTGTGCACGTGCCTTATCAGGAATGCAAGCCTACATACCTGGTCAATGTAGCACCCAGACGTCACTTCATAGGTCGAGAATTCTTGTGTCGTTTTTATTGGGACTTTCACTAATATAACTAGGGGTGGACAGAAACCGCCTACCCGACCCAACCCACTTAAAACCGATTTTTTTTTGAAATTGGGCGGGTTCAATCGGTCCATTGGGCCAAGCGGTTGATATATCTAGTTTTAAGAGGGTTGATATGGGTGGGCCGGGTACTAAAAGCTGAACCGCAGGTACCCTGACCCGCCCGAATGAAAGGGTAATACTGAGCTACGGCTAGCATTAAACTTTCATTTCATATCTCGCTTTTCTCTCTAACTTGTAAAGAAAATCCTAACACACCTTCAGTTTCCCTCACCCTCTTCTTACCGATCACCACTATCTCTCACCCTCTTCTCATTATTCACCACCGTCCCTCAACCTATTCTCATCAATCGCAACTGTCCCTCACTGTTTCTCTTCTGAAGTTCTAACTCACATCTTTGTCTCATATCTTCCATTAATGTCTTTCATTTCTCTTCTGACTCATATCTTTGCTGTTTCTTATGAAGGTTTGAAGACTTTTGGAAGTTTGACTCGAAAGTGACATCGAAGGTTTGAAGACTTTTTCAGCTAAAGGTTTGAACACTTTCTTTGGATTGTTTTATTTTGTATGATTTTGTGACTTGTGTTTTCTATTTGTTTCTTACTAAAGATGTGATCTTTTTTATGATAGGGATATCTAAATGTTTGAATGGAAATTTGAATCGAGGTTGACATCTTTTGGGTGATAGGGAGAGGTAAAGGTTTGAAGAATTTTTTGGATTGTTTTTGTTTTGTATTGTTTTCTCTCTTGTTCTATTTGTTTTACAGTACACAATTTTATCTATTTTGATGCCTCTATAACTTAAAGAATTTAACTAGTTTGTGTTTTACAGTACACAATTTCTTTAACCAAGTGGAATGGATCAAGGTAATTTCTTTACAGTACACAGTATGTTCTAGTATGATTTTAAGTGTATGCAACGTGTTTATAAATATGATTTTGATCATATTTTTTAATTGAATTGGAACGTTGATTGGTAGTTTTTGATAATGGCTCCTTCATTATTTCAGTGACTGGTGAGCCTAATCAAAATCCACATGTTAATGAAGTAGGTTCAACTACACAGCCTACAAAAAAGAGGAAATCTAGTGCAAGTGGTTCTAGGCAATCATCTGCTTGCTGGGAACACTTTGTTAGATTACCTAATGACCTTGTTAATGCACCCACTGTAGCCTGCAAACACTGCCATAAAAAATACTTGTGTGACCCTAGGACTCACGACACCACCAACCTGAACCATCATATTTTAAAATGTCCTAAGAAGCCCCTTGTTGTGTCAACTGACCCCACACAAACTATTCTAACATACCCAACTATAGATGGTAACTTGGTTTAAGTTAGCTCTAGGTTTGACAAGAAAGCTTGTAGAAGTGCGTTGTATGTTTTTGTAGTTCTAGATGAGTAGCCATTTAGTGCAGTAGAGGGTGAAGGGTTTAAATTTTATTCCAAAGTAATGCAGCCCCAATTTACCATCCCATCTAGGTGTACGGTAGCTAGGGACTGTTTTCAGCTACACTTGGATGAAAAACAAAAGTTAAAGGCCTTTTTTAAGTCTGACTACAATAGGGTAGCACTTACTACTGATTGTTGGACTTCTATACAAAATCACAATTACTTGACCCTTACGACACACTTTGTGGATAACGATTGAAAGTATCAAAAAAGAATTATAAGCTTCGTCGTAATTCCAAACCACAAGGGTGAAACTGTTGGTAGGAAGATTGAAGAAGTGTTGAGGGATTGGGGAATCAGAAATGTGTCAACCATAACTGTTGATAATGCCACTTCCAATGATGTTGTTGTGACATATCTAAAAAAAAGGTTGCAAATATGAATGGGTTGATGGGGGATGGAGAGTGTTTTCATATGAGGTGTTCTGCTCACATTTTAAACTTGGTGGTAAATGAGGGTTTGAAAGATAAACATTTATCTGTTACTAGTGTTGGGGATGTTGTTGGATTTGTTAAGTCCTCACCTCATATGGCAGCCAAGTTTAAAGAATGCATTGAATTTTCTAGGATAACTTGCAAAAAATTAGTATGTCTTGATGTTTCAACTCGTTGGAACGCGACATATTTAATGCTAGAGGCTGCAGAGTAGTTTCAACTCGCTTTTGAAAAGCTTGAGGATGAAGAGTCGAGTTATAAGGAGTTCTTTGAAAAAGGTAATCCCCCTAGTAGTGATGATTGGGACACTGCTAGGGCTTTTGGTGCTTTTCTAAAGTTATTCTACGAAGCAACTAAGATTTTTTCCACCTCTCAAAGTGTGAGTCTGCATACTTATTTTCACCAAGTGTCTGCCATTTATTGTGAGTTGAAACAAGCTACAATGAACTTAAATGATGTTTTTGCAAGTGTAGGTGGAGATATGATGGAAAAGTATAATAGATATTGGAGGAATGCTGATAAGATGAATAAGATGATATATTTTGGTATTATTCTTGATCCAAGATACAAGTTGAGTTACATTGAGTGGACGTTTAAGGACATGTACGGAGTTGGATCGAAGTTTGGTAATGACTTGGTAAAATCTATAAAAGCGGATTTACAGAAGTTGTATGATTGGTATAAGCAAGCTTATGACCAAAAACATAATTCCACACACCCTTTTGGTAGTGGTGGAAATAATGTCTCCAATGACGAAACAACTGTAGGTGCTGCCCGTTCATCCATTATGGCTAGAGCTTATGCTTTTGAGCAACATTTAGAGGAACAAAACTCGATTGATCAAAAAAATGAGCTTGAGGGGTATAGTTCTAGTAAGTGTGTTAAAAGGGATCCTAACTTTGACATTCTTGTGTGGTGGAAATGCAATTCAGTCGAATATCCTATTTTATCTACAATGGCTAAAGATATTTTAGCCACACCAGTTTCTACCGTTGCTTCCGAAAGTGCTTTTAGCACAGGAGGGAGGGTCATAGAAACCTATAGGAGCTCTCTAACTGCTGAAATGGCAAAAGCTTTAATCTACACTCATAATTGGTTAAGGCTTTCTTTAACCTATTTTAAAGATATGAGCCTCATGGAAGATTTTGAGCTTTCAGAAGATATTGTAACAGGTCAATTTATTAATTCATTTTGAATATATAAGATATTCTATTGTTATATAATTATGTCTTTCTAAAAAATATTTTTTTTCATTATTTTAGAGTTTCAACAAATGTCTTCAGCAGCAAGGGGAGGATTAGGTGTCTCATCATCATAGCCTCAGTCACAACCTTCTGGTTGTGCTTGAAATGGATGTATGTATATCATATTTACTTTATTACTTTATTATTTTTTTATAACTAATGTTTATGTTGTCCAATTTTTCAGGTCCACTGTGTTTTTTGATTTTTTGGGGTCATATATGACCTATATATATATATAACTACTGAATCGAAGAATATATATTTATATTTTGTCCCTTGTGTTTTGAGATGCACAACTTATGATGCACAACTTTTGGATATGGAGGGTATGTAGTTTTGGTTATGTTGGACTTTCATTTTTTAGCCATGTGATGCACAACTTATGGATATGGAAGGTATGTAGTTTTGGTTGATTTAAATTTTCAAATAGATTAAATACTTTGCTATTGTCACATCCAAATTTTTGACCGTAAGATTCCACCTCCTTGTTTTATTTTTTTATCTTTATACTTTTGCGTACATGTTTATTATGACTAACCAGTTTGCGCAGATGCAATTTCTCAATTACATATTCTCAAAATCAAGCACCATTAATACGCAACCTGTGAATTATGATTTAAAAGGGTCGCGAACATTTAGAACTCCCTCATTTTTGCTCTAGAATAAAATATGGTGGTGCTATCCCGAGGCAGTTAACGAAGATGGTTGGATTTGTTCGCATCATTACTGAAGGGTCGCATAATTAAGTTTGCTTATGCTTTTGACGAGAGCCCATATTGGTCAGCAATGGACTTGTTATATTCAAACTTCGCCAAGTCCCTGTACACTTCAACTTTATTTATCGTCGAGGCTTTTCAAGACGTTTCCTTTATGGGCAAGGACTTATGGGATGAATTTCTAGGAATGGTTGTTATGGACCAGAGATTAAAGTTGAATTCGAAGTGTGGGTCTAAACGTTTCTTTTGTGCAAACTCGTCCGAGATGGATCAAAGCTCTTAACGGTTCTATTCATCAAAGGTTAATGCATGTTAAGTTTGAAGGAATTCATTTTTGAGCGCTTAGTTAAAAGAAGCAACAGCTGAAGTTACACTTTTCAAATGCCTTGAAGTCAAACGTCACCATGGTATTTCATCCAGGACTTCTCACAATTTTTGAATTCAACTAACATTTGTCAAAACACTCAGACATATCAAAACGCTATTAATACGGAGTACATACACCATGTTACCAAGGTTAGAGTGATTGGTGGTTACATTGCTTTTTGTTCCAAGAAATAGAGAGTTCGAATTTTATGGTACTTAAGCAATTGGGTCTTATTCAGCTACATATGCTTCTTTACCATTCACATGCCCCTAAGTGAGCGTCAAGTTGAGTATAATCCTATGAACTTTGTGGACCCCGTGTTCTAGCCGCCGCTCTCTTGGCTTCAGTTGCAATTCTAGCACACGAGTATGTCGCCCCAAGAGGGAGTCTGAATTAAAGCAACAACAAATAAAGTTAGATCAGAATGGAGTTGAAAAATTAGATGCGCATCGAGGAAGATGATTATGGACTCACCTCTCTCGTATTAAATATCAGGGACACCTCGATGCAGTACCGGTGCTATTGGGTCACGTATCCAAGCTTTGAAGCGGTGAGAATCCATTTTTCTTTTCCTGTATCAGAAACAGCAAGGGATCATTATACGGTTGCAAGCAGCGACGCCGATTCGGAAGAAATACAAGTCCTGCTTAATAGGGATACCGACGCATCAAAGATCACCGGTCAGTACGCCCTTCAAATTGCACCCTTTCCTCGGATATTCCTGCAAAAAAAAATAAAAAATAAAAAGCCAAACAGCCGGAGTTGTGAAAGAATACGGTATTGACGAGGTTCATGAAAGGTGCTGGCGCTGGTAGATACATCTGACAGCTTATAAAACAAGCCCTGCCGCAGAAGGACACATCTCAGATGTTTGATGAAACTCTTATAGTTGAAATACCTCTATCCTGAAGAAAAACTCGCCGTTAGAATTTTTTAAAGCTAATAATGCAATAATAAAACTCTGCGACATAGAACAAGCAACAAAGCCATTTCAAACTCGGGACAAATTTAGAAAATTTTCCAAAGGAAATGACGACAAAGTCTTAAACCATCTTCCAAAACCGAGCTCACATGCAAAACAAAAACCGGTAATCCGAGTACTGATAAAGAAATAAGTCAAGAGAGGAATTATGAGTTACTTTCAGAGGCACCTGTAAGTGTGATTTCTGAGTTGATACACTACACTGCATCAGGGAGCATTGATGGTGTTTCC
Source organism: Lathyrus sativus (assembly GCA_963859935.3). Taxonomy (NCBI): domain Eukaryota; kingdom Viridiplantae; phylum Streptophyta; class Magnoliopsida; order Fabales; family Fabaceae; genus Lathyrus; species Lathyrus sativus. Next base: position 717,484,096 of record OZ012741.1, read on the forward strand.
ACAAACGGGCCCTTAATTCTAGTCCTTGTTCTTCATGCTATGAATCTTAAACCGCAACTTGGTGATTCTATGAAGGATGAGGAAGATATGAGGGAAATTGTTATGTTATTTGCGGATACGAGCAATCCATATGTGGAACTGATCGCAACTGGTTCTGATAAATCAATATCAACAGTACAGGCATTGTTGGAAGTTGCTTCACATCCAGAATATGATATTGCTTCTTTGACAGCTAGCTTTTAGCATAGTCTTCAGTTGACCTTAACTAAAAGGGAGAACCTCAATCTCCAGGAGAAACATGAACAACTATTACAAGGCGGAACTGCAGTAATAGAAGCCCGACCGACCTGCGTCGAACGAATTTGAAACGGGAGTATCAAACCAAAGCCAATTTTATTAAGAGGCTATAGGAAGCACATTGTAGAAGTTCTAAATTACTCACGAAGAATATCTTACCTGCCGTAACATGAAAACAACACTTGCTCGAACCATTACCGCTTGTTGAATTAGCACTCTGTTACGTCGCAGAACTTTACCTCGAAAGCAACAAGCATCAACGTCATTAAGAGTTTCAATACAGTTAAGCAGTCAAAACAAGTCTCACGCATGACACCCGTTAATATCAGCTGCAGCCACTACTCCGAATCCGGAAGCCTTCCGCCAACGGCAGACCTTGTCCAGTTTTCCAACCAGCTCGGAGGATGTTTTAGCTTCTCGTTCACCCGCTATTACTGAAGAAAGCCCCTGCAGATTTGCAATCCATTTTGTTTCAGTCCTTGCAGATATCAGACAAATTAACAGCTATAGCATGTGAACATCATAATGAAGCCATATGGCCAAGGCAAGGAAAGATGGGTAGAAAGTCCCAACCCCGTGAATGGTATGTCAACTAGTGAAGCTTCGTAGGCATGGCACAAGCAACTTCCAGCTTTCTCTCATTCCGTTGAAGATACGTAAACCTCCTGCATAAGCGCGCCAAGAAAATCAAAACGGAGCTACCACTGTAAATCCAACATCCTTCACGATCCTTCTGACCTGTCAAACACAAATCAGACCACAGTTAAAACTTTCCTTAAGTAGGGTCGACAGAGTCTTAAACCGTTTCCAATCTCAGACAAGCATGTTCATACGAATTTGGAAGTTTCTTAAAGAGAGGATCAAGACTTAATTATCAGATGAATATAAAAGGGGATTCACAAGGCGAAATTGAAGACAGACCGACAACCATTCATGAACACAGAAAAAGACACCAATACGCTACACTCACAAAAATCCTAAATCGTGAAGAGAAAAGTGACTTATCTGTCGCGCCGCCGGAACCCCTTTCCGCATCCTCACCTTCAAGACGATGTTTCCCCTCTGAAGAAGGTCCGAGTAACCCTCATCATCCACCGACGATCGAAAACCGTCGCAAGAAGCTTCCGTTCGCAAACCATCGCCATTACCGCCGCTGAAACCTTCGTCTACCGTCAAAAATCCCAGCCAAGCAGAGAAACCATTGAACCATGAGCCTCTATCTTTTTTTTTACTAACATTGATGATTTGTTGTTTCCTTTGTTTGTTTTGGTAGAGACCGCAAGAAGAACGGGAGGAGAAGATGGAGGAAATCAAGAAAAGAAAGGAGAAGATGATCAAGAAGAACGGTGGATTTAAGGAGAGAAAGAGCAAATCGGCGGATGGGGGAACGATTTGGGGCTTAGGGTTATTTGTTTTGCTTGTTTTGTTTTCTTTGTAACAGTCACATACGCAATACACACTTGCTTATTATGCACCCTCGCACACACGGCCCTCTGATCTCCAACGGATCAGATCGAACTATCCTCATCACGCGACCACCATAACCCTCGTCAGTGCACCCTCACTGGATCTCCCCTAATAACCATTAATCCTCCATTTAGCCTTTAATCCGCCACTTAACTGTCGCACCTCGAAAATTCATTCGAACATACGACCCTCGCGCAAAAGACGCGGAAATTGCGGTTCGACAGAGTCGCCACCGAACTTTATTTTTCCCGAATAGACGGGAGAGGAAAATATCGAGAAAACCTCATAAACGCGGAAGGAACACGGCCGTCACAACCATATTCCTGGGTTCGGGAGTCGGTTACACGAGGGGAAGGTATTAGCACTCCTCACGTCCGTTGTACTCAATGGGAACCTCTTAATTCGAGTTGTGATGGATGTTAGCTAAACTTATTTCTTCTCTTCTCACTACTAAATACTATAACGATAAGGGGAAAGGGGATGGTTAGAGGATAGGGTGCTCGCCAAGGATTGGGGCCCTTGTGCATACGTATGCTCATTCGGACGAGAATGAGAAATCAGAGCTTTGTAGTTCGACTACGGGAAAGGATGGGGGAAATGGAAGATAGAGGGAATTGTGCTCGCCAAGATCGTCGCAATCTTGTGCCTACGTATCTTACATTCAAGAGTGAATGAAGAATCAGAGCATTCGTAGTTCGTGGATACGACCACGAAAGAAACGGGTTTGAATTGGTTGAAAGTGGGTACGGATGACGACTACTTGAAGTTTAAGAAAGACTTCTCGAACCCAAGTAATCGGGAGAGCGAACCAAAGACTTGGAACACTCTCTTTTTCATCTTGAAAGAAGGGTTGTGTTTGAAAGGATAAAGTTGAATTGATGACGATTACTTGAAGCTTAAGAAAGGCTTCTCGGACCCAAGTAATCGGGAGAGCGAACCAAAGACTTGGAACTCTCTCTTTTTCATCGAAAAGGAAGGTTATTTGAATGGTGAGGTTGATTGGATGACGACTACTTGAAGCTTAAGAAAGGCTTCTCGAACCCAAGTAGTCGGGAGAGCGAACCAAACACTCGGAACCCTCTCTTTTTCATCGTGAAAAGAAAGTTGTTTGAGTTTGAAGTGATGTTTGGAAGGATGAGTAGTTGGAGATGGTTGAGTATTATCGAGTTTGTTTATATTATTTAAAGGCGTCAATTGCTCACACACGAATAAGATAACTCGCATATAAACAACGGAAAGCAAGATCAAAGACTTGAACCTACTCTTTACACCTTGAAAAGAATTGAATAATTGTTAATTGATTGATAGTTTATTACGAAAATCCACTTGACGTTGGATCAAAGGTTTGACTTATTATCGCGTGCAAAGCGTGTTGGAAATGAAATGGTTTGAAAAAAAAGAGACCGACTTGACTTACGCATCAAGGGTCGAGTTGTAATAGGTTAATGGCGAATGCGTATGAGCACTCGACTTACGAGGTTTTAAAATGGCTCGATGATGAATCGAGAATTAGTTTGAAAATAGTTTGATCCGCTCTAGTCCCTATGGGTGCTCCTAGGAGATAAACTAATAATCAAAGAAATGTGAAACATACATCGGAATGGGAGAGGGATACATGTAAGTTACACGGGATTGTACGAAATAAAGGGGTCTCATTGTCAGGTACCCCAAGAGAAAGCCGTGTGTGTGCATTTGTGTCCTAAACTACGCCTTGAGCAAAGTCGGGCACGACTTAAAATTAAGATACCTGCAAATAACCAATGATACAACAGTCCACCAATTTGGCTTTTAGGATTTCGGTAGTTTATTATATGTTTTCGAATATGGGTGAATAAGAATGAATAAATATGATAATAATATTCACAATAATATTTAACGGAAAGGATAAAAATCGATAAAAATATAAAATGAAAAGTTTGAAAAAGGTTGGTCTCGGGTTTGTTATTTTTCATCAATAATTTGACAGAAAAATAACTTTGGGGTATCGTCATCGACCACTAAGCGGTGGAAATGAAATAAAATGCCCAAATAAAAAATAAAATCCAAATCTCTAAAAAACGTTAAAGAGTTTTTAAATGAAAATATAAAATATTAACATTTAACTATGTAAAGGAAATATTAACAAAACTTAGTAAACTAAGTCATAAAAAGGATGTTTTAAATTTTTTAATAAAAAAGTTCTTTTTAACCAAAGAAATAGAGGGTAAATTTAATTAAAAAATGGTGGAAATAATAATAAAAAAATGGAATCATTTGGGCCCAAAGCCCATCATCCAACAGCTCAACACGGTGAGAGAAACGTCCAATTCGTAAGAAGCAACAAATTAAAAGAAACCACAAGTCCTATTCGTGAAAATACCATCACCGTTCAACAATCAAATCCCCAAGAACAAGCATAGATATGAACAAACCGATTCGATTCGACCGTCTCGTGATTCCGTCTTTAATCGCTCCTTCTCTTCCTTCTTACGTTCTTCAACTTCAAGCTTGCGAATGTTTCGATCTCAATCTCTCTTTCATCCTCAATCTCTCTCCGTTTGCGAATCGGGTGTTGTTTTGGTTTGGTTTGAGTTTTAGTTTTTTTTTAAGGTTGTTATTTGGTTGGGTGCGATTTGATGAAAACGAAAGAGGGTTGGAGGAGATTAATGAGGTTTTGAAGAGTTTTTGGAGTGAACAAATTTGAAGGGAGTGGTTTTTTGAAGGTGGAGATCTGACTCTGAAACTGTTTTAGGGCTAAATGTTATTGAATCGAGGATGTCAGGTTTGTTGAAGGGAATGAGGTTGAGATGAGAGATTTTTGAGGGTGGTTGTTGAAGATTGAGAGAAGAAAGAGTTTTGATCGGTGATATGTTATGGTGAGGTTTGGAGTTCAATGAAGGGTTTCTGGTTTATTCAAAGGGTTTATGTGTTGATGATTTAACAGTGATGAATTTTGCAGAAAATAGAGGTGTGAAGGGGATTTCGGTTGTTGTTTTATGAAAATAGTTGAGGAAGGGGTTCAGGTTGAAGGGAGGTTGGGTTTGAATGATGAAGATAATGCTGAAGAAAGGTGTTTAATGTTGAAGGAGAAGCTGAAGGTTGAAGATTATGAGGTGTTTTGAGTTTGGTTGTTGTTGGTTGGTCGAAGGTGAAGACTTGGAAATAGGTTTCAGTGTTGTTTATCTGGTGTGGTTTTCTTTGACAGGTTTTAGTGAAACAAGGTCCTCCTCAAATCGCATCGCAGTCTAACAGGTTTTATGGTGTAGTCGTTTTTTCTCTGCAACTATCATTTGTACATTTTGTCTCTTTGCAAGTTTTAATGCGCGTGGTTGGTTCTGTTGTTTTTGTAGTGGTACAAGTTGTAGCAGGGATCTTTTGGGCAAATTGGAGGCAATAGCAGGTTATTGTCTGGTGTGTCTTTGAAGTAGCAGGTACGGTTTTGTTGGTCTAATGTGACTTTGTGCAGGTACAACAGTATGTCCATCCTATTTTGGTGTAAAGTTGGGGAAAGTTATTTTGTTGGTTTTGTGAAATCCTCCAAATGCTTCTCTCCAAATTCACTTAAGTTGTTTGTCGTTTTGCAGCTTATTTTTTTTACAGGTACGAGTGGTTGGGGTGCTTGGATTTGAGCATCATGCGGGGTCACAGGCTTTTTTTTTAGGCAAGATGAAAAGTTTGTGATTTGTGAACTTGTGACTTTCAAGTGTGAACTTTCTTGAAGAAAAATGACATGGACATATTAATTTATCCTTGGAGTTGAATTATGGATTTGGAATGTACGGGACTTGTGGTGAATTTCTCTGCAGCTGGGAAACAAAGTTTTTTATCGTGGGACCGTTTTGGTGGTGAGTAATATCATATGCCTTGAAGGACCTTTCCTTTGTCATATTCCTGATATATTTTGAAGCTGGAAAATAATAAACTTAAATAGTTTTGATTGATGACTTTCTTCATATTGCATATTTTTGTGTGTCTCCTGGTGTAACAATTGGTGTCGATTTGGAATCGACGGAACACAGTGCGTAGGATTTATACGCCATGTGGTATTTGGTGCGTTGGGAGTGTGATTTTCCTGCTGTGTTTCGGAACATTGCGGAGATGTAGTAGGGCTGATTTCTGTTTAATGTCGAGCCATAGTGTTGTGGGTTATTGGAAGTAGCAGATTCGCAGCCATACGAATTTGTTTCAACTGCTGTTGTATGATTGATGGTGTAGGTGAATTGTTGCTTTTGCTGCTGTTTGTTCTGCTGTGAATTGCAAGTTTTCCAATGGACGTGGTCTATTTAGCAGGTAAAGGAACCGTGTTTTATTTTCCGTGTGATGCAGAGTGTTGCGGCTCTGTTGGTGTATGAAGGTAGCTGCTGAAAGAACCGGTCGAGAATGATGCGTGAGGCCTCATTTATTTGGCAGGACACGTTAATCTGTTGTTGCGACCTGTTCTAAACTTGTCCACTTTTCTGTCTTTTTTTTTTAGCTTGTAATGAACCTCATGGTGTGTATTTAATTCGACACCTGATGATGTCGGTTGTATGAGCTCCCACCGTATGTTGTTTTTCCTTTTGGGTTGGTACGATAGCAGCTGGAGGTAAATCACGTGTTGCCGCTACTATGCAAGATTGCGGGACGTTGGCTCGGCTGTTGGTGATGCGGACAACGACTTCGTACAGGCTTTAATGTGTTGCTGATACAAAGTGCTCCATGTTGTACTTGCCGCGGACGGAGCTTATTCTTACAAGACTTTTTTTTTGCCATATATGAAATTGAGCAAGCAGGTGGTAGAAAAACATTATGCGTAACATGCCGGTTTGGGCCTCATGAGTTATTTAGCAGTTTCAATCAAGTGGCCTCCTTCTTTTTCTTAGAGTTTTTTCATATGTATATATTTTGCTGTAATGTGAACAAAATGGACTTTAATGATATATACACAAAAGGGCTTCAAAATTGCAACATTGGCTTGTGGATTTTGGTCCGTTGATGTTGCTGCAGTCGTGCATTTCCTGGCGCTAGTTTAAATGCTTCCACAACTTGTTAGTTTAAATAACCAAAAAGAAATTGGTTCAAAGACACCACCATTATAAGTCTTACTCTTGTTTGAACATGGTTTGGGCATGGCTTAACACTTTCTTTTGAGTCTTCTTGTAATTGTAACAAAAACAGATGGGGTTCAAAGGTAAGAAATAAAAACGGACCCTTTATGGATTTGAATTCTTTGGGCCTTCATCATTTAATCCAAAAACTCACAATTTGAACCTGAGTTGAATTTAACTTAACATAACATTTGCTCTGGTCCATATGACGGTTCGTCCACTTGACTTTATCTTCTGCAAAGTGTGAATTGACGATTTAAGCTCCTTGACACTTCATCTTTTTTGAATGATGGCTCTATATTAGGTGATGAACAAAGTTTGCATAAAGACTTGGCCATTAAAATCATGATTCATGTTGGTAAGCCTTGAAAAGATACCTAGCAACACTGTGGGTATATTTTTTTGAATTTTTTTTGAATAATAATAGGTGGATATACAAAAATGAAAATTATACACCTGTAGGACAAATTTAAGATATGACATTAACTAACATAATTAATCCTTTTTTATAATTAATCTAATCTTTTTTTACCAATTTAATTAACTAACAATTAGTTAACCTTTTATAAAAATCAACTTTTTTTAATTAACTAAAATCAATGCTTTTTTTTTTATCAAATCAACTTCCATCTTACTCAATTGACTCACTAAATTACTTTTGTTTAATAAGTCCAATATATTTTATAATTCCATCCTATTTAATAATATATTAAATTGCTTCTATTTCTTAATAAAACATACTTCTACAATTTTAATAAAATCTATTTATTAATAGTGATGAATTGTTTATTTAATAAAAAAAAATCTTTTTTCTCAAATTCGTTATTTACGTAAGAATATTTTTATCAATATATAATCTTTAATTTTGTTAATAAAATTAATCCAACCATATTCTCAAAAAACAATTCACATAGAAAGCTTTTATTAAAACTAATATAGCTTCTCAAAATTACTCTCCCATGAACTAATTCAACTTTTTTCTAAAAATGATCCAATCTAATAATCAAAATGACATTTTCCTAAAATCGAACCTCTCATAATTTAACACCACCAAAGTCATCTCTCCTTTAAAATCAATCAACATCGTAAAATTCAATCAATTGTGCACGCTCCTGCATTCGCATCGCACATGCACAATTCACACACTCACTTAGCGCTTTCATATGTTTGTGTATGTTTTACTTATATGCTTTTATTTTATCCGCAATTTACATTTACCGTATTTATTTTATCGCATTGCATTATGTCCAAAGGGAGAACCTGCGCATAACTTAAACAATCGTGCGTATGCATCTCATTTGCATCATATTCCCCATTGATCCTTGATCTCATTCAAGTCGATCTTCTAAGTTTAGATCATACCCCATAAAGAGGGCCTTTTATCTTTACAACTTAGACAAATACAATAAATCAACTCAATTCAAACTATTCAAACACATTAGAGAACAAGATGTTAATCATCTTAAGCGGAATAAAACTCCTACCCCATAACAATTCAATCAATATGTAGGGACTCTGCCTTAGGAGAGATAGAGGTGTACTTGTTGACAATCCGAGTACTTAAGCCCTCCTCTTAAGACGATGCAAAGACTATTTTCCTACAAAGTTGTGGTGGTTAAATCAAGTAATCTCCCTTAAAATGACAACTCATATTTTCTCCTAAAATTAATCAATCAACTACCTTTATCCCGTAGGAACTTTGACCATAGTCAAAGAACTCCTCAAACCCTTTAGGGAAACTACAGGTACTCTGATTTCACTCCCGTCAGGATATGTAGTCATAAGATGCAATATCTTATCGAGTATACTTAGAAATAAACCCCTATGTCTTTTACCCTTAAGCAGATAACTTCGCAAATAACAATAAAACAAGAGGTTCTTGTAGAGTACTACAGAAACTTAGGATGCTAGCACCTTCCCTAAGTTTAACCAACCCCAGAACCTAAAACTCTCTAACCTTTGCATGTGCATTGCATTGTGGGTATTTCGATCTTTTTCCCTTCCTTTGAACAAATCAATGTTCGGTTGCAAATGAATAAGATTCAAGCTCATCAATAGCTTGGTATCCAAATTTCACCGCGACAGCTATCCTCATTTCCTCAAGTGTGTAATGAAATTTACAGGGTACCGGCAATGCAAACTTTTACTTCACTACTGCAATTGGTTATGCTTCCTTGATGTCGCACGTTCACCATCATAGAGCTTGAGTGGAGGTAAGGTTCCAGCTTTCAATTTCCAATGTTTTAATTTTGGTGCTGTTATGAATTATGCATTGTTTCCGTTGTTGCTCGTGCGTACATGATTCAATTTCTTTCTTTCTGATCTTCCAATTCGTGTGTACTATGCTGATTTTTCTGCTTTTCTTGTATGTGTGTGTTGGTGTGTATATGATTCTGTGATTTTTCTTCTATGATGCTTCTCTATGCATGAATTTTCTGATCTCCCCCTGTGTGCTTGTTGTAGATCTGTCCATGTCAAGCAATTCTATCTCTCTCAATTCCAACAACATAGCTCAGCGTGAAGAATAACTTTTGATTGCAATTGCAATTACATAAAGTCGCTAACAAGGTATACTCTCTTTGCTTTTATAATTTTGGACTTAGAAATTATGCTAGTAATTTAAATGGTTTACAAACCAGATTGAGTTTTCTGCTATGTTTGAATCCGAACATGTTCCTATTATTACTTTCTGTTTCTACTATACACATATATGATTAATTCTAAAATTATAAGACCCAACTCTTATGTTTAGCATAAAACTGACACTGTTAAATTTGAATCGAAAGTGAAAATTAATGTTTAAGTGATTTTTTGTTCCTAATCAGTATTAGTATAGAAGTTTCAAAAATAAAAGTTGGTTTTTTTCTCTCTATAAAATGCAACTATAACTATAAGTATCTAAGTGGTTATATTAAGTGTCATGCAGATACTATTTTTTCAGTGGTCATTTTTATATTCAGTTTTGCTTTAACTGTAATTTTGATTTGGAGAACAAAATCTCATTTTCCAAAAATATCTGCAAAAAGGAAAGGAAAGATCATGCATGCCAAAGCAAAACAGTTTGTTCCTATATGAGTTTTTTGATATATGGTTGATACATATATGAACCAAGAATTACAAATGGTTATACACAAATTATTCCTATTAATTTCTTCTGTCTGTTTTCTCAGATTGAAACTAAACTTGATCAAGTCCAGAGTTTGTTCATAAAGGAGCAGTTTGAAATTTTAAAAACGGATGAGATCAACTTAATATAATATGTATTCATATATTTTAGTAACTAATTAATTAAACTTTCACCTGTAATTGTGGTATTATCACGTAACTAGATTGTAATCACATTTTTCCATAACTTTTGATATGATGGTAATTTTAAATAACAATTTTACAGTAAAAGTAATAAATAGTTAGAATGCAGCACTTTGATATCCATATTCTGAAGTGTATGTTCTGTTTCTGGTTCTGCTATTCTTTTCTCTGTTTCTTGTTCAAGTTTTCTTTTCTCTGTTTTTTGTTGCCTCTTTTAAATGTATTTACAATTTTACATTGTTTTCTTGATGATATGATTGTCAGTCCAGTTTGTTTTTCCAGTAATGATTAATCGGATAGCAGTGGCAGCGGTGGTGATTCTCATAGGATGGGCTTATATGGCCATAAAGCCTCCTCCACCCAAAATATGCGGATCCATTAATGGTCCTCCAGTTACTTCACCTAGAGTGAAACTCGATGATGGGAGACATTTGGCCTACCGGGAGTTTGGTTTTCCAAAGGAAGAAGTTAGGTACAAGATCATTGTCGTTCATGGATTTGCCAATTCCAAAGATACACATTTGCCAGTTTCTCAAGTAAGAACTTGCTTCTTTTCTTTTCTCTCATGTATGCCATTGGCGATGCTTAATATGTTCCAGAGAACTTATGGAAATAAGTCAAACTAGCTTATAGACAAGTTATAAGTTTTTTTCATATGCTCTTCTAAATAGTTTCGCAAGTGCTTATGTTAGTAGATAATCTCATTGAGTACTATGTGAATATGCTGCAGTTTATTGAAGTATGATAGAAATTTGTACCAATAAAGTAAAAACTTATTAACAAGATTTCATAATTGATATTATGTGGTGAATTGATTTTACTCTCGGTCTCTTACAAAATATTTTAAAATTTTGATTTATTTATAGTCATTATGTTTTTGCTTTGTGCAGGAACTTATTGATGATCGTGGGATATATTTCCTCTACTTCGACAGAGCAGGTTATTGTGAGAGTGATCCATATCCATCGCGTTCAGTGAAGAGTGAACCCAGTTTGGGGCTGCTTAAAATACATTCCACACAGGCATGTTAATTTCTGAGTAGTAGCTTCATTTTTCTTTTGATGGTTACTATTATTGTTCTCAGTAATAGAGAAATGAATTGTAGTTCGACAGATTATTGGGAGCAGCGCTGGTAGTTCCATTTGTAAACTATTGGTGGCCTTCTTTTCCGGTTAATCTATCAAGAGAGGCATTTCAAATGCTCCCTCAATCAGACCAATGGACATTTTGAGTTGCACATTACACTCCTTGGTTATTCTATTGGTGGATGACTCAAAATTGGTTCCCTTCCTTGAGTTTCCCCAATACTGAAATGTTCCCTTCGGATGATCTTGAGATGCTTAAAAGCCTTTCACAAGCCCCCAAACTCTGGCCAGGTAGCTTATCTTAAGGCCTTCTGTTTTTGATTTTGATATATTGCTATTTGTGAATTTTAAGTGTTTTTTTAACCTTGATTCCGGAGAAAATAACTCAGCAAGGTGAGTATGAATCATTATACCGCGACATAATTGCAGGTTTTGGAAAGTGGGAGTTTGGCCCAACAGAGATAAGAAATTCGTTTCTTGAGAATCATGGTTCAGTCCATATTTGGCAAGGTCTCAAAGATAGGTCTTTTGACAGTGAGTGTTTAGGCTCAGGTCGTCGAAAGATTAGTGGATCTAGTAGCAGGTTGTCATTTTCACCATCCATGGATCTACAATCTTGTGGAGCTTGCACAAGGCTTTTGTCTGACAAATCAGCATGGAGCAACCAGAAGTTTGTTGCCAACAGTGATAAAGTAATGATCCATCGTGTCCAATTTGTATGGTTGGTGATAAGCACTTTTCAAAGTTGTCCAAAAAACTTCACAGTGGAAACTTCATTGTAAACTTGTTAGAGCATGTAAGTTATGTGTATTTAGGCTCATGATAAATGATGGAATCAACTGGTCAATATTGGCCAGTGGTGAAATTGGATAAGTCAATTAACCCGAAATACCCGTCTGCATTAACCCGAACCCGTCTAAACCGACTCTCAAATCGGGAGAAAATGAGTCTGTTATTACTACCCGCGGTTTAGATTGGGTGGAGGTTTTGGGCCCCAACCCGCCCAACCCGGCCCGTTGTCCAGCCCTAAATATAACATTACAATTTTGAATGATCACTAACTATGATTAAAAAATATTTGAACAACGTAAACATGTAGTGTTGATTGGACCCTGTATATTTATGTGAAAGATATCAAAACATTGCAGTGAATTACTATTAGTATTAGGGAAGAGAAATTTAGTTGGCTTAGATGAATGGCATAAATCACAAATGTAATTGAAGGCATAAAAGACATAGGAAAAATAAGCACATATTTTATTAAGAATATTATGAGAATTGTGGCCTATTCTGTGTCAAATATCAATTTTATTTAAGCTAGCAAAATTCTCGTGATTAAGAATAGTGTTATTGCAATGTTTCGTAGTAAATTTGAAAAGATAATAATTAATCGGAAAATTACAAGCATTAATAAATTAAAGTTGGTTAAGTTGTCTAATATTCCGAATCATTCTTTGGCTAGAAAATTCTTGAATATGCCATGAATATTGAAAAAATATCCATTTCAACCAAAAGTTCTAGTGAATTTGAATATAGAAGTTAAAGCTTAATTGAAAATCATGGAGGAATGGATTTCTTATTCTGAAAATAAATATACACTAGTGTTATTGTCTTAATGGTGAAATCGCAACACTAATGATCATATATATATATATATATATATATATATATATATATATATATATATATATATGACTGCTTCAGAAGAGTCTTTATCATCAAATTAATAGAGAAAAAGAGTTTGAAATTTGGAATGAGGAAAATCATGTTTGAAATTAAAACAACAATATCATACTGAGATGTTTTGTTGCCATAACTGAAGAACATTAAATTTACTCATAATATAATTAATAAATTTGGATAAATATAATTTGAAATTTTCATTTTGCTTGACAATATAAATACTAACTATCGATATAATATTTCTTTAATTTTTAAAAGTTATAAACAATTATATAAATTAACACTTGAAATATAAATGACGTATCATAAATATAGAAATACTAAAATAACTTTATAATAATGATTAGTTTTTTCTTAAAAGCTCTAACAAAATATAATTATTTATTCCAATTTAGAAAAAATCTATTACAAGTTGTTATATTATTGAATTCTTATAATAAAATATAATATAACTTTTTAAATTTATTAAATATATACTATAACACAACAAAACAACTACTTTTAATATATTAAAGTATTTTATACAAACTAAACTAAAACAAATTCTCATTGTTTTTAATATTCTGTTATTAATAATATAGAATTTAATTTCAAACATAGTTATATTGTCGTATTTTTATACATTTTAAGCACCAAACTAAAATATTATTATTTTTTATTATAAAAAAAATTAATTTTGTTTTTATGAAAACTCATACAACACACAAGCTTTCTCAGATAAGATAGAAAAAAAAATGAATAAAGAAAAGTGAGATAAAATATTATTATTATTATTATTATTATTATTATTATTATTATTATTATTATTATTATTATTATTATTATTATTATTTATTATTATTATTATTATTATTATTATTATTATTATTATTATTATTATTATTATTATTATTGTGGTAGGTTAAAAGTGATTAATGTTAATTGTAATTTATAATTTAAAAAATTTGCAAAACTTTAGGTAGTTTACTTAGAAAAGTTTAGATATTTGATATATAATAGATAAATAATATATAATTGTAAATGAATTTATATTTCTAACATATATAATACTCATTATCATATGATATGCACCATTTCAAAAATCATCTTTAGTAAATGAAAAAAGAGAAATAATGAATTCTCATGAAACATATAAAATCAAATTGGTTGTAACTAATAATCTGTAATATATTTACGAGGATGACAAAAAATTAAAAGTAATATAAAACATAAACAGTTGTTTGATCTAATATCTAATGTTATTTATAAAAAATAGCCTTAATGATAAATTGAATTTGGATTTTTTGATCCTTTATTAATTAAATTTTAGAATATTGAATCTCCTAAATCAAAAATAAGTTCATGATTTTATAATAAATTTAAAATTTAATTATTGATCAAGAATATATTGATTGATACGATCTATTTGCAGTGGAAGTTCAGATTCCAACCTATGAAAAATGTTAATAATTATAATAAATTGATAAATTTCATTTATAATATTGAAAGTTATTGCGTTGAACGTTAAGTTTTTTTTTTATAAAATATTATAATATATATATATATATATATATATATATATATATATATATATATATATATATATATATATATATATATATATATATATATATATATATATATATATATATATATATATATATATATATATATATATATATATATATATATATATATATATATATATATATATATATATATATATATATATGAAGATCATCTTATTCAAAGATTAAGTTATTTTAATTTACTTCACATCATAGTCTTTAAATTGAATTTATTCTAGTGGTTAAATTAATATTTTTACTTATATATATATTGAAATTCTGGCATGTAGATCACAGATGTCCTAACAACATGTCACGACATTGTTCTCTGCATAACTTTAAAACAAGGACAAAGTGATCAAGCTGACACTCTGAATATCAGCAACAAAATCATAACAGATGTTTCAACATCTCTTACAACATGTTAATCAATAAACAAATATTGAACTGTAAATTTGCAGAATGATAAATAACACAAGATATGTTAACCCAATTCGGTGCAATTCACCTACATCTGGGGGTACCAAGTCAGAAAGAAAAACTCACTATCAGTAGTATAATTTATGTAAACAACCTCTGATTTACAGTAAACAACCTCTGGTTTACGTATCACTATCCAATGAAAACTTTATCATTAGAAATCTCATCTAATTAATAAGAGAAACTCATCTCACTCCCTTTAATCACTTCGTGTGATATCTAGCAGTTATAGTCACAATAATTGTATCATTCTACTTGAAAGACCTCTCTTTCAATACAAAGTTCAGCCAAGCAATCTTGAATAACAAACCTACTTGGATTTGCTTCAAAGCTTCATCCAAGAACAATATATAATTCATTACCTAAAGGTTTCTGAATTTGTATAAATATTTATGTCTACCACAATGTATTCAACCAATACAAAGGGAGACTTACAACACAAGAAAGCCTACGACTCTCAAAACCTTAAACCCTTATTTTTCTACTTTACAAGTATTACACAAGGATTAGTTTTTCAGCCCTAGGTCTAAGTCTTCTTTTATAACCTTCAGCGGTTCATGGGCTTCAAAATAACTGTTTATTTCTTCCTCGATCCATGTTCTAATTGCTCCTTAAATATTGGACTAGATTAGCAACAACTTGTTATATCAGGTCAAGATGTCGAGACACAAGCTAAGACATCTTGTCTGGCATGTCTTCTTCATCAGACTTCTTTATGTTGGAACATCTTGCAAAACATCCTGTTTTACCAAAATTTGCTCAAATCTGCAGAGCTTTAAATCTTCCCCTTTTGAATTTTTTTGGCTAAAACTCCTTAGGTAGAAAAAGAAAGGTCCAACGTCATTCAATTTCATCCAGGGAATGGTGGTTATGATTGACACACTTCTGAAGCTCCCCCTTTCAGCTGAAATCCCTAGCTGCCTGTTGGTGTACATGAGGAAGAGGATGTAACACGCTTCCTCTCAAACCTTTACTTGCCACAGTGGGATAAATCTTCCTCTTAAGGGGCATAAGAGAACTCTTAAGAAGATCCAGAAAGAGCTTAAGAAGAAACATACATAGTATACGTAACACATAGTACATAGAGTATGTAACTCAGGTCACAAGACACAACCTGCTTCATAACTCATAACACAAAACACAAAGGAAAGACTCAGAGAAGAACATGAGACTCATACAGGATGTTAGAACATCCCACCCAACATCCTTGCAAAACAACTTCAAGAATGGACCAAAAAGGATATTAGTTGTGTATTGTAAGGAGCAACACACAGCCGAGATGAATACACATCCATTCTCCCCCTTTTTAGCCAAAAATTAGTAAAAGTAGCCAACACAGTTTCATACCCACATGGTACTTACCCAAACCCGAAAAAAAGCCATGAAGACCCAACCCAAAACAAGAACCACAACCTGAGAATCCAGAAGCAGCGACCCCTTTAAATACCCAAGCAGTTTCTCTAGGAATTTATGGTTCATAGAAGTTTCCGCTGAACATTTTAATGGTGAAATAAATTTAGGTAGGTAATGATGCGTCCGCAAGTGCACGGAAATATCGAAGTAATATAAAAGATTTGTCGAACCCACAGAGACCAATGTCAACCTACTTTTATCTATTGTCGCGGCGTAAAGCTAAGGCTAATGGAATTAGGAATGTTAAATGTGAATGAAATTAAATACAACGGAAATAAGGATTATTGGTTTAAGGAAGAGCGGTAAAAGGATATCGGTATGTATTCCTTTAGTTTTCGGGGATTCGACAGGTCGCCGGTGCTTTTTAGTCCTTGCAAACACTTTTCAGGAGAAAATACTCATTTGAAGACCTTTGCCTCACGATGGTTGTTGACTCGGGTCATAATTCTAAGGCGGAATGTACGCTCTTGCAGTCCCATTCGGGGTTTAAACTACTTTTTGAAAACAAATAAATTCTGATTTCTTTTAAAGCGTTTTCGCTGTGTTTAAAATCAATGTCTAGTTCTTACTATCTGGTTTGAACCCCAGCTTTCGTGTGCCGACTCGTGCCTTAATGAATTTCCCACTTTTATGGCAAAACTACTGTAAATAATTTCTCGCTTTCGCGACGAAGGTTTATTTAGACGATTTTGATTAAAAACTACGGTCAGAAAGGTGTTTGTAAAAGGGAAGGTGCACCGGGTATTATCGGATCCCATCCTACTAATTTGATTACATACCGATAAAACTAATTTAGCTAGACATGATAATTAATGCAAACGGAAATAAACATAAACAACAAAGTAATAAAATATGCATTATGACAGAAAATAAAGTAATAATTCAATTAATAAGAACTTAGAAAGTAGTACTAAAATTGAAGAGTAGTCATCCACAATGTCGGCAGGATTCTACTTTGGCGAAATAAAATTGCAGAAAGAAATTACAATGTTCTGAACTAAAGGAAAAAAGGAAGAAAATAAAAGAAACAAGAAAAATAGCTTCAATAGAACTTTGGCAGCCCTTCGAGACGTAGAATCCACCCCCCTTTGGTTCTGTGAATCTCTGGCCTATTTATAGGAGATATTTCATTTCTCAACTTCTAGAGATCATGCGTGAGTTATGGAGAAAGTGGGAGTAACTTCCAGTAGTGGACAGTTAGTGGAGAAAGTGCAGGAAGGAATTTAGTTGAACGTGCTCGTGGCCACTTCTGTGTTTGACGTTATTCTGATATTGGAGTCATGACGACCGTAATGGAACTGTGACGACCGTGATGGTCGTGACGACCGTGATAGGGCATGACGACCGTGATGGTCGTGAAGGGCGTCATGGAGCTGTGACGAGCGTCACACTCACAAAATCTGCTTTTTCTGTTTTTCTTCTCTATTTCTTTCTTTCTTCTATCTTTTCCTTCCATTTCTTCTTCTTTTCTTTCTTTAATCCAAATTCTCCATAATCTGCAAAACGTAGTAAATTATCCGTATAATAGAATATAAATCAAGATAAATTAATAATAGTCGCAAGTAAATTCATGTAAATCAAGTCAAATAAACGATATACTTTCGCGTTATCAGATACCCCCACACTTAAACCATTGCTTGTCCTCAAGCAATCAACCAACACGGTAAAATGAGACAAGCTTAATTTGAAACAAAGACACGGTGAGACTCTAATCATACGTGGCTGCTAGGCTAATGTTAGATCGACACGTACTAAATATCAATACCAAGGATACTATAATGACACAATTTCAAAAACTCTCTACTTATGCAAACCAACTTGAATCATGCTATTATAACTCAACCTATATCTCATGCTCTCTTTCACCCCATTTCATTCTAGTGCAATCACATTAAACCCGTTATCCCATACACATTCATGGAAAGTAAACCTGTTAGTGACTATGATCTCATTGTTATTTCATTTTTCTCTGCAAATATGCTTAAGCATCAATTGAACTTAAAGAGTTTGTACCATTGGGTTAAATGATCGGGTGAGGAGCACCTAACTTAGAAGGAACATGTCTTTTTATTCATAATAGTTTTTTTTTCTTTCTTAATTTCTCATTTTAAACTAGAGATCATACATTTATTTGCATCAGTTTCTTACTTAGTGTGTTTAGGATGGTGCTGACTGCTTAAATAAACTACTTAGGGATTACTACAAGAAACTGGAGCTTTAAGGTTTCGGCATAATGGGTACTCAAATTGATTTTGCATATTTAAGGGGTTAAGGGTGTCAGGATGATATCAATTTTATCAAAATTTTCCCAAATTTTTCTAACATAGCATGAACAGCCTATATACTCTCAGAGTACCATGTCATGAATCGAAGCAAAAATTTGTTGGAGGTTAAAATTTTGAAAATTTGAAATTATGGGGAAATTGAACAAGCAAAAACCACGCATAAAGACTCGACGGCACATGCAAAGACTTTGACATAACGTTAAAAACAGATAAAATTCCTAAAAATATGAAATAAAATATAAAACAATAAATCAAACTAAAAAGCGATAAAATGGAAGCGGTAGAGTTCCTCCCCCACACTTAAACCAAACATTGTCCTCAATGTTTTAGTAAAAGGTGGAAAAAGGAAAGATAGAACATGTATGAATGCTACTGCGTGCCAAATCCTCTACGATCCTGCTCTTGATGTCCATGTCTTCGTTGATCACTTCTACTTCGGCGGCAGGCATTTTGAGATACCTTTGATTGTGTAATTCTAGAACCAACTCATCATGTTGCTCGCTTCCAGAGGAAGTCCTCATCATCAGCGTCCCCACCAGCAGCGACACTCGTAGGAATGTCTGTGGGCATAGCTCATCTTCTCAGATCGTCATCTAGAGAGTTTTCGCCTAGATATAACTAAAGCGTAACAAGCGATGCATTTCTTTATTTTCTGCAAATTTAAACAAACAAATTAAAATAAAGACCTTGTGGGTTGCCTCCCAGACAACGCTTTGTTTAACGTCGATAGCTCGACGACTGAGGAGTGCAAGTACTCATAGTGGTTTTTTCCAGAATGGTTCCTCGATCAAACTTTGAATAGTCTTCGGTTTCCATGGCCACTTATCAAGTCATCTCTCATATCCCTCACCTTTTCTTTTCTTTCTTCTATAGGGTGGTTCATTGTTTTGAACTTGTGGTGGTGGTTCTGGATCTATCCTGAGTATCAGTTTTTCAAATTTGGGCTTAGTTATTTCATCCACCACCTCAAACGTTGGTCTTACCCTTTTAACAGTAATGATGACCCTGGTTTCATGGTCCTCGAATTTTCTTTTCTTATGAAGGGCCTTAGACAAAGGTGCATTGGTGTGGATATTTTCCAATACCTCCACATGGGAGCATATCAAATGAGAGTAATTTTAAAATGAGAGATGAGAGGAACAAACAACAACCACTAGATCATGATTAAACTTATTTATTAATGTGATTATTAATTTCTCTCTCTTATTAACTTGTATTTCACCTCTCTTACAATTATATATTATTTATCTATTATATATCAAATACTAAACTTTTTTAAGTAAACTACCTACGCAAAATTTTTAAATTATAAATTATAATTAACATTAACCACTTTTAACCTACCACATTATCTATAGCTATATGTAAAGATAATACTTTCTTTTAGTGTGACTTATTTTTCTATTATTTTTATCCTTATTTTATTATATAATTTACTTAATAATTTTTTATTATTAACTTCTACATAATTTGTTATTATTAACTTCCATATGTTGTATTTTTTTAAAAAATTATTTAAACAAAACATATCATTTATATTTTTATTTATGCGTATTAAAAAAGCAAACATGAAAAGTGTTAAGAATTAAGTGTGTAATAAAAATCTCATAATTAAAAAGTTGAAGATTAAAATGAGAGGACCATACATCTAACATCTTGAAATTTGAGATGAATATGAATGTGTCTTTTATAAAATGTATTGATACTAAAAAGAATTGGAGGTATAAAATGGTCCCACATTGACCCCAAAATTAATTACTCAACAAATTCAATATTAATTACCCTCTAAAACATTCTCACAGGTAGAGCAATAGAATCGGAAGATTTATTTGACTTAATCGCGAGTGATGGCAACTGTGGCGATTAGTGAACTTGACAAAAACGGTGGTAACGTTGTGGCAGAGATAGTGAAACTGGAGAGAAAGATCTTTCCTAAACACGAATCACTCGCTTCCTTCTTTCAAAATGAATTGAAAAAGAAGAACAGTGAATTGCTTTATCTTCACGTCGATGGCGAACTTGCAGGCTATGTCATGTATTCCCGCCCTTCCTCCTTATACGCTTCTATCACCAAACTCGCAGGTTCCAACTCCATTTTTTCATTTAAGGTTTCATATTTCAAATCTAACTGTTTTATATGCTATAACTTTATGCCTATAAGCTGTTTGAAAATTTGCCTAAATGAATTTTGCTATTTCAAATTCTATTTGAACGTTTAAAATGAGATGTTTTGGTTTCATTATAGTGAAAGAGAAATGGAGGAGGCATGGACACGGAGAGGTTTTATTGAAAGCGGCAATTGAGAAATGCAGAGCGAAAAAAGTTCCCCGTGTAATGCTTCACGTGGATCCGTTGAGAACCCCTGCACTGAATCTGTACAAGAAGCATGGTTTCCAAGTTGATTGTTTGGTTGAAAGTTACTACTCTTTGGATAGAAATGCTTATAGAATGTACTTGGACTTTGATTCAAGTTGAAGGAGAAAAGAAACTCAGCAAAAGCATTTTTTTAAATATGTTTTCAACTTTTCATGGTCAATTCAATGAACAAATTTGTAACATTGTGTTTTTATAAGAACATCAAGTGTTGGAGAGTACTTAAGTAACACTTTCTATGCGGAAGTTGTTAGTTTTGTTGTTGAATTTATTTTAGTTGTACAATTTATTAGGATATTATATCTTTAGCAGGTGTGTTAAAGACATAGCATCCATGGAAGGAAGAGAAAAAATTTTCAAACTTTATGTATTTATCTAAATAGAGTATTAAAAAAAAATGAAAAGTATCATTTTAATGAGATAATTACAAATATATATATTATTATCTATAATCTATAACATATATAAAGACAAAACTTGATTTTGGTGTAGCTTATTTTCCTACTAATTTTATCCTTATTTTAATGTATAATTTACATAATAACTTTCATTAAAATCACTACTATCATTTTATCCCTATTAATTTTCTATTTAACTTCCTACTATTAACCTTTTACATAACTTTTATTTAAAATTATATTAAATAAAAATATATCATTTATATTTAACTTCCTACTACCATTTTTCACATAACTTATCATTATTAATTTCCTATCCAACTTTCTATTATTAATTTTCTTTAAAAATTAATACTATATTAAAAAAATATCATAAAAATTAAGTGTGTGAATGCTAGTCAATAATAATAATAATAATAATAATAATAATAATAATAATAATAATAATATTTATCTCACTTTTCTTTATTCATTTCTTTTTTTTTTTTGCTTTTGCTTTTTCTATCTCACCCAAGAAAGCTTGTGTGTTGTACAGATTTTCATTAAAAAAATATTATTTTTTTTATAATATAAAAAATAATAATATTTTAGTTTGGTGATTAAAATGTATAAAAGTACGACAATATAACTATGTTTGAAATTAAATTCTATCTTATTAATAAGAGAATATTAAAAACAATGAGAATTTGTTTTAGTTTAGTTTGCATAAAATATTTTAATATATTTAAAAGTAGTTATTTTGTTGTGTTATAGTATATTTAATAAATTTAAAGTTATATTATATTTTATTATAAGAGTTCAATAATATAACAACTTGTAATAGATTTTCTAAATTGGAATAAATAATTATATTTTGTTAGAGCTTTTAAGAAAAAAACTAATCATTATTATAAAGTTATTTTAGTATTTCTATATTTATGATAGTCCTTTATATTTGAAGTATTAATTTATATAGTTTTTTATAACTTAAAAAAATTAAAGAAATAATTTAAATTTATCTTTTATATTATATTAATAGTTATTATTTATATTATCAAGCAAAATGAAAATTTCAAATTATATTTATCCAAATTTATTAATTATATTATGAATAAATTCAATGTTCTTCAGTCATGACAACAAAACAACCCATTACGGCATTGCTATTTCAAATTCAAACATGTTTTTCCTCAAATTTAGTGTAAATTTTTCTTCAAATTCTATCCTTCATTTAAATACTTATTTACAATTTAATAAGTTTTAAATCAAATGTAACATAATTCTTAAATCAATAGTAATTAGAATAAATATAAATTATATCAGTAATCGTTTAATCCACAACTTGAAATTTGACTTTTGTTAATGAGACCCAATTGTGGTTTTTATTTGTAATTAAATAATCATTGTTGACTATTTTTAAAATTCAGATAATAGAACCGGCCAATTGACCTGGTGTTTTTTTTATAGGTACTGTGAAACAAAATTTTAAAGAATGACTTAATTATCATTTAAAATGTATAAAAGATTAATATTAAAAAAATTAAATTCAAAGTCTATAAGGAATACTTATATAATAGTAACTTAGTTTGAATTTAGAATATTGGATCACACAACGTCATGAGATCTTATCAGAGTTTCTGTACCATATCTAACTCTGCCATACAAAAGTTATGTTTGATGAATTCTGCCATCTCTACATTTCAACACATGCATGCATGTTTTCATGAACTCCTCTCACAAAATAGGCATTTTGAACAAATTTAACTTCACCAAAGTCTGGCCTTATTTTTCTACCATTTACTTCCACTGATCAGCTGTACAAAACAGATTATGCAGTTGCTTCACCTTACCTCATCAACAGTTCCTGCATAAAAATAAAGTCTTACCGGTTATATTCTGCAAAACAACAGTCAACATGCACTTCTATCATCATAGGGTCTCTATGTAGCCTAAGGATTAAGAATTGCTTATTATGTGTTTCACAAGTTATATTTCAAAGAAATAAGGGTATCAAACTAATACAAATGCTCATGTTATGATGAAATAACTTCTTCCAAACACTCCTTTAGTACATGGTGTTTCATAGAATAACTTGATTCTTTCAACACATGCTTGATGCAAAAAATTGATATCCCTAGGTAGAAGTAATTGGCAGCTACTGTTTGTATTGGTCACAGTGCTAGGAGCTAGGTGACAAATATTAATATGACGGATACACTTCCTATAATATAATGCACGCAGATTACAAAATTATTTACCATTCCGGCAGTGAGCAGCTGATCTTTCTGAGCTTTCTTCTCTTGATTGCACTCCGCACACCAGCTAGCGAAGCCTCTTTTAAACTTTTGCATTTCTCGAAAAATCGAACTGCACAGAAATAATGAAACTTCATATTTAATTTAGTAAGTAATAAAAATGAAAAGAAAATAATATAAATTATGAATCCATTCAGGTAAAAAAAAAGAAAAGAGGAAAACAAAATTCAAAATCGATGCTACAAAAATGCCGTCACAATCCGAGACTTCTGCAAACAAAATTCAAAATCGATGCTACAAAAATGCCGTCACAATCCGAGACTTCTGCTATTTCCCACACAATTGGGAAAAAAAATATCAAATAAAAAAGGCAAATATAGAAAGCCATCAGGAAGAGATACTAATTCACGAGTCTTTTTTAGGAAGAACTATTTAAATGCAACGCGCACAGTTGCGCATAAGCACGGCTTATCATCCAGAGTCTGATAATCAGACAGAAGTGATCAACAGAGTTTTAGAAACTTATCTACGTTGTTTTTCAGCAGAGCAACATAAGGTTTGGAGAGATATTGTTAGAACCCCCAATATCCCTTATATACCTCCTATTCTAAACGTCTACTCAAAGGGGTGTAAATAAGAGCATTGTAGGGAATGGAGGGATTCGTTCATTGTATTCATCTGTAAAAATAAAGGGGAATTTCCTCTGTAAAAATAATAACAGAAAACTGTTGTTATTCACTCTATCTGGTTTCTATCTTTTTTCCGGTTCTTGAATAACTCTAGCACCATCGTCTTTACTATGCATGATAGTATATAATGATAAGGTGTATTAGACTAATATAGGAAGTTGTAATCGCAAACAAAATATGAAAGCACCTTCTGCACCACAGAAGTAGGTTGACCCGATGACCAGCAACTGTGGCTCTAGCACCATGGCGATGACGACCATGATGAAGCACAGCACAACCAGGGACATGCGAGTAATCAAAGATCTCCTGTTTTCAAATAAAAGACTCCATAAAAAAAAGGCACACAGAATCATACCAAAGAAAAATTGAAAGAAGCGATGATCTCTAGGCAATACTAGTTGTAAAAGTCTGTGAGGAATTGGGAATAAATATTTGAATCAGTTTAAATTAGATTATTGGAACTAGTTTACATTAGATTAAGGTCTGAATGCAATCAGATCTGATCTATTTTCAGTTTTATCTGTTGTACTTGTATCTATGTTTTCCAAAGTGTTAACCGATATGTTAGTATTGGTCAAAACTCTACTAACCTTATAACCGGATTACCAGCGCTGGTTTCTAGGGAACCAAGAGATTAATTCAAAAAAGAAATACATTGTATAAACTATATAAAAAGTTTCAGAATAAACATTGTTATACTTCTTCATCTATATGTTTGTTTAAAATCATACAAATGTAAATAAAAAGTATATTTCTCTCGTGTGCATATGCTCAAATACTCCAAGTCATTTGAAAAGAATGAAAGTCAGTAAGGACGCTTGAGCCAGCAGCATCAAAACAGATGACTATGATAGCCTTCTCATGCATGTTGATACTAAAGGATCAGATAATCTAGTTTGAGATTAGAGCAATGCATACTTAACATGAAAATTTTAAAAGAAATCCTAATGCAAGTTTGCTTTTATGTTGTTCCATCTCTCTATTTCGTAACTCTTACCTCTGAATGACCCATTGTATTTAAATGTTCATCACATCGCATTCCCCGAAAATACAACTCTCCTCCAGAAAATTGCCTACCCAGGCAAACGTTTAAGGTAACTTCAGAGTCATCCACATGGAATTCTACAAATGTAATATTATCAGTTAGACATGAAATAGGTTGAAATTAGAGCAGATGTATAAAATAAAGTAAAACATATTGGTATCCCAAAAGCTGTTCAGCAGGAATTTATATTGTTGTTGTAAGGTTCGCTTATAAGGATGCTAGCCTTCACTAGAATAAATGGCCAACATTATGCACATGAGCTGTAGAATAGAGATAAAATTCCATTTTCCTTAAAAGATAACAAAGCGATATAAAATATGAGAAACACAATGATGATAAACCAGACAGTGTGATGCATGCCATATTCTAAGACATGGCTGGAATATGCATTCACTTTTAGATAGATATATCCGATAAAGAAATTATAATCAAGCATAACTCTTACCCATATCAACATCTCTATGTGAACCATATTCAACAATAAAACCGTGGTGAGAATCCAGGGTTGATCCACCAACTTCTGCATAGAACACTGTGTAACAAGAATCAATTGACTGAAATACATTTTAAGAGAATGAATAACTTATACAGTGGCCAGTCTCTTAAAGTGTATAAATACATAAAAATAATTGGTCAAATAACCATGAGCAAGAGTAATCAAGCAGACTTCACTCACCTTTTGACAATGGAGAAATAAAATCTTCTATAAGCTTCTTGAGCATGGTTTGAAGGCCAAAGTCATCAAGTACAGCACCATATTGATTCATTGTATTGGGACGCATTACCTGGAGTTTTGTTCTTTCAGCCCACTTCTCAAAATGTTCAGCCTAGAGAGGCCAAAAAAATAAATTAAACAGAGAAAAAATATACGTATCTGTTTAATACATAATACACCACACCCTTGCAGGTTATAAGCTAATACTCAGAAAGAATAAAATATTGCTTAGACCTCGATAATTAAAATGATAAATACCTCAGTTATCAGTAACTCGCAAAAACGTGGTTGAAGCATTTCAAATGTAAAAATGCCTGGGGCAGGTTCAGACATTATACTTCTAAAGCTTTGTTCCGTATTATCTTTGATTGCTTTTAGAAATGCAGGTACAAAGAATGCTACGGGATCAATAGTGTACAACTCTTGATGCAGAGGCTACAAAATTGGATAGAAAACATGTAAGTCTTATTAAAAATGAGTGGGAAATGTAAGGAAGATTGTCATTATAAGTCTTAACATAAATCATAGAGCCTGCTGATTTGAATGGAATAACAGTTCTTTTATAGCAACTTCATAGATGCTGCAATATTAACAAGCTAAAAAAGAACCAAGCCCCCAAGAAAAATGCATAATTTGAGCTCATAAATATTTAGCACTGATAGTGTGCAAGGAAACAAAATTCAATTGAATGTGCAATGTATATTGTTAACAGTACATATGGTAAGAATGGAGCATTAATGTTCCATATTCCATTCCCTTTCTTTGACTATCAACTATCGCCGCTTAATATAATTTGCAAGACTGTAAAAGTTTGCGAGTGACTATAATGTGGTAATTCACACAACCAAACCAGTCGAAATAGTTTGCAACGGCAGTAATTCACACCTTATCCCTTCTATTAGGCTCAGGACCATTCCCGATAAAGACATGTAACTTTACATTAAGGTTAGCACAAATAATAGGAGATGGAGATTTGTGGTTTGATTAGCTCGGTGTTTAAATTTTATATGTATTTCATATTATTAGGACAAACTAAATGTTTGTCAAAATTGGGAAGTGGCTTGATATTTCTTAAATCTAATAGATTTACAAAATTGCTTGGGTGACATTACTTCCCTGAAACTCTACTTCAGATCGAGACTGGTCCAAAATTCAATCAAACAAGGTTTGAAAAAAGTTATTAATAAATATTGCATGAAATTCTATCGTTATAGTTCAACATACACACATCTTACCATTTAGACATTTGTATGTGTATTTTGAGAAATAATATCACGACATATCTAAATGGTGAGACCTGATTGAACGTTTTTGTAAAACTATTTTATACTAATAGTGTATACAAATTAAATTCTATTAACAATAATAATCAATGATAAAACAAAATAACAGTAATGAATATATAATATCTATTAAAATGGAGAGTTGCAGCCCAGACTTGCCACTCCCTGGGTTTGTCCCTGCTTTAAGGTCCCACATTTCACACTAAATAGGCCATGAATTAACATACCTGATAATTTGACATTATCTTCTCTCTATATTCTTTTTGCTTTTGATCCTGCCATAATCACATTGAAACCACCACAAAATTATGGTAAAATAAATACTAATAAAACAATAAATATTATAAGCTGATAAACATAAAATGGTTATGACAACAAAGTGAGTTTTTTTATTTACAATATTTAAACAGGAATGAAAATTTTCTCAAAGGCAGTTCCACCTTCCAGTTCATAGCAATGAACCATAAGTCACAATAGAACTAAATGCTACATTATTATTATTATTACATCAACTTACGATAGAACTAAATGCTAGATTATTATTGCATCCCATTCTCACCAAAAGTTATGATAGCAGACGATAGAACTAAATTCTAGAATGTTATTATTATTAACGCATCCCATTTTCAGTGAGTTTCTCTTCCTCCAAATCACATCAACTTCACAATCTTAATAAGTTTTTTCGGTCTCACAGCATTCAAAATACCATTTTCAGTGAGTTTCTCTTCCTCCAGATCACATCAACTTCACAATTTTTATAAGTTTTCTCGGTCTCACAGCATTCAAAATACCTAACGATACACTCAGATCTAGGTAGTATTTGAAACTACCTACCCCTGTACAGCCCTTTAACAAGACAGAGACCATCAATTGCCACCGTGTTATATACACCACATACTGAAATTAATGTTCAGGGCAGTGTAGTCAAGATTGAGTGTTGGATCGTAAGGTCTTCGTGCTAAGGATGCCTGAGAGTGCTATGATTAGAGAAATACCATTTTCCTCACCGGCGTGGTCAAGATGGAGCTTTCTAAAGCAAGATCGTAAAAAAGAACGTGTTGGGCGTTTTCTAGGCCTGTCTAAACAGGTTGGGTTTTTTAAGTGAAAAAACCCGGTTCTTATTCTTCCAACCCTGTGAAGCCCCTCCTAACCCTAAAACACAAAGCTGCCTCGCCTCTTTCACGATAACTTCCTCTGCAACTTTTAAGCTTTATCTTCCCCATTCCAGCTTTCCCCTCTTGCACTTCTGTTATGGTCGCCATCAACCTTCCCCATGGCAACGACAATGGCAGCTTCTTTTTCTACCATCGGTGTCCGCGTTCCTCTTCTCCCCTCTGTTGACGTTTTTCTTAGCATCATCTTCTCCCCTCAGTTAAAGTTTTGCTTAACACCATTTTCTCCCCTTTGTAATGGCCTCAAATAGAGGGTCGCAGACTATTTCATCAACACCTGAAAGTGAGGCTTCTGCTCCTGTTTAATCAATTACCTATTTGCCCTTCGGTAGAATCTTACATAAACGATATGTGCTTTACCATCTTTCACAACCCGGCCGATCCTACTTGAGATCTCGTGCATGACTACATTGGCTCAGGGGAATGAAAAAATTATCAACTATATATGACACATCTTGTAATGCCAATGAACAATGGCTTGATTACTTAATCTTTGAAACTTGCTAACTACAATTAGTCAATTACTCTTAGTTAGCATATGAGTCATTAATATATCTCACAACAAGCTTCGAGAGACCAACAAATGACTGAACAAAAGACTATATGGATTACTTTTAAAGAAAATTACAGATAATAATAACAATATAAGCTACAATTCATTTCCAAAACATCACTCTTTCATTAATGT
Source organism: Lathyrus sativus (assembly GCA_963859935.3). Lineage (NCBI taxonomy): Eukaryota > Viridiplantae > Streptophyta > Magnoliopsida > Fabales > Fabaceae > Lathyrus > Lathyrus sativus. Next base: position 717,513,325 of record OZ012741.1, read on the forward strand.
AATTTAGCAACTTTAAGACGTGTTTAAAAATCAAGATGCAGTGAATTTCAGATCCCTTCAATAAGCAGGTTCTTGCATTCACGCAGATAACCACAATCCACGTTGATTGCTCAAAAATTGATATCTGAACTCAGCACCGTATTTTTGAAAATGTTGCTCAATATACAAGGAATACATTTTCAGCAAACAAACAAAAAGAGTTTCCATCAATATATAATAATGAAAGAGAAATGGAGAAATCGAAGCATACCCTATAGCGCAATGCTGGAGGTACATAATCTTGCAAAATACCGCGCATGTATGAAGCTTTGTTTTTGCGAGACGCGCCGAGCAAGTATCTCGGAAGGTGCATCTCCAACGAGCTGAGAAGCATAGAAGAAAAATCCAAGTTCATGTCCTCGTATGTTTCAGGCTTGTGATTCTTGATCGGATTCAGCACCAACCTCGACATTCCCTTGCCCCTGCTAGAGCTCCCAGCCTCAGAGCTATTTTTGCCGCATTGACTAGTGCTCCCCGTTGCCGGAGAAGCTTCTGGTTGGCGGCCAGTGGAGCCGCCGTGAGGTGAAATGCTTTGACTGGTCCTGCATTTGGAAAATTAGGGTTTTGAAAATGTCCAAATGGGAATTAGGGTTTATGAGAAATTAGGGTTTTTCAAAGGAGTTTTAACTATTTTGTTGTTATAATTAGGTTTGAATTTTTATTATAAATTATAAATTCATGAATAAAAATAACAAATAAAATTGATGATGATATATAAAAACAGCACCTTTGTAAGTGGTCTCCACTAGATTTGGAGTTTGATTGTTTAGATTTCTTTCCACCATGTTTATGCATTTTGAATCAAGATTATTGATGGGAAAAATCTTTTTTCTCTAATGCTAAGAGATTTCTGAAAAATAAATAAATTCTAGTCATTAGCAACTATATAAGTAAAATTGAAGTGATTTTCTTCGCTTCGATAACGAGTTTTAATTTGAGAACGACTTCTGATAGTATATTTTGTTTCAGTGATGAATTTCAAAATGTTACTTTTGATTTGCGTGTGAAAAAGTTGAGACTTCATACCTATTTTTTTAAAAAGTCTTGCTATCGTATTAGGATTAGTGTCGATATAAATTTCTGTTTTTCTATTTTGTGTTGTATAATTAAAAATTCAAATACTTTTAAATTTAATAATTAAAATTAAATATTTATATTTGTTCATATTTCGCGTCATTAAAAAATCTTAACTTGTCTTATATTCAACAACCGACGAAACTTTATGTTGTCTTACATACGGCATTGAAATTGTCATTCTAGTATAAATCAAAGGTTGGAGGACAGTGCACCCTTTATCCGAGGAAGACAATGTGAGAGCGATTAAAGAAGAAGTCGACTTCCTCAGAGAAAAAAGGGAATTATTGTTTTTTAAGCGTCGTCGCAAAACAAGCTACCATTGCACAGTACAACAAGCATGTCTGAGCTTGAGAATTTCAAGTCAGAGACCTCGTTTTAAGGCGGACCGACGTATGAGGGAAGAATGTCAGGGATGAGAAGCTAGCAGCTAACTAAGAAGGGTCATAAATAGTCCAAGCCAGCACCAGAAAAGGAGCATACACCTTAGAAACTCTGACGAAAGAACCAATTTTAAGAACCTATAACGCCACTAAGCTCAAATATTACTTTAGTTTATTTCTTCATGTATAACACAAAGGGTAAATGATTTAATTACCGCTTATTTAATAAATTTGACATATATGTACGATAGTACATCATTCAACACTTTCTTAAATAAGAAATGAAGTTTCTTGGGTGAAGAATGAAACAGATAGAACAAAGAGAGAAAGAAGAAAAGATAAAGAAGAAAGATGGAAGAAGGATTTGGACAAACTATTTTCTATTCACTTTCTCAATGTTACAAACAATGACAAGTGAATAACACAATTTGCCTCACTCAACAACCTGAGTGATCTAGTGTATTTATAGACTACAAGGTAACTTAAATAACAAGTTAACCTAAACAATTTAATCCTTAACACGAGGTCCAATTCGACACTACATACTAGAACTGACTTCGACTACAATATGTAAACACTTCGACATCAACATGTGAGCAATCTTCGACTTCATGCTTGCCTCTTGTCGAATCCTGAAAGTTATCTCAGTCGACACGTCCCAGTCGACAGCACTGGAGTTCAATCTAATATCTCACATTGCATTTAATTCCATTTCTAATAAAACATGGGATAAGAGAGCAAGGTACATCATAATCATATTGCATTTGACACCCCCCCCCCTTTTTAGAGCTAGCCACTCCAAGAGCACGGGCAGTGGAGCCTAGAAGATGCCAACCTCAAACTAAGCTTAAATATGGGAGTACAGAAGGAGATCCAATTCTTAGTCGGAAACGGTTCTTGTGGCGCTGAAGAAAATACGCCAGTTCCTAACAAATGTGATGGGTAATAACAAAACAAAAAGAAATCATGGCAGTTACCAAAAATGGAACTCAATATGACAAAACGAATAAATTACGTCAGTTTTCAATGAATGAGATGGGTAATGACGAAATGGGCACTAAAATTAGCAAAGCAATCATAATTGGTAAGCAAGCAAACACATAATCTCTAGAAAAGTCAAACTATGATGTATAAATTGACAATATTGTGAAGGCATAAAACTACAAAAAGATATTCTCATGACAACCAAAGTCATTCTTGCTTCACCAACACTTTATTAACCATAATGTTTGCTGAGTTGATTGGGTCACAAGGAACCCGAACGTCGTGCAAAACACTTCAATCTTGTCCACAACATTCATGGAGAAGGTCTTTATTACGCCTTTTGTCGTACCCCAAATTTTGTCCACCCTTCATATGCTTTCTAGTGCCACTTTATTTCGAATGAGTGAAATGACACAATTAGTATGAGAACATGCGTAAGGAGTTGTGAGTGTGAAAATGATTTGATTTTTAAATTGACACAATTTAATTCTTTTCCTATTTTGTTAACCTAGTTATTGGTATAAATAAGGTAATTTTCCACACTAATTTTGACACACCAACTAGAGGAAAATTACACATATATAAATTACAAGAGTTTTTTTTTTTAAAAACAATTTACAAAAATCCCAAATCTTTTACAAGAGTCTCAATTTTTTATTAAATAGTCTATTTTATTTTAATTTGTGTGTTTTTGAGCCGATGATAAGTATCTTATGGTTCCCGTATTTTTAACACTTCAACACCAATAAATTTTCGTGTGTTCTTTCTTCTCTTGTTACTTGTGTATTTTTATTTACTAATTTTTTCTAACAATTTTAAATCACCAATGCTCACCAAAAACTTTCAAATACTATTGTTGTAAGTCATGAATATAAAATATATTTTGCAATTTTACTTTTAAGACATTATTGTGAATTGATTTAGAAGATGTCTTAATACAAATAGAGACCCAAATTAGACACCGATTAGAGAGAATTTTACACAACATTTTGCAAAGAGCCCACCAAGTCCCAAATTTTTTAGAGTTCCATTCTCTTTTTTTAAAATAAGTTCTTCGGTTTGTTTTTACTTTAACTTATTTTTCCAAACCCCGTGATGATCAGAACCCAATGGATTTTTTGTATCAAAATTCACAAGTAGTTATTATTATTATTATTTATTTTTTTAATCAAGAAAGAATATATTAATTCAAAAACAAGTTAAATACAAAAACGGTGATCCACTAGGGATCCAACCCACCAAAGGACTCAAATTACATCATAAAACTAACAAGTTGTTTTTTAATCCTATTGTTTTGTCATCCTCTATAAATCATATTATCTGTGATTTTTGTAACCATGTTTGTGTTCTCTACAATTTTTTCAAAAGTAATACTATTTCTATATTTCCAAATGTTGTAGACGGTTTCAGCTACTAGCATCTTCATAACATCAGCTTTCCATCATCCTTTCCCCTTTGTTAGACCAGTGATCCAAATCAGTTCTGCATCCCATTGTTGGGGTTCATGCTGAATGTTAAACCGCTTGAGTATTTCCATCCATATGTGTTTTGTCCTTGTACAGTGGAAAAATAGGTGGTTCATCGTTTCTTCCTCAGATTTGCACAAACTGCATATGTCGTCTTCAATCATTCCAAAATGTTTTAACCTTTCTTTGGTTACAAGCTTGCCATAAACATTGGACTGCTCGCGGTTGTCCTTTATTGAATCTGATCAGTTTCCTCCAAGGAACCCTTGTGCCATTATCAATTAGTATCTTATAGAATACTGCAACTTTAATTTTGTGTGGTCATAGCTTATTTCCATTCATTCCAAATCATATTCATGTAATCTCTTTGTCTCAAAATACCCCACATGATCCACGAATTATGTGTTTTGGTTATATACGTCATCACATCATCGCCTTTTAAATAATGAGCATGGATCCACTTGACCCATAGTGTGTCGCTTTTGTTGCAAAGGTTCCACAGACATTTCAAGAGCAACACATTGTTCCAGGTCTGAAGGTTTAATATGTTCATCCCACCCTGCGCAGTAGGGCAGCAAGCAGTTTTCCAGGCCACCGAGCATTTTCTGCTCACAGTATATTTTCCTGTCCAAATGAAACTTCGACAAATTGCATCTACCTTCTTGATCACGCATTTAGGTAAGGGGAGGCACTGCATCCAGTACTGTGTCATTGCATAAGCTATGCTTTGTACTAGTTGCATTCTTCCTGCATAGCTTAGGAGTCTAGAGGACCAATGATGTATTCTAGCCACTATTTTATCCACCAAGGGCATAAAATGATTGATGGTTAGTCTTTTGCTCAATAGAGGGATTCCTAAGTATTTGAAAGGTAATGTCCCTTCTTGGAATCCTGACAGTTCCTTCAAGGTTTTTTTGGTTTCCATATCTAAACCCCCGAAATATATTTTGCATTTGTTAGGGTTCATCATCAGTCTTGTGGAGTTGGAGAAATTTCTGAAAGTTTCTAGAATCATTTTCATTGAGATTTTGTCTCCCCTACATAGTAGTAGTATATCATCTGCAAAAGTGAGATGATATTGGAGATTGTTGTAATCCTTAATCTCACAAGCCTTATTGCTTTTTGGAATCAGGGAAACAACAACACTGTTGAAAGGTTTGTACATTTTACCTGTCTCAAAATACTCCTTAGCCGCTGCAATCACATCATTCTTAATGGTTGTCCAGCTGGCCTTGAAGAATTTGGCTCCATATCCATCCAGGCCTGGTGCTTTGAGGTCTCCAATTCCTCTAAGGGCTTTGGTGATATCATCCTCAGTGATATTTTTGATGAGGTATTCCCTCTGCTCCATGTTAACTTGTTTACCCATCCTCATGGCCTCAATGTCAATGTGACTAATATTGTTATCCTTTTTGCCCATCAAGTTTCTATAGAATATCAGCACTTCCTCTTCAATATGGCTATTATTATTATATGCAACTAATTTCTTCAAGTTTATAAGTTATTATTATTATTATTATTATTATTATTGTTATTGTTATTATTATTATTATTATTATTATTATTATTATGCAACTAATTTTTTCAAGTTTAAAAGTTATTATTATTATTGTTATAATTTATATATTATGCAACTAATTTCTTCAAGTTTACAAGTTATTATTATTATTATTATTATTATTATTATTATTATTATTATTATTATTATTAGTATTATTATTATTATTATTATTATTGCAACTAATTCATATAGTATAACAACTAAATCTCAAGACTTCTACAGACATTTATTCTATCAAGAACAAAAGGAAAAGATTGATTCAAAGATAAAAGAAAAAGAAAGGAATTGAAGGATAAGAATCAATCGCGTAAAAATAGAGAGTTCGAAAGCTTAACAATTGTGTTCATTGGGATATACCTCAATCCCGTAGGTTGTTTTTTTTTTTCATGCCTTAATAACAATATATACATATTTTGTTTATTTTTTCCGATATTGCTTTAAAATTTATTTGACATTTTTTATACCAATTGTGTGTGTATAATTAACTAATTAGTTTTTTATAATTATTTCAATTAATATTTTTTGTTTATAATTAAGTTTTTATTAGGTTATTATTATTATTATTAAAACACAAAGAAATTAAATCAAAATAACAATTAAAAATCTTTCTCATTCTCCTCCTATACATGATTTTATTTTTTTTCAAAAAAAACAACATCTCTTTTCCACTACACATGCACTTCTTCATCACTAATCTAACATAGCTTATAATGCTTCCATCATAAATCTTTCAATTTATCAAATTAATCACATGTAAAACCACATTAACAACCTTCAAATCCTTCTCCATACAATTATTAAACCCCAACCATCTTTGTGTTTTTACGGTAAATTTTCATACAATCATTTTTTCATAAAAAAAACAAAAATATTTTTTTTATATTTAGTTATGAAAATACAAAACATCTCCCTTTACTTATTTAACTTAAGTTAATTATTTTATTAAAACAAAATATTAAAAAAATATATAATTAGTTAATATTATATTAGGGTTAATATGATTATTATAATTAGAGTTAGTTAGAAATAATTTATTAATAATTAGACTATTATAATTATTCCATTATAATTAACATAAATAAAAAGACAAAAAAATATAATTAAATTAGGGTTGATTAAGACAATTGTAGGCCAATTAATATTAGGTATAATTTTAGGATAGTATTAGACTTTGATTAGTCTAATTAAAACTAGTAATTAAGATTAAAAGATTGAAAATATAACATCAATCTTTTTCATATTAACTTATTTAATATTTTCTTATTTAACTAAAATAATTATGTATATATAACATTTAACATAACTTCTAAATCAAACCAATCATAACATTTTTGTAATCAACTTAAATCAAATTAAATCATTCTAACACATTCAAATCTTAAGTCTTCTGCCCTTGTACATTGATGTATTTTCGAATCAAACATTTCTCCGCCCCCGAGACGCTGAGAACTTTTTAAAATCTAAAAAATAACAAACAAATATTTTTTAGACAAACTACGGTACTATGATCCTTTATATTACTTAAAAGCACGTAGGCACAGAGTTGTAACACTTTGGTGTGAATAATAACAAAAAAAATATTTGTTTGTCATCTTTTCTTAATTAATTGTTTTCTCTTAATAATAAAATAATTCACGGTAAATAAGCAAGTTAGACAAGAATAAATAACATAAGTAAACATACCTTAGAAAACATAGTACCCCTAAACTTAGTGAAGGTTCACATTGAGTATAATGGAGGTGAGAGGTGTCTAACACCTTTCTCTCACTTAATCGACTCTTGGACCCTAAGTCTTATCCTTATCTTTTAGGTTTTATCATTATTTCCATGTTCCTTATGAACAAATAAAGGACGATAGCGACTCTGTAATTTTTTCAGTCGCGACTCTGCCGGAGATTCCTTATACTTTTTTGAAAGAGAGTCCATCATAACCTCTAGATTTAAGATTTTGTGTGTTTGCTTTGTTTTTTTTGCTTTTATTTATTTATTTATTTATTTTTCTGCTTCTCATTTATTTATTTGCTTTTCCTTTTAATTAGTTTATTTTATTACATTGTTTATACTGCCATATCATTGGTTGGGACTATTATAATGTGAGAAGCTGAAAATCTAGGTTTGAGCAAAATTCTAAGTTAAGAAGTAGAACTGAAGTGTTTTCGGTGAGATGTCACATCTTAAAGATACATAGAAGCTACACTCAGAGTAGACCCCCAAAGTTATCTTCATGGTAGGGTTAACCCCTCGTTGTGATGATGATTTAGATGTGGTGTTAGACGATGACAATGATCTAGAATGGGGATTGAATATATCACTAATTCTTATATAGAGTCGGCGCTTATGATAAATTATTTTTTACTTTTAAGTGAAAGCGGCCGAGAAACTATGATCGTCTAAACGAACCGTTATCGAAAAGATCGGATATGCGATAAGCCTAGATGGAATAGCGATTCCGATGAGAAACTGAATCAAAAGTTTGAACACAAATCAACACAATTCTATTCACTCAAAGTTTTTCTATTTCCAATGCCTTGTGAATAATAAATTTAAGTTGAAAAACAGCCCAAGTGGTTTGTGTTCAAGCAATTTGTCAAACACTTGGTGTGCGAAGCACTCCAAGTGAAATTCACTAAGTAATGGTAGTGCTAAACTTTTCTAATTACAATCAAAAGGATTGTAATGAGTTTTCCAAATATTTTTTCAGCACTATACTATACCAGAATTTTAATCAAGCAATTTGATTGTACACAAACGTTAAAATTCAGAAATGAAAAAATAGCGAAAGAGAAAACAACACCAAATTTGTTGAGTCAGTTCCTTCGTTGTCCTCGCTCGGGGTACGTCTGCCCTCAATTCTAAAAATAGAATTGAGACTATATAAACCTGTTGTAAATTGTTTGTACAAGAGAAGCAATAGTAATCAAACACTCAAGCCTAGTTATTGATGTTGAAACTATGTCTTCTCTCCCCTTGATTCAAGATGAATTAAGTGCCTCAAATGTGTTGAATAAACCTCTGATTCCAGCTACACGTTTGAACCACCAAACGGTCTTCAAATCTTTAGCCCGACTGATTTCAATCACACACAATTCGAACCTAAATCTTCCTTCCACAATCCTCCAGTTACCACTACTAGATTGACAGAACCATCCGTTCTTCAATCACCTTCGTTCGGTTGAATCTGTGAAGAAATGATTTGTGCAAAAACCCCTAAAATTCCACGATTCTTGGAGGATAAAACTCTAAAGATTTATTCAAGAAAAACCCACCAATATGTCAACCCAAACCCGATACAAATATCCTATGTTTGGACGTTATCACCTTAATGATGCATAATGATCAACAAAAATGGTTATGTGTATTTGTTGAGAAAATGCAAGAAAGAGGATGAAGATGATGAGAGAAAAATCAGTGTCAATTTTCACTTTTCTTATTTTTGTTTAAACAATGAGCCAAAAATAATATATATGTGAAACTAGGACTAAGTAATAAACATAACAGCCATTTGAAAGTCAAACACAACAGCAAAATAGAGTGGCACGGGCGAACGGTCGACCTAAAGAAAATGGGGGGTCGATCTGAGCACTCCCGCTTTCAAAGTTATACAGAAATTGAATTTATGCATCGACCGAAACAGGTCCATGCATCGACGCAAACATGCCCAGAATTGAAAAATAGAAATGCTAACAGTATTAGTCAACTGGAGGGTCGACACGAGCACTTCTGAGAGCAAATTCTCAAAATTCACTTTGTATGAGTCGACCTAAGCAGGGCTTTGAGTTGACTCAAATGCTCAGAACTTCCAAAAATGCTCTTTTTGACATGTCTTGCTATATCTAAGCATTTCTAATGCATATCTAAGGCTATCAACATGACCAAACCCACACAAAACATATGCAATGCTTTTTTATATGATTAGACACATGCTTTTGAGAATTTGTTGTGCGCAAGAGAACTACGAATGCATATGCAACTCGATGATACCGTCAAAAATACAAAGTACTAACTAGATACTTTTTGACATTATTAAAACAAGTATTAAGACAACTTGCCCTCATATACTCCCCCTTTTTTATGATGGCAAAACAGTAGCAAAATCAAGCACTTTGAGTGGTATCATCCTCCCCCTAACTTTATGCATTCTTCTAAAAACAATTTGAACGTTTGATCAATCTATGTAGGACAACATATGAACAAAAACTAAATGCCTTTAACAAGCATTAGGATCCAAAATATTTCTATGTCTTAGTTAAACAAACAAACATAATGATAAGTAAACATTCAGATGAAATGAACAATATGACATGCACAATAACAACACAAAGGTGATCCTTAAGGTCTCCTGCCCCTAAAATGATGGTCTTTTCCTCTAAATTGATAGTCTTGAGGTGGTGGAGATTGCTGCTCATCCAACCGCTCAGTAAGTTCCAATACAGCCCGGTTGAGAACATTGAAGCTTATAGTAAGAGTGTGATTTTGACCTGTAGTGATTTCAGCCATAGTGTCAAAACGTCCCATCACGGCTGTGGCAAATGTATTAAAGTTGTTAGTCTGAGCTTAGAGTTGGTTCTGCATTGTTGTAAATCGTTCATCTTGGGTGGTAGCAAAGTTCTATTGCTAGAGCTGCAGATTTCTCATCATGGAGTTCATCATTGTTTTGTTGATGACGCGAAGGAGACAGAGGCATATAATACGACTCTTGGTGATTCCAACTGTTTGTTGGAGGTATGTATTATGAACCAAGAGAGGTTTATCCAACATGTTTTCATTCGCCCCATCCTTGGTTTGCATAGGAATCCAAAGGAGGTGATTGATCCAACCAACCACTTTGTCTTGTTCATCAGCATTGAAATCAATCTCCATTTGATGACCATCTTCTTCTTCTTCCTCGTCTTCTTCACTTTCATCAGACTCTTGTAGGCATAAGCTAGTAGACTTAATGATAAACCAGTAGTGTGTCTCTCGTGGATCCCATATGTAACCCATCATTGACATCTTTTGACAGAATTCTCGGTCAACTGTCAAAGTCTTGTATGGAATTCCTGGGACAACCACTTCAGCATGGTTAAGCACATATTGAATGAAGGATGCGTATGATAACGCAGTGCCTCTGCCAAAATCTCTTAGAGAATAAATTTTGCTTGCAATATAGTGAGGCCAATTGATTTTTATCTTCTTTTTCAAAATGTACAACAAATGAACTTTAGCTTGATTGACCCGAGATTAACCTCCTTTCTTAGGCCAAAGCATATGAGAAATTATCCATTGTAAAATTTAATCAACTGGCTTCAAACGACCAGTAGTTACCGACTTAGGCAAGAAATCACTTTCCACGATTTGATCAGTATAGGGTTTCTTTAACATTAAGTTCAAGGCTTCCTTGAACTCGTAACCGTCCACAACTATGGCGTCAGTGAAATTTATGAGTGGAGCAGCAAAGAGTGGAGACATGTTAAAGTAATCTTTCCAAACTGCATCATTTACTGAAATCCTCTTATCTCCTATTTTGCAACTAAACTCATACCCGTCAAACTTGACTTGAAGCCCCGTATAGAAAACTCAAACAAGGCCCTCATTATATTTCATGTCACATTCCGAAAACAGATTGAAGTCTTGAAAATCCAAAAGTTTAAGAACTTCCTGAATGTGCATTCTTTTAGCGGTTTTGTGATAATAAACAAATTGTTTCACAGTCGATCATTTGCTAAATTTTTTTTCATATATTCAGTATATTCAGTCGGTAGTACAAAAATAGCAGTTACCGGTAGACTTACCCTTTCTTGGGAGGTGCCAGCTTGAGAAGATGAATCTCTAGTTGTTCTTTTTTCGGTGACCCATCTTGTAGCCATGAGATTCAACAGATGAGGAAGATAAATAGTAGATTAAGTTTGTTTGTTGATGAAAAAAACTCAGTTGAAGCCTTGTGGAGTTTGATGAGATTAGGTATTTGTAGGGATCTTGGGAAGAGGAGAAGTGTAATAGATTTTGGGCGTGGATGCAATGATTTAATGCTAATGATGATGTTTGAAAGCATAAAGTGAATGAAAACATTAATGGTTCAAAGAAATTAAAACGGTGCAGCAAATTCAAGAAATTTTTAGAATCATTTAGCGACGCGTCAACCTAAGTAGTCTATGCATCGATGCATACTGGAAATTTTTAGACAATGAGAAATATACACAGTTTGAGTCGACCAAAGGGTCGACCTGTGCATACCCGATCCTAAATCATGAAATTTTACATTTTTATGAGTCGACCCGTGACCTGCTTAGGTCGACTCAAACAGTAAAAATGAGTAAAAATCACATTTTTAAGCCACATATGCATCACATAAGAATAAATAGAGAGCCTACACATATTTCAAACTCACAAATGGATAAAAACATGTTCAATCATGGAATAATCATCAATTTTAACACCCAAATCGGTACACTAACTTACACAAATTATGTGATCGAGAAAATTTGCTAGAAAGGAACGATATTACCTCAACAATGATTTATGATAGATGCCCTCACATATAGCTCAATACTTCTTCACCTTGTTAGACAAAGATATAGACAAACACGCATATATATATGTAAAGCAAGCAATTGTGAATCCCTAAACACGATCCGAGATGTCGAGTTCCCTACGGATGTTAAAGAAAGGCTTTGTAGCGAGTGGTTTTGTAAAGATATCTGCAAGTTGATTTTTAGTATCAACATGCTCAAAGACCACATCACCCTTCTCCACATGATCCCTAAGGAAGTGATAGCATATTTCGATATGCTTGGTGCGTGAATGCAATACGGGTTCTTGGTTAAATTGATGGCGCTTGTATTATCACATAAAATAGGATACGCTTGAGTTTTACATTGAAGTCGAGTAATTGTTGCTTAATCCACAAGACTTGTGCGCAATAACTTTCGACTGCAACGTATTCCGCCTCGGTTGTTAACAAAACAATGTAAACTTGCTTTTTGTTGTGCCAAATCATTAAGGAATTTGAAAAGAAATGGCAAGTTTCACTTGTGATTTTCCTATCTGACTTGCACCCGTCAAAGTCAGAATCAGAATATCCAACCAAGGAACAATCACTACCCTTAGAATATAAGAGCCCATACTTTGGAGTACCAGAGAGATATCTAAGTATGCGCTTGACTGCTTTCAAATAAGATTCATTGGGACATGATTGATACCTCACACACATACAAACACTAAACATGATATCAGGTCAAGATGCGATAAGATAGAGGAGAGAATCGATCATACCTCTATACTTCTTCACCTTCACATCCTTACCATTATCATCTCGGTTTAGGTTTGCACACGTAGGCATCAGAGTGCCAATCTCTTTGGAGTTAGCCATGTCAAAGCGCTTGAGAAGCTCAAGGCAATACTTTGTCTGGCTTACAAATGTTCCTTCTTCGAGTTGTTTATTTGTAATTCGAGGAAATAGTTAAGCTCTCCCAATATGCTTATCTCGAACTCTCCTTGCATCAATCTAGAAAACTCCTTGACCAGATTCATGTTAGTAGATCCGAATATGATACCGTCTATATAAATTTGTGCTATAATTAAGTATTTTCCTTGACATTTAATGAAGAGGGGTGTGTCAACCTTCCCTCTTTAATACCCTTGATCAAGTAGAAATTTGCTAAGACAGTCATAACAAACCCTATGGGCTTATTTGAGATCGTACAAAGCTCGTTTAAGCTTGTAAACATGATCAGGATACTCATGGGATTCAATACCAAGAGGTTGGGCTACATAAACCTCTTCATTGATATATCCGTTTAGGAAAGTACTTTTTACATCCATTTGAAATAATTTGAAATTCTTAGCACACGCGTAAGCAAGCAAAAGGCGTATAGCCTCAAGTCGGGTAACCAGAGCATAAGTTTCCTCGTAGTCTATGCCTTCCTCTTGGTTATACCCTTGAGCCACTAAGCATGCTTTGTTTCATGTTATTACTCCATTTTCGTCAAGTTTGTCCCTAAACACCCATCGGGTGCCAATAACTCGATGGCCTCGCAGAGGAGGGACAAGGTCCCAAAACTCATTCCTTTTAAACTGATTTAGTTCCTCTTGCATTAATAAGAACCAATGTTCATCGAGTAATGCATCTTTTGGGTTTTTAGTCTCAATCTAAGCGACGAAAGCAAAGTGATAACAAAAGTTACTTAGCTTGGATCTTATGGTCACTCCCTTTGAAATGTCATGAAGAATGTTGTCGATAGAATGGTCTTTAGAGGACTTCCAAGCTGGAGGAAGGTCATCGTTATTAGTCGAATGATCCTCCTCAATCTCCTCATAATGGTGATCTTTTTCCTTCTCAACCTTCATTGCTTCAGGTTTATCAATTCCTTTTTCAGTGTCTTTGAGTATGTCTTCTGAAGATACACTTGTACCATGAAAAAAATATACATTTTCTGACATTTTCGGATAAGTTTCATCAAAATTCATGTGAACATATTCCTCAACAATAAGTAAACTCTTATTATATATCTTATATGATTTACTTGAATGAGAGTATCCAAGAAAGATACCTTCATCTGCCTTGGAGTCAAACTTGCTAAGACTCTCCTTACCATTATTCAAAGAAAAACACTTACAATCGAATACATGAAAGTGAGATACATTGGGCTTCCTCCCTTTCAAAATTTCATGTGGAGTTTTGTTAAGTATAGGACGGATGAGCACCCTATTCAAAACATAGCAAACCGTACTAATGGCATCGGCCTAAAAATATTTATGAAGGCCACTTTCATTGATCATAGTTCTTCCTAATTCTTCCAAAATTCAATTTTAACGTTCCACAACCCTATTTGTTGAGGGGTACGCGACACAGATAAATTATGATCAGTACCATGCCTACCACAATATTCTTCAAAGAGACGATTTCAAACCCACCTCCATAATTACTTCGAATTGATATAATGTTTGTACTCAACTTGTTTTGAGAAAGTTTAACAAAATTTTCAAAAGAGAAAAAGGTATCGCTCTTGCTAGCTAAGAAGATAGTCTAGTAAAATCTAGAGTAATCATCGACAATCACAAAACCATAGTAGTTACCACCTAGACTCTTAATTATAGATGGTCCAAAGAGGTCCATATGGAGGAGTTCAAGGGGTCTCGTGGTTGAAACAATGTTTTTAGATTTGAATGAGATCCTTGTTTGCTTCCCCATTTTGCACGCATCACATAAGTGAACCTTTGAAAACTTGATTTTGGGTAAGCCAATTACTAGGTCCTTAGAGACTATCTTGTTTAGCAAATCAAAATTGACATGCGTCAAATGACTATGCCACAACCATGAGTCTTCACTCACGGTGACGAGACATTTGTCGCTACTCAATGATACTTCACTCAATTCAAGCATATACACGTTACTCACCCTCAAGCCTTTAAACACATCACCCTTTTTATCATTATTTTCAATTATGCAGCAATCTTTTGAAAAACGTTGTCACATAATTGACTAATTCTTATAAGGTTGTGTTTAAGGCCCTCAACTATCAGCACACCAGAGATAGTAGTAAACGACGGGTTACCTACACTACTTTTCCAAGTATTTCCCCTTTATTGTTGTCTACATAGGTTACAAATCCCTTCTTCTTTGCCACAAAGTCAATGAATAGAGATATGTCTCTCGTCATATGTCTTGAGTATCCACTATCGAGAACCCATCTTCTCTCTGTAGACTTAAGACTATGTACCCGCACAGACAATCAAGGGAAATAGGTATCCAAATTTTTATTGGGTCCTTGGTTGTGAGTGAAATCTTGGTTGCATTTGGGAAACCATTGATAAACCCCTTTAGGAACTAAAAACCTCCTAAAGCGACATTTAACAATGGTATGACCCCTTTTGCAACAATACAAACAAGTGAGGTCACCTTTGGTATCACTTTTGTTAACTTGATCTTTGATCACAAACGTATATTTTTTATAAGGGTTAATCATGCTTTTTATAAAGTGTGATTGTTGCGGTGGAAATAGGATATCAAATTATTAATTAGTCTGAATCACAATTTTTGATTCACAACCGCTCTTTGATTTATCCGAAGGAAAAGTTCAAAAGAGGGAAAACCTATTTTTGCATCGTAAACACAATGCGGGGAGAGACCTAGGTAAGGGGTTGGTTAAATTTAGGGAAGGTACTAGCACCCTAAACTTATGTAGTACTCTACGGGAACCTTTTTTTTATTGTATGCTTTTTTATTTTATTATCTGTTTGATGTATATATTGAGCTAAGGGATAGAGTGACCTAAAGAGACCTAATGGTTAGTCCTAAGTTTACTCGGCAAGACGTCTCATCTTGTGCCTACGTATCCTGGATAGGGAATGGAATCAGAGTAATCGTAGTTCCCCTTGAAAGGGAGGTTAGAAACTTCTTGATTGTGGTCAAGGTTTAAATGGGGAGTAAACGTATCTTAAGGACACGCTTACGTGGAGTTTCAAAACTCCTATTTCTACGTTGAAATGTTGAATTGAAATTAGGGTTAAAATTAGGGTTGACTAAATGTTCCACGGCGGAAAACCCTAAAACAGAGTACGGCGTCTCTTTGACCTAATACTAGGGTAAAGGGCATTTTCGTCCACGGCGGGACACCTAGGCGATTAGGGTTTTGAAATGGTCAAACCTTAGGTTTATTGACTCGGTGGTCAAACGGCTAGACCTAATCCTTCGGAAGGGATTCTAACGGCAAATCATGCAAGATATAGTAAATTATTATACGGTAGAATTAAAGTGCAGAAAGATAAAAAAAAAGTGGTAAAAGAAGCATCGCGACGATCACTCGCGTAAATTACAAATCCCAAAAAAAAGCAAAAATAAACTGCGACGATTACTTGCATAATTACAATTAAAAAACGATAAAGCGAACAAATGGAATATGAATAAGCTGAACAAACAAGATAATGAGGGTTAGACGAATCACATCAAGAGTTTATTTTTTTGAATTATATTTAAAGGAAAAGTTAATTGAAATCTAGAAACATAACCCATATTTTAATTAAGAGAAACTTTTAAATTTAAATTTTGTGTTCATAAGGAAAAATTACTTTAATTTTTATGTTTTTATGAAAAATTTGCTTGGATTTTAATGTTAAATAAAATGAAGAAGGTGTTTCGGCTTTGATGTTTTAATTAAGACAAAAAAAAAAGTTTTAATTTTAATTACAAAATGTTTTAAATTTTAATTATAAGAATAGAGTTTTTTTATATTATATTTAAGGAAAAGAAATGTTTTTTTTTAATAAAAAAATTTAAGTTTTAAGTTTTTTTTTATGAAAATTTTAGCAGCTCAAACTCAATTACTTAAAAAAGAAAATAAGATAAGAATTTTACAAAAAAAGAAGAATAAAAATAAACAGGAAAAAAAAGCTAAAGAAATGAGAAATAATAATAAATAATAATAAAAAAAAGGGAAGGATAATGAAAGGGGAAGTGTCTGTTCACTTGACCCATTAGAGTTGGCTTTAGTTCCCTTTTGTCCGTTCATTTGACCCATTAGGGTTGGCTTTAATTCCCTTTTGTTTGTTCATTTGGCCCATTAGGGTTGGCTTTAATTCCCTTTTGTCTTTCTCACAATGTGAATCTATTCATCTTCTCCTGGCTTCCACCTTTTCTCTTCTTACTCTTTCTTATCCTGGAAATGGATTACGAAAAAAAACAAAAAAAGAAGAAATAACAGGCAATTAACGATGCTTACAGTGAGATTATTCAGATTCTCTGCTTTTGTTGTGACGGATGGTTGATTCCGGAGGTGGGTTTCTCGCTGGATGATGGTTCGCCGGCTAGAGGATGATGACGACGGGTATGTTCGTCTGAAGCTGGTGATCGCGGTTCCGAAACTTCTTCTGATTGAGATGATGATGAAGCCTCGAAGATTTTTGCTAGATAAGTCGTGAGAACGACCGCCGTTTTTTTCTTTTTTTCTTCTTTCCCCTTTCTCAAATACTACTTATGTTTATATAGGTAACAAATTAGGGTTAACTCTAACCTAATGTCCACTTTAAAGCCCAACTTAAATAATTAGTTAAAACTAAATAAAATTTAAATAATTTAAAATAAACTTAAAATTCGATTTATTTATACTAAACATTAAAAATATTTATAAAAAGAATAAAATATTTTCTAATATTTTTAATTTTATGATTTTTGGATGTTTTTTAGGAATAATATGGAAAAAAGTGAAAAAATAATATTTTTTTAAAAAAGAAATTAAATAAAATACGAAAATAATAATTAAATAATAAAAAAGTTATTTGAGGGTAAAAAAACTATTTGAAGGTGGGATTTGAACTCTCGACCTTTCACACTCACAACTCCTTACACACGGTCTCTTGTCAATTATGTTATTTTATTCATTCAAAATAAGTGGCACTAGAAACCGTTGTAAAGGTAGGACAAATTTGAGGGTAAA
Source organism: Lathyrus sativus (assembly GCA_963859935.3). Lineage (NCBI taxonomy): Eukaryota > Viridiplantae > Streptophyta > Magnoliopsida > Fabales > Fabaceae > Lathyrus > Lathyrus sativus. The sequence goes on from OZ012741.1 coordinate 717,531,242, forward strand.
TTTGGGGTATTACAGTTGCCCATATTTAAATAGCTTCACTGGATGATTTGAGCGACGCAGGCTCTAGAAATCACGGTGGAGAGATTTAAATATTAACCAAAAATTTTACCCTTAGATGCAGTGATATGCAATGCTATGGACAAAACAAACAGACTATAATGCTGACAATGCCATGAATCTAGTATGATGTGTATGCTAGAATGAAAAATGCAAGGACGTAGACGACACGACGACTCAGGGGACAAACGCGATAAACGAACCAACACTGGGGAATATGACGCACTGGGGAAATAGCGCGACTCGGGGAATTCTAAAGATGATGGTAAACTGGTGCGAGCACGACCAATCGTCACTTTTAGAAAGGAAATAGTAAGAACGGGATCCTCAATGGATATGGCACCGATGAGACGGCCTCCACTGGGGAATATTGAGAGTAATTGTTCAACAGGTTCAGGCGTGGTCGGCTGATGCTCTAGGGTAAAAATAAAACTGGATCTACACGACTGTAGGGTTGATTAACAAGATGCTGGAGCATTGAGCAAAGAATAACATTCGAGCTTCTAGAAACTCTCCCTCGTGACGAGATCAAACAAAATTTTTAGAAATCCGTATAAAATATACAGGGTAAAACCGGCTATATGCCAAAATAAATGGTCTTAAATGCGAAATGCCCTGATAAGTTTTCTCGAGAGAGAACTGCCACTTATCGTTGGAGGGGACTTATATGCCAAACTGGATAAGCTCTCAAATAAAGAGGTTGTTGCTTATCTGTGGGTAATAGATGAAAAATTGATTGATGACTTCCGCTGGAGGGCTTGTCACTCATCTGATAAATAAACCTCTTCATATTTAAGGTCGGCGCCCAGAATACGATTCAGATTCTTCTTTTACTAAAGGATAAAATTGACTTCTTCATACTTCAAGGTCGGCGCCCTAAATAAGATTCAGTTCCTTCTTTTACTAAAGGATAAAATGAACTTCCTCATACCTCAAGGTCGGCGCCCTGAACATGATTCAACTCCTTCTTTTACTAAAAGATAAAATTGACTTCCTCATACTTCAAGGTCGGCGCCCTGAATACGATTCAGCTCCTTCTTTTACTAAAGGATAAAATTGAACGTCTTCATAACTCAAGGTTGGCGCCCTGATCATGATTCAGCTCCTTCTTTTACCAAAGGATAAAATGAACTTCCTCCTACTTCAAGGCCGGCGCCCTGAATACGATTCAGCTCCTTGTTTTACCAAAGGATAAAATGAACTTCCTTCTACTTAAAGGTCGGCGCCCTAAATACGATTTGGTTCCTTCTTTTACTAAAGGATAAAATGAATTTCCTCCTACTTCAAGGTCGGCGCCTTGAATACGATTTGGTTCCTTCTTTTACTAAAGGGTAACATGGTCCACGGTGGGAGGCCTAAGCATGAGTACGACGACTCAACGTCTTAAAGTTTAGGAAAAGATATGTCCACGGCGGGACGCCCAAGCATGAGTGTGGCGACTCAACGTCTTATGGTTTAAGTGATATGTCCACGGCGGAACGCCCAAGAATGAGTGCGGCGACTCAACTTCTCAAGGTTTAGGAAAGGATATGTCCACGGCGGGACGCCCAAGATGAGTGCAGCGACTCAATGTCTTAAAGTTTAGAAAATATATCCACGGCGGGACACCCAAGAATGAGTGCGGCAACTCAACGTCATAAGGTTTGATGTAGGTGATACGCTCCTCGGCTGGGAACTGTTGCTTGTCTGCAAATGATTGTAAATGTTTCCCTTGAAAGATAGTGCAAAATAAATGCACGTCCAAGTAGGTTTGGTGACCGACGGGACCGAAGTTCGATCTAGGATTGGGCTAGAAAGAACTGACGAACAAGACTCCATTGAGGAAAGGAGCTCACATGGGAACTATCTTATCCTATCGAGGAAAGATAACCGGAATAACCATCGTCCACGAGGGTTGAACTCTATGGGGAAACTGGAAACAAGTAGGTATTTTATTCTTAGGGTTGACAATCTACTTGGAGAGAACGAACAAACCCAATTACTCGGCATATGCCAAAGTGTATACGAATGTGTATGTTCATGAAAGTGTCATGCAATGAGCATGCAGTGCTTAGGCTCATGCATATGCTGACAAAACAGACGAGAGAAGAGACATGAGATGAAATAAACATCTCGACGGGAATACCCGGGGACCTCTGCAACAATACATTCATCAGGGGATAGGAAGAGTTGATGGTAGAACCGGATCTTGCTTCAAAGTTCTAACTTCCCTGGGGAGAAAGTATCATGACTTCCACATGGGGATATGATACGGCTTTACTGGAGAGTATGATGTCCTGACTTCAACTGGGAAGTATGATGTCCTGACCTTAACTGGGGAGTATGATGTCCTGACCTTAACTAGGGATCCTTGATCTCTGCATGAGGATACGATGTCATGACTTCACGGGAGGGATTGCTATCATGAACCATAATCAGCCAAAGAACTCTTAGATCAGAGGCTTTCGGGAATAAAATAAATATCCGCTTCATGGGGAAGATGTGGAGCTAGGCAGCTTTATGGAGATAGTGTAGCAACTTCCTGGGAATAATACCTCGGCTTCCTGGGGAAAAGGTATATCCAACTGGGGATAAAAAAAATCAAAATTCCTTGAGGAGAGTTCGTCAGACTCACTGGGGAGAAATCAACAGACATTCCCGAGGACAGTATCTTGACTTCTTGGGAGAATCTGGCTATCTCCTAGAGAATATTCCCGAGGAAGGTAAGGCAACTTCACTGAGGAACAAATAATTCCGCTGAGAATGGGTCTTCAAGAACATATATCACTTGGAGGATACCGGGATATCTCTGCAGTCTTGAAAGTCGCTGGGGATTTATCGGATGGATCCCAAAACTGTGGTCAGCTTAAAGTCTCGCTGGGGACTATCACTAGGAAGATGCTGGTATGATCTCTGTAGTCTTGGAGATTACTGGCTCAGTCCAAAGTGTTGTCAGCTTATAGTCTCGCTGGGGACTGTGTCGGCTTAAAGTCTCTCTAGGGACTGATATGAGGCCTAGGTTTAGATGTAGATTCTGCAACGACGAGATTTACTGGGGAATGAAGACTGCCGGGAGTAAATCCCTTGGATGCATGAAGACATGTTGTGAAAACACCTTAGTATTGCTCTTAATGGGTTTTGTAATAGTCGCCATTTTGAAAAGTATCATGCCCCAGAGTAGCTTCTTTGTGAGAAAATCATCTCGAGAGGATTTTACAGAGAAACATGGAGTCCAGATGCCCCCCTGTTTTCAAACTTTAGGAGAGATTTGGTCAGATCTCGACGTAACTGGATCAGATCGACGGTGTCATGACTGAGTCTTCAAGAATAGCTCTTAAGTACGTCTGGCTCGCGCCAATACACGACTTGGAAACCAACTGCCCCTGTTTAGCAGGATTTTCGAGTTCCATGGTGGATGTATGTATGTAAGTTTCTAAGATGTTAGGTAAAATTGACACGCGCGAAATGTTATTCTGAAACTATCAATGCAATAATATATTTGCCTTGAAAATTTTAGTTTTGAAAAAGATATCACAATAACTCATGACCGAACTCACATAGTTAGGATATGAGTTTAATTTATAATGCTAATGGTAAATTGAGCATAGCTCGTAGGAGTCAGGAAACATTACCTCGTCGAGTATGCTTTCAAAAGAAGTCCTGCTTCAATTAGGTCTATGAAAGGGTGTATCGTGATTTGGTTCACGGTTTTGAGAAATAAAGGATAAAGGCTCAAAGTTATTTGTGCCCACCCACTCTTCGTGATGTTCTTCAATCCTAATTTAGTTAACCGGGATACGAGCGCTCATATCTCAATCGGATTTGATATGGTCGAGAACTCATCAAGGCTTTGGACAATGGCAGTCACTCACCTATTTCTTTAGTGTTTGATCAACACGACTTTGTTCTTTATTAGGGATTCTTTATTGTAATCCCTTGTTTTTATTATATTTTTTCACTCCCTAACTTTTGCCTGGACGACATCTTTTGGATTTGACTTCGGAGTCCAGCGGGATGCCCCAGTTTTGCCTAAGTCTCCTTCATAGGTTTTGACTTAGCGGGCTATATATATATATATATATATATATATATATATATATATATATATATATATATATATATATATATTATATATATATATATATATATATATATATATATATATATATATATATATATATATATATATATATATATATATATATATATATATATATATATATATATATATATATATATATATATATATATATATATATATATATATATATATATATATATATATATATATATATATATATATATATATATATATATTATCCCTCTAATACCTAGTCGACAAATATATATATATATATATATATATATATATAATATATATATATATATATATATATATATATATATATATATATAATATATATATATATATATATATATATATATATATATATATATATATATATATATATATATATATATATATATATATATATATATATATATATATATATATATATATATATATATATATATATATATATATATATATATATTTGTCGACTAAGTCGTGTGGCTCTTCTGAAAGGCTTGTGACTGCCCCACTCTTTTAGGTATTAGAGGGATAATCATCGACTTCTAACTTCCTAAGACGTTAGGGATAAAATCTCGAAGGTTCGCTCCTCCTTTTTGAGAGTCTGAGCACTCAATCCCTTTAACTGAAAACTACCCTGCCCCAGGTTAAAGTAAAGGGTTTTTTAATGTTTGGCAATGAAAACTCCTACTTCAAGGCTCAAAGGGGTTAAAGAGGGATTATCATCCTTATATCTCCATTTTTGGGATTTGAAACAATGCCTTACATCATCAGTAGGTTTCAATAGAAAGCATACAACAAGAGATATGATGTTTTGGTTCATCATCCTCCTCCCAATTCTCTATCAAAGCAAGAGATCGGGTAAAGTTGGCATTATACGTTTATGAAAAAAATATTTTAATGAGTGAAACAAATGGATTTATTCAAGACAAATATATGCATTAATTAATCAAAATAAACGAGTTCATACATGATAATTATGCTTAATCAAAGAAAACGAAATACATGTAAATAAGCAAAAATGAATTGTCTCAAAGTCTTTTGACATGTGTTCATGAAGTCTTCGCATTCAAAGTCGACATGGTAATGGTGGTTTCCTCTGGCGAGGCCTCAATGATATGATCACGGCGAACCACCTTGCTTGCCCCAGCTATATCTGTCAATGCTTCAGTATCAGTCTTTGAATCTTCCTTCAGACTAACTTTCCCAGATTCTTCGTCGATCGGGGTCACATCATCTTGAGGATTGCTGAAATGAAGTGGACTAGGCTTCTGAATAAATACCGGCTTTGGCAGATTCACAGGAGAAGTAACTGGCTGAAATATGTTGAAAACCTTGAGAGGAGTCTTGATCTTTGGCGACAGATCATCGAAAGACAATATCTTTTGTTCCAACAAATCTCTGACAATGTTATTGAGCGCATAGCAAACTTCCAAATCGTGACCAGGCGCGCCCTCATGAAATAAACAATGAGCGGCGGCGTTATAGTTGGCAGGAAAAGGATTGGGAGGCGGACCCACAGCTCTAGTGGTAATCAAACCTTGTTGCACTAAGAGAGGGTACAACTCGGTAAAAGTTATCGGAATCGGAGGACAAGGCTTATACTGCCTCTTAATCGGAGCATTCTGACTAGGTGTCTGCTTCTTAGGCTGTTGATGAGCAGGAGCGTTGGGCGCTCGCTGACAGTTGACAGGAGTTTTTGCAGGCTGATAAATAGGAGGTTGTTGATAAACTGGATGCTGATAGACTGGAGCCGGTTGCACAGGATGATAGGTAGGAAATTAAGGACTGAAGGGAGGTGCGACAGTAGCCACATAGGGTTGTGGAGCATGCTGAACCGGATAACCTTGAACGTAATTCTGCTGATGTTGATGAGCAGCCATCAAGCGATTCCTCGGACGTGTAGCTCTTTTATGGTGGTCAAAGCTCGGAGTTTTGCACTTCGGAGGAGTAACTCGTCAAACTGGTTGAGCGATGGTAGAACGCACCAAACTGGATTGAAAACCATGAGGAGGTACATTTGCAACAGTAACGGCTGGTTGAGGATCCACAATAGTATGGGTGATCTCAGAAACAACAGTGGGCTGAGAATCCAGCTTTGCATTAAGAGCTTGTAGCATCTCCATAATCTTCCCCACGCTTCCTCGAAGATCTTTGAGTTCATGGCTGACACGGTCGATCTCTTGAGCTTGTTCTTCCATCCTTTTTCGAGCTTGGGCTCTAGTATTGTACTGATGCGGAGGACCCAGGGTGATGAAACTGGAAGGCGAGAGAACCAAGGATAAGACACCGAGAGACACATGTGATGCAAAATATGATGTTAAAATGCAAAATGCGAATGAAATGATTTCATGGAATTCAAATATTTACGAATATCGCAGAATACCAAAACTTTATTTATTACTTTGAAAACGGATTACAAATAACATTCTTAGAAAAGTCTTGGCATAATAGTTAAATAAAAGCTAATAATGACCCTAAGGAAGCTTCATGTTCTGCCTCTTGCTCTGCTCTTTGGGCTAGGCCTTTTTGAGGATGAGCCTATCTTCAAAAGGTAAATCGAGAGTTAGAGGAAAATAAATCCTTCATCAAAACCAAGCAAGGGTACATTGGAAAAGTCTTCACAATTGTTGGTGATTAGTGTCCTTGATGTCGGATAACTTCGAGCATATGGCTTTAGCAACGGTCTTGTCCTTTAGGGTCTTTCTCCAAGAAAGGGAATGAAGACTCCTTCAGAATAGGTAACCCCACCAATTGAGAGTACTCTTCTAGGGTAGGCAAGAGCTGGTACTCGAGGGATGTAAGGAAAAGATAATCTTGATCCTAGAACTATAACAAAGTCGAAAGGAAACCTTCGTCTACTTGAGGTTTCAAAAAAAATAACGGCCTTCCATACTTGTTTCTGGATCCTTTGTTGATCTTGAACCAAATCTCCTAGCTTTCTTAGGTCATCTAACTTAAGTCCTTTAAAAGAATATCCCAAAGTTTATTTTGTAATCCATGGTATCCTGCAATATTCATAAATAAAATTTGAATTCCATGACATGTGATGCAATTTGATGTCTTATGGATGCAATGCATATATACAAAGTCCTAGGTTAAAGGTATATGCAAGGAGTTAGGGTCTACCCATCCCAATAAGGTATGTACTAAGGTTAGTTGTACCTGCAGAACAAGGGTTCTAAAGAGGTGCCCAAAGTCATCAATCCATCTTTCGGATATTATCAATTTCCTGATTAACTCGGTGGTTAATAATATTCTCGAGAGAATCTCTTTTGAGTGTAGTATCTGTTGTACCCCAAATTTGGCCAACCTCTCTGGCCTATGTTTCATTTCATCTGCATCAATATGGGGCATATATAAAAAAAGAAACATTACATATTCATTTGCATTTCTACAAAGAAAAAAGAAGAGAAGAAAAAGTGGGCATAAAAAAAAAATATATAGATTTCATCAGGCATTTGTGCCCGAGTCATCAGAAACAGGGGACTTATTTCTTCGGATGAAATACCAAGAGAAAGAATAAATAAAATAAAACAAATGCATGAGGTGGGGTTTGAACCCACCACCCCTTGCTTTACCAATTCTCACCTTTACCACTCAGCCAGGCGCGCATTTGTGAATAACATAAAAGGGGAAAAGTATGAATTCTTAAGTATTGAAAATAGAGGCGTGCAAAATAAAAAATGTGGTGGATTTTGGTCTCACCAGGATTCGAACTCGTATCTATATGGTAAACAGGCGCATGACTTAACCACTGGGGTGGCGATACATCCGTTGATTATCCCACCCCAGTTTGATCAAATACCTTGCTTTGTTCGTGGCTGGGCAGAAGATGGAGAGCAAAACATCTATGCGTGAAAAATGAAGATTGGGCAAAACCTATCCATTTCCAGCGAAACAAATTTCAATCTCGTTCATTTTTCTACAAGGATTAATTTGGCGTTTCTGGTTTTGGCGTTAGAAGTGTATTGACTGAGTTGTATTTGAAATTGCAAAAAGGGAGGGAAGTGGCTTAACCATGTTTTGAGGTGTACTGCAGTTTTCCATTTTCAGGCCAAACACCCAAAGGTACTTTGCTCTGGGTATTGCTGAACCTATCACCAATATGGACAAAGCACAGCAGCCTCTATAACCTGCTGTAAACCCTAGTGGGTACCCCTACCATCTCACAACAAGACACGAGGGAAAGCTCAGCAGGGAGAAAAAATTGGATTCAAAATTCAGAGTATAAAAGGATAAGGTGGAACAGAAAACCCTAGCAGCCACACTTCACTAGGGCATCTCAGAGATTTTGATTTTTTTGAGCTGCTCTCAAAGGAGACTGATTGCAGCTGCAAGCAAGGAGAGACTCTTCAACTTTTCTTTGGCTATCGAGTTCCTTCTTCAGGTATGAATATCTGAAGCTTTTTCATCATACACATAAATCATGATTGGGTATTGTTCTATTAAGCCTGTTTTCAACCTTACATATGTTTGGAAAATGAATGAGTCTATGGTGTCCTGTTTGAATCTGATGGCATTTAAGCAATATATGTGTCATGTGTTTGGCTAGCCGTACTGATTTTGCTAAGTTTAGGATGATTAGAGCACTACCGGTTTTTGAGTTCATAACCTGTTCCATATTTCTATTTAAGTAAACTTGCTGAGTTTTGGTGTGTTTTGGTCATGCTGCTATGAGGATACTGATTGTTTTGTTGGTTGTTTGCTTGTTGGGGATCTGAACCACTTGTTGAGTTTGCTTGAGTGTTGTGTTATGAACACAACTTTGTGTGCATCTTGTTTTCCATCACATTGTTAGTTGTCTATTGCCTTAAAGTTACTCTGTCAAGACTGATGAAAATGTTGCTTGTGTTCAGTTATGAAGTGGATTTTTGCCTTAGACATCATGGTATTTGCTGCTAAGAATATTCTGTCATTGTGGATCTATTTGTGTAGCCTTCATGTCTTGACCTTGACTGTCAGTTTCCACTTAGGGTTGATAACCTCATATGCTTCAAAATTTCACTTAAGTCTTTTAAAGGAAAACCCCAACTGTTGGTGTGTCGTTTTGGTCATGCATGAGTTATGTGAATCTGATATTAGCATGCTATGTGGTCAGTTTTAAATTCATTTCTTGCTAGAGGGTTTGTTCTTGTTTGATGTTCAACCATGAGAATGTGATGTGCAGGTTGTGTTAGTAAAATGTATTGTCCCTTTGTTATGTATGTGTTGTGGTTATGCTTGAGATGCTAACATGTAGCAGTAGGATATCTAGGGGATTTATTTGCTTCTCCCACATTCAAGTGCCTGTTTGTTTTGCTTATTCTTTTTGTGTGTGTTGGTTGGAGTTCATTGCATTGGTGATGGTCTAGAGGTCAGGAGATGTTGCTGTTTATTTGAGCATTGCATATATCATGTTTAAATTTGTATGTGAAGCAAAATGCAAGGTGTGTGACTTAATGTGATGGACTGTTCGTGTTATGTGTGTGTTGTGCTCATGATAGAAATGTTGGTCTAGGGCAGCAAGACCAAATAACTTGTTTACTCTGTCTCATCAATTGGGTGTTTGTTGCTGTCATTTTTCTTTTGGTGTAGTCACATATCATTCTCAGCCTTAGTGATTGCTTTTTCTTTTGGTGTTCTGTTTGGATGTGATGAATATTTGGTGTTTATTTTGATGTATATGCTGCATGACCTCAATGGTGTATTGAATGAGTATGTTGTAAGTTTTGTTGCCATGTTAATCTTAAATGGTGCTGCTGCTGTTTGCTAATTTACAATATCCACGATTGAAACTTACAGCATTTTGCAAGGTATTTTGTTTTGAATATTATTTTGAGTTAAACCAGATTTTTATTGATTATTAGTTTTAGTTTAGCAGTCAATGTCAAGCATGTAAAGGTTGATTTGAGATGCTTTGGATAAGTATTAATGCTAATTGGTTTCCTTTCTCATGAGATGTTTGTTTTATCATTGGAGGCAGTTTTGATTCATTGCTTGTTTTGGATTTCTTTTTGATCTGCTGTTTAGTCATGTCTGCATTCAAACACACCAAGCCACAAACTTGACACTTTTTGCTTAACTTGTTTTTTTCATTAAAACAACACATCACACACCTCACATTGGTCCATTACAACATGCTTGAATTATCATTTCATTCAAAATCACTCAATTATGAAAAATCACTTTCAAAATGCAAAATGTCACTTTTTGTACTTAACTTCCACTGGTGGAAGTTATGTGTTATTTTAGGCTTTTTTCAAAATGTCACTTTTTGTACTTAACTTCCACTGGTGGAAGTTATGTGTTATTTTAGGCTTTTTTCAAAATGTCACTTTTTGTACTTAACTTCCACTGGTGGAAGTTATGTGTTATTTTAGGCTTTTTTCAAAAATGTCACTTTTTGTACTTAACTTCCACTGGTGGAAGTTATGTGTTATTTTAGGCTTTTTTCAAAATGTCACTTTTTGTACTTAACTTCCACTGGTGGAAGTTATGTATTATTTTAGGCTTTTTTTCAAAAATGTCACTTTTTGTACTTAACTTCCACTGGTGGAAGTTAAGTGTTAAATTTGCCTTTTTTTAAAATGGTCACATACACTTCCATACACCTAGTCACTTTTGACCACACTTTGTTTTTCATGTAACACACCTTGCACACATTTTGTATTAAATATATATGTGATGTTGGAACCCTTGGTTTACTTGAATTTTGGTCCTCCGTCGGGTTCGCTACTTTGCATCTAAGAACATTTCTCAAGTCATCAATAATAAAATAATTTCTTTGTATTGAATTAAAAATAATTTCTTGTGTAAGGTTTTTCAACATTGCCTTATAATGCAAGTAATAGATTTACAAAGAAAGTCCCTTTTTTAGACCTCAAATGAAAAATCTATTTGAACCAAAGTTCTCAAAATAATGTTTCCAATCAAAATGATATATTGGATGACCTATTTTGGATTCCTAGATCCTCCAAACCAATTTTCAAATTCAACTTTTCAAACTTATATGCCATTTTTAGTTCATTTTTGACCAATCATGTAACTTCATGCTATGAGCTTTTCCAACAATTTGTGACCTTCTTCCTAGACTTAAAATCACATTTTGAACAACTTTCATGTTTTGAGTTTTTCCATTTGAGGCTTGGAAATAGGAGTTTTAGGCATTGGCTAAAATGACCTATAACTGACAAATGACCAAAATACCCCTGTCTTGTTCAAACCATAAGTTGAGTTCCACAAATCCTATCAAGGACTTATACCACTCAAATTAAAGCTAAGAAGATGCCCTTCAACATTCATGTTGACCAAGAAATCATAGGAATCATCCTACTAGGGCAAAAGTTGTCTGCAAGTTGGGTGACTTTCAAGGACCCAGATTCACACACCTCAGCTGACCTGTAATTTGTCAAAACCATAACGTGAGCTCTGTAACTCCTATCAAGGACTTCCACCACTCAAATTAAAGCTAAGAACAAGCTCTACAACATTCATGTTGTGGGGAAGATGAGATATCAATCACATCTAGAGCTAAAACTGCCTGGAAGATAGGGATCAAATTAGGGTTTTTTCACTGACAATCCTTGGAAACCCTGACTTGAAACTTCTCAAACTCCTCAATCATGATGAGTTGGTCTAGGAATCATCTTTATAACATCTCTATGCATCATTCCATGATCTCATGGCCCTTGGATTAGGTCTCAACCTTCTCCAAATCTTCAGTTAATCTAGGGTTGACCCAGTCAAAACCCTAATTCTACCATTCATGATTGAATCTTCAGAATTCTTGCATAATGACCTCTCTGGGCTTCATGATGGCTATCAAGACATCTCATAGGCTTTCTCCAAACATCAAGTTCATTCTCAAAGTCTCAGAATCATCTGAGGGGCACCCACAACTCTCAAGCTATGAAGCACACAACCCTGGTCCCAATCCACTTCCTCTGAGGATCTCTTGAACTTTCTGATGAAGGTATCCATTTTCAAACACTAGATGGATAAATAATTGTTGGTCAAATTTTGGGGTGCAACAGCTGCCCCTATTCAAACGGCTTGAACCTGATTGGGTGAGAAGCGAACGGCTCTCAACCAATCAAGGTGCGAGACGATTGAATACCGGTAAACCCGAAAATTTGCCAACTGCACGAGCACACGGTACTCTGCGGGGAACAAATCTTCGAATATTGCAATGCTAGCTGCACGGCCGCGAGCTGGAGAGATACTGATCTGACATCGCCGCCAGTCATCCTCGTTAACTTCTTCTGATATTGCCTTCAGACAACCACATCACCCAACATCGCCGCTGGAAGACTAAACCACCTGACATTATCGTCAAACAAGATTCTGAGGAACGCCCAACATCGCCGCTGGAGAGAATACAACACTGAACAAAATACCCTGCATCGCCGTTGGAGAAAATATATCTCTAAACAAAGTACCCCGCATCGCCGCTGGAGAACTAAAGGATCTGCGTCACCTAACATCGCCGTCGGAAGACTGGATCACCTCGACACGCCCAACATCGCCGCTGGAAAACTGAATCTGACATCGCCGTCGGAAACAAACATCCTCTTAGAGACATTCGACATTGCCATCGTACAAACATCATCTTTACTGGGGATTTAAAGAGTCTGACCTTGCCGTCAAACAAACATAATTTGACCTCGCCGTTGAATCCAAACGTTCAACCTCGCCGTCGAACAAACATCCAACCTCGCCGCTGGCCAAATGATGATCTGACCTCGCCGCCAAATCCAAACGTTCAACCTCGCCGTCGAACAAACATCCAACCTCGCCGCTGGACAAAATGATGACCTGACCTCGCCGCCAAATCCAAACGTTCAACCTCGCCGTCGAACAAACATCCAACCTCGCCGCTGGACAAAATGATGACCTGACCTCGCCGCCAAATCCAAATGTTCAACCTCGCCGTCGAACAAACATCCAACCTCGCCGCTGGACAAAATGATGACCTGACCTCGCCGCCAAATCCAAACGTTCAACCTCTCCGTCGAACAAACATCCAACCTCGCCGCTGGACAACTGATGATCTGACCTCGCCGTCAAATCCAAACGTTCAACCTCGCCGTCGAACAAACATCCAACCTCGCCGCCGGACAAATGAAACAAAAGGTACACTTGTGTATTTGAAACTACTCCGCTGGGAATGAGAGACTTAACCGAGCACACTCTGATCTGGGGTTCATCCTCAGGACCATAACGAACATCGGAATACTGCTGCACACTGCCCGCCGTAGAACTTCAACATTAAAGATATATGAAACCCTGGCCCCTGGCCACTCCAGATCCGCTGGAGAATCTTCAAGTACTTATGAAAATGGAATCCTTGGCCTTCAAGGATAGATGAAACCCTGGCCCCTGGCCACTCCAGATCCGCTGGAGAATCTTCAAGTATCTTTGAAGATAGATGAAACCCTGCCCGTCGGCTATTTCCAGCTTCAGCTAGAGAAACATCCTTGACCTTCAAGGATGTAAACTTTGCCCGTCGGTAACTCTGCAGGAGGTATCTTCGACTTCAGTCTGAAGAAATGGTCCTTGGCCTTCAAGGATACATGGATCTGCCTTCAGGCAACCCCGCCTCTGCTATAGAGTATCCGTGATTTCAGTCAGGGATATATTTCGGCCTTCAGTCCGAAAAGTGAATCCTAGGTCATTCATGACCTTGGGGATAACCTTGCCCTTAGGCACCTTCGCTTCAGCTTGGGAAATCTGTGACTTCAGTCAAAGAAATGGTATCCTGAGCCATTCATGACTCTACGGGGATTCAAACACTTTGCCTTCAGGCAAAACTCCGCTTCAGCTGGAGAAACATCTTCGACTTCAGTCAGAAGAAACTATTCACTTGATCGCGACCAATCATCACCTCAGGACAACTGACTTGGTCTTCAGACCAACATGGATCACTTTGTTGTATCTACAAACTCTGGAACCTTATCTTCAGCCACCCGTTGATCAACCAGGAAATCTGAATTCACAGGAACCTCTGATACCGCCTTCAGGCGCTTACGAAGTCAATCTTCAGATTAGACATCACTGTTGGAGCAGACATATCACGCTGCTAGGGTTTTCAAGAATCATTTTGAACAAACAAATCCGTCGGGCACCTTCAAGAATCATCCTGAACTGATAACCTCTCTGGAGACTTCACTCTGCTAGGGATCCCCGAAATCTTCCTGGGCAACTCTTGCTGGGGGACGCTACTGGGGAGCTCAAGAATCATCCTAAGCAAACAACTCGGGAAGTTGTACTGAGGTCTCAAGAATCATCTTAAGCAAACGACCCTGCTGAGGAATTCAAGAATCGTCTTGAACTGAAGACTTCGCTGGGGATCTCAAAAATCATCTTGAGCGGGCGACTGTGGGGATCACACCGGGGTCTTAAGAATCATCCTAAGAAAGTGACCTCGTTGGAGAGAAAGTCAGGAATCATCCTGAGCAACTGGTCTCTTGGCTGAACACCTGTAAAGCCAGAATGATAGTAACATGGATCATGCTTATGATGCGTATGCTTCTGCGCCATGCCCCACACGGTGGGAATGATATGCGTTTATGCTAAATGCTGTGCAATCACGCACAATGCTATACAATCATGCACAATGCTATGCAGTGTTAAATGCTATGTTAAATGCCATGCAGTCATGCACAATGATGCGATCCCGTCAGCAAAATAAATGCCGAAGGGGAATTCTCCTGTCAAGGAGAAAGAACTACTCAGGTAGAGGAATCATCCTGCTGAGGAAAATGTGGACACGCCAATATCAATCAGGCTCTGTCTGGGGAATTGATCTTCCGCGGACTGCTGCATGGAAAACAACTTCGGTTGATCAGCTGCGGGGGACCGAAGCTCTACGAGAACTTGGACCTGCTGATATCCATCGCAAGAATAGACTGCGTGGCCGTCTCGGCTACTTTTCTGGGGATAACCACTCTGTGGGGAAACAACTTCAGCTGCTCCACACTCCACTGGGGAAAAACCAATCATGATCTGATCAACTTCCAAGGACTCGGCTCTCTTGGACATCTGCGAACTCGGCTGAGGAAAACATTCTGCTTCGCTGGAGAGAGTACGACTTTGGGGAGATACAGCATCAGCTGCACCGTCATTCTACTAGGGAAGAGGGAATCATCCAACTTCAGGAGAGAACATGACTCTGGTGGGGAATCTCAATTCCACTGGAGACTTCAGTCTGACACCATTAGTTACTGCATATTTCGGCGCACGACCAATTCCCTACGAAACCTGCACTTGCAACCCGGTGCTGGGGAGGCACCTACTTCGGCGGCTTCACCGGGGAAAGCACGAGCTTCGGCACCCGACCATTTCTACGAAATCTGCACTTGTGACCCGGTGCTGGGGAAGAATCCTGCTCCGGGGGTGCGCTCTGCACATCTTCCGGAAGGTGCTATACCTGCAACAACACAAACAAACAAGACAAGACTCCCTCCTCAAAGGGTCCTATCCAGATTATTATCTCGCGACAATATTCAGTTAATCAATTGTTTCAACAATCAATGGGCCTAGGCCCGTAAGTTTATGTATGCGCATTTTATCAAAAACATCGGCGTTTTCATTCGTAAACAAAACAGATAAATGCTAAACAGACAAGTAGAATGGCTGAATAATGTGCATTTTATTGATGATGAACCCCTGAATGGGCAAAAGTGTTTTACAACAGAGGCAAACTCATGGAATGAGGAAGCCGCACGAAAAAGAAAACATAAATATACATCAGTATATACAAATGTCGGCAATCGAGGCGTAGACGAACACCATGAGTTGATCCCTCTAAGACCCACTCGACTTTGATACCTCTCCGACGCTTCAGCTTTGGAAGAGATTGAGTCAGATGAACGGCCCTCAGGTCTTCCGAACCACCAAACAATGAAAGTCCATACGCGGAACGCAGTCATTTGCTTATTCGAATCCCTAACTTTTGCGTGAACCTCCCTTTCGGGTTTTCGGTTCACCGGGATACCCTTTTTTGCCGAAGCCGCCCAGTGTAGGTTTTCGACTTCGCGGGTGTACATTTTTTCAATATATCCCTAATTTTTGCCCGAACCTTTTATTCTGTTTTTGGTTCGCCGGGATGCCCCTTTTTTGCCTGGACTCTTTCTTTTTTTGTCCAGCGGGTCTCTTTCAAGCAAAGTATTTTTTAACTGCGTCCGCGTTTACTGGGGATGCAAAATCTTCACCATCCATCGTGGATAACAACAAAGCTCCTCCTGAGAAGACCTTGCTGACGACATACGGCCCTTCGTAATTCGGAGTCCACTTGCCCCGGTGATCGGAGTGTGGCGGAAGAATCTTCTTCAGGACGAGATCACCCGTCTGAAAGCTTCTAGGACGCACCTTCTTATCGTAAGCTTTCTTCATTCGGCTTTGGTACAGACGACCAAATGCAATCGATGCTAACCTCTTCTCGTCCATCAGGCTAAGCTGGTTCAAGCGGTTCGTAATCCATTCTGCCTCATCAAGTTTTACATAAACCAAAACTCGCAAAGAGGGAATCTCCACTTCTAACGGTAGGACAGCTTCCATACCGTACACCAAGGAGAAAGGAGTTGCCCCGGTCGACGTACGCACCGTCGTACGATAACCGTGCAAGGCAAACGGCAGCATCTCGTGCCAATCTTTGTACGTCACAACCATCTTCTGAACAATCTTCTTGATGTTCTTATTGGCCGCTTCAACAGCGCCATTCATCTTCGGCCGGTAAGGAGATGAGTTGTGGTGTTCGATCTTGAAGCTCTGGCACAGCTCCTTCATCATCTTGTTGTTCAAATTCGAACCATTATCAGTAATGATCCGCTCGGGAGTTCCATAGCGACAGATGATGTCCCTCTTTATGAATTTAGCTACCACCTGCTTGGTCACATTAGCGTACGAGGCTGCCTCCACCCACTTGGTGAAGTAGTCGATAGCTACCAGAATGAAACGATGACCATTGGATGCGGTGGGCTCGATCTTGCCTATCATGTCAATGCCCCACATGGAGAACGGCCAAGGGGAGGACATGACATTTAATGGGCACGACGGCACATGAACTTTATCAGCATAAATCTGGCACTTATGATATTTCTTCGCGAATCTGAAGCAATCCGACTCCATAGTCAGCCAGTAATACCCTGCTCTCAGGATTTTTCTCGTCATGGCATGCCCGCCGGCGTGCGTACCAAATGTGCCCTCATGGACTTCCTCCATGAGCATACTCGCCTCTTTTTCATCCACGCATCTGAGTAGCACGAGATCGTGGTTTCTCTTATACAGCACTCCGTCAGGATTGAGATAAAAGTTTCCGGATAGCCTCCTCAGAGTCTTCTTATCCTGGGTAGACGCACCCGCAGGATACTCCTTAGTCATGAGGAAGGTCTGGATGTCGTGGAACCATGGCTTGCCGTCGGTGGCACCCTCGATCGCAAAGACAAATGCCGGTCTATCAAGACGCGAAAGTACAATTCTTGGAGCCTCATTCCAATAATTGACTTTATACATGGAAGCCAACGTGGCTAAAGCATCAGCCATTTGATTTTCATCCCTGGGTACATGATGAAGTTCCACCCGGTCGAAGAAAGGAAGCAGCCTCCTGGCATAATTCATGTACGGCACTAGATTCGCTTGACGAGTTTCCCACTCCCCTTTAATCTGATTGATTACGAGCGCTGAGTCACCATATATGTCTAGATTCTTGATTCTCAAATCAATTGCCTCTTCTAGACCCATAATACATGCTTCATACTCTGCTTCGTTGTTGGTAACTGGAAACGTCAGTCTCGCAGTAAACGGGATGTGGGATCCGTGAGGAGTCGTGATGATAGCCCCGATACCACTTCCATAGGAATTAACTGCTCCGTCGAATATCAACTTCCACTGAGACTTCCTATCTGGTCCCTCGTCGGGCAATGGCTCATCACAATCCTTCGCCTTGAGAAACATAATGTCCTCGTCAGGGAATTCGAACTTCATCGGCTGGTAGTCTTCGATCGGCTGTTCGGCAAGGTAATCAGACAATACGCTCCCCTTAATGGCTTTCTGAGAGACGTACTGAATATCATATTCTGTTAACACCATCTGCCATCTGGCAATTCTGCCCGAAAGAGCCTGCTTCTCGAAGACGTACTTGATCGGATCCATCTTCGAAATCAGCATAGTGGTGTGATTGAGCATATACTGTCGTAGACGTTTGGCAGCCCAAGCTAGTGCACAACACGTCTTCTCCAGCATCGAGTATCGAGATTCACACTCAGTGAACTTTTTACTCAAATAATAAATGGCATGCTCTTTCCTGCCCGTCTCGTCGTGCTGACCGAGAACACACCCCATACTATTCTCCAGAACCGTCAGGTACATGATTAATGGCCGTCCAGCCACTGGGGGTATCAAGATTGGAGGTTCTTGAAGATACTGCTTTATTTTGTCGAATGCCTTCTGGCAATCCTCATTCCAAGTAATCGCCTGATCTTTCTTCAAAAGTTTGAACATCGGTTCACAAGTGGCCGTGAGCTGAGAGATAAACCTTGCAATGTAGTTTATTCGGCCCAGGAAACCACGAACTTCTTTTTCTGTTTTCGGCGCTGGCATTTCTTGGATAGCTTTTATTTTTGCAGGATCGACTTCAATACCTCGTTCACTAACGATAAACCCCAGTAACTTTCCAGACCGCACTCCAAAAGTGCATTTGTTAGGATTCAGCCTCAGCCTGAACTTCCTAAGCCTTTCAAACAGCTTCAACAAATTGACCAGATGCTCTTCCTCCGTTTGGGACTTTGCGATCATGTCATCAACATAGACCTCGATCTCATGATGAATCATATCATGAAACAAAGTTACCATTGCTCGCTGATAAGTGGCCCCTGCGTTCTTCAGACCGAAGGGCATTACCTTATAGCAAAATGTTCCCCAGGGGGTAATGAACGTCGTTTTCTCCATGTCCTCCGGTGCCATCTTAATCTGATTGTAACCGGAGAAGCCGTCCATGAACGAAAACACGGAAAACTGGGCTGTATTGTCGACCAACACATCGATATGAGGCAACGGGAAATCATCCTTAGGGCTCGCCCTGTTCAAATCCCGATAATCGACGCACATGCGTACCTTACCGTCCTTCTTCGGTACAGGCACTATGTTGGCGACCCACGGAGGGTAAGTGGTAACGGCTAGAAATCCTGCGTCCAACTGCTTCTGGACCTCTTCTTTGATTTTTACAGCCATGTCTGGTCTCGTCCTCCTGAGCTTCTGCTTGACTGGAGGGCAATCTTCTCGCAACGGCAAGCGATGAACCACGATATCAGTGTCGAGTCCGGGCATATCCTCATATGACCAAGCAAAGACGTCACTATACTCTCGAAGCATCTCGACCAGTCTATGCTTGACATCATTCTGCAGCGCAGCCCCAACTCTGACATTTCTGATGAGCTCCTCAGAACCCAGATTTACAATCTCAATATCCTCCTCGTGAGGCAGAATAACCTTCTCTTCTTGTCTCAACAAGCGGGCCAATTCTTCCGGAAGGTCTTCGTCTTCATCAATCTCATCCTCGGCTTGATAGATCGGGCAATCAAAGTCGTAGTGAGCCGTAGAGGGTCCAGAGTCGATGTCATCTGTTACGTGGATCCTGCAATAACAAGGGTTAAGTTTAAAGCGGGAATATGCAGGTTAGCACGCACCTCGTTGCCATTTTGCTGTTTTTCGAAATAAACATAAAATAGGAATAACAGAGAACACAATATTTGATTACGAAAAAAACGCCTTTTATTTATTAACAAAATGCATACACATAATCCAACAAGGCCCTGACAGTAAAACCACTATGCCCCGGGCAGGACATAGGGTTGTACAAAGATTGTAAAAAGCAAATCATTACTCTTCACTTGTCAGCTTGATAATCTCCTTGATGGTCCAATTGTGGAGGTGCTCGCCCGGCTTGCTCGGTTGAATCCAGGCGTCAAGATCGCAATCACTGTCTCCGCCGTCCTCCGACGCAGCTTTGATACTCTCGAAGATTACTCCCCCCTTGGTGAATAGGATCGGCCCTTTCCCACGAGACGAGCTACCAGAAGAAGATGAAGCTTCAGCTTGCGGAGAATATCCCAATCCAAACTTATCCTGTTTGATTGGTATATCCAAAACATGCCCCCAGCCTGGGGTGGAACCAGCTTCGACAACGGCTCTAGCTTCCTTAAACGAGGAGAGGTTCAACTCTTGCTTCTCTGCGACAACGGGAGCCACCTCCTTCACTCTGACGGTTTCAAAAGCCTGGCAAAGAGTCTCATGGATCTCACCATCCATTTCAACGTACTTGAAGGACGACAGGTGGCTTACCATGATGTCCTCCTCTCCACAGACTGTCACTATGCTGCCCCCAACAGCATATTTAAGCTTCTGATGCAGCGTGGACGTCACGGCACCAGCAGAATGGATCCATGGCCGACCTAAGAGGCAACTATAGGCGGGCATGATATCCATGATATAGAAAACCGCATTGAACGTCTCTGGACCAACTTGAATTGGCAGGGTCAGCTCTCCGAAGACGTGGCGCTTGGTTCCGTCAAAGGCTTTCACGACCAGATCACTGGGCGTGCACAGCAGTCCACGGGTATCCAACTTCATCAGTGCCTTCTTCGGAAGCACGTTAAGCGAGGAACCCGTATCCACCAGGACATGTGACATAATCGTGCCTCTGCACTCTATTGAGACGTGTAAGGCGCTGTTGTGATCTCTTCCCTTAGGAGTCAGCTCTAGATCCGTAAATCCCAGCCCATTACCAGCATTGACATGGGCTACTACTTCCTCGAGTTGATTCACTGATATCTCCTGCGGCACGTATGCAGCATTCAATACCTTCAGCAATGCGGTGCGGTGCGCCTCGGAGCACAACAACAAGTTAAGAATCGAGATCTTTGACGGAGTCTGGTGAAGATGATCTACAATCTTGTAGTCACTTTTCTTGATTAGTCGCATGAACTCTTCAGCATCTTTAACCAGCAAGTCCTTCTCTGCCCCTGCAGGGACCTCCTCAACAGCTTTACCTTTACCCTTATCCACAGCGTCAGCTTGGACCACTTTCTCTGCTGCAACCTCTGCTGGTGCGAACACTCTACCGCTCCGAGTGATGCCACTGACTTCAGTAAGATTCTGCACAGTCGATCCACACGGCTCAAGCTCTATCTTCTGACCATTACAATAAACTTCGGCGCCATAATGCCATGGAACGGCATTGGTGCTCTCGAATGGGATTGGTCCGGCCCTGGTGATGGTAATAGTAGGCGGACGAGGCGCAGAAATAGTAATAGGGTGGCGAGGAATGGTAATGGTAGCAACTTCGTCTGCCTGCTTCAGCACAACTTCCCCTGATGCACTCTCAACGCTCCGGCTGAATTGCAAAATACCCTCGGACATCAGACTTTGGATACCTTCGATCAGCTGCTCACATCCGTCAGGAAGCGTAGCACAAGCCATACATAACTCTCCACATCCAGGGAAGAAGCCTCTCTTCAGCAACTTAGCCTTGACAAAACTAAGTGGAGTTTTCAAATCTTTGACATCAGTCAGTAAGTCCGCACTTTCTTCAGTGATAACAGCATTCACTCCTCCACCCTTATGATGAGGTATTGGATTTTTGGTGACGTTAGGCACGTTGTCAGAAAAGTTGATAACCTTGGCGTCCACCAAGTCCTGGACTTTGTGCTTAAAAGCTTTACAATTCTCAATCGTATGGCCAGGTGCCCCGGTATGGAATTCACAAGTAGCACTGGCATCATACCCCGGTGGTGGCGCCCCTATTAAGGGAGCCAACGTCCTCTTTTGAACTAATTGGAGCTGAAGCAAAGTTTGCAGAAGCTGCGCATATGACATAGGTGGAGTATCAAACTGACGGCTTGCCATAGGAGCCCGATTCTGATATCTTTTATACCCCTGATTATTCTGCTGCTGAGGTTGCTGCGGCTGCGGCTGCGGCGGAGCAGCTGGAATGTTTATGCTAGCAATCTGAGACTGAGGGCCCTTGCCCTTTCTCCTAGCATTAGTGACAGCACTGGCATCTCCCTCTCGACGCTTGCCAGTATAGGGTTTCTTGCTACCTCCTCCAGCTGAGGGTGATTCGCCCTGAATTTTTCCGATCTTTATACCGTTCTCAACATGCTCGCCCAAAGTGATGAGAGCCGAGAATGTTCCAGACATGCCACTGACCAGCTTTTCATAGTAGATTCCGGGAAGAGTAGCCACGAACATTTGTACCAACTCCCGCTCAACCATCGGCGGTTGAACCCGGGCAGCCAATTCACGCCACCGCTGGGCGTATTCTTTGAAGCTTTCATTGTTCCGCTGTGAGAGATTCTGAAGCTGAACTCGGTTGGGAGCCAAGTCGCTATTATATTGATAGTGGAGAACAAACGCTTCTGCAAGCTCTTTCCGGGTGCGCACAGCAGCGGGCTCCAAGCCCATATACCATTCGAGCGATGGCCCAGAAAGACTATCCTGAAAGAAGTGCATCAGCAGCTTCTCATCGTCGGAATAAGCAGACATCTTTCTATAATAAGATCGGAGGTGGACCCGGGGGCAAGTAGTACCCTTATACTTCTCGAAGGTAGGCACTTTGAACTTGTGGGGTACTTTAAAGTCAGCAATCAGCCCGAGGTTGGACATGTCAACGCCCAATGTGTTCTGATTTTCTATGCTTCTCATCTTATCTTCCAGCGCCTTGAACCTGAGTCGAGCCTCGGCATTCAACTCAGCCTCTATACCTCTCTGAGAGAATATATCATCCTGATGGTCCTCCAGCCACGGTTGAGGCACCACCAAATTTCCTGCACCAGCATTGCCGTTGACCGGCCCTATATTAACATTGGCTCCCAAACTACCGTTGACGGCGCCCGCCGCGTTGAGTCCGAGATTAGTCATCAGATTGCCGTTAGCACTGCCGTTGCCTCCGGCAGCAGGAACAACGTTCTGTGGAGTATCCCCTTGAGGAGGAGTAGGCACGACCCCTCCGTGAAGTATGCCATTACTGTCAACCCTGGAGATCAGAGGTTGAACCAGAGTACGAAGCTGATCTTGACCATTCGCGACCACCTGCATCAGCTCCATAAAACGATCCATCCGCTCACGGAGCTCTTGAACATCTGACTGTACCTGGTCCATGATTCTCGTCTGATTGGCGCGAGTTGAGTAGCGGTGGATGAGTCTTTGATCAATCCTGGAGATCGAAAGCAACTTGGAACCTGAAAAACCTGTCAAGAATAAAGGTTAGGAAAAGCAATAAGATATACACCATGCAAATATGCTTCATGCAGATGCATGCGTGTGCCTGTGTGCGTGGGAGATTTTTCCCCGATCCTAGTGCCTTGGTGACGGTGCTGATAATAACAAGAAGAAGAAGAAATCTGAGCCCAATCATGGAAACATCAATCTCATATATATATGGAAAGGCCTGTCAAGGCAGTACACAGTATCAGCGAGTACAAATCAACAGCATGACCTCAGCCAACAAATCTGGTGATGGTCAGCATACATCAAAGATCAAAACAACAGGAATACAACTAGTCAAGTACGGCCACGGGCGCGATACTCTGCTAATAACTCCTTTGTCTCTGAATGATCTGGCGAAGTGAGCAACCTCTCGACGAGTAGTTCCCTCTGCCTGATAGTATGCTGAAGCCCCTGAACTGAATTCTCCCAAGCGCCTTCGCCAAAGCAATCTTCCAGCTTCCGCTTCTTAGACTCAAACATCAGCTTGTGCTCCTTCAGGCTAGCAATAGCTTTGTTGAGACGGGCTTCAGCGGAGTACCTGCGGGCGGTCTCTTTATCAAACCTCTGCTCACTGTCTTTTGCCTCAGCTTCTAGCTTAGAAATCTGCAGCATCAGCTTGTCTTCTCGCTTCTTCCTGGTAGCCATGGCGGTCTTCCAATGCTGGTCGAACTTAGATATTCTCCGATATGCTTCCTCCAGATGCGTCTTCTTCGTAGCCAACACATCATTAGCAGCTCTGAAGTCTTGACCTAAGCGTTCCCGATCAGCAATCTGCTTTGCCAAGTCTGCACTCAGCTGGCTCACCGACTCCGCTTGCTTTTTGAGAGCATGCACGGCTTCGTTCCTCTCACTTCGAAGCTGAGCTAACTCCTTCTCTAATTCTGCATTTGCCCTCTTCAATTCATCACGCTCGGCTAATACCTGGTTGTGCTGATGAATAGACACAGTGGTAGGCTCTTCGACTGGTGGAGGACTCTCTGGTCTGACATGAGGGAATGGCATCCCTATAGCGCTGGCTCTGGCTCTGATCCAATCTGAATAAGGTGGATAAGCTTGGTTGTCGCTCTTCCCCAACAAAGACTTTCCTCTCGTGCTGATATTGTTCCACGCATACTGAAGCTTGGACAACAACTCCCCCTCTAGAATACCCGTGAGGTACAGAGATTCCCGTACCTCTCCTTCCTTCGGTGGATTCCTCAAAGCATATGCAAACTGACGAACTAGCAATGATGGGTTGTAGTTGATGCAACCCTTCCTACCTATCAGAGGTACGTTAGGAAACCCACTACAACTGAAGATCATCTCGGTGCCTAACCTGCTTCTGTCAACGAACCAAACAATGTCTTCCGCAGACAAACTCATCAGACGCTCAGGCCACTCAGCTGTGGCTGCAGACAAGACAGAAGAACCCCTCTTGGGCAAATGACTATCAAACCACTTGTACAACAACGGTACGCAGCATGAAACATTCTTCCCTCTCCGGTTCTCATTCTTGTAATGCACTGAATGGTAAACGTCTCCGATCAGAGTAGGGACTGGATTCCCTGAGGCAAAGATATGGAATGCATCAAAGTCTACGAAATCAGGCATACTGGGAAATAGGATGATGCCATATATGCATAAAGCAAGGATGGCGCTGAAGGCGTCCCAACATTTGTCCTTAGCACACTGCTGAGCCTTAGCTATCAGAAACTGCAGAGAGAACCCTGAGACCTTGTTCCAACTCGTCACCACTAACTCAGAAGCGCTCAAATGGAGTGAGGAAGCCAAGCTAACAAGGTCAGGCTCAGCATCCATGTGGACAAAAGGCATCTGCCTTTTGATAGGCACACCCAACATATCAGCATACTCTTCCAATGTCGGCGCGAGAACGAAGTCATGAAAAGTGAAACACCTCAAGGGAGGATCATAAAACTGCAGAAGAGCATGTAACCCATTCAACTCAGACGCAGAAGGCCTGTAGACCAGACTGAGCAACTTGCCATAAGACTTCCTGAACCTATCCTTCACAGAATGCCCTGCCAGGGCTATCAAACCAGTCAGCTTCGACACATCGGGGGTCGGGAATTTGTACGCAACAGTCTTCCTGAGAGAAGTCATAACAACAGTAGGAGACGGGAAATCCTGGATCGGGGAAACGATACCTGCAACACAGACACACGTTAATGGAATGCAGATGAATGCGTAAACTAATGCAAGATGCGGGTATGCAATAATATATCCAGGTGGCCGCTGTGGAGATTCGGTATCAACAGTCACTGATGAGGACGAAACCCCGGTGTAAAACCACTGATCTGATCTGCTGAGAATAACTATCTGATAGGACCAAAATTCTGTCCTGACAAGAGTAAGTGCTAGATAATACGGACCCCGGGCGCAATATCAAGGAATATCTGCTGAAGTCTTCAGACCCCAAATCAAAAATCTGCCCTATCGAGAACAAACACACAGCTGCTGATGAGATCTTCAGACCTCACTCAAAATCTGCCCTATCAAGAACAAATAACATCTGCCGATGAGGCCTTCAGACCTCACTCAAAATCTGCCCTATCAAGAACAAATAACATCTGCCGATGAGGCCTTCAGACCTCACTCAAAATCTGCTCTATCAAGAACAAATAACATCTGCCGATGAGGCCTTCAGACCTCACTCAAAATCTGCCCTATCAAGAACAAATAACATCTGCCGATGAGGCCTTCAGACCTCACTCAAAATCTGCTCCATCCAGAACAAACCACTGATGATAACACCCTGATCGAAACCTGCTCTATCAAGAACAGACGAACACCCGGCGACAAGATCCTCTGATCAAAAACCTCTTGCTCTATCAAGAACAGGTCTGCAACTGAGAACCCGACATAACTGATTTACTGTCAAGAAAACCAGGTGGTCTGAAGGTCTAAGTTTCCTGCAACAAACCCAGTCCCACTCACAGGTATGAACCTAGACTGACTCAAGGTACGGCATCCTATGCGTTCATCAGCGTCACAGACTTTCAAAACCGATGATACGATTCCCAGAAGGAGTGGCATCATCAAGTCCTGAAGAGGCCTCACTTAGCTGAATCACAAATGATCGGTCCCCAGAGTCGACAATCCACCAAACCAGCAACCGTCTCAACCCAAAGGGTTGAAAGTGAAGCCAACCGGATGAACCTCGTCTGAGCGTGGATTTCATGAGACACTAGTGCCTGCAAAGCAAGCACGCGCCCACTAATTTCCACTCTAAGTCTATGGTGCACTCAAGCCTGGGTCTGGCTTCTCACTCAATCAGAACCCCCATCCCACAACAGCACAAATAATCATATTATACTGGAAATAAAATGCGGGAAATAAAGTGCGAGAAGTAAAAATGCGATAAATAAACGCAACCCAACAAGCAAACATACAAACGATAGGATTGACTCGCAGGGAACCGTTGGAGTCCCCAGCAGAGTCGCCAGCTGCTGGGGACGGTCCCAGGCAGCTAGGAAGGAAATCCAAGGCGAGACTCGCATAGGGAAACACCTGAAGTCCCCAGCAGAGTCGCCAGCTGTCGCTTGCGCGAAAATAAGGTGCCGGCATGACAGAAGAGTCGCCACCTTTCGTTATTTATCCCTCAGAGCGGGAAAGGAAACGATCGGAAAAACCTGACGAAAAAGGGTAAGACAAGGTCATCGCAACCATTGTCTGGGTTCGGGAGTCGGTTACGCAAGGGGAAGGTATTAGCACCCCTCACGTCCGTCGTACTCGACGGGATCCTCGCTTGTTTGTTTACTTGGACGGGTTGGTTATAATCTATCTACCTATCAAGGCTGGCTGAAAAAGAAAAGAAAAATGACTCGGCAAAGCGTCGCACTTTATGCCTACGTATTCCCGTCTGGAACGAGAAATCAGAGTCAACGTAGTTCGACTAACTACGGGTGAAGGTGGGGAAGGTTGCTCGCTAGGATATCGCATCCTATGCCTACGTACTTTCATCTGGTATGAAAGATCAGAGCAAACGTAGTTCGGGAAACTACGGGTTATCTCCTAAAAAAAGTGTTTTTTATTGTGTTTGCGATTTCGACCGCACTAGAGACTATGACCTGAGAGTGAATGCGTCGCATGTCACCCAAAGGGTACCATACTAAACATCCAGACTGTGGAAAAGAAACTCTCCCACAATCCTTTCTCAGATAGCTTAAGGCTCGTAACGTACGAAAGAAATCATTCATGATTACTGTATCTTAAACTGTTTGAGATGAGAAGAGAACAGGCCCAACTAGGAGGGAGACTATCAAGTTCTACCGTTGTCATGCCATAGATTCATCCTATGGTTGAGGTTTGAACAGGGAACTCCTAGAAGTTGTCATGCATAGGTTTCAACCTACAAGTCTATCATCAAATCCTCATCAGAGGAAATGAGAGTCCTAAGGGATCATATCAATGATACACCACAACAGACAAAAGCATCAGCTTTAACAGTAAAATGCATGCAATGCAAGTGAGGGAGGAAATGTGTGTGGGGCTTCAGCCTCCACAAGCTCGTCTCGACCTCAAGCCAGTCATGAAATAACAGTAATCATACTGAAATAAACAACATGCTATCAAGCAAAAACAATAAATTGCAATCATACAGATGAAAGAAATGAAATGCTATCAAGCAAAATAAACACATGGGCAAGGGAGCTGGGCTCTACCGAATACCCGCAAGCAAAGCCAGACAGTAACAATACAATCAGATGCACTCATGCTCTTAGACTGAACTTATTCTAAATGTGCTTAATCTAATGCAGCAGACAAATCAGACAAAACACACAATACATCAAAGAAAACAGAAGAAAGCCTCAGCTCCTCCAGCAGCAACCCAGTCTTCAGACTTCAGAGATCACTTGCTTTCCAGGTATCAACCCTACAACATGAGTATCAACTCATCTTCTCCCTTGAGCTTCAGCTCCTTTGATCAGCTCTACCTTCAGGCTTCACTATCTTCATGGATCTTCAGGCATCAATTTGATCTTCACAGAGTCTTCAGACTTCAACAATCTTCAAGGAATCATCCTCTTCAAAGCTTCAGCTTCTATCTTCAAGGGCTCAAATGCTCCAGCAAACAAGATTCAGTCAACAAGATGAGGTGAGGATGTTGCAGTGCTCACTGACTTCCAAAGGATGCCATTGAGGACTTAACATCAAAAGACAGGCTCTCTCAAAGTTCTACCTTATGGGGCAAGGTCACTAATCCCTCCAAAGGAGAGAGGTGAATACCCTTAAGGGACTCTATGTCATAGAGAAGGAAGGAGGTGAACAAAGCACTCCTGGGTTATTGAACAAAGTATTCTATCTAGGGCTCTGCCTATGCACCTATAAACCTATAAACAAAACAACAAAAGCTATACTAAACTCCTCTGCAAGGTCTTCAAAGCTTCCATGATGATCCACAAGGTCTTCAACTCAATCTTTAAAGCTCACACACTCAAAAGAGAAGGAAAGAAAACACAACAATACAACTTATGCCTTTAAGCAACACACATACTATCCATACATTCAAAAATCAATGAAAAATACTAAAACACCACACAATACTCTAGTAAAATTCTAGGGGATTCTATACATACTTACCCTTAACCCATATATTCCCCATACACTAATTTGGCCTATAAACCCCAAAACAATTTGGTTCAAGTCTACCTACACAACCTAAAACCCTAATTAGAGCACCTAAATGTCTAACAATCAAACTACATCAAATTT
This sequence comes from Lathyrus sativus, assembly GCA_963859935.3. Lineage (NCBI taxonomy): Eukaryota > Viridiplantae > Streptophyta > Magnoliopsida > Fabales > Fabaceae > Lathyrus > Lathyrus sativus. Next base: position 717,560,328 of record OZ012741.1, read on the forward strand.
TACTTCTAAAATCAAGGGATAAATCCTACATGAAACTAGGGTTCAATATCTAATCACACAAAAAAGAATGAATTAAAAAACCTAAGGGAAGGTCCTAAAACAATTCTTGCAAGATAAGGTACAAACTAAAAGAAATAAAATACCCTATTTAAAAGAAAATACCACCATTAATTCCACATTAAAAATAAAATTTCATTTTTATTTTTATATTTTTCTACACAAAATTATCTAATCATAGAAAAAAGAATGACCAAAAAATCATCATTTATCAATTTGTAATGAATTTTTAAAGTTCATAAAAAAATGTAAAACAATATAAAAATAAAAAATAAAGAAAATGAGGGAGGGGTGTGAATAGAACAGGCGCGCAGTTCACTTTATTTGGGCCAACTAAAAGGGGGTGCGGATAGAACAGCTGGGCCCAGGACCAGCCACTAAACCAAACGCAGCGTTTAGGTTTTTGAAAATTCCCTCCGTTTCCTCATTCAATCTGCGCCGTTGGATGCAACGAATTAGTCAAGCGTTCCAGAAATATCCAACGGACGTTGGTCATCGTCCCAGATGGATCCCTAGGGTTTTCAGGCGCAGCTCTTCATGCACGAACTTCCACTGGTTCGTTCTCCCTCCACACGCAATGATTCTCAATAATTCGAAAAGGAAAAAATGGCTACTCATCAAGAGGAATAAGGTTGGACGAGTAGTTTTCCTTAATTCTCCATGAATCCTTCAAACAAAGAACCTCAAAGCTCGGGTACCACCATACTTCTCTGAAATCAAAGCTTCTAAAACTCAAATTGGATGATCCAATCTTGTTCTCTATGTTATGCCTACCATCCTGAGCTATTAATCATGTTCTAAAACCACTAAACCAGCCTGTTCTTGATCACAACAGGTTCTTGCACCTGCTATCAAACTTCATGGAATTGGCTCTAACCTTCAGAATTTCATCACCTAGTCTAGCCTAGCCATTCTAAACCTAACATGCGATCTACCTATGCATAATTACAGTGAAAGAGAGAAGAGAAAAAACCTGTCAAGAGCTTATGGTGGAGACTCGTGTGGTTGCTTTCAGGCCTTGAAACTTCCTCCAAATGGTCCTTGGATGATCAATAGCCTTCTGTTTGCACTTGTGATGAAGGGGAAGATCTACAATGGAAGAAAATCAGAATTGCTTCACTTTGAAGAAACCTCTTCAATGGCTGCCTCTCTCTTTCTTTCCCCTCTGAATCCTCTTGCTATCACCAACCTTTTCCTCCTTGTGCTTCACTCTTTTTATAATGATGGATGGAAACAACTAGATCATTCTAGAATCATCTAGAAAGTGTTGAAAATATCACCACATGAGAACTTGAAATATCATGATATCTTCTTTCATACCTTGCCAAAATCCCTTGAATATGTCTTTACATGAGATATCAAGTGTGTATGAAGGAAATCAGCCCTTACATTTGGCTTGTGTAAGGTTTTTCAACATTGCCTTATAATGCAAGTAATAGATTTACAAAGAAAGTCCCTTTTTTAGACCTCAAATGAAAAATCTATTTGAACCAAAGTTCTCAAAATAATGTTTCCAATCAAAATGATATATTGGATGACCTATTTTGGATTCCTAGATCCTCCAAACCAATTTTCAAATTCAACTTTTCAAACTTATATGCCATTTTTAGTTCATTTTTGACCAATCATGTAACTTCATGCTATGAGCTTTTCCAACAATTTGTGACCTTCTTCCTAGACTTAAAATCACATTTTGAACAACTTTCATGTTTTGAGTTTTTCCATTTGAGGCTTGGAAATAGGAGTTTTAGGCATTGGCTAAAATGACCTATAACTGACAAATGACCAAAATACCCCTGTCTTGTTCAAACCATAAGTTGAGTTCCACAAATCCTATCAAGGACTTCTACCACTCAAATTAAAGCTAAGAAGATGCCCTTCAACATTCATGTTGACCAAGAAATCATAGGAATCATCCTACTAGGGAAAAAGTTGTCTGCAAGTTGGGTGACTTTCAAGGACCCAGATTCACACACCTCAGCTGACCTGTAATTTGTCAAAACCATAACTTGAGCTCTGTAACTCCTATCAAAGACTTCCACCACTCAAATTAAAGCTAAGAACAAGCTCTACAACATTCATGTTGTGGGGGAAGATGAGATATCAATCACATCTAGAGCTAAAACTGCCTGGAAGATAGGGATCAAATTAGGGTTTTTTCACTGACAATCCTTGGAAACCCTGACTTGAAACTTCTCAAACTCCTCAATCATGATGAGTTGGTCTAGGAATCATCTTTATAACATCTCTATGCATCATTACATGATCTCATGGCCCTTGGATTAGGTCTCAACCTTCTCCAAATCTTCAGTTAATCTAGGGTTGACCCAGTCAAAACCCTAATTCTACCATTCATGATTGAATCTTCAGAATTCTTGCATAATGACCTCTCTGGGCTTCATGATGGCTATCAAGACATCTCATAGGCTTTCTCCAAACATCAAGTTCATTCTCAAAGTCTCAGAATCATTTGAGGGGCACCCACAACTCTCAAGCTATGAAGCACACAACCCTGGTCCCAATCCACTTCCTCTGAGGATCTCTTGAACTTTCTGATGAAGGTATCCATTTTCAAACACTAGATGGATAAATAATTGTTGGTCAAATTTTGGGGTGCAACAAAGTGCCTGTTTGTTTTGCTTATTCTTTTTGTGTGTGTTGGTTGGAGTTCATTGCATTGGTGATGGTCTAGAGGTCAGGAGATGTTGCTGTTTATTTGAGCATTGCATATATCATGTTTAAATTTGTATGTGAAGCAAAATGCAAGGTGTGTGACTTAATGTGATGGACTGTTCGTGTTATGTGTGTGTTGTGCTCATGATAGAAATGTTGGTCTAGGGCAGCAAGACCAAATAACTTGTTTACTCTGTCTCATCAATTGGGTGTTTGTTGCTGTCATTTTTCTTTTGGTGTAGTCACATATCATTCTCAGCCTTAGTGATTGCTTTTTCTTTTGGTGTTCTGTTTGGATGTGATGAATATTTGGTGTTTATTTTGATGTATATGCTGCATGACCTCAATGGTGTATTGAATGAGTATGTTGTAAGTTTTGTTGCCATGTTAATCTTAAATGGTGCTGCTGCTGTTTGCTAATTTACAATATCCACGATTGAAACTTACAGCATTTTGCAAGGTATTTTGTTTTGAATATTGTTTTGAGTTAAACCAGATTTTTATTGATTATTAGTTTTAGTTTAGCAGTCAATGTCAAGCATGTAAAGGTTGATTTGAGATGCTTTGGATAAGTATTAATGCTAATTGGTTTCCTTTCTCATGAGATGTTTGTTTTATCATTGGAGGCAGTTTTGATTCATTGCTTGTTTTGGATTTCTTTTTGATCTGCTGTTTAGTCATGTCTGCATTCAAACACACCAAGCCACAAACTTGACACTTTTTGCTTAACTTGTTTTTTTCATTAAAACAACACATCACACACCTCACATTGGTCCATTACAACATGCTTGAATTATCATTTCATTCAAAATCACTCAATTATGAAAAATCACTTTCAAAATGCAAAATGTCACTTTTTGTACTTAACTTCCACTGGTGGAAGTTATGTGTTATTTTAGGCTTTTTTCAAAATGTCACTTTTTGTACTTAACTTCCACTGGTGGAAGTTATGTGTTATTTTAGGCTTTTTTCAAAATGTCACTTTTTGTACTTAACTTCCACTGGTGGAAGTTATGTGTTATTTTAGGCTTTTTTCAAAAATGTCACTTTTTGTACTTAACTTCCACTGGTGGAAGTTATGTGTTATTTTAGGCTTTTTTTCAAAATGTCACTTTTTGTACTTAACTTCCACTGGTGGAAGTTATGTATTATTTTAGGCTTTTTTTCAAAAATGTCACTTTTTGTACTTAACTTCCACTGGTGGAAGTTAAGTGTTAAATTTGCCTTTTTTTAAAATGGTCACATACACTTCCATACACCTAGTCACTTTTGACCACACTTTGTTTTTCATGTAACACACCTTGCACACATTTTGTATTAAATATATATGTGATGTTGGAACCCTTGGTTTACTTGAATTTTGGTCCTCCGTCGGGTTCGTTACTTTGCATCTAAGAACATTTCTCAAGTCATCAATAATAAAATAATTTCTTTGTATTGAATTAAAAATAGAGGGTTGGGTGTAGACCCCTTCTTCTTCGAGTGTTGGGATGCCCACTGTAGTGAGGGTGATTTCGACACTCGTCTTTCAATACGAAGACGCTTCTAAACTTTTCTCTCCTAAAAAACCTCGGTCTCGTACCGAGTCCATTTTCAAACCATCTTTCAATAAATTAATTTCTCTTTGTATTGAATTAAAGAGAGGGGATTAAGTGTAGTCTTCTTCCTCTCCGAGTGTTGGGATGCCCACTGTAGTGAGGGTGATCTCGACACTCGTCTTTCAATATGAAGACGCGACTTCTTCCACCATATCTCACTTTCACAACTTCATTCTGTAATCTTTCATCACCTAAAACCTCGGTCTCGCGCCGAGTGCATTTTCAAATCTTTTTACAACAAAACTTGAATGGTTGCGGAGTGGTTAGGCGTAGGCCTTCTCCTATCCCGAGTGTTGACGTTTACCATAGGGTTCTCTGTCGCAAAACACTTACCGTTTAAAACCAAAAACACTTTAATAAGAGAATGAAGATCTCTTTGTATTGAATTAAAGAGAAGGGATTAAGTGTAGTCTTCTTCCTCTCCGAGCGTTGGGATGCCCACTGTAGTGAGGGTGGTTTCGACGCTCGTCTTTCAATACGAAGACACCTCGTTCACCACATAATTTTCATAACACAAAAACTTTGAGATAATGAATTGGGTACTACCTGTAGGGGTTACTATCCGAGGACATGTCTCTCCCCCTAAAAACAACCAAATCAATCAAACGTGACATCTTGCCTCGCATGGCAAAAACCTAATCATTTCAAAAAGGATATGTTACGTCCATTCTACCGCAAACAGGTAACGCCTAAGTCTCCAACGAGCGAGCAGCAAAACACCTAACTGCGAGAATGCGCACGATAGCATCATCCATAAAAAACATCAACAAACCGTAGGCCGAACTACGGCTGCTCTGATTTCTCATACCAGATGAGAATACGTAGGCACAAGACGGAGATGTCTTGGCGAGCACAATCCCCCCTATCTATAGTTTCCCGAACTACGTCGACTCTGATTTTCTCATATCTGTTGAGAATACGTAGGCCTAGGACCGCGAAGTCCTACCGAGTCCGTTCTCTCCCTTCTTCCCCCCGTTACTTCTCTTTCCCCGTTTCTAAACCCTTCTTTCTATCCCTTGGAACACTCTATTTATAGCATAATATTTAAGCAAATATAATCACACATCGACAAACAAAAGGTTCCCATCGAGTACGATGGATGCGAGGGGTGCTAATACCTTCCCTTCGCATAACCGGCTTCCGAACCCGTTCATGGTTACGAGACCATCTTATCTGTTCGTTTCTTAAGGTTTTCTCGATATTTTCCTTTCCCCCCATGGGATAAATAAAGTTCGGTGGCGACTCTTCTGTCCTTTCTTTTCGCCTCCCCGTCGTTGCGCGATGCATATTTTTCGAGTAGCGACAGCTGGCGACTCTGCTGGGGATCTCCTAGCAGGCCACGCCTATTTTGTTTGTCGCATTTGTGCTTTATTTGTTTTGCTATTTGTTTTATGTTTTTGTTTCTTTCTAACTTGTTGGGTTCATTTGGTTTGGTTTGTGAGGATAAAGCTTTCTACCCGAGCTTTCGAGTATGCACTAAGTTAGGAGGTGGTTTCTTTCTGATTTGCGAGACTTAGGACTCGTTGAGTTGGATCGAATTCCACCGCTCAGATGAGACCCCGTTGGAATAATTATGTCTTACGTGTAGTCGTAATGACGTTCTTATCTTTAACTTGGGAGTCTGCGATTCTGAGGACCTTTTGTAGAACCTTATTCCAAAGGTTGCTAAAACATAACTCTGTGTTCATCCTTTTGAAGGGATTACCGTCTTACGAGTAGTCGTTATGATGGGAAACTTTTGAGGGTTAGTGCATGGGACTTTGTTTAAAAAGCCTTTGGAATACCCTCTTAAACCAATAGATTGCTCACCCGAGGTGAGAGGTATCTCGTTGTGCTGCCTTGCAGGAAAAACTTTGACCTTCATCCTACCCGTTTGTCAGTATGAACAGTTACAGTGGGATCCTTGTACTAATGTTGTTTGGTCTCAAGGCGAAGCGCTGGTCCGTCACCGTCAACAAAACAACAACGTTTGATCCCCTGTTGCATTTGCATATTCATTTGCATTTCTTTACATATCTTGCATATTACATCATTATTCATTTGCATAGAGGTGTTCTAATTTTGTGGACGTAATTGATTCATGTGGTTTTCCATCCGGCTTGTTCCAGAATTGAAGATCATTCCACCAAAAGAAAATCAACAGAGACAACTATGGAACAAATTCGAGAAGAGTTGAGGGGAATCCGAAGCCAAATGGGACAATTCATGGCGGACATGCAAGTTTTGTTTCAGGATCAGAAAGTGCTTAGAGAAGAAGTCCATCAGTTGAAGACTCAGATGGGTCTGATAACAGAAGTTATGAGGAATGTGTTGAGAAAGGAAGGCGATCATGTGCCCGAAGCTGCAGCAGAGATGGCCATCCCACCTTTACATGTGGAACCTCTCCCAAGGCGTGAAGTGCCTCAAAGATATCTTACACAACCTGAGGTTCCAGTATTTCCTCGCCAACAACTACTTCCTGTTTCCCGAGACAATCCTAGGATTATGAGGTATGCTCAAAGGACGAAGCAGTCCGACAGAATGTTCAACCAGATCCCTATGACTTATGCTCAGTTGTTGCAACTCTTGCTTCAACTTCGATTGGTTAAACTCCGGACTATGGCTCCGTTGACTGGCGAGCCACCACAAGGCTATGATGAAAATACCCATTGTGATTTCCATTCTGGGGCACCGGGGCATAATATCGAGAACTGCAAAGCCTTTAAGCACAAGGTTCAGGATTTAATCGATTCGAGAGCATTTGAGTTCATGTCGAGCAATGGTCTTATTCCAGAAGATGTGGATGTTCCTATTCTCTCCCCTGAAGTTGCATCAGGTCAGGAGCCTGTCTTGCAATTTGTGACCCTAGAGTCTCCCTGCCCGCAGCTATTGCTCGTTCCTAGGCCAAGGCTAAGAATGAAAGTTCCTGAACGAAGGGAGTCCCCGATACCTCAGACTCAGTCTCCCGATGTCTCAACTATTCAGAGTCAACGATCCTTTGGGTCTTTGCATCAGATATCTGTTCCCCGCCAGAGTCAGCAGTCATACTGTCATCAGCCGCGTCAGCACGCCCGACGAAGACCAAGGGAGCCAAAGAAGCAGTTCACCCATTTGTCGTTGTCGTACAGTCAGATATTGCCAGACTTGATCACATATGGATTGATAGTGCCGAAAAATACTGATCCAGAGATTCATCCACATACGCCAGGTTCTGATGTCGACGCCCGCTGTGAGTACCATGTTGGGGCGCAGGGGCATTCAACCGAAGAATGTAAGGTGCTAAGAAGCAAGATTCAAACTCTGCTTGACTCCAACATGTTCTCTGTCACACCTCAGGGTATCCAGATCAACGATCTTCCTTTGTCCAGTCATGTGGGTTCGGCAGCTAATGTTATGGAGGGATTCACCGAGAGCGGGTGTTCAGAAGATTATCAGGATGAGTTCGACGAGTAATTCCAAAAATGGCTGGTTCAGCAGCAAATCAAGACTTGAAAGCCCAGTTCCCCGAAGTTGGCACCCTTTTTATTATGTCATTTCCTTTTGCATTTGTAGTTTCTTTTCTAGTTAAGTGCAAATTTCATTTGTAAAACTTGTTTGTTTTTTATTGATAATGAAAATGAAATGAATATGCATGTTTTGATCAAATCCATTCGTGTTCACTCAATGCTTTTTATTGATGTCAAACGCTTGTTTAAAGCGGAATTCCTTGAGGGAGGATGACGAAATTGAAAGACGCGCAAACTTCCCAATGTATGCTTTTGAATAAAATCTCTGCTGATGATGTACAGGCATTGTTTCAAATTCCTAAACACCGGAGATATAAGGAAGATAATCCTTTGTTAACCCCTTTGAGCCTAGTAGTAGGAGTTTCTTTCTGAAAAACGAAAAACCTTCAATCTTAACCTGGGGCAGGGTAGGTGTCAGTTAATTTGACCGAGCATCCAAATTGCAGAAGGGAGTGTTCCTGTTTGAGAATCAATCACACCTATATAGGTCGTACCTAAAGAACCATATTGGTTATCCTTCACCAATCAAGGAGTGAGACGGTCACAATCCCTTCAACAAGTCAGACAAGCTGGTGTCACACGATTTGTTGGAAAAAAAGAGAAAAGAAAAAGAAAAAAGCCCGCTAAGTCGTTAACTTGAAAACAAGTGGCTTAGGCAAAAATTAGGGCATCCCGCTGGACTTTGAAATCAATGATATACTCAAAAGAGTCAGTCCGGGGAAAATAGGGAATGAAATGATGAAAAACAAGTCGTGTGACTCCAGGCACCAAAGACGAAGAGCGAGTGACTGCCACTCCTGAAACTTGTGGTTTCCTGAACCATCACTCCAGTCATTCAACCTTTGAGAGGTGAGCGCTTGTGTCGAGTTAGCTGAACATAGGATTGGAGAGTATTAAGGAGAATGGGCGGGTTAAACAGAACTTTGAGCCTCATATCTTGTCTTTCAAACCGTGAACCTGACCAAGTTACAACCGTCAAAAGTCCTAATTGAAGCAACTTTGTTTCGAAAGCATACTTCGATAAAGATCGCGTTGAAACTGACTCCTAAAAGGATTTTTCTTGTCCTATGGGTATGGATATTGATATTTTTGATAAGTGATTCGTTCACTAAATGCCACATTTTTTTCCAGTGAACAGACTTGGATTTCAAAACTGTCATATGCATTGCATTAATATTATCTTTTGCAAAACAAATTGTTTTACTCGCGAGAAAGCATTTGACATCAGGAAAGCTTCTACAATGCGAAGTTTGATAGAAATAAGATATAGAGCGCCCAAGTACTCCTTTGAGCAGGGGCAAGTCACGTCAGGTAAATGTAAGCAGAGTCGGTCATTCCTAGATGCAGTTAATCTGGGGCAATCAGGTCGAGACTCGTCAAACCACTCGAAGGCCAGTCGAAGACGCCATTCCCTAAGGTCGATTAATCTGGGGCAATCAGGTCGAGATTTGATAAATCTCTCGAAGTCAGCCAGGGGCACTTCTCTACAAATCAACCAATTAGGGGAAAATCACTTCAAAGCTGGGGCAGGTCACCCGAAGAGCACAAAGACCATCCTTACCCAGAAAGGAAATTGACTTGAAGTACCTCTTCGGGGTTCGAAGCGATGGGGCAGTTCATATCTAACCATCAGGGTACCGAAATTTCAGGTTTCCTTTCGAGGAAGGTTTTTACAAAAGTCCCACAGGCTGGGGCAAAATCGTAAACAAAGGAGATGTGTTCCTCTCCATATCTTCAGAGCTTATCAGAATTATAGAAGCAGATTTGGGTTTATTTCCCCAGCAGTGAGGCGAGTGCAGTACTGTTATCCCCACAGAGTCTGAACAATTGACTTCTTTCCCCTCAGAGTCTAGGTCATTGACTCATTCCTCAAACGGAAGTATTGTTGAAGTTTACTTCTCATTTTCCCCAAGCAGAGATTGATGTTAATTCCCTCCTTATCTAATCCACAGCCAAGCCAGCGGAGTTAATTTCCTTCCCCACAGAGCGGAACTGACTCAGAGATTGTTCATCCCCATCAGAGAGAGTGTGGGGTAATCTCCCAGTAAATCTTGTTCAATATCCCCAACGGATGGTGGATTCAATCTCCGGCAGAAGAGAGTTATTCCACAGCAATCAACTGTGTCTCCCCAGTAGAGTTGTTCTGGCTAATCATTCATAATTGATTTCCCCAGCAGGGTGGACTATGTGCTTGTCAGAGCAGTTTTACCCAGTTGTTCCTCGAAGGCTATCCAGAGCTTGTTTTCCCAGCATGAGTTTACCTGCGCTAGGCGTATCAGACATTGCCCCAACGGAGTTGGCTCTTTCTCTTTAGCATTTATTTTGCTAAAGAGGTCCATTTGCATCTACATTCATGCATAACATCTACCCAAATGCGAAGCATTTCCATTTCGTATGGAGCATTTCGCCATATTCAAACATACGCATGTGAAACATATGCCAGGTTGTTATCCTTTTTATTCCCAAGCGCATCTCCAGCAATTATCAGTATATTCATCAAGCCTGTTTGGAATACAGATCTCCAGCGAAGGTCTTTGACAGACGTGTCCATCTTATCACTCTCCCTGACAGAGTTTATGTTCCGACTTTTGGTCGATGTTAATCCTTCTAAGCGATCCTAACTCTTGGTTAGTAGCTTGTGTTCCGACTTTTGGTCGATGTTAATCCTTCTAAGCGATCCTAACTCTTGGTTAGTAGCTTGTTTTCCGACTTTTGGTCGATGTTTCTTCCAAGCGATCCTAACTTTTGGTTAGTAGCTTGTCCCGACTTTTGGTCGATGTTATTCTTTCTAAGCGATTATAACTCTTGGTTAGTAGCTTGTTTTCCGACTTTTGGTCGATGTTTCTTCCAAGCGATCCTAACTTTTGGTTAGTAGCTTGTCCCGACTTTTGGTCGATGTTATTCTTTCTAAGCGATTCTAACTTTTGGTTAGTAGCTTGTCCCGACTTTTGGTCGATGTTAATCCTTCTAAGCGATCCTAACTCTTGGTTAGTAGCTTGTCCCGACTTTTGGTCGATGTTATTCTTTCTAAGCGATTCTAACTTTTGGTTAGTAGCTTGTCCCGACTTTTGGTCGATGTTATTCTTTCTAAGCGATTCTAACTTTTGGTTAGTAGCTTGTCCCGACTTTTGGTCGATGTTATTCTTTCTAAGCGATTCTAACTTTTGGTTAGTAGCTTGTCCCGACTTTTGGTCGATGTTATTCTTTCTAAGCAATCCTAACTCTTGGTTAGTAGCTTGTTTTCCGACTTTTGGTCGATGTTGTTTCTTCCAAGCGATCCTAACTTTTGGTTAGTAGCTTGTCCCGACTTTTGGTCGATGTTATTCTTTCTAAGCGATTCTAACTTTTGGTTAGTAGCTTGTTTTCTGACTTTTGGTCGATGTGATCTTTCTAAGCGATCCTAACTCTTGGTTAGTAGCTTGAGTTCCGACTTTTGGTCGATGTTTTTGAATGTTATTCTTTGATGGGCGCTCGTTCCCCACAGAGTTGTCTGGTTAAGCTTTCCCCAACAAATTATCTTTTGCGATCAATGCATGTTATCTTCGGACCTTTGTGTAAGGTTCCTCTTTCTCCTACGGTTGGCAAATTTCTGGTTTCTTTGGTATTCAAACCGTCTTATACCCTGAATGTTCGAAAGCTGTTCGCTTTCATCCCTTCAGGCCCAAGCCGTTTGAATAGGGGCAGCTGTTGTACCCCAAATTTGGCCAACCTCTCTGGCCTATGTTTCATTTCATCTGCATCAATATGGGGCATATATAAAAAAAAGAAACATTACATATTCATTTGCATTTCTACAAAGAAAAAAGAAGAGAAGAAAAAGTGGGCATAAAAAAAAAAAAATATAGATTTCATCAGGCATTTGTGCCCGAGTCATCAGAAACAGGGGACTTATTTCTTCGGATGAAATACCAAGAGAAAGAATAAATAAAATAAAACAAATGCATGAGGTGGGGTTTGAACCCACCACCCCTTGCTTTACCAATTCTCACCTTTACCACTCAGCCAGGCGCGCATTTGTGAATAACATAAAAGGGGAAAAGTATGAATTCTTAAGTATTGAAAATAGAGGCGTGCAAAATAAAAAATGTGGTGGATTTTGGTCTCACCAGGATTCGAACTCGTATCTATATGGTAAACAGGCGCATGACTTAACCACTGGGGTGGCGATACATCCGTTGATTATCCCACCCCAGTTTGATCAAATACCTTGCTTTGTTCGTGGCTGGGCAGAAGATGGAGAGCAAAACATCTATGCGTGAAAAATGAAGATTGGGCAAAACCTATCCATTTCCAGCGAAACAAATTTCAATCTCGTTCATTTTTCTACAAGGATTAATTTGGCGTTTCTGGTTTTGGCGTTAGAAGTGTATTGACTGAGTTGTATTTGAAATTGCAAAAAGGGAGGGAAGTGGCTTAACCATGCTTTGAGGTGTACTGCAGTTTTCCATTTTCAGGCCAAACACCCAAAGGTACTTTGCTCTGGGTATTGCTGAACCTATCACCAATATGGACAAAGCACAGCAGCCTCTATAACCTGCTGTAAACCCTAGTGGGTACCCCTACCATCTCACAACAAGACACGAGGGAAAGCTCAGCAGGGAGAAAAAATTGGATTCAAAATTCAGAGTATAAAAGGATAAGGTGGAACAGAAAACCCTAGCAGCCACACTTCACTAGGGCATCTCAGAGATTTTGATTTTTTTGAGCTGCTCTCAAAGGAGACTGATTGCAGCTGCAAGCAAGGAGAGACTCTTCAACTTTTCTTTGGCTATCGAGTTCCTTCTTCAGGTATGAATATCTGAAGCTCTTTCATCATACACATAAATCATGATTGGGTATTGTTCTATTAAGCCTGTTTTCAACTTTACATATGTTTGGAAAATGAATGAGTCTATGGTGTCCTGTTTGAATCTGATGGCATTTAAGCAATATATGTGTCATGTGTTTGGCTAGCCGTACTGATTTTGCTAAGTTTAGGATGATTAGAGCACTACCGGTTTTTGAGTTCATAACCTGTTCCATATTTCTGTTTAAGTAAACTTGCTGAGTTTTGGTGTGTTTTGGTCATGCTGCTATGAGGATACTGATTGTTTTGTTGGTTGTTTGCTTGTTGGGGATCTGAACCACTTGTTGAGTTTGCTTGAGTGTTGTGTTATGAACACAACTTTGTGTGCATCTTGTTTTCCATCACATTGTTAGTTGTCTATTGCCTTAAAGTTACTCTGTCAAGACTGATGAAAATGTTGCTTGTGTTCAGTTATGAAGTGGATTTTTGCCTTAGACATCATGGTATTTGCTGCTAAGAATATTCTGTCATTGTGGATCTATTTGTGTAGCCTTCATGTCTTGACCTTGACTGTCAGTTTCCACTTAGGGTTGATAACCTCATATGCTTCAAAATTTCACTTAAGTCTTTTAAAGGAAAACCCCAACTGTTGGTGTGTCGTTTTGGTCATGCATGAGTTATGTGAATCTGATATTAGCATGCTATGTGGTCAGTTTTAAATTCATTTCTTGCTAGAGGGTTTGTTCTTGTTTGATGTTCAACCATGAGAATGTGATGTGCAGGTTGTGTTAGTAAAATGTACTGTCCCTTTGCTATGTATGTGTTGTGGTTATGCTTGAGATGCTAACATGTAGCAGTAGGATATCTAGGGGATTTATTTGCTTCTCCCACATTCAAGTGCCTGTTTGTTTTGCTTATTCTTTTTGTGTGTGTTGGTTGGAGTTCATTGCATTGGTGATGGTCTAGAGGTCAGGAGATGTTGCTGTTTATTTGAGCATTGCATATATCATGTTTAAATTTGTATGTGAAGCAAAATGCAAGGTGTGTGACTTAATGTGATGGACTGTTCGTGTTATGTGTGTGTTGTGCTCATGATAGAAATGTTGGTCTAGGGCAGCAAGACCAAATAACTTGTTTACTCTGTCTCATTAATTGGGTGTTTGTTGCTGTCATTTTTCTTTTGGTGTAGTCACATATCATTCTCAGCCTTAGTGATTGCTTTTTCTTTTGGTGTTCTGTTTGGATGTGATGAATATTTGGTGTTTATTTTGATGTATATGCTGCATGACCTCAATGGTGTATTGAATGAGTATGTTGTAAGTTTTGTTGCCATGTTAATCTTAAATGGTGCTGCTGCTGTTTGCTAATTTACAATATCCACGATTGAAACTTACAGCATTTTGCAAGGTATTTTGTTTTGAATATTGTTTTGAGTTAAACCAGATTTTTATTGATTATTAGTTTTAGTTTAGCAGTCAATGTCAAGCATGTAAAGGTTGATTTGAGATGCTTTGGATAAGTATTAATGCTAATTGGTTTCCTTTCTCATGAGATGTTTGTTTTATCATTGGAGGCAGTTTTGATTCATTGCTTGTTTTGGATTTCTTTTTGATCTGCTGTTTAGTCATGTCTGCATTCAAACACACCAAGCCACAAACTTGACACTTTTTGCTTAACTTGTTTTTTTCATTAAAACAACACATCACACACCTCACATTGGTCCATTACAACATGCTTGAATTATCATTTCATTCAAAATCACTCAATTATGAAAAATCACTTTCAAAATGCAAAATGTCACTTTTTGTACTTAACTTCCACTGGTGGAAGTTATGTGTTATTTTAGGCTTTTTTCAAAATGTCACTTTTTGTACTTAACTTCCACTGGTGGAAGTTATGTGTTATTTTAGGCTTTTTTCAAAATGTCACTTTTTGTACTTAACTTCCACTGGTGGAAGTTATGTGTTATTTTAGGCTTTTTTCAAAAATGTCACTTTTTGTACTTAACTTCCACTGGTGGAAGTTATGTGTTATTTTAGGCTTTTTTCAAAATGTCACTTTTTGTACTTAACTTCCACTGGTGGAAGTTATGTATTATTTTAGGCTTTTTTTCAAAAATGTCACTTTTTGTACTTAACTTCCACTGGTGGAAGTTAAGTGTTAAATTTGCCTTTTTTTAAAATGGTCACATACACTTCCATACACCTAGTCACTTTTGACCACACTTTGTTTTTCATGTAACACACCTTGCACACATTTTGTATTAAATATATATGTGATGTTGGAACCCTTGGTTTACTTGAATTTTGGTCCTCCGTCGGGTTCGTTACTTTGCATCTAAGAACATTTCTCAAGTCATCAATAATAAAATAATTTCTTTGTATTGAATTAAAAATAGAGGGTTGGGTGTAGACCCCTTCTTCTTCGAGTGTTGGGATGCCCACTGTAGTGAGGGTGATTTCGACACTCGTCTTTCAATACGAAGACGCTTCTAAACTTTTCTCTCCTAAAAAACCTCGGTCTCGTACCGAGTCCATTTTCAAACCATCTTTCAATAAATTAATTTCTCTTTGTATTGAATTAAAGAGAGGGGATTAAGTGTAGTCTTCTTCCTCTCCGAGTGTTGGGATGCCCACTGTAGTGAGGGTGATCTCGACACTCGTCTTTCAATACGAAGACGCGACTTCTTCCACCATATCTCACTTTCACAACTTCATTCCGTAATCTTTCATCACCTAAAACCTCGGTCTCGCGCCGAGTGCATTTTCAAATCTTTTTACAACAAAACTTGAATGGTTGCGGAGTGGTTAGGCGTAGGCCTTCTCCTATCCCGAGTGTTGACGTTTACCATAGGGTTCTCTGTCGCAAAACACTTACCGTTTAAAACCAAAAACACTTTAATAAGAGAATGAAGATCTCTTTGTATTGAATTAAAGAGAAGGGATTAAGTGTAGTCTTCTTCCTCTCCGAGCGTTGGGATGCCCACTGTAGTGAGGGTGGTTTCGACGCTCGTCTTTCAATACGAAGACACCTCGTTCACCACATAATTTTCATAACACAAAAACTTTGAGATAACGAATTGGGTACTACCTGTAGGGGTTACTATCCGAGGACATGTCTCTCCCCCTAAAAACAACCAAATCAATCAAACGTGACATCTTGCCTCGCATGGCAAAAACCTAATCATTTCAAAAAGGATATGTTACGTCCATTCTACCGCAAACAGGTAACGCCTAAGTCTCCAACGAGCGAGCAGCAAAACACCTAACTGCGAGAATGCGCACGATAACATCATCCATAAAAAACATCAACAAACCGTAGGCCGAACTACGACTGCTCTGATTTCTCATACCAGATGAGAATACGTAGGCACAAGACGGAGATGTCTTGGCGAGCATAATCCCCCCTATCTGTAGTTTCCCGAACTACGTCGACTCTGATTTTCTCATATCTGTTGAGAATACGTAGGCCTAGGACCGCGAAGTCCTACCGAGTCCGTTCTCTCCCTTCTTCCCCCCGTTACTTCTCTTTCCCCGTTTCTAAACCCTTCTTTCTATCCCTTGGAACACTCTCTTTATAGCATAATATTTAAGCAAATATAATCACACATCGACAAACAAAAGGTTCCCATCGAGTACGATGGATGCGAGGGGTGCTAATACCTTCCCTTCGCATAACCGGCTTCCGAACCCGTTCATGGTTACGAGACCATCTTATCCGTTCGTTTCTTAAGGTTTTCTCGATATTTTCCTTTCCCCCCATGGGATAAATAAAGTTCGGTGGCGACTCTTCTGTCCTTTCTTTTCGCCTCCCCGTCGTTGCGCGATGCATTTTTCGAGTAGCGACAGTATCGCGTAGCGACCATTGTAGGACTACTCCCACATAGTTCCCGCACTACGTCCTATATAAGGCCAAAGTGGTGTTAAGGTATTATGGTCCTCAATATCATAGACTCCAATCAAAAATAGTAAAAGTTTTCACGACTAACTCGATCAACCGAACCATTTTCAAAAGGGTCTCAACTGAGCGGTGATTCTCAAATTGGCTTGGTCGGGACTCACTCCCTATAAGCCTCATTGAATATATCGCCATCCTATAATAGGGTCACTAAAGTCCGGGTTAGGACTTATCTCATAATAACAGGGTACCCCTCAAACAAGGCACAATAATAATATATACAAGAGAATAAATAATGAAAAATATCATACAATAAACAAAATAGGGATAACCCTTAAAAGTTATTTCTCCCCAGTAAAGTTGTCATTTTCTGTTACGGTGGAAATAGGATATCAAACTATTAATTAGTTTGAATCACAATTTTGGATTCACAACCGCTCTTTGATTTATCCGAAGGAAAAGGTCAAAAGAGGGAAAACCTATTTTTGCATCGTAAACACAATGCGGGGAGAGACCTAGGTAAGGGGTTGGTTAAATTTAGGGAAGGTACTAGCACCCTAAACTTCTGTAGTACTGTACAGAAACCTTTTATTTATTGTATGCTTTTTTATTTTATTATCTATTTGATGTATATATTGAGCTAAGGGATAGAGTGACCTAAAGAGACATAAGGGTTAGTCCTAAGTTTACTCGGCAAGACGTCTCATCTTGTGCCTACGTATCCTGGGTAGGGAATAGAATCAGAGTAATCGTAGTTCCCCTTGAAAGGAAGGTTAGAAACTTCTTGACTGTGGTCAATGTTTAAATGGGGAGTAAACGTATCTTAAGGACACGCTTACGTGGAGTTTCAAAACTCCTATTTCTATGTTGAAATGTTGAATTAGAATTAGGGTTAAAATTAGGGTTGACTAAATGTTCCACGGCGGGAAACCCTAAAACAGAGTACGACGACTCTTTGACCTAATACCAGGGTAAAGGGCATTTTCGTCCATGGCGGGACACCTAGGCGATTAAGGTTTTGAAATGGTCAAACGTTAGGGTTATTGACTCGGCGGTCAAACGGCTAGACCTAATCCTTCGGAAGGGATTCTAATGGCAAATCGTGTAAGATATAGTAAATTATTATACGGTAGAATTAAAGTGCAGAAAGATAAAGAAAGCGGTAAAAGAAGCATCGCGACGATCACTCGCGTAAATTACAAATCCCAAAAAAAATGCAAAAATAAACTGCGACGATTACTCGCATAATTACAATTAAAAAACGATAAAGCGAACAAATGGAATATGAATAAGCTGAACAAACAAGATAATGAGGGTTAGACGAATCACATCAAGAGTTTATTTTTTTGAATTTTATTTAAAGGAAAAGTTAATTGAAATCTAGAAACAGAACCCATATTTTAATTAAGAGAAACTTTTAAATTTAAATTTTGTGTTCATAAGGAAAAATTACTTTAATTTTTATGTTCTTATGAAAATTTTGCTTGGATTTTAATGTTAAATAAAATGAAGAAGGTGTTTCGACTTTGATGTTTTAATTAAGACAAAAAAAAAGTTTTAATTTTAATTACAAAATGTTTTAAATTTTAATTATAAGAATAGAGTTTTTTTATATTATATTTAAGGAAAAAATGTTTTTTTTATAAAAAAATTTAAGTTTTAAGTTTTTTTTTAATGAAAATTTTAGCAGCTCAAACTCAATTACTTAAAAAAGAAAATAAGATAAGAATTTTACAAAAAAAGAAGAATAAAAATAAACAGGAAAAAAAAGCTAAAGAAATGAGAAATAATAATAAATAATAATAAAAAAAAGGAAGGATAATGAAAGGGGAAGTGTCAGTTCACTTGGCCCATTAAAGTTGGCTTTAGTTCCCTTTTATCCGTTCATTTGGCCCATTAGGGTTGACTTTAATTCCCTTTTGTCTGTTCATTTGCCCCATTAGGGTTGACTTTAATTCCCTTTTGTCTTTCTCACAACGTGAATC
This sequence comes from Lathyrus sativus, assembly GCA_963859935.3. NCBI lineage: Eukaryota > Viridiplantae > Streptophyta > Magnoliopsida > Fabales > Fabaceae > Lathyrus > Lathyrus sativus. Next base: position 717,578,809 of record OZ012741.1, read on the forward strand.
TATTCATCTTCTCCTGGCTTCCACCTTTTTTCTTCTTACTCTTCCTTATCCTGGAAATGGATTACGAAAAAAAACAAAAAAAGAAGAAATAACAGGCAATTAACGATGCTTACGGTGAGATTATTCAGATTCTCTGCTTTTGTTATGACGGACGGTTGATTTTCGGAGGTGGGTTTCTCGCCGGATGATGGTTCGTCGGCTAGAAGATGATGACGACGGGTATGTCCGTCTGAAACTGGTGATCGCGGTTCCGAAACTTCTTCTGATTGAGATGATGATGAAGCCTCGAAGATTTTTGCTGATAAGTCGTGAGAACGGCCACCGTTTTTTCTTTTTGTCTTCTTCCTTATGTTTATATAGGTAACAAATTAGGGTTAACTCTAACCTAATGCCCACTTAAAAGCCCAACTTAAATAATTAGTTAAAAAACAAAAAGTGAAGAAGTTGGGATTCGAACTCTCGACCTTTCACACTCACAACTCCTTACACACGGTCTCTTGTCAATTGTGCTATTTTATTTATTCAAAATAAATAGACCTTAGAAACCCTATAAAGGTAGGACAAATTTGAGGGTAAAATTTGGGGTATTACAGTGATCTATCAATAACAAAAGTGATCTCTGGTTCTAGAGCCTTGTCAAGTTTGGCTTTAAGAGTTCTAACCTCTTTTTTCCAAATATGACAAGTATCACAACCCCAATTTAACCACATACTATTGTCTTCCTCAACGTCCACCTTTGTCACTTCCACCATAGAATCCTTGAGAGCCTTTAATTTCCTTTCGAAATCAGAGATCTTTTTCTCCAAGTGAGTGAAAATTTGTTTGTTTGAGGCCAAAAGTTTAAAGGCTTCCTTAGCCTCATGGTGTAAGGTGTCAAAAGCATGTTGTAATTCAGAATGAGACAATTTACTAGAGTTATCGTATTTAGCATGTCGTACATTTTTATTCTTCTTCTTTTGATGAGCAGAGAGGCAAAGGTTAACACACTCTTCTTCATAACTTGAACTATCATCCCCAGATGACTCGCTATTGCTTTCCCAAGCGATGTAAGCTCTTATAGGCTTACCTTGTTTCTTTTATGAACGATTAATTTCATTCCCTTTGTCTTTTTTCATCAATGGACAATCCGGCTTATAGTGCCCGACCTTTCCATAGTTATAGCATGATCCTCTTGCTCTACTACCCTTGTTGCCTTCATTCTTGGAAGACCTTGTCTGTCTTCTAAAATTGACGAGATTCTTTTTGGAATGTTGAATACAATATTTCTTTACATAGCGACTGTATCGCTTCACGAACAACCCCATATCTTCATTTGTTTCTTCATCATCGTCATCACTCGATTTGTTATCACTTAGCTCTTTTGTGAAGGACTTTGAACAATAAGCTTTTAGAACTATTGACTTATTTTTTGGAATTTTGGTATTTTCTTTCTTTTCCTTTTTCTCAAATTGATCAAGGCTAATGAGCACTTGCTCATGTTCTTGAAGCTTTCCAAATAGAGTTGTAAGGTCCAAAGTCATGAGGTCATTGGCTTCTTTTATGGTTGTGGCCTTTGGTTGTCACTCCCTGGTAAGACACCTTAAAACTTTGTTAGTAGCAATGTCATTGGAAATTGTTCTACCAAGTGAATTTGTCGATTGATTAAATGAGAAAATCTCTTTTGCATGTCGACAATGGTTTTCCCTTGCTCCATGTGAAAGAGATCAAACTCTTGAGTCAAGGTGTTGATTTGAGCTAGTTTGACGTCATTAGTTCCCTCACGGGCAACTTGTAATGCGTTCCACATAGCTTTAACAGCTGTACAATGTGAAACTCTATAATACTCATCAACTCCCAAAGAGGATATTAGAATATTTCTAGCCTTCCAATCGTAGTTGTACCTTTTCTCATCTTCATCATTCCATTGTGCTTCAGGCTTAGGCACAACAACGTTATTTTTATCGATCATGGTAATTTCCATAGGACCGTTTAATATAATGTTCCATACCTTTCTATCAATGAAATTGATATGCACGCGCATACAATATTTCCAATAACTATAGTTCTCACCTTTAAAAACGGGTGCTCTAATGTAAGCCCATTTTAGTACGTTTGCCATATTCTAAGAAGTTACATGCGAAGCACGAAAAGAACGGATGCTCTTGATACCACATGTTAGACGACGACAATGATCTAGAAGAGGGGTTGAATAGATAACTAATTCTTATACAGAGTCGGCGCTTAGGATAAATTGTTTTTTTTTACTTTTAAGCGGAAGCGGCCGAGGAACTACGATCGTCTAAATAAACCATTACCGAAAAGATCGGATATGCGATAAACCTATATGGAATATTGATTTTGATGAGAAACCGAATCAAAAGTTTGAACACAAATCAATACAATTTTATTCACTCAAAGTTGTTCAATTTCCAATGCCTTGTGAAAAATAAACTCAAGTTGAAAAATAACCCAAATGGTTTATGTTCAAGCAATTTGTCGAACACTTGGTGTGCGAAGCACTCCAAGTGAAACTCACTAAGTAATGGTAGTGCTAAACTTTTCCAATTACAATCAAAAGGATTGTAATGAGTTTTCCAAATATTTTTTCAGTACTACACTATACCAAAATTTTAATCAAGCAATTTGATTGTACACAAACGTTAAAATTCAGAAATGAAAAAATAGCGAAAGAGAGAACAACACCAAATTTGTTAAGGCAGTTCCCCTGTTGTCCTCGCTCGTGGTACGTCTGACCTTAATTCTAAAAATTGAATTAAGCCTATATAAACCTGTTGCAAATTGTCTGTACAAGAGAAGCAATAATAATTAAACACTAAAGCCTAATTGTTTATGCTGAAATTATGTCTTCTCTCCCCTTGATTCAAGATGAATCAAGTGCCTCGAATGTGTTGAATAAACCTCTAATTCCAGCTACACGTTTGAACCACCAATGGTCTTCAAATCTTTAGCCCAACTGATTTCAATCACACACAATTCGAACCCAAATCCTCCTTCCACAATTCTTTGATTACCGCTACTAGATTGACATAACAACTCGTTCTTCAATCACCTTCGCTCGACTGAATCTGTGAAGAAATTATTTGTGCAACCCCCCCCCCCCCCTAAAAAAAATTCCACGATTCTTAGAGGACAAAACCCTAATGGTTTATTCAAGAAAAACCCACCGATATCTCAACCCAAACCCGATACAAATATCCTATGTTTGGACGTTATCACCTCAATGATGCAGAATGATCAATAAAAATGATTATGTGTATTTGTTGAGAAATTGCAAGAAGAAGGATGAAGATGACGAGAGAAAAATCAGTGTCAATTTTCACTTTTCTTGTTGTTGTTTAAAGAATGAGCCAAAAACAATATATATGTGAAGTTAGGACCAAGTAACAAACATAACAACCATTTGAAAGTCAAACACAACAGCAAAATAGAGTGACACGAGTGAACGGTCGACCTAAAGAAAATGAGGGTTGACCTGAGCACTCATGCTTTGAAAGTTATGCATAAACTGACTTTATGTGTCGACCGAAACAGGTTCATGCATCGATGTAAACATGCCCATAAGTGACAAATAGAAATGCTAACAGTATGAGTCGACTGGAGGGTCGATGCGAGCACTCCTGAGAGCAAATCCTCAAAATTTACTTTGTATGAGTCGACCTAAGCAGGGCTTTGAGTCGACTCAAATGCTCAGAACTTCCAAAAATGCTCTTTTTGACATGTCTTGCTATATCTAAGCACTTCTAATGCATATCTGAGTCTATCAACATGATCAAACTCACATAAAACATATATAATGCTTTTCTATATGAACAGACACGTGTTTTTGAGAAATTATTGTGTGCGAGAGAACTACAAATGCATATGCGACTCGATGATACCGTCCAAAATACAAACTACTAACTAGATACTTTTTGACATCATTAAAATAAGTATTGAGACAACTTGCCCTCACATGTGGTACATAACTCTGGGAACCTTTATCTAGAACCTACTTCACTCATGGTGATCTTACATTATCAACCCGAAAGGGTCGTTACTGAGGTCCTGCCTATATGAGACTTATCCCGAAGGATTATCGTAGAAAGGCTTGCTTATTCTTATGGTAAAACAAAGGTGTAGTTCATGACTCTTGTGCTATCATCCTAAAATTCTAGATCCTACAAGTGAGGGGATTGGGTAGTTTAAACTTAGAACTAACATGTCATAAGAAGACTACTTTAGGTAGGTCATACTTGCATATTACCTTACAATCCCTAAACCCGTAGGGGTTTCTTTATATCCATCCATATCCTAAACTCATAGGGGTTTCCTTTTGTTTGTCGCAATCCCTAAACTCGTAGGGGTTTTCATATGTCTGTCATTATCCCTAAACTTATTTAGGTTTTCGTAGGTCTATCTTTATCCTAATCGTGCATTGCATTGCATCTCTATGAAAAAAATTTAGCATACCTAAAAACGAAGGACAAATATTTTCGCATACCCATGCATTTGCATACATACACATACATTTGCTTACCCTTTTCTCTTTCAACCTTCCTCCAACTATATAGCTAGCAGACTTCCTGATACTCACAAATAAACTTGCCACATGTCCCAAGAAACTATGGAGAGGCTCAAGAGGGGGAAGTACCATTGGAGAGAGAGAGAGAGAGAGAGAGAGAGAGAGAGAGAGAGAGAGAGAGAGAGAGAGAGAGAGAGAGAGAGAGAGAGAGAGAGAGAGATGGAGAGCAACCCTTCATCGTGCCAGCAACATGCCTACCCAATGTTTCAAATACAACAACCCTACATGATGCCTTAACAACATAACTTGTAGCAATATCCTCATGCGCCTTATCAATCACAAGATTAGTGTGTCTTGCCATGAAAAAGGAAGCTTGGAAAGAAGGTGGATCTTATACCAAATTCTTATGGCCTAATACTTCAACATTTGCTCAAATATACTCTAGTGAAGCTACAATTACTTGATCTTCCTCCTCGTCTAAATCCTGCATGTTATGATGAGAATGCCCAGTATGAATACAAAGTTTAAGACCTGATAGACCTGTAGTTGACTTTCGAAAAAGGAGTCTCATTGGTGAACGGTCACCCCTTATCTTTACAAGTGCAAGGACTTTAAAAAGCATCTCCTAAAGTCGGTGGATCAATAAGGAAGCTTACCCCTGGGATCAATAGACTTTATCATTTTCAGTCATAATTTCTTTTTGCTAAGTGTTGTTTGTATTTAAAAGTTGTACTCTTTGAGAAACAATTTTAATAAGACGAACATGCTTATTTTTGGAATCAATCCATTCGTTTACATTTTTTTCTATGCCATCACTTACCAAAGATCAAAGTTTTCCATTTCACTTTTTACCTCTTAACAAACTTAGAAGGAGAATGATGTAAATAAAATAACTGCATTTGTTGATGTATGCTTTTATTAGTAAGACCTGGATGACGATGTAAGGCATTGTTTCACTTCCTAAACACTTGAGAAATAAGGAGATAATCTGTAGTAAACCCCCTCGAGCCTGAAGTCGGTGTTCTTTCTATTTAAAAAAACCCTTAATCTTCATCAAAGACAGAGTAGATTTCAATTAATTCAATGATGCATTATAATCTCAAGAGAGTCAGTCTATCTAAGCAAGAGGTTTAAGCACATCCTCTTCCTCGCGCTCATCATCAAAGATCGAGGAAGCAATGAAGATAAAGCTCACCACATCATATTCCTCACACCATTCAATATCAAGGAAGAAATTAAAATAAAGTACACAAAAGTCAATATGGCAGTCGCAACCATTCTATACCAAAAGCAAAATCTTAATAATAGTTTCAAAAAAATCCTTCCAAGTGAAGAACTCGAAAAAAACTTGAAAATGTTGACTTAGGTAAAAGTCAATGCATCCCGATGGGCCACAAATTCAAAAGAACCGGTCCATGCAAAAATAGGGATTAAAAGAAAAAATAAAAATACTTATTAAAGAGAGTGGGTGACCGCCACCTCAAATATCCCATCAAGTGCTTAAACCATTGTACCTCTTTCATCATCATGATTGTCAAAGTTCTCTTGCAGAATGACTGCATCTGTTGAGTTAATTGGATTTAGGAATGAAGAACTTCAAAGGAGTAGGGGTGGGTTAAATCAAATTTTGAGCCTTGTATCCTTTTTTTGATAAATCATGAATCAAGCCACGTTACATCCCTCAAAAGACCTAATTGAAGCTAAGTTCACTATGAAAGCATACTCAACAAAAAATTTGTTAAACTGATTCTAAATGTTTGTTAAATCATCACTAACCATATTATTTTTTCACACCTTCATTCTTGCCAATCTCACGGTCAAATGTCATCCGCCGTACACATCATATTTGTTTTCCATAAAAAAATTCAAAACTTGCATGAGCATCGAGTTAGAATTACTTTTCAAAAGGAACAACTTTGCTTTCTAATTAATACTTAGCATCAAGGAATTTCAAAAATGGTTTGATCAAAGGCGAACCATTTCAAGATGCTCATAACTAGGGAAAACATCTAAGAGGTTCTGCTAACTAGGGGCATACTTTTTGAAGATTCAAATACTGGGGCAATCCATATCAAGGTCTTATCAAAGTATGGTGGGATCCAAGATCCTTTTCAGATAATATTTTAGAAGATATACGAATAGGGGTAACTGATCGCGACTTTCTGAGTCTAACGGTACTAACTGCAAGCGCACAGTCTATCGTGTAGTAATAAAGATATCGACCCCACGTGGACTGGTAATCAAACTAGTGCTATCGGTTGTTACTATGTTTAGCTACGACGGAAGATGTTTTTAGAAAATAGATGCTAACTTATGAAATCTAAAGGAAAATAAAAGTTATTAGTTTTAGAAATATCGATAGAGGAATATCAGTATGTAACACCTTAATTATCGGGGATTCGACAGGTCACCGGTGCTGATTTAATTTTTGCAAATACTTTTTAGGAGAAAATACTCGTTTAAAGACCTTTGTCTCACGCTAGTTATTGACTCGGGTCATATTTTTAAGGCGGAATGTACGCTATCGCTGTCCCATTCGGGGTTAAAAATAATTTTTGAAAATAAATACATTCTGATTAATTTTAAAGCGCTCTCATTGTGTTTAAAATTAATGCCTAGTTTTTACTATCCGGTTCAAACCCCACGCTTTCACGTGTCGGCTCAAACCTTAATAAATTTCTCACTTTCATGGCAAAACCATTATAAATAGCTTCTCACTTTCGTGACAAAGGTTATTTAGAAAATTAGATTTAAAAACTACAACAACAAAAAACGTTTGTAAAAACGAAAGACACACCGGATATTATCGAATCCCGTCCTACTAATTTAATTACATACTAATATATCGGTTTAGCTCGACATGTTAACTAGTGCAAACATAAATAAACATAAAAAATAAAATGGTATAACATGCATACTGAATAATAAAACAAGTATTGGATTAATAAGAACCTGTAAATATTATTGATACTAGATATTCGAGCAGTCCTCCATAATGCCGGCAGGATTCTACTATGCTGAAACAAAATGCGGAATGATATAATAGTGCTTTGGAAACTAAAGGAAAAATGAAAGGAAAAACAAAAACAGTGCAAAAAATGGCTTCAACGGAAATTCGGCAGCAATACAGTATGTGAATATGAAGCTCCCCCTCCTCAGTTCCAACTGCCGTCCTTTTATATCCTTGGTTGCAAGAGAAACTATGAAGAAATAAGTCGAGGGAAAGAATTCTCAGGAAGGGCATACTGAATCATGCATAAATTCTCTCCCCTTCGTGGCCACGCTTCTGTTCTGAACGTTGTAACTGATTTTGGAACCGTGACGATCATGGCAAGTTGTGACGATCGTGATACTTAAATGATGCGTATGACGACCGTGGTGGGCTGTGACGACCGTCACACCTCCAAACTTTGAATTCTGTGGTTTTCTGGCCTTTATCTCTTCTTTTGTTCCTTCCTTTCACACTTTTCTATATCTTGCTCATTTTTAGCATGAAAATGAAATACCTGTGAAAAACACTTGCAAGCTTACGGAATAATCGGAATTCGGACTGAGATAATACAGTTAATCGTTGGAAAATATGGCAAATATAAGATACATTTTCATTTGGGGCATATCATTCCAAGGGTTGATCATTCGAGGATGAATCTCTCCAAGGCTAATACAATGGCAGGCTGTCTTATGTTAACGGTATGGTCAAGCTGCTTCAAAATACATATCGAGGCGAAACACTTCAAAGATTCAATATACTGGGACAAGACATGCCACAAAGGGCAAGATCTCTTCATACTTTCACGATCCCTAACAAAGCCCTCTCCTACATCAGCAATTGTTAAGTTCGAAATGAGTATCAGGAAGTCATGCTGGCACAACACTCTACCATCATGTGACAAGCAACCTTGTTACATAAGTGACCTCTCTAAGCCTTAACCGTCCACGACCCACCAAAGGGGGCACCGATCAAAATCATTCAAATCATCATATGAATAATCCTCATGCATTGGTACAATCGCTTCATTATGCATTCATCTGGAATAGTCTCTTAGTACGATTCCAAACATCCACAAAAGCCCAACCCTGCTTGGCACCCAACAATTGCAGTTCAAAGCCCAACTTTACTTCAAAAATCCTAAACTTCAGTGGCTCAGCCCTACTTATCCTAAAGGTTAAATACCCATTGGCCCACATACATGCATTAAACAGTTATTACATTTCATGTATCTTTCATTAGTATTTCATTCGTAGCCAACCCTACAAGGATGAGTAGCCTCATGCATTTCCATATGCATTTCATTCGTAAGCATCATTACAAGTGTGAGCAGCCTCACACACCCCACTAACTCTTTCATTCTTCCTTGTTAATCCTTTGGTATAGACAGTCTGTTTCCATGTAGCCTTGTTAATCCCTTGGTATAGGTAAACTTTATCCATTCTTCCTTGTTAATCCCTTGGTATAGATAGTTGATTTCCATGTTGCCTTGTTTAGGAAAATTCCTATCCTCTGTTGCCTTGTTAATCCCCTAGTTTAGGCACCTTTTACAATTTCCTGCTCTTGGTTAAGACACCTATTTTACAATTTCATTCTCTGTCCCCGTCCGAATATCTTCCATTATCCTGGCCCAATCTAGATGGCCTCACTATCATGGCCCCGTCCAGAAACATATCAATCACCTCTGGTTTGTCTAGAATCTTTTCCATTATCTCTGGCCTCGTCCAGAATCATTTCAACCATCTCTAACCTCATTCAGAACATTCTATTCTCCCTAGGACACTTGTCAATCCTACTCTCTTTGGCGTCCTCCCTACATCTAACTAAGGAACCTAATTCATTCCATGTTGTTGCACCCTAATTTTTTACTCTAAGATCCCACGTCTTTTTGCATCATCTGTATAGTTTATCATCTCTTATATTTTTCATAATACCCAATTTATCCGCTGGAATAAACTTGTCGGAATTACAGTCGAATTGGTCAAAATAAAAGTCAACTGTGCGTAAAATCAGAGGACGAAAAATACTCCATCGAGTCTGCAAACGTTAGTGGTATTAATCTGCGTTTCACGTAGTTTAACCTCACGTGCTCATTTAAATTTTTCAACCACTTTTCAATTGTATTTTTGGACAGTTTAAGCCATTTTAGCGGATAAAATTTATTTCAAAATTTGACCAAACGCCGTATTTTTCTGAATAGTATATTTTACATTGATCATTTTGGTTCATTCATTTTATTTTTTTGTGCACTTCGATACAAGTCCAATTATTCCGTTTTACCGCTTTTATTTCTATTTTTAATTAATAATTATTTTAATTAATCTATTTTTTATTTTAGGTTTTCATTATAGTTTATTTTATTGTAATTGTTATTTATTTATTTTGTTTTTATTTTATTCATTTAATTTTTGTTTTATTAGTTTTTAGAAAACTTGTTAAATAAGTTTTTTAAGAGTGATTTTTTTAAGTTCACATGAAGAGTGACTTTTTTGAGTTCCCATGAAGAGTGACTTTTTTAAGTTCTCATGAAGAGTGACTTTTTTGAGTTCTCATGAAGAGTGACTTTTTTAAGTTCCCATGAAGAGCGATTTTTTTTAGTTCCCATGAAGAGTGACTTTTTTTGAGTTCCCATGTACATAACCACTTTTCCATATTTTCCTCGTTCCTCATGCTATGTGTCATCACTTCATCACATAAAACCTACACTATATTACTAGCATTACATTTTCAAAACCTCATTTTATGGAAGTTGTTATCCATTTTTTACTACTTTTCTCACTATAAAAACCACATAAATCATACTACTTTTTTCACATTCACAAAAACACTCTCACACTTCACGCTCTTTTCCTCACCACCATCCATATAAACTAAAAAACCCATTATCCACCATATTCTATCATCACTCTTTCATACACAATATCTTTCATGATATGAATAACTCACCTTCATTTTCCAAATAATAAAGCACCACCTGCATTTTCTTTATGGTACCTCTAACCTCACATAAAACATCATCCTCCATCTAGGCACAATACTCTCTCATCTAATCTTTATCAGGTTTTTTTTTCTTCTTTTCTTTTAGTTTATTTATTTATTTAGTTTATTTTAATTTGTAAAGTATTTGGAAAGACAAAAAGGGATTTTTAATTATTTATCTTTTATTAGTTAATTGTTAAATATTTTAAAAATGCAAAAAAATATATGTTATAATTATTAATTAATTTAAATATTTATATTTAATTTGATTAATTAAATTATTAATTAATCTTGTTAAATATTTATATTTAAATTGATTAATAATTTTGTTTGTTGCCTGATTCTATTTGTGACTGATTTTCTTCCATGTACATATTGCTTTACTTCTATTCCTTGTTGACCTAATCCAAGGGAAGAGATTGTGTGTTGACTTATTGTCATTGTGCATGTCTCTTGCTTATATGTCTTAGTTGTTCTTGGTTCTTAGAACTTGGCAACTCGTAGTTCCACGAACTACGGACGCTCTGATTTCTCAACTGCCTCTTGAGAATACGTAGGCACAAAATATGATGTCTTTGTGAGCTCACTAACAACTAACTTCCTGTTAACATTTACAACTTAGGATTGGAGTCGCTGCGCTCCTGGTAGTCTTCTCGCCATGGAAATTTCCCATGTTTACATTTGCCATAGGACTTGGAATCGCCGTGCTCTATTTAGTCGTCTCGTCGTGGACAATTCTCATGTTTACCTTTGCCATAAGACTTGGAGTCACCGTGCTCTATTTAGTCGTCCCACCGTGGATATTCCTTTCCTTGGTAACTTAACTTAATTTAGAGTCGCCGCTCTCTATGTAGGGGTCTCACCGCAGACATCTACTATTTTCCCTTTGGAACCTTGACCATAATCAAGAGTTCCTCACCCCTAGTTAGGGGAACTACGGTTGCTCTGATTCTATTCCCATCAGGATACGTAGGCACGAGATGCGATGTCTTGGCGAGCATACTTTGTATATACTTTAGATCTTTACCTTAGCACTTTTCCCTTAGCAAGAAATTTAAGCATAACACAAATACTAACAAGAGGTTCCTGCAGAGTACTACAAATGTTTAGGATGTGAAGTATCTACCCTAGGCATAACTAACCCCCGATCCCCGATCTCTTAGCGTTGTTGTTACATCGCGCAAAAGGTTTTTCTTTCTTTAAATCTTTCCTTTGGATAAATTAAAGTCCAATTGTGAATCTAATGAATTAATATTCAAGTTAATCAATAGCTTGGTATCACGATTCTCACTACAACAGAAATGGTGACTTCACTGGGAACTCCTCTAAGAGGGTTAAGCCCACCTTGTTTATATTTGTGCCTGGGTTTTTACTGTGTGCAAGGTTGTGACCTTAGAGTGGTGAGATAAGTCCTAACCCGGATTTGAGTGACACATGAGATAAAATTGTGATAGGATCAATAGTTGGGCTGTTGGGAGTAGTCCCAATAAGTCTGACATATGATGTAATCACGCTCAGTGAAGACCTTCTTGAGATGATTGGTGATGCATGAGTAGTCGTGTATTCATTAATTGTTTCAACCTGAGAGTCTGTGAAGTTGGGGATCTTTAGTAACATTTTTACACCACTTGGCCTTTTTAGGACATAGTGCGGAAACTGTTAGGGAGTAGTCCCTCAATAGTTGTCACGCGAAGCTACACTCAGACGAGTTTATCTTGAGAATATTTTTGACTCACGTGAGTAGTCATGTTGGTTGATAATATTCGAAGGATTTACTATGACTCTGGGAACTTTGTTAGAACCCGTTGTGCAGGTGCTTTACCCATAGTACACACCCTGTGGTTAGTTCTTCACCCAAACCTCATGTTGTGATCTTGAACCTTTGATCCTGCTATGCATCTTTTGCATCCTGTCTTGCATTGCATTGTATTTGCATCTTTGCATGGTTCATTGCATACCTTTGTTTGTCTACCTGTCTTCATCTTCCAGTGTGCCTTTGAGTCATCAAGCTGATTCCTCGACACTGATATCAGGCTAGAGCTAATTACAGACACAGAATATCAGAGCAAGAGGTACACAATGCAGAGATCAGGATAGAAATCGATGATCTTAAATCAGACAGGACAACTCATCCTTGTTACTGATTAGTCACTGGGCCATGTTTCTTGTTGTTTGCACTTTCCTTATTTTGTGTTAGCTATTTGTATTCAAATTATGTTTATACTTTTATATTAATGAAATGAGCATTGCAACTTTTGATTCAATTCATTTTGTCCAGCATTTGCATCTTTATGCTTTATCTTTTAAAATATGCACCTTTTGTTCAAACTTTTGACATGCAAATATTTGATGGAGGATGATGAAAACGTTATACCCATAACTGTTGTCAGTATGCTTTCAATCAAACTTTGTTGACGATGTAAGGCATTATTTCAACTTCCAAACACTGAAGAAATAAGGAAGTTATTCCATTGTCAACCCCTTCGAGCCTAGAAGTTGGAGTTTCTTTCTTTACAAAAACCCATAATTTTAACCTTGGGATGGGTAGTTCTCAATTAACTTGGTTGTGCGTTCATGCAAGACACTATTCATATAAAGGTTGCATCCACAATTCTTCCTTCGCACACAGCAAGCAAGTGTCGAAGATGTCTTTCAAGTCAAAATCCAATGATGGTTCACCGTAATCATTAAAGAGAGACAATCACTCTCTTTCTTTCAAAATAAAAAATAAAAAGTCAAAAGAAAATCCCGCTAAGTCAAAACTTATGAAGGAGACTTAAGCAAAACTGGGGCATCTTGCTGATTGTAAGCTTCAAAAGGAACAGTTCAGGCAAACGTTAGGGACAATAAAAGAGGAGATCTTTAAATCTTGACCCTGAATATCCTTAATGTCAAAACAACCAAATGTTATAGGGAAGTAGTGAGTGTCGTCTCAAAAGTCCTTGGACTTCTGAACCATCATCATGGCTATAATCAGTACAATTCCTATAAGAACCTAAGTGTATATTCTGAGTTAGCTGAGCATAAGACTGAAAATCATCACGTAGATTGGGTGGGCACAAATAAACTTTGAGCTTTTATCCTTTGTTTCTTAAACCGAGAACCAGGCCACATTACAACCCTAAAAAGACCTAACTGAAGCAAAGTTATTTTGAAAGCATACTACAGTAAGGTTGCGTAAACTTAATCCAAAAGATCTCTGCAAATCAATCATTTTGGTAGTACACCTTTGCTTTAAACTTTGAGTGTCTTGAACCACTGTGTTCTGACTAATGAATAATTTATTTTGCATCTTTCAAAAATGATTTTGATTTCAAAAGTTGCATGAACTTTGCATTACCATGTTTGTATGAATACTTTTGTTTGCAAACTGGCTTTCCTCTCAAGGAATTTTCAAACAGTTGAGAAACTTGGTCGGTGATCCTATCAGGGGCAAGTTCTTTTCACATCTTGTCGAAGAATCAATTCAATATTTGTTCAGGGCAAGGTCTTCTCAAATTTGGTTTATCCATAAGATATTTTAAGACTTAGACTGGGGCAAGCTTTCTAAGAACGCAGTGGATAAGTCATCTTCAACATCAGACAAGCTGAAGCAATTATCAGTTCATCTATAACAGACAGCTAATTTGGGGCAATTTACTTGAAGAATCCCCAAGCAGCTATTCATCCTTCCTACAAGGATCGCCTATTTGGTACAACTTACCAGTGCGGCAGAGATGTGTTCAACGGTAGCATCTTTAGTCCCAAAGTAGAATGAAAATGATCTCTGTGTTGAGGAATCAACCTTCTAGTTTTGTCTTCTTACCAAAAGAGTCAAGCCTTGTCGTCGACGTCTACATTTGCATTTGATCATATATCATCTGCATATTTCATATACATATGCATATTTCACATACATATGCATATCATGAGTGTTTCATCCTCCTTTACAGTTCTCCCGAGGCCGTGTCGTTAATAAACTCTTACCTTGTGGTCAAACTCCAATTCACTTGACACCTACCAAACAAATTTTGTCATGTCTATCTGACGTTCTCCCAGATATGACATTTCTAATCCAATTGTTTTTCCGGATATGTCTGTTCCTCTTACATCCAATACATTCCCAAATAGTGTGTTTATACCTTTCATTCAAAACCATTATTGGATATCTGATATCTTTTTTATCCAACTCCATTCTTGGATGTCATGTGTTTCTCTCTGATATTTTTCCAGATTGAGTCTTTGTTCTGATGTTCTTCCAGAAATTATCTGATGTTTTTCCAGAATCTATCCGAGGTTTTTCCGGATTTGTTTCTCTCTCTGATGTTTTTCCAGATTGAGTCTTTATTTTGATGTTCTTCCAGAATATATCTGATGTTTTTCTAGATATTCCCTTTGATTAGGATGTTTTTCCAGAATCTATCCGAGATTTTTCTAGATTTGTTTCTCTCTCTGATGTTTTTCCAGATTGAGTCTTTGTTCTGATGTTTTTTCAGATTGAGTCTTTGTTCTGATGTTTTTCCAGATCGATTCTTTGTTTTCATATCCTTCCAGAACTTATCTGATATTTTTCCAGATATTCCCTTTGATTATGATGTTTTTCTAGAATATATCCGAGGTTTTTTTGGATTTGTTTCTCTCTCTGATGTTTTAACAAATTGAGTCTTTGTCTTGATGTTCTTCCAGAACTTATCTGATATTTTTCCAGATATTCCCTTTGATTCTGATGTTTTTCCAGAATCTATCTGAGGTTTTTCCGGACTTGTTTCTCTCTCTGATGTTTTTCCATATTGTGTCTTTGTTCTGATGTTCTTCCAGAACTTATCTGATGTTTTTCCAGATATTCCCTTTGACTCTGATGTTTTTCCAGAATCTATCCGATGTTTTTTCGGATTTGTTTCTCTCTCGGATGTTTTTCTAGATTGAGTCTTTGTTCTGATGTTCTTTCAGAACTTATCTGATGTTTTTCCAGATATTCCCTTTGACTCTGATGTTTTTCCAGAATCTATCCGAGGTTTTTCTGGATTTGTTTCTCTCTATGATGTTTTTCAAGATCTGTCTTTTGTTCTGATGTTTTTCCAGGGCCCTTTTTGTGTCTATCTGATGCTTTTCCGAATATGACTTTTGTTCTGATGTTCTTCCAGAACTCCTTTGTTGCTTATCTGACGTTCTTCCAGATATGTCTTCAAAATTCTCATTTTCCGTATATTTAATGATTTTTTAAATGTTTCAGATGTATCTTCAGAATCTTTGTCTTCATTTAATACTCTTCTAGATGTCTTCAATTTGTTTTTGACTTTGGTTAGCGACTACTGAATATTTTCAAGTGTGTTTTCATTCTCCATGTCGTACTTGGCTGGATGTGTCCTGGAGTTTATTCGATGTTTTTCCGAATATCTCTGGTGTGTTTCGAAGTTTATTAGATGTTTTTCCGAATATCTCTCGTGTGTTTTGAAGTTTATTCAACGCTATTCTGAATATCTCTGATGTTTTCCGGAGTTCATTCAACACTCTTCTGAATGCCTTTGATGATTTCCTATTTTCTAGAGCTTATTCAATGCTATTATGAACATCTCAGATGGTTGCTAGTTTATCTCTAATGCATGTTCTTTTCCAGAGTTTTGTTCAAAGCTCTTTTGACAAAACCTATGATAACTGTGACTCTTTCCCCCAGTAGGTTTACTTTTGTTTTCTAGATGTTTATGTTATTTCACTGTGTGTTACTTTCAGAATCTGATGCTTTTCCGGATGTCTGTATTTCTGTTTAGGGTTTGTCCTTCCTTTTTTCCAAGTATTATTGGATACTCTTTATCACCTTGATTGATGTCCATAATATTTGTATCCCTCATTTGTGTCTCCTAGATATTTTCTCATGTGAAGTTGTCAGTCTTTTCCCAGTGGAGTTGCAGCATCTTCCCAATATATATTCGTTTTCCGTGACATCTTTCCTCATAGGAGCTTTGTCTTGCATATCATATCATAAGCATTTTTGTGGCATTTTAGGGCCAAAAATTGCGCATGTTTGTATTTAAGTCTCTCCGACCTTGTCGAGACGAAGATTTCAATTTTCACATCTCCGGATCGAAGAAACTTAAATAGGGGCATCTGTTGCACCCTAATTTTTGACTCTAAGATCCCACATCTTTTTGCATCATATGTATAGTTTATCATCTCTTACATTTTTCATAATACCCAATTTATCAGTTGGAATAAACTTGTCCGAATTACAGCCGAATCGGTCAAAATAAAAGTCAACTGCACGTAAAATTTGAGGACAAAAAATACTCCATCGAGTCTGCAAAGGTTAGTGGTATTAATCTGCGTTTCACGTAGTTTAACCTGCCCTGCTCATTTAAATTTTTCAACCACTTTTCAGTCGCATTTTTTTTACAGTTTAAGCCATTTTATCGGGTAAAATTTATTTTAAAATTTGACCAAACGCTGAATTTTTCTGAATAGTATATTTTACATTGATCATTTTGGTTCATTCATTTAATTTTTTTTTGTGCATTTCGATACCGGTCCAATCATTCATTTTTACCGCTTTTATTTCTATTTTTAATTAATAATTATTTTAATTAATCTATTTTTTATTTTAGATTTTCATTATAGTTTATTCTATTGTAATTGTTATTTATTTATTTTGTTTTTATTTTATTCATTTAATTTTTGTTTTATTAATTTTTAGAAAACTTGTTAAATAAGTTTCTTAAGAGTGACTTTTTTGAGTTTCCATGAAGAGTGACTTTTTTAAGTTCCCATGAAGAGTTACTTTTTTGAGTTCCCATGAAGAGTGATTTTTTTTTAGTTTCCATGTACATAACCACTTTTCCATATTTTCCTCGTTCTTCATGCTATGTGCTATCACTTAATCACATAAAGCCTACACTATATTACATTATTACTAGCATTCCATTTTCAAGACCCCATTTTATGAAAGTTGTTATCCACCTTCTACTACTTTTCTCATTATAAAAACCCCATAAATCATACTACTTTTTTTCACATTAACAAAAACACTCTCACACTTCATGCTCTTCTCCTCACCACCTTCCAGATAAACTATAAAACTCACTATCCACCATATTCTATCACCACTCTTTCATATACAATATCTTCCATGATATGAATAACTCACCTTCATTTTCTCAATAATAAAGCACCACCTACATTTTCTTTATGGTACCTCTAATCTCACATAAAAGATCATCCTCCATCTAGACACAATACTCTCTCATCTAATCTTTATCAGGTTTTTTTTTTCTTCTTCTTTTCCTTTACTTTATTTAGTTTATTTTAATTTTTAAATTATTTGGAAAGACAAAAGGAGATTTTTAATTATTTATCTTTTATTAGTTAATTGTTAAATATTTAAAAAATGCAAAAATATATGTTATAATTATTAATTAATTTAAATATTTGTATTTTATTTGATTAATTAAATTATTAATTAATCTTGTTAAATATTTATATTTAAATTGATTAATAATTTTGTTTGTTGCCTAATACTATTTGTGACTGATTTTCTTCCATCTACATGTTGCTTTACTTTTATTCCTTGTTGACCTAATCTGATTATTTTTCTGGATATGTTTGTTCCTCTTATATCCAATACCATTCCCAGATAGTGTGTTTATACCTTTCATTCAAAGCCATTATTGGATGTCTGGTATCTTTTTTATCCAACTCTATTCTCGGATGTCATGTGTCTCTCTCTGATGTTTTTCCATATTTAGTCTTTGTTCTGATGTTCTTCAAGAACTTATCTGATGTTTTTCCAGAATCTATCCGAGGTTTTTCCTGATTTGTTTCTCTCTCAGATGTTTTTCCAGATTGAGTCTCTATTCTGATGTTCTTCCAGAACTTATCTGATGTTTTTTCCAGATACTCCCTTTGATTATGATGTTTTTCCAGAATCTATCAGTGGTTTTTCCAGATTTGTTTCTCTCTCTAATGTTTTTCCAGATTTAGTCTTTCTTCTGATGTTTTTCCAGATTGAGTCTTTGTTCTGATGTTCTTCCAGAACTTATCTGATGTTTTTCCAGATATTCTCTTTGATTATGATGTTTTTCTAGAATCTATCCAAGGTTTTTTCGGATATGTTTCTCTCTCTGATGTTTTTCCAAATTGAGTCTTTGTCCTGGTGTTCTTCTAGAACTTATCTGATGTTTTTCCAGATACTCTCATTGATTCTGATGTTTTTTCAGAATCCATCCGAGGTTTTTTCGAATTTGTTTCTCTCTCTGATGTTTTTCCAGATTGAGTCTTTGTTCTGATGTTCTTCCAGAACTCATATGATGTTTTTCTAGATATTCCCTTTGACTCTGATGTTTTTCTAGAATCTATCCAAGGTTTTTCTTGATTTGTTTCTCTCTCGGATGTTTTTCTAGATTGAGTCTTTGTTCTGATGTTCTTCCAAAACTTATCTGATGTTTTCTAAATATTCCCTTTGACTCTGATGTTTTTCCAGAATTTATCCGAGGTTTTTCCGGATTTGTTTCTCTCTCTGATGTTTTTCAAGATGTGTCTTTTATTCTGATGTTTTTCCAGGGCCCTTTTTGTGTCTATCTGATGCTTTTCCGGATATGACTTTTGTTATGATGTTCTTCTAGAACTCCTTTGTTGCTTATCTGACGTT
Source organism: Lathyrus sativus (assembly GCA_963859935.3). NCBI lineage: Eukaryota > Viridiplantae > Streptophyta > Magnoliopsida > Fabales > Fabaceae > Lathyrus > Lathyrus sativus. Next base: position 717,597,895 of record OZ012741.1, read on the forward strand.
CTTCTAGATATGTCTTCAAAATTCTCATTTTCCGTATATTTAATGATTTTTTAAATGTTTCAGATGTATCTTTAGAATCTTTGTCTTCATCTAATGCTCTTCTAGATGCCTTCAATTTGTTTCTGACTTTGGTTAGCGACTGTTGAATATTTTCAAGTATGTTTTCTTTCTCCATGTCGTACTTGGCTGGATGTGTCCTGGAGTTTATTCTATGTTTTTCCGAATATCTCTGGTGTGTTTTGAAGTTTATTCTATGTTTTTCCGAATATCTCTGGTGCATTTTGAAGTTTATTCAATGCTCTTTTGAATATCCCTTATGTTTTCCGGAGTTCATTCAACACTCTTCTGAATGCCTTTGATGATTTCCTATTTTCTAGAGCTTATTCAATGCTATTGTAAATATCTCAGATGGTTGCTAGTTTATCTCTTATGCATGTTCTTTTCTGGAGTTTTGTTCAATGCTCTTTTGACAAAACCTCTGATAACTGTGACTCTTTCCCCTAATGTGTTTGCTTTTGTTTTCTGGATGTTTATGTTATTTCACTGTGTGTTACTTTCAGAATCTGATGCTTTTCCGGATGTTTGTATTTCTGTTTAGGGTTTGTCCTTCCTTTTTTCCAAGTATTATTGGATACTCTTTATCACCTTGATTGATGTCTATAATATTTGTATCCCTCATTTGTGTCTCCTAGATACTTTCTCATGTGAAGTTGTCAGTCTTTCCCAAGTGGAGTTGCAGCATCTTCCCAATATATATTTGTCTCCCGTGACATCTTTCCTCATAGGACCTTTGTCTTGCATATCATATCATAAGCATTTTTGTGGCATCTTAGGGCCAAAAATTGCGCATGCTTGTATTTAAGTCTCTCCGACCTTGTCGAGACGAAGATTTCAATTTTCACATCTCCGAATCGAAGAAACTTAAATAGGGGCATCTGTTGCACCCTAATTTTTGACTCTAAGATCCCACATCTTTTTGCATCATCTGTATAGTTTATCATCTCTTACATTTGTCATAATACCCAATTTATCAGCTGGAATAAACTTGTCAGAATTACAGCCGAATCGGTCAAAATAAAAGTCAATTGCGCGTAAAATCAGAGGACGAAAAATACTCCATCGAGCCTGCAAACATTAGTGGTATCAGTCTGCGTTGCACGTAGTTTAACCTGGCGTGCTCATTTAAATTTTTCAACCACTTTTCAGTCGCATTTTTGGACAGTCAAAGCCATTTTAGCGGGTAAAATTTATTTCAAAATTTGACCAAACGCCGTATTTTTCTGAATAGTATATTTTACATTGATCATTTTGGTTCATTCATTTTTTATGTGCACTTTGATACCGGTCCAATTATTCATTTTTACCGCTTTTATTTCTATTTTTAATTAATAATTATTTTAATTAATCTATTTTTTATTTTAGATTTTCATTATAGTTTATTTTATTGTAATTGTTATTTTTTATTTTGTTTTTATTTTATTCACAATGTGGTACAGACAACCACCATGTGTCGATTTGACTATGACTCACATGACTTCGATGCTTCTCCAATGCTTCGTCCTCCGAAGAGACTGATTGATTGATTGACCCTCGGGTCCTCCCAGAATCCAATGTATTCATAGGATCGGACGCAGACCGCAGTCGTTTGCTCCAACAGATGATGGTTTATTTCTTTAGCCTACGCGGTATCTAGACCCCGGCTAACACTGATTTATTTCATGAGCTTGTGCGGTATCAAGACCTCGGCAAACGTTGGTTTATTTCTTGAGCCTGTGTGGTATCCAGACCCCAGCAAGATCTTTGGCAGATGTGTTCATCTTATCATTCTCCCCAACAGAGTTTACTTATTCAATTTCATCTTTCCCCCAGCGGAATTCTTCTTTCAAATTGTGAATCGACAGATCCTCTTCTCAACTCCGTGTTGAGCCGGCCTTCGGGTTCGATGCCCGTTTTAATTAACGGATGCCTGCTTGGATTATCAGATGTTCTCAACTTCGTGTTGAGCCGAACTTCGGGTTCGATGCTTGCTTGGATTAGCAGATGTTCTCAACTTCGTGTTGAATCGGGCTTCGGGTTTGATGTCTGCTTTGATTAGCAGATGTTCTCAACTTCGTGTTGAGCCGACCTTCGGGTTCGATGCCTTCTTGGATTAGCAGATGTTCTCAACTTCGTGTTGAGTCAGCCTTCGGGTTCGATGCCTGCTTTTATTAGCAGATGTTCTCAACTTCGTGTTGAGCCGACCTTCGGGTTCGATGCCTGCTTGGATTAGCAGATGTTCTCAACTTCGTGTTGAGTCGACCTTCGCGTTCGATGCCTGCTTTGATTAGCAGATGTTCTCAACTTCATGCTAAGCCGACTTTTGGGTTCGATGCCTACTTTGATTAGCTGATGTTCTCAACTTCGTGTTGAGCCGACCTTCGGGTTTGATGTCTACTTTGATTAGTAGATGTTCTCAACTTCGTGTTGAGCCGACCTTCGGGTTCTATGCCTGCTTTGATTAGCAGATGTTCTCAACTTTGTGTTGAGTCGGCCTTCGGGTTCGATGCCTGCTTTGA